>JAZFAU010000143.1:0-1497500 GCA_037178615.1 Dione vanillae
ACGATTCTTTGATAATTTAATCAAGAGAATAAAAATAGCAAACTAAATAAATGAATCACGTAAAGATTATTCAATCATATATTACAATCATTCAGTCTATATATTGAAATACATTAGCTTCATTTATAATTTCAATGTAATCATAGTCTTTATACAGAAAAATAACATGAAAATATAGTAAGTAAGTTCTTTGTAATTTAAAAATGTTTCAAATTGTAATTTGACGTTTACGTCAACAAAGCGTTTTTCTTGTGAAGTGTTTGTAAAATAAAAGAATAAAATGAAATTCTTTAGAAGGGATGTTACTAACATTTCTTATTATTTTTTTGTTTATAATTTGAGTAAGTTAAGATGTATTTTTAGTATATTATTCAAATTTACATTGAAAGAATATACCTAACGTATAAACGTCAAATTATAAAGAAGGCTTTTACATATTTGTTTATATTAAAATTTGTAATAAACTTGAAATATTTAAAATAATCACTTCTAAAATTTATTTTACACGCGCAACTCTTTGATTTTAATATTAAAATTGGAACTAGTAGAATTTTTGAGTCATTACTCAAAAATTCAATAGACTTAGGACCGATTTGACCACCAGGTGATGATGTCCCCGATATCTTCTTGGTCTGGTAGATAAACAACAACTTTTGAAATTATATATTCTAATTTCATAAAATAATTACGTATAAAATACAAGTAAATCTGTGATTGATTGAACGGATATGAATATTTTAGGTATTTAGTGACTGGACACAAGTGTTGTTGAACTTCGAAATCGATATGAATATATTTTTATTGTACCTCAACCTACTTTGTTGAACATATAATAAAAGTAGTACACATTTAATTTGCTAATTTACTAATCTACGCTTATGTCGTCCAATTATATTGAAAGTATATAAATCGTCTTAATAATTCCAAGCCGAATCATGTGAAGACCTAAAATTTAATACATGTACATATTTTAATTTACATAAATATAGAAAAAATCATAAAAGGGGAGAATCCTGAATAACTTAGGGCTAGTAGGTTATAAGAAGAAACTTAAAACGATAAAGGCTATTAGCACGTATTACATTGAAGGTGATGGAGTTTCATAGTAGCGCAGATATGACAAGGAATAGTGTAATTTATGTCAATTTTTGTAACATTTTTCTTTATATAAGTATTAAATTAAATTGTAACATATCATTGTAAATCGGTACTTTAATATACGTGTTTATTATTTGGGATTTTCTTATCAAAACAGTGTTCCAGTGTGTTGGAGCTTCACCAGCTAATACCACACTAGAACAATAAGCATATAAACCTCCCTCTCGACCTCCTTATAATTGACACATTACTCTGTCAATTATAGATAACAAGGCTGTTGTCAATTGCATAGTCGTTGTTAGGTAGATTTATTTTATACTTTGTAAAAAATGTCATATATGGTAATTATAAACGCAACGATCATTAATTCAAATATCTGATAACAAGACAAAGCGCGCCTTTGAAATCTCTCGCTGAACACTCGTTGTTTCATTAATCGCTGGGAAAGTGGGGGATGGAATTTCTAAAAGAATGAACTAAAAAAATAATTATTAGCTCTTATTTATTTTTCGATTTAGGTGCCTGTGACTAGATACAATAATATCGTTAAATTTTCTTAAAAAATTGTAAAGTCATATATAAATAAAAAGAAACTATGTTCGTTATACCTATAAATTTTCAGTTAGAGCAAGTGTATATGACTGAAATATGAACTGGAGAATGAAATATCTTCTAAAATATTTGCCCTTTAGATTTGTCATTGAATATTTTTATGGCCGTCCCACTTCACTAATAAAAAACGGTTTTACAGTAATGACGTCGAGTTCAGAAAAAGCTTTAGGATTAGCGAAAGAATGTTATGTGAAGACATAAAGCCTTTATTGTTTGCAATTAAAGAAATTGATTTTATTGTTAAAAAATATACAGCATATAATGTGTTCTAGCAACATTATATATAAAAGGTATTTTTTATTGAATTGACTGCGTTATGAGAAAATAGTCACTTACCAGTTGACAAAATATAGATTATATATTATTTTAAAACTATACTATGAAATTTTTTGTATATTTTTTTAAATTCATACAGTAAAGAAAAAATATTTAGGTCTCGCACATGGCAGGGTAGACAGAGGGAACTGCAGGGACCGTGGGAACCTAATGTTAAGACACTCCGTTGCTTAGTCCCTGCTTTTTCCGTCCCCACTTTCCGCCTTTTTCGAGGCATTGCGTGTTGAGTGGCGGAACTCAACGCCGCGCTTTGCCTAGTTTGCCAGAGCGAAGAAAATGAAAATAGAAAAATCCATCTTCTCCGACTGGGGATCGAACCCAGAAACCGCCGCGTTACAGGCAGACGTTGCGCCTCTGCGCCACGACGGTTATATGTTTCTAAATATTTTTTATCGATATACAATAATTCTAAGAAGTTTTGTTAAATAAGTAAATCTATTTATAATTTTACTTCTTTATTAACAGCTCTTATTAATAAAAACGAGGTTATCATTTACAAGGAATTTAGTCTGATCCTCACATTATTACTCTAACGAAGCCGCTGTGACCTCTTAATAACTTGCGTACTCGTATGTCAATAATAATTAATTCTACGAAACGTTTGTAATAACAGGTTATATTAATTAGTTGAATATTACCGTGCGGTAGTATTTCACCGTACCGTACTGTAACATACTACAGTATATATATATATATATATATATATATATATATATATATATATATATATATATATATATATATATATATATATATATATATATATATATATATATATATATATATATATATATATATATATATATATATATATATATATATATATATATATATATATATATATATATATATATATATATATATATATATATATATATATATATATATATATATATATATATATATATATATATATATATATATATATATATATATATATATATATATATATTATATATATATATATATATATATATATATATATATATATATATATATATATATATATATATATATATATATATATATATATATATATATATATATATATATATATATATATATATATATATATATATATATATATATATATATATATATATATATATATATATATATATATATATATATATATATATATATATATATATATATATATATATATATATATATATATATATATATATATATATATATATATATATATATATATATATATATATATATATATATATATATATATATATATGTTTATTCCTATTTGTGCCGCCCCCTGCGATGACCCCCGCGCGGGTTGTCGTCAGAGTCTTGTGCGAACACCCCGCGCGAGCGGTCAGTAGTAGTTTGTAGTAGTTGTCGAGAAGTAGCAAAAGGGGCACGTGAGACGGCCGACGCGAGCGCACGTCCTTCCTGAATCTAATATTAATTAGCGGTGTGATTTTCCCTCCCTCAGCCTTATTTGATTTCCCTTTTGTGTATTCCCTCTTGATATTGAACCTGACAAAGACAAACCTACAAAAGATAATAGTGCAAGTAACCCCTAGTGAAGAAGACTAATGTGAAACATTCCACGTGAACAATCAGTGCTTGTGTTGTGAATTATGAAGATAAGGTACTGTACAATTTCTATTATCCTAAAACCGACTATAAAGTAAATAATTAATAAAAAACCTCCCCCTCAGCACGCTTCCACAAATGCGGCACACCCTACCCTATATTATTCAATATACATTTTCTGTAGCAGGGCGTGGTTTCACTATATACTATATACATTTTTTGGTAGCAGAACGCAGTTTATTATATTCATTAAATACTACTATATACATTTTCTGGTAGCAGAGCGTAGTTTTCATTCCTCTGGGCCCCCTTAATTATAGCGTAGTTTTCATCCCTCTGGGCCCCCTTAATTATAGCGTGTTTTCATCCCTCTGGGCCCCCTTAATTATAGCGTAGTTTAATCCCTCTGAGTCCCCCTGATTATAGCGTAGTTTCATGCCCCTGAGTCCCTTTCATTACAGTGTTATTCTCCCGTTTTGGTATTTTGGCTCTTAATTTGGTACCTAACGCATAATTACAATATAATTTGATTTCCTAACCTTTTAAAACGTGTTCGCATCGAGTTGTTTAAAATATAACTCAGTCGTGGGTAGAATCATATCATCGCGCGCTCGCCTTGCTGCATACTACGCGTTTCATTCGAGTATGCTCGTGAATTATATTTTATTATAAATAATATTATATGAAATTTTTATACATATAATATTGAATATATAATTTGTAGGGTGAATGTATAATGTGTAAAATATATAAATAAATATTGAATATAATTTTATATATTAAATATAAAATATAATAAATATACATATGTAATATGATTACATATATTTTATAATATTACGCCTATACGTTATTACCTATCCCGTTTTAAATTATAATTGAAGTTAGTTAAAATATTTTAATATAATTTCCTTAAAAAACTAACTTACTTTAAAATATTATCCCTACACTTTTATTGTTACCCTTTTTCCTTTTATTTTTATTTAAATGAAGTTTAAGCCTTAATTGTAGTCATATTATATATCATAGTATTTTATTATATTGCGATATAGTAGATTGCCGACTCGACGCGTAACTGGTTTCTTATCTCGCCAGATGTTGTGGATTCATTGTTTGTTACGAGTTTATTATTTTTTTAATATTTTAGTTGAGTTATTTGTTTACTTGATTTCTGATTTCGCCCGTTGGTAGTGGGTTCATTGTTTATTACGAGTTTATTATTTTTTTTAATATTTTGGTTGAGTTATTTGTTTACTTGATTTCTGATCTCGCCCGTTGGTAGTGGGTTCATTGTTTATTACGCGTTTATTAATTTTTAATATTTTAGTTCAGTTATTAGTTTACTTGATAATTTAAAATGGCTACTCATGATGAAACAGTAAAATGTTCCTTATATACGGAAAGCGCAGAATATAGAAAAAATATAGGTGTGGTACGCTTTGTTTCCGATTGGATTGCCGATACCTCGGAACTTCTTGGCACTTCTGAAATACCTAGATTATTAGTTAGGTTCAAGGATTTAGATTCTCATTGTAATTTATTTGTAAACGCGTCCTCAGTGCTCCTGGGTGGGTTAGACCCGGCTATCGATTACCAAGAAATTAGTTATGTAAAAAAAGAAGTGCGTTTAGTAAATAAGAAAATAGACGACCTCCGGGTGCGTCAGTTAGAGTTGTGCCCACCTGCTCCCGTAGTTGATCCTGTTATGGCCAGTACACCCGTAAGAATGAGTAGTAAAAATATTACTGAGCGAACTCCTTATAATAGATTACCTGATTTACCTATCCCTAAGTTTGATGGACGCCCTGACTCCTGGATAAGTTTTATTGACCAGTTTGACAGTGTAGTAGATTCCCAACACCATTTGACCTCCACAATGAAATTGCAGTACTTAGTTGGATCCTTAGCAGATGAACCTAAGGCTTGTATGTTCTACATTTAAAATTGAAGAATGCACCTATGAAGTTGCTCGTGAGTTGTTGAACGCGGTATCACATCACGGTTCTTGCTGTATACCTACATAACCCAGATACTTACCCTGCGTATTGTCGAATAAATTTACAGGTTTGGACGCGCGGCCCTTTTTGAACCCCTTTTTAACTGCCTATCGCTGTTATGAGCGTTTAGATTTACCCGTATCCTATTGGTCTTATGTTAGTACATATGTTTGACTAAGCTTCCCCTGATTTAAATCCCGTTTTGAGCGATTGTTATGGCGGTGACGCTGATGAGTTACCTGACCTTTGAAAATCTTATTACCTTTTTGGAAGACAATGTCTCACCATGACAACGTGGCAACACTCCTCTTGTAGATTCTAACCTGACGAATTTAAAGTACTGAACTTACACATTACTTATTTGGCGGGCTACCTTCCCCCCCTCCCCTATTTACATAATAGTACAAAAAATGTTACCATGTAAATCAATAATAGTCAAAAAATGTACCTGTGTGCTTCCTCTTCCCATTAACTCCGTGAGATGTCCGCAATTTCACTAGCTATTCGACATTCCTACATGAAAAAGATCCGGATCATTGTAAACATTCCCGTTATGTTATAGGTGTTTGTGTACAAACTCATATCAATTCTTATGTGTCAAGCGGGACTCACGAATGGATCAACACTAGCGGTCGCTCATCTCTCTCAGCACGTATGCTATGTTAATGATTCCCGTCCCCCATATGTATCTCCATCGCAGATACCTCATCCAATCGCATTATAATTCATACATCGCTTCCAAATTCATAAACGCAATTATCCGCCTACCTATCCCTTCTTCTACCCCGCTGGTCCCCACTTAGTGGTCGGGGTCCGCATAAGAAATATTCCCTTCGTCAACTGCCAGCGCTCATCCCCCCAACGACATTCCCAGAGAGCTTCTCCCCCCCGATAAACTGCTCCGCCCCAACCTAGACGGCCATGAAAATAATAGCCAATTGAAAAATTTTAGATATCGGATATTCCTATAATAAGAAGTAGACCCATCATACAGACTAGATACTTGTATGACTCTTCCCAGTCACTTCCCCTGCCTGAATAGCTCACCATCCACTATAGTGTATTGCCTACCGTTACATTACATCGTTAAAACTGCTAGTGGCTATTTTATTGAGCGCGTGCCTTATTGATCCGGTGCGCGGCATGGGTGTGGGTTTGCCGTCATACAACCGATCTTGTTGTTTAATTCACCATCAATTTGACCATTCCCCCTCCTGTGCCCCTGTACCGTAGGCAATAGGTCATATTCCTTTGTGGTTTCCCCCGTGGTTCTTTTTTTCCTGTGTTTTAAACCTTTGAACTATACATTCCTTCCCTGTGATGTCAACCTTCGTGGCACTCTAGGGATTATCAGATTGGATTGCCTGTACTCCATCCCCTGTAGTTGAGTTCCCTGAGTCTGGTTTTTTCTAATAGTGATTGTTTTCTCCCTGCTGCCCCTACCTATAATAAGCCTGGCCCGATATATATACTTGGGTGCTGACGTGTTACGCGCACCCGTTTTTAGTACAATAAAATATTTCACTTGTAATAACCGTCCTTACTGCTTTACTAACAATTTTGGTTATATTGTATGCTGCTGCCAGTCGCTAGACCGGATTATGGGTGAATTAGCTGCCCCCCATGCTGGATATTCCTTACCTGTCTTCGTCGCGAAATTCTGGAAGGTGAAGAGTACCCGTGAACCCATGCTACGCCCTTAGTAATCGAGGGTGACATTTAGGAATTAAACCCGAAACTACCCGTTGAGCTATCCTATCCTTATCGACGGGAGCCTGACGCGTAGCGGGCTAGCGTTTTCCCCCTGTCCCGGTCTTTTCCTTCCTAAGACGACTTCTCACATCTTTCTTGACAAAGAAGAATCATCGGAGTCGGTGGTCGTTGATGAAACTCTTTAACATTCGACTGAATTAACTAACAATTTTTGCTAAAATGTCGTAAGCGGTATTAAATTCCGCGGCCATTCATGTACCTTATCTAATGACCCTAACGATCTAGAAGTTTTTCACCACTGGTCATTTTTTTGATTGGCCACAAGACCTCTTCAAGTGCGCTTTGCCTGGAGTATCCCTATAACAATGTCAAAATTACATCTGTTTTAACCCTTTTTTCAGTAGCTGCAAAGACTGTACATCTCTCAACATTGTTGTGTCGCGGTGGCGCTTAGAGTACCTATACACTCTGCAGACTAGGCAGAGTTGACCTGAATCCAGTGAACCCCCACAGTAGTCGGATCTCTCGTCCTACCAAAAGATGATAATTTACCCCTTGCTACAGTGGCGACGTGGTCGCATTTCCAATTTATCCGGTAAGATAGCATTGTGGCGTGTGGCTCGATGTTAAGACATCGCGGTTATCCTACAAAGAGAGCTTACGCAAATTGTTCGTCTCCTAATAGTTACTTTCATTTCCATTTTCTCGTGTAACATAGATGTTTAGCGTGGCGGGGCTCATGTTTATTACCTAATTTGTGATTTGTGCCGCCCCCGTGCGATGCCTCCCGCGCGGGTTGTCGTCAAGTCTTGTCAAGAACACACCCGCGCAGAGCGGTCCAGTAGTAGTTGTAGCTGACTTTTGTCGAGAAGTAGCAAAGGGGCACGTTAGACGCACGCTGACGCACGTCTTTCCTGAAATCTAACTATTACTTGCTGGTTTGGGGGGGTATGTGTTTTCCCTCCCTCAGCCTCATTTGATTTCCTTGTTGTGTATCCCTCTTATATTGAACCTGACAAAGACAAACCGACAAAAGATAATAGTGGCAATTAAACCCCTAGTTGAAGAAGACTAATGTGAACATTCCACGTGAACAATCAGTTGCTTGTGATTGTGATTATGAAGATAAGATACTGTACAGCAATTTCATACCTTATCCTAAACCCACTATAAAGTAAATACTTACTAAAAACGCTCCCCTCCGCACGCTTCCACAACTGCGCCACTACCTAAAGACCCTCCGTGAAGCTATATATAAATAGTATATATTATTTATATATACGTATATTCTCGTATATATAATCATATATAATATATATATATATATATAGATATTATATATTATATATATATATATACTATATATATAAGATAATATATAGATATATATTATAGATATATCTATAAATATCTTATGATTAGAATAGGCTATATATATATATTATATAAATATTACTATATATATATATATATATATATAATATATATATATAATATATTATTATATATATATATATACATATATCACTCGTTATATATATATATTTTAGTATATTCCTCGCCTTATATATTATTATCTATATACCTATTATATATATATTTACAAATATAAGCTTCACGCTTTAATATCCCCCGCACATGGCAGAGTAGTAGGCAGAGGGAACCTGCAAGGAACCAATGAAACCTAGTTGTTAATACACTCCTTTGGTTTGCACCGTCCTTCTATTCTCCGTCCCCACTTTCTCGCCTTTTTTGAGGCATATTTTGGCATGTGACGTCGGCGTGAACTAGCACCGCCGCGCTTTGCCTAGCTGGCCAGAGCGATGAAACTGGAAATAGAACCACATCCCATCAGTCCCCGCATTGGAACGAACCCACAAACCGTCGCGTTGCCTGTAAACGAGACGCTTACGCGCTGCGACCCGACGTCCTATAGGATAATAAACAATGCCTTCTCAATTCTCTATGTGTAAAAGGAGAGTATGTTTTAACGTTACTTTACGTTTTTGTTAGCGTCAAAAAATATTAAAATAATAACTCAGTCGTCTTAAAGCCTTCACTTAGTGTATATGGCGGTAAATGTAAATATTATACAATTGTTTCCCTTTCCTTTTCTATTTCCCTGGACCCTACCTTGTTTTTCGTGTTCATTGTGTGACAAAACACAAAGAGAAATATATATGTAACCAATGGAGTGCAAGTGGGTGATTGAAAGAAAGCTTATTTCTGTTCCCAATGTCAGGGTGGTCGATACCTGTAATCTCCTGTTGCATACGATTAATCTTGCTTGTAAAAGATAGTTATTATTTTCTTTCCAGGAAATTTAAAAGTTAAATTCACATAAAATGGAAAGTCTAACCGGTGAACACACACGCACACACAACACACACCAGTAAATAACAAAAAAAATTCGGTGTATAAAACAAATACTAGAGGTAACCAGAATAATCACAGTTTAACCAACAGCGTTTAAAACTTCTATACGAACCAGTTGATCCAGTATTGGATCACATATTTTACAACGGAACGAGAAAGGAACATCCATTCGAGCGGGGCTGAACCTTTGTTTGCAGGATAGAGGGTAGGCGTCCTAATCCGGTACAGAGATACAGTATTTCTCAGTGGTGGTTTTTCATTGAGCTTCATAACAGTAAAGATAAACGATAGGGTCTCATCATATATCAAATAAATGGAGAGAATCTTGTGCAAGACATTACGTTTTCCGCTTTCACTTCAAATGTAAGACGGTGCCGTCGTGAAACACTTTACACTCTATCTTGTGTGGGGGTAAATGAGGGGGGGGGAAATGATAATAATTTTATTATCCCTATAGACGATTGAAATCATAACACAATGTACTCAAATGTAGCTTTCATACTTTACTATTTACTGACTATTAAATATATAACTTCACTGTAAGATTTAGGTCATCTGTAAAATCACTTACTGTTTTTTGAAAAATGTGATAGAGCTTATTAATAATATATTTGTTTGTCTATTTTTCGGTTGTGTTAACTCCAATTCCAAATTTTTTAAGTCACGTTACTAGCTATATTACATTAGAAAAAAAAAAAAAAAAAAAAAGACAAAAAAAAAAAAACATACAAAGCAATACAAGCGTACTATGCAGTACTGTTAAAACTAATTGAAACATCTATATTTTTTTTATTAAGGATAAAACGAGTATTAAAATATATTATAATTCACATTCAAATATTCGTACTGTATCTAAGTTACTTCACAAATAAAACTTATGAAACTCATTCAGAAGTATATGGGCTGTTCCTTGGCCACCATATAATTGAGGCACACCTGTGGCCAACTTCAGCAAATCTTCAATTCACATCTGCGCGAGGATTCCGACTTCACACAACCTTAAATTCTTGACTGACGCGAACACCTGGCTTCGCGAACTAATCCACATCTAATATGCAGCAAAATATTACCAGGAACGTGTTGTATTTGACATTTTACTAAATAAAGGTTTGACTATTATATAGATCATGTTATTATTACTTAGATTATTGTAGGAATTTTAAGAGAATTAATCACGTATTCACTAAGTCACATGTCATTATTGCAGTAATTGAAGTACAAGAGCCGATATTTATTTAATTTCTCTGTCTCCTACCTTATTTTTTGTGAGAAACAAGGAAGTGGTCTGATGATTACATACAATATGTACTATACATTATATATGTAAAGTCACAACATACATGAGATGAAAACTCTATTAAGACATGCTAAGCATTTCAAAGCCTAAGATTTACAATAATAATAATTTTGCATATTTACGCTATAGAGAATGAAACAATATTATTTCATGTGGTTCTCGCTTATCCTCTACATAAAAAAAAAAATATAGGGAACGCGCCAAAACACTCTCCGTTTCCTTCCTTTCCTACTCTTCGTGGAATTCGGGACAATTGCCCTTGACTAAAAACGTCATAACACTCTGCTCTCTCTAAGAGAAACACCAATTTTCATCGCTTTTGAGAGGGATACGAATCCCAATCATTACTGTTTTCACAGTTAGATGCTGCCGCCACTCCTCTAACGGGTGGCCTATACCTCATATAATAACAATCTGGATTGAGTAAATAAAGTAATATATATTTTGTCAGGTGCTCGGCTAGTCAAAATCCTCCTATCGCTTTTATTCTTCTATGTAAGTGCTATATTTCTTGGAACTAACGACTTGCTCGTCACTGAAACCTTCTCCGTGTTGTCGTGTTCACTTGTACCATATAGTTTATATAACATAAAAATTTATAAAATTCAACTAACACTTACGTCTCGTACATCAACGTACCTTAACTTCATGTTTTGAATATCCTCTTGTACTTAAGTACACTATATATAATATAAAATTCAAATTATGAACTCAGATCCCGTAACTTAGATGGAACCCTTAAAGATTCTGCCTTAGCCTCAATGAACTATATTTATTATTTTATCGTCCTTTAATATTTGTATTTTTGCTTAATAATATCCATATGGGATGATGCTATATTTTTAGTTGTCTAGTTATAAATTTTTTGTATCCTTTCCACCCGATTTTCCATTTACTTCTTTGTTAGACACCAGAATCCTAAATCTTCAAGTAAATTGTAAATATACAACATTTAATTTACCCCTTAGTAAGATATCTTAAGTAATAGACATTTATTTCCGGGAAGGATATACGTAAAATACCACGGCTCGTGATTAACTATACTGCGCATCGAAATCTGTAATGGTTGCGCGTACAAAGAGTTTTAGCAATAAATGTTTTACTCCAGCTCTTGGTCCTTCACTTTAAGTCATTACAGCTTGTTTAGCCAGGAGACGGTCCGTAAAAGTTACGTCGGCAGAAACCTTTCTCCTGCTATGGAAAATTGCTGAACCAATCAAATACGTATGGACTGTTTTATGGCATATACAGTGTGTATATATGTATTACATTTTAACAGTAACACTGATGCGAATTCCGACTGCGAAGCGTTTTTCAAAGTTATACAATAAAATAAATTGTTTGCTTAAAGCTTGATCTTGGATTATAAGAGATTTTGTTATGGTCTTCTCTCGAAACTACTATCTTGTTTACGCTTTGAAATTTTTATATTTCTTTCATGTTAGACATTATATTATAATATGAAGAGATTTGTGTCTGTGTGATCGCTGCTTTCTCTGACTACTGGTTAGTTCATCCTATCGAGACAAAAGATCAGTAATCATCAGTAAGAGATATTATAGCATGAATAAGTTATACTCATATGCTATTTTTTAATTGTCCCTACTTGGAACATGTGGATAAGAATGGCTACGCCAAATTCCTAGATATGCAATTGTCCTTTCATTATTTACTTTAATGTACCTAAATATTCTTTAGTATTATTGAACTACGATTATTTTGTGCACATATTTCTTTATACTTTTCAACCTAGTAATCATATACTGTATATGGTCGCTAAAATAAATGGCTTACACTCAAAGCAATTTACATAATTACTGGAACACATACAGATGAATCTGTATGTATGATCTGACTATTATTTTCAACTTCCCGCCCGCATTCGATCAATGGTGACTTAAACAAAAGGTTGACCAAGTGACCCAAAACAATTAGGATCTTTCGTTGTTTGATCAATTTGATCGCATCGTTGCAAATTCTTTAAGCTTCCTTCGTCATTTAATGGAATATGACATGCTTTTATTATTTATCGACACTTTTATATTGTTTTGTGGATTTGTAATTGGCTAAATCACCCAACCGGGGTCGCATCGATCACCATGAGTTATATAATTTAGCCCTCCCACTACCTAGGGCTGAAATTTTAAATGATTCACTACCAAAACCGCTTCGAAAGTGCGTCTAGAAATGAATTGTTGATAGTTTTAAGACTGCCGAAATCTTTTAGTAAACTTATAGGCGAGATCTCACCGTCATACCTCTCGCTGCTATATTCAACCAGCCTATAAGCTAGCCGCAGAGCTGGATCTAATATAGCAGAAAAGCTTTTGTGTGTTTTTTTATAGAAAAACAAAAAAAAACCTCTTTCACAAATCTCTAGTGACGTTTTGCTGTTTGTTATGTTCTCTCTGTGCTCTTACTACTGAAAGACTACGCTTTCACGTCTGATTTTCAGTAACTTTGTCCATGGCTCCTGCGAGTAGACCATATCCAGAGTACCCTACATCCCCACCAGCATATTCTAGTAGGAAGCAGTATCGAACTCGCGCCGTCCTTTATTAACGATAAAGTATTATACGGTAAAAAGGAAAAATCGTAATAATACAGATATTTAAAGTAAATTATGAACTTCCGATATTTTTATAGATTTTTTTCTATAAAAATTATGTCGCATATATAAAAACAAATATACAGCAAAATATTAGTTTTTTACAAACCAGTGCAAACTACTGCGACACTCCAACCGGTAAAGTGAACCCGTTGTCAACGGGAAGTTTGCCAATTTCGCTTTGGCAACAGGACACGAGGTCAATAGAAAGTATTTTATAAAAGGACTTTTATGTTGTTTACATTTCATTGTTATTTGAACAGGTCATTTTAAAACGTCTTATTGAGCATGCTTAATGGATCTTTTTTGGTTTAATGAATATATAATATATATATATAGATTCCACTATCATAATATAATATATATATATAATATATATATTAATACATAGTATATAGTATATATATATATATATCTATTATATATATAATCTATATATATATATATATATATATAATTATTATATATATATATATATATCTTTATATTATATACTATCCATATATAGATATAAGATTTATTATATATATATAGTGATATATTATATATATATATTATATTATATAATATATATATTATTATATATATAATACTATATATTATATATATATATATTATTTGTAACATAGCTACTGTCTTACAAATTACACACTATATAATAATATATAATTATAGTATAATTATTAATATATATATAATATATAGATTATATAGTATATATATTATATATATATATATATATAATATATATACTATTGTATGATCTCATAGATATATATATTATATATATATATATAATATAATATATAAATACCATATTATATATATAGAATATATCTTTATAGATATATATATATTATAATCTATATAATATAGACAATATTAGATATATAGATATATATTATAAAAATGATATTCACAATAATATACTATATATATTTAATATAATACACTATATAATTTATATATATATATATATATTACTATAATACATATATAGTATTATATATATATATAATATTATAATAGATTAATATATGATATATATCTATATATATCTATATATTATATTATTATAAAATCCTATATATATCTATATATATTTATATTTTAGTATAATAGTGGCCTTGCTTCACAACTAAATTAACATTTTACATTTATAACAGACAGATTTTTACGATGCAAAATCATATAATAATGAATTTCTACGCACTCAATTACAACCAATACTAAAATTGCCTCTATCGTTGCCATTACTAAAACATACATTGAAAGTACAAAGTACTAGATACAAAATCAAACACTGCCAGTCTTTTAGTCATAAAAAGAGTCGTTTGCGTTAGCAAGGTTTACATAAAATAATATTAGCCTTTGCCGCGGTTATTTACGAAAATTATTCAAGAATACATAGCCGAATATTTCAATGAGATAAAATTTTGACAAGCTTTGTGTGTGATTTGCTTATCATGTCGTCATATAATTTGAAAAATGATACTATCGCAGCAGTGTCCTACTATAGCGCGAGTAATGATAAGCGTCCTACTATTAAAAGTATGGTGCAGTGCTTCAATTATGTTTATCGTTTTATAAAATTTGTATTAACAACTTCACCGCGCGACTGATAGATTTAACCGCATTTTTATTTCCTAAAATAACGTAAAAACCACTATTTTATTTTAGCACAGGAATTCAGTTATAGTCAGTAAATTTTGTGAGGAATAAAAAGATACTACTATTTCCTATGGAGTACAGAAATTTCAGAAGCCATCTTTCCTTGACGCGTGTGAAGGAATCCCTGGCTTCTGAGGAATTCTAACTAAACTTTAAATACTAAACAATATTTCCATATTATATAATGACGACGGATAATGAGGTGTTTTAATAATCACAGTGTAGAGAATAACAAAAAAAAAACTAAAATATAATAATAAATTACAGACTAAATAATACTATATTATATGCCCAACCCTTCTTGTAATGCAAAACCAGCAGTTGTTATCAAAGTTTTTTTTAGGATTTTTTATCATGAGCGGAGCTAAACCCCGCCAGCAATGTATGTAGCTGCCACCTAATCTTTGTAGTTTTAAAATACAGACAGTTCGTCGCTCGCTGATCACTTGAACCCGTTTCAGTGGTCAAACTTTAAGTAATCATCAAATATGTTTATATAAATTGGTCTTTGTTTTAGTTAAGAGTACGTTTTTAATTAAAAACAAAGTCAAATTTTCGTCTCGCCGCCCACCAATAATTGTTTTCTATCTGTCTAAGCTTAGCTTATATATCCCTCATAGTGCAGGGTAGGTAAGTAACTTCAGGAACCATATGAACCTGTGCTGAAGACACTCCGTATGCTTAGTCAAATGCTGGTCGTCCGTCCCGCTTCGTCCTTTTAAAATTATATTCATATATATATATACTATATTCTACCTAATTTCTGCCTTATAAAGGTTCGGAACTGATCCCCGTGTATCATCACGGATATCCCTTTCTATAAAGTTTTTTAGTGTTATATAATAGTATTCTGTTCTACGATTATCTATGAAAAAGATTTAAACAAATAATTAACAGCTTATCAAATACTCCAATGTCCCCACGTATGCGTTTCGAGATTACAATGAATGAGAGATAGAGCTTCCCAACACATTTTCTGGCAGTCTGCCAAATAAGAAATCTCCGCATGTTGATAGACAGAATATCTTCATATTTCCACTGTTTCTGGCACTGTTAGTAATGTGCGCATTTCAAGTCTAAAACTATCAAAAGTTTAACTGTTTTACTACTGTAACCGTGTTTTTTGTGGTAAATATCTAACACTTATGGAGCGATCCGGTTGCGACGTTGTCGAAATCAGATCGTAATGGTCATTATTATAACTTTTTTTTCATAAAGTCACAATGGCGTGTAATTAGGGAAAATCTGATCTTGGTAGCATACTAAATTTTGATGGAAAATATTAAAGTGTAGCGAATATTTAATTAATAGAATATCACATATGCTGTTTAGCTCTGTAATCTTATGTACTTTATATAAACATCACCGTTAAATTACGTTAAAGCTCGACGTATCCTTGAGTATGCCGTGAAGCTCTATAACTGTTTTTGACTACAGATATTGGCTTGATAGCTCCACGGCTACGATACATAGCTTATTGTTAGGGATATAAACAATTTTAGCTAATGGTTTATGTAATAGTATCTGAATTCAAAGGTTTCCATTGTTTTTTTTTGTCCACCAACTTGTAATACGACGTTTTAACTTTCTCAGTCTCCATAGACAGTCCAAAAAATTAAGAATTTTTTTTTTTTTAGCTTCGTCTTACAATCCCGCACATGGCAGGGTAGGCAGAGGGACTGCAGGACCGTGGGAAAACCTAGTGTTAAGACACTCCGTCTCAGTCCCTGCTTTCTCCGTCCCCACTTCCGCCTTTCCCGACATTGCGTGTTGAGGGGCGGACTCACGCCGCACTTTGCCTAGTTTGCCAGAGCGAAGATATTTGACATTTTATTTTCAAATACTATTATACGAATTATAATGTATTTAACATTATATATTATCTTGTCATAAGTAAAGAAATTAGATAAGAAGCTCATCCCAAACATCCAATCCTTGACTGTAACTCTCTCAACCCGGTTCATTTAATAATCCTCTGAGAACACTTCGTTCAAATATTCCAAACAATATTTATATTGTCCCTGTGTACCGAAATGTTATTTAGGTGCATATTTTCCGAAGATCAGAACACGCAAATCTTGACCTTTTCTTATAAATTATGTGTTTAATATAACAAACAAGTAAATATAATGGTGAGTTCTGATTTATTTTCATTCAGATTCAAGATTACTTAAATCCCTAAAAAATATACACTATGTTTGGTATCTAACTTAAAATAATGAATATTTAAATTAAACCAAATAGGGTGGTCAAAATCATCAGTACCTACTTTACTTTTTAATAACCCACCTTTTTTGTGTAAACTCGCACTGTGCATAAAAACTTAATTTCTAACATAACTACTCTATTGAACTTATATAATGTTAAATAGTCAAAGGGCTTACATTAAGATAATTCTTCAAATCATTATATAGTCTTTCTTGTAACAAAATATCACTAAATGTCAAACACTCTTTCTATATATGATCTTTTTCTGTACAATACAGTAGTAGCTTACATCGCTTATTCTTATATCACATTTAACCTAAACTGATCACAGAATTTACCTGACGTATCGGGGGGGGGGGGGCGGGGGGGTGTTAGGGAAGCAGCGATTTTATACCTGTTACTATTGCATTATAGTTTTTCTACGCATTCTAGCTCTTTTCATAGGAGATCAGCCCTAACATAATATACATTTACTTAATAAACGTTTAAACGACGAAGAGAATTAAGAATCAGTGCCAACGCGTCTATGATCGTTTCGTCTATAAATAAACATAAAGTTTTAAGAACTCTCATCGAGTTCCTCCGTAAACAAAATATCGAATTAAAATCTGTTCTAACTTTTTATTTATATTTCAAGGAAAACTCAAAAGAATCGTGACTAATTTCGGATTTCCCAATGCGTGTGCTTATACATACTATTACAATAGACTATGAATACTTTAGCTAGGTGAACAACGTGCATTCATATGTACATATACGTGAATAAGGGGAAAAGGCCACCTACATTTTCTTCTTTCTCGGTAAAAAGGTTTAATACAAAGTACCTGTGTTCAAGTACACAAAAGTAAATATTCTTTCTTTGTTGAAGCAATTACATTTAGAAAGGTGAATTGCTGTTTGCTTAAAGTAAAATGGCGACTAGGAGTCATCGATTAACTGCACACAGTAAATTTCCTAAATCAGAATATTATTTGCTCAGAAAATTAAATAAAAAGGTAAATAATACTTTTAGAACATTGTTTATAATGAAATTATATTTTTAATATATCATATCAATTTGTAATAACTTTTACATATACATTGACTTAACTTGACTTAAGGTCCTAACTTCCCTAGATGGGGGCCGAGGTCGGCATCCACATTGCGTTCGCCATCCCGTCCGGTCATTGAGCATCGCGCCTCACTTTCGCTTCCCGGTTCCCATGTATGCCTACTCTGCACGACCGTCTCGACGCCAGCTCAGTTTGGGCGGCCACGGTGGTTTCGCTTTGCCTGAGATATCCATCCTAGGCTTGCCTAGGGATTGTGATCTGGATCTCTTCCGGAGCGTGTGGCCAATCACCTCCCCACTTGCGACGCTGGATTTGCTGGTTCGATCGGATGTTTCGCCGCAGGCGTCCCAGAGTTGTACAGTTGGAATTATTCTCGGGCCCGTAAATACCGATAATGCGGCGAAGACAACGTTTACGAATACCTCTGGCTTTTTGCCTAGATGTCTTTTGGTGACCTCCGGCTCTCACACCCTTATAGCAAAAACGGTTTAACCTTCGGACCGAATATTTTGAGCTTAACTCTCCTAGTCAATTTCCTTTCCGTGGATTGCCTACGGGGCGCAACTTGTGCCGTGCCAGGTTGCTCTTCATCACCTTGGCGATTCTCTAGGCGAAGTCCTCCTCGGTCCCTCCGCTTACAGTCTACGATAGCTTCCCGCACTAGGTAAACAATTGTCACCTCTTTTCACAACCTCAGTGGCCGATGAGCGATCGGTAAGAAAGCTCTTTCCTAACTCTCTGCACCAATCTCTTCTGGGTCCCTTCCGAGTTTAATTTTTAACCCCATCTCCGTTGCTATCTCCACGTATGTCGTCCAGTTTGGCTTTTCATATTCCGACGCGATCTGTGTGACTTAGCCACATAGGTCATTCACGCATAAATCCAAGATCTTCTCAGGTGCCCGGAAGATGTCCCCATCTCTACATGCCGCGGCGCTTATTGCTGTACATTTACGCCTATGCCATCGAGAACGACAAGGAAGAGGAGAGGAGAGAAGACCCCTGGCCTTACCCCCTCTCGTACTTAATGTCCTCCGAGACAGGGCCGTCATGTGTCAGCTCTACAAGTAATTCTGTATATTGCCTGATTAGAGCTGAGTTCTCGGCACTCCACAATTTCCTCGCACGACGGGCCCATATACGGCTCCACCCTCAACGTGTCGAAGCTTATTTCGAAATCAACGAAGGTTATTTATATTTCTCCTCTGCCATTCTGATGCCTTTCGATGATGATACTAGAAGTATTGCTGATCTGGTCCGTAGCACGAATCGGTTGCGGTCGGAAGCCCAGCCCTGTTCTTTACGAAGAGGTGTTCAACGTCATTCAGACACCTATCCAGGATAATCTGCAGAGCACTTTTGGATGGGGTCGAGAGCAATTAATGCCTCTCAGTTGCCACACACTCACTAAGGTCTCCCTTCTTGGGCACCGCCTTGATGGAAGAAGGCCATTTGTTCCAGTCCATCGGGAATTCTCGGCTGACCAGATATGATGGCGCACTGAAGAGGTGTAAGCGCGTTTTACGTGCGGTAGGGATATCGGTTTTTAAGGCATTTCCGCTAATGAGGTCACCTCTCTGGACTTTGGGCCCTTCTAACCAGTGACAAGATGGCCTCCTTTACTTCCTCCCGTTAGGCGAGACACTCGATCAATGTCGAGGCATTGGGCTTGTTTCGGCTGATAAGCGGGTGCAACTTATTATTGGGATCGTTGGGGACTCGGAGGTTTTCCTCACAACCCTGTTCCTCCAGCGTTGAAGCTGTTTCCATCCGATGTCACGAGTAGCTGGCCGCGTCTGTGTGTTTTTTTGAACAGGGCTAGTTTTGTTACTTTACATATATATATGACTATTATCTTTCTATAGATGCATTCTATTGCTTACAAAAGATGTGCTACCTCCTTACTGCTTAGTAGAGCAGTGCTTAAGAAAAGGGCGTACAACAAATGACCAAAACTTTTCAATGGTAGACATCTTGGAGCCATCTTGCCAGTATTTTTGGTATAAATTTCATGCTGTCATAAATGCCGACAAACACGATTTTAAAAGGCATGTGTTGAACGTTTTTTTAATAGAGAAATAATGACACGATAAAATTTTGAATTACGCAAACGGCACAGTTAGAAGTGGATCACAAGCGATGTCAATTTCTATTCTAGACCTAACATATAACTTACATGTACTTAAATAAACTTCTATAATGATAGTAATAAATAATATGCCTTTCATTTTTAGTGTGTCGCCCTTAAGAAAGCGCTTGTATATAGTATCTTAGTAATAAAAACAACGTTTCAGATTAAAAATATACAAAGGCGCAGCAAGAAATTGTTTTGAAAACCCTGCAACAATTAATGGAAAAATACAACAGTTGAAATATTTCATTTCTTGTTGTTTCATTGTTATGCTTTCTTACCGTAATATAAGTTAACATTATTTGTTTTATCTTTAATCATAATATATATATATATACCTATATATATATATATATATATATACATTAATACTACGATACTATACTAACTTCTATATATTTATATATATATATATATATATATATTCATATATATAATATTAATGAAATATTCTATATACATTATTTATAATAATATTAGGATAGATCAAGATATATAATAATATATATAGATAATATATATATAAATAATTATGATATTATAGTATTTATATGAACCTAGCGTACTAAATTGCAAGGTACTACTGTGTATATTACATATTAAAGAAAACTTATTTGTATAGAAATATAATGTTAAAAGATATATAGCGATAAAAAACCTTGATTTATATAACCTGAGACAAAAAGAAACCCTTTAATTTACGTGCAAAATTAACTTGATCGAAGTTTTGTAGGTATTTGGCGAATCTAAGTTGCGAGGCTAACTTAGCTCCCACCACAAGGATGCATAAATACTCAACAGCATGATTCCCTAATATGACTCATACATCCGTAAGATGTAACACAAAGTTCATGTCCACAACTTAACAAAACGCTTTAAACTTGGGAAGGTGAATAAAAGCTTATTATATTAGTCACTCGTAGACATAGATAGAGGTAACGACAGGATCGTGATGCTGTTTTCGATCACGACCATCGTCTACCCTCTCATATAAAAGTACGTCCCCAAAATAAAACCTACTACAGTAAGTGATTGCGAAAGATTCTTTAAACATAATAAAGATAACGTTAAATTATCGTTTTTACGGTAGGGACCGTTAAAAACTCCTAGAGAGATTTAAACACTCATTTTTACTACTTTACCCACATGAAAATCATAACTCAACCATCATCCATCTACTTTAAAAATGCTGATAAAAATATATCAATAAATTAAGACATAGTTGTTCGTAGTAGTTCAGTAGTGTTGACTGAACATCTACATAAGGCTTACACCGAGCATAGAATTATAGACATTTATTTTCTCAAATGGTTTTCTGTGTTACCTATTTGTGGCAAGACATGTTTGTCTCATGTTTTCTTCCTACAAAGAGAATTTCTCATAAGTTTTAAATTGACCTACTACTTTTGGCGTACGGAAACGTATCGATTTAAAATAATATGAAAATTGTTTGTCAAAATATCTATAATCATTGACACTTTTCTCACTCATTAATGCAAACCATTTAGATTTTTTTGCATAAGAAACACTCTGAATCGACTTAGGAAAAACACACAAGATCTAATCTAAAGGCTAATCTAATCTGTAACCAGAACAATTTAGAATCACAAACTCACTACCCGAGACTGTACTACTAGTGTACCATTTACTGTACTTACTTATGGCTTATTATTATGTAACATATATTTTTCTATCTAATATACATCCAATTCTATTACGTATGCATTCAGTATGTACATGCGAACCCACCTCGTTCGATACATGATTGGTGACAGATATTCATAGTAGATTATATTCTAAACACAAAAAATTATGTCTTTTATTTATTTTGATTTTCATTTGCTACCTAAACAAGTGTATAATATACTTTAATAACATATTTCGTTGGTATTATTCTATAATATAATTCCAACTCTACAGACATCTTGGTCCGTACACCGGTTTTGACAACGAGACTTTAGGTTCATCAGAATTAGTGATACTATATTCATATGAATAGCATAATATACGAATAATATTATTATAATGATCCTATCTTAACATATTTTTGTATTTAATATTACTTAGAACTAAGGCTATGACTGATAAGCGAATTACATAAGTTAAACGTTAGAGATGAATATTTTAATTTATAATGTTTTGCATTTTATAATTGGAACAACTTTAAACTTCGTTCAATTATAAAAATAAATATTTGTTATTTTGAGACAAACCAGAAACAGTCTACTTACAGAAATATTGTAATAAAAATATTTTATTGCATACTAGTATAATTTAAATGCAAGAAACTAAAATTTCCTTTGATTTTAATTAATAAATTGTGTAATTTTATTAGAAAGTCTTTAACATGTGTATAGCGTAGTGGAAATTTGACTATATTGAAGATATCTACATAAGATTTTGAAATAAACAATAACAATAACTTTTCTTTACTCTTCGGTTGCAATGACAAGAAAAAGTTTCTTCATTAATAATTGCACATTGCTACTATATCATATACAAAACACAAAAAATATATACTGATAGTATTAAAAAATATATGATAAGTATGTACAAACAATATTGGCATAGAAACCTCATATGCATGCAATGCATTCTGATCTTGAATTCTGTTTCATTCTTCTGTTCGTCTGCTGTGTAAATAATATCTAAAAAGCTTCCGAATTTGTGTTGTCATAAAATAAAATAAAAATGTCTTCATAAATAGCTTAATAAACGTTAACAAGTGGAGTCGGTTTAGCATTTAGTCGGTTGTCCCTTGAAATTAAATTTTTATTAGACCATTCGATTGCAATTTTTTTCGTTCATTTTATGCTTGTGAAAACATTGTAATAACTTTTAATTATATTTTTCAATAAACCATTGTAATTCACACTTTATGTACCTCATTATCATGATTATTTCTGCTCAAAAATTCTGACACAATTTCCCTCAAGTGTATTGAAAGAGAGAAATTTATAAACATGAATTTCAAAATTATCACAATTTGAAGAAATTTTGAAGTTTACGAAATAATATTTTACTAAAACATACAAACAAATTTTCTCGCATCTAGATTATTCCTAATACTTAATTGTCAAAGGAGTCCAGTTAAATTACGTAGTAAAGTATGTAAGTAAGTAGAAATATACATACTTAAAGAAAACATAAAAATTTGAACGCAGCGGGACTCGAACCCGCGCCCTCCTGGGGACCGTGCAGGCGCTCTCACCACTGAGCCATGCGTTCTACATCACGCCGCGTTGAAATTCTTATATGCTTTTATACAACTTATATCGTGTTAGCATCTCTGTAGGGAGATTTTTACAAATTTCCGCTACCCAAAGACCATTACAAAGAACAATCGTTTGGCGAGAGAGAATGCTATTTTTATAAAATATTTTTATGATTTTTAAAGTGTTCGAGTCCCTCTGCGCTCAAATTTTTATATGTTTTCTTTAAGTATTTTTTCTATCCTCAGTGTGGATTACTCTTTAAAAATCATAAAAATACGAATATACTTGTTTTATTTAACAAATGAAATTGCTTCAACGGTGGGTCCGCCACAAAATAAGTAGTACTGGCCCATTTCAGCGCTGCCTCGAGGCGTAATGTTTAGCTTATTGTTCCCAGCTGATGTTTTGGCAGCTGCATTGCGTAATCTTGGACATTTGCAGAAAATTTTATTTTATATTTGAAATTTTGTGTAAGATTGATATAAATTTATTTAATATTATTTATAAAACTAAACCCAAATCAGTTATAGTATTTTTAAGCGTCTTATGTAATTTGTCATTGAACTACGATGCAGCCCGTTCTACATAGAAAAATTAAAAATATTTGTCAATTTAGTGTAGTAATTACAATAATTATCTAACAATTTCTCCTGACATTATACAGACAACATGATCGCGCTAATGATGAATGATGGGATAATAAGAGCCAAAACTCTTCAATAATGTATACAATTCAAATTTTAAATTAATTAATTAATTCAAATTTAATATTTGATGTTTCTAGATCTGAGTCTCAAAGCGCAATTGTAAAAAAATGACGAATCGCCGCTATTTGTCATTTGTTTTCTCATTTGATCTTTTTTTTTCTGTCAGCCAGAGCTCAACAGAATGTAAAAATATTAATATTTATCACTCCCATAACTATTTAGGCTATAGTTACGCTATTTTATCGATATACGATAACCATTACTTAATATATAACGTTTTTGCTCCATAACGCAGGATCTTTGATTTCTATGGTCCCTCAGCCCGTCCCATGTCACAAAATCCCTAGTTTGATTAATGGATGCCTACTGAAATGCTCCTAACGACTGAATCGATTCCTCTTAAGCCTCCAATAAATCTTTGGTTGTTTTTTGACTACAAAATACTGAGTCACGCTCATTACCTTTAGAAATTTTTTGTAAGTTTACAGTATTAATGTGTGTCTGATATGATATGTTAATTTTTTTTTTTTTTTAGCTTCACGCTTTTATCCCGCACATGGCAGGGTAGGCAGAGGGAACTGCAGGGACCGTGGGAACGTAGTGTAAAGACACTCCGTTACTTAGTCCCTGCTTACTTCGTCCCCGCTTTCCGCCGTTTTTCGAGGCATTGCGTGTTGAGTGGCGGAACTCAACGCCGCGCTTTGCCTTAGTTGCCAGGGCGAAGAAAATGGAAATAGAAAAATCGATCTTCCCCGACTGGGGATCGAACCCAGAAACCGTCGCGTTACAGGCAGACGTTGCGCCTCTGCGCCACGACGGTCGTCAACATGTTAATGTTTGCATATCCAAATTTCATTTAGTATTTACTTTCATCTCAAAGATATTTTTCTTACAGTTTGGTTAAAATAAGGTGGTTTTTTAACTACTGTCTAGCAAATAATATGTCTTGAAAAAAAATGAAAAACGGCATTTCATAGAAATAAAAAAAATACATATTACAACTACAATTATTATTATTACAAAAGAAATCTACAAGTTACTAAACGAATAGCAGCAAATCTTTGTACCTTTTTTGTGTTTAAGGTGCCACAAAACGACAGCATCTTATCTGTCGTTTTCACTATGTAATTGAAGCAGCAAGCTAAAATTAATGTAGAATACTCAAATATTTTAAATAATTTCTTAAAATACAGAAAATATCAAATTTAAATTTATACTAAAATCTATCAGAAATGACCCTGCATCCACTTCAAAATATAAAAATGAATAAAAAACTCGAATAAAGATAATTATTATACAGTAATAACCTATGACCTATTTGACGTACAAATTCTAGGCAACGTGACCCATTTCACATAGTTGACACACCTGTCAATGTGATGAATGAATGGAGTACCAAAAATGTATGATATACGGTGTCATAGAAAGCTTTGTAGGGTATCCGAACTACACACGTTTTAACTATTATTGATACAAATTGCTCTTCGTTTTATTAAAAAATTATTACGAATTTATTATCATATTTTTTACTTATTATAAAAAATATATAAAACTATGACGAAAAAATATTTTAGGAAATTGCCTTGGTTGCCTTTTTGTATACTTCAAGAACGACGCATTTTGACGTTGCTTAAATTTCGTATGATATGAGGAAACAAATATGAAGGTGACAAAAATACATCACACTGGAAATCTAACCAGTTAAAGGCGTATACGGACAGACCTTAAACGTGCCTTGTTGAGATGCAAATATATTTTATTAAAAAAAGTAATTATATTCTTGACTTTAAAAATTACAAAATTAAGTTAAAAAGTTGGAATTCCCTTCTGCCATCGTTTATTACATTTGCTAATAAACAAATCAGGACGGAAGTGCGAGTGCGCTTATTTTCAACGTCATTAATTATTGCCCAACTTTTAGATTTGTTTCCACGATAAATGTAATTAAAATCACTGATTAAATGTATAGGAACGTATATTAGGAAATTAAGGCTTTTATTGATAAGTAAATTTTTAATCATTATTTAAATAAATTACAAATGCTCTATGAGGACCGTCGTGGCGCTGAGGCGCAACATCTGCCTGTTACGCGACGGTTTCTGGGTTTGATCCCAGTCGAAGAAGATGGATTTTTCTATTTACATTTTCTTCGCTTTTGCTAACTAGGCAAAGCGCGGCGTTGAGTTCCGCCACTCAACACGCAATGCCTCGAAAAAGGCGAAAAGCGGGGACGGAGAAAAGCAGGGACTAAGCAATGGAGTGTCTTAACACTAGGTTATGTTGAAAATCTTTAGAATAAAAATATGAATAGTTACGTAGTACACAGCCCAGTATATCTACCCAGATTAACTAAATATAATTTTTACAATAATAATAATATTGCCACAGCAGAAATCGAACCCACAATACATAAACAATAATAATAATACATTTAAACATACAACTGCACTTATAACATAACATACTCCTATCTAAGAATATACAAGTATATGTCGGCGCTAGGCCAGGGTTTCATTGTTCAGAGTCCATTTTTCATAATAAAATAACAGAGTGGTAGCAATTGGTTTATTCTCGTACAATAGTTAATACAGAAGTGAGTCATGATACATAATTTATTTAACAACTAACATTTTCTGTTCAATATTCAAAATTATCATAAAGAACTTAACATTGCAAATAGGTTTTATTAATTTAACATTAATTTCAATACTAAATACTTTTTAACAATAAAATCATAAAATGTATATTGATTTGCGCCCATACGGCCATACTGACTCCAGCGCGTCCCTTGCGCTGCTTCTTATCTCATCTTCTAGGCATCTCATATAGAGATGTAACCAACTTGTAAGGAGTCTCTCATGTCGAGACGTAAGACATCTCTCATGTCCAGATGTGTCACCATACATTGCTAACAAGACCAGGATAAAGGATACGCGTGGTGGCCAGCCAGCGTTTAAGGAAAGGATATTTGGATAGGAAAAATAAATTTAACACAAACAGCATTTATTAGATATGTAAGGCGTCTCTCATGTAGACTCATCGTCGTAGGCATCTCCCATTTCGAGATGTATAAGGCGTCACCTTAGTAGGTACATTGCCCAACAAGACCAGGATAAAGGATACGCGTGGTGGCCAGCCAGCGTTTAAGGAAAGGATATTTGGATAGGAATTTGGATATAAAATAAATTTAACACACAAACACCATCTACGTCATCATCATGAAATAACTTGTTTCTTTTTTTTTCTCTTTAAGGAAATTAGCTTAGTGTAAATAAAGTATAAATAAATTTAAATAAGGCAGGCTGAAGCACTCCCGTGTGAATTGCTTGAGGTGATTTCTCTGCCCATACGGTCGATTCGTCTTGAGTAGAGAACTGGATATTAATCTGCATTTTTCTTTTCCGTTTCTCATTCAAGTTCTTACTTCTCTGGATTGGTAGCGTCTTAAGTCATTTTCAACACCAGGCACCATATCCCTCAAACATAAAAAAGCATTAATTAAAACATTCTAAGAAATTGATTCAAGATATAAGGAAAGTCGACAATGTTAGCTTTTATTGATTATTTGGAGAATTCAATTCTAAAATCATTTATCAAAAATGTCAATAAATTAAATTATATGTAAAATCATCAAAATTTCTGTTATAATAATATTATAAATAGATAAATATTAAATTTAAACTATATTAATCAGTTTCCCATTCCTTATTCTAAGCTACGGTCAAAATTATCCCTATATTTGAAATTCCACTACGACATACGAAGCCGTCTGTCTATTAATGATAAAACTCAAAGGTGAATATACAAATTTAATTAATAAGAAAATCACCGATTTTAAAAGGATAAATTGAAACTTAAGTCTTATTACCAAGAGACCGCTCGGCCATGCTTACTTTATCAAAAATTGTCGTGTAGTTAACATAACACGCAAGTTATTTATATTATTTATCGTCCAAAAACTTGCAATATTTTGATGTGATTTTAGACTTATTTTAAGGTCGTCACAAATGAAATATGATCTAGAATATCTAGAATATTTAAAATTATATTTAAACTATTTAACTATTACATACATTTGATATGTTTATTTTCGGCTTTGAGGTCAGTATTTTTTTTTAATAGAGGTCAGTATATATTTGAACTTTCACTGATGTTAAGTTCAAGAATTTTACTCTCTGAAAGTAGCGCATAGACTTTCTTGATAGAAATAAAAATAGAAGATAGAATTTAGATAGAATTTCTATATCTATTTCCCCTATAACACGAAACTATAATTCTAAACTTACGTCTCTATACATTGCATATCAATTTGTTTAAAGGGAATTGAACCTGCTATCTTTTAGCTTCGCTCGCGTTTGAGTCCTTAAATAAATATTAAGGTATTTGTATTCCAATCTCGACCATAACCTTGACGATTGAAATCAAGCATTGGATTTCATGTACTGGTGCACCCCAGAATGACTGAGAAGGCTTTGTTTAAAATCACCAGCCAATAAAACTACCATTTCTCCCATTACGTCTGTCTTTTCTAGCAAGTTCTAAAGAAGTCGGTATTAAACTTTTATGGCTTTCTTGTGAGACATTGTACATTCATCCCACACTTAAAGCTTACATTCTCATCCTACAGCATATTTTTTTACTCAAATTACTGATTGTGTTACTAGATTGTAAAATCTTCCTGTCCCACTGTCTCGTCAAGGGCTTTGCATGCGTTCTGACCACTGTAAAAACTTCATTTTCTTTGAAGATATATTAATTGATAGTCATATCTGTATATACTTGTTGCAGTTGATATATAATATTTTCATGAATTCTCTGTCCTTATCCCAAAGAGTTTAAGGATTAGAAAGACCGTAAGATAATAAAACTTAAGCGACAAGTTCCCTGATTTTATGTGGCGATTGACATAGTACGGCTTTCTCAATAGTTCCATCTCCTCTATTATCATTTTGTAAAAGCGACACCGAGCCAAACATCGAGCTTTACATGCTTCTCTTTATGTTTGACATTGATGCGACATCCTGCCAGGAAGGATTACAGGTAAAAGTTACGAAGAGATTAGGCTCCTTGTACTTTCATACATAAGTAAAAGCGTCTTGAGTACTCATGCATAACGGTGACTGTTCATAAAACCGGATGGCAAAATAATTTTGCAAATGTCGTTAGGTCTAATACTATTATCTCGTAAACGTATGTAGTTTTCGGTTCGTAATTATTTTTCTTTAGACAAATATTATGAAGACGTTCATTCTTTACTTCTACTTCATTAACTTTCTAGATCATTCTCTACTTTCTCTACTACTAAGAAAAAATGGAAAAATGTCTTGGACGGAAGAGGTTGAGTTGAATTGAAGTTATGCTCTCGAAGTATAATGTAATACGCATGAAAGTCCATACTGGTAATTTTTATTTAGAATTGACTATTGTAGCTAGTAGGATTAACAAATGAAATTAATTAGTATCTTAGCACAGAATTTAGCATCTCAGCAACAGTTAATGATATTATCGTAATTATCTAAAAGAAAATTGCCTATTGAACTTTTTAATCATTGACTATAGTATTGACTGTAGTAACATTCAAATTTTCAATAATTTCAAAGGCTCCTCTATTTCGTCAGGTAATGGAAGGGAAACTTTAGCACTAGAACAATACGTTCCAGCAATTGCAATACTGACATTTTTTATTCAAGAAATAACAATTATAGGATGATTTTTATATCAATTAAAGGATGATCTATTCAATCCATTTTCACGTTTATTAAAAACGATAGTTTCATCTTACTTTTAAAAATTTTCAAAGCGTTAATTCACGCTTTGGATGGAGGAAATACTACAAGAAAACATAAAAATTAAAACAATGCGAGATTTGAACCCGCATCTTTTGGAAATCATGAAAGCACTCTAACCACTATGCCATGCGTTTTTCATCACGCTAGTCCCTATACAACTTATCGCATTTTTATCTTTATAGAAGTATTGGGAGGTTTTTCTTTCTTTAATAACTCCCGTAACAAACTTACGTACATTCGCATTTATATATATATAAGGATCGATGCTCTTATTTATCAAGAATTTCAAAAGATATACTTATATTGTTTGTGATCATAATTAAATTTATAGTATTCCGTTTTATAGAAAAAGTCACATAGTCAATTTTATATGTTCGTAGTCTTATAGCAATTTCTACTTAAATGACATTATGATGACGATAACTAGATTTAATAATTGCAGCAATATTAAAATTACCACGCCAACATTTTATAACATTAGGAGAGTTTCATTTTTACATACTTATAAGCAATGGCCTAGATTATTGCAATTGAAACATTATAAGGAAATAGTTTTTGAAAATATTAATGTATTACAATCTTCGATTTTACATGCTTGAAATGTTTTTTGTACAACAATTTATGAGTTGGGAGTGTTTATTAATACAGAGCGAATAAATTCAAGAGGATATATGTACCAAAGATCAGTGTATCAACCAACTCAGCGACCGCTGCTTACGGTCGAGCTCTCTTGTAAATCGCGCACGCTGTGGCGTACTCGGTGTATGTAGCTGATTGCTTGATCTGAAGCGAAGCTGCGCCATTTTTGGAAGTTGTTCGTATACAGGAACTCTTAAAAAAGTTATATTATGGTTAAAAATGTATAGCTAATTAATTTTTGTAAAGCTATGTTATGTTTTATGTTTATAAATAGTAAATTTACAATAAACGTATTTCTTTATAAATTTCATTAACTTAACTTAATTCTTGGCTTGGTGTAAAGTATGGCTGCACCATGCTGCATCTGCTTTGAATTGGTTGCCGCTTCTTAATTGTGGGTGTCATCACTCTTGGTAGCTCTTCCATGGAGTTATTTTCGACAGCCGACATCAATCCTCAAAAACATACAATAATGTCAATTAAAACAGTCTTATAAATTATTTTCATATATAAGGAACTCTAATAACTTTAATATAAGAGCATTCATTTGTTAAAGAATTATTCTAAAATTATTTAAATTTAAAATGTCAGAAATAACAAATGAAACTGTATTTCAAATATTCAAAATGACTGTTTCAGCAAAACTACAAATAAATAAACATTAATCTTAAGATGATATGGTATTTAAAATTACTCAGATTCATATTCTTTATTGGCGATTACGTAAAATATTTCTATATCAATATTAATTAAACATTATTTCTATGCAATATTATTTTAAAATTCCTTTAAGGCATTTATCTAATAATAAGAAAATCTTTACATCTAAAATAATGCATTTTATTACTAAAATACCGTTCGTCCATCCTTAAATAACCAAAAAAATCTAACTACACGCAAGTCGTCTATCAGTTTATTATATTTTTGTAATTATAATGCCACAAGATATTTACCGGTACTATTTGAAAAGCTTATAGTTGAAAAGTGTATAGCTAATTGTAATTTTTGTAATGGCGTTATGTCAAAGCTAAATTGTATAACAAACGTTTATTGTATAAAGGATATATGTTTTATCAACTTAACTTAGCTGTCGGCTTTGTGTGAAGTACAGCGGCACCATACGTGTCTTCTGCAGACTTGAAGTCTTCACTTACTCCCTCATTGTCGTGCAGTGGCTGCAGAATAACCCTCATTTGTGCGTTCATTTTGCTGTGTGTATTGCTGCTGTGTCCTCCGATGATTTTTCTTATTCTTTTATTGTTCTTCGTAAAGGAGTATCGTTGTTCAAAGATAATTTCCATGGTATTGTAATCAAACGGAACTATGATCGATGAGGCTGAGATCTATCTTCTTATCCAATGAGGCTGTGTCTATTCCACAAACGCTCCCATGAAGCGAGAGATCTATCCCACCGCTGCTGTCGGCGCTAGGCCAGGGTTTCATTGTTCAGAGTCCATTTTTCATAATAAAATAACAGAGTGGTAGCAATTGGTTTATTCTCGTACAATAGTTAATACAGAAGTGAGTCATGATACATAATTTATTTAACAACTAACATTTTCTGTTCAATATTCAAAATTATCATAAAGAACTTAACATTGCAAATAGGTTTTATTAATTTAACATTAATTTCAATACTAAATACTTTTTAACAATAAAATCATAAAATGTATATTGATTTGCGCCCATACGGCCATACTGACTCCAGCGCGTCCCTTGCGCTGCTTCTTATCTCATCTTCTAGGCATCTCATATAGAGATGTAACCAACTTGTAAGGAGTCTCTCATGTCGAGACGTAACACATCTCTCATGTCCAGATGTGTCACCATACATTGCTAACAAGACCAGGATAAAGGATACGCGTGGTGGCCAGCCAGCGTTTAAGGAAAGGATATTTGGATAGGAAAAATAAATTTAACACAAACAGCATTTATTAGATATGTAAGGCGTCTCTCATGTAGACTCATCGTCGTAGGCATCTCCCATTTCGAGATGTATAAGGCGTCACCTTAGTAGGTACATTGCCCAACAAGACCAGGATAAAGGATACGCGTGGTGGCCAGCCAGCGTTTAAGGAAAGGATATTTGGACCGGTTCGCTAAAGTTAATGCCTCAGACCTGAGAAGAACCGGCGCAAGAAACTCAGCGGGACTTTTTTTTTAAGTGGTCAATATTTTTACATTAATTCATTTTGATAATGACACATTTGAAACAGACTGGAGCGAGCATCTCATTCCCAAGGTGTGTTGTCATTTAAAAAATCATTAATCAGGTAATAACCTTTAACACACAAACGTCTTTTCACAATTCTTTTAAATTGTGATATAGAGCATTGTTGGACGTTTTCTGTGATACTATTGTAAAAGAGTACACACTGCCCCATGAAAGAATTGCGGACTCGTTGCAATCTAGTTATAGGCGCTGTAAGTTTAAGCCTATTTCTAGTAAACATATTATGTGAATCACCGATTTTCTCAAAATCATTAATATTCTTTTTAACGTACATGACATATACAAAGATATATTGAGATACAACGGTCAATATATTTATTTCTTTAAATTTTTGCCTTAAAGAATCTTTAGGTCCTAGATTATAGATTGCACGAATAGCTCGCATCTGCAAAACAAAAATTGATTTTACACCGGCTGCATTACCCCATAGTATGATGCCGTAAGACATAATACTATGAAAGTAGCTAAAGTAAACGAAGCAAGCCGTTTCCACGTCAGTCAAGGATCTAATTTTCTTAACTGCAAAAACTGCTGAGCTAAGTCTCATCATTGTTATAACTTGTCCCCTGAAGAAGTTCATCAAGTGTCCCAGGAAGCGTTTGTATTATTTCTGGTAGACTCTGTAGTACATAAAATTCCTTTATCAAAAAAAATTAGTTACATATTATAGCCGCAGTATGAATTTTCTACAAAAACAAATAGGAGAAACTTACTAATTAATTAAGTTGTAAGCATATTATCCAAACCTTATTTATATAGAGAGATGTAGTTAAAGATAGAGATGTATTATATAGAAATAAAAACCATTATTCAATATAACCTGAAACAAAAAGATCCTTTAATTTACTTGAAATTAACTTTATCAAAAGTTTTATTAGAGTATTTGGACAAAATGCGTGAGTACTTACTTATCCCCCCCACAACAGGTCCGCATGGATATAAATTAATTTATCTCAATATAATATATACGAGACTATTCCGTAAAATAATAAACAGAGTTCCGACCAACATCTTAAAAAGATTTAATGAGGTGATAAAACTATATAATATATCTTATACAAATATGACACGTATGAATAATCAAATAAAATACTTACTTAGACCTAAAAAACTCGTAGAGAGATCCTAAAAACGCATATTGATTTATTTTAAAAATCAAACCAATTAAAATAAACCATCGATTTCATCTACTTAAATCGATTAATACTTCATCGATTCATCTACTAAGAAAAAATGCGGATAAAAATACATTTTACATCTTAAAGATATATTGTTCAAGTAGTGTGTAACTCTAATATAGGCCATATGTGTTTACAATCGGCATATAATTATACATTTTTTTTCGTAACTGGCTTTTCTATGTTTTCCACTTTTGTGCACGACATGTTTCTCATGCTCTTCATAATCGATTTCTCACAATGTTTTAATTTTACTTTTATGGGGCTACGGAAACGTAACCATTTAGAATTACACGACAATATTTTCAAATGTCAATAATCATTAAAAAATCTATTTAATATTGAAATTCATTTTGATTATTTTTTCAAAAAAAACACGTATGAAAGATAAAGAAAAAAACGCTTTATGAAGGCTATCTAATCTAACAAAATAACAATGTTAGAATCATCAAACGTCTTATTACCAAAGGGGGGGAACCGGAAATTTTTTTTTTTTTAGTAACCTTTCGTTGATTACGCTTATTACACACATTAACATCTTTTCTACCATTAGATATTTAGTTTTCTATTATGTTTTTTTGCATTACTTGGTTTCTATGCATGGTACGTTTAGATATTCACAGTAGCTAATCTTCTAAAGCGAACATTTGTTTTTTTATTTAACAGGAAAATTCTGGTCCGACTTGAATACCTTCACCTTCCTCTTTAACCAATAAATACCTACTTATGTATAATCAAAATACACGTAATACATAAAACAAATGTTGGAGATGAACACTTTAATTATTATTTGTATATTAAGCTTCAAAATATTTAAATAATATGCAATGATACTAATATGGTGGTCATATTAGTGTGTTGTCCAGACCAACACAGCCTACATAACAGAAATATTGCCAAGAAAATTATCATTTTAAAATGCTATACTTCAGTTTTCAAGTATTACGAAACGTTTTATATTTGATTTTCATTAATAGATTGCGTAATTTCAGTAGCAAGTTTGTTTGTAGAGCACAACTAAAGATAACGTATAAAACTTTTAACTAAACGCTTTTCAGTTTACTTAAGCGGTGAAGCTGCGAGCAGGTCAATAACAATTATTTTTCTTTATTTTTCGGTTGCGATGACTTAAAAATATTCCTTAATTAATAATTACACAAAATTTCTTGTCCATCATATACAAAACACAAAAAAACGTATACTGATGACATTACAAAATATATGACAAGTATATACAAACAATATTGACTTAGAAACCTCATAGTAAAGCATGCAATGCATTCTGAGCTTGAATTCTGTTGTCGTATTATTCTTTTCGTCTTCTGTGTAAGCAATATCTTAAAAGCTCCCTACTTTATGTTAAGTAAATAATACCTCCATAAAAAGTTTAATAAACGTTAACAAGTGGAGTCCGTTTAGCATTTAGTCGGTTGTCCCTTGAAATGAAACTTTTATTAGACTATTTGATTGCAATTTTTTTTCGTTCATTTTATGCTTGTGAAAACATTGTAATAACTTTTAATAATATTTTTCAATAAGCCATTGTAATTCACACTTTTATGTACCTCATTATCATGATTATTAATTCTGCCTTTTATTAAAAAAAATCAAAGATTTTCTCATTCTTAAAAAAATGTTAAGCTTACAAAACAAAGGGCATGTACGCGAGAGCCCACTAGTTTTATTTAACACAATGTCCCTCAAGTGTGTTGAAAGAGAGAAATTTATAAACATGAATTTCAAAATTATCACAATTTGAAGAAATTTTGAAGTTATAACATTTTACTAAAACATACAAACATATTTTCTCGTATCTAGATTATTCATGAAATAACACTTAATTGTTAAAAGAGCCCAGTTAAATTACAAAAGTAGGAATATTTAACAAATGAAATTGCTTCAACGGTGGGTCCGCCACAAAATAAGTAGTACTGGCCCATTTCAGCGCTGCCTCGAGGCGTAATGTTTAGCTTATTGTTCCCAGCTGATGTTTTGGCAGCTGCGTTGCGTAATCTTGGACATTTGTGGAAAATTTTATTTTTTGTTTTCTTTTCTTTTTTGAACTACAGAAATATATCAATAGTATTTGAATGCAGCTAGTTGAACTTTGTGAAATTCAAAAGGTGTGCCAATTTTTCATAATAATTTCAACAATTACCAAATATTTGCTCCTTACACTACTATACAGACAATAGATGGTTAGTTGTAAGGGTATGTTAAAATTATACACTATTATCATATGTAATTATGACACAAGAATACTGAGTTATTTACATTAACATGGTTTAAGTATAGGACTGTATAGTATAATTAATATACACATTACTTAAAATATTCTCAATAGACCTTAACATTAATTATAAAGAAACCCTTAGTTATTAGGATTCCTAAGAAAAAAGAAGAGTCTTTACAGGCACTATGTATGACAATAATGTCAGGATATCTTTTTCTTACTTAATCACAACTTCAATGGCCATTTTGTTTCTGTATTTTATTATTTAGAATTTTTCCATTATTACTTTTTCTCTTCTTCTTCTTCTTCTTCTCTTTTTTCTCTTTAATTATGGCGTTTCGAACTTTTTCTCTCTACCTATTTTGACGACTTAATACATTTTTATATCAAATTAAAATAAAACCTGCTCACAGCTTCAAATACACTCTTCAATTAATGTTAATTAAATAAAAACTTTTTATATTTATATTTAAAATAAAATAATAATCATTATCTCTTTAATGTAAAACAAAATAATAATGATGATCTATATAGGCTATAGTTACGCTATTTTATCGATATACGATAACCATTACTTCATACATAACGTTTTTGCTCCATAACGTAGGATGTTTGATTTCTATGGTCCCTCAGCCCGTCCCATGTCACAAAATCCCTAGTTTGATTAATGGATGCCTACTGAAATGCTCCTAACGGCTGAATCGATTCCTCTTAAGCCTCCAATAAATCTTTGGTTGTTTTTTGACTACAAAATACTGAGTCACGCTCATTACCTTTAGAAATTATTTGTAAGTTTACAGTATTAATGTGTGTCTGATATGGTATGTTAATGTTTGCATATTCAAATTTCATTTAGTATTTATTTTTGTCGCAAAGCTATTTTTCTTATCTAGCTATCTAGCAAACAATATCTCTTGAATATGCTAAAGTTATTTTGTTTAAAAAGTAGGATTTTGTAGAAATATAAAAAAATATATATTTTACAAAATAAATGTTCAAGTTATTAAAGAAATAGTTCTTAATTTTTGTACTTACCATTTTTATTTTTAAAGTTCTGTACTTTGAAACGAAAGCACCGAAAGATTTTTTTCCATTATCACGCTGAAACGCATCAAGCTTAAATTAATATCGCATATCTAAATATATTGAATTATTTCTTAAAATACAGAAGAAATTTTAATTCTATGCCCGAAAACTATCGAGAATAAACTTGCACCCACTCTCATAATACAAAAATAAATGAAATACTTGAATAAAGATAATTATTATATAGTAATGACCTTTTGACCTATTTGGCGTACAATTTCTAGGTAACATGACCCGTTTCATATGGTTGACACACCTGTCAATGTGATGAATAGATAGAGTACCAAAAACGTATGATATACGGTGTCATAGAAAGCTTTGTAGTGTATCCGAACTATACATGTTTTAACTATTATTGATATAAATTGCTCTTCGTTTTATTAAATTAAGTTACCAATCTATGACGAATTTATTATCATAATTTTTAGTTATTGTAATAAATATTTAAAAGTATGACGAAAAAATATCTAAGGAATTTAAGTAAAGAAATAAGAAAAAAGAAACTTGGTGTTTTTTTATTTCACGGACGACGCATCTTGATTTTAATTAATTATCGTACTATATGAAGAAAGAAGCATAAATCTGAAAAAATTACCTACATCATATTGAAAATAACCTACTAGCCTAGACGTATTCGGGCCGACCTTAAACTTCCCTTATAAATATATTTTAATAAAAAAGTAATTTTAGTCTTCAAAAATTACAAAATTAAATTAAAAAGTTGGAATTTCCTTCAACGTTTATTAGACTTGCTTATCAACAAGTCAGGACGGAAGTGCGAGTGCGCTTATTTTCAACGTCATTAATTATTGCCTAACTTTTAGATTTGTTTCCTCGATAAATGTTTATAAAATAACTTACAGATTACATCTATAGGTACTCATATTAAGATATGGTACAAAAACAAGAAAAAAAGTCAAGCTATCTAGTTCTATGTAGGAATACATGATGGGTTGTTTAGTAGAGATCAATACCATACTATGGCACCAGAGACACAGCGTTTGTCCGTAAAACCGAAGGTTTGTGGACTCGAATCCCACTCGCAAAAATGATTTGATGAGCAAAGCGCCGCGTTGATTTTAGCGACTCTGCGTGTTGAGTTGCTTCCAAAGTCAAAAAGTGAAGAACGGAGTGTCCTATGATTACCATTGTTCCCATTGCCAACCCTGCCATATGTGGAACACAATGTAAACTGAAAAAAAAAAACAAAAAAAATAGTAAAAATATACTATAGTTAGAAATGGAAAAACTGCTTTAAAATCTGCAAATATTTACCATATAAATTCGTTTTGTCTCCTTCAAAATGTAAAAAGGATTTAAGAATAAGCTGGATAAAAGATTATTGTAATTGAAGTCGTATGAAGTGTATCTTCGGTTAAGTGAAGTTGATTATTATGCTTTCAAAGAAAGTATATTGTGATAGGTCTGTTGGACTCCTATTGTATGAAGAAAATATAATAAAATTATATTCTCATATTGGACGTCTAAAGCTAATATATATGTATATGTATAGCAATTATAAAGAGCTATTCTTGACATCATTTGAAATGTACAATTTTATACATATTAAAACGGTTACTTTTATGGACGCTTTATTTTAAATTTAAACCTTAACCCTTGTTTTGGGATATTGTTTTGTTTAAATTAGTTTATATATTTATGAGTTAAATTTTTTGGTACTTGCTGTTTGACACTTATCCACTTCTTCGGAGTGGCTGGAAGTAATATGTTTTAGAAATAAGCTCACCTTTGCCAACCAAAATTCATTATTAAAATTCTTGATAGCATTTTTGTACGTAACATTAAAGAATATGAGGACCGTCGCGGCGCAGAGGCGCAACGTCTGCCTGTAACGCGACGGTTTCTGGGTTCTATTCTCAGTCGGGGAAGATGGATTTTTCTAATTCCATTGTCTTCGCTCTGGCAACTAGGCAAAAACGCGGCGTTGAGTTCCGCCACTCAAAACGCAATGCCTCGAAAAAGGCGGAAAGCGGGGACAGAGAAAGCAGGAACTAAGCAACGGAGTGTCTTAACATTAGATTCCATGGTTCCTACAGTTCCCTCTGCCTCCTGCCGTGTGCGGGATAAAGCGAAAAGTTAAAAAAAGGATATATATTGGAAAAGTTGTTGCGAAAATTATATCCAGTGTTCTTCACTCCTTGGTCCTACGTAGTTGGTCAAAAATGCTTAAAACAAACTGTAGTCAACTGACTAACAGTTTCATCAGTTAGTTAATTAATCTAGGCGATTGACTAGTTTTGACCTCTACAACTTTCGCTTTCTCATGACTGTAATTTAAAATATCAAATAAATGTTAAGATTCATTTAAAATTTCCATATGTTTGTAGGTATTAATAATATTATTGTGATATAGTTTCTAAATTAAAAGAAATTCATATATAATGCTTTCAATGATCCTCCATTTATTGTTGCAAACTTAGTTCAATTTGATTTTAACTGCAATTGAAAAAGACGTTATTGATGGCACTATAGAAGCGGGAAATGGCAAAGAAATCACTAACTCTTAAGTGCTGCGGAAATAGCGCCGTCAGTTGGCCGGCCACTCGCAAAACGCATTGATTATAATGTTAGAAAGGAATTATTTATACTATATCTAATAATATATGTATATATATATATATATATATATATATATATATATATATATATATATATATATATATATATATATATATATATATATATATATATATATATATATATATATATATATATATATATATATATATATATATATATATATATATATATATATATATATATAAAACAATAGCAATACATGTAAAAGTGATTTTGCAATAAATGAAACACAGGCGCTATAAATCATTTATTTGTTAAATTTTAATAATTACTTTTATTGGTTAATTAAATTTAAAGTTAGTATACATTGTGGATAAAAGAAGACTAAGTTGGTGGTAGGCTAGGAGGCTAATGTGTTTAGCATATGTAGAATCAAGGTGGAGCGCAGTTTAAACAAAAGTCACGGTAAAGACTGGATATGGATAGATATTGTTTCCTCTTTTGCTTATAAAAAAATGAAGGCACTCTGTCCTGTGACATATTAGTGAAGAAGTAATATATAAAAAGTAATTTAAGATATCAATCGTTCCATTTTTAGTAATGGTTCAAGTTACTAATAAAAGACGATGAAAAATTAAAATAAATGCTTAGATTTATATAAAATTATTCGAAGTAAACTTCATATTATTAAAAGGTACTTATATAGTTTAGTTATTCGTTATTTTACAATTATTACATGAACGTAGTAATACCTAGTGATAGCGACTGATCTGACCGTGAACTGCAATAACAGAGGTCGTGTTTTCAATCCTAGGTCGGCAGCCGTTCTTTAATCAATAAAATATTCCCTAGAAGCCAAATAAAGCTTAGAAGCCCTATTAAATTTAAATGGACCTAGACTGTTAATCTTTCTATTCCACAAAGAGTATATTAAGGCAACCATTACTTAGTTACCAAATTGGTTCCAAATTATTATTGTGGGTTCGATTTTCACTCGGGAAAGATAGATTTTTCTATTTCCATTTTCTTAGTTCTGGAAACTAGGCAAAGCGCGGCATCTAGTTTCACCACTCAACACCTTGAAAAAGGCGGAAAGTGGGGACGGAGAAAGCAGGAATTAAACAACAGAGTGTCTATGGTTACTATGGTTCCTACAGTTCTCTCTGCCTGCCCTGCCATGTCCAAGATAAAGCGATAAGACAAAAAAATTATCATGCGTAGTTGATAATATACGACAGAACATGTCCAAAGCGTTTATAAATTAAATCCTTTTTCTTCAACTTAACTTCCAAAGATTATACAAATGTCAATACAAAACAGAAATGTGATTAAAATTTCATACAGAGAACAATGTCAGGCCTCGGAAGTTGTTGGAGCCGTGTTTGTTTTCATTAGAAGGGAGCGACATAAAATATACGAGCCCCTAGGGAGGCGATTTAAAAGAGGAAAAGATTATTAAGGCCAAGCTCACATTTTGAATTGTTTTAAATGTTCGCAATTTTCTTTTTCTTTCGATAAAAAACATTTTAGTAACTACTTTAGTATCTGTTTTTATAAATTAAATTAATATTTCACTTGTGATTTCAGTAAGTAAAATACTAAAATATATAAAAATCCTTATCTTATAACTTAAAATGATAACGCACTTGCATTTTTGTAATTGCACAATGTTGCACCAAAGGCACTTTATTCGCAATTAATTCGCTCTATACAGTTAAACTTTCTGAATGGCTGCCAACCGCAGCGGAGAAGTGTAGGTTAACTTTGAGGCCATTCATATCTTTAAGCGTTTTCAAAAAAATGTGGTGAGGTCATGACCGTCGTGTCGCAGAGGCGCAACGTCTGCCTGTAACGCGACGGTTTCTGGGTTCGATCCTCAGTCGGAGAAGATGGATTTTTCTATTTACATTTTCTTCGCTCTGGCCAACTAGGCAAAGCGCGGCATTGAGTTCCGCCACTCAACACGCAATGCCTCGAAAAAGCCGGAAAGCGGGGACGGAGAAGACAGGGACTAAGCAACGGAGCGTCTTAACACTAGGTTCATATGGTTCCTGCAGTTCCGTCTGCCTACCCTGCCATGTGCGGGATAAAGCGTGAAGCTAAAGACATTATAATGAAGGTACAAAGTATTTTTATGTAATTTGAATATTTTGAAATAAAAAACAAATCACTGATTTTCACTAAATCGTAAAAAGATATAGCAAATTTAAATTATTATTTTTTTGAAAATTTTAATCAAGAATGAAACGTTATATAGATGTATAAATATTAAAAAAATATTCCCTCGCAATTCAAGACATTGCGTGTTTGATTCTTCAGCCAGAGCAAAGATATAAAAATAACTAATAATTGATTGTTATTTAATAAATTATATTGTGAGAAATACCTCAAATGAGAATCGAACCCATTCAAACTTCGAAGAACATCTTCGTACCACTGCGCCACAATAACTTTTATTTGAATTATCTTTGTTATAAATGAAAAGAAGATTACGACATAATTCGACTAAATAAAAATAGGATCCTCTGTTTTTTAAATATTTTCTTTCCCAAATCCGGCAATCTAAATAATGTGTAACGGCGACACAGGCAAGATTACTACGATAGTACTTTGTTATGAGCTCGAAGCGGGTGTAATCATGAAAGCTTTGTCGTGTCACTTTCAATTCATTTTAAGGGAACTCCCCACATTCCATTCAATGTAATCTCCGCTTGAAAAATTTTTGTAGAAAAGTTCATAAGCTCTTTATAAAGGTATATTTCTTAGGTAAATAGTTCAGTTATTTCTGTAGAACAAAAATTATTGTAACTAAATTTATAGAAGACCATCGTGGCGCAGAAGCGTAGCTTCCGCCTGTGAACGCGACGGTTTGTGAGTTCGACTCCCATTCGGGGAACATGGATTTATCTATTTCTATTTTCTTTGCTGTGGCAACTAGGTAAAGCGTGGCGTTGAGTTCTGCCACTCAATACACAATGCCTCGAAATGGGCGGAAAGTGGGGACGGAGAAAACAGGGACGAAGCAAGGTGTCTTAACATTAGGTTCCTATTGTTCCTGATGTTCCCTACCCTGCCACGTGAGGGATAAAGCGTGAAGCTATAATAATAATTATGATAAATCTATTTTTCATTTTAAGTCAATTTACCAAACCATCTGTTATATTTCCAAAATACAAATGTAATGACAAAACCGTTGATATTATGACGAGTAATAATATCAATCATATAAGCCACCACTCACCATATTTAGGTAATGGATTCTGACAAATGAATACGTTAAATATTCATACCAAAGAAAACAGTACGCTTATTTCATCGACACGATGTCAATGCTACTTGAAGCAAAATGTTAAATATTAAAACTTGTGAATTTTTGGGTCAAAATCGAATTTATTAAAATCGATTTTCTTCTTATGTTTTTTATTAAATCATTTTAACAGATTTTAATGTAATATAAAAAGTTGTCTTATGAAGATTATTATTAACTACCTTTTTATCTATGCCTATTAGCTTATTCTGCTTTGTGGTAAAGCAAATAATAAGTAAATAAATAGTACGATACAAAATTTGATTACCCAGTGTTTAGTGGTCAGATTGTTTGAGAAAACCTCTTAACCAGTAGGCGCTGGTTCAAAACCCGCTACGTTTAAATTATAAAACGTTATCAGAAAATTGCTTTCTTTTACTTTGTGTGGAAGATTTTTGAAACAGTTAAAATACATATAAAACTTGTCTTATAATCTTAGCGCCTGTATTTCCACATCTCAAGTAAACATTTAAACATGTATATAGGTTATAAGCAAAAGTTTAAGTTAAGGAGCATAACATACTAGATAATAGAAAGTATTTAAAGAGGTTTAAATCTTAGTCTGGATTCTAAAGGCTGTTGAAAGCAATAATTCCTATTCCAATTAGAAAAAAAATGAAATGTGTAATTTTGTTCTATATTAAAAGTACAGTACCCACAACTTTAAATTTTGAAAAATAAATATACTCACAATTTATTATATGTAAGAATGTGTTCATACAATAATTTACTTACATTTTATAAGTTTTCTCGTTATCCTTTTTCCTGTTTCGATGTCACATGCTTGATAATAACAGTCCAAAGGGAATAAATATTAATAGATTCATATAAAAATAACTATGCATAAGGTCCAATTTGCAGTGTTCATATTAATTAAATTGACAGATAGTTACAAAATATTTGCATATTATTTGAATTCGATTATGTGTTATAATTTTAACTAGCAATTCTTACATCATTTTATAAGTAAATAAGCAAGGAAACTCTTTAAATATAAACAATATATACTTTCTGCTGAATCGTCCATGTGTAAGTGTACCTTATTCCCAAAACTCTTCAAAATTCTTGTTAGAGATTACAAAGTATTAAGAAAAGACTGAATTGATGCTTCGGTACGGTCTGTTTAGTTCATAGGCTTTCCAATAAGCTTCTTATCTCCAAAACTCAGACAATTTTGAGGGAAGTTCTACAACAACTATTGAACTACTTTGAAAGTAAATGTGTTAACGTGTTAAGTTGTAGACCATGTTATTAATGTAAATCATTTCTAAACTTGGCAGTTAAATTAAACGAAATTTAACTGTAAAGGTTAGCTTTTTAGTTAAAATTACACACAATTGATATTTTTACTTTTACACCATTCTTTAGTGTCCAAGTAATACAACATAAAACAAACACTATGAATATAAATTATAGTTACAATTGTCTTGTTCTCAGGTTACTATTAAAGTGAATAAAGTTCTTCCCCGTTGACTAATAAGGCAATAAATTATAATAATCGCATATTATTGTCAATTAACTAAGGTCATCGAGTGTGCACTTATTATGGCTGCGCTTGTTGTGTCATATTTGATTTTTTTGTCCTCACACTTTATACCGTGTATGGCAGGGTAGGCAGAGAGAACTGCAGGAACCATGGGAACCTAGTATTAACTACTGTTGTAACTGTTCACTCCGTTGCTTAGTCCATGCTTTCCCCGTCCCCTCTTTCCGCCTTTTCCGAGGCATTGCGTGTTGAGTGGCGGAACTCAACGCCACGCTTTGCCTAGTTTTCAGAGCAAAAATCTATCTTCCCCGAGTGGGAATCGAACCCACAAGGCGTCGTTTACAGGTCGAAACTGCGCCTCTACACCACGATCGTCCTATCCCGCCTTGAATTTTTAATACTCAAAAATATTGGATACTCTTTGTTCTTTACTTCTTATTAATTAACTTATGCTTATATTCATTTACAATATATATTATTTGTTTATTATTCAAAATGGGATTCAAAACTTTAGACATTGCATTTAAGTAGAAAATAATATTAGGTTACTTTTTAAAGAACATTTTACTAACCAAAAAAATAGGTATTATAGCTTTTTATATTAGCACAATATCCAGCACTAGAAAATTTACAACAGTATTCTCATACTGTTAATTTTTATCTATTATTTAACATTGAATACAAGCGTTTGTACGACATATTAATCACAGTGTATACATGCGCACGCGCACGTTTCAATGCACCAGTAGTACAAAGAAAGTGAAGCTTAAAATATTTGGGAGTGCGGACGTGACTGGACGCATGCATCTGTTTGAGAATGGAACACAGGAAGTTAAATATTGTGATGATTTATAAACTTTATACCAACTTGTTGTAATACCAATGTCGTGCAGTGGGTGTAAATGTAAGCGTAAATGTAAACTTTGATAATATTAATCTTATTTATACCTCGAATATAGAAAAGTTGGAGAGTAAAATATATTGACTCTAAATTTTTTGTCTACCTTGATCGATAAGAATCGTGATAATGGCACTCTCTCAAAATGTGTGTGTACACGAGTTTAACGTATGTTATAAGTATTTATAAAGGTCATTATCAGCTTAGTAGGGAACTGATTGAGGATGTCGCTGCTCAATTGGAACACGTCTGGCTATGCGCAATTGATTCAATTTCACAAAATGTGCTACACCGAGTGGCAGCAAAATGCTTAAATCAAAGTAGCATTTCATTATTTTATTGTAAAATATAAAATATATTTCATCTATCTATCTATAAAAACAAGGGATGTACTTGAATGAATAGTATTTACTAAGAATAGCTAATAATTTTATCGATAACTCTTATAATATAACATTATTACTTACTTGTGATAATTTCACAGCATTACGGCATATAATGATAGACAAGTTAAAGTAAAATTTAGATAACTCCCTGTGATTATTATGTCATTAAAGGCAAATTTCACCGAAACTATATGGTAGTAATCTGGTAATAAATGCTAATAATTTAAACAAGTTTATCTGCTCCATATTTCTATCTGAGACCCAAAACCAAAATTAATTGCTTATCTGCCAGACAAGGAATATATTTCTTATCTGGGACTTAATCAGTAGGTAGTGAAACTGGTCCTAAATCATATTTTGAATAATTCAATCTTGTCAATTTTACATTATCATAATTTTACATATCATACATACATTTCATGCATTATGTACGTATAATATACTTGAACAGTAAGCAAATATGTTCAAACTTGTATGGAAACTCTTTGTTTGTGAATCGAACCGTATAACTTACCAACTCATATTATGTTTTGTTTACATTTCACTTACTTTGTAACATATGTATTGAACTGACGTTGCTTTTAAATTTGATAAACTTCTATAAAATTATATTAAAATGTATGCATCTATTTTACCAACATACATAACTCTAATTTTTAGGTTTTCTTCCGTATATTTATTTAAAAAAGCTGATAAATTTAACTAATTCTTTCTAAAGTAAACAATACAAAAATAATATAAAACCCCTGCAAATTGGGACTGAACCTACAACCATCGCGTTTGTAGTCACTTACTAGTGTACTGTTTATAATCTTCCTTCATCACACAAAAAGATAAGAAATCTACTCCTATATTATTCATTTATACATTTTATCTTGATTTTGTTAAATATTGGATATATGTATTCGAAATTTATCTCGAAACTAAGGCTTAACATTTCCAATGTTTTCATCAAATTCAGTTATTGTATTATGATGATGATTATAACTTTTTTGTATATTTCTATTGTTACAAAAAGTAACTTTCCATAATAAATTGTTTAATTTTTTATAGTAAGGAGTTAATCTGCTAAGTTCGAACTAAACTCGTTTCGGAGTAACAAGCAAAAATGAACACGTAAGTGCAAATTATAGTACCTAGACACGATAAGTTCTTTATAAATTACAATGTTATCCTTGAAATTCCGCAAATTGCACGTCGTTTTATATATTACTATAAATTATCTTCGACACTTAAACTCTTATGTTTAATAAAAATATAAGAAAAAATAGTTTTGATTACTATTATGTCAAAGAAAAAATCTACGGAACAAATACTTAAAGAAAACATAAAAACATTCGAACACAGCGGGATTCGAACTCTTGCCTTTTGCAAGCCATGCAAGAACTCTGCCCACTAAGACATGTGTTCAATGAGCAAGAGATTTCTTTAAGTATTTTTTCTATCCTTACTGTAGATAGTATGGAAATTAATGTTGTTGGATTAGAAACCCCTAGAGAAAGAAAAAAAAAATCACATATAAAAAGTAATTGTCAAAATTTTTCCACTATATACTAATAATTATTAAGATATTTTTTTAATATTGTTAAATACAATCAACTAAAATACAACGGACAAAAGCTTAACTAAATCAAATTATAATGAAAAGAATATAGCAAGAATTTAAAAAGAATCACTTGACTCTCAGTAATATATTAATGTTTATTTATTTTTACTATTATTAACTTCAATTGTATTTTTTATCATAGTACGTTGTTAATTATGCCTTGAATGTATGACAGAGTCATCCATATTACAAAATAATTACACAGCATGCAGTAGATAAATCACGTTCAGTTGCACACTTAAATTAGCAATTAAGTTAGTGTTAGATATTGTTATATATAGATATAGATACTTAAGCAATAAACTTAAAATATTGATGTATTCTTTTGTGTATTAATTACGAAACAATTAGATTTGAAAACAATACAGAATAAATATTATATAATATTATATTATTAAAAATAATGTTTTTATTGCTACTATTTTATACTTTTGTCATGTGAATTTCAAAGATAAAATATACTATAAATCATACTTATAATTTAAATTTTATTTTTATATCAATATATAGAGGTGGTGGCAATTTTTTTCTTGTATCGTTTCATCTTAGCACTCGAATTTTTATGAAATTATTACAAACATACATACATATGGTAGGGAAGACACTTGATAATTTTACTATTTTGGACGGATTGTAATAATTTGAAATTATGATTATTGTAATTTATTTATAGTGTTATTATTAGATATTTATTTATATTGAAATCATATAATAAAATAAATGTAATAAAAATGTAGCAGAACGCCGAGCATGAAATAGTATGGTCAAATTAAACCATTAAAACACAATTTCTAAGATAATATGAAAACGTGGGTACAGTATGACAATTACAACTTTTGTTTTTAAACTATTATATTTTGAAAATAACCACTGAAAAATATATAAAAATATTTTTAAAACAATTATTTGTACTATAATTTGTATCTGGACTAATTTTATGATAAAATTTATGGCTTCGGTAAAAATCTCGAAAAACCTGTTTGTGTGACCTTTTATTCGAAGTTAATTCTCCTTAATCCTAAGGTGGATCGATGAAGACCTTTTACATTTCATTTATGATAATGCATTTTGATCAATTTTCAGAAGGAGTTTAACCTTGGTTTTATAAATTAAGTGGACTAAAATACCTGCAATTTTCTTATTTAACTACAATTAAAAAAATATAGATTTTAACGTATATACTGTTTATTTATAATAAAAGCTGAATGCCGAATTTTAAATGATTGTCAATACTATAAATTATCTTATTGGGCCAACTATATTACTTATTTAGGTTAGTGGTTTGGCTGATGGTATCACAATGAATCTGAATCATTACACATAGAAGACAATCTTTAACCATTTTTAACTTTTTATAATAGAAAATATTAATAAATATTGATATTAGCAGATATGTTATTTGATATGTTCTGGCAGCAATGTACCGTACATGGCTGCCATAACTTAAATAAAAAAATACGTACATAATGTATAAAACAAGTGAATCGTTTGATTTCAATAGCTAATATATAATTTATCAGAACTTACGTATCAACAAGGATCACTTAAACAAAAATAAAGCCTGAACTTAATAACTTAGCATAAAAATAATTGCATACTTTAATATTGGCAAGAAATGCAAAATGAATGCCAAGCAAAAAAGGCAATGCGCACTCATACCGTTATATGCTGAGAATAATTAATGTCAGCGAGACCAATTCATTGAATTTAAATTGTAAACAAACTCAGTGGTCCAAAGATCAATGGAGTGATGCAAATAAAATTTGCATATCGATAAAACTGTATGTCCTAACACGACAATGTTATAAAATAATATTTTTTTCTCAGCTTAGGAAAACATTTAAAAAAACTTTTTTTGTGCACATCTAACGGAATATGATATTAAATATTTTTTAAAGGCTACAGGAACCATTCATACTTAATATTGCAAATATTTTAACATAAATAAACACATTTTTAAATATGCCGCACATAGCAGGATAGATAAAAAAACTACCTACCTTACTTACTAAAAAAATTACCTACCTTACTTACTAACTACCTTACTTACCTAGTCGAAGAAAATTGTTATAATTCCGAGTCCCCTATTGGGAACTCAACCCACAGCCGTTGGTTTAGTCAGACACTGCTGCTGCTGTGCCGCAACAGTCTCAATATATATCAGTAAAAAATCCCTAATAGTTCAAAGTTGAAGCGAACTTAAAAGAAAATAAATTCATATTTTTAGTAACTTTCAGCTTTCACTAGCTCATAGTCATATTACATGATTTGCAAACAGCAAAAGTTTGGAGCTTACATAAACAGCTATGATTTATGATATAGTCTTACTTATTTAATTTTAAATAACAATGGAACCATTGTATACTCAAATTTACATAAATTATAATGTAAAAATACAACGTATATTATTTAAGGGTAACAATAATTGCTTATTATAAAAATATTACTCATATTTTTTGTATATACATTAATAACAATATTTAAAGTCAAAATCCTATTATTATATCAATACTATAAGCAATACTGTTTTAGTATAATACTGGTCAATATTTGGCAATACGAAAATTACCGTGAAAAAAAAAACTATTCTTTAAAACGTCCTCTGTTGCTTAGTCCCTGCTTTCTCCGTCCCCGCTTTCCGCCTTTTCCAAGGTATTGCATGTTGAGTGGCAGAAATAAACGCCGCACTTTGCCTAGATTCCAGAGCGAAGAAAACGAAAATCGAAAAATACATCTTCCCCGAGTGGGAATCGAACCTTCAAACCGTCGCGTTTACAGGCAGACGCTTACGCCTCTGCGCCACAACGGTCTATTTTTAAATGAACTATAAACGTAACAATACTGATAAATTTCATTATTCCTATTGTTTATATTTTTTTATTTATCTTCACTTCAAAAATCATACGCGTCACAACACACGTACGCCCAAGTCACAACTTCCAGCAAGTATAGTAAACAAAAAAAAACAGTTATTCTTAAACTATCGACTGGCATAACATCACTAGTACTATATACGCAGTCCGCGACACTCGCATCAAGCCGGCTTGAGAGAACGCATCGTAAATAAGTACCGTATTTTTAAATTGTTTATTAAGAAAATGCTTCAGTAAAGTGCTTAACTTGTGAACTAGACAGTCTATCTGGATTATTTAGTCTAGAACAGTGTGTGAAAATGAAGAACGTTATTGTACGCCATTGTTTGTAAGTAATTAAAGTTTAAAAATATTATTATTATCATTATTTTTCTATTTATTGTTTATTATTTATAGCTGAATAATTTCAATTATGTGCTAAAAACGAGCCTACTTTTTAAAAAAAGTTTTATAATCGGTTTTAAAATTGTCATTTTTTAAATGTTTTAATTTATATGTAACCGTGTTTTTAATTATATGATAATAAATTATGTGATTTTTAAAGTATTTGTTAATTTTTCATTTAAATAAAATTTCGAAGAATAATTGAAGAGGGCGCAATCGTATTCTTTTTGCGCATGACCTCAAAATTCGCAAGCTACGCAATGTTTTGTTCTTTAATTGGAATATATTTTGCGTTCGTATATATTTACATATTAATTTTCGCTTGTTATGTATCGTGTCATAATAATAGTCATATAAAATGATTATTATATAAAAAACTAAAATATAAGAATTGGAATAAAATGGATACAATTATAATAATAATATTTCCTTGGGCTTAACAAATAAAATGTGAATTGAAAAGTTGTTGTTTTTTGCTTTCCTATTCGTGCGTCTTTTAACTAAACTATAATCAGAGAGTTCTAGTTAATATTTACACATGTACCTATTATGTATATTTTCTATTCAAATAACGGAACATAAGTCGAGTAGTTATTAAAAAAGGAAATAAAACTTCTACCTAAATATATATTTCGTTTACCTTATTTCTATTTCATGATTTACGATTTTTTCTCAAATGCCTGTAAATATTTCAAACAAAAAACGAGTATAAAAATACATTAACCAGATTATTTCTGCTCACCATACAAAGCCGTGGCTTAGTGATACCTTATATTTCTCTTTGACCTTCATTTATTTATTTATTAATAATATCAATATAGTATAACAATTTTTCTATAATAATATCAATAATATTTAAAATATTTATTTAATTCATCTTAGAGTACTATTATTAAAATAAATATAATTAATAGTAAAAACTAAATAGAGATAAGCTTTAAGTTCAGCAGTTGCACGTTCAGTCTACGCACTTACAAAAAATATATTTACTTTTGTATACACATCTACTAATATATCATAATATAAAGTAACATATTTTCTACGTCCACCATATATATTTTTAATATATATTATTTGTATTTGATTTTATTGTGTTAATTTGTAAACAATTATGATTGAAAATAAATAATTGTTCTAATTTATAAACATAAGGACGTTGTAAATTCGATTCCCACTTCCATCCATCTTCCCAGAGAAAGATGGATCATTTCATTTCCATTTTCTTCGCTCCGGCAAATAGGCAAGCGCGGCGTTGAGTTCCGCCACTCAACACATAAGGCTTCGAAAGGTGGATAACGGGGAACGTAGTGTCTTAACACTAGATGCCCACGATTCCTGCGGTTCCCTCTGCCTACCCTACTACGAGCGAGATAGAACTTAAAGCTTGAAATATTAATTATTACTTCAATATACAACCAAACTCATAAAGTGTAACGTATTTAAAATACACATCAGATATTATTAATAATGTTTATAACATAAACCTTTATATCGAGCTTTTGTTGTTAATCGGATATCAATCAATTGGAAATTGAAACTTGATATAAGTATAATCGATTAAAATAGTCGTTATTTATTTTTCTATCGTCCTTGAACTTGAATACATCAGGCTTCGTATAAAGTTAGCATTCATTAGGGCCACATTCTACGCAGTATGGTTGGAGCTCCCATGAAACAGATTTGCGTGGTATAATCAACTTTAATCCAATAAAACAAAGTCTATATTAGTTATTTGTTTATAAAAATGCACTCGTGTATTTATAGCTCGGGTACCGAAATAAAAACAATATATTTTAAACACCTCGACTCGAGTTACAAGTTTGACGAATATATTAAAATTGCTTAATCGATTTCATTACTTTTATATATTACTTATATATTGTACACAAGTTTATAATTTTTAATATATTATAATGTAATCAATTGTATACGATAGTCACTATTGTATCATTTGCATTACATAAAACTATCAGGACAATATGAAATTTGTACTTATTATGAACTAGTAGATGACCACAATATTGTTATCGTGGACTTATGACTCAACTGACTGACTGACTCAGCTAAACACTGGTGATGTGCAATAAAAAAGTAAAGCAAGACCTAGTATTGGCTTGCGAATGTCATTTGTCAAATAACTAAACTTAAGTTTTAGTTTAGATTACTAAATTTATTTTAGTTTAATTTAATTACAAATATAATTACAAATTACAATTCAAATACATAAATTTTTAGGCTCTGACTGTACATGATATTTTCATCATTTGCGTGATCCACTCTTGCTATTTTTGAAAAATTCTACCCTTTTTGAAATTTTTTCTATCTGTCGGTTTGAGCCTAACCATAACTTATCAAACACTTATGTGATTAAGATAAAAAAATATATATTCCAGATGTTGTGCTGATGATGCTGATATAAAGTAAAATTTATAATTTATATAGTTATATAAATTATTATAATTTATATAAATATATAAATTATTAATAATAAAATAAAAGGACAGTTAAATTATAGCCATTAATTAGTTTTTATTTCATTATCGTTTATTGGTTTTATATAACGTGTACCAATTGCTTTTTATTAAAATGTTTTTATTAGCTTCACCTGTATGTGGGTATGTGAATAATTCTTTAACTGGCTGAGCCGAGGGGCATAAGCGCGGGTATCCGATGCCAGGTTGTAAGTTCGAATCCCGTCCGCAACAGCAAAAAATAAATAAATAAATAATAAATATAGTTTAAAAATATAGAGAACACACGCTTTTGGAGCATATCAAACTACGAGTAAAAAATAATTCTTAAAACAAGTTAGAAACAGCAATGATAGGAAAAACTAATATTATTGTGAAAAGGCGTAAATCGTAGGGCGTGCCATATTTTTTGTATATTATAAATATATTTGTATAAACAATACTTAATACAATATAATTATATTTTTATGACAGAAAGAGTATCTTTAAATCACTAATGTCATACCGTCCATAGACAATGAGAATCTTCTTCTGAACATCAGCAACGATTAAATGTTTTTTTTTTTTTTTTTTTTTTTTTTTTTTTTTTTTTTTTTCAGCTTCACGCTTTATCCCGCACAGGGCAGGGTAGGCAGAGGGAACTGCAGGAACCATAAGAACCTAGTGTTAAGACACTCCGTTACTTAGTCCCTGCTTACTCCGTCCCCACTTTTCACTCACGATTAAATGTTTTTAAGAATAAACAAACTCTGAAACAAATTTCCGTTGGTAATCAAAATTGAATAGTGAGTTCTTCTCCCACGATTCGTTAATTACAAACAGGAACGAACGGATGTGGGTCCAACTAAGTTTGTAATTACTGCAATGTATTGAAGTGGGTCTATTGGGTTATGCTATGCTATGTTTACTTGAACCTCCTGAACTTTTGAATGCTGGATGAAAAACACGCTCAATCGAAATCATTTTTAACGCCTTAAGGACTTTCGATAATGTTCTTTGAGATAACTTCATTCGGTGGAAATATTGTGTTTGATGAACTATGCTGATGCTTTTAAAATCAAGGGAAGCCACACCATTTAATAAGTATACTATTTATGTGGTAAATTTCCTGAGGTCAACTTTTAAAATTTTTACAGATATACCTACATATTTCACAACGGATTATAATGAGTAAATTAAATATGAGAATTTAAATAAAAATCTCATAAAAGATAAAAAAAACGGACGTAAACATTAGAAAAAATTGCTACTCATTGACCCGTAATCTCATGTAAGCTGAGAACACTGACTCAAGTAGTGTTCCGCTACAAATAACAGAAGCAAAATTACATTAAGTTAAGTTTCTCGCCATAGTCCATTTGATATTTATATCAGGAGATCATTATATTTCCTGTTCATTGCAGTATTCTATTTATAGTCTGTCTTTATTATTCTTGTAAAAAAATATCGGCCTACAGAATAAATAAAAATCATAATAATTTGCGTGATTTGAAAAATGAGAACACGGTCAGTTTATATTTATTATTAACATCACTCGATAAAACTTAACGTTAAAAAATAACCGTTTTACCGTTTTTTTTTTAAATTCACCCTCTATTCTCCTACTTTGTTAATGTTGAAGCAATTAAGCCATTGAATTAGCTTCGAATCTAGATTTTGATACCTTTAACAATCCTATGAAAATATTGTAACAGGATTTTGGTAACTTCGCCTTTCTGATATTTCAAATGAGACGATTTAAGTAACTCTAAGGTGCACTTGTTTTAGCAAAATAATTGGCATTTTCTAATGAAGCGCATAGCAGTCTCTGGTAGTATTCAATATAAAAATTACAACTGCGAACTACTGTACTATAAATTATTATAACATAAAAAAGTGATTCTACTCATTTTACTCAGTATTTCAAATATCTGTCGTATTAAATTACCGCATTTCACCAAACAAACTGATTTATAATATTAAAAATTAATAAAATTATATTAAAAATAAGGTAAATATTGTGTATATTCATGGAATTTTAATTATTTCAAAAAAAATCTATTTTTTTACATTATTTCTAGATTGACTCGTCCATCTCGACGGCAACTATCAACATCCTCAGTCAGAACAGCGTCAACATCACCCCAAAGACGCAATGTAGCAGCACCAGCTACCGTTAACCAATACAAGAAATTCAGCGATATACCAGGACCGTTGGCATTACCAATTCTAAGCCATCACGCCCACGTTCTTCCGAGGATTGGTAAGTTATAAACTATATATTTAGTATGGTTATAATTTTCTTAGAGTAATCTTAATGTTAATATTGATATTGAATGAATTAATATGAAGAGGTCGTCGTACTGCAACGGCACAGAGTTTAACTGCAAACACGACGATTGTAGATTCGATTTCCACTAAACATAATATCTTTACTTCCTCAACTTCAAACTCAAACAAGTCTGTCTTCCGCTACTCATCACGTAATTACTTCAAGCTTTGTCTAAAAGTTGTAAATGGAGTAACACTAAGTTCCCTCTGCCTACACTATTATATGCGAAATATAGTGTGAAGCTATTAAGATACATTATATCCAGACTATTTAGTCATCATACAAAGGATTAAAATATTTTATTTGTGTGCATGAAGAATACAACGATTATCTGCATGAAGGATACGCGCATACATTAATCACGTGCGATATTGTAAACGGCGCGGCAGCAGGCACATACTTTGTAATTTTAATTCAATCAACTTAGTAAAAATATTTACTATTCTTTCTGTGTCAAAACAAATTGCATTTTAGTATGCATTATTTTGCAATTTAACTACAATTACTCAATACAACAACAACAATAACAATAATTTGAAAAATAGCTAACTAATCTTTAAATGCATTATGTATATAATGTGCACTATAATCTACGTAAGTTAGCTGATATTATATTATTTTATTACTACATCCATCTGATGAATGAAGAATTGAATCTTAAAGTACATTATTAAGTTCAATGTCTTGTTCTCCAATCTCCTTCAAAAATCGATTTCCATATATCGATTTTATATAAGTTTTTACGAATTTATAGTGAATATACGAATATATGTTAGTTTAACAAAAATTACCTAATTAAACATGTAAATATAAGCGCAAATAATAATAAAATTAACACAAATTAAATTCATTACTCAATAAAATTGTATTAAAATCAAAGTATCCGGATGAACAGGCACTAAAATACAATATCGATATTATGAGCCATTATATTAACATGCTATCTACATTTGAGGTCCTTATCTTTGTTATTGTAATTCCAAGCAGGTAATGAAGATCACATGACAAAATGCATGATAATGGGACGCCCTTGTTTTATTGCTTTGAATTTTATATGAGATCTCACCTCACGTCCAGTGAAGTGCTAACATACTAGCATTACTAGTTGGTATTATTTTATTCGTAACTTTAAAAATAAGGTGGTGGATTATTTCCAACTTAGTAAGACAAATTTACGATGGGCCATTCAAAACAAAAGATCTCGAACTTTGTCTAAACCACTACATACATACGTACCTAGTATAGCCTTTGTGTAGACAAAACATTACCTTCAAATGGACGTTATTAATTATTCGAGTTGAATGTTAGTATCAAGTAGGTATGCATATGCGTACATTTAACAGCATAGACAACCCTTTAAAGAAACATACACATTAAGTAATATATCCCCAGTAGGTCTGGTAACAATTATATAAAGATATTTTATTAGTGAAATATATAAACGAAAAATATTTTTACATTAAACAGTTTTAGACGTTTGCCTTGACCGTGACCACTGGATTACTGCAAATTGTTCGAACCTCCGGCTATACAAAAATAATATATCTAATCCAAATATTATTATTTCATTATAATATAATTAAACTTAAAAATTGAAATGAAATAACATACCTTGTAAACTATTTAATAGACGCAGCTTAACTTTTATAAGACCGTAAAATAAATAAATGTAAGTTTTATAGCATTTGCATATTTGTAGATAAACAAACTAGCCATATACGAGGGCCAAACTGAAAGTTTTTAGAACTGGCAACTTAAAAGCATTATATTAAAAAAATAAGTTTAAATTTTGAAAATAGAACTCTTTACCAATAATATTGAGTATACATTTTATTCATTTGTCATTTGTTTTACGATTTGGCGGTAAATTGGAAATTGTCTGTGCACGTCAGAATGAATTTAAGCCGAAAAAAATTTCGTGCAATGATTTTTTATGACTTTCGATGTCATATAAGTCAACAAGAAAGTTATGATAGACTTCGATTGGCTTTTCACGATGAAGCCCCATCTCGTGCCACAGTTTACAACTGGTTTAATGAATTCAAACGTGGTCGAACTAATCTCACCGATGATTTGCGTGAGGGACGGCCTTCTACAGCGACGACTGAAGATAATATCAGTGTTGTGCGGCGTATGATAGAGACTGACAAAAGAGTGACCTATCAGCAGATTCGGATAAGTCTAGGCATAAGTATGAGTCAAGTGCACAAAATCCTCCATGAACATTTAGCGGTCAGGAAGCTTTGTGCCCGCTGGATACCGCATAATTTGACCGAGGCTCAAAAACTCCGCCGTGTTGATTGGTGCCGAGAAATGATGCAAAAATTTAACGGAGGTGACTCAAATGCTGTGTTCGACATACTAACGGGTGACGAAAGCTGGATTTACTGTTATGATCCGGAAACCAAAAGACAGTCTGCTCAGTGGGTGTTTCCTTCCGAAGAGTTGCCAACTAAAGTGAAGAGAGGCCGAAGTGTTGGAAAAAAGATGGTGGCCTCGTTCTTCGGAAAGACAGGTCATTACGTGACAGTTGTCTTAGAGGATCAGAAAACGGTTAATGCAGAGTGGTACACTAACAACTGTTTGCCACTTGTCTTGGAAAAAGTTCGAGAGAAACGACCTCGCAGCAGGATCCTCCTTCATCACTACAATGCCTCGTCGCACACCGCCAGGCAAACGATCGACTATTTGGCGACCTTAGACGTGGAATTACTGGGTCACCCGCCGTATAGCCCCGACTTCGCACCCTGCGATTTTTATGTAATCCCGAAAATAAAAGAAAAACTTCGAGGAAAACATTTTATGGACGCCGAAGAAGCAGTGGCTGCGTTTCAAAACGCCGTTGAAGAGACCCCTAAGGCCGAGTGGGCAAGGTGCTTTTCTCAATGGTTCCATCGAATGCAGCGATGTATTGATGTAAATGGACGCTATTTTGAAAAGTTATAATAAAACTAATAACTTGCTAGAATGCTTAGTTTTTGATTTTCTAAGAACTTTCAGTTTGACCCTCGTAACAATGTATATTCATTTCGTAACTCTTGAACGTAAATAAATTCAAAAACAAATTAAATTATTTCGTATCATTTCGTTCATTCTACATAATGAAATAATATTTTATTCCATAATACGTACATAAATAATTCAATATATTAATATAATATAAACATTCGTTCAGTATACAATTATTTGGCGAATCATAACCACTCTCTCTAAATCTAAAAATAGCATACTATATGCGATATAAATAAATATAAATCAAGAGAAAGTTGCCATCGAGATACAACCGGTCTCACAATACTGGCTTCACAGATCCTAATTCTGTAGTCTAGACTCTAGACAGAACAGCTTCCTGCTATATTAATCACCGATTGTTGTCTGAAAGCTTTAAAGTTTTAAATTTCATCATTATTGCTTGATTATTCTTTTTAGTCAAGTTATTAAAAATAAAAATTATAGCGTCGTGGAACATTGTCTAACTGTAAAGACGACGGTTGTGGGTTCGATTCCACTCGTGGGTATATTTTTTTTATTTTTCCTTATAAGTTCCAAAATCGTTAGTAAGAAGCTAATGCGGTATGTCTTGACACTATATTCTCTCTACCGTTCCGTATTCGAGATACTAACAGTGTGAAAATATGATGCTAATATTTGTTTATAAGTAGGTATATCATTTTGTTTGTAACTTTTATCTTTTTATACATATAAAAATAAATTAATATCAAATCAGAAATAAAATAACTTGGAAATTAAATGACTATTAAGTTCTAGTCGGAGTGCTTTTACATAAGTATGTTATACTAATGCTTTAGCTTGTCGAACGTTTTTTCACAAAGACACATATAAAAAGTTTATGAAAAAGATTAAGACTACGTAAAAAGATTATCAAGATTCGCTTCATTAAGGTCATTTTATAATACGATCAACACAGACACAGAGGACAGATGATTAAGTTAATACCTTTATATTAATAAAGTATATTCTCTCTTCACGCTTTATCCCGCACATGGCAGGGTAGGCAAAGGGTACAGCAGGAACCATACGGACCTAGTGCTAAGACACTCCGTTGCTTAGTCCCTGCTTTTTTCCATCTCCGCTTTCCGCCTTTTTTGAGGCATTGCGTGTTGAGTGGCGAAACTCAACGCCGCGCTTTGCCTAGTTTGCCAGAGCGAAGAAAATGGAAATAGAAAAATCCATCTTCCTCGAGTGGGAATCGAACCGAGAAACCGTCGCGTTTACAGGCAGACGCTTACGCCTCTGCGCCATATATATAAAATATTCTATCTAATCTGCGATATAAATAAAATAATTTACAATTAGGTACTCTTACTTTCCTCTTCATAGTTTCAAAGTCTTTTAATACCTTCAAGCTATATTCATAGTGTTAAACTCACTAATAAAACCCACTAGTGTTATGTCACTCTGTCCCTCCCTTTTCGCCGAATGTTTAAGATGGCGATTTGTATGCTTTTCGGAGCGAAAAATCTCCCGAAAGAGAATCAAATACTACCCAAAGCGGTTTAAATAAATTAATAGACTATTTAAATAATTTAAGTTTAAGTCCGTCATGGCGAAAACCATCTATATAATTAAAAGTACTATAAAAATAAAAAGTATTTTACCTTACATTGCTTCTTGTTCCTACACCCTAGCTCTGATTATCCAATAGAATCCCGGATGTGGACGCTTAGATGCGATCAAGAGAATTTCGTAACGATGTAATTTGCATCTACAGTAGGTACTTTAGCTACTACGGCGCTTGTACGCTGGGTTTTAGAAATATATACTAAAGATTAAATTATGAATTTATAGCATAATCTTATAATCTAGAATATATTTAAGTACGCTATTTAACACGTTTATATATATATATATATATATATATATATATATATATATATATATATATATATATATATATATATATATATATATATATATATATATATAATATATATATATATATATATATATATATATATATATATATATATATATATATATATATATATATATATATATATATATATATATATCTATATATATCTATATATATATATTGTACGCTGAGTTACGTGTCTTTGAGGAGGTTTATTTACACTTTATCTTAATAAAAGCTAGGCCAACCCCTAATACGCCAACGAAATCTTATTTAAGAGAATTTTACACACGTTTTTGTGTAGAGAATTAAAAATATTTACATTACCAGGTACGTGAAGTACCTGGTAATTTGTTCACAATGTATGTATTTATTTTATATCAATACTAATCGTAAAAGTAAGACAATTTTATATGTCTACAACGACCACGGACCGTCTGAATGAAGAACACGTGAACTCCACGTGCTTGGATGTAAATTGCAACGCAGTAAAACCAGATATCCATGTCGCAGCGTTTTACTTAATCGTTTATATACTTTTGTAAATGTTTTAATACTTGTTATTAAATATGTATATTATAAATAAAACATGTTGCTTTATATATTATCTTTATTATATACATATATTTATAATCTATAGATTTGTCAATTCATGTAGGTCTTCTTTAATTTATATTATTAATTATGACATTAGTTTCTATTTGTAAATTTTTTATCTGATCTAAAAATATTTTCATGCTGAGAGCTAGGAAAATTACCTGATGTTGTAACGTCTACCGTCTTACTATCTACACTAAATGTCTACTTGTGTTCCCTTATTCCCTTATTCCCTTATTCCCTTATTGTCTGAAATGTAGACATATTACTGAATTTAGATTATTGCTAACCAAATATTCAATGTTTACAAGACAACTTTTATTACTAATTTATTTATTTTTAATCTTTAGTTTCTACTTAAGATTATTTTTTTGTTACCAGGAAGTTTCCACCACACTGTGGGATTAGGCCTGTTAGAAGGCTTGCGGGATCGCTATGGAGACCTGGTACGGCTGGCCAAAGCGACTAGATCAAGACCTGTGCTTTATGTGTTTGATCCTGAACTTATGCGAGAGGTAAATAATATTTAAATATTAATAATTAAAAAATATTTTAGTAACACTTAACATAATTTAAACTGAAGTAATATATAAAACATGACTAAAAAAAAAAAAATATGGTTATTTCAGAAACATTTGCATACACATTGTTTGCGTTAAGATTATACGCAATCGTTTTATAATCTTTAGTACAGCAAAGGTTTTGCTTGCAATTATATAAAATTTGTGTCGCTATTATAAATATTAAAGTACATAAAAAATATGAAACGAATATAAATAAATAATTTTTAGCTTCACGCTTTATCCCGCACATGGCAGGATAGGCAGAGGGAGCTGCAGGGACCGTGGGAACCTAGTGTTAAGACACTCCGTTGCTTAGTCCCTACTTTCTCCGTCCCCGCTTTCCGCCTTTTTGAGGCATTGCGTGTTGAGTGACGGAACTCAACGCCGCGGTTAGCCTATGCCTAGTTTGCCAGAGCGAAGAAAATGGAAATAGAAAAATCCATCTTCTCCGATCGGGGATCGAACCCAGAAACCGTCGCGTTACAGGCAGACGTTGCGCCTCTGCGCCACGACGGCGATTTTTTAAAATCTATTTAGAAAATTGATTTTCAATAGACTGTTTCAAATTTCGCAACTGTAATGTTGTATTTAGCACTTGTGCTACTAATCCTTAGATAAATATGACCTCTACAAAAAATATGACGAAGCTTATTAGCAGCTATGTATGTCAAATAATAATTTATTTGAAATATTTTTTAATCTGTTACTTTGAATAATTTATATATTTGTTTGTTTACTACATTTTATAAAGAAATTTACAAATAAGCTACGGTCTTACAGTGGATATATATAGTAATAATTCGCACGACTAAGTACATGGTACATTAATAATTTGCTGGTCGAACTTTTAATAGAATGAAAGCTATTATTTTGACATAGAAAAGATTGTAAAATCTTTTGACAAAGATGTTTACAGTTTATTTTAATGACTCGTACTTTATAAGTATAAAAACAAACCGATTGTACTCGATTTGCATAAACAACACTATCTATCGGAAAGGTCAATATAACATTAAATATATTAAAGTAAATATTGTGATACTTTTTATGAGGAAGACTATTACAATATGATTTATTTTTATAAACTATATTAAATTATTAAATTAATTATAAAATTACATATTATATAACATATTATCCGTATATTATCCGTAGTGGCACAGAGGCGTCTGCCTGTAAACGCGACGGCTTGACGGTTCGATTCCCACACGTGGAATATGGATTTTTCTATTTCCATTTTCTTCGCTCTGGAAACTAGTCAAAGCGCGGCGTTGAGTTCCGTTCAGTTCACTCAACACCCAATGCCTCGAAACAGGCGGAAAGCGGGAACGAAGAAAGCAGGGACTAAGCAATGGAGTGCCTTAACACTAGGTTCATATGATTCCTGCAGTTCCTTCTGACTACCCTGCAATATACGGGATAAAGCGGGAAGCTAAAAAATATAATTATATATTAAATTTTAAAATGTATTTAAATAACGTTCCATTAAGGACAAAAAACTTTCATATTTGTTCATTTAATTAAATATTAATTCTGTCACTAAATTATACATAGTGTACATTATAGGTGTCTGCTTAATGCTTTGGTTATAGTTAATTCACATATAGGAGTTATTGATAGGTTAATAGACGATTAAAGTAACAAGACAGTAAAAACATTTCAATGGCGGTAAAAATAAGACAGTTAACACCTTAATAATTTTTGAGAAATTACTTCTTTTATAACTTCTATGCATATTGACTAAATTTTGATATTTAAGTGATTATATTTATATAATTAAATTCATGACAAAAACAATAATATTTCTTTAAGTATAAAAAATAGTCGTTAATTAAAATAGTTATGTACGATAATTTCCTAATTAGTTAATTAATTACTGAATATATACGGTATTTGTGCTTTCACTTTAGAAAGCGTAACACATATAAGGATAATTAAAAACTATGACCATGTTATATAAGTGCTAACAATACACTATATATTACAATATATATATATATATATATATATATATATATATATATATATATATATATATATATATATATATATATATATATATATATATATATATATATATATATATATATATATATATATATATATATATATATATATATATATATATATATATATATATATATATATATATATATATATATATATATATATATATATATATATATATTTACCTACGTCATGAACAATTTGCGTAATAAAAGGTCATGTTTACATGATGATTAAGCCACAAACGATAACAATACTTCAGTCTATTTATATAAATAAAGAAATTTTACATATTATTATATTGTCTGAGATTATATATCACTTTATCATTTTAAAATATTTTTTACGCTTAATCGATATTACGATTTTAATCGATTTTCTTATGGTAAATGGGGCATCTTAACAGTCAACTATAAATAAATTTAGACAGTAATTACCACTTCAGTTTTCTATACATTCGTTCCCATAACCACATGATACTTAAAAAAACAAAAGGAAAAGGAAAATAAAAGGAAATTATTTTCTTTATTATTTTGACACCACTTTCTAAGCTGCTACGATGCAGATGAAATGTTCTTTTAAAATATTATGATTAGTCATATTTTCATACACATTGAGTTTATTGACACGGTGCATAGTGCTTACACTTTGTAATTGCATTATTAGTAATTAATTGTTTCATAACATTAACATTTATAAATTCAGAATATTTACAAATGCATCAGCTTCGTATGTATATCTATAAGAAGTGGCAAAGCTATATAAAATTCTAATATTTTTTATACCTTACATTGTTTCTTCTGTTCAACTCCATATATTTTTATATTTCACCATTAAACTAGACTTTATAAATTCTAAAACTGACTTAGAATATCCATTTTTATTTATTGTTGACAGATCTACAAATCTAGCAATATATACTGAATTTAGATATCTGTGTAATAAATTTATTACTTGACCGTGTAACGACGTCATGCTAATCGCTCGTATCGTTATTGTGAAGTTATCTCCTCGATTTATGTTCCATTGTTTACACCAAATATTGTACTGCAGTGGTAATGACTAAGCTGACGAATTTTTTTAAGTTTAGAGTATTCACTTATACTGAAAAACGTTAATTTTTTTATACAGTAGTTCAAAATATTTATATTTTTATCATCTTCTACAAACATTTATTAATTATATTTCAGAAAACAACATTATTCTTAAATTATACAAATAAATAATCACATAAGATAAAAATATACACACATTTAAGCCGCCGAATTCTATAAGTAATTTATCATTACCACGTCGACCATTTCATGATTCGGAAATTAGAGAATTAGATAGAGGCCTACAGTATATGCATGTTAATCAACGAAACTCGAGGGACACCCCTTGATCTGTAGGATAACGTAATTTATTAAATATATACTATCACAAATAAAACATATATACATGTTAATAAATGTCAAAATCCCGCTTATACAATATTTGATAAGCCAAAGTTTGTTGAGTGACTTAGTAAATAAACTTTGACAACTTTATATGAAATATTTATATAAAACACATTACGATTTACATTTACATCAACGATAACTTGCGCTTTTTCCCGCATATAGCATTTGAGTAGGCAGAGGGGACCTAGTGGTTAAATACTCCCTTTTCCATACATAATAAATATATTTTTTTTTGTTCCGCCACGCAATGCCTCGAAAAAGCTGGAAAGCAGGGACAAAAACGAAATTTTTTAACACTAGGTTCCCATTGTTCCTGCAGTCACCTCTGCTTACCTTGCCATGTGTAGAATAAAACTTGAAGTTAAAAAAACTGAAACTGAACTGACTGGTCAGACTCAACACGATATTTTCATTTTTTCGTTATATCTGAAGAACAAAGTAAATCGTCATTATGCCTGTCTCTTTCGATTTTCATATCTCTTTTTTACCTTCGAAGTTGCAAAATAGAAGATGCATGCCGATGTTAAACATAAAATATATATACTAAATATTAACATAAATGTATATAAGTTAAATTTATTAGTAATATGTAATAAAAATAAAGAATATTTATCCAATATTTTAAAATGTCTATAAGTAACATATCTATATGCTTGTTTCTTGAACTTAGGTATATCAAAGCAATGCCACTGAATCTCCCCAATGGAACAAGTCGCCGCTGACTACGCAAAGGAAAACTGCGGGAACTCATTGTCCTATGCACAGGTTAGTAATTAATATTATATATTAATCTACTAAGACACAGATAGTAGGTTCGATATATATTTGTTATTTAATAATTCGTTATTTAATGATTCGCGAAGGTTTGTGGGTTCGATTCCAATGAGGGGAAGATGGAATTTTTCATTTCAATTTTCGTTGCTCTGGCATTGAGGCAAAACGCGGCGTTGAGTTCCGCCACAAGGAGGAAACGGAGTGTCTTAACATTAGGTTCTCACGGTTATCTATGTCTACCTTAAGCTGTGCTGTCTGCTATGTACAGAATAAAGAGCGAATCTAAGATAAGAAAAACAAGATTTTATTGAAATTACAAATATATAAATGAATTATAAAACTTTAAGATAAGTAGATTAACTTCTGTCGCAGACATAATCGTACAAGTCAAGATAAATATAAAATTTTCAACACAAAAGAACAAAAAGCTTAAAAAGCAATTACGACGCTTAACAACGTTAATTAGCAAAAACAAAGTTACAAAGCCTTTGATCAATTGCTGCAAAGAACGGTAAAGGACCATTTGTTTGACTGCGCCCGATTAAACTATTAGGACTTTTATTTGTACTTTGGTTTTGGTTTTTTGATGAAAAATACCAGCAAATACTTAGCGTTTATTAGTTTTATTAATAAAAGCGTAATACTTATTTTTATTTTTCTATATTCCAAATCCTTAATGCCTTCGTGATGAGCAGGCACAGCGACTGCCTGTGGACGCTACGGTTCGTGGGTTCGATTTCCACTCAAGGAAAATGGAGTTGTTCACTTTCATTTTCTTCGCTCTGGCAACTAAGCGAGCGCGGTGTTAAGTGCCGCCACTCTACTAAACACGCAATTCGAAAAAAAGCGGAATGCAGGGAACCGCACGTCTTAACACTAAATTTCCAGGGTTCCTGCGGTTCCCTCTGCCTAGCCTGATATGCGAAGCAATGCGTGAAGTTTATCTAAATATACTTTCGTATATGATCACGCCATTTTTAAGAAATAATAAAATACTAACAAATTTTTTCTTTAATATCACATAAATAAATATTTTAGTGACGAAACTAAAGCAATATGGACTGGTATGAGGACATTGTTGCAAGATGGCACGCTTCTTCGAAACTATGATAAAGCATTCGACGATATAGCCGCTGATGTCACAAGAAGGTGTGTAACAGAAAATAAATAAATAAAAGATTGTCGTTATGATATTATTATATTAATAACAATATATATAAAAAAACTAGTTTACTATCAATCAATTACTTAGGATATATTACTATATCTAAATATGTAAATTTGAGTCAGATTTTAGTTATTAATCCAAATATCTGTGGTATTTCAGACCGCATGTACTATAAGTTACATAGATACTTAATAAAAGGCCTACTTTGTTCCAAAAACTTTAATAATAGTTTCCAACTAAAATTAAATAGTTCCTGAAATTAAAAAAAGATTAAGATCATTTGAGCCTTAAAATATTCATAGGTATATGTATAGATTCAGTACCATCTGTATTTGTAGAAATAATACGCCCGATCACCACCCCTGTTAGTCTGAAGATATACTAATTTATGATTATCCGACAAGCCCTTTCTCATAAATTTTTTACATTGTCTCTTCTCAAGGCACGTTTTTTAAAATATTTCTGGGCAATATATATTTCAATCCCTCATCGTTTTAAATTAGAATTTCGGCTGAAAAAAAACCTGTGGAGGTGTGCTGATATAAAAATCATATTAAATTGATAATTTTGTTTATATAAATAACCTCATTTTATGTTTACATTATACATTTAAGTGTAAAACAGTTTATTTACATACATTTAATAATTTTAATTACTTTTCAACGTCAGGCTCGGCGAACTTCGACACGCCGATAACGCGCTAAACGAGGAATTAGAAACAGAGATATACCGTTGGGCGATAGAGACTGTTGGAGTAATTATTTTTGGCATGCGATTGGGATGTCTTGAGGGCACTGTACATGTGCCTTCTGAAGATAATAGGTAAGGTTTAGTATAATATTATTAATGCTTAAATTGTATGAAATTTTTAACAAAATATATTTTGTAAGTAAATATTTTTCATAACTCAAAATTTTATACTTAAAGCCCTTGGTCAGTTGAACTATTATGTTAATTAAACATGTTAATAGTTTTATTTAGTTTTGGTCCCTCTTACGCTGTACATTCTACACTTAGTTAGAGGATATAATGATAGCAATATCTGAGAAGTATATATGATTAAAATTAAAATATTTTATCAACAGGAAAATATTAATGAATGTCAAAGAAAAATGGGAAAAGGCATAATTTGATTATTGTGTGCATGTGCTCTAATAATATTTAAAAATTTAAATTCAAAACATCGTTCCACATTTTATTTTATAATATCTTTACATCATGCTTCATATTTGTTACCAGTATTATCACATAACACCTTATATCTCTAAAACGGTTAAAAGGTATAGAGAACAGAGTGTTATGATACTAAATTTTCTCGACGTTCATTTATTTTTATATATTGAATAAATAGTCAAACTAAGAATAACCATCAATCATGGAAGAAAAATCTTCCTAAACTTTATTTGTAAGAGAAATCCTACTATCCCTTAGGGTGTAGTCTAAAACATATTACGCGAAACATTTCGGTTACAACATACTTTTAGCAATGTGATATTGTAATAACATTGCATATAGGCTTATTATATTTATTTTATATATATATATATATATATATATATATATATATATATATATATATATATATATATATATATATATATATATATATATGCAATATATATATATATATATATATATATATATATATATATATATATATATATATATATATATATATATATATATATATATATATATATATATATATATATATATATATATATATATATATATATATATATATATATATATATATATATATATATATACTTTAATAGCTTAATTCTTTGTTTAGAAGACCAGAAAAGACTTCAATGGACGACCACATAGACGACCTCTGCTCGCTTTCAAAACGTTGTATCACTGAATTAACCCCGGCGGAGAAGTTCGTACGATGTTCCTTAGAAATTTCCAACGAAAACTATTTAGTGAGAAGTGAACACACATTGAAGCCTGAAACGAAATCTTTTAACAATGCCTTAAAAGCCTTTGATAAACATTTTAGGTAAGTGAGTATACAATAGATCTACCACATGTTTTGTAGTTGTCTTCGAAGTTATCTAATTAACGTGTATAATTTGCTACAAATATTGTTTAATTGTAATAGTTTTTTAAACTTTACTTATCTCTACTTATAAAAATCAATCAAAAATAATTGACAAATTTACACTTACATGAGTTTATGAAATAAAAAAAAAATATTTATTTCAAAATTATTCGTGAAAACTGTACAAAAAATTGGATCAAGAAATTGATCTTAAAATTTTGCATTGATAAAATTTGGCACTATTTCATATAAAAATTCTATATTTATACCTAAATTGTCAAAAAGATTGTAATCTTAATAAATAAAACAATTTATTGAATCAGTCGAAGTGATATAGAAATGATTTTGTACATTCATACATAGCTTGACACTTTGTCCCTAGCGGGGTAGTCAGAGAGAACGGAGTCCCTGCATACCTCTTTCGCCTCGTCCACTGTCATTAGCCTCTTTATACATGCTCTCCAGCGAGTCATTATGCTTTTTACGTGACCTTCCTCCAGTACCTTTGATATTGTGTTTTCGAAAGTCAAATTAGTTTTCCCCTTACCTCTTTCTCTACTAAAAACGCTCAAAGTCATAATATTTAGTTATTTAGTATCTAGCATACAATATTACACTTCACAAATCATATTTAATTGCAACGAACTATTAATTGCTTGATCTATTGAACTAACACTTATGTAATGCAGATATTTCCCTGTAATCTACACTCATTTGTACATTGACCACAATGTTTAGATTATTCTAGTTACATATAAAATATATCAAATTACGTATTAGTACTCTTTAAGTGCCTACTCAAGGCTGTCATGGCGCAGCGGCAGTGTTATCTGTAAATGGTTGTGGGATCGACCCACAACCGACCACTCTAGTATCTTAGCTCTAGGAGTATCTTAATACTAGGTTGCATATTTTTCTTTTTTTTTTTTTTTTTTTTTTTTTTTAGCTTCACGCTTTATCCCGCACATGGCAGGGTAGGCAGAGGGAACTGCAAGAACTATATGAACCTAGTGTTAAGACACTCCGTTACTTAGTCCCTGCTTACTCCGTCCCCACTTTCCGCCGTTTTCGAGGCATTGCGTGTTGAGTGGCGGAACTCAACGCCGCGCTTTGCCTTAGTTGCCAGAGCGAAGAAAATGGAAATAGAAAAATCCATCTTCCCCGACTGGGGATCGAACCCAGAAACCGTCGCGTTAGCCGCGTTACAGGCAGACGTTGCGCCTCTGCGCCACGACGGTTGCATATACCTGCCCTAAACTATTTAGAAGTACATCTAGGTAGATAGATGTACAGATATTTCATGTATCTTTAATAAAAATACTTAGACAAGGTGATGGCAAGCATTTAAAACAAGTAAATAAAGTTTATGTTTGTTATAAATTATTTTTAAATTTAACTACATTTAAATGCATGCATGTCGAAAATAATATATTTGAAGCATTTTAGTGTCTTTATCAATAATATATCATAATATATTAATCATAATTATAGAAATAAGTAACATATTGATATAAAACGAAACTTCATAATAGTAGAATCAAAATGCAATGACGTGTTACGTTCATTAAAATTAAATACAATGATAAAGTATATTAAAAGAGGCCTATTTAAATTTAGATTTTTATAATATATAAATCTATACAGATTATTAATTATTTTGTTTACTGCTAATGTTAACTAATAACAATAGGATTATACATTTTTATATTCTATCAAGATCAAAAATAAAAAGGCAAAAGTAAAAAGAAGCTTCGAAAATCTTATTATACAATGCAAATTTCATAGCGAAAAGCGGATGACAGTAGTTGACGTGTATGGCTTTCTCGTTTTCGTTAAACGGAAATGTCAGTTATGTATAAACATTTTGGTTAGAAAGATTTTAAAATTGGCATAGAGATTGCTATAGAGATATTAAACTTTTCTATACCTAATATTTTATTTTATATCAACTTTTACCTATTATTTTGTCAAGAGGCATTTTCAATTTTCAATCGAATCTTAAATTTCCTTTGGAAATTTGTTAAAATTGTAATATTATGAATAGTTTCACGTTATTTGTCATATATAGCAACATAGACAAAGGAAGCCTATTGTTAAGACAGACCTTTCACGGCTTGTCTTACTTTTCAAGACATTGCGTACCGATGCGGGAAATTCAACACCACGCTTTATTTTGTTAGCTGAGCAAATAAATTATAAAAATTCAATGCCCCATATGGAAATTGAACCTAGAACCGTCACGTATACAAAGATGATGTACTGCATGCTACGTCGGCCTTATAAATTATAATTCAAAATACTAAGAGTTAAAGAAATTTTCTTGACTACATAGCAAGCGGTTAGAAAAACCCACAAATAAGAAAGAAATTAAAAAGAAGCATCTATATTAACAAAAAATAGAACAAAATGTGTCGGTAGAGATAACGTCACATGAGCGAGAATCGGCCCCTTGGGTATAACCAGGAGTGTGTGTACGTCAATGTATAGCAAACTTACAGAAATATATAGCAAAATATTTATAATATTATCCATGCCGAAAATCAGTTCAAAATTATAATATTTCTTTTTAAATATGAATACTGATTTATTTTTTATTTTTTGCTAACACTTAAATCGTCTATTGCTCGTACTTAATCATTTAAATCCATGCCATGTTAAAAGATAAAACATTTAATAAATTAGCTATAGGTAGATTTTATTCCAATTAATTCCGTAATTGAACACACTTTCATATATAGTATCTTTATACATATATAGATCTCTAATTCAATCTAGGATGAAGACGAATTGGTTGTCAATCAAGCCAATTAATTCATCTACACTTGATGAGACGTTCTACTTCACATTACATTACTTAATATTTGTATGTATTAAGAACTTACATATACTCGTATACAAAGAAATCTTGTTAAAAAACCACTAATAAGTTAATTAATTAAAAAATAAAAATGTTATCTAGACATTTCTTTTTTCAGTTTAACTGAGGATTTCCTATTAAAAGCTTTACATGAACTAAACAACGTCCAATTACGGCCAGAACAAGTACTACTAAATAAGCTGAGGCCGCTGGAACGGCGGATACTGCCGCTTGCCGCCGACATGTTTCTAGCGGGGGTTGATCCTGTAAGTATACTTAATATATTCTTAATAATATGTTATTTAATTGACAATTATATGTTATGAATTATTTATCTGCGGTCCGGGTTTATTTAATAGCGGTACTTATATGTAGCAAAACATTGTATTGGTTTTGGTTTACCATGGCATTTTGTTTTGTATTGTATTTACATCTATTTACTCATCAAGGAATATTAGTGAGGTCTGAAAACTACAAAGGAAGTCTCACAAAATCCCGTCTTCCTGGCCCAGTCGATGGTCGTTGTCAAAGCCAGTAACACAGCATTGACCTCATATGAACAAAATAAATAATGGGTAGTTATTTTATGCACATGAGATTAATGCGTTTCCTACGACCACAGTTGTTTTGAATATTTAAAAAATAACGTTTATCATATAAAACTTCAATATTTTATATTCATTTGACCACGCTGACAAAAACGCAGGTAAAAGTTTTTTAATATATATTATAAAATATTTGAATGGACGTAAAATGGAGATAGGCGGTGTCGTAAATCTTGACATATTTTCAAGTTTCCGTAATTTACCAACTTAGGTGATATATGTATAAGAATTTTGCTTAAGTCAAAGTTTTACTTGAAGCACTTATTAAGGTCATTCGTGCCATGTGCGCTATATATTCATAGAAGGTTGCTAAATTGTTTTTGGTTCAAGAAAAGGGAAAATATAAATCTTAAGAGTTAGTATACCCAGACCAGTTTAGCTGAAACCAAGTATTTCAAAAATTGAGTACGGGAATGCTATTATAAATATTATAGATACCGTCGTCAGGTAAATGTCACGGCTTAAGGGTTCGATTCCCACTCGAGGAAAATGGATTTTTCATTTTCTTCGTTCTGGGATTAAGCGCGGCGTTGAGTTTCACCATTCAACACGCAATGCCTCGAAAAAAGTAAAAAGCGGGGAACGGAGTAACTTAACATTAGGTTCTGTGGTTCTCTCTGCCTATCTAACTATGTACGGGATAAAGCGTGAAGAAGAAACAAAAGTAAAACATAGATCAACACCCACATAAAATTGACCACCACATAATGTTAATCGTCGTGGCGCAGAGGCGCAACGTCTGCCTGTAACGCGACGGTTTCTGGATTCTATCCCCAATCGGAGAAGATGGGTTTTTCTATTTTCATTTTCTTTGCTCTGGCCAACTAAGCAAAGCGCGGCGTTGAGTTCCGCCACTCAACACGCAATGCCTCGAAAAAGCCGAAAAGCGGGGACGGAGAAGGCAGGGACTAAGCAACGGAGTGTCTTAACACTAGGTTCATATGGTTCCTGCAGTTCCGTCTGCCTACCCTGCCCATGTGCGGGATACAGCGTGAAGCTAAAAAAAAATGTTTTTAATAAATATAAGTGTGGCATAATTTGTTAATCTAATTTTATTAAATCTAATTCTGTTCCATTTTCCATTCCATTCCATTTTTTTTCATATAACCAAATGTAGTTTGTGTTGTAGATATAACATTATATTGAGTTAAGTTTAATCTATCGACAAAGTACAAATATATATCAACAAAACAAAAGTACAAAGTATACATCAACAGAAAATAATTGTACAAATAAAAACTTGGCTTTAACGGTATAAAGCACAAAATATATATATCATCCAAATATATATCATCCAATTACACAAATGTGCCCTCCGATATAATAAGCTTCCGGTACTACTTTAAAACTTGAACTTACTTAAAAGTCAACTCCGAGGTTTGAAACTTCCTTATATTACGAACTATCTTTTGTCGCGCTGATATCGAAACTAATTCTAAATAAAAATGACATTTATGTACTAAAATAGCTATTAAACACTATTAATAATTCATCGTCATAAATTTCATCATATTGGAATAAACTCGAGTTTTAATAACATTAAAACCTTAAATAATTGCATAGGATTTCATTTTTCCTAATTAACGTTAATACGATTAATAATTAATACGGTGTTTTTATTTGTAATGCTTACAATGTCAAAACATTTCTGACATATACTCGTATGAGACTTTATTATTGAAAAGAATCCCACCGTTCATCCCATTTAACTAAAGTCTTGCTCAGATATATTAAGTATAATGAAATATTGATATATTTCATAAATCCTTAGTAATAGTTTTTAATTTATTTAGCTAGCGCAAACAGCAATCACGATGTTCCACAAACTGTCACTCCACGCGGCGCGGCAGCAGCGTGCTCACGATGAAGTGGTCTGGGCACAAGCGTCCAGGGCAGAGGGTCTACATGTTCAGGAGTTGCCTTACATCTCGTCTTGTATAAAAGAGGTTATGAGAATGTATCCAGCTACAGGAGGCGTGGTGAGGCGAAGCGTTGAGGAGTTGTCGGTGGGAGGATATGAAGTTCCAGATGGGGTTAGTAGAATTTTTATTTATGAGGCAGAATGATGTTTAAATAAGTGTTCATATAACTATCAAATGCATGAGAATGAGAATAGAGTATTTTAGACAAAGCAAAACTAAACTTAAACCTTTCATCTAAGAAATAATCTCTACAGTCACAATATTGATCTTTAAATAATATAATCTAATTACTAATAGTTGAGATGCATTATATTATAAACGTGTAAATAAATAAAAAACCATAACAATTCTAAAATTAATCTAAATATCCACAGGTTGATATAGTCCTCGCACACGGAGTGTCAAGCAAAACTGAAAGTGAATGGGGACGTGCTAACTCCTTCATACCAGATAGATGGAATCAACAACCTTGGGAGCCTCTAAAATCTTCCCGAGCACATCCCTACGCGTGTTTGCCTTTTGGAGAAAGTTGCCCTGCCACTGGCATTGTTGGCAATATCCTGTCAACACTGGCAGAGCGAGTTCTAGACAAGTATAGAATTGAATGGCACGGTCCAACCCCTAATACTCTCACTGCAGGAGTTAACAAAATACAGAGGCCGTATTATTTTGTTTTGCAAAATGCCAGCTAAATGCCAATATTTGGCTGATAATTATTTTTGTTTTTTTTTTTAATTATAAGCAATTAAAAAAATATATTTTTAAATTTTGTCAATAAACTAAAACAAAAGTCACTGTATATAATATAACTAAATATATTGTAAAACAATATACATGTTGATACCCATCTTGTTTAAAAAAAAGATAAAAAAGCAATGTTTATAAAATTTTATATTATATCAAAGATAATAATAAATGTACATTTTATAAATTTTTCGGAATATAATTTCAGCCACAAATTTTGCATATGTGGCTTCAGCTTTATAAAAAAAATAATGGACTTAGAAAATGTATATAAATTTGAAATTAAATCTTTTCTAAAGCCGCCTCCATTTTGAGTTTTTGATAGTCATTTTTTAAAATAAGTGCAGTATTTTTAGTATTTTATTAGTATATGTCATGCACACGTCGTAGCATAGACGGTTTTATGATATTGTGGAGCGTACGATTTTGTTGAAATTACATTAAATTGCCAATAATTGATAATTAAGTAAATTAGGATACCCTTAAAATATTTTATAAAAAATTAGAATTTGTGAGAACAACATAAATAGTCTCGTTTGTCAAAGCACATCATAATCTATTAAATAAAAAATTAAATACGTCATGCAATGCGAAGATATTATGAAATACTTTATGAGATCCTATAATAGTCAATTCTGCGACGTGGACACAATATAAATGTATTTATAATTAGAAAGGGTAGCTTGGTGTTTTAATCAATAATTGATACTACGACAAAATATTTGATTGTATTAAATAGTTTTATATTTCCTAATATCAAGTACTGTGTGAGAATAATAAGTGTTAATTTGTAAGCATTCCATTGTAATATTTTTTTAATAAAAATAAATTTAATAATATCTTGTGAACATTTTTAATTTTAAAGCAATATCCTTTATTTTTTCCCTTAAAATTGGGTAAAAGACAGTGAACTGAGAAACATGGCAACCTAACCAGGTATCCTCCCCATATGACCTACCTTATGCGACATATTTTTATTTACATTTTAATTAAAAATATTAATTTAACGTTTTATTTTATTAATAAGATGTTATACTTGAAATAATATTAACAATTAAATTAACCCATACATTACTCTATTCCATTATGACTCCCTTGTTAGGCGCCATGTTTGAACATTCACTTAATTTTAAATACACTCCTAACTACGTAATTCATCTCTTTATAATTTAGCATAGCCATCCATTATATAAAAAGGTTTCAATTTGTATCAATAAATGTTTATTTACTCGTATTATTCATTATAATGTAGATAACGTTAAAGTGAATAATATGGGCGAAGTTAACTTAACATATTTTAACTTAAATTAACATGAGGGTTGCATTATCTTGCAATTAATATTTTAATAATAGTTATGACTTGAATATATTTATTTAGCTTCAAGATTTATGAAGCTCATGGCAGTGCAGAGAGAACCGCAGAAACCATGGCAACCTTGTGTTAAGACACTCTGTTCCCAGCTTTCTGCCTTTCGAGGCACTGCACGTTGAGTGCTGGAACTCACCTCCGCGCTTGTCTAGTTGTCAAAGCGAACAAAATAAAAATAAAATAATTTATCTTCCCTGAGTGGGAATTGAACCCATAAACCGGTAAGTTTACAGGCAAACACTGCGACTCTGCGCTATAACGGTCCAAATTTAACACATTTCTATAATTTATGATAAGCTATATATAGTTATAATTTCTTCTTTACAGTCAATTATAAATATTTCGTAGACGATGTTAGGGGCAGAAGCTTATTTTTTGTTATACATATATACTTGTATATATACAATTATAAAGTAGTTTGTAGTGAAAGTGAATGTAACGACAATCAACCACATTGTCAACAAACCTACTAATTAATATAACTGTCTTGTTAAATCCAAAATGTATGTAGGTAATGTTTCAATTTTTTCAAATTGTATATTTTATAGACTAGTTTCATTTTCTTGATTTATACTCTTATTTAAGGAAGAAATAATTCATAACGTGAAAGTTATACTTACAGAAGTTTTCCACTTACTATAGCTTAATATAAAATACATGACTTTGTACTTATTATGATTTTTTTAGCGTCACGCTTTTATCCCGCATATGGCAGGGTAGGCAGAGGGAACTGCAGGAACCGTGGAACCTAGTGTTAAGACACTCCGTTGCTTAGTCCTTGCTTTCTCCGTCCCCACTTTCCGCTTTTTTCAAGGCATTGCGTGTTGAATGGGGGAACTCAACGCCGCGCTTTGCCTAATTTTCCAAAGCGAAGAAAAGGGAAATAGAAAAATCCATCTTCCCCAAGTGGGAATCGAACCCACAAACCGTCGCGATTACAGTAGACGCTTACGCCTCTGCGCCATGACGGTCCTCAATGATTATTTTTATTATAGAATATATTGTATTTATACTATTTCTATTATATCAGGCCAAGTGATAATATCATATAATAAAAAAAATACATAATAATACGATGACAGAAGCAAAGTGCTACATTCATAAAACTTACGCGATAATTTATGACAGTCTTGATGTAATGGATCTGAAGATATATGATGTCACGCATAATGTTCCCTCTTTACCACAAAAGGGTATATCAGACCGCTAAATGAGCCCTTACTAATATTAATGGGGTTCGCCGCTAGGAATACAAATTGACTGGCAAATCAAAACACTGCTTTGCCACAGTGTGGTGATTACTTAATTATCATTTGTTATGTTATATAATTTCTTACATAATTATACTGTTTCCCTTTCCAAAAGAAATTAAAAAGTAAAAGAAATATATATATATATATATATATATATATATATATATATATATATATATATATATATATATATATATATATATATATATATATATATATATATATATATATATATATATATATATATATATATATATATATATATATATATATATATATATATATATATATATATGTATATATATACCGGAAAAATATATTAATACTATCTGCTGTAGACAGAATCACGTTCAGCCTCGATGTGCCATCAATCATGTCATAACTTATAGCCATACGAAATATACACCAGTACATATTACGTGTGCAGATTTGTATTTTTAATATAGTATAAACTATATACACATATAGTAGGTCGTAACGAGTTCCATTATTAGCGTCCTGAACGAGATTTAATTATTCAATCAAACAAGTACAGGTGGGTAAACGATTTACATCTATAATGCTTAATTACTACCTAGACCAGACCAATGTTTAAATTTATATTATCCATAGGTACTGCATTGCATATATATCACTTTTACAATAGTAGTGTTTAGTAACTGCTGAGTAGCAAATCTACTTTTCCGCTCAATTTAAGACAATAAATTAAAGTGACCAAAGAAACTAGGCTATGTTGATCTAAAAATTTCAATTTAAGTAGTTCCTCGCGATTACAAGTATTTCTGTATTTCTGCAACTTAAAAAATGTAAGACAATTTACTTATCAGTATATTTCATCAATTAAATTTCTTTTTTGTTTTAATTAATTTTATTTTATTGTAATATAGATATTTAAATCAGAAACTGCTGAGCTCCTTAGTACTTCTCAACAGAGCTGCCTTCCGAACTGGTGGTAGTGACATGTTCATTCGACAATTCATAAGTGTCTATAAAAGTCTATAATTCTATTAATAAAGAATATTCTAAATTTGACGTTCAATTTCGATACACTGAAGCCACTGAAAGTTTATGAAATGTTATTTTAATTAATACCTTTAGATCATAGCTTAAACGTTGTCAGTAAGTTGGCTTCGATATATTTTATTACCTAATAACAGCATGCAAATATGTAATTAAACGTATGATAAACGATATGTATAGGATAAGAAAAGGTAAATAATTAAACGTTAAATTGCGCCACTCTACGCTCAATGCCTCGAAAAAGGCGGAAAACAGGGACAGAGAAAGCAGGGACTACGAAACGGTGTGTCTTAACACTAGGTTCCTATGGTTCCCGCAGTTCCCTCTGCCTACCTTGCCATGTGCGATATAAAGCGTTAAGACATAATAAAAACTGTTTAAGGTATATTCAAAAACTCCACTGGATACGGTTAACACTAAACTTAACTAAACTCAAGCAATAAGGAATCTTCAGTATTAAATAGCAATTAAAATTCGATTCAAACTGTCAACTATATCATTTAGGATCAAAGGTTTCCGGGAGAGCTCCTTTAGGCGTCTATAAATTTATTTTATAGATCGTTAAAAAATTTTAATGTTAAAATAATAACAAAAAATAAACTAATGACAGTAGAAAAGAATAGAAAAAGGATAATAGCTCATAAAAGAGATAAAAAATAAAAGTGGTAAAATATTTACATAATTTAAAAAATTCGACACCTTACTCACTATTCACACACAATTGATTTCAAGAACAATCCACTAAGTATTAAACACACATTTCGTAAATACAAATTTTATGGAAATAGCTTGTACTAAAATTTAAGGTCTTACTAATTAAGTCATCAATCTCACCCTTTTACGTGTACTTTAAAACTAAGACAGACAGATAATTACTACCTAGACCAAACCAATGTTTAAATTCTCATTAATTTTTATCTTAAAAGAACATAAAGAAGTGGCGAAGCTGAAACTTTATTGTATTTAAAATAAACGAAGCCTTATTGTTTGATTAAACCTTATCTGATATTAATTGATGTATAAAATAAGTTATTTTGTTTAAAAAAATATATATTATTTATTTTAAAAAAAATTTAAAATATTGTAAGTAAATTTTTGTTATCAAAATATTCAGTAAAGCTTAAAGCTTCATAACAATAGACAAAAAATACTAACGATATATTGTAAATAGTACCCTAACCAGCTACGCCAAATAGCAAGTAGTTAATAAGCTAAGTAGCTAACTAAATAATGACTAAGCGGAATTACGTCCGCTTTAAGTTCGATTTTATTTTGTTTACATCACATCTGACATAGTCTATGTTCTCAGTAATCTGAGCACTCCAGTAAATTATTTATATATTTTATATACAAATCCATCTTCTTTTTGAATGACACCTTCTATGAAAAAAAAGTAATATTTAAATGTTATACTTTATAGTCTATACAATGCTTAACAACTTCCACAAATAAATAACTACAGAAAAGCGGGGACAGAGAAAGTAGGGACTAAGCAACGGAGTGTCTTAACACTAGGTTCCCAATGTTCCTGCACAGTTCTCCTCTGCCTTTACCTGCCATGTGTTAGATAAAGTGTGAAGCTAAAAAAAAGATAAGAATTTCAATTAACTTATATGTACACACATTATACTGTATATCATACCATGGTCCATCGATATCAATAGTGAAACAGTTTAGTTCCCTGTGGCTATCCCATTTTATGTGAAACTTAGCATGAAGTTATAATAAAGAGCATTGGTTGTGAATCTAAAAAACTAAACCACTCGTATTTTTTTCTTTGTTTTTGCTGTAGAGAAGTGAAGTCTTACGAGTGAACGTACATAATGCAAGTTTTTATAAACTTATAAACATCTGTAATTAAAAATGATTTGAAATTCTATTTATGAACAAAACAAATGATATCAGTACTAGAATACATATTTTTACAGAGTAGGTTTGCAGACGCCCCAAGATTTCCCTCGGGCGTAGAGACAAACATGAATTGGTGACAATATTTCTTATTAAACACATTTATTCTGTTCATACATGTAACCTTAGTCTATTGCTTGGCTATTTGAGAGTATTTTTTTCACGTTCAATATAAAGATTTTTGTTTCTTGTTTTATTTTTTATACATATCCGTACTTATTGAACATTGCCATATAGAAAAAAATACTAATGAGAAAAAACATCTGCCCAGATCCAGATCGAATGACGGATCACGGATAACGGATACGGTCGTAAGTGCTAAAAGAATTACGACCACCGAAGCAAATCCTCTTAATGCTTGGTATATAAATAAAATTAAATTTATAAATATAGTTTATTCCACTTGTAATTTGTTCGAATTAAGTATTCAAGATTTAGAATTAGATAACATTGAAACAATAATGTCATCTCTCTTTTAAGTTATTATTTTTGTTTATGTTTAATTACCTAATAGTTCGTTGCATCCATGTATCCGTAGGATGAGGAAATGGGGGAGGGGCATAGAGGGAAATAATTTTTCTTTATAACTACAATTTATAAAAAATAAACAAATGATTTGAGCCCTTTTCAACTCGTATATAAATAATAGGCTTTCTATGTACTTATCATAGACTTATTCAAATGATACCTAGAACAAATCACACGACGCCTACACAAAGCATTGATATATCAAGACGAAAGTGCCGCAATCATTTGAACTGACATCGAGATAAAACCATCCATCGTCACTTTTTGCAAGCTACTTTATAAAATAGTTTTTTTTTATTTTTTGCTAGCGCAACTGACTACAGTTGCGCTAGCAAAAAATACTAATACTACGATATAATGGGATCAATTCACTCTTCATCTGTTCACTAATTGTTAGTATTGACTACCGTCAATATTTAATTAGTGTTATTAAATATATAAATCTTAATTTATATGTATTTTGCTTCGTAATTTTAATTTTTATAACCTTTTACAGTTACATGTAATTTCTGAAGAAAAAGTGTGAGATTTTAATTTTAATTAACTTTCGAGTCAGATACGAAAACCTTTAAAAAAGTATTAATAACAATTTTATTTTTACAATTTAATCAAAAGAGCGTAATATTATATTTATGAAAAAAGCCACTCCTGCGGGTAGACATTTCAGGGTTTATCTACGTTACAATTTCAGTAAAACTTTTCCGTCTTTACGAACAATGAATAAAACTAGCTGAGGCGAAACGAATGAGTGCACATTTGATGGGTCCACAGATAGGCAAGAGAGGGTTTTGTCACCATAAAACGATATGTATCAACAGAATAGCTAAGTAGTAACATTCGTGGTAGATTCGGATGTCAGATCAAACATAGAAAAAATACATTCATAATTCGTAATCGATTGTGTTTAGTAGCTTCAATGTCACAGATGAAACAAACGTTTAGCATCTCATAAATTAAAGCTATTGTAAAATGAAAATGAATTGAACTTCGTATAAAACAGAAATGTGTTTACGATTTTATCCAATATTTGCTATAAAAAGGTTCTTTTTTAGATTTATCTCAGAACGACTCGACGTAAGATGCGTGGCGTGAATATGTTTGGGACGAGACCACCCTTACGCAGTTTACATTCGCGCTCCTTCCCTTACACCCGAGAGCCCAATTCGTTTAGATTCGTCCACTTACAACCTTCATATAATCATCCTTACATGCGGCTTTATTTAAGATTTCTCATAGCGTGAATAGAAATACGAGGTTGCATCGTTTATCATGAAGCACTGGATATCGGATCTTAGACAGAACATTTCATCACTTTTGCGATAAAGCGACATATGGAAATAAGATCTGGGAATATATTTATTTTAAAACATGGCATAAAATATGAATAGCTATCTTTCAAATTTTATTTTTACAAATATTTTATATATTGAAATATTTGTAAGTAATTACAATGTAGAGTAAATGTAAATATTTTTAAAAATATGTCATAAATGTAGTTATACTGCTGATGATACTACTATTTACAAAAATTGACAAACATATATAAAAAAAAATATATATATTTTTTTTATTTTTTTTAGCTTCACGCTTTATCCCGCACAAGGCAGGGTAGGCAGAGGGAACTGCAGGAACCTTAAGAACCTAGTGTTAAGACACTCCGTTACTTAGTCCCAGCTTTACTCCGTCCCCACTTTCCGCCGTTTTCGAGGCATTGCGTGTTGAGTGGCGGAACTCAACGCCGCGCTTTGCCTTAGATGCCAGAGCGAAGAAAATGGAAATAGAAAAATCCATCTTCTCCGACTGGGGATCGAACCCAGTAACCGTCGCGTTACAGGCACACGTTGCGCCTCTGCGCCACGACGGTCCTCTAATATAAATTATTAATAAAATAGATAAATAGAATAATTATATAAATTATTCTGTTACGGATACCCGCCCCAGTGGAATCTTGAACTGATAATGTGAGACTTGTGGAGCGGCAGATATGGGCCGATCCACCTACCCACTAAGCCCTCACGGTTCTCCTCGACCGTCATCGGCTTTGAAGACACGAGGAAACAAAATCTTCTTTGAAACACGACGGCGGGACTATCGAGGAAGGTCGCGGAGTCTCGCTCTCTAGGGCGGAAACGACAGTGGTTTGCCCTCCCGCTACCCAATCGCTTACTGCAGAGATTTTTTTATAAGAAATACAACTTACAAGAGTCAGACAAAATTAAGTTTGCGGTCGTATGTACTCATTCGTATTAACCATAGTTCATACTATATACTATGAAAATATATATACAAACATACTATATAAATATATAATATATGTATGTATATATATTTACGTATTATATACATTCATAATTTATAATATTTGTTTTTTTTTCTAGTATATAATATATTGATTAATTTCCAAGATTCGAAAATTTTTTTGTAGTTAAATTGTGGTACAATAAATTTTATGTTATTGCTAAATTTCATAGCTCTAGTTCAACAGGAAGTAAGTTATTGATTACGGGGCGCTTTTCATACAAAATACAAACCAATTAAACATGTACGACAAACGAAAATCTTTTGAGTGTGTTATTTGCCAGACGAACAACAGTGGTCCTATATGGGTTACGTTTTTTCATGAGGTACCGAACCCTAAATAAGAAAACTCCTTAGCGCAGCGACACAATGCCTGACTGTAAAAGCAATGGTTGTGGGTCTGATTCTAGAGATAAGTTCGGATAGAATGAATTAATTATATTCGTATCCTTCACTCTTAATACATTACAAAGAGCGTCTCAACGAGTGAACATCGGGGAACAGACAACTAAAAAAAACATATAAGTTCATTTAAAAAATATGCATAAAATGGTAAAGACCGAATGATCAATTACTAATATGTGTATGTCGGCGTTAGGCCAGGGATTTCGTTGTTAGGAGTTCTTTTTTCATAATAAAGTAACAGAGTAATATCAATTAGCATGTTCTCGTGCTATAGGTACGAGGGTCAAACTGAAAGTTCTTAGAAAATCAAAAACTAAGCATTCTAGCAAGTTATTAGTTTTATTATAACTTTTCAAAATAGCGTCCATTTACATCAATACATCGCTGCATTCGATGGAACCATTGAGAAAAGCACCTTGCCCACTCGGCCTTAGGGGTCTCTTCAACGGCGTTTTGAAACGCAGCCTGCTTCTTCGGCGTCCATAAAATGTTTTCCTCGAAGTTTTTCTTTTATTTTCGGGAATAAATAAAAATCGCAGGGTGCGAGGTCGGGGCTATACGGCGGGTGACCCAGTAATTCCACGTCTAAGGTCGCCAAATAGTCGATCGTTTGCCTGGCGGTGTGCGACGAGGCATTGTCGTGATGAAGGAGGATCCTGCTGCGAGGTCGTTTCTCTCGAACTTTTTCCAAGACAAGTGGCAAACAGTTGTTAGTGTACCACTCTGCATTAACCGTTTTCTGATTCTCTAAGACAACTGTCGCGTAATGACCTGTCTTTCCGAAGAACGAGGCCACCATCTTTTTTCCAACACTTCGACCTCTCTTCACTTTAGTTGGCAACTCTTCGGAAGGAAACACCCACTGAGCAGACTGTCTTTTGGTTTCCGGATCATAACAGTAAATCCAGCTTTCGTCACCCGTTAGTATGTCGAACACAGCATTTGAGTCACCTCCGTTAAATTTTTGGATCATTTCTCGGCACCAATCAACACGGCGGAGTTTTTGAGCCTCAGTCAAATTATGCGGTATCCAGCGGGCACAAAGCTTCCTGACTGCTAAATGTTCATGGAGGATTTTGGATACTTGACTCATACCTATGCTTAGACTTGTCCGAATCTGCTGATAGGTCACTCTTTTGTCAGTCTCTATCATACGCCGCACAACACTGATATTATCTTCAGTCGCCGCTGTAGAAGGCCGTCCCTCACGCAAATCATCGGTGAGATTAGTTCGACCACGTTTGAATTCATTAAACCAGTTGTAAACTGTGGCACGAGATGGGGCTTCATCGTGAAAAGCCAATCGAAGTCTATCATAACTTTCTTGTTGACTTATATGACATAGAAAGTCATAAAAAATCATTGCACGAAAATTTTCTCGGCTTAAATGTATTCTGACGTGCAAAGACAATTTTCAATTTGGCGCCAAATCGTAAAACAAATGACAAATGAATGAAATGTATACTCAATATTATTGGCAAAGAGTTCTATTTTCAAAATTTAAACTTATTTTTTTAATATAATGCTTTTAAGTTGCCAGTTCTAAAAACTTTCAGTTTGACCCTCGTAGTACAAAAGGGGTCAACTTTACATAATTAGATCCTATTTAGTTAATTAACAGCTGAACGCCCATATATACTATTGCCAATGTTAAGGATTAGTGCTGGTTGACCAAGTGAAAAACTTAAAATTATCTAAATATTTTTCCTTAGTGTATGAAATCACAGCTGTGTCAATGCGACCTCATTACACCTGTCTCATCGAGATTGACGAGGATATCGCTTAGCTGTTAGATCAAAAACTAGATGCAGAGAGAATGTACAATAGTACATTACAAATGCATAAAAAAATACTTAAATCATACAAAAATTTGAACGCTGCCGGATTAAACCCGCGCCCTACTGCGTACAGTGTAAGAAGGTGCAGTTTCAAATCCCGCTGTATTCATATTTTTATATGCTTTCTTTAAATATTTTTTCTATCAGTATATCTACACTGATTATAGAAAAAACAACTATAACACTTTAAAAATCATAAAAACTTGTATTTAAAAATAAAAAAAAAATATATAGAATAAAAATTATTTAATGCAAAGCAAAGCCTGAATAATAATAAATATTAACAGTCAAAATTTAATTTATTTTTGAATGATTATAATCCATATAGTATAAAACACCAATAAAACACAAAGCAGTACCTAAAAGTTTATTATATCACAAATTAGTATATACAATTATGTGCTTTTTTGCCAAAATTTTGCAGTGTTCCTTTGAACTTTGCCCTTTGCTGAAAACTTTTTGGGAACTGAGTGTGACTCACTGCCTCCAGATGCGGACTCCTCGTTCTCCGCTTGAGTCTTTAATGTCTTCTTTATGTATAGTATCTGTAAATAATTACAAATACATTAAAGTTAATATTTCTTAATAGCAGAGAGGTGCCACAATATTTATTTAAAAAGCTAAATTACAATACAAACTATTCTTAACTCATTTCTTTATATATTTGGTTGTAAAAGGAACTTACTACTACCTACTTTTTTTAACTTAAGATTATTCAAATATTTTTTTTATCTGTAGTATTTTATTTCTTATCTATGTAGGACAAATCCAAATAGGACAGGAACTGAATAGAAACATAGGGAACCTACCTACTGTGAAGTGATATCATTCCCTAATTTACAAATTTCTAAACATTTTATATTGTGTTAGTGAACTCAATGTCATGCTGTGCCTTCTTACCACAAAAGTAATTAATTAATAAGTGGGAATGAAAATGCCTCTTTTTGAATTTGATTCAAGGTTAATATTATGTATAACCATTATTAAAACAACTGTTTCATGCATGATAGCTAATTAGCTTTATTTACTTAACAACATTTTAAATATCTTTTTTCTTTATGTTTCTCTTACTGGAAGACATTACAATGATACTATGAACATTTTATTCAGTCATCATATTCTAATTTGTACAAATATACAAGAATTAGTGTTTACAAGATTCTTTTGAATAAATTACAACTTTACAACTTGTATGCATTGAACTACTTACTTACTAACTACTTTACTTTGCCTAATATTAACAGGATGTACTTATTTTATATAATATTTCTGACTTTTTAAGCCATAATATAGTTAACTGAATTTCATTGTAACCAAGTTAAGCTAAAATATGACAATAACAGAAACTGAGGTAGTCACAGTGGCACAGCATCTGAATATACTTTTTATTGCTATTACTCTTATCAGGACAAACTATTAAGTCCCTCATTTAACAAACAATGATTCAAAATTGAGCAGAAATTATGGAATGGAGTGAAACAGTATGTACTTATTTTATTTTTTGGCCTATTTATACAATAAATACCTCTTCATCAATATTTTGCTGATGTCTAATAGCTCTTTGTTTATGATGGTTTGCTCTCTGTATATGTCTGTCCACAGAGTTGAGTACTGCTTCGCATGCATTGCACCAGTCAGCTAAAACATCAGCTATGGCTGACGCATCTTCTAATCTAGCATCTCGTCCGAGTGCCACATCCACCTCCACTCGCTTGCACTCTTGATCTAGTTTGCCATGAATAATATCTGTAACCATTGTTGCTTTATGTGACTCAATATTCAATTATCAACATATAGTAAATAATATAATATTTTCTTTAGTTACATTGATACTTAACTGATGTTTAACTACTCAAATGCTCTTATAAGTTACTAACCTGCATATATAGCTTCAATAATCAAATCTTCAAGATCTCTAACATTTTTAATATCTAATTCTTTGAGTAATACACTGTATGGGATGCATTTTTCTTGTGTTGCCAAAGTTGCTATAGTTAAATGTTGCAATTTCTTGCACTGTACAGGTGTAAGTTCTAAATAATCTGATTTATTCCCTAAATATTCCTTATAAGTGCCATAAGCAAATAGATTTAATGTTTTTAAATGTGTTGCATATGGTCCATTTTCTAACTGAAATAATAATACACATAGAATTTTAATATTTTTACATATATCAAATATTAGTGCGTTAAAATGCAAATCGAACTATTTCGAATGTTTAAAATTTTTCTTACACAAAGTATTGCTTATGAATGTACATGGTTTATATTTCTTCTTTGTCTTGTCGTCCTACCGGCGAAATTTTAATAAAAATACTAACCTCTTTAATGTTAGGCATCTCCAGAAGTTCTCCAAAGACATGAACTCCTGGAGCTTCGAGTACTTGTTTTATGAGTTCTGCACATGCTGATCCTTTGGCACCCTTTGCAAGTAAAATAAACTGTTCGAGAGGATGATTTGTGGAGACTGAGGACAAAGAGGACGGCTCGTCTCTGTCCATTGACATGGGATTCATGATGTACTGTTTAGTTTTCTTAAGTAAGTAAAATAATATATTAAAATTATATATTTACGCCTAAATAGAATTCAGTTACTAAACTACAATATTTTTGGAAAATCTTTGAAGTTGACAAGTAGCTTCAAGATCATAGACAAATTATACTTATTTGATGTAAGTAGCCTTTTCTTACACACATATATTATCAGTGGCCTCAAAAATACAATTTATCTGTAAATTATACCCAATACAGTTATATAATAAATTAAATAAAACAATAAATATTATCATATAAAAGTTTTAACGACTTTGAAATTAATGTTTAATATATATATTTATTGAAATCGCCATGAATATGCTAACATTAATTATTTGTTATCATTATAGGTATGACTACATTTTAAATGAATTATTTTCAATCATTCAATACGGAGATTAATATCTCGGACAACAAATATCATAAATCAACGAAAAAAAAATCTAATTGACCATAAACAATAAAATGGCGTCCGGTTTTTTGTGTGTGCGATAAAATTATTGTTTTCATGAATTCGTCAAGTGTATTAGTGTATTATTGTTTTTATATTATTTTTTCATAGTAAACATAATTGTTAAGTTCAGTGCTACATTCTAAAGTTGATTATACGTTGCATTAAGTTCAGATTACGTGTGTGTTGCAGCAGTCTTTAGCGTCCTGTGCCGCCTTTTTCATTGAGTTGATGAGTTTAATTTATAGCTTTTAATAGTAACATCCAACTAATACATCGAAAATAAATAAATGAAATCGATTTACGATGTTACAAATAAGTTTATGTATAGTTGTTTCGGCAATTTGATTGATGGGTGCGTTTTGCGTTAGTAGTTGTGAAAGCGTACGTACATGCTCATAATGGCAAAGCTGTCATGAGTAGTGTTTACTATTCGCATAGTGGATGTGTGTTAGTCAGTTAAGTTTAATGTAGTGTATAGTATTTGGTGAAAATGTGTATGCCAACAAGCAATGTTTCGGGCTTCGGATACTCTTGGGGCTTTACAAGCACCGCGGACCTTACAAAGTGTGAAGTGGATCCTCCTAGTAGTTTAAGTTACACTTTAGGCAATACAGTAAGTTTATTTTTTTTCTTATAACCTATGTTTTGTAAATAGAAATTTAAAAATGATAATTAAAAAATTGTTCTTCATACTAAACAACAAAAATGGCTTGATATGATAAAATAGTAAGTAAACAAATAATAATAAAATAATACACTTTTTATCAGGTGTCGCCAGAAACAACACTAACTGTTATGTCTAATAAGACACCACAAGTTCAAGAAAAAGTAGGAACAGTTGTGGCAGTGACAAATGCAGCAACACAAGTAACAAGGGTTGTGACTACTGGTACCCCAGTGGCTGGAAGAAGAGCCATGTTTGTTTTAAATGAACCAACTCATACAATAAATAGAGTTTCACAACAAAATCAAACTGCAACTATACAGAGTGAGTGTAAGGGCCCACATTTTATTTCTATGTAATGTTAATCTTTTACATAGAAAACATTTTCATATATTATTTTAACAGTTTTAATAAATGTTTTATAATAAAAATTGTAACATTTTTTTCTTTATTTTAAGTGTTTACACAATAACTATCCTTTATTCAAATTAAAAAAAAATACTTCCAATTTAAAAATTAACTCTTAGATTCATGTTATTGTATTAAATGTTTTGTTACAGCTGCAAATCTGGCATCTAAACCATTCATGACTCCAATAGGACCAATACAACTTACAGCAGAGGAATGTAATGAGATATTAATGAAACGGGCCCTCCAAGCTCAAGGCATAGCTACTCCAGTTATTGATGCTACACAACTAAATCATTCAATATTGAATGGGACTATTAAGACATTAGCCGAAGCAACTTCACAACAGTCCCAAACAGAAACTATTCCCACAACAACTGTTCATCAACATCATTTATTACATACGAAACAGGAACCTGGTACAACTAATAATTCACCTAAAGTAAGTAGATTAAAAATATTTATATCTTTAAATCCTGCATTGATATTTAGATATAATTTTGATGTTTTTATATTTATGTTCATATTAATAATGTAGTAGTGTAAAAGTTATAAAAAAAGTCATTTCCAAAAAAATGATTCAGTAAAAGCCACAAAAAGACCCAGGGAGTTCTTTTAATTTTTTTTTTTTTCATATATAATATTTCTAATGTATCTATTAACTAGTCTCTGGGTAGTTCAAGAGAATATATTGAAAATATCCCTTTTATGATAATGTTCAACTGCAACAAGGACTTACCTTAAAAAGTTTCCATTATGAATAGTTTTAAAAAGAAATTACGATTTTTCAAATATAAAACCTTTTCAGACAGTATATTCACAGACGGAGCTTATGAGCAACACAGTGATGACAGTAGCTCCGCCAGTTAAAGAGCGACCTTACTCATGTGATGAATGTGGCAAATCATTTCTTTTGAAACATCATCTTACTACCCATGCAAGAGTACATACTGGTAAAAAACTTCTTTTTTATGAAAAACGGAGAGGACTTAGCTTAAATTTTATATCTTAAAATAATGGCATCCAATATTTAGTTGGATCATACATTTATTTCTGCTATAATTATATTACTTTATATTTACCAAATATATTCATTTCATGGCATTGCTCATAAATGTATGATCATAAATGTATATTTCAAATGCATTTTATATGGGTTCATTGCATTTACTTATGTTTCGGAATTATATTAGAAAATCTCAAATTGCTAATATTATTTCTGCCTATGTGGGTAGTGCAGTGAAAAGAAGTCCTTTAACTGAAATAATTACTTTGTCAAACTACCAATACAATAAATTTCTAAGTTGCTTTGCAAACTGTCCTAGATACATGTGTAATCTCTTTTATCCATTTGTGTACAGTAGGTTGCAGAAAGCTTCCAACTGTCTTCTTTATGGAATTCTGCATATATTTTTATTTCAATAACCAAACTCAGGTTTGGTTACTGAAATAATAATTTAGTTGAATTGAAGTAGAATTAACCTTCTCCACTTATACACAGTGGATTAAAATTCATTCCAGTATACAGTATATACAATATAAAATAGTGTATTCTAAAATACTTGCTTGGGCTCTAAGCAATTGAGATTTCTCTAATAGGTCAATGTTGTCTTCTATAGTAGGATAGACCACTATTTAAGATCCAATAAAATATAAACATACATTTTTCTTACAGGTGAAAGACCTCATGTATGTGCACACTGTGGCAAGGCGTTTGCAAGAAAACATTGTCTCAACACACACCTCCTCTTACATTCTGCCGCTCGACCATACAGATGTCATGAATGTAAAATGGCATTCACGTTAAAACATCATCTTGTAACACATTCTAGAGTAAGTGGGTTTTACTTTGACACTACAACATGTATGCACAAATGAATAAAAGAAAAGTATTATATTATAACTTCCAATCATTCATTATAGCTAATTTTATTAACATTTAAAATCTGACATAGATTTTAAATATATAAATCTTTGTTATTAAATCCTTCCTTATTTCTATGATTGTTTAGAGTTTAGTTTCACATTTGGCGTTCCAGATCTTTGATTTTTATATATCAAAATGTGAATGGTATATGTATATGATATTGAATCGTCTTTGATGAGGTATACATTATAAAATGTCCTTAAATTTGAATTTTAATATTACAATTAAAATAACTCTTCACCAATTTTTACTGAAGAACTATTTTTCAATTTCTTAAAGAAGTAAAGATATCAGCTAAAATGATCTATTTTAGCATAAATCAGATTTTTAATTGTTTTATATAAATGAAAATTGAAACATTGCTATAAATCACATAAAATAGTCTAGCAAAAAAAAATAAAAAGTAAGGCTCCAAAATTTACCTAAACTACAAAGAACATGCATATAAATTTTATAATATTAACTCTATAATATACATTTAAAAATGTCATTTTACAAAATATTAAGGGTTGGTTTTAGTACTTGCTGATAAAATTACAAATAGCAAACATGTCCCTTATCTGGCAGATAAATGACAAATTTTGATGTTACAAGTCTCAGGTAGAAATATCTATCAGATAAAAACCTGTTTAAACTACTTATCAGCTTTTATCTAGTAGGCAGCAATAACTACTAGATACCTATCTTAAAGTTTATCTGTGACTGGTGGAATTGGCCCTAAACCATGGTACAGATGAAAGTGTTTCAACGCCTTAAGATTGTTTAATTACTAATAATTATTGCAGGTGCACAGTCGAGACCGTCCGTTCGTGTGCGGCGAGTGCGGGCGGGGGTTCCCCCTCAAGCGGCACCTCGTGACGCACAGCAAGTACCACGCCGGCGAGCGGCCCTACGTCTGCACGGACTGCGGGGAAAGCTTCGCACAGAAGGTACAATAAAAATATATCAATTTATTTATTAAATTATACATTAAATTAAATATGCCTTCTGTGTCTCTATTAAGACCGTTGTGGCGTAGATGCGGGCAGTGCGTGTCTTTTTCGATTTAATTTCCACTTGACGGAGATAGAAGTTTTCAATTTCATTTTCTGCGTTCTGGCAACTAGGCAAAGCTTCGCTTTGAATTCTGCCACTAAACACGCAATGCTTCGAAAACAAACGGAAAGCGGAGAACGGAGTGTCTTAACACCATAACGTGCAGTAAAAAAAAATAATAAAAATAAGATTTTATGTTAAGCTAGCTTGGACTTTTTTAATCAATAGAGGTATTAAATCAAAATACTGAAATAATTCCAATTTAATAATAAAACTGTGGTCAACTTAAGGTAAATGAATTAGTCATAACATTTAAAAAAATATGAAAAAATAAATTGCAGTGTCTATTTAGATCCAAGGTCCTTGAATAACATTTGATACTGTCTACATTTCATTGTTAGATTACATTAGGTTTTATTGCAAATTGTGATTATCCACCTCGCGCTGGGTCGAATGAGAATCTAGTCGGAAATATAAATATTTGTCTATTGATATTGTAAGATGATTACAATTAAAACATTTACGTGTCGTACTTAAAGAAAAAAATATAAAAACTTTCCCTATCCCGCTGCGTTCACAACTTTTATCATTTTTATGTTTTGTTTAAGTATTTTTCTATCCTCAGTGTGGATTAACACTTTAAAAATCATATTATTTAATATGTTTACATATGTAACATAAGTGTCGTCCGGCAGGAGCACCTGGTGATGCACAGCCGCTTCCACGGCTCGCTGTCGCCGTTCGTGTGCCCGGACTGCGGCGTGGCGTTCGCGCGCAAGTTCCAGCTGGTGAACCACGGGCGCGTGCACGGCCGCGTGCCGCACGCCTGCCCCGTCTGCGGCAAGGAGTTCCTGCAGAAGCGCACGCTCGTGGCGCACATGAAGTGAGTCCGCTTGTCAGGTGTAATGTTGGAATATTGGTGGAGGTGGCTTTATAATGTTGTCGATGATTCTGTGATTGATGATTTGTGATTTTTCCAATAAATCAAAAGATTTTACGTCACAAGAGAATTTTCATATGAAGTGAATCGCCTTACAATTATTGAAAATTTCGTAACTCTTGTTTTTACGTCTTCCGTAATTTTTTAATACTTTCCAAAATTTCAGAATTCACACGGGAGAAGGTACAGTTGCTTGTATAGAGTGTGGCGACGCCTTTAAATGTAAATCAGATCTACAACAGCATTGTAAAATGACAAGACATTGTTTAGCATCGATACAAACACAACAGCAGACGCAACAGCAACAACAAGCACAGCAACAGCAACAACAGGCACAACAACAGCAGCAGCAACAGCAAGCTCAACAGCAGGCTCAGCAAGCTCAACAACAGCAGCAGCAACAACAGCAACAGCAGCAGCAGCAACAGCAAACAACAGTTATAAAACAAGATGACTTTAAGCCACAAATTGTTCAAGTAAGTGTGACATAATTTTTAGGGAGCATCTATACCTTGCAGTACTTTTCCTTTAAAAACCTTAAAATATTTCAATTTCTCTTTTAAATCTACAACATTACATTCTAAAAAATGTAGATTAATAAATTTATTAACTTTTGACCGCAGCAGGATTTGAACTTATGCCTCATAGGACCCGTCTGAGCACTATGCAAACTAAGCTATGTGTTTTTCATTACTCAAATACATTTTATTAAAAATATTATGCTCTCTTGCTAAGTTATTGTTCTTTGTATGTTTTGTAGGTAATTGGTGCAGATGGACAAATAATAACCGAAAAATCTACACCTGGTTATGTTTGTCCGGAGTGTGGATCGTGTTTCAATACAAAGGTATGAAACAACTAATATTTTTATTCAATGAAAAAATAAATTTTTCTTATATGATATTGATTACCAACATCTTAATACAAAATGACTGAATTGATTTTGATGGAATTGTTACAAAATAAATTTCATATTGATTTAGCTTTCTACTTTAACCTCAATTACCTTTGTTTTATACATAATGATTTTGATCACAAACATCTTGATACAAAGTAACTAAATCGATTTTGATAGATTTGTTACAAAAAAACCATATTTATTTTTATACTTTAAATTATACATGTGTGTGTGTTTACAGGAGGCCCTGTCTCTGCACGTGCGGCTGCACGCGGGCGACCGCACGTGCGTGACGGACCTGTGCGCACTGACGGCGGCGCTGCAGCCGGGCCTCGTGGCCGCCGCGCAGCACCACGCCGCGCACCACAGTGCGTATACTGCCCCACTCTCTCACTCACACACAAGAACACATATATATGATGTGTGCGCATTCTCTTCCAAATAAATACACATGTGTATAAAAATATATATATATAATACTCAATTGATTGGCAATTGAAACTTTTTATTTGAAATATCTTAAATGCATTAAATGGAGAATGCTGTGTTTTAACGGAATTTCTACGAACATTGCGTTCATAAAATGAATAAATGAATATTAAAAATGCAACGTCATTTGTTAAACCATATTTTTTTCAATTAATTTTTGCTAAAATTTTGTAGAAGTTTGTATTGTACTGTTGTTTTAATGATTGTGTTTTTATCTGTTTAGATCAACCCATTCAAATCATCTCTTCCAACCCTAACAACGTAGTTCACACACAAGTAATAGCGACGGTGAGTTATTTTAAATCATTATTAACAATTTAAATATTGATTGTTTTTAAATCAATATATATTTAGATATATATAATATATATATATATAATATATATATATATATATATATATATATATATATATATATATTATATATATATATATATATATATATATATATATATTTAAAGATTTAATTTGTGTCTTTGTGTGTAAGTGATATGTAATTTTCGTACATTTCTGGTTTTTTACAATTATTTCTATCAAATAAAGAGAAGTTATTGAAGTTGTCGTAGTGTCTAAATCAAAAATAAAAAATATGTATGTATGAGACATATATATGTATTGATTTATTACTATATCACCGTGGGGAATTGATTTAAATTTAATAGCCAGTTCGTTTACTTTTCGAGGAAATTCTTTTCATATCCTTGCTCTGGTAGAGATATTGAGTTTGATAAAAAATCTAAGAACTGAATATGTCTGCCATGATACATGCAGGATAAAGCCAGAGGCTAATAATTTTTTTTACAGAATTCGCATCACATAGCCCCTCGCCCCAAATTACATTTCTGCGTGGAATGTGGGAAAGGATTCGCGGCAAAACATGGCCTTCTAGCACATCACAGGAGGTAATTCAATTAATTCATATTTTACTTAAATTATATATATTGTTAGTGCTAACAACAAAAATTAAAATATATATATTTTAATTGGCAAATGTAAGTGAAATATATAATTAAATATTTTCTACAATTTATTAATAATTTTTCTGTGTGTTACGTAACATCATTAAGTTATAAGTGATATTCAATTCATATTATAGTAATGTTCATATCGATAATTTCCCGAAAAACAAAAACGATTGACTATATATTAATTTAAATAAGAAAAAAATGATATCATGTTCCAAATTGCATTACATAATTAAGTAATACGCTAACCGCTCGGTCTCGGCAGACACCCGGACGGCAGCTGCACGCTGCGCACGCACGTGTGCGACCAGTGCGGGAAGGCGTTCTTCCAGAAGAACCACCTCATGCTCCACCAGAGGCAGCATATGGACTTGCCGCCGAGGAATGTACGTAAGCCAGCTCGCAGTTAATGTCGAACAATTTTCTTCAAAATAAGAAGTAACATGCTTCACTTTTTGAATGTCAAATAATTGTAATTTACCACCAGTTCACTAAAGTTAGTGCCTCAGACCTGAGAAGAATCATCGCAAGAAACTCAGTGCGACTTTCTCTGCTTTTTTTAGCTTCACGTTTTATCCCGCATATTGCAGGATAGGCAGAGGGAACTGCAGGAACCGTTGAAGCTAGTGTTAAGACACTCCATTGCTTAGTCCCTGCATTGTCCGTCACAGCTTTCCATCTTCTTCGAGACATTGCTTGTTGTGTGGCGAAACTCAACGCCACGCTTTGTCTAGTTTCTAGAGCGAAGAAAATAAAAATAGAAAAATCCATCTTTCCGAGTGAGAATCGAACCCACAAACCGTCGTGTTTACAGGCACGCCTCTGCGCCACGACGGTTATTACATTACATTATACTTGAATTATCTAACACCTGAGATTTTCCTTGAACAATACAGTGTAGGTTCTTAAGCGTCGTGTGCACAGCCATCATTAAGTTTGCCAGCCATTATTAACGTTAAAAAATAAATCATTCAGTCTTAATTTGAATATATTTATTTGAATTTTAAACTTAATATAAAAATAAATAAATATGGGACTATGTCCGTGGGAAAGCATTAACTACTTTCACGTAAGTAGTATATGTCTAAAAAGTTTTAACACTACAATGTATATTATGATTATATAGATTCAATAAATCAACTAACTACTAACTACTAAATGTAATTTGTAGTCATTAATATCCAACCACATAATGTAATTTTCAGACGCAAACACAAGTGCAACAACAAGTAACACAACAAGCGCAACAACAAGCCGCCCAGCAAGCAGCTCAACAAGTCGCCCAACAAGTCCAGCAACAGGTCCAGCAACAGCAGCAACAACAACAGCAACAACAACAACAACAGCAGCAGCAACAACAGCAGCACCAGCAACAAGTGCAACATCAGAATTTAGAAATGGAGCAGCAAGACCATCAACCCACACATATACAAGTTGTAAGAAATGCACTTCTACATATCTTCGCTTATTTATCTTAATTTAATCAAAACTGAATAAAAAATGAAATATTTTTGATATGTTTTTGTTGCGCTGGAGAAGTACTTGTATTTATTTTTTTTCTTTCAATTGTAAAAAGAGAAGCTTATTGGTCAGAGCTGTTTTCAAGATATGTTGGTGATAGTTTGTCGATGGGGGTTGTGATTTGAAGAGACAGTGATTAAAATATGCTTTTAAATTTTGATAAATTTTCTAAAAATATAAATATATCTTTAGTGATCACTTGAAAATATTAGACAACTCAACTATCACCTTCATCTGTTATGTTACTCATTCTTTGTTTAAGTACTTTGAATAACCATTTAACACTATTATTTTTTTATTAATATTGCAGTGTATATGAATATGAGTCCATAGATGGTGTAGTATTAGTAGTATTGCTGCTGTATTCTCATGCAGAATAAAATATATAAAGTGATTAATTTATGGAAACAATAAATACAGTAGAAACTCGATTATCCGGCCCTCAGTTATACGGATTTGCGATTATCCGGACTTCAGGCCAATTGAATTAAATGTACCCTACATGTCGTATTTGTGCAAACATGGTCCTACGTCAAATGATAATCACCAAATAATTTCAACCAAATTTCTAAAAAGCAATGATTTTTGTTAATATGTACTAGTTGTTTTTAATAACAGTATAATATTATGTGCTTACATATGTTATTCATATGTATGTACTTTCGATTATCCGGATTTTCGATTATCCGAATGCCTTACAACAACAATTATTCCGGTTAATCGAGTTTCTACTGTAAATCAATTTTTTTATATTCTTTCATACAATAATAAATAAACAACATTGACAGGTAACGAACAGGTCGGGCCAAGTGATCGGCAACCAGATAGTGGTGGGCGTGGGCGGGCGGCGCGCGCTGCTCGGCTCGCCGCTGCACATCGTGGCCAGGGACAAGCCGCTGCAGGCGCAGATCGGGCACAAGAGACACGCGTTAGTCTTGTTGTTTTTGTGAAATAATTAAATAAAATAAACTTCATTAAACCCGAAATTCAGAATAAAATAAACCATTTTTAAAAGTACCGTTGAGGACCGTTGTGGCGCAGAGGCGTAGCGCCTACCTGTAAACGCGACGGTTTGTGGGTTCGATTCCCATGAGGGGAAGGTGGGTTTTTCTATTTCCATTTTCTTCGCTCTGGCAACTGGGCAAAGCGCGGCGTTGTGTTCCGCCACTCAATGCGTAATGCCTCGAAAAAAGCGGAGAGCAGGGACTAAGCAACGGATTGCCTTAACACTAGGTTTCTATGGTTACTGCATTTCGCGCTGCCTATCCTGCCATGTGCAGGGTAAAGCGTGAAGACGTAATAAAATAAAATATACTTTATTTCACACCATATTTGGAATATAACAAAACACTTCTGAAAGTAAAAATGTGAAAAAGCGGCCTTGTAACTTTAAGTGATCTGTTCCAGGCAACACTAATATAAAAATGAAGATGCCATATTACTAGAATGAATAAAATATTTACATTATTTAACACTAGTTTTGTGGTTACGGACGGTAGACGGGCGGAACTTAACGCCGTTCTTTGTCTTGTCAAAGCTAGATGTTGATAATCTTTTATGTCTTTGACAATTCTAATTTTTTTTTCTTTTTGTATGAAAATGTTTGTAAAATATGATAGAGCAGTGTTTCCCATCGTGGGGCATACATGGGGTACACTTTGAGTTTGGAGAGTGGACAATATGTAGATTTGAAAACTTGAGTTTATTGTTAGTACTAAAAGTACATAAAAGGCGTTATATAAATAAAAACCCGATGTAATTATACTATTTCAATATATTTTTGTATCCGAAACCTTAATAAGTAATTGATCTAGTCAGCCAAAACAAATGTTTAATATAACTATTATTGTAATTTTAGGCCTCGAAAGTAATTCATTTCAAAACAAAATGTACAAGGGCAAGCCATGTTCAGCCTGAAATATGGTACATGGATCCAAAAAAATTGAGAAACACTGTTATAGAGAGTAATAAAAGTCAATAATTATATATATAATATATTTTTTTTATCTTCCCCAGCGGTGACGTCAAAGAAGTAGGCGGACTAGTGCTGTCGACGGGGCGGGGGACCGGACTCATCAAATACGAGATATCGATACCGCCGCCCACATCCGTAGTACAAGTGCAGCAGCTCGATTAAAAATGAACGCTATGAATACCGATTCGATCGTGGCGTGAGATAAAGGTGGCAAACGATTATCGATTAGTAAACGATTATTTTTAATAGAATATCGATTATTTTTTATTAAAGCCCATATGTAAATATTAGTCTAGAATTGATGGTGTGGTTGAATAATTATATGAGATCGTTATTATTTAATGCTTTAGTCATTAAACAGATGCGCTGGTAGTTCTTTAGTGAGTAAAAATGAAAGATATTTGTTTAAGCCCTTCAGTTTGCCATTTTTATCTCATACTATTTTGGAAATGTTAAACGGTCCAATATACATCCAAGTATATTCTAAGCCTAACTAGATTCAACAATAGAGCTTTACAATATAGCCTTACACTGCAGCCTTAATTTGTGTTGTTTATACATTTCGGCGGTAGTTAGATCTGTTAGCCGAATTTGTAGTTGTTTATACAAAATCGGCTAACAGATTAGTAATTATTGCAGTAATAAAAGACTACTTATCAAAGGCAATAATCACGTGTTATATACGTGTGGTTGGGAAATGCTCTAAAATTTAGAGTATACGAGCGAGTGTTGTGTAAAAAGACAAACATGTAGTAGATTTGGTGTATAGCGTTACTATAAGGTATAGGTTATCTATTGTACATATCAAATTTTTGTAACACCGATTTTATTTGTAAATGAATATATATCGTGGAATCTAAATAAATCATTCATAGGTTCAGTCGTCCGTACGCATTTAAGTTGTTTTTTTTTATTATTATTATTTTAAATTAAAAAGATCTTTTCGAATAAGTAGTTCTGTAATATGGCAGGTTACGGAATCGGTAGTGCAATCTAAATTCAAGTTTTTTTTTTTATAGATCTGACTTTATTTATGTAAAGCCCGCTGTGGCATGGCCCTATATTCCAATATATGTTGTTGTTTGACAAGCACTGGAAACTTTTTCTATATTTTTATCTCATTGTTGTGTTATAAATTTAAAAAAATCATCACACGTGCTTGTCAAATGTATCAATAGATACTGTTTTGTATATTTAAAGGTTTATTCTGAATTTATTTGTATCTAGTCTGTGATAGGGAATCAACTAACTTCAAGTCTGAATATATAACGAACGATGATCACTAGCTCACCAATGTTTATAAATGAGGCGTCCATATTTAAATTAAAACGTGATTTATATAAAAATTAATTATTTCTCTGTATAGAAAAATGCAATGTACTAAAAATGTACAACTATTTAAGATTCGATCATGTCAATTAAATGAAATTATTATATGATTTTTTTTTAATGTGTTCCGGCTCGACTTGTTTTAAAACTGTTTTTTTTTTAAATTGCCAAAGATGTAATTTTATAAGGAATTAATGAAAAATAGTATGGAAATAGCATTTGGTGACTAGTGTTAACAAATTAGTGCTTCCGCGTTACTCCATGTTTGCTTCTCAGTATTACCGTTGCTTAGAATACACAGAATACGAGTTTAGTTTCGTAAACTGTGATATACTTATAATTCTGTTGGATCTTACAAGTTGTTTGCCATTTACTTACGTGTACATATATAGTGGATACCTATAATTTTTTATATTAAATGAAAATATACATACTATAGTCATTACAATGTCTTATTTACCTCTTGATATACACATATATATGTTCGTGTTGTCATATCCTTCTATCTCGTATTCCATCATTTATTGAATTAAGGCTAAATAAATAAAATGGATACAGTATTAACAATTAACCACTTATCATATAATCATAAAATGATGTACAAAAAAAATTAACAATCGCAAAAGGTAATAAAAGAATATTCAAGTATTAGAACTTTAATGATATTAATAGCTTACAAAATAAGATTTTTACATTTTTGTTATAGAACAGGAACAAATTTAGTTAAACATCATGTTTAACTAAATTTGTTTGAAATATATTGAAATTCGTAAAACAGCTATAAAACTACTAACTTAGATTATGATTTTTTACTATAATAATAGATTTCACCATATTGAAAGGTAGAAAGGTAAAATGATACCAGTGATAAATTTAAAAAAAAATCACAAAGGCCTTTCCCAATTTTAGGACCTGATATCTTTTCTATTTTCTATACCATATTTTGAAACTAAACAAATTTTACCACTTACTAACATAACTGACCAAGATTGTGTTTAGAGTTGATTTATTTGCTATAGACGTTGATTGAACTGTTGATTTAGATGCTATAGTTTTAGAATAAACTTTAACAGAGGTCAAGCTCAAACACTCTTCTTCTATTATGCGCCTAAGACCCGTGCTAAAAATCCATGGACTGCAAACTAGTTACTTCTCATTTTAAATATTTCAAGAGGATTGGTTCCAGAGAGATTTGGCTGAAATATTGAGAGCTGGTAAATAATCTAATAGGTTTTTCCAACTCAATATTAAAATTACTAAGAATATTTCAAATTAATACTCCATAGTTTAAGCTTAGATTGAAACATATTAAAATGCACTAGCCAAAAAATCTCAGAAACGTTTAATATATGCCATATCGCAATCAAAATAACAGGAAATGGGTAAAAGCGCACAAGTAAAATATAAGTCGAGTGCAAATATACTCACACACAAAGATTTGTGAAACGAACTAATAAACAGAACAATTTGTTTTAATTTTTAAGTATACATAACAATTAACAGCACCTGATATTCGTCACGGTATTTATTATTATTTCCAGTTATTTATTTTATGACATGCTATAATATACATTAAAAGTAAAATAAATGAAAAAATTGAACATTAATATAATTATTTCTTACCATTACATTTTGTGCACAAAATCCTAAACTTTAATATTTTTCAGTTTATGAAAAGAAATTCACACCGCTATAAGTTGCGACCAGTAAATAACTTATATATAAGTATATTATTATCTATAAATTATAATTTTTAATTTTGTACATTATTTATACCTTCCCAATTATAAATACAATACAGATCATACATCTAGCAACACTGGAAACAAATGTCAAATGCGCAAGTGAGATGAAATAGTTGCCGTCTAAAATAGAGACGGAGACGAAAAATCGTCACGAAAACAAGTTCGTTCAGCGAGTTTCCCTTTCGCTAGCTGAGCGACTGTTTTTGACGCAGCAGCGCAAATAAAGTGCGCAGGCAGTGCAACGATTACCACGTCTGCAGGCCACTGAAAAGTGATGTAAATAATACATAAAAATGTTAGCATTGTAAACAAAGACAATACTGTACTTATAACAAACACTGTATGCTCAAACGAACGTGTCGTGAAAGTTAACAACTAACAGTGAAAAACGACACAAGTGACAATCCCTTATAAACAATAATAAAATGAATCCGTGATTTGTCGACTGTCACAAGACTGTTTTGTAAAGGCTATTGTTTTTCAGAATAAAATATCTCAAGACACCCCGTCTATTGGATGTACAGAAAGGCAAGTATGCCCTTTGTTAGGTCGATTAAATCATTTTATGGATTCACAATCATATATTGTTTTCTATTTTCATATTCCATCTATCAATCATTACATTAAAGCGCAATAAGAGTATTACGAAACGTATGCGTCACACGTAAATACATAACAATTATACGAGTGCGAAAGAAACCAATTTTATACTATCATTGAAATCTATATTATACTTAAATTGATGTTAAAACAATATGCTTTGTTATTAGATCAGCTGTTCATTGCATGGAGACGGAGTCGGGAGTGGGGATGAACTGGAGTAACCAGTCGCGCACGTACCTTTGTATAATATACATTAGTACCTATTTACTACGTATCTATTGTTCGTTCGTTTATGTATTGCGAAGTTCATTCGAAATCCGATGTTTGTAAAGAAATTGGCGCTCCCAAACAATCCCTCGATGGCAATTACGATTTTGTTATGTATAAAACTGCTAAGAGCTAATATAAAACCAGTTACAAAGCACTAAAAGTGTAGGTGTAGGTCAGTTTCACATATAATAATTATTCGTGTCTTTGAACAATTTAATCAACAAAGTCAAATGTTTTATTAAGTTTTGATCGTTTATCGAAAAAAGATTTTCTTTTAATTTTTGAAACAATGACAGCTTTCATTTGTTTAGTACCAGTATATAGCAATTATGAAAATTAATAAGAATTTCATGACATTTTTATTTATATAACGATATATTTTTATAGAATAAGAAATAAATTGTAATTAAATAAATATTCAGAATAAAATGAAAAACAATTGCAATAGTGATATTTACTACCTTTTTTGCTTAAAATAAAAGAAAAAATGATTAGCTTCATTCTTGTTACTAACGTCTTCAAGATGCAAATTTAAAATTAATGTTATATAATTTTAATAATGCATCGCTAGGACTAATATATTTATATTTTTAACAATGAAAAATATATAAAAACTAGTTTTCTGACAGTATAACTTAAATTTCACAACTGAATTATTTTAAAATATATTTAAAAGCTTCTCTACAGATTATTAAAACAACATGACCATTGACTAATGTTAGAAACTCGTACGTATTTGTACACTTCACATTCTAATCTCGTCATATGGGAAGCGTCTTAGCAATGCATTGCACCTGGACGGCTTCAACACATAATGCGATACTAAATGATGACGTAAGAACTAAAACTATTATATCAACTTCCTTTATAACTTCCATTCGGAATTTATTGCAAATATGGTTGAGATTTATAAAGAGTTAAATTGCTTGTGTCATTTTCAAATGCCATAAACAAATATCTATTTTATTACATATTTTAGTTGTTTTTTAGAATAATTAAAATGTCAAATGTTAGTGCTTAATTGCGGCGCAGAGTTGAGTTCCCCCATTGCGCTTTGAAACTAAGAAGAAAGTGTGAAACGGAGTGTCTTAACACTATATTCTTTTTATTTTTTATCCAAATATAAAAAGCGTTTATTCGTGTATACCTACTCCAAAAATATTATTATCAGGTGCAGTTAATCATTGTCCTACATGTAAACATTATAGATTGAAGTAATTATTGTTATTTTTTTTAATATTTATATGTATAATTATAATAAATTTATATTTATAATAAATAAAGTCAAATATTAATTTAGTCCAACTTTCTGATTAGAATAATAAAAGATAAAACTTTATTTAAATTTATTTAATAAAATATGTTTTACACTTGAACATATTGTACGGAAACATCACTACATCCATAATGGATAAATGGAATGTGTAGTAAATGATTGACTACATATTTCATTGAAAGAAAATCGATTTATTAAAAGCACCAATCAATTTCCACTTTCAATTACTTAGTATATATTATATACATTTAAGCTATATATCGATTTTAGTAGATAAAATAAGGCTCCCAACAAAATTCATTAGTTACTTATGTACTTAGTATATATTCAAACACCGTTTTGTACATGATAAAAAATATATAGACAAAATGGAATTGAATATAATTTTGTTTTTATTATAAGATAGAAATATTAATATATGTACTTATATATTAAGTTAAGGTCCACAAAAAATGCAAGTACATAAGAATGTAAAGAACACCGATTTAAGAAAAAAAATACCTATATAATTTATGAAATACTCAAAATTATACAGATGGTAGTAATAAATGACAAGGAAATATAAAAGAAATTCGTCTTGACAATATATATGTTCATAGTAAAACAAAAATAAAGTAAATTATATACTGCTATACTCGGTGTTTGAAGACATAATCCTTTATGAATAAGCGGCGTTCTGAAGCCGCAGACAACTCATCTACGGGTTTCTAAGCTTTTAACGTGGAAATATATAAAATAGAAACATGCTCTTCGAAGTAATATGCTTTAATAAATGTTTAATGGCGTGACAGTCTATACTTGACAGTTTTACATTCTTCAACTGTGTAATATTATATCTTTTTTACCTATACATTCTAGTTTGTATGTTCTCCATTCAACGTTACTTTGGCGAATAGAAGTGAATTGTATTCAACTGACACGAAACTATCGAAATTATTATTATTATAAATAAAGAGAAGATAAATCAAGTTAGACAAAGCGCGCCGTTGATTTTAACTATTAGTGCAAGCGCGAACTGTGACTTTCTTTTTAAGACAAGATTTTACCATCGTAGGTACACATTGAAATTCCGGACTGGTCGCGTCGCAGTCTCGTCTAGTAAGCGACAAACTGTGGCAAATTGCAATTTTAAAATCACTGCGTTTTTTGTGTTGCATATGTGCGCACAGCTGCAAATATCTATGGATTGTCGCAGAAATGCTTGTGTGACGAAATCGTAACTCTAGAGCATCTTGACACCATGGACGTATAAATAGGGGGGAGGATGGTGGTGGAAATTTCTATGTCCAGCCCATAATTATATATCATCAAACGAGGACTTTAAATACACCCATCCTTGACACAAAGTTTCCTCAGCTTATCTCTAAAGTTGGTAACTATGAAGAAATTCATTGTCAAACATGCATTCCTTTGTGTGTTCTCCGCTTAACGACACATTGGCGATGTGAATTGTGCTCTAGTAGAGCACAGTTTACGCATTCTTGAAAACCTATAGTTAAAGAGAAGAAGAAAAAGAAATTCCTATTCACTCCTTTTATATTTTATAAAGAAAATATTTGAGCTTATCCACTTTAGCAATGCAGGAGTTTTCTTAAAGACATTTATATATTTATAATTTATAGAATATATCTGGTGACGTGTGACAACGAATAAGTTGCTTTATGGCGTTTAATCTAGAACTGCTCCTTCGTTAATATTTATTTTATTACAACTTTTATTTTTATAACTCATTCCAAAACTTTATTTTATTTATAAACATGTAAACCTTATAAATATAAAGATCGTCTTAATTAACCTTGATTTCTTTTGGTATCGCTTAGAATTGAATAGAAAAACTTTATACTTTGATCCTTTAAGTAAAGAAGTCACTAGTTTTGCCATTTGAGGCGAATTCATAATCATGGCTCTGATGAAAATTACTATGGATAACGTTGTTTTTGTATTAATTATGTTATTTTAACAGACCATATTATATATAGCAGAAAGTTATAAGTAGATATATAATAAATAAAAATAGGTGTAATGTCCGTTACCGGTTTTGCAGTTCCTTCTACTTACCTTGTTATGAGCGGGATAAAGCGTGATGATAAAAAAGACGTCATTTTTATGACATGGTCATCTGGACATATTTTATCTCAACAATATTATTATACCTTTAATCGTACTATCATAACTAAAATGGTTTAATAAATATAAACATATAATAATAAATTGTGATTATATAAGCAAAAAAATCGAAAAGTTAATTTAACCGAACAATATAGGTACAGCGGTTAGTCATACCTTCACAAAACCACCTGTAAATTAACTAGTTTACAATATTCACGGTGAATGTGCTGCGGTTGCCTTTGTGTCGGCGGCGTTCGAGAACGCACCGCTCGTCTCGGATTACCATTACATACATTTGAACAATACAATGAGATTAGAACAAAAATCCTTATGTTTAGAAAGCGGTGCGATGAACTTTAGTTTACGTTGTCCAACATCCGGCGACAGCTTCTAGAATATTTCATGTTAATACTCGATGAAAACATAAAAAGTTGAACGCAGCGGGATTTGAACCTGTGCCTTTTACAAACTGTACAAGCGCTCTGACTGCTAAGCTATGCGTACTTCATTCTTTGAAATTCTTATATACTTTATACAACTTATTGCGTTGTTAGCATCTCTGTAGGGATATTTTCCAATTATATATATATATATATATATATATATATATATATATATATATATATATATATATATATATATATATATATATATATATATATATATATATATATATATATATATATATATATATATATATATATATATATATATATATATATATATATATATATATATATATATATGTATATATATATATATATATATATATATATATATATATATATATATATATATATATATATATATATATATATATATATATATATATATATATATATATACATACATACATACATACATACATAAATATATATTTGGCGTTTTATTTTGGAACAATAATTTAATTATTTATTTTGTTTGAAAAAATTTATTATTTTTGAAAATTTTACTTGTTTTATAGTTTTACCAAGTTTATAAACGCGAGTAAATACTATGCATTAAATGAAGGTCGCGGTAACACCTGTATATAAATATTGTACAAAGAAAAATGTTCAGTCCGGTTTAAAAGGAACGTTCCGTAGAGTTATTTTAACTAAAATATCTAGAGGACTTAAATAGTGTAAAATGCTTGCAAATTTTAAAATTCCACAGAGTTTGGTGCAGTATTTTTGCTACAATTTTAGGAATTTAGGCATAAAAGTATAAAATACCTATATTAAGAATGTTTGAAATTAGTACTTTGTAATGCTAGTAATGTTTGAAATTGGAACTTTGCAAGGAAAGGAATTTGTTTGTGGCAAACACGATGTTTGACCACAAACAAATTCACATGTATACGTGGGAGCGCATGGGAGAGAAAAGTATGATTGACTTATTCCTAGTGGATCAGCGGATTCGAAAACAAGTGATGGACACACGTGTGTTTAGGGGTGCCGACTTGGGAACGGACCACTATCTAGTAATTGCTAGATTTAGGGGTTTGTTCGTAGGATGGCGTAACCGCACAAGGTGTTCATACTTGGAATCGAATTATCGCATAAGAAGCTGGAAGCTTCAAGATCCACCGATCAGAGAGGAGTATACAGAAAGGGTTTCCAAAAAGCTAGACAGTTGTGAAACAGGAAATGAAAGCGTTGAAGTATGTTGGCAGAACCTTAGGAACTGCATGGTGGAAGCTGCGACAGAGGTATGTGGTACAATGAAAAGAGGCTTTAGTAAAAAGCGTGACGAATGGTGGGATGATGAAGTGAGAGATGCTGTAGAAAGAAAGAAGAAGGCATGGCAGGATTATAAAGCCTCGGGTAAGAATAAAAGTATGAGAGAGATTAAAAAGAAAGAGTACAAGCTGCAAAAGCACCAAACGAAAGCACTGATAAAGATGAAGCGTGAAATAAACGAGAGTAAAAGAGATGAAAGGTTGACGAGCAACTTCCGGGATAACACGAAGCTTTTCTGGCGAGAAGTTAGTGATTCACGGAGTTGTTCGTCAACCTTTAGAATGAAAGGGGTGCTTTCGAAGGACGGTGAGATATTCACAAACAGATCACACGTTTTGCAGCGATGGGCGGAATTCTATAAGGAGATGTATGAATGTGATGACGCTTCTGCCTCAAGTAACAGCGACAAGCCGAGTCTTGATGTAGCAGATGGCGAAATCAGTATAAAAGAAGTTGAGAGTGCAATAAGAAGCTTGAAATGTGGTAAGTCAGCGGGAGCGGATGGAGTTACTGCCGAGATGATCAAATATGGTGGACCTCGCATCTTGGACTTGTTCTGGTTTCTGTGCAATTTGTGCTGGAAATCGGGGGAGGTCCCAGATGATTGGCAAAGTGCAGTCATCGTGCCTTTGTATAAAGGCAAAGGTTCACAGATAGACTGTGCAAGCTATAGGGCTATCAGTTTGATTAGCTTAGGTGGTAAAGTATATGCAAAAATTTTAGCGAGAAGAATGCAAGAAAGATCCGAAAGGCTACTGTGGGAGGCCCAAGGAGGTTTTAGACCTGGAAGAGGATGCATGGATCAGATCTTTTCCATCCGCATGATCACAGAGAAGTTTTTGGCTGTAAACCAAAAGGTTTTCTGTGCTTTTGTGGACTTGGAGAAGGCGTTTGACAGGGTTGTGAGAAAGAAATTGTGGGAGATACTACCCCGGTACAATGTGAGCGGACCCTTGCTGCAGGCTGTAAAGTCTCTTTATAGAGATCACTCAGCCTGTGTGCGAGTAGGAGCCGACATGTCGCCTCGGTTTGGCATCCAATCGGGTGTCAAACAGGGCTGCGCCATGTCGGCTTGGTTGTTCAATTTGTATTTGGATAGCTGTCTCCAAGGACTGAAAGAAAGTGATATGGGTGTAAAAGTGGGTGACTTGAAGGTAAATTGCTTGTTGTACGCAGATGATGCAGTGCTTATTGCATCATCAGAAAGCGAGTTGCAGGCATTGGTCACCATTCTGAAAGACGGGTGTGAAACTAATGGTCTAAGCCTGAATGCAAGTAAGACAAAGGTTCTGGTATTTGAAAGAGACGAGGAAAGGACAGATTGCAAGATTTTCGTGAACGGAAATTTATTAGAACAAGTGAATGAAGTAGTATACTTGGGAAGTATGTTAAGTAGAGATGGTAGATACGAAATGGATGTGGAAAGACGTGTTGCTGCCGGTAACAGAATGAACGGTGCCTTAGCTGCGTTGTTGAGACGGCAGAACGTCAGCGTCGCTGCACGTTTGGCCGTACACAATGCAGTTTTGGTTCCGACGCTGTTATATGGCAGTGAAACGTGGGTATTACAGAAGAAGAATGAAAGAAAGATGAATGCTGTGGAGATGCGATCTCTTCGAAGGATATGCGGAGTCAGCTTAGCTGACCGAATCCGCAACGAAGAGGTACACAGTATGGTAGGTACCAGCGAGGATGTCACAGTAAGAATGAAGAAGAACGTGCTCAGGTGGTTTGGGCACGTTGAAAGAATGAGTGACGAAAGAATGGTAAAAAAGATATACGATGGAAAAGTGTGTGGTAAGAGAGGTCAGGGGAGACCTCGGTTGACTTTCGAAAACACAGTATCGAAGATACTGGAGGAAGGTCACGTAAAAAGCATGAGGACTCCTCGGAGAGCATGCATGAAGAGGTTAATGACAGTGGACGAGGCGAAAGAGGTATGTAGGGACCGCAGCGTTTGGCGCTCCGTTCTCTCTGACTACCCCGCTAGGGATAGAGCGTGAAGATATGTATGTATGTATGTATGTAAATTAGTATTTTAACTTCTTATATTTTTATGTTTTTGGTGATTCGCACGTATATATATATATATATATATATATATATATATATATATATATATATATATATATATATATATATATATATATATATATATATATATATATATATATATATATATATATATATATATATATATATATATATATATATATATATATATATATATATATATATATAAGCACAATACATTTTCAAAACTACGGCGTTGTATATGCAAATTTAATTCTCATGAGCTATATATAAATAGACAGTGAACAACTAATTCAATTTGTGAATTAGTCATACATCTTTGTAAAGTCATTGGACGCTTATTCATTTTTTTACTTACCTACTAACTGTATAACTTGAAATCAAAAAGTATTTTGTTCAATCTATGTCTGGGACGAACCTTTGTCAGCTTTGAAATTTAAAATAGCGACAACTCTTGTTGAATATTTACAAAGTACAAGATGTTGATGAATATCATATTTTGTTGTACCTGTATTTTTATTACATATTTCTTTTTACGTCTTTTCTATTGATAAAGATTTAGTTAAAAATTTTGTTTTTTTTTACTTCATAGTTTCTTTTGAAAGATGATCAGAAACGAAACGTCAAACGCTACTGTTCCTACATAAATATATATTTAAATCAGCTACATGTTTTAATATACTGTACGTATATTTTTAGGTGGCTTCAGAATTGCTATTTGATTTATTTCTTAGAAAAAATACAATAGAACATGTTCATATATATAATTTAAATTATACAAGAAATAACTGTTTTACAATTGTCGGGAATCGATTTCTATAGTATATATTTTACTTCGTTTGAGTTTTATTCATAGAATTTATCACAAAAGGCATTGACATAAACAAATATGCATAAAAAATATATCTTATTATAAATATCGTTAAATATGTATATCTAAAATTTGATATATTTTTTAATCTTAACGACTTTGCCCGCTGCATAATATATCGAAATGGTAGTTATTTCGTCTATCACTTTCATATATCAAGAATTTCTGCTAGCATTATCGGTTTTGTAAGCATTAAATGTACACAATTGTACTTATTTGATAAACGTCCTAATTTCATCGTCACTTAGTCTTCAGTCTATCTTTAGAGCATTTCGACAAGTATTTTAGCATTAATCAGAATTAATACGTACTTTTTTAAATTTCACATTTAAAAATTGCGAATTTAAAATAAATATGAGTGGCATATATAAATAAAGAGTAAATAGATTAAAGTATATATTCAAGATAATATGTTTACTAGACATGAACGAAACGCCTGGTTAATTTTACATACATACATACACACATTTAATATACATATACGTCGAAAGTAGGACGTCTAATCTGTTTGCTTCCTCTTGCAACACAATTCCTAGGTTGATTACGAGGTGTTACTTTACTAGCAATAAAAGCCAAACATCATATAGCGGTGTGGGTGTGAGTTTGTTTCTAGTTGAAACAGATGTCAGATGTTTCCTAACGTCATTAATAGTCTTGGACGTTAACGTAATTTGAGTATCTACGAGAATGTTGTTGGGATTAAAATTGATGTCGTTGTCACTTTAAATGATTCATTTTAATTCATTATTCATTAGTTGTTGATATTATCACAGCGTAGAAGGAAGTGTATGAAAGGATTGATTGTTTGGTTGGAGGTTCGATTCTCGCTTGATCGAATATTACTGATTTTACTGGGATATAGGAATGGATTAATATGTAAGAATTATTTTATAAATGTATTTCAATAGATTGAAGGCTTTAACCGGTTGATGTGAAGTGAAACAATTAGTATGAATTGCAAAGAGGTTTAAGAAACCGATGAAAAATTACTTAGACGAACACGTTCTTCAGTATATATCGAAAAATACTAGCAGTCAGTAAACATTGCCGTTCGATTTGCTTATTGCACGGGAATTGGCCAATGCCTCCGGTCGTGAGCGTGACCGACTGACTCTACGTAGAGCTAGATCGTTCTGAAAATAATCATGTTTTTTTTTATAATAACTATGCTCTTTTTTTTAACTTCACGCTTTATAGGCAGAGGAAACTGCAGGAACCATATGAACCTAGTGTTAAGCCACTCCGTTGCTTAGCTCCTGCTTTCTCCGTCCCCACTTTCCGCCTTTTACGAGGCATTGCGTGTTGAGTGGCGGAACTCAACGCCGCTGTGCCTAGTTTCCAGAGCGAAGAAAATGGAAATAGAAAATCCATCTTCCCCGAGTGGGAATCGAACCCTCAAACCGTCGCGTTTACAGACAGACGCTTACGCCTCTGCGCCACGACCGCCCTCGAAACGTTGTACTTAAATAAATAATCAATCTGACGTTTCCAAATCATTATATATCTGTGTTTTTTAATATTTTTTAACGCAAAACAAAAGGATTTATGAACGTAATTTCAAAATTATTTTATTATTAACTATTTACACAAAACTTGGACGCGGTTCCTTTGGTATATTGCTTTAGCTTTTTGTTAGCCGTATGTAGCGTTATTCAATAAATTTAATTCTTTCATATGGCTCTAAAAATTTAACTTAGAAATGAATTTAAAAAAACTAAATAACTGAGATATTGAGGTACATACATAGAAAAATTTATAGTCAAAAATAACATACAACCTCCTTTTTTAAGTCAAAAGTAGAAATCATTTAAAGTTAATCAATATAAATAGTTTATTTATTTAAAATCAAAAGATAAATCTATTGATAATGTGTGTCTAATATCGCCACGTATGAGTAATAGCTTCCCTGATATATCGCACGTTTCAATTTACAAATATGCTGTTTCATGACATTTGATGGCCTTATTTATGGATGTTTGCATTAATCCAGAGCTTTGCCGTACAAAAGATGTGTGTACGAGCAAATTTTTTTGCTTAATGCCCAAAATAATTAATCAATTTATAAAATAACAATAGTATGACATATATTAATTAGATGAAATATTTGGAGGACCGTTGTGGCGCAGCGTCTGCCCGAAAACGCGACGGTTTGGGGGTTTGATTCCCACTTGGGGAAGTTGTAGTTATTCATTTCCATTTTCGCCGCTCTGGCAACTAGACGAAGCACGTATAATTCCGCTACTCAACATGCAACGCCTCGGAAAGGTGGAAAGTGGAGACGGAGTGTCTTAACACTAGGTTCCCGCTGTTTCTACCTCACAAAAATTGAATATTTTCCAACACTATGTATAACTCATGTAACGATTGTCAAAGTGAAACAACTAGGTTACTTAGTTTCATAGATTTTGATTTTATCATCGCTTAATATTTTTACAAATGAAATTTTATTTAAAAGAAATTTAGCATTCATTCCGTAATACAAATGATTAATGCTGGTAACAAAATGTAAATATTTTCTAAATCCGATTAATAGAACCTAATACCAGTTTACGACTAGTCCCATTCGTTTTACTTAAATAAAGGTGCACAATGAGTTGCGTAATCTTTGAATCGTTCACCTGCTGTTTTTATAGCAACCATTGTTCTTTAATGTATGTTTTGCCGTACAAAACTTTAGGTTGCGCCTTATGGGAATATATTTTTAGCATAATTTATGCTTCATACAAAGCAACTATATCATAAAATGATTTTATTGGTTCAATATAATTACTTCTATATTTCATCAATTTATTTTTACAAATTTAAATAAAAATAAATTAATGACATTTAAATATAGGTATTAGGCATACGAAATTTAACAGATGCTTCATATTTGAATTACAAACGTAAGTAAGTTATATTCAATTATTATTTATTATATATTAGCTCGATGATTGCACCCCATTTGTAGCAGGATAGGTAAAGGAGTCCTAGTGTCACTCCGTTCCCCGTTTTCCACCTTTCAAGCCATTGCGCTAAGTAACACAACTCAATGTCACGCCATCTTGTCACAGCGAGGAAAATTAATACAGAATTATTGTTAATAATCTGTAAGTATATGTAAATAAAATTTAAATGTAAATATAAAGATAGGTACTTCGTGGCGCATATATATTGTAAATTGAAAATTTTATCAAAACCTGTTAAATATATCTCAGAACATTCTTATTCATCTCCTGGTATATCCGGCGCAATTTGACCGCATTCCTGTTGCGATATATAGTATTTTGTGCGTCATTTGAGAGTAGTGTGTTTCTTTAATTTAATGGAAAAATAACAATGTTTATAAATAAAACGAAGTCGACACGTATATGTTTATAAAATCTGATTTTACGTTTACTTCTTTTAAACTACATTTAATTATTAAAATTCTTGAGTCTAGAATCTAAGTCTCGTCTTGTCTTGTCAAATATCCTAAAAAGAGAAGCGAAAAGCAAATTTCTACCAATATTTGATAGATTAATATGAAATAATAATTAAAGAGAAAAAAATATACTAGCTTTAAATTAAATTATTCGTATATATAATATATATTTTCAAAATGATCCCGGATTTGTTTCCCTATACCTTTTCGCGGATATATTAAAATGTGGTACATATTATAAATTGTAGTATTGACGTACTACTTGTTCTGAATTTGTAATGTAAAACAAGTGAAATATAAACGTGAAACACGTTTCAGGTAAATTTAAAAATAATATATGTAGTAAAAGTATAATTACTAAATTGTTAACAGACTAATTATGATATTTAGCTTGTATGAAACCACAGTTAAATGGTCAAAATTTAATTAAAACCAATCTAACTATTACATCAATCGAGTTGGTCACTCAAGTGCATGCTGTTAATTAGTACAAAGTAAATGGAGCGGAATCAACATGAGAATATTAATTTTAGCTTGGAACGTTTTGTTTTTAAGGAGAGAATAATAATAATATAATAAATACTCTACGGCTTCTTAATTTTTATATTTTCTTATAATGTATAGGGGCAAAGTTCTTACATTAAAAAGGCATAAGGATTCAGTCGTTACTAAACCAATTAAAATATATTGCGAATTATCTATTGTCTATGGGTTCTTAATTATTATATAATCTATACAACATATACCTAATAAAATAGAATAATAAATGTTATTCTTATCAATGTACCAGGATGAGGACCGTCGTGGCGCAGAGGCGCAACGTCTGCCTGTAACGCGACGGTTACTGGGTTCGATCTCCAGTCGGAGATGGATTTTTCTATTTCCATTTTCTTCGCTCTGGCAAACTAGGTAAAGCGCGGCGTTGAGTTCCGCCACTCAACACGCAATGCCTCGAAAACGGCGGAAAGCGGGGACGGAGAAAGCAGGGACTAAGCAACGGAGTGTCTTAACACTAGGTTACCACGGTCCCTGCAATTTCATCTGCCTACCCTGCCTTGTGCGGGATAAAGCGTGAAGCTAAAAAAAAAATTCTTATCAATTTACGTAATTTATATTGCAAATATATTTTTCTACATCTACTTTAAAATATCATAACCAAGATTTTTTTTTAATTATTTTTGTTCATATTTTTATATCGTTGACTAATAAAGAAGTATAGAAGTTCGTTAAAAATTAACAAGTAATGTTGCATTCATCTTGGCACTAGATTTTTGTTGCCTGTCCTGCATTTATAAAAAACATATATAACATGATTCAATTAAATAAAATAAGTTTAACATACGATTAAAAATATTTTAAACACTTAATTAAATCTAAGTAATCTAAATCCGTCTATTTAGAGATTGACGCACTCCTAGGCTTAAGTATTTGGGTTACAATTAAACTTGTGATAAGAAGGCTGTGTAATTAACACGATACACGTATGACGCTTAGTTAAGCAATGACGGAATTATTTAATGTTTTAGTTCTGAATGGAAATTTACTTTAAGTAAAGTGATTTAAGTTATGCTTATATAGTATAATTTTGTTTTTTTTGTTAACTTCACGCTTTGTTCCACCTATAGCAGGACCGGACCGCAGTGACCGTAGGAATCTAGTGTTAAAACACTCCGTTCCCTGCTTGCCGTCTTTTCGAGGTATTACGTGTTAAGAGGCGAAACTCGACTCGCTTTGCATTTTATAGTTGAATGAGCTATAAAAAGAACACAGTGGAAAGTAGATGAGCTTAAAAAGTTAGTAATTTTTAATAACTTTTGTGCTATATAATATATGTAATATAACTTTGTGGTAAATTGGATCGTAAAAAAATACTGTCAGCTGTTAGAGCAACAACCTCGTAACTAAAGGTTAACGGTAACCTTCTACTTACATGTAAACTTCACCTGCGTACTAATTATTACATTCACAAAACGTGGGTGAGTCAAGTCAATAAAATCAATAGATGACACAGAATGGACAGAATAAATCAAATAGATTGAGTAAATTCTTTTTTACGAATATTTTTGATAATTATAGGTCAATGCAATCCAAAGAAATATGATTGTTTAAAAATAAATAAAATTTTGCTTAAAAATTATATAAAAAGAATACTATACTATAAATATTTATATTTTTATTTGCTTATAAAGTATAATTGGAATGAGATTGGAACCCAGAACCATCCACCGTCTTAACAGTGCCAATATAATTTACTTACGACTTTATAGGTACATAATTTTCGTGTCACGCGATAACGATTAGGCGACGTTCTTTTCTTTCATATTTGTTTTATGACTGATTTTTAATGTTACCTTTGGTTCAGTAGCCGTTACTTGTTCGAGTTTATAATCACTAATTTAGCTTAGTAAATGTGAGAATAACTTTTTTTATTCATTACAATGGAGATGTAGGTACTTATTTTCTATATATATACAATGGACTGTGTTGTAATTTGTTTAAATATTTGTTGCTAATTATTTTTTTTGAATAGACCGATAGTCATAATCTGATATTAGTAAGCACGTTATATAGCGGTTTATTATAATCAAAATTTGACATCAAATTGCTATAGTCAATACTGATATTTTCTTCGAAGCGTAAGTAAAATAAGGTTGTTTATAGATGACATTACGTAATGTTGACGAAAGGCCCCGTTTAATCTCGCTGTGTTAAACATTTTTAAACTGTTAAGATCAAACAAATAAAAATCTAACATAAACTATTACATATAAAAATATCTAAAATTAGAATGTGCAGACATGATACTTACTAACTAGCACTTAAGATTTCTCTCGCTAGAATAAAAATCGTTCAAAGTCGACAACCTCTCCAGAGCGTAATCACAGAACACTTGAAGCTCACATCTCATTTAACTCGTCCCCGAACAGAGTATAATATAACATTTATTTTTATCATAAAATATCTTAATACTTTTAAGTATATTAATATATTTTTAAAGCAAATTAATCTTAAACTGTTTTTATATTCAATAATGAGAAAATAACTTATCTTGAAAGGTCAAATGTGTTCGTTTAGGTTAGTTTTTAGGTGTCAATCTTATATAATTTTTTTTTAAAGGATATTTCTAGTCTTTTATAAAACATAAATAAAGAACGTCCTACAAATTTTTATTAAATTTCCAATTCATTTGTATCGTCTGTAGCTACATATTTTTGTGGTATCTTAGATTAATGTTTTTGTGAAAGAAAAAAGTATTGTACATTTTGGTAAAGTCACGAATGCAACCACTTTTGGCATGTCAACAGTCAAGGGCCTTGAGGGAGGAAACTAGGCCAGATGCGACGCAAATGCGGGTAGACCGTAGATGCAATGATAGAGAAAGTCTATAGCGCCTGGTGATTGGGGTCAGCGCTAACCTAATTATGCTGACCTGAATCAGGATATAGCACGGGCTGTGTTATTAAAACTATATGTAACATTATGTGATATAAATTATTTTATTTAAATAAGTTTTTTGTAAAATTTTAAATAACATGTTTTATTATGTATGTTTCAGACATACATAATAAAACATGTTATTTCAAATTACAGTTTCAGTACATTTGCTTTGTTACTGTTGCTGATGACAGAAATTAATGTTAATAATTATTTACATTTGAGGACCGTCGTGGCGCAGAGGCGTACCGTCTGCCTGTAAACGCGACGGTTTGTGGGTGCGATTCGGTTTGGTTCTTTGTTATGCTCAAACTTTTAATATATATTAAAGAATTGAGCATTGTTTAATATCTCGTTCTTTGGCAATGAACTCATATATTTATTCGCTCAATTTCAGTGAATACTATAGTTGATTTTAACGATCAACACCTACTAACAAAATATAAGTAGGCGTTGACGAGTATGTCCGGAATATGATGATTTTTCTGCAAATTCGCTGAGTGGGATGCGTATTTTTCTAAGAACGTTACTCATATTGCCACAATTATTTTGTAAATAGACAAAAAATTATGTTTTTTTTTATTTAAGTATAAGTGACTCTACAGACACTTGGTCCGTACCCTTTTTTAACTTATACTATATGTTTTTATCATAAATATTGATTATGTTAATATTAATACGTAATTAATATTTATCATAATAAACTTTTACATTACATATTTTATATTTAATATTAATATTACTTGGAATTAACTTAGTTAAAAGATTATGTTGACTACAACAAAATAATAACCTTTTTTTTTTCATTTAAAAATGTCGGGAGAAAATAATTGTTGTTTAAAAAATTTGGTTTTAAAAACGAAAAGGACGTTTTTTGGTTTTTTTCGACAACATAAATATTCAGAAAATGTTACCATTGCGTTAGTTTAAAACCTCACATCACATTGATTATTGGAAAACACGTCATACCCGCTTTTAATATAAGTTGATTGCTCTATATAAGATAAGTAACCCTTATCTAATCGCCGTCAGATGTCATCATACATTGCTTATTATTATTAAAATTTCCGTCAACATTGGTGCCGTAATTCATTATACTTGGCTTTATATTTCAAGGCTACGAACCTTAAAATATTTAACTTTAAATTGAACTAAATATCGATTTTAAAAAGCTAATAAAGCATAATAAATGTCAGAAACTCCAGACACTACACTTTCAAGAAATAAACAAAAGGAACCGTAAGTTAATGTATTCGTAATTACGGCATTTGTTCCAATGTCCAAGTTAATCTTTTTTTCCAACGAAACTGACCTCAATTGTATTTTAATGTGAGTGTGTCTTTAAATGGATTTGTAAGATTATACAAATAATGCTAGTATATAGTAACACGGAGACGGAGAAAGCAGGGACTAAGCAACGGAGTGTCTTAACACTAGGTTCCAATAGTTCCTGCAGTTCTCTCTGCCTACCCTGCCAGGTGCGGGATAAAGTGTGAAGCTAAAAAAAAATAATAACATAGTATCACTAAATTCCAAAACAAATTAAGCATTTATTTTTACTCTTTCATACAATCAAGACTGCTTATCAATCGTCACTAAGATTTATGTTTGTGTAAAGCAGAAGTGAATAATGTACGCTAACAAATAACAGGGCACCTTCCACTGCAAAATTATGGATAATGAGGTTCGAGGACAGCGGAATAATATTGCACTGGTCGTTATTATCTTCAAGGAATTCGCCTCTTTGTGTAGCTCGTTGGCGTTCATTTCATCTTTCTTGTTTCAGCATCGTTCTCGCGATATTTATAGGGCGAATGACGCAAACTGCACGTTTAAAGGCACGCCTCTCAATCTTCTAATGCAACTATAGAACAGTAACTGTTTAATAAACAAGCAACACTTAGCCAATACATCTTATAGGTAATATATAAGAGACCAAATATTTAAAACCTAACACATAATTTACAGAGTCGCACCGGCCTTTGTCTTGTAACATAAAGGGATTAGTCATACAATTCGCAAAAGCTATTGCTGACGCATTGGTGAAGGCGTTAACGTTTTACACAGAGATACCTTAGGTCTTAACTATATTAACTTTAATTCTTATAGACAATGTGAATAAGAAGTTAATCTGCTTTAGAAAGTGCTAATTGGTAACACTATCTTAAACCTATAATTTTTTCTTAAGTACGTATAAATATAATATTTAATAAGGTAGCTTCCTCGTTATGAAAAGTAAATATAGCTTCTTTATCGGGGAATGCCATTGCATCTTAAGGTATAGTTATGTATTGTTCGTTTGAACTGGGTCACAGGCTACCTGAGTAGGTCGACGATCCTTTAGCAACGTTTGCTCCACGACGCTTAATAAGCCAAGATTTATAGGCTATTATCAATTACTAAGATTGAGAGACCCTTACAAATAAGTAGTACAATCATTTCTGGTTGCACCAGTTAGTGTTGCAGTAAACCAGAAATAGCTCGCGTTCGGTAGTCACCGCGCCCAATGCAGGTCACGATTACTTTACAGATTTCGCCTGTTTTTGTTCATGTAGATATTCACGAGAAGTGTTTGTTTCATTTTAGTCTATTGTTGCTATTTATAAAATAAGTAAAAGTTAGCTATTTTTTCTTATCTTTTTTCTTATCTGTCTAGACTCTTAATAAAAACAAAGTTTCAAAGAACGATGACACGTAGATGATACTAAGATATCGAGGCCTAATTGATATTCGGTGAAAGCTAATAGGTTAGTAGATCCGAGATGCGGGCGTCGCCGACCTAAGCGGAGGGTCAAACCGTGTCATGTTCTAGTGAACTAGGTCACAGGTCATATCCAGGGATGCTAACCAAAATAAACTGCGGCGAATATAAACAGCGTGGGTTAAAAATCGGTGCGGATCCAACAAAAATCTAGCAAACATATTTTGTGAATGCGTTGAGTTGAAATGGCAAAATAGAAACGATTTAAAAGAGCTTTTTCCTATTTTAGGATATGTAACTTAATTAGTTGGATATATGTATTCAGATCTTTTATTTTATTTAGTTATTATTTATTTAAATAGATTTTATAAAATTTGATTTATATACAAATAGGTAGGTAGGTTTATTTATTATTAAAATCAGTTATTGTATATGTAACTGATAAAGTATTATTTAAATCTTTTATTCCGAATACGAAGCACCACAATAGAAGTTATTCTAATAACATTTTCACTCATTATTCTCATAATATTTTTATTATATTTAAAAAAATAAAATCTAATTTATCATTTCCTTCCTTAAAATAAGAAGAAACTGCATACACATGTAGTGGAAACATTACACCCTTCACTATGAACATAAAATAGGTCGATGTTTTCTCATTTTCTATAAGACCTACATCTGACAATGGATATGGAAGCTCACGGAAGGATTCCATAATATTCACATGCACTTATGAAGGTTGTTTCAGCCTTTTGTTTTTGCTCTATTACTTTTTTAAATATGTTTTATATTGCGGTCTATGTAGAGAGTAAATAAATCATTCTGTTAAGATTATTTCTTCTTTATTTAAATTACTCTCCATATGCAGTGCCGCTGATATAGTGTATTACAAATTAGTATACATAAAAAACACAAAGGCGGCAAGCTTAACACTAAGCTCCTACGGTTTCCTCTGCCTACTTTGCTTTGTGCAGAATAAAGCGTCAAGCTATAAAAAATATGTAAATTAAAAAAAAACACATTATTGTAGCATACAAACAGTTTTGGCCCCGTGATAGGCTACCACGAATTTGAAAAGTACCTGTATTTTTATATTTTTAATTTCTACACAATATTCAAATAAAATTGTCATAATATTCAACTGCAAATTTAAAACACGGAGATTATTATCGATAGAATTATTTTTATTTTCCTTCATTACTTTTTTATTTAACGTTTATATTTTCATTGCTGCACAAGTAACTTATTGATCAAGTGGCGATTTACTTGCCAAATTTTGATTAAGCTGCGTACGAGGAACAAATTAATATATTGTTGCTAAAAATAAATCTTCAAACGGGCTTGTTTTGATGGCTCTCAACACGACAATGGCCCTTATACCAAATTAAGAAATCGTTATTTTTGACATTAATTGTTTGTTGATTTTGCCAAAATTAATTAGTTAATGAATTATTTAAAATAGATAGCTGTAGTATTTTCTGAGAATATTTTCTAACTTTAAAGTTACCCATACTGAAATTTTACGATAAACGTATAGATGAAAGAAGTCGATATTTATATATTTTTTTATTTGAATTGTAGTACTTAAATTATTATCATAATATTTTCAAGATAAGATTGCATTTGGATATATCTGGCTAAAGCAAGATCGTGGCGCTTGTACAAATTAAACACGTTGAATATATTGACGTAGGGGATTTTGGATAGAATGACATTCAAAAGCTACGAGCGAAGAGTTAAACGTTTTTGATATTTCATTTTGCAGCTTTCCACTTATTTGCAAAGCGATTCGCTTTGAGTCCGAACTATTCAGGGTATATATCTATTTCATGCAGCCCGTTCACTTTTATTTCCATTTATTGAAAATAAGATTGAAAAGCAACGACACGAATTCTATAGAGTGATGTTTATGTTATATTATATTATTAGTTATAAAAGTTCTTAATTGAACGTAATTTAATTTTTATATACTATATAATTCTTACAATTATTAATAATTAAATTTATTTATTAAATAGATTGACTCTTCTTTGCTTCTCTAATGAGTATTTATAACATACCTATTTGAATTATTCACGTACATGTACATATCCAAGAAAATTTTTAATCTGTGTCTAATTTTGTTTTCAGACTAAAACAAACATTACTGAAAATATTATTTCTATTTTAAAATTGTGAATTATAAACCATAAAAATATATCTCTCCTCTCATTAACCTAATTTTTACTACCTAAAAATACATTTATACATCTTATATGATTCAATATGCGGTTGCAAAATTGTACTTTTTTTGGCCTGGTGTTCCTTTATTAGCTCCTCTATTTAGGTTTCCTATAACTAAGTAAGTAATCTATTAAAAATCATTGAAAATATAAAACTTTCATTATCAGTTATGACTGACTTTTTAAATTTATTATCAGTATTTTACTTTAATAAAATGTTATATAATAGTTTAAATTTACAATAACTTAAAAAAATTTACTCATAATGTCTAAAAAATACAAAACTACTTAAATAAAATGGGTTAAATGCAAGTCGATTTCAAACACAGAGGTTTCCGTAGAAATTTCATGATTGTAGTTCGACGGGAAATTCAAGCCCTATAGGTTTTGATTACGCAGCGAAACTACAAGAACTTTTTTATGTGCTTCGGAATCCTTAATGGGCGCATCCGACTCGCATTTTTTATATTTTTACTCGCATTTTTTCATTTAAACATTTTATTTCTGGTTAATTAATTAAGTATAATTTAAAGTGGGTTTTAGACAGTCAAGATTAATTTATAAATAGTACCTAGATATGTTTATTTTAGAAAATAATAACAGCATACTGAAATTGCTTACTAAAACTAACAAGTGTACTCCAGCGCTTAACATTGTATGCTTAAACAATGAAAGCAGGTACATTATCATGTTACAGTGTGCCAGACTGTACTAGACTAGTCTAGACCAGAACAAAGCACGTACGTGAATAAATCCTCTCAAATAATAATTGCCATAGCAGACGCTTCCCTCTAAATTCCGAAGGGGCGACCCCCCACGAACTTCCCCGTGAAACCTTGCGCACTTGTTGAGTTCCTTTGTTGTCTGGTGCACTGATTTTACAATAAACGTTTATTTTATTTACTCTATTGTTTTAGCTGAACTTCCTGTATTTGTTTTAAATTAAACTGAAAGGAATTCATTACTATTTTTATGAATTTGAAGACTTTTCTTATTCTAATGTCAGAAATTCTGATTCCAATTGAGTTCACTTTATTAGACAGTTAATTTACGAAGGTATGCTACATTATATTGTATAAAAGGTTGACCATCGATGTAACTTACTGTACCTGCGGTCGTAGTTAACTCGGTGTCATGTGTCATACACAACAACACTTAGTCATTTCCATTCACTCCACTTCTCAGATGAGGCCTTGGGTACACGCTAGTTAACACTTAATTACGTTTATTTTCTGGTTACAATTAAATAACTTCTTTATTAAAACAACATTTTGAAATGCAACTTAATAAAATTAATCTGAGCTTTAAAAAAAGTTTTATTTCATATTTAAAAAAATAAACATTTTAATATTATAAAATCAATGTCACTTTAGTAATAAAAATGAAGTGTTCTTTAATGACAAAATTTATTTTTGTTTTTTTTTTTTTTTTTTTTTTTTTTTATAGCTTCACGCTTTTATTCCGCATATGGCAGGGTAGGCAGAGGGAACTGCAGGAACCATACGCACCTAGTATTACTAGTGTTAAGACACTCCGTTACTTAGTCCCTGCTTACTCCGTCCCCGCTTTCCGCCGTTTTCGAGGCATCGCGTGTTTCTCATTCGCGCGCAAGAAAATGGAAATAGAAAAATCTATCTACCCCGACTGGGAATCGAACCCAGTAACCGTCGCGTTACAGGCAGACGTTGCGTCTCTGCGCCACGACGGTTTTATTAATTTATGGTTAAATATTTCATTTATGGTTATAATCAGCATAAATTAAACAAGAAACTAGAAGTAGATGAAATACATATCAACATAGAAACCTAGCACCGTAACCAAACAACTAATTGCTGCAATCACAGGCGTTTCATATAAACTTACCTAACCAGGGGTGAAACTTCCCGGACTTCCCTGGTTAAGATTGAATACGTGCATATAGTGCTTTGAGCGTTTAGAGTCCTTTGATGTCTGGCATTTTGTTCAAAAATATCAATCTGGTATATATTTTGCTATGTATTATATGAAGTATTTCTATAACTAAAATAAAAACGTGATGTAGAATAAAATAAAGATTACTATGTTTATTTATAAGTATTTGTAGATATCTGCGATTTTGTTATAGGTTTTAAACAGGATCTCTTTTAAATATGCATTCTTCTACTGTGTAATGATATTTCTTTTTACCATATATTCTCCTTTGTGTGTTCTCCATTCAACGTGACTTAGGCGAAGTGAATTGTGCTCAACTGGCAGACTCGAAACGCCATAATCAAAGAGAAGAAAAATAAGATTAAAATTATAATTTTATAACGTAGTGATTTATTCTGACTTCTAGTTTGGAGTCAGGGTACTTTTACAGACACCTTAAAGCAATAAAATAAAATGAATTTTTTTTCCATGAAATTATTAAAGTTATTATAATTATTCAATTATACATTCAACAAATTGAAATTGAATTGAAATTACTAAAGTTATTATAATTATTCAATTATACATACATTCAACGTGACTTAGGCGAAGTGAATTGTGCTCAACTGGCAGACTCGAAACGCCATAATCAAAGAGAAGAAAAATAAGATTAAAATTATAATTTTATAACGTAGTGATTTATTCTGACTTCTAGTTTGGAGTCAGGGTACTTTTACAGACACCTTAAAGCAATAAAATAAAATGAATTTTTTTTCCATGAAATTACTAAAGTTATTATAATTATTCAATTATATATATATATATATATATATATATATATATATATATATATATATATATATATATATATATATATATATATATATATATATATATATATATATATATATATATATATATATATATATATATATATATATATATATATATATATATATATATATATATATATATATATATATATATATATATATATATATATATATATATATATATATATATATATATATATATATATATATATATATATATTAAAGAAAGAAAAATAAATGTGTAATTTATTTTCTTGTGAATTGATTAATTTAAATAAAAAGATTAAAATAAACTAAAAATATATTTTCTTTGACATTTTTATATAACTATAGTTAATAGAGAGAATATGGATTAATAAACATCATTTAAAAAATATTTTTAATACCGTTAGAAATATGTATGACTAAGCTCTCACCAATCAAGCCAATTTAGGCCATATTTCAGTAATATTTAGTCTTGAAATTACGGTCTGAAAAATAACACCCACAAGGTTGCAATTGATATATCAGACACATTAACTTTGAAGTATACAACGAGCAGGAAGCTTAATCCAATGTTCTGTATTCCTCCTGCGTTTTCTCTTTGTTGTCTGGAACCTTACCAATGTTATAAATGCATTTCGTCGGATATTCCACTTGGAGACGTTGGCTAGTTAAAATGTTTTTTGTAAGTTTTTATTTAGTACTTCTTTGGTTTTATAGATTTCTGTACTTCAAAAGACGTATTGTACTTCAAAATGATATCCTTACAGAATCACGTTAGCATATCCAAGATTACATCCATTTGAACACAACAAATTAAACGAAACTTAAACAAAACATATTAGTCTTATTTTTTATTGATGCCGTCTGTTTCAATTAAACCATGCCCTACCCTACGGATCTTCTCGTTGACATGAAACTATGCAACTTGAAGAAGTTTCAGTTACACATAAAAGAAAATATTCAAAAATTTAAAATCATTGGTGTAACGCAAAAATATAATAACAAGTCTGTTGAAGTTTTAACAACTTCTTAAAACACAAAAATAACGGTAAAAATTGTATTTTTCAGAATTCGAAATCGATTCGAGAAGTATTGAGTCATTTCATTTCAATAGGTCAACATTTCTCCAAATTTCAATATATATATATATATATATATATATATATATATATATATATATATATATATATATATATATATATATATATATATATATATATATATATTATAATTATTAGAAATTTTACATATATATATATATATATATATATATATATATATATATATATATATATATATATATATATATATATATATATATATATATATATATATATATATATATATATATATATATATATATATATATATATATATATATATATATATATATATGTAAAATTTCTAATAAATGTATAAACAATATCTTTGTACAAGTTCTACTAACTGTTGTTGAACACATCTATCACGTTAATATTGTATATAATAGGTGGATAATTTAGACGAGCGTGGGCAATAACTGCAGCTGCTCACCGTACAATAGACCACACTGTGTCGTAAATGTACCTTAATTATTAAATTTTTACACGCTACAAGATGCTACAGATAAGACGGAAATATCTTTTTGCGAAAGACATTCTGTTCTAAGGATTTTCTTTATTTACTTAACTTATTTTATCTTTTTATATTGATACTTTTATGAAGCATGAGGTAAATATAGCAATTGCATTGCCCACTTGAGTGGTAATTTTCCAATTTTCAATTACTCGAAAATAGTCAGAGAAATGAATTAAAAATTTTAATTCTACTTTGATTGACAAATTCTTACGCAATGCATACAAGCATTGACTCGCTTAGGGTCGTATAGTAGAAAATGAAGTGTCTTAACACTACGTTCTCTAATTGCCAATCTATATACCGGTCGTGGAGGAAGTGTAAAAATAAAAGATTGTGCTTTTTTGTCAACATATGCTGGCTCTCTTATTAAGCGTATATTGCAATGCTGTAGGGTAGATAATGAAATTCTACCTGGCGATTTGCTTAGTCACAATAAACAGTGAATAGTCAATATAGACCTTCATTCCGTGTGGGATTTGAACAGTTAGTTAGATACATAGCGTCCACAAATGAACAGTAGGTACAGGCTTGCTACTGACTTTATATGGATGAATAAATATTTGATTTATTTATATACTATTAAAGTAATAAATACGATTTTTCTTCATTAATTTGTTTTTGACTTTTATATTGGATATTATCTTATTATGGTTTTGAACTTAATATTTTAAAATCTACCTGATGTGAAATTGTGCACGCCGCTCTAGTATTAATTTTCTGTCAGTTAAATCGGCTGTCAGCCGTCACACTCATGATTTATGTAAATGCGGGCTTATAGATATGTAGCACGCGATTGGTCTTTATTAATGTGAACCAGGTTTTTTGATAAGGACCTATTACTTAAATATATCTTTACATACATAAGCTTTTTTAGGCGTTATTTTGTGTAACTGTTTTGTGTTGTATATAGATTTATATTAGGCTTAAGTGATCCATTCAATAATAAAGCTTTTAAAAGATAACCCGTTGTTAAGACACTATATTTTCAGCCTTCCACTCTAATGGAGTGTTGTATTTAGTAATTTAAGTTGTGTTTAAGTTGTGTATAGTGGAGTGTTGAGCGGTTAAATTAAATTAATTTATTTCCCTAAGTGGAACTTGAACGCACAACCATATTCTTCATAGTCAGATTCTCTCCGCCACGCTTGCCTTAAGTAATAAAAAACGTGCTTAAAGAAAATGTATAAAAATTTGATCGCAGCGAGATTTGAACCAACGTCACTGATCAATACGTTCGTTGAACGCGTTCAAATGTTTATATGTTTTGTTTAAATATTTTTCTATCCTCAGTCTGGATTAAGACTTTAAACAATAATAAATATATAAAAAGTGTGATCGATATTAAACGTTCCACCTCCATTTGCCTTCCAAAATTTACTTATACGAATAAAATAACGATTTCATTAAGTTTCACCTGCTTATGTAAATAGGTATAATAACTGGAGGTTTATTAGTCTTGCCAAGGTCGGACGGACGTCGACTTACACGTAGTGTCGTTGCACATCTCTTATCAGATTTATCTAGCATGATAACATTTAGCATTTGGCATTAAAGTATAACTGCAATAAATTCACTTTCTAGACTTCGTAATGCTTTTTGTTTTGTCTATCCTAATTTCTGCCCTACAATACCTTTGATATACCTATTAGTATGTCCGTAGTTACCTATAAATTATTGTACACAGCTTATGTAACACTGTAAAATTCACTGGTTTTTTTATAGCTTCACGCTTTATCCCGCCTATGGTAGAGTAGGCAGAGGGAACTGCAGGAACCATACGAACCTAGTGTTAAGACAATCCGTTGCTTTAGTCCATGCTTTCTCCATCGCCGCTTTCCGCCGTTTTTCGAGGCATTGCGTACTGAGTGGCGGAACTCAACGCCGCACTTTGCCTAGTTTCCAGAGCGAAGAAAATGGAAATAGAAAAATCCATCTTCCCCGAGTGGGAATCGAACCGTCGCGTTTACAGGTAGACGATACACCTCTGTGCCACGACGGTCCTCAAATTCAATGTGAGTTCATATACATATATAATTAAAGCAAATGTATGAACCATACTTATAAAATTTCCATTTTTAAATACTGTGCAATCAAGTATGTTTTTTTTTTGTTGTTTTTTAATCACTACTTTATTTAGTTTAAATTACTTTATTTATATATTATGTAAGTATAGTGTATTTGATAAATATAAGTTCAAATGATTTCATGTTTTAGTCCTTTTTAGACTATGCCACCGAAAACGTAGTGATTTATCACTATACTTGTTATCTTTGTATAACACCCAAACTATATGAAATATGAAATTAAAATTAACATTAAGAGAGAGGTATATAATAAGGTATCAATATTCAGAAACCAAACAGAAAACGTCATACATGAAATGCAATACAAATTCCAAAATGATGCCAAATTACAAAGTAACATTTACACACATTCCATTATACGGATATAGATTAGGAAGCTGAGTTTATTACAGATTAATATGTTTCTGACGATATTACATCAAAATGGCTATATTGAAAAAAATATAAGCAATAATACGCTTTATCCCGCTTATAGCAAGGTAGACAGCGGGGCAGTTCCAAGCGTGAAGCTTTAAAGAACTTCGGGAACCTAATGTTAAGACACTCCGTTCCTTGCTATCTGCCATTTTGAGGCATTGCGTTTGTGTGGCGGAACTCAACGCCCCGCTTTGCCTAGTTGCCATTGCGGAGAAAATGGAGAATCAAAAAATCATTCTTCCCCGAGTGGGAATCAAACTCACAAACCGCCGCATTTACAAGCAGACGATACAGCCCTGTGCCACGACGGTTACCATTTAAACATTTGTAATAGATAGATTAATTCGAGTAATTCTTATATAATTTCAGTTTTAGTAAACAAAAACAAAATACCAAGGCAGAGTACCAAGATGCAACGTATAAATATATGTCTATCTTTAGTAACTTTAAAGTACTTGGCAAACAAGCTCTATTTCTATTCAGGCAAGCGTAAGAGGAATTAGTACAGATCCGGTATATGTTAGATATGCTAATTCGCGCGAAGAAAATACGATGCATAGCAAAATGGTTTAGATTGAATGCAGACGAGATTGAATTATCTCGAGTGTTCTATGGTCGTTCAATTCGCTTTCATAGAGCGAAGAAAATTTGTTGAAATAAATTGCATTTTTTATATCGCTATTCAGAACAGCATCAATTCATTTTTTTTAACGTGTTTCATTTTTTTTATTAATTTTTCAAAAAATCTGGTTCTAAATATTTCTGGCTAATAGTTTTAAACATTGGGTTTGTAAGCTGTTCTTTGATGAAGTCTTTTTTTTTTCTTAATCTTTTTTATCATTGCGTTAAAGCAAATGACTTATCAATTGTATAAAAAATAAGATATAGGTTCTAGGCAAGCTTTTACTGAACTTCGCCCGTATAGTAAATAAAATTACTACAATTTTTTATGTACAGTGGGTTCAACTAAATCAATTAACTAGACGATTAACGAAAAAAATAATTCTTAAGAAACAAAACCTTTATAAAATTTATATGAAATAATTCTCATCATACATCAATAAAACACGTGCTGTTATTTCCGTCCTTTTTTCACATTTAAAACATAAATATTACTGTTTATTTACAAATGAAACTAATAATAAACTATTTGTAACTATTCCAGCACAGTGCGATGATTCAATTTGATTGATTTGCATGTAGAATACATTTGCATACAAAATGTAAGCAACCTAGCAGCTGTCATGTTAGTAGTACAGAGTTACATGTAATTAATTAATATTCTATTGTTAATTAATTATTTTGGACATATAGGTTTTTTTAAGTTCATAGTTGTTTACACATTGTCGATATCTCTACACGAAGTGAAATAAACATTTAACTTTAATATTGTAATATAGTACTAAAGAGATTAAATAGAAACGAAAAGGGTCATCTTTTTTAAGTGAAGTTGGAAGGATAATAATACTTACTAATAATAATAAGAGTACATTTAATGCCGCCTTAATTGAAGGCACAGTTGAGTCTCAGACTGGAGTAAAATTTTAATTCATGAAGTTAATTTATATTTACAATTAAGTATAATAGCTTTTTTGGTCTGGAAAAATAATTTTTTAGAACTTAAATAAGTTATCCGACCTCTGGTGACCAAGGCTAAATTTTAGCATTGTATAGTACTAGCTAAGCCTTTAAAAATTTACTTATAAAATTTACAACATATTTCTTACTTTTTATTGATACGTCTATATACACTTGTATCGTATTCATATTTCGCATGTTTAACTCCTATTAACATTATTGGCTTGACATGCTGGTCTAATTGCAGCTGTATCGATTGCGTTCGGTAACGTGCTGCTTTATGTTAGACCTTGGTTAGTTCTGACATTTTTTCATGACATTGTTCGCCATTTGCTATTTCTACTTACATTATTTATATAATTTTCTATGCAAATGTCTTTAGTGAAATGCCGTTTTCATTTCACTAAAGACATTTGCATAGTTTTAATCATATTTTTATTTTTATTTTATTATTTAAAATTAAATTTTTCATAATTTAATTTTATATTTTTATATATAATGCAGTTTATAGTATACGTTAAGTATCCAACACTTGTAAGGTTCTAGCTATTGCGTTATATCATTTTCAATCAGTTTGTCAAATCTATGTGTAGAAGTTGAGTATAGAATTACGCCTACACGTTACGTAGTAGGCGTATTTATTTCACACTACAAGTTATTCTATATCGGTGTCAGGGTGTACAGATGGCGAGGCGAGTAAAGCGAAACCTCCAAGGCTACACTTTCAGTAGGCAACAATGGTAACTTTAATTTTCTCCAAATCATGGCACGTTGAGAGAAGGAATGATGAAAGATTGTTAAAGGTTTTTCCCTGATAAATAAAACTTAAGGGTTTTTCAAGCGTCGTGTATACAATCATCTTTTACAACGTTAAGTTTGGCAACGCATCCAGACACTCTCAGGTTGTGGAATTCTATGGGCGAGAGTGTCCAATTAACATCAGGTGGCCCTTCTGCTAGTTTGCTATCATACAACATATTAAAAATAAGAGATATACCTATAATGCAAGAGTCATTAGTAAGGGATGGAGAAATTCGTTGACCTTCGAAATCTCAGTATTGGTATAGCAACGACATGCAACCTTCCATATGATGAAAATGACTAGTAGTATGACAAACAGCATATATGAAGAGGTAAATGACTATGGACGAGGCAAAAGTGTCCTTTGCTCTGTCTTCTCTAGTCTGGTCAGGAAAGCTAATGTATAAATGCGTGTGCAGTGTGTTTGTGTGTGTGCGTATGTGTATGTGCCTGTGTGTGTGCGTGTATATGTATCTATTTATGTGCAACTACAAATAAAAATAGTGACGGTATTTTTCCTTGTTTTCTTTCTAGTTCATCAGTCGTTGTTTTTTTACACTTAATTGAGAATAGAAAATAATTTATATACTAAGAAACGAAAAATGTAAATAATATTATAAAATTATGCCCAGGGTGTATGTAATAGAGCGGCCTTTTCGATACTCCTATAGGGTAAAATATTTCAAGGCTATACCCAAGTCTAGTAATAGTCTAGAATTATCAATAATTTAGACACAGGATCATTTTTTTCGTGATTTTATGCGTTACACATCCTTGTGAGGTAGTTATGCTATATAACAGCTATACTATACGTTGAATTCATATTTTAACAATAATTTTGCCCACACTCGAACCATCGGATGCGTCATAAAGATGCTGAAGTTTTGGCTTGGGCTAGCACATTCGGCGGACACCTCAACCTTATTTAGAGACCAAAATAATTTTGGGTTGAGATTAAAGAAACCATCAGAGCTCTATAAACATCTAAGAGTCGCCAAAACACATATTCTGGGAAAATCTCGGGATGAGATTGTTACCTCACTCCCAAAAGACAAAAGTGTCCCAGAGCTCGAGTCAAGACTTAAATTCCATAAGCAATTTATGATAGGAGCACAATTTAGTAAAGTAGGGTTAGGATCAAAGAGGAAAGTCCAAGACACAGACATAATAAAATCTTTTATTCGGCAAGACGAGAACGATAAGTATAAGGTGCACGCAATGGGCTTAGAAATGCAAAATGAGTGGCTAACTATAGGAGAATTCTGTATCCCTTTAGCTTTAAAATGGCGCACCCTAATTCACGACTGGTCTCCAGCACTACTAAACTTCTACCTAAATGCGTTCCAAATGACTCTTCCAGATCAAAGTAATTTAGTAAGATGGGGTAAAGCTACCGATAAATCTTGCTACATCTGTAAAGAGGCAGTGGGGACAGCTAAACATATGCTGGTGGGGTGTAGGGTACTCTTGGATAGTGGTCAATACTCGCGGCGCCATGACAAAGTACTAGAAATCATACGTGAAGCCGTTAGTCTTTCAGTTGCAAGAGCGCAGAGAAACATAACAACCAGCAAACGCTCAATAGAGTTTGTGAAAGAAGGTTCTTATAAAAAACCTATACAAAAGCCTTTCTCCATATTAGATCCAGCTCCTGATTGGACACTTGTGATGGACACGTATGAGAAACAGTATAGAATCCCTGAGGATATTTGTGTTTCGTCATCTAGACCGGACATTTTTCTTTACTCTCGAAGCCTAAAACGCGTAGTACTGGTAGAACTTACAGTTCCGTGGGAAACAAATATCCCGAAAAGTCACCACCTTAAACTCAATAAGTATTTCGACCTTACTAACGAACTGACCAGGAATAGGTTTAGAGCGAGCTTATATGCGGTTGAAGTAGGAGCGAGAGGTATAACAGCGAAATCTCTCTATAGTTTATTAAAAGATCTCGGCCTGTCTAGAACTATCACAAATTCATTTCTAGAACGCACTTCGAAGGCGGCTTTGGTAGAATCTTTCAAAATTTGGTTAGGTAGTGGGAGGAGCTCGGACAGTGAAGGTGAGCGTTAATGCATTTTAAAGGGGCCCCTTTAAACCTACACTTGGGTCGCAAGTCCCAAGCGCTGCTCGGAGCTCCTCTTCCTACAACACGATGGGCCCGGCACCCGCACGGTGAATCCATGGAAGCTAAGTTGTTTCTTCTCTTCTTCTACGGTCTAAAGTATAGAATAAAAGATTTAACTTTCCTTGATTATATTTTTATATCGCAATAAAACAAAATTATTAAATATTAATTATTATCACGTTACATGCATACGTTGAATATATAAAGGATAATTCATAATAAAAATATATTTTTTTTATGTGGAAGTTCTATAATTTAATAATAAAATATATTTTCCATATATAAATATATTCTATTAAATTACATAGAGCTCCAGGCGATCAGGGCAACGAACAAATCTATGTCTTAAAAAAATATTCTCCAATTCTCCAGTCTCCATTCCAATCTTTTCCTATTTTGGTGTTATAACTTTCAGCTTTTCCTGGTTCTATGAGTCACAAATGCTAGACCTATTCTTGATAAATTCTTTACAAGTCCGAAGTGTCTCCAGTTAATATTTTGTATACCATTAAATAAAAATAATTTTTACCAGAACTGTCACTAAAAAATATATGTGTATATATTTTTTATTGATTAGCTATATAACATATTTTTTATTCTGTAAATAATTTATTTCTTGAATAATCATACTTTTTAAAACTTATATATATTTACAAAAAATTGAGCGTAGTGGTTTTTTATGTTTTCTAATTATTATAGATAATTTTATACTATAGCTTTCTTTCCTTAGTGCAATAATAATTTAAAAGTAATTAAAATTATAGTACCGTATATTCTGTACATGAACGTACAAGTATATAATTCTACGAGTAAATATTTTTATACGCTTCATGACAAAACGTATGTAGATAGGTAAATTGGCATTATTATGTTAATCGATTTTTTTATCTTCACGCTTTATCCCGCACATGGCATGGTGTTTGAAGTATAATCCATATTGGCTTGTCTATTACATACGTAGGTATTTAATAAATCGTAATACTTCAATGCATTTCCTTCGGTCATCGGCTGGACGCGGTACGTTGACTCCGCTTTGTCTTGCAGTAAATACTTTGCAATCTGAAACACCCACACTCGAACCATCGGATGCGGCAATTGTATTGACATTCGATCATACCAATTAATTATATGCTACTCAGACAGACATAATCACATGTGTCATTAAGTACTTCTATTGTTTGTTTTCATATATTTTTAAAGTTAAAGTACGCTAAAGTTAATTTAATTTTATGTATCTATCTTTTTTCTCGTGTCATATCTTAGCTATTCCGTTTTCTTAATGAGCCATTATCCAATCAAATTATTCGAATGCTGAAACAATATCTAAAGACGCCATTTTTAATCAAAACAAAACTCTTTTATGTAGTATACGTAAATGCTAGAGGAAACTTTCTCGTCTACAAGTGAACTATAAATTACCAGAGGGAAAATAAAAGAATATTACAATTTTTATGTGTCTGCTCCGGTAAACGAGCGTACACTGTCGTTTATTTACGTGAATTTGTCATACAAATATGATCCTAATGCGATGGGAAAAGGGGCATGTATTAAAGAGGGATGTAACCTAGCTATGTAGTGTTGAATCGATGCACAAATTCTTCTTGGGTGCACATTGCACTGTCAGTTGAGCAGACGCCCGGCTGTGTCGCGGTCGCGGCGCGCCACGCGCTCTTTCACATCGCCCCACGAGTTTGCGACTCATCCAAAACTTTTCGTTTGTGTTTTATTGTTCCTTGTTTATTTCATTGGATAGAACCGCCTCCGTGTTAAGAAGGTTTGTATTGGAATTACGGCTCAATTTCGATATGTATATTTTATTTTGATGAAGAATATCCTATATTCTTTGTTTTTATAAGGGCCCTTACAAGTTAATCAGCTGATATGATATCAATAAAATGTACATACAAATAAAATATTGAGTTATTTTAGTTCTATAAACACAAACGTAGCTGAATTTAGATAAAATACGAAGGTGCAAAGTTTAATATGAGCGTGCTCCTAAGAGTATTTTAACTTAATAATTAATGTAGGTACGTTACGTGGTAAGTTTAGGTTGTTTTGAACTGCAAAGGGAATTCTTGTTTTACTTACCTTTAAATTATTAATATCCAGATCCAAAATGATGTACAGTTGCCAACATTTAAATTATTTAATTTCCACGATTTTTTTTAAAATACCTGCAATCCACGTATTTATTCAATAGTATATTATTTAAGGTAGTTTTCGTTACTCAATTGAATTAAATCCAAGACATTGGTTAAAGAATAAAACACAATTAGGAAAAATATATAGTGTTTCTTACATTAAGATATATTATAATTTTTATAATATAATCATAAAGTATAACTTAATTTTCCGCGACATTCCTGCTAAACTTTTGCAATTTCCCAAAAAATACATTCTTTATAACGTTATGGAATGAATGTGTACAAAAAAATATATTTTGAAAAATAAAGTATCATTATAAAAATATAACGGTATTTTTAAAAAATTATTAAAAATGTTATAATAATAAAAATTGCCGCTATTTCTAACTTATATAGACTTATATTTAAATTTTCTACATTACTTAAATTCCGCTACTCAATTGCGTGTTGAGGGGCAGAATTTATGTAGTGCCTCGAAAAGGCAAGGAACGGAGTGTCTTAACACTAGGTTCCTCCGGTTCCTGCGGTTCTCTCTGTCTACCCTGCTATAAGAGGGATAAATAAGCGTAAAACTTAAATTAAAATTAAAAATAAAAACAATCGTTTAATATACTTTTAAATAAAAGCTTTAAATTTGTGGCTCTTATGAAATGAAATTACGCAGAATACGTAAAATGGAGTAGCGTGTTACAGCGTGCTATACGTGTTACACGACGTTGATTCACCATTCAACACGCATTGCCTCGAAAACCGGGATTGAAGGAAGCTGAAGAAAAATTAACAAACTGCCATTTATGTATAAAGTTAAGGAAAAAATTTGCGATGTTATAAAAAAAATTTCAATTTTTTCTCGCATAAAGCAAGCTATTTAGATATCTGTTATTATAATTTGAAAATTTCATTTTTCATTTTGAATACAATTTTCTAGAACTCGTATATCGATAATTTAATGAACAAATAAAAGTATACCAATTTAATTTCACATTACGTCCATTATACTACCACACGAGCTGTTATCAATTCGATCGGATTGACGCGTGACGTCAATGTCAAAATTATCGATTTACTAATAATAATGCTCCTTGCTGTATACCTACAGCTTTAATAGTTGATAAAATTATTTAGGCTATCATTTAATACACCTAAATCTGGTAAGCTGTATATAAAAATAAATATACAAAATTAAATGGTTAATTATCGAGACATTTCCTGCGATGATGTGTGTAAGTGATGGAACTCAACGCTGCGTTCACATTTTAATAAAGCAACTATATAAAATAATTCTTTCCTATTAGTGGAAATCGAACCCACACTGTCGCATGTCTAGTCAGACGATGTACCGCTGTGCCATGGCGGCCTTAATGTACAAAAAAATCTAATTTTAAGACTATTTGGTGACTTGGTAATTTGTAGCTAGCATTTTTCATACAACTCAAAAATTTTTGCAGCTTAATGAGTTTTTTCCGTATATAACAGGGTAAGCAGAAAAATTCATTGGAAAAATACTCCTGTCTCTCCCTCAATACTGAAATATTGCATTTTATTTTGTTATGCTAACTGCTAGACACTGTTCTATTGTGCTTGAAGTTTGGTCTAATAATTCCTTGGTGATATTGACAATTTCTGTCTGTTATCCAATAAAATAAGCAACAAGTGACATCAAAATAAATTTAATTTATAAAGCTGATTTATACAAAGCATTAAATGCTGAACATTAACGTGTCTACATCTAAAAAGTATGGGTTTAATTTAAAGTATATTTCTTTACGTTTTTAAAGCTAAGCAGCAGTACTTGCCAAAAGCAGCGACTATGTCAAGGCTGTTTGTTTAGTGGATCGTGGAAAATGTAACTTGAATCCTAGTAAGTCCGAGCGCTTGTTGTTATTAACAATATATCTTTTTAAGCTTAAATTTAGGGTTTATTTAAAAGCTAGTGTCAATTTTTTGTTTAGAAGCTAATGTCAAATTTAAAATCAAGGGAAATGCTTCGCTCAGTTTTGATATGGAATGAGTGATAGTTGTATTCAATTAAGTACACTAAGTACCTTGGAGTCCCGTTTATTAATTTTACTATTACTTTTTAGTGTACACTTAAGTTGCCAGGGCGAAGAAAGTGGAAATAGAAAAATCCATCTTCTCCGACTGGAGATCGAACCCAGAAACTGTCACGTTACAGGCAGACATTGCTTCTCTGCGCCACGACGGTCCCACACACAGTTATTTTTTTTTATTTTACAAGATATATGCAATAATAGAACATGACTATGTACATATATTGTTACGGCTCGCTAGCTTTGAAATTGATAGGAGAAATTCTAGTAGCCGAGTAAATCGTTAAAATTCATTCAGGGGTTTAGCATTGTATCACAATATTTTTATACTAAATCATTCATATTTGAAGATATGGGAAATTTATGGAATACGTAGCCTCTTGTTACGCTAAATTTTCATAGATAACGAATAATGTTTAGGTAATACTAAAGTATGAAGAATTCAAGACCTGCGACGTCCATTTTCTCTACGTACCTATTTGTAATTCATACATCATACATACGTATCGCAGCTACTTGTGATTCAGGACGAAAATGTTAAAAAAAAATAAAATTTTAACGTGTTTGCTATGTACGATGAATGCGATGAAACATTTAACTTAAGCCCAACGTGAAACGAGCGCAGAATTCATTTGTTTTTTTAATATAGTAAAATAATAATATTGGGTATTTTTGGCATGAAAACTCCAAAAAGTTTTTATGTTAGTTTTTTGGCTTGGATTTTTAGTATGTTTTTGTTTCTATATGACGTTAATTTTTGATAAAAATTGATAAGTACTATATTTCTAAGTATTTCCGCCTGAAATCGAGAAGATAGGGACGTACCAATAAATCATTCTCTGAGTACCTAAGTACCAAAATCTAAATCATCACGCTTACGGTGCGCCACGACGCTAATTCATACCTAGTGCACAGTAATAAAGGGATCTAAAGATAAAAAATGGCAAGACAAAGAAAATACACAAAATGTGATACACAATGGGGTCAAGTGCCCGCAATAAGCCTCCACTGGTGACCGATGCGAAAATACACTCGACCTAGCTTACATTTACAATAGATCCGTTGACTAATTTTGTAAAATCAATAGTTGTTACTTTTATTCATAATCTGTACATGTAAACCAACATTTTTAATTTGAATTTACTTGAAAGCATAAAGTGTATATAGTATAGACATTTATTTTTATGTCTTCACGCTTTATCCCGCACATGGCAGGGTAGGCAGTAAATGCGGGAACCACAGAAACCTAGTTTTAAGAGACTCCGTTCCTTAGTCCGTGCTTTCCAAAGCGAAGAAAACGCAAATAGAAAAATCTTACCCTAGTGGGAATCAAACCCACAAACCGTCACGTCTACAAGTAGACGTTACGCCTCTGCACCACGACGTTCCTCATATAGACTTATTGGTATCATCTTTCTTTATACTTTTGTATTTAAGGCCTTACTTGTATTTGATTTGTTTGCTAGTAATATCTTAAAGTGATTGATTTAATTTTGTATGCGCCGCTTGTACTTTTATACTCGAGCAAACAAAACATTAATTTAACACCTACACAGCGAGACAACCTTGGAAAGTCCTATTCTAAAGCCTACTATACATTTTAATACTAGAGCTTCATAAGATTCTTAAATAAAATTGTTACAAAATTTATTGATCTATGATTAAAGCAGAAATACAAAATAAATAATAAAATATGTTATTTCCTTATTCTTTCTCTTTCTCTTCATACAAATACATGGGTATAGGTAGGTATGGGGAAAAGAGATTGTGAACTATTTTTTTCTTTTATTTTATTCCATAAAGACTTTCGAATGTCTATATATATATATATATATATATATATATATATATATATATATATATATATATATATATATATATATATATATATATATATATATATATATATATATATATATATATATATATATATGTATATATATATATATATATATATATATATATATATATATATATATATATATATATATATATATATATATATATATATATATATATATATATATATATATATGTGTGTGTAATAATATAATAAATATTTTAGTTACATTTTGTTGTATATGTATAATGACCAGAGTTCAGGCGGAAAGTGGAAAAAGTTTTAGGAAGTGTCTTGATACTAGGTTCTCTACACCTATCCCGTTATACATATCGTCAAAAAATGTAAATTAAAATATTATTTTAGCTTATCTTGACATTATTTCAAATAATGATTTTCTTTAAAAATTAGTTTTAACCACTTCTGTTTCCTAACAATATATATTTAATATTGGATATGTTATAAAATTCATTTTGAGGTGGAGGAGATAAAGGCAAAATATTTCACATTCAGTAATAAAAGCAATCCAAATTCGGGTTCTTTGGGTACTTTCAATGTCAAACGAATAAGTAATAGGTACTACAATATGGTGATAAGCAAGTTTTATTATTTAACAAGAAATATTCATTATATAAAAACACCGATAGTGCAATAAAACAGTGAAAAATATCTATTTGTAAAAAAAGAAAAACGCGCACGAATTTTTAAAAACTTTTGAATAATCCAATTAAGAAATGTATGTCACAGCTGAATGACGACAGTTCTATGCATTCTATTTTATTTACGTATCATCCACGAAAATAATCGCATATCAAAAACAAAACCAAAATGTATATATAGGAACGTATTGATATATATATATATATATATATATATATATATATATATATATATATATATATATATATATATATATATATATATATATATATATATATATATATATATATATATATATATATATATATATATATATATATATATATATATATATATATATATATATATATATATATATATATATATATATATATATATATATATATATATATATATATATATATATATATATATATATATATATATATATATATATATATATATATATATATATATATATATATATATATATATATATATATATATATATATATATATATATATATATATATATATATATATATATATATATATATATATATATATATATATATATATATATATATATATATATATATATATATATATATATATATATATATATATATATATATCAATACGTTCCTATATATACATTTTGGTTTTGTTTTTGATATGCGATTATTTTCGTGGATGATACGTAAATAAAATAGAATGCATAGAACTGTCGTCATTCAGCTGTGACATACATTTCTTAATTGGATTATTCAAAAGTTTTTAAAAATTCGTGCGCGTTTTTCTTTTTTTACAAATAGATATTTTTCACTGTTTTATTGCACTATCGGTGTTTTTATATAATGAATATCTCTTGTTAAATAATAAAACTTGCTTATCACCATATTGTAGTAACTATTACTTATACGTTTGACATTGAAAGTACCCAAAGAACCCGAATTTGGATTGCTTTTATTACTGAATATGAAATATTTTGCCTTTATCTCCTCCATCTCAAAATGAATTTTATAACAAATCCAATATTAAATATATATTGTTAGGAAACAGAAGTGGTTAAAGCTAATTTTAAAAGAAAATCGTTATTTGAAATAATGTCTAGATAAGCTAAAATAATATTTTAATTTATATTTCTCGACGATATGTATAACGGGATAGGTGTAGAGAACCTAGTATCAAGACACTTCCTAAAACTTTTTCCACTTTCCGCCTGAACTCTGGTCATTATACATATACAACAAAATGTAACTAAAATATTTATTATATTATTACACACATATATATATATATATATATATATATATATATATATATATATATATATATATATATATATATATATATATATATATATATATATATATATATATATATATATATATATATATATATATATATATATATATATATATATATATATATATATATATATATATATATATATATATATATATATAAGCGAATACATGGGAATAAGTCGCTTCAGTAAGTTGAAACCAATAATAAATTCAAGGCCACTACGACCCATGTATCGCACAGTACCTACAGTGTACCTTTTCGATACAAATTGAATACATATGCAGATATTCCAACGAATTATCCGTCGAATTGCTCGTTATTTGTCAATTGTATTTTTCAGCGGCAAAACGCAATTATAACGTTTGAGAAATTATCTTCCATCCTTGTATTTCTTTGACAAAGGCAAATAGATGAGTCATACAAAAGCATTTACATACACGATTTTTTTATTATTATTAACAATATTATTAATAAGAATACAACATTTAAAAGAGTTTTATTAAGTAAGGCAAGCGATAAGTAAACTTACGTATCCATAAAGTCGACCTCAGTATTAATTCGAAACTAGGTCGCATAATGTGTATAATTGTTTAATTTTGTTTATTATTTGTTTATATTTTCAACACCTGCTTCAACATTTACTGTAATTAATTAATTAAATAATGTTAAATGAATTTATTTTTTTCTTTTATGATTTTCGTGCATGGACAAACCTATACCTTATGTTTTTTTTTTTTTACAAAATATATTGATTTGAGGGCCGTCGTGGCGCAGAGGCGTAAGCCTGTAAACGCGACAGTTTTTGAGTTCGATACCCACTCGGGGAAAATGGATTTTTCTATTTCCATTTTCTTCGCTCTGGAAACAAGGCAAAGCGCGGCGTTGAGTTCCGCCACTCAACACGCAATGCCTCAATAGAGGCAGAAAGTGGAGACGGAGAAAGCAGGAACTAAGCAACGGAGTGTCTTAACACTAGATTCATATAATTCCTGCAGTTCCCTCTGCCTACCTTGCAATATGTGCGATAAAATGATTTTAATAATCAAATGATTTCTATAAACTAATGGCTATAATTTTCTATGCAATAATAGTTCTCGTATGTAATAATATGAACAAGGAAATAAGATCTGTAAGCTAATTATTTATGAATTTACTCTGCCACTGCAGCCTATACTAAATAAGTTATTTCTTTTTACTTGTGCCATAAAGGTCGTAAATAAGTTAATTCAGTTAAGTGTAATACCAAGTCCTCGTTCTCTATATAAATATACGCTTAAGTTTAATTTTAGCATTTTACACAATACATAATTAAACATTTAATAACTGTAATTTTTATTAAATTTCTTGACCTGTTTAACTCAAAGTCATTTTTGGAATAAATTCATAACAACTATTTTATGTACATAATAATACTACAAGGCTATTTGCATAGTATGTAAAAGTAAAACAATTTTGCACTTAGCGATACATCGTAAAACATATAGTAATTATATTTCAAATTTTCTGCTCAGATATTATATCGACACGTGATAGAACTTAATTGAAATTACACGATCCGAGTTGCGAGAAACTTGAAATAAGTCTCTAACACGTGCATACTGGTTTAGTGACAAATGACAAGTATTGTTTCTCGATTGCTACTTGCTGTGTCAATGGCCCGTCTAACTTAAACAAAAAGTATGCATTTAATGATTCGCGGTTGGATACAGACCTATTTTTACGTGTGAGGCAAAAAATCAATCGATCACGTATCCACCTGTTGGTGTAACTAATTCTAGAAAAAATAAGGAAGTAAAACGTAATTTAACGTTGCTTAGAAAATTTTGCATTATAAACATTATTTTAAAACCAAAATTAAGAACTTATTAACGTTTTTATTACGTATTTATTATATAACGTATTTATTATATTTACGATTAACATGATATATAAATCATATAAACTATATGTAAATGTCATATATAATTGACTGAATCTATTATTAAGGAATTTACAATACAGTTATATATAAAATACAGAACAATTTATTAAGATCATTTAGACACGTTCTCTAATAATTCGCAATAATTTATTCAAAATATGCAACACGCATGATCGTTGAAAATATAGTGCCAATGGCTTGACAAAAAAAAACACAAACACATAATAAATAAGGAGATAAAAAATAACACATTAATAATATCAATGTCAAATATAAATGAAATGTTCCTCTTTTATAGTTTTCTTGGTTTTTCCTTTGTTACGCTTACATAAAATTATAATTAAAATAAATAAGGAAGGAAGTCGTTATCATTACGAACTAACAATAATATAGACTGTTGTATGTTCATTTTAAAGCTTCAAACCATTTCGTCTATCAATCATTATGCGCCCACGCGCGTGAGATTTTTTCTACGCATTTCAGGTTCACGGCCGACAAGTGTGCCAACATTTCAGCGTTAAGGCCGCTTTTTTAGTATGAACAATGACAATGAATCGCTTGTTATTTATATATGTGTAGACAGTAATACAAACGAAATGAAAAATTTACGTAATTTGTACAAAAAATACTTAGGAAATAATTATTTACATTAAGTCGTAAATAGTACTTAGGTATATAGAAATGCCTTAGTCAAGTTGTTTTTAAATGTATAAATATAAGCTAGATGCAGTACTACTGTATAGTGTTTCATTTCAAACGTTTATACATAATTAAAATTTTATCTATACTTGTAATTTTTAATGATTTAATACAAATAAAAAATAATAACAATTATTTAAAATTTCGTTATTTGGTAGAAAAATTTACCAACTCTCAATAGAGGCATTGACTATACGATTACAGTGTACAGCGAGACCACGACACCGTTTTATAATGTCCGATAAGGTGGAGTGATAAGAATTGTTATTGTTTTGATGCACTCGTGTGCCGTGTGATGTTTTGTTTGGAAATATATTTTGCGCAGTTTAGACGTAAAACGTATTACAAACTTATTGTAAACCATTGAAACATATTGATTACATACATACTTACATTCTACAAAGTAGAACTTGAGTATAGTAATTTTAGCAATATTTAAGCATTGTTTCAGCACATGAGGTTTAATGACTAAAAATAGCTAAAGAAACCTTACGTGCTCAAGCTGAAAGTAGTATTATAAATAATTATGTTGACGTTAATGAAAGGATTTTTGTATGATAATTAGTGAAATGGCGTTATTACAGTAATTACTGTTATGTTCATTTAGGTATAATATGGAAGCATAGAATATTTCGAGAATTTTCTATATTTGTGAAAGTAATTATACTTTCACAAATATGGAAAATTCTCGCAACATTAGTTACAATTACAAATTTCTTTGTTTTTTTCACCTTGATACTATTTATAAACAAAATACTATACTACGTAGTAGATATGTCTATTTACAATACTTTAAACATTCGCGTTTGGTTTAATATAACAGCGTTCCATATTTACGTGTTCCATTCACACGCGTGGTAGTGTGCGTGCAGCGTGGCGACTTGCGCCTGCGCAGACGACCGAGCCCTCTTTGTTTTGTTGACAAGCCGTGTTGTTGTTTTCTGTTTCTGTTTTGCTTTCAAACGCGTCGGACGTATTCGCTTATATATAAAAATATTATTTAAAACTTATTTTCGCGCGTTATATACTATATTTAGTGCAGTTAATTTTGGTTCAACTTCTGCGCATGTGCCTTTGTGTTATTGTGAATTTACGTTGTGAATTTAAGAAATAACGTTGCACTTTCACCATCCTACCAAAAGGTATTGTAATGTTTGTGATATAATTTCTTTTGTTATCAAGTTTATGGATACTTAAAATCTATTGATTTTAAGTAATTGATTATGTAAGAATTATGTTTTTCTTTGTCTTTAATAGTCTGCATTAATAATCTATATATATATATATATATATATATATATATATATATATATATATATATATATATAATATATATATATATATATATATATATATATATATATATATATATATATATATATATATATATATATATATATATATATATATATATATATATATATATATATATATATATATATATATATATATATATATATATATATATATATATATATATATATATATATATATATATATATATATATATATATATATATATATATATATATATATATATATATATATATATATATATATATATATATATATTAATAATCTATATATAATGTATATATAATTAAGAAATTATTTTTATGCACTAAGTAGAGTTATTAATAAATATCAATATTTAAACATTATATAAATTCGTAATATATATTTAAATCAATATTAAACACATATATTGTTTAACATTCAAAAAGGAAAACACATATTCATTATATACGATAACAGTGTAAGTTATAAATATGAATATTTTATACATGTATTAAATAAAAATAATAAATATATAGCTATTGGCAGTTAATTGTACATTAAATAATTACATATAGAAACAATATTGTCTCTAATAACCTATTATATTTATCGTAAAAATATAGTACAGGGTAAATTTCATTACGCTAATGAGATTCACTATGTTACTTAAAGATTAACGTTGTTTTTCTTCGCCTCAATTTAGATACAGTTATTTTGGCCAGTCGCCTTACAAGGCGGCTTACGGTACCTCGTATGTCTGCTCTCGTTAAGACTTTTACACACGACAAATGTATGTAGCAATGTACTCGAGTCTATTAAATAATAATAAATATATCTATTTTCTTGTACCTTTGGAAATAATTTAGGTTTTTAGGGAATATTATTCTATTTTCGTTATCTAATTGTGAAATTTAAAACCTAGTATACAATTTAAATGTTAATGCTTGATTTATTGTTTGAAAGCTAAGTAATTCTAATATATTTCAAACACTTTCATAGTAGATTATGTATATTTACATATGTATATATACTAAGTAATTGTAATATTAAGTACCGCTAAATGAAATTGTGTACAAACAGCTTAATATAACGGGATGTATCGATGTAACATGTCCACGCTCATTATTGGTCACGCCAAGATAAATCACCTTTTGACCTATATACTTATGTTATTTACTTAATATTAATATAGTATAGTTCGTTATAAATATATGTGAATAACATTACAAGATCTGACTGTGAACACGACGTTTGTAGGTTCCATTCCTACTTGCGGGAGAAAATTTCACTTACCGATGGTTTGTGGGGATAATTTTCCTCCCTCTGCTAACTGAACTAATTGTGGCGTTGAGTTTCGCAAATCAATATGCATTAACTAGCATTATTTGGTCATAATAGAGTAGGAAGCAAGGAGAGAAGTGTTCTATTTTCTAGTCTCTATATTATAACTAAAAGGAGTAAATTTTTTTGAGGCAAGTTCTGCAATAGCAACAGTGTGAAAAAGTTACCATTTAACATAAAATTAAAAGTAACATTTAGTTAGTTAGTTGCATTTATGTGAATGTTATAAGTTTAAATTACGTTTAATTTTACCTATTTATGTCTCAACAAAAATTTTATTAAAACAAGTAATATGCGCCCGCGCAGGTTATTACTTCAACAAAGGAATACAAAGTAATATTCAATATTCAATAAAACGTTGCAAGATTTATAAATAAGGTATTTCGATTAAATAAGGTAGTTTTATATAATAATTTATAAATAGATACTAACTAGTACGGTAGCTATTTTAGTTCAAAATAAAAATAATAAGTTTGTGAGGTGGACCCTTCATTTTTAATTAGGTTTAAAATTTTATCACTGAACTGTTACAACTTATTAAAAAATGTCCTCTGCCACTGTATTCATATATTTATATATACACAAAAAATGACGATCGTCCAATGTAAAAATCGACCTCAAAATTTCACTAATATTAGCGTGTCCTGTGCACGTTTGCCAAACTTTCACTGTGGATTAACTGCAAAGTGACCATCTTATTATAACCGGTTACTAATATTTCACACTCAAACCACTGATTGAATTTGTTTTTTTTTTTTCAAAATATCCGTATTTATCTTTTAGTTTTTCTTCTTTTGTATATTAACCAAGGATACGTAATAGTTACAAATCCAAACTTTTAATTTTGACACAAAAATGTGAGATAATCTATTACAGAAGAGTCTTTATAGGTATCTATTTTATTTACTCTGTATACACCTAATTTAAACAATGCATGAACTAAATATAATATATAGCTAACAATATTGTACCATTATTATCGTCATCATATAAATAATATTAACTAATGCCTCAAGTATAGATAATCACCAATTTATTAGATTTTTACTGCTAGAATTTTATTGCACGTTCAATTTGCCGATAAAGACACAAACAACGAGTGAAAGTAGCTTATTTATGCAACGAAGCAATAAAGATCCTTCCAACCGACTCTTGATTTATTTTCGTTCTCGGACTGGTCTCGAGTGTTAAGAAAGTATTAGACAAATAAATATCTTATTCATAGCTCCAGCAGGTTTCAATAAACGACATGCTTTTAGTCTTTACAAAGCGTTCCTTTGGAACAACTCAATAGTTTTTAAATTTGCTTAAATAAAATAAATTTATATATTTGTTTTATATACAACACGTATATTGTTATTGTAGCGTTAACAAAACGAGAATGTAGAACGCATATATGTATATAAATTTAGTTATGATAAAAATAGAAATGAAAATAAACGAATATATCTTTTGAAACGTGCAAAATTATGCGTAGAATGCTCCATTTTTATCGCATATAGGCAGCGTAAATATGTCGTGGATATATATTATATATGTATGTTTATAATAAATATTTGTAGCCATTTTGTTAATATAGTAATATTAATATGATAACAATTATATATGTAAACTATAATAAGGAAGTGAACAAAGATGATAAGAGAAAATTGCGCCGTTAATACAACGTATCATTACTGACAGTTAGATACTCGTTATATTGATTTGAACATCGCTAGATCAACAGTTAGTTTTTGTGACATTATGCTTACAATTTTGTCTTATTTGTGGTTCTGTATAATTATAATAATATGCTTTAATATGACAGGCAGCAAAATTGAGATATGTGTTTTAAATAGTAGACTAACTAGAACTAGGTGCTTTATCTACCTGCAAAAAGAAATTTAAAATAATTAATTGCCCCGAATGAGAAGCGAACCCAAACTTATTGCATATACTGTTAGATGTCATTGCGCCCCGATGAATTCCATAATTAAAATCGAAAGAACGAAGAGTGCACTAAGTATTTGTTCCAAGCCATGGAACATTTGCGACTTAGTTAACTTGAAATGTCTGAAAAACTTGGCCAAATTCCAATTGAAGAAATATTTGTCTGATGAAGGTTGTAAAAGTCTTTGTTTTCCTCCTCCTAAATAACTACGTGACTCCTTTCACGGAGTGCTCGCTCGATGTAAATTGTGACGCATACTATCCTACCGTTAAATATTTAATTTATATATAATGTATTTTGTTCGTGATTCATAGGAAATTGGGATCGTCATTTTTTTAGACGCTTACGCTTACCTCGCTCGGGGAAAATGAATTAATTTTTATTTTCTGGCAACAAATTAAAGCGACGTTCTTCTCCGCCTGTCAACCCAACCCAACCCAATAGATCATATCGTAGGACGTCGGGACCGGTGTGTTTTCCCACTAGGTATATAAAAATATATTATAATAATACAAACAAAAGAAAAGTCCTGCATAAACATATTTCTATTAAACTATAATAATAATGCAGAGAACAAAGAACCACAACAAAATTTTCTATCTAAAGTCAGAACGTGTTTATAATACGTAAAAGGTAAATATTTTATTCATTATATATTAGCAATACACAGCAACTACATTATTTGAGCAAACAGACGATGTTATAATTTAATTTTTAATAAATTTTAAAATTATAGTAAAATGTCTTCACCCTTACATTGATGTTTAAGAAATCTTTTTGTTTAATTTCACGCTTTATCTCGCTTATAAGCCTACCCTTGGCAGAGGGAACAGCAGGAACCGTGGTAACCTAGTATTAAGACACTCCGTTCCTTCCTTTCCGAGGCATTACATGTTGAGTAGCGGATTTCAACGCCACGCTTAGGAAATTTACTGATATAAATTTGTTTTTTTTTAAGTTATTTGTTGCGTAGAATTTGAATCGGCGATCAAGAAGACATAAAATCATTGCACTAAAGCTCTACAATCCATTGTATGTATTATTAAATTCGAAATCTGATAATGGCTGCACCATTCTCTGTATCATTAAAACAATGGCACACAACTTTCGCCAGTATCGACTATATCGCCATTTTTATCGATAACTGTCACAATACTCTAGTATACCGACTTCACGCGTTTAATTTAAAATAAAATGCATGTAATAAATGTAAGTCCCTTCATAAATCGTAGTATACTTTGTAAAGATGTTCATATATTATGTATATAGGTACGTACGTCCAAAAGTAATATTATGAGTTCAGTATCGTCTACAGTCTAGACGTGCGAAAAGTCTAGACTCTAGAACTAACTCCCCACCTTCTCCCATCTGTTTATTATGTCTCTTAACGTGGTTCCCGTCTGAAGACAGTCGGGTAAATCCTAATATTATATATAAAAGTTTCGAAATAAATGAACATGAGACTAGTCCAAGAAAAACAATAACAATAACATCCGTGAATGACCGCTTCACGAATTATTTTTGGTTCTTTCAAATAAACTGAAACTGTTTTAAATGAAATCGTATAAAAGTTTGCAACAAATTATTCTGTTTAGTTTAATAACAACAACCTGTCTAGACGGGCGTGGAGAAGTAGCGAATTTTCCTTCTCGTTGTTGTCTCGACTGTGCCTTTATATAAGTATGTAGGTACTATATAACTAAGAACGCTGTGTATAATTTGTAAATTGAGTACTTTTGATAAGAAATAACAATTATAATAAGAATTTTCTAATCCTTCCTTTAATTACAACACTATAGAACAGCTACTTATACTACGCTACGTACAGCTACGTATCGTACAGTTTTTGAATAATCGACAAAACTTATAAACACAAACTAAAATATAATTACGATAATTTCGTTTATTATTTGCTTATTAGACAATAAGCAAATAATAAACGAAACTTCTTTTTAATAGAATATGACAGTTGTTCTGTTCTGTTCTACGGTAATGGCGTTTCGAGCGTGCCAGTTGAATATGACAGTTGTACACGTTCAACGACGACATTGACAGTTAAGTAGTGCCAACTGCGTAATATTATGACTAAAACCTAACATTTCTTTTTATAATGATAAAAAATTCTGCTAGGAAAAAAAATAAGAGTCACTATTATGATATGTTAATCAGTTTTATAAAATAATAATTTATACATTTATTATACATAAAAGTTATTTTAAAAGTTATTTTTTAATACAAATAAGTAAATTTTATTCAAGTTCTTGACGAATTACTCAGCTAGTATAGAAAAAAAATAAATTAATAATTTACTATTATTTTTTACTGTCACACTTTATAAAGGATTTCAAATAGAAAATTCTAGAAGCGAAATTCTTTAGGTTGAAATGGCTATTTATATTACTATTAGTATTTGGTATACAGTTCGCGGGTCCATTGTAAAGTAGCTGAAAGGTGTCGAGCTTAACAATGCAGTCTCAATTTATGCTGTGCCGGTATCAAAGCCTTTTCTGCCGACTGCGGATTATTTAAATCCCAATATGATTTATTTAAATAAGGCTTAATACAAGCATCTATAAATAAAAGAAAAAATAGGTTCATTTTAAGAAATCTATTAAAATTTTAATATAATTTATTATTAATATACTTTCGGTAAAATGATAAAAAAATTGAATTTCTTTCCTCGAACTCTCGTATTTATATTGACAAGCACTTGGAGGAGTTTAAAGAAAAATGAAAGTTATTCTTTTAGATGCTTGTATAAAAAAATCTTGTGTTTTTTAAATATTTTTTTAGTAAAAAAGCTATAGTAACAAAAGTTACCATAGTTTTTTACTATAAAAATATTTAAAAAACACTTTACAAATTTAATTGAAATGTTTTAGAATACTATATTTAAATAAATTATTTTAATTTTAATTTATTTTATTTATTTATTTAAGGACCACTAGTAGCTACTACATGTTTTAATGACAAAAAGCTTTTTAAACTAGCCACAACAACTACAATATTTGTTTTAAAAATACATTAACACGTAATTATAGCAACATTTTAATTTATTAATTTTAATTTATTATCATATTTTAATTTATTAATTTTAATTTGTTATGATATTTTAATTTATTAATTTTAATTAATTTTAATTTATTATGATATATAAAAATGGTTGTTTGAGTACAACTTCTTCACCTCCACGTGTTATAGAGAACAAACAAAGGGGGTTATTAGTAAATTATATATATCTATCTAAACTATGTATATATCTTAAGTATTATGTTTCATTATTACTACACGAGACATTGTAAATTGTCGATAAAAAAAAGGCCGATAAACGATAATGCGTAAAAGTTTTTTGAACTTTTCGGTTGACCTAAATGCACCGTAACTTTAAATCCGTTTTTGTTAATTGTTTACCACGATTTCCTGTAGGCTTCCAAAGCTTTATAATACTTGAAGCATTACTTTCATTATTATATTAAATTATTACAAAGAAGTAAAAACAGATTATGGTATAGCTTTTTGTATGTAATGTAACAAGTCTCTTGATATTTCAATTTAAACTGTCAATACATGTTATGGAAATTCGTCACGAACCTTCAAGAATGACGAACAAAGGGCGTTCTCTGATATGTAAAAACAACTCATATCAAATCTATTCTTATCAGTCATTTAAAATATTAAGGAAATGAACGACAAACTTCTTTCATAAGATCTTTATCATTTATCGGTCAATTATATTACCGTCTGAGTATAATAAGATAATAAAGAAATAAACAAAAGAAATGTGTTCGTAGATGTTGCTTATAATTGTTGTATGTCATAAGCTATTACTTAATCAGTTTTAAGTTTAATAAATTGTTATTATGATTAAGTCAGCTCAAGGTACAGTAATTTTATTAAAGCTTTTATTATACTTACTCATCAACTTCCATTAAATTACCACTCTAATTATTTTAATTCGTATTTTTTATTTATATAAATTATTTAATTATAGTACCTTAAATTGACTCAAAAGCTTAATAATTTGTTACAAAAATCTCGTAAGCCAGCTGTTCTTAATGCATCGTTTGATTGTTCGAATCGATTATTAGATAGCTTTAAGGTTTATCAGGCATAAAAGTAGTCGATTACCGCGTTCCGTTGACCCGAGACCAGCAATGAATCGATATAGTCACTCGTTTAGATTACGTTCACCACTCACAGTATTTTCACTGTAATTTGAATAAATGATTTGATAAGTTGAATGAATAGTTTAACTTGCGAACTAGTATTGTCATGGGAATATTTTTGTGTTTTATATATTCTTTTATATTTTGAATGAAAACTATCGTTTCTCGTTTTTGTTAATTAATTATTTGTATAAGAGATTTATATTTATTTATATTTTATATTAAAATCTTAAACATTAAAAAGAAGTGAGAATAAACTTTTTATTAGTTTTACTTTTACGATGTTTTAATCTGTGTGAACTTAACAGATAGACATTGACCGTGACCGATTTATTAAAAGTATTCAATCTTTGGCATTAGTGCTTCTAACGACTTTCGGGTTTGTTGAACTTTTTATTCTCATGCCATTCAATTATTGTAGGCTCTCCATCATTGTGTTCTGTTAAACTCACACTATTATATTGCTGTTATTTTTACACATACTTCTTTACTAATAATAGGATTTGTGTCAGGAATGGCTTAATTGCTTATTTTACGACTTAAGGTGACTCTGTTTTTAGTTCAATGCTTTCAATTATTTTTACCAGGGTTATTAATGATATACTATCTTTATAAATATAATATTATCACTTTACCACATACATATATAAAACATAAAATAACCAACTGTTAAATCAATAAAGTCCAAACATAATTCTGTATAGATATTATTTATATGTACTATGATATTATTTTAGTTGAGTAAAACCAACAATAAATATGTATTCTACATTATTATTACAACTTGTTTACAACTGAATTGTCCGTTGAAAGAAATATTGTTTTGTTTAGTGTCTAAGAAACATGTGCCAAGTCCTATGTATTTAAATATCTTATTCTTATATTAATATGTTGTGATTTTTAATTCCGTGTTAAAACTGTTTCCACAATTGAAATATATGATATATAATGCGGTTGCAAAATTCAGTGCGTAGGAACTGCTAGCGCCTGTAACAAACGCTATGGATGTGGAACTGATATCTACTCAGGAATCGATATCTACTCAGGAATCGATATCTACTTTGAAATTGATATTTACTCAAGAATCAATATCAGTATATTGAATTCGATCGGAATTCGGAGAACAGAGTGTCTTGGCTTTATTTTCCCTCTGCCTACTAAGTATGTGGGAAGCTAATAATTATTAAACCGCCGTGCCAATACTGTGGTTGTTACGTATAAGGTTAACTAAAAGTGTGTAATGGTTAATTAAAAACGTGCTCGCTTGCGTGTCGATGTAAACTATAAATATCCACGTCTTTCAATTTGTTTCCATGACGATGACCGCTGGATAAATTATTAAAACTTCTACTTTTATTATATAATATACTTTCTGTATGCTACCTCGAAAAGAAAAACAAAATTCTATAATTGCTTACAAGAAATATGTATTTTGATTTCTTGTAAAGAAGATTTTATATAAACAGTAAGATATCGCCTCCTTATTATCTCGTCAATAATAAAATGAATTATTAAAATCATCTTAAAATAAACAAAATATGCATAAGTAGCTTAATTTGTACTAATTTATACGTAAACATAATTAACAAACAATACAACGTCCATTCGTTATCATTTTCTGTTATTATAAATAAATTTCACTGATAATTTAAATGACCCTATATATTAATAACTGTGGATATTTCACATACATGATATACACTACCGTCCAAAAGTTTAGAATTACTAGGGTAATTTTAATTTAAACGACTAGAACATGTGTAAATTGTACTTTATTACACTTAAATCTTTATCAAATCATAGATTAGCATTCAGTTAAATATACTTAAGACAATTAAGACCAAACGTTAATATTCTTCGTTAATTTTAGCTTCGTCAAAATGGCCCCCCTTATTCTTTATTACTTGTTCACAAATTTTACTCACTCTTTTGATTAATTTATTAAAGTATTCGAAGTCCAGTGACTTCCGTACGCTCTGTAAATATTCCCACAACTTTGCTGAGCTCGATGTACGCCGGTTCTTGATTTTTTATCAAATTCATCCCATACTAATTCAATCGGAGGCAAATCTGGCGATTGTGAGGGCTACGTCATAATTTGTAAAACATTTTTACACCGTTTATGCTCTAAAAAAACCCATGGCATAATTTGGATGAATGCCTTGGGTCATTATATTGTTGAAAAAGAAAATTACGACCGATCACATTAATTCCAGAGGTAATGGCATTTTCTTCAAATATTTTCAATTAGCCTTCTTTATTCAGTTTCCGGGTGAATTTGATCAGATGGCCGGGTTTATTATTGCCAAAGCATCCCCAAACCACCACACTACCACCGCCGTGCTTAACAGTCTGCACAGTACAAGTTTCTAAAGCCCGCCCCTCTTTTGATCGTCTTGATTTCCTCCAGTAGCTCTTTTTCGTACAAGAGTATAATGTTCACCTTTGTAGGAAACACTGACCTTTTCTGCGATTTGGCGGAAAGAATAGCCTTCCTCGCTCAAAGTACAGATAGCACTCCGCTGTTTAAGCGAAATCTGTTTCTTTTTTGCCATTCTATGAGCTTGCAAACGTTTGTAACTATCACACGAACGTCTCAAATCACACTGATCTCTAAACTCATCATTTTTGAAATAATACACCCATATTCCAAAGATATTTTCAAACGACAGTGCAACAATATGTTTTTTGATGGATTTATTGCGGTATAGTTTTCTGTCGAAGAAAATTAGGGTGATTTCAAACTTTTGAACGGTAGTGTATTTATATTTAAACTACATTAAGTATATAAAAAAATGTACTCCTTTTTTGTTTCGCTGAAGTTAACTAAACTAACAACATTACATTTGTTATCGGAATCTTAAAGTAATTTTAATTTTGTTTGAATAAACATATGTATTTATAGGCATTTATTAAACAAGCAAGCAAGTATTTTATTAAATTAATTCCTAAAGATTGATTCCATTCAACTATTACGTTCATTTCTAAACTTTCATTCAATTATTATTTATTTATATTTAATCACACATATTTTTAATTTAATGTGTTAACGATAATTTTTTTTAATTAAAATATTACTTGTAGATATTTCTATCATTTAACGTGTTAAATTTGCATTTTTAACAACTAATATATTTTATGTAGGCTTTCGTTGTTATTTTACTTCTGTAAACACAAAAACATATGTTATCTGTGACACCAATGTGTTATCCAATAAATTGAGTGTTTACTATACAATTAAAAATATATGAAATAATAATCAATATCACAACACAAAGAATCGGTTTTTACTTAACAATGAAAGGAAAAACCAACTGCGACAAAATCCAAATAAATAACCTCTGACATACATTTGTTTAAAAATTTCTTTTGCTCTGGTATATCTACACAATGCCAAGTTCCCACATTATTTTGCGATCGTAAAGCTGAAGAACAGTTATGCAACAGTTATAATTAGAATTTAAAACGTTAACTCTTGAAAGTGTTTTTTTTTGTTTACCGTTTTGCAATTAACCGAATTGATCTGGCATAATGATAACATATAACCGTGATTTAGATATATTTGTTTCATGAAACTCTAAAAGTAAGTGTAACAGTTAGTTATTTTGCTGATTTAGTTGTAAATTTAGCTCACATTTGGTAAACGTACTTAACGTTTTTTTAAAAGATATTATTTTAATGATTTTTTGTAATATTATTGTGTCATAATTCAAAAATGTTGTGTTTATGACTAAAGCTCTAAAAGTATTTAATTAAAGACAATTCATATAATTATACTTTTAAGTCGTAGAGTGTGTAGGTTTCAGAGGGGCTCAATTCGATATTTATTATCGAATTGGGCTCCTCGGTTCGCTCTATCTGACGTACACATGTGATCATCTTATTGATTCTAAGTGGAAAAGTTATAAATAAATAAATAAATATATTTTATGTCTTAAAAAAATAAATATGGCGTTGTATGATAGGCAATAGTATTTATTATCTATCTTTTGATACCAATACATTTGTTTTGCTATGATACGTTTAAACTTGTAAATGGAAATTAATATTTTTATCACATACATTTTGGAAAGATACTGTTAAGATAAAGTAAACAATTCTACAAATAAATATGTTTAGTAAGTATACTAATGAAACAATAATAAACAGTAAAAAGCAATATCATCAATGATTTCCATCAAAATAAACACATTATGACGAACCCACGACCGTTGACCGTCTTAAGTACGTTGACTTTACGCCCATTAAAGTAGAGCTAATGTATTCATAACGCTGCAATAAAAATACTCCTAGAGCAATTTAAATATTGTTAGCATACTCAAAGAAGGTAACGAAGTGTTAATTACTCCAAAAGCTACCATAGTATTAACTTTTTTGTGAGTGATATCTTTCTGGTCCAGTTAGAAGCTAATTGACGCAGCCTTTCGCACTCAATTGATGTAGATTAACAAATTGCATATACATGTAATATGGTAATATTTTGACGCCGAGCCATTTTATGTATTTATTGTGTTTATTTTTATTGTTGTATTCCATATTTAACTTATGTAAGAAATAAAGCCTGGCCTTAGAGGAAATAGATTGACAGGTGGGGTTTTAATTTGTTGCAATTTCATTGCCTTTGTATAAGCATGTATTATAGTTTCTAGTTTCTACATCAGTTTTACCAAAAGAAATATATGAATTTAATTAGTTATTTGTTTACTTATAAGTGTATTTAAAGTGAGAGAACTAATTTTGTATATAATAACATGTATTTTATTTAACAAATGTAATGTAGTAGACGAACAGATTGACAGTCAACCGAGCTATACTAGAGGGGTTCTTATTTTTCTCTTTAAGTACGGAATCCTAATTAGACGAGAAATATAGGAAATCACGTTACATATTATTTTACAACACCACGCGTATCTAGTTAAGCAGGAAAGACTATCGACCTACATAAAAACAGGTCAAACCGGTTGATAAGGCTTTTAACATTATTTAGTTGCCATATGTATATTTTATACATATTATGTTTATATAATAGCTTGCATTGGACAAAATTATATATGTCATATATAACTAAGAATATTTGTCATTATATATATAGTTTTGAAGCTGCAAACATATTATTAATATTATTTAAAATAATAAATCGTACAATAGCATAACTGCTTGTGTATAACTTTCCTTTTCTTCAAAGAAATGTGGCCAAGCAAGAGCAAAACGCTCGGTAAGCTAATAATTTTATACCACGATTCCAGCAACTCTTTTGTTTACACAGGAACAGCTGACAGCAATGCAAAGGGCGAATGCTATCGAACTCATTGACGGGGGTCCCACCTCCCACAGAGTATAATAATATAGGCCACCCGCGTCATTGTTGTAGTACAGATTTGTTATTATATAAAAAATATATTTTTAAAAGTTACAAAATTAATTTAAACAATTATTTTTATTTTATATACCTTATTTTTTTGTTTTCAAATAAATTCAAATATTGCACATAAATAAATAAAATATTATTATTAGTAAGGAAGAAAATAATATATTTTTTATCTGTATTTACAATAATAATATACTATTACTTTATGTAGAGTAAATTAGACTTATTATTATCTATATATTTTATAATTATTTATTTATTTAAAAAATACAAAAAATATTAAATTTAAATATAAAATTGACACGTAAATAAGAATTTATTAACAATTTATTTCCTACTACATGTACTTTTAAATTTAAAAATTCAATGTGGCGTATTTGTAAATGTCAAATCTTTTACCTGAATGTGTTTTTGTTGTAGTGGCTACAAGGATATCTACTTGTACATAATACCTATGATATTTTGATGTTTGTTAAGCATTTCTTATTATTTCTTTACTTTTCTTTATTAAATAAGGTAAGAGTGCAAATCATTTGATGGCGTATGTCCTTTAAAAAGATGCCTCAGCTTAAATTATCTTACAATCAATTCTTTTAGTGATCCAAATTTAATTTTGTACCTACATAAATATTGCGTTTACGTTAATTAATCATATGTATTTTTTCTATTAGAGTACATAATTTATTAATAAAATTAGTTTAATGTTTATTTGATATTGGTATCTGTAAATCCTCTTTGTATTTGCTCTAAACGGAAAGTTAGTTTAGTGAACTTTCAGTGGCTAGGACATTTAAGTTAGTAGCAGAGCGGTCAGATGGTAGTGCACTTTATAATTGAATTATATGACTGTATTATATATTTCTTAACTAATTAATCCATTTCTTTATTACAGGTAAATGTTTGACGTTTGGGTGTTATGATGATCTAACTTGATATTGTAAGTAGTTTTTCATATATTTTTACATGGATTATTATATATTATACATTACTTTGATATGTGTACATTTAAACTTTTCGATTATTGACAACTTCAATCTCAACTATTGTTTCGAGATATACATAAGTATTGCCGTCGTGGTGCAGTGTCTGAGTGTAAACTCGTCGTTTGGGAGTTCAATTCCCACTCGGGGGAGATTTTCATTTCTTCGCTCTACATTTTAAAACCATAACATTAACTAAAACAATTACATAACTGAAACAACAAGTACATTAACTAAAAAATATATCTCGTATAACTAAAAATCATGTAATGAATATTTATTTCAAATGTTTTTAGCTTTTAATAATTAAAAAAAAACTAACTGCAAGTTGTTGTTTGGAATCGCAGCGTACATATGTTGAAGTTTTTATAAAGAACCCAAATAAAAAGTTTCAGTTACAAAGTAAGAGTAGCTGAATAAGCACTATATACCAACTTCATAAAGTTGAAACAAGCTCTCATGTTTTTCGAGTGTTTGTACATACATTTTTCTATGAACCCCTACAGTCATGAATTAGATATAGTATGTATTGATTAATGACCTTTTTTGTTTTCTATTATTTAATACAATAATAACACGTAAATATTAAGTGAATGGAACAACCTATGGCGTTTATTCTACCAGTCACTAGAGGTTATCTCGTATTTGATCGGCAAGTAGAGAACTGAGGGTTTTGGCATTAGGCTGAAAAATGAATCTTAAAATTAATCTATATCGTTATATGCGCTTATATATAATTTTAATAGCACATAAACAAATTATATATAGATTTTATTTTTACCACTATTTTACAATTAGCCTCACTTTTGGCAATGTATATTTTATAAGAGATTTTAACAATCGTTTATTTAAATTATTTAGAATAAATACGCCTTTATAAGTTGATCTATATAATGGTGGTAGTTGACTTTCACAGTTACTAGAGAACATTTGCTTTATTTTTTGATGACACAATATCTGGTATTGATTAAATGAAGAAATTATTTTTATATACTAACTATTTAGTTATTGTATACCTAATAATATTAAACTATGTCAATAAGACGTATAAAAGCCGCTGCAGCCTAATTTAATTATTATTATTTTGCAACGCTTTTGCTGTTACTTGCGTTGTTACTTATCAGATTTCTTGTAAAACGACTTTATCATCGTTTTTAGGTCATTTTGATTAAAGGTCGCTGCTTAGTATAATATATTTTATAACACACTTAAATGTTTATGCTTTGTATTTAAGCGAGATACATGTAGATAAGCGAGCAAGCTCGTTAACATCAATTTACAACAAAAAAAATTAAAATTTTGTATCTACAATGAACATATGTTTCGTTTAAATATTTTCATAATTATTTTTCGGAGGTTCTTATATATTTATATGAGAAAATTTTACCTATATAATTGTTTTTTTATTATATATTTTAAATAGAACAGAAAATATTATATATATTTTAACTTTAGACAAAACTATAACTTCCCAACAACTAGATAACGCTACTGTGTCACAATGGCCTTGCCCTTGTACTTGAATCTTTATATAATTGAAGCAAAAATAAAAATTTTACATAAATAAAATCATAACGTAAATTTATTATCAAATTGAACATCATTAAATAAATATTACGAAAATTACAATTAGAAAACAAACATTTTTATCTTAATAGGACATGTCGTTAATTCGACGCAGAAACATTAACTGGACCGTTGAAAGATTATTTAATATGTATGATAACTTGATAAGTCATAATATATACATTAATTGGTAACCTAATTACATTCGTATATTTATTTTGTATGACAAATTGTGTTCTCATTTTAAAATTAAGTTTAGGACTTTCATCTCCAGCATGCAGACAATACAGTAGGTACTAATATGTAGCTAAGGTCTGTTGTGCACTTTTCACCTTACTTATAATTTCGTCATTTGCATCAATTGTTGAATAGCAGAAGTCATTTTAAATAATAATGGAAATTTAACCCACAAAATAATTACGTTTTGTCAAATATTATCGCCTAGAATGTAAAGTATAAAGCATTTTTTTAATATTGAGAAATCTTAGATATGTGTCTCTATGAAGAGACACATGATACTGTCCCTTAAAGTATCAATACTTTTATGATATTGCTTCTTAAGGTCAATCTTAGACTTAAAAAGGAAACAACAGACTGACAGAGATGAATATGACATGTTTTTTTTTTTTTTTTTCGATAATATAAGAACTAAGGACCGTCGTGGCCCAGAGGCATGGTGTCTACCTGTAAACGCGACGGTTTGTGGATTCGATCCCCACTCGGGGAAGATGGATTTTTCTATTTCCATTTTCTTCGCTCTGGAAACTAAGCAAAGCGCGGCGTTGAGTGCCGCCACTCAGCACGTAATGCCTCAAAGGCGGAAAGCGGGGACGGAAAAAGCAGGGACTGAGTGTCTTAGCACTAGGTTCATATAGTTCCTGCAGTTCCCTCTGGCTTAAGAACTTAGGTAAAAGTCTAATGACATCTGTGTCGATACGAGCCTGTTGCTATGACGTTACACACGCCACTCCTACAAGGGTAACACAAGTATGAAAATAAATATACAATAAAAACATGTTATAAGTTTAAAAATATGGAAACCAAAAGTATATTTTTTTGTTTAAAGTAATAATTTTAATAAATAAATTTACGTAAAATCTTGAAAATTTAAAAAAAATCTTCCTAAGCAACTTCAACACGTGTATATATGAATGTTTTGATTGCCTACTTGTTTTCATTGCCAACATTGTAATTAAAACAAATCGATAAACCTCACGTGGTTAATCCTTTTCAAGTTGATCAGATTGCGGAAGTCACTTAGCAGCAAATATTATAACGAGCTAAGTCAATAAACTTGACTGCTTGCACATCGACAGTAATCTTTAGGACTTAGAGTATTAGGGTTATTATTCCGCACACAGCCAACTGTTGTGCTTCGTCAGATTATGCAAATGTACGCATGCATGGCTGATGTTAGTTGTGTTTCATCTAATTCAATGCATTCTAGCTCTTAATTTCAGTTGGATATGGGTCAAAATTGTGCATTAATTTATAATGCGCAAGCTTGGTTACATAAGTGTTGCTGTTCTTATCAGTTGGGGCTTCTATGTATGCATGTACTGAGCTTGAACCCAATGATGCAAGCATATAATCGACCTAGATATACACGAAAATAAAAATAACGTTATCTCTGTATCTTGACATTAAATGAACTGATTAATCAAACACGCATAAGTCCAAAGAGTCGTTTGTGTTATTTTTATAGTTCCATACATTAAATAAGCGTTATTTATTTATAACTGTATTTATTTTTAATAAGAACGTAGTTTCTTTTTAATTTTTATCCTGTGTGTGTTATTTTAAACCCTTATAAAGATATTTTTTTACTTTTTGTTTGTTTTATGTAGTTAGTAAATATTACAACTAATTATGTTGTATAAACAAATGATTATTGATCTTGACTTGGAAGTAGGCACAAGGTTATTGCAGATGATCTCGCATCTAATTATAAACGGACTAAAATATATTAGGCGTTGGCGAGACTTGATGCCCTGCACACTTTGATTTCACTTCCTAATATCGAGTTGTAGAACTGTGAAGTGCAATTATTATATAAAAAAAACTCTTAAAATGGCTCCTCGTTCGGCATTACTTGTGTCTTTGCAATCGGCTATAAGCAGAAGAAATCAAGAAATAAACGATCGAAATATAAATGATTCGGATGAAACGTACGTATAAGTAATTTTATACAAGTTTGTTTTTTTTTTTAAATTACTTAGCTTTTAAATATGATATATTTTTATATATTTTAAATAATCAAAATTAAACTGTTTTATCTGTGATTTCAACGTAATAATTAATAAAACTTAATATTGTAGTCTTCCTCGTTGTTTATCACGCTGAGTGTTTTTAATACAAATGCATGAACAACTTCACTTTAATTTGTTCATATATGTACTTGTGTTGGTAACAATAATAAGATATATATATATATATATTTATATATATATATATATATATATATATATATATATATATATATATATATATATATATATATATATATATATATATATATATATATATATATATATATATATATATATATATATATATATATATTATATATATATATATATATATATATATATATATATATATATATATATATATATATATATATATATATATATATATATATATATATATATATATATATATATATATATATATATATATATATATATATATATATATATATATATATATATATATATATATATATATATATATATATATATATATATATATATATATATATATTATTTTGTGAAAATTGTTTTAAAGCTTAACTAGTTCCTAGAAACGTCACATAAAATAGAGCCTTGTTATTTTTAGTGGGACACATTTTTTTAAGCGGGGCCACTTGACACTTATACCTGTACTATGAGCTAGATGATTCTTAACCTTCATATAATTTTTAGAAAATAAATTACCACCTTAAACGCGTTTAATCAAAAATATGACGTATAATTTTGACTTGGCAAATACACTTGGTAAATTATTTTAATATTTTTTTACTTTAATAAAATACCATTTTTTAATCTTTTGCTATTTAATATTATATATTTTCCAGTTAGTAGAATATTTTTGCAACTAAATATTTCAACATATTTAACACTACAATGACCTCTCTATATAATATAATAATAACAATTTTATAGAGTTTGTATATATATATATATATATATATATATATATATATATATATATATATATATATATATATATATATATATATATATATATATATATATATATATATATACATATATATATATATATATATATATATATATATATATATATATATATATATATATATATATATATATATATATATATATATATATATATATATATATATATATATATATATATATATATATATATATATATATATATATATATATATTAATACAGCGGGTTCAATTAAAACGATTTAGCAACATTGGTATATGTGTCATGGAGTTGAATGAACCGGGAAACAAAAATAAACAGATAACGCAATAACATCGCATTAACTTTTTTCTTTGCCACTTCAAGCCCATGATCTTTTTTATATATGATTTATTATATAATTTACACTATATACGATAAAATAGTATATAACTAAATAATATACAAAAAATACTATATTTTACTATATTTTTTTAATTTTTCTTTTGATAGTCTCTATTACATTACATCAGTAGTTTGATTATACTGAGAAGCCTTAACGATATGAAATCATTATACCATAGCCACCCAAAGACCCAATAATAAGAAGTCCATTGTGAGACGCTGTATAGCATTCTTCGTACCTTTACTTTAAAATGATAGAATGGACTCAATCGCTCTGAAGTCCCTTTGTTAAGAACCGTGCTCCATTTCTTTGTAGTGCTAGGGAAAAGTGCAGCTACAGCCATAATAATCTCGTGACTTCCTTCTTTATAAATATATATATCTATTTACTATAATTTTTAGTTAAGTTAGTAGTCGGTCAGTCGGTCGGTCGGTAAGGTGTCCGTGACTTGCTTCAAACGGACTACACCTCTCGCTTATTGCACTCGGTAAATAAAACTCACAAATTCTAACTATTACTATTATTTCTCTAAAAAAAGAAATATTGCAACATAGTATTAAACTTTTAGTTAAAAAACAATATAGAGTTACAAAAAGATGGCAAAATTATGACACATTTTAAAAATATTCTGAAACTGTACAACTTGATTTATATCAAGGACATAATTGTAAAAATAATACAGTAATATTATGTGTAAGTTTAGTCAGTTATTATTTGTAAGTTATACATCATTCCAACAGTATAAGCGTCCATTTTAAGAGGGTTCTGAGCATATCTGGAAATACAAACTTTTCTTCAGTCCAATATGTCGGCAGATAGACTCTAAAGGCTTGTACACAACTTATTCTCGGTACCGTGAAAAATGAGTAATCCGACGTGAACGATATAATAACTGCCATTTGTGAGCCCCTGAACGTTTTTTAACGTTCTGTTACTAAAAACTCGCAATTTCCAGGCTGTCTGTGAAACTTAAGTATAACATATTTTATAGATAGCCACTTGACACTTATACCTGTACTATGAGCTAGATGATTCTTAACCTTCATATAATTTTTAGAAAATAAATTACCACCTTAAACGCGTTTAATCAAAAATATGACGTATAATTTTGACTTGGCAAATACACTTGGTAAATTATTTTAATATTTTTTTACTTTAATAAAATACCATTTTTTAATCTTTTGCTATTTAATATTATATATTTTCCAGTTAGTAGAATATTTTTGCAACTAAATATTTCAACATATTTAACACTACAATGACCTCTCTATATAATATAATAATAACAATTTTATAGAGTTTGTATATATATATATATATATATATATATATATATATATATATATATATATATATATATATACATATATATATATATATATATATATATATATATATATATATATATATATATATATATATATATATATATATATATATATATATATATATATATATATATATATATATATATATATATATATATATATATATATATATATATATATATATTAATACAGCGGGTTCAATTAAAACGATTTAGCAACATTGGTATATGTGTCATGGAGTTGAATGAACCGGGAAACAAAAATAAACAGATAACGCAATAACATCGCATTAACTTTTTTCTTTGCCACTTCAAGCCCATGATCTTTTTTTATATATGATTTATTATATAATTTACACTATATACGATAAAATAGTATATAACTAAATAATATACAAAAAATACTATATTTTACTATATTTTTTTAATTTTTCTTTTGATAGTCTCTATTACATTACATCAGTAGTTTGATTATACTGAGAAGCCTTAACGATATGAAATCATTATACCATAGCCACCCAAAGACCCAATAATAAGAAGTCCATTGTGAGACGCTGTATAGCATTCTTCGTACCTTTACTTTAAAATGATAGAATGGACTCAATCGCTCTGAAGTCCCTTTGTTAAGAACCGTGCTCCATTTCTTTGTAGTGCTAGGGAAAAGTGCAGCTACAGCCATAATAATCTCGTGACTTCCTTCTTTATAAATATATATATCTATTTACTATAATTTTTAGTTAAGTTAGTAGTCGGTCAGTCGGTCGGTCGGTAAGGTGTCCGTGACTTGCTTCAAACGGACTACACCTCTCGCTTATTGCACTCGGTAAATAAAACTCACAAATTCTAACTATTACTATTATTTCTCTAAAAAAAGAAATATTGCAACATAGTATTAAACTTTTAGTTAAAAAACAATATAGAGTTACAAAAAGATGGCAAAATTATGACACATTTTAAAAATATTCTGAAACTGTACAACTTGATTTATATCAAGGACATAATTGTAAAAATAATACAGTAATATTATGTGTAAGTTTAGTCAGTTATTATTTGTAAGTTATACATCATTCCAACAGTATAAGCGTCCATTTTAAGAGGGTTCTGAGCATATCTGGAAATACAAACTTTTCTTCAGTCCAATATGTCGGCAGATAGACTCTAAAGGCTTGTACACAACTTATTCTCGGTACCGTGAAAAATGAGTAATCCGACGTGAACGATATAATAACTGCCATTTGTGAGCCCCTGAACGTTTTTTAACGTTCTGTTACTAAAAACTCGCAATTTCCAGGCTGTCTGTGAAACTTAAGTATAACATATTTTATAGAGGCGTTTATTTGTACCTAAAATATATTTTTTTGACCACCTTATTAAATAAATCCTTTTATGGTTTATGTTAGTAGTTATCTTTAAAAAAATAATATTGCTACCTGCTAGTCATATTTTCTATAGATCTAGTTATAATAATACCTACTTAAATAAATAGCTTTATGTTGTGTTCCGCCCAAAATAACATAGACAGAGGAAACCTAGTGTTATAACACTCGGTTATGACACTTAGTTATTAGTATTTACTTTAATATTTTTTACTTTTAAAGTTTGCTTTAATATTTTTTGTGCCTGTCCTGTGAACACATATGTGTGTTATTTATTTTATTAGGGTCTTTATTGTTTTGCATCGCGCCGCCTTATTTAAAATTCACAACATAAACCAAGACATATCAGATAGTGGATCAAAATGTGTGACTCACATAAAATGTCTGGGACCCGAAATAATAATGAATTGCCTCAGCTTTATCACTTGAACGCGCAATTTAACCATGTCTTTGCTTCTTTTATAAAGTAACATTTTTAAAGTAATTATTTTAATATATGTTTATTTTTTCATAATTATTTCGTGTACGCTTAGTATTTATGAAGTATTGTATTATTTTTTCACGTTTGTCTATGATATTTAAACACGTGAACAAATTTTTTTATTATTAAATTTTTTGACATAAAAGATTGCTTCAAAACGTTCCTAATGTAATATATAATACTTGAATAGGTTTTATTAAATACTCTTTATTATTTTTTAAAATAAGTACGTTTCTGTAACAAAAATTGTTTTATCTTATTTTCCGTTCTTATTGTTCAAGCGAAACATTAAGGTCTTTCTAAAATTGAGCCACGTCAGAAATTCGTTTAAACATTTAAAGGCAACAAGTAAATCTCAAGTTCTCAGAAAGGATGAAGCCGAAATGAGATTGCAACTAATTATGTTACGAATTATGCCTCATCTGTTCTTACTGTAGATAACTAAATTGAATTTTTAAAATGAACGCATTTAAAATTCTGATAGACTTTAGAATAGGACCACCCGAACAGTCGTTTAAATTATATTCACGAAGTGAATTTATATACATATGTATATATGTATGTATCTCGTCGTCGTACCGTATCTTATTAGATTATCTATGCCTCGTAGTAAAAGATATACGTATTTTTTTTACATATTATGTCAAAATATGAAGTAAATTTACAAAAATGCTATTATATAATAACTGATGAGTATGACATTGTCTTTGTTTAACAAGGGATAATTTAATAACTGATTATTATATTCCTTTAGTTTTCCTTATAAAATGATACGAAACCAATATAGCCTTAGAATCTACCGCTTTACACGTAAGCGTTCACTTAATTAAGTTAAAATTAACAGCAAATTTTAATATCACTTGATTTGACTTGCATTTACGTAAGTGAAATTCTAAATATACTACACTGCATAGACTGTAATTTTCGCGTGCTCGAAAACAATGGTTTTATAAGAGTAACTTTACAAAGACCTTAACCTAGATTTAACTTAACTGGATTTATTCCAGATCGTCTAGCGGAGGTCGAATGAAAAGTCTGACTATTAGGTAAATGAGTTCGCGTCTAATGTCGCATGAACTAATATTTTAATGACTGAAATAATGTTTTTTTTTTTCGGATATTACGCCGCTTTGTAATAAAAACGTTTCTATTGTTTTCACATATGCATATGTTTGTAGGTTTACAGTAAAGTTAATTAAGCGTATTAATATAGTGTATTAATGTTTCAGCCGGCTAAGAAAATGTCTATATGCCCATTTTAAAGTAAAAATGTTAAAGCGACGTGAATACATATATAATAAGCTTCAAATATAATCTGACAGAGCTTTTAATTTTATATTTCATTTTATACGACACAATAATTCAACGCCGATAAAGCCTTGATGTTTAATTAAAATAACACTTGCTTTATATATTATTTATTAAGCATGAAATGTAACAATCGTGCCTAAAAACATATTATGTAAGTTTAAAAATATATAGAATTAATTATGCCAAAGTAAATATCATGTTATTGATTAATATTCTTACCATAGATCACGTCAATCACATCACACGTAAGAATTAGTATTGCTTCGTATTAGTTGTTGCATTATGTGTCCCATGACCCATCAAATACATGGGTCCATCTAAAATATTGGTTATTTTTAATTTCTTTGTGATTTTTTTATATGTCACTGGAAACTAATCTTGAAACATTAACAAGAATTCATGCTCCTTTTATTTTTATTTTAATAATAATTTTTTCATTATATTTTATCGTCAATTCACCTTACCCACTTTAGCTATAGAAAATTCAGAACAAGATGAAAATACAATAAATTAAACATTCAAATGATATATTCATTGAGCCTACAAAAAATACCTTTACCTATTTGACATTACACGTTGTTTTTGCGCGCGGTGTTTTTGATCGACATCAAATTTTCGATAATAATAGCACCACTAATTGAATGCTATTGTTATAATAATTGTGTATAGATTCGTCGTGGTGAGATTGAGAAATCAGTTAATTTTGTTATACCGACGCTACTGCGCAATATCTATATATAAATAATATTATAAAGTACATTAGTTCTCGCCCTTGACTTAGTCTGTAGCGTGTTATGAGGAAATATCTATATTATTGAACGTCAAATAATTTACATTAAAATTGCTATTAAAATTTGTTTGTTTCTGTAACTATTACAGACAAAAAGCACTTTTTTAGGTATCCTACTAATCTGGAACGATTTGAACGTATTTTATCGATATTGCTTAGGTACTAGACATGACACGATGTTGTCGCGTACACATTTTTATTTACTAAGCATCATAAAAAAATAGCAATCTTATAGCATATTATGTCCTCACATCACGTCTCATTACTTGTCAATAACATATATCGATTATCGTTTTAATACAGTTGTGAATATCACTTAATGATTGATAAGTTTCCTGTTAATTTGTATTTACTTATTGCGCTGACGACTAATTGAATATGTTATCAAATTCTAGTAAGTTCTAGTAACTTCTAGTGGCTAGTAGGTACTAGTAATTTTTAGTGTTTAGTTGCTTTTTAGTTATTTCTATTAGGTGTCATATCGATTAATTCTTATCGACAATTATAAAATCCATAGTCATTACTTATATATGTTATAGCCCTTTTATACAGTTAAATATTAAAGATACTATTTAACAATTTAACTTACACAATAACAGAAGTTTTTTAACGGTTTAAATTATTTATATATATGAATATTCTATGATTACAATACAATATAAAAAAACGTTTCATAATATAAAAATACAATCAAGTTAAACAAACAGAAGGAAACGTGACCGGCCCACAGAGCACCGCTCTACGAGTTATCCTTGACGCTTGGCATTAAGTCTTCAGCCAGCACGTTAACGAATTTATTTATTTATCAACATATTTTTCAGATGTATGAATATTCATGGTTTTATAAGCATTATATGTTTTATTCATTCAAAATCATTTAAGCACCGAATCAATTAATTATGAAGCACGACGAAATATAAGTCCATAGAGCTTTTTCTAACTCTTTATAGAATCTTATATTAATATCACCAGCAATGGAGCTTAAATTAGTAAAATTTGCATGTTGTTCATTTATAAATAAATTATAATAATTTATTGTTATTTGTTTGTTTACATTTCATTTGTTCAACTTATATTGCATTTTAGTTTTTTTTACTTTTGCTCTCCTAAATTTTGATGAAAATTTTAGTGTTCAAATTTCCCGAGAGGCGCGATTTTTATGAATATTTTTTTTAAGCTTCGCCCTTTCCTCCGCTTATGGCAGGGTAAGCAGAGGGAACCACAGGATCCTTGGCAACCCATTCTTAAGACGTTCTGTACCTTGTTGTTCACCGTTTCGAGGTATTGCGTATTGAGTGGCAGAACTCAACGCCGCGCTTTGCCTAGTTGCCAGGGCGAAGGAAATGAAAGTAAAAAAATCCATCTTTCGTTATTGAAATTCGAATCTACAAACCGTCGCGCTTACAGACAGACGTTGCGCCTCTGCGCCACGACGGTCTTAAAGAGCATTTTTATGAACTTAGTTAATAGAAAGATAAGTTATACTGACCGAAAAAGTCTTAAAAAAATCGTATAGTTTTATATAATTCTCCTTAACTAGTGATTAGATTTACCATAGTGTCATTTATAGTACTACAGTCACATAGCCGTTCTAGCTGTTTAGGTATTGGCTAACGAGGTCCATATGCACGCAATTACACTGATGACATTTGCCATGAGTAATAAACCTAATATCCGCTCCAATTCTGCCATTTTACATTTTAAGTAATTATTTTTTCCTTAATTTAGAGTGGTTTCTAGTGTAGCTCACACCCTGTTTGCTAAGTCCTTTTAGTAGGTACTTTGTATATGCAAGCATCTACAATTTAAAATGTACATATGTCTGTTTACACCAAGATATTTATTATAATACCACAATGTATACGATGTAATATATTTATATCTTTTCCATTTTTTTTGTATTGTAAAGCTAGAGGCATGCTGAATTATTAATTATTCGATCAATTATATCGATCTCTTAATGGTTTCTAAGTATCTACTCAATATACACTATTCTATGTGTTCATATGTAAATAAAAAGTATATTTACATCCTCTATTACTGATGACAGTATTTACAACAGCTTACGAAAATTTTAAAAAATTGGTTTGTGGGTTCGATTCCTACTCGGTGAGAAAAAATTATTTCAGTTGTTGCGTTCCGTTCCGTCACTCGAAAGAAAGTGAAACGGAGTGTCTTGGCACTTTGTACCCATGGTTCCTGTGATTCCCTCTGCCTATCTTAAAATTTACCTCAACGTTACAAATAAAATATTTATTTATATATTATTAAAATTTAAGACTATATCTCACGTGTACGTACACGTAAGCAAGCACTTAAGTAAGACCTTACAGTTTAGTTTCATTATATCTACATCTACTACATCATACTTCACTAACAAATGATAGAGTAGTGGTGAAGGAAATTTCGATAATAGGATGTGGTAAACAAAGTGCACTGTGGCGGCTATCGGCCTTACCACTTCAATGATTGGTTCATAGACATCAAATGTCTAACCCAAGTTTTGACTATTACACTTTTTTATAAAAAGGCGATAATCAGTTCCATCAACACCTTCTTCGTATTTATCGAAATTTTGTGTACTTTTACTTACTTTTATTTGTTTAATTCATTGTCCATTAGAAAATATAAATAGAAGAATGGGATATGTTTGTTTATTTAAAAAGTCTTTAAAAATATCATTTTGTTTATACGAATTTACAATTATGATAATAGTATTAAAATGATTAAGTTGTATTAATATAGCATCGTTTGTTAGCAGAGGGTGGCGGGTGGTAGGAAGGAGCGCGCGGCGCGGTGCGGGAGCGCGCGCGGCAGGTGACCGGCGGTCCGCGCGGCTCATGTGGGCGGCGGGCGCGTGCTGCTCGCGCCAGGCAGGTACTGTACAACTTGCTTTATTATATTGTAATTTTAAATTAATATAAAATTGTAGTAGTCATAAGATATTACTACGAGATGTGCCTAAAAAATGCTATTTTTTTATACTACGACTTCCTTAGATACATTGCAATTTAAAATTAATATGAAATTATAATAGTCGTAACATATGCTACGAGGTGTGCCAGAAGAAATGCTATTTTTTTATAAAAAAGTTATAATAAACTTTTCTTTCTCCAACATATTTCAAGTAAGATATTCTTGCATAACATCCACTGAACACATGTCACGCAGCTCAACTAAGTTTTAGGTGCGCTTGTGTTAAACTTGTGTGAAACGCTTATACAATTTGAACAGTGTACAAAACAGAAGTAACTTTTAATACATTTTGTACATATTTAAGTGATTAGCATCTTTATATCGCTGTTCGTAATTTAGTTATAGCTTCACGCTTAAGAAATGAGAAAATAGTATAGTTTATGCATCTAAGTAGAAATCGAACCTACAACTGTCGCCGCTGCCCCACACAAACCTTAATATAATATTTTATAATTGACTCGTTGACTAAAATTTGTGAATCGTTTTTATTTCATGCATATAAAATAAATAAAGGCCTTACATTATATTTCCAAATGCAACTACAATAAAGTATAAATGTAAAACAATGTTGGTTTCCATGCAGACTGAGTAACACAAGTGCCTAGAAACAGTGATTCTAATTGGCACAATTGATGGCAATTTGAAGGCATATAGTCAGCTGAGCTTATTTATGCTTCATTGTCCTGGATGCATTTTAATTTGTACCATTCTATTGTTGTTTGGGACCAGATTAGTTTCGAAGAAGTTAATGAACTTACTTAATAGAAACGTTGGAGGAAGTTTTTTTTATTAAATTCTATTTTCATATATGTGTTTTTTATTTATTATTTGCTAAAATTATATATTTTCAAATAAGAACATGATAAGTTCGCTTTGCTAGGATTTTATTACATTTAAGTTTAATTGTTTTGATTGTTTCCGCATGAGTGCTGTTACCAAATGCCCCACGTGCACTATATGAAGGAAAAATTGCGATTGAGATTCTAATTCATACTAATTTTAATATATCTAATTTTCTTTAACTTGTAATTTAAGCTTTATTTACGTGCAATTATTCATAATATACGAAAAATCTAAGTTTATATGAAAGTATCTATATATATAAGAGTTTTCATTTCAAGCTGATCTGATCTATTACTCCAAAACTCAACGACCTTAGTCATATTTGTCCATGATCAATCTCAATGGCGGTCAACGGATAGTGCACTTAGGGCTGCAACAATGGGGGTGTAGTATGTACATTGGGTGTGTGTTGGTAGCTAGCGGGCACTCATGCGTGAGGGGGTGACTAACCGTGGCGGGGTGGCAGGCGACGGCAGCGTGGCGCGCACCCCGGTCAAGACGTTCCAGGCGTACCTGCCGCCGGCGCACCGCACCTACAGCTGTATACACTGCCGCGCGCACCTCGCGAGCCATGACGAGCTTATATCTAAGGTGATTGTTTCTTGTATATCTATGTTATGTTGTCTATGTCTGCTTCTTTCTTGCAAAAGTGACGAAGTAATTATAATTTTTTTTAGTTTTTCTTTTATTTGCTTTTTCGATAAAAGTAAAAGAACGACACACAAACAGTATTAAAGTAATTAATAATGTTTGTGTATCGTTCTTAACTGTATAGAAATCGTTTGTAGCTGAAATAATGCATAAATTTATTATGACATTATGAAGAAACCACTTAATGTTAAAAAATGATTGCTATGGGTATACGCTATTAATCTCACCCAGGCTTTTGTAAATGTTATTATAATTAAGATATCGATAAGCAGGTATTAATTAATGGTAATCAATAGTTAAGTTCTATAGTTTTTACTACAGATCATTTTAATAAAAAAAATATTTCATTATAGCTTTAATTTTCATATTATCCTGTTTGAATTTGTTTCTTTAATGTATTTTTTCTATTCTGGCTTCATAAAAAATTCACACTTCATCACAGCTATACATAGTCAAGCGCTATTGGCACGCGAGACAGGGAAAGTATTTGCTCGTGCAACGTACTTTAATATAGTTATGAAGTTTTGATGGTCAATTAATTCCATCACGTGTAATTTCTAACTTTGTACTCACTAAGTTAGTGAATTTATGTGTACGGGACATTTTATATTTATTAAAACGATAAAGCAACATATTAACAAGCTATTTTTCCTACACTTGCACTCAATCTGATTGTAGTTGTAGTCCGAGATCATTAAAGAGTTTGTAGTTTATACTCAGTAATTCGACATTTTTATTGTTGTTTTACAGTCGTTCCAAGGCAGCCAGGGGCGCGCATATCTGTTCAACTCAGTGTAAGTATTAATAATTGTACAATGAAAAAACAACGACCATGATTTACTTTGTACAGCTAGATTGCTTCAAATATTAGAAGTCTTGAATAAGCTAATAAATTTTTTGTCAATTTTTAATAAATAAATATATATTTACATATATATATATAGATAGTTCTCGATCAGAAATAAGTGTCATATAGAGCTATTCTAGTAAAATATGAAGACTTTAGCATGATTTGTTATTCGCAACTCGACCTATTTCTTTACGAATTACTGTCGTGCATATTTCATACATCACCACTCGCATTATGCATTATCCTCGAGATCACTATATATTTTTCACGCGATTTCAATTTTATTTCCTGTAAAATGCATTAAAGTGTATTTTATTTCTTTATCTATTTTATATTAATGAAGTAGAGTTAACATTTTATTACTTAAAGTCATATAGGTAATAGTTTACATTAGTATATCGAAGTACGTAACTTTAGAAGCCATCCAATTTCGCAACGCTTTTTATTAAACCGTTAACATCCAACTTAAAGTAATGAGATAGAAAACCTGATTTGTAGTTTTGCTTCAATTTCAAGATATATCAAAATATCTCGTATTTTCTCAAAAAATATAAGTTTTATACCCGTTTATAAGGAGAGGCCATCTTTAACCCCACTTGGGATTTTGCATGTGCCAGTTGAGCACAATAATCGCAGTATTCTCACTTGTGTCGTGCATTAAAAAAATTGTGAATACTTGTATAAACTTTTTAACTAATTGAACGAAACGAAATTAATTAATTGTTGTTCTGTATTCTCAGTAACAAATGAATATAATAAGATATAGTATATAAGTATATACTACTAAAAAAAATATTGATTTAACAAAATAATAACATCGTAAAATTGTTGATTTTCATAATATTTTTAAATAAATTTATTCGAAGATTTGTAGTGAATACTGAGAAATATTAGACAAGCTAATGTTATTCTAAAATATATAATTAATAGGTTAGTATTTATTTAGGATGAGGACCGCCGTGGCGCAGGGGCGCAACGTCTGCCTGTAACGCGACCTACACGACGGTTTCTGGGTTCGATCCCCAGTCGGGGAAGATGGATTTTTCTATTTCCATTTTCTTCGCTCTGGCAACTAAGGCAAAGCGCGGCGTTGAGTTCCGCCACTCAACACGCAATGCCTCGAAAACGGCGGAAAGCGGGGACGAAGTAAGCAGGGACTAAGTAACGGAGTGTCTTAACACTAGGTTCGTATGGTTCCTGCAGTTCCCTCTGCCTACCCTGCCATGTGCGGGATAAAAGCGTGAAGCTAAAAAAAAAAAAAAATTGTTTTCTTCTTGTTTGTAACAATTACAGTGTAAACGTAGGATGCGGACCGGCGGAGGAGCGCGTGCTGCTGACGGGGCTGCACGCCGTCGCCGACATATACTGCGAGTGCTGTAAGACGATGCTGGGCTGGAAATATGTATGTACAACTAGTGATTTCAATATTCCCTAGAATATATTGTTTAAGTACAATTAGATTTCGCAAACATACTTTAAGAGTATTTAATTTGATAGTAAAAAATAACGTCATTTTTTATATAGATTGAAACATTTCGTTCAAAAAAAAATAGTCGATTAAAATTAAGGAAATATAAGTATTGATGAAGCATTTCTCTCATTTCAATAAAAATAAATATAAAGACATATAGAAACTCTCTTGAAAACTAAGATCTTTACATATAGATAAATAAATAAATAAAATGCTTTGTGACCAAATAAACCGTTTTTATATTTCAGGAGTACGCGTTTGAATCCAGTCAGAAATATAAAGAGGGCAAGTTCATAATAGAGCTCGCTCACATGGTGAAAGAGAACGGGTGGGACTGAATGCCACCTCGCTCGGACTATAGTGCTGTGAAGCGAACTGTCAATTACTGGTTGATATCGATATCGATGTCGATGTCGCCGCTCGGTGTCGCGATGTGAGCCGACATGAGCTCGCCACGTGCGCGCGAACCCTCGTGATGACGTCACAGGCGAGACGCGCTCGCCTCAACATTGTTATCGATGCATAAAGTACAATCTCACGAAACGATTATCGATAAAAGAAATTATTTTTTAAAAAATCGATTGTTATTGGAATAGTCGGTAATCGATTCGTGGGGTTGTGGAAGTGCTGAACTGTTTATATTCGGTTGGACCGCTAGTGACGCGACGTAGGCTTCAGCGTTTGATCGCGAGTGATTGCATATACATACATATATATATAAGTATCGATCTCAGCCGCCCCAACGGGTCGTGGGCTTGCAATTTATACTAATTTCTAGTTTTAACTGAAGCGGCTATCTTAAGTTGTGTTAGTTTTATGTTTACACGTAACTGCTGTATTGAGAGAACACTAATACTTTCTCTTGTCCCCTTAACCTGTGATAAGTATGTTAGTGTATAGTTTCAAATTACTTGAAGGATTTTCTCAAGAGTTGCTCAGAGATGTCAGATGTATGTTCCTAACGATTTCGACACAATTATTCGCACTAATATGCGATATTTTGTTTTTTTTTTTTTTATATTTTTTTTTCGACTTTTCCTTAATTTTTTATATAATCTGTTTCTAAAAATGAGGAACTTACATATTCTTATTTAAATTTGATATTCTCATAAACGTGATTGATAGTAAATAATCGGAGATTATTCGATTGGATCGAATTCGTTTTTTTTTTATATAAACGAAAAAGAGGTTTGGAGTGAGGAGTTTTATTATTCATTTATTGTTTCCATAAAAATGTATAATATTAGTAGTGACATTTAACCCCGTATATTTTAACTTAATATGCATAAGCATATATACTTCATTTACAATAATTATAATTATTACGTTATAATTATAAGAAATGCATGAGCTTCGACTATCTATCGATATATCGACGTTGGAATATTTGCATACTTATTATATGACTAACGATGCAATATATATAAGACTATATATGTAATATATGCCCAATTATAGTCATAAGGGCATGATTTTAATCATTTTAAATGTCATCTTTTCATTCTACGCCATATAACGACCAAAATGGCGTATTTTTTACATATATGTCAATGTCAAACTGAGATTGATTGAAACGCTGATTCGTTTATAATTGTACTGACGTCCGAAAACAATAGAATGAAGCAAATTTATATATACGGAACACTAAAATATATTTTTTTTATTTTTATGACATCAAGTTTTATTTGTCAAATTTATTTAATTATTTGGATCTTAGTTTGAATACCAAAAAATGTGTAAAGCATGAAATTATGTATGGAAAGCGCTGTCGGTTCCCAAATGTGCTGTATTAAATTAATTGTACCCCTTGTGCTCACTCTCGTATCGGTTAAGTTATTGTTATTAATATTCTAAATTAATTAATAAAAGTGCCATTTAAAGTACAAGCTTGGGATTAAAAACTCAATATTTAGATACAATGTTTTAAATATAACTAACTTACGCCGCCATTTTACCATAATTGCCTACAATCGAAAGCACAAGCGCGTGGAATTAAATTAATACATATTATTACCATAAACAAATGATTTTTTGCCATCGCTATTATATCAGAGCGTTGAAACTGCCACTAGAGTTATAAATTTGTAATATACATAAATAATATAGTGATACATAAAAAAATAATAATAAAATCCATTGTAAGAAACGCTCGTTTGACCATAAATTGTTTATTTTTACGATATATTTAAAATAAATTAGTTTTTCTGATACGTAGTGACAGCTGTCAATGTCTAGTGAAGTCGGAACACATACAATGTAACTTACATCTAAACTACTGTTAGAATTATTAATACTAAGAAAATACCGGAATTTGAAAATTATGTATATAATAATATCTATGAGAGTGTAACAAAATAGTCTGTGATTTAAAATCCGGTGATTTTCTACGCTGCACAATGTAAATAATGTTGCCAGATTTTAGAAATATTGCTATAGTTATTTATTCAACGGTGTCACACTGTTCATATAGAGGCAACAATTTAATAGAATACTTGAACGAAATATTTTGCTTCACATAGTGATTTCACAATATATTTTTTACTTATACTTTGAAAATATTTTTATAAATACATAGAAACTGGCAACATTATGCATAAATAAATGATGTCCAGAATCCCCTTAGATGAATAAGACACAAATTCTTCTAAAACGGGCCTAAAATATCTGAATGTTATGATGCTTCTCATCTTACTTTAACATGTGAAGGCTCAGTTCGGCTTTAATAATAAGTGTTAAATTAGTTCACCTTTAAAATTAAGCAAAGAGTTCTGTGATGTTCCCATACCGATTGAAACCTTGATTGAAATCACTTGTGTTTTTCGTTATAGCGTCGCGAAAAACACTCGTTGAGACGAAACCTTCACTCATAGAGGTTAATTAATCTTAAATACGTTTAAATTGCATTCTAAACATGCTTTTTAGACGCGATAAAACTATTGGTGTTCAATATGGTATATGTATTTTGTGATAATCGAGATCAGATAGGTACGTCTTTTATTAAATCGTAAGGTTAATCGATAGACGCGTTGCAATTTCACGTCAGTTTTGTGTATTCGTATATCTGTTAACGTGTTAGGGTAAACAATAAGTACATGTGCACAATGTTGTGGGACGCTGGAGACTGGAGAGACACTGTCCGAGGCCCGTATTCTAATAGTGTGTAAAAAATATAAAATATACCAAAAAAAAATCAACAAATTATATCGATAATAGTAAATAGCATAGATTATTTTATAGTCCCGTAAATCGATATCGAGCTGTCGCGCGGTTTAACAAATCATACATGTCTGGTACAATATCGTGGTGTTCACTACATACATACATACACTACATATACATTTATAAATATTTAGCCTTAAAGGTGTTATATTTTATTCGTTTTCGTGTACATTTTTGCAATCACTGTCGAACTTATTGAGATTGTCACAGTAGTTTGTTGTAACACTTAGACCTTATATATTACGATCTTTGCCATTCGATAAAAAATATCATGTTGACGTTGACATGACGTTTAAAGTGAGAAATTAAAATGCTAGATTTCTGTGAGGCATAACAAAGTATTTTTCTACTCGGTCGTTTAGGGATGCTATTAGATATTTTTGGACCATTGTTAAGATTGCGATCAGTATTGGTGAGACAAAAAAAATAATAAAGTTAGTTTTCGTGAATGTTCGTGACCGATTTTGGTTTTTTTGGTGATATAAGAACGAATATGCGCTTTTACATCTGTCAAATATGCACCCATATTATCAAAATTGGTATTTCTACAAGTTTATCTCTTGTCATTTAGCAATGATATGCACTTGTCGTAATCAATTTCGAAAATTACCATTAAAAATATTCTTATTGAATCGCGTGTCACCTCTCATGTCTCGCCTCATTTGTTATCAGTGAATTAAAATAGACATATCATTTGCGAATATCTATCACCAGCCTTGTAGAAATACCAAGCCCCGGTCTCGGAGAGTCAACAGACCAAGATGGCGGTGCATATACTTTCGCATATAACGAAGGTATCCCGGTAGAACCAATACCGCTTAATATTTTTGTATTTTCCTAGTATGTAACGAAGCATTATAAAATTACGTGGTGTCTTCTATGATGTGTATGCATTATGCTATAGAGAGTATTTCGTAAACATTTGGTTGAAATAATAAGTGCGTAATAAAACACTTTCGTATTAAATATGTATTTGATTTAAACCATTTTCGTTCCTCATAGGTCTGCTTTAAGTCTAATGGGCACAGTGGGGAAGTAAAGATCACAAAAAATTAATAAGTAATCTTTTCAGAAAAATCGAGCGAATAAAGATTTGATTGATATTAAAAGTATAATTTCTCACTACTCGCTAGTTTTATGCTTTGATGGTTATAAATAAAATGATTGTAGTCTAATCAAGATATACTAACAATTATATGGAGATGGAATTCTACAGTAGGTACATGAACATGAGAGTGTACTATAAAAACTTAATCGTCTTTTAAAGTGCCTATTATACGCTTAAAGTTAAAATAATCGTAAAAATATTCGTATATTAGCCACTTTAACATTAATGTAGATATTTGAAGTATTGAGTTAAGATTACGTTCGTTGTAGTGCAGCAAAACGTCAAAGTGTTCATACGACGGTAGTGGGTTCGATGCCCACTCGGAACACTCGAACTCGCCATGAATTCTGCCATTTAACAAGCAATATCTCAAATGACAAAGTAGGGGATGCAATATCTCATCAAAGTTTCTCCCTGTCTACCCTTCGATATGCTGGAAGACAAAGTAAAAGAGTTCTTTTACAATATACAATAAAAAATGGTGTTTTTTATAGAGAAAGTGTTTATTTCATCTTACAAACAAACAAAACAAAAATTCATTGTTATTACAATAAGTAATTGTACAATCAACTATGATACATACATAGTATGCAATATAAACATATACATATAGTATATATTATTAAAATTACATCAGTTAACAATATCTTAAATTAATTATACTAAATAAAGTTCATATTTCATAAATTTACTATTAAAGATGGAATTAAAAAAAATCATTAAATAGGTGAACTAAATAAATTAATAAAGGAGAACAAAATCACCCTATCCTTCCACAAAATCTATTAAAATCCTTGTGTTAAAACACTAAAATTAAATTAAATAAATTATTAACAATCAAGCTTCACTGTATCCTGACAATAAAGAAAAGACATAGAAAAGCGCCTGCAGCCAGCAAATAGCAATAAGTACTAAAGGCATATTAAAAAGTCCTAGGCACATATTAAAAAGGCAATTTATATATTAAAATTTGATATATCATAGTGAGGGTCCTCGACTTCATGTTTAAATATCACTTTGGCTTGCTTCACTTGTGTGTCTGACATGGTCGGCAGCTTCTTGAAGAACATCTATGGTTATGTTAATTTAAAAGTGTTAGTATTGCCATATATATAAACTAAAATTGTAAAACATTTAACAGAAAAACCGTCATGGCGCAGAGGCGCAACGTCTGTAACGCGACAGTTTGTGAGTTCGATCCCCAGTCGAAGAAGATGGATTTTTCTATTTCCATTTTCTTCGCTCTGGTAACTAGGCAAAGCGCGGCGTTGAGTTCCGCCACTCAACACGCAATGCCTCCAAAAAGGCGGAAAGAGGGGACGGAGAAAGCAGGGACTAAGCAACGGAGTATCTTAACACTAGGTTCCTAAGGTTCCTGCAGTTCCCTCTGCCTACCCTGCCATGTGCAGGATAAAGCGTGAAGCTAAGAAAAAGAAAAAATCTTCAAATGAAAGCATTAAGTGTTTTTTTTAACAAATTAAAAATTATGTACATATTGGACTTGATAAACTTGCAACTTTCTCGAGATAGGCAAGTAAATTTGAAGTATTAACCAATTTAATAAAACGATTGTTTTGTAGCAATTCTGTCGTATACAAAATAACATACTTTTTTATACAATTTGACTTACTTTTTTAATAAATAGATTGAAATAAAATAAAAAACAATATTTAAGGAAGTTTACAATTATACATTGGTAAGAAAGGAAAAAGTGGGGACGGAGAAAGCGGGGACCAAGCAACGGAGTGTATAAAAAAAAGAAATTGAATCGATGAGGCTGTTGCTAAGAAACACAAACGCACAGACATATAACATTTAAAAAAAAGTTTATTTTTTTAAATATATTTTTCCAACATATAGAGAATGATTTGTTACATTTGATTATATACATGTATGTATTTAGGTATAACATTCTACTAAACCAAATATTTAAAAAAATACTTCAAAACACTTGAAAAAGTTATTTCATTGCTTTAGTAAATCCAAGTTGTGTTTGAATAAATGACTAATATTCATGTGACTATGAATAAATAATTATTAAATTTTTTCCCCTTTTTTTAGCTTCACGCTTTATCCTGCATAAAGCAGGGTAGGCAGAGGGAACTGCAGGAACCATACGAACCTAGTGTTAAGACACTCCGTTGCTTAGTTCCTGCTTTCTCCGTCCCCGCTTTCCGCCTTTTTCGAGGCATTGCGTGTTGAGTGGCGGAACTCAACGCCGCGCTTTGCCTAGTTTCCAGAGCGAAGAAAATGGAAATAGAAAAATCCATCTTCACCGAGTGTGAAATATTTTCCAATAAATCGATTAATATTTATTTAAATATATAAATATAAATATTACCTTCCGCGTCATTATCACCATACCATGCACTTTTTTCATATGGTCCTTTAGTAACGACATTCGTGGATATCTGAAAAGTTTACATACACATATATATGTCTTGTTATTTTATGTATTTATGAATATTAATTTTGTTATTCTCTCTACTGTATTGAGATGAAAGAGATTATTATTAAAAATATTTCCTTTTTTCACCTTTTAGGACATATCTGACAGGCGCACGGCGGCGGCAGATTCTTGTGCACTTTATTCACGTGCAGAAGTAAAGCTGCCTTCTGTGAATAACGCTTTGGACATAATTCACAGCCAAACTTCTTCATAGCTAAAAATATTATTTTTAAATTTATTAATATACTCTTGTAATGTAAACATGTTAAACTTCTTTTTTTTCTATAATCAACTTAACGAGGCCGTTCATAGAATATCATCACATTACTCAAGTTAACTGATTGTAAACTGAAAGTTAATTTCTTTTAATACTGTCAGTTTTAATTTCAATCGTCTATTAAGTAATGAAAGTTATTATTAATCTCTAATATACTGAGCAGGCATCGTGTTTTCGATGATTTTATATATATATGTATATACATATTGGAAATATGTTATATGTATTGAAAGAAAAGAAATGAAAATTTATACAGATGTATACAGAAAAGAAATAAAATAATATTTTTTAACTAATTTAACTATACTTTATTACTATTATAGAACTAAACAAGTATTAATTGAATATATAGATAACAAATTATTTGGTGAAAGCAAATCCAAATTATTAAAGATGGATTGATAGAGTTTGTTTGAAAAAATTAGTAAATCTTAAGACTGATGAAAATATGACTAAGTGAAATTAAAGATAACTCACGTCTATGAGTGTCCATATGCGTGACGAGCGCAGGCTTCAGTTTAAAGCTGCGCTGACAGTGATCACATATATACTGCTCCTCGCTGTGCTTCTTTTTGTGTCGCTAGAGTATTAAACAAATCATTATTAAATTAAAAAAAAAAGAAAGGCTATAGGTATCTTATTAAGCAAAACGGTTGCATTTGGAGGATTGGATTATTATTATGAGGATTTATAACTTCACGCTTTATCCCGCACATGGCAGAGTAGGCAGAGGGAACTGCAGGAACTATAGGAACCAAGTGTTAAGACTCTCCGTTTATATTTCAAACTAAGATTTAGTAAGAATATTAAACTCCGATTTAGTTTGAATAAATTGATATTTTAAACACAAATACGTATTTTCATCCACCCGTCAATTTGACAGATGCTCATAGAGATATATATATAAGAAACGCCCGGAAACTTACAATTAGTGTTAAAAACCATTCACATTGATGTAAAACAAAGAAAATTCAAAAAGAGAACACAACAATTAGATTACATCACAGCACAAAAATTAAATTCGAAAAAAGAACACATTTAAGCAAAAAACTACAATTTGAAAAAAGAACACATCTAAGAACAAAAATAAAATTCAAAAAAAGAACATCTCAAGCCCGATATAGAGGTGAGTGGTGACTCACCGCTAGTGCAGTATAGGAGGTGTAGGCGGCGGCGCAGTGTCTGCAGCGGTGCGGGCGCTCGCCGCGGTGCAGCAGCGCGTGCGACCGCAGCGTGTACTTACTACTGAACGACGCCGAGCACTCGGAGCAGTTGAATCTAGTTTCAGTTTAAACGGTGTAGTAATAATAATAATAATAACTGTATTCACCACCAACTACAGTTTTATATTTAGTGTGTAACATATTCATTTATCGTCAAGTCTACTTGAATTTTATAATATAAAACTAATTGATATTGTACCTACACCAAAAATATTTATTACAAATAATCTCCACTAGATCCAGGGGTTCTGGAAGAGATCTCTTGTTAGAGATAAGTTATCCCTTTGTACACATTTTTCATTTACATAATTTTCTGTAATTTTCTGTGGTACATAAATAAATAAATAAATAAATAAATACAGTTGTACAATTTAAGTTAGCTTAAATTAAAGATTAGCTAAAGATGTTGTAGAACATTTAAATGGATGCCACTGTTGGCAACTTTATAGAGTGTATATAAATGTTCCTAATAAGACCTGAGCCACTTACTAGAAAACATGTAGAGTAAATGGAAAGGAAAAAATTAATATAAAATTATGTGTACAAAATATTACATGTTAATTTTTATGTGAAACTGTTACTTTTAACTATTATTTACCTTTTGGGAGCTTCTTCAATTATTTTTGGTATAAAAGGTCTAGACCGACCCTTCTTACCAAGTGACAGTGCTCGAGCCTTCAACACTATTTTAATATCTGGTGCAGAGCAACGTTTCTCATGCTTATATAAGTTTGTTGTGCTGAAAATTAATATAAATACTAATTTTTTAATACATCAAAGAAATAGGTATCTTAAAGTAAGCAAAGTATACCAAAAAATATTTATTTAATAAATCAAATAACCTTCTAAAATTTACTCCACAAGCATAACAAAACAGATATCTCTCTCCATGTTTTTCCTGGAAATGGCGACCAGCTGCTGGTATTGACTTAGACTGCCAGCCACAGTATATACATCTGAAATAATTTTAAATTTATAAAACCATACATTATATTTTCTTTTTAAATTATGGAAAAAATCATACTCAAGCATAATCCCATTCATAACATAATAGTCTTGTGGGGGAGGTGGTGCCTGTCTACTTTTCATTATTTCTACTAAACAACTTATAAGCAACTTTTTGTCTTCCTTCAACTCAGGGTATAGTGTTCTCAATTCTTTAACATAAGATATTCTTTCAGAAGCTTTGAGCATTTTAGTTCTATGTTTGTCTTTTTTTCTTTTTATAAAATTTTTATTTTCATCTGAACTACTGTAATTTAGTTTATCCAGTGTTTCTTCTGGGATATCTGGAACATATTCTTGATCACTATCATAAATAACTTCCAATTTCTCTGTGGTTAAATAATTGTAATTATTTTCAGTTTCATAGTCTTCATTATAATCAAATGGCTCATCTTTTATAATAGATATATTGAAATCTATAATATTTTCACTAAATGATTGTTGAAGTAGCTCTTCCACAATAGGCTTCAAATCTTCTTCATCAACCTTTTCCTGTTTTACTTTAATTGGCGCGCCACACGATGAGTCCTCATCTTCGTCTCCAATAATTACAATGAACGTATCGTCGTCGGTTTCCATGTTTACGACCTCTTAAACACTGTAAAATATTAAGTTTGTCATTCAAAATAAATACATATATTTAAAAATATAAAAATAATTTAATACTCAAGTATACGTTTTCGGCACATAGAAATGTTATCAAATAAATAAACAAGTAAAATTTTCTTATAGTCGAGTAAACAGGCAAAAGCTTTAAACTATACATCTCACTATTGAAGTAAATATTCAAAACTATTTGTACAATTAAGCACTTTAGTATATAATTTATACAATTTTTAAAAAACTTACAAATTAGAAAATTTAAATAATACTTTTTAAAATAGAACTACATATATACGATAAAAATATTCAGAGCATCAAGCAAAGGCCATAGAGAAACAATTTATATTTATAAATCTTCTAATTTTAACAATTATGAATAAACATCACTTACCTTACTTAAAAGATAACCAACGGATAAAATGTATTTTATAACGAAATATTTTAAAACATTTAATTAAACATTATTTATTGGCATATACGATTTATCCTTTGCCTGGTTGTCAGTGTCACAGATTGTAAGTAGATTGTAAGTCAAATCAAAAGTCACGAAAATAACAAAACCAAAGACAAATTTAAAAAATTCAAAGTTTGTAAATGGAAACTAATATAAAATCATTCTCAAATTATCAAAGAAATAAACTGATCTTTTCAGGTGATAGCATTTATAATAAGTTCTATTCAATAAAACCGCTATTCTTTTAAATATCAGACTTTAAATAACATTAAAATTCTTACCTATTTGAGTGACAGAAAGCAGAAGCGTTCCATTCTTTTTTAATTTGATATGTAATTTATTTATGTTGTTATTTTTCCTAATATTGCTACTGAAATAATCCCTTAGCGCGATTATTGTTTTAAACGAGTTAGTACTTATTAGGTTGACACTCCATTTGATTGCAACAAAAAAAAATCAAATGACATTGACAACTTAGGAACATATGACATTAAAATATCAAACAATACAATCTATGTTCTACATCTACAATACTACCTCAAATGGCGCGCTAAATAAGTTTATTAAAAAAAGAATTTAATTAATCTTAAATTGACAGAACTTATTGAGATTAACTATCAATAAAAATTAATTATTATTATCATGAGTGTTACAAAAGAAAGTGAACTTTTTAAAGATCCAAAAACATTCCCATTATCCAAAATTGTTACTGTGGAATCAACATTGCAACAAACATTAACAAACTTTAAAGGTTGAAATTATACGTATTTGGCGTTTTAACATATATTAAGTAAACTTTTAACAATAAGAGTATTTTACATCTATAAATATAAATTTTTAAAAATATTTTCCTATTAGCCTGACAAAGGTCCAGCCCTACTAACTTATTCATTATAACTTTTAAAATAAATTGTTTATAACTCTTTGTGTTTTTTCAGACCTAGTTAGCGAATTTGAAGAAGTTACATTTAGAAAATCAAAGTTACAGAGCTTACCTATCACAGAAAGACGAGAAAGGGTAATTCCTTTATTTTAATACATATTTATATATTATTGGTTTTATTAATACAATTAAATTTTTGTCAATAACAGGTATAGTTGCAAAAATTGTGAAAATTTAAAACAGGAGGTAACCAATAAAGAATATTTATTTGAATCAATTGGTGAGTTCAAATTTTAAATTTACCATTAATATTTAACTATTAATTTACATTTAAGTGTAAATGAAAGAATTTTCATATATTTACTTAAACTAAAAGATCATGCTTATTATTTATTCATTATAGTTTCAGTGCTAAATAAATTAAGGGAAACTCAAGACTTTAAGATCTTAGATTCAATTTATAACATTTTAAATATACAGTCACCTAAAAAGAATGGCATAAAAAAGGAAAAATTAGAACCACAGGTATCACAAAGCCTAAATAAAGAAATTGTAGAAATTAATGATGATACATCAGAGATTGAAACAACTCCATTAGGCAGAAAAAGCCCAATAATATTAACAAAAAAGAATAGCAGTACACATTCTTTGAGTTTAAAAGATAAAAAAAAGTGTCCTGAGTCTTGGTAAGTTCCGAGAAAGCTGGTAAGCTCAGTATTCAGTAGGAATCTTATTGTAAAAATATTTCATAACATAGATATACATATTTAAAATTACAATTACTGAAAAAGCTTTTTATTTAAAGTATTTCAAATTATTATATCTTTTTCAGGCCAACTCCAGAAAAGAAGAACATAAAGTTGTCATTTCCAACTCCCACAAGGAGTAAACCATCAAGCAAATTGAAACAAGCTAGACTGAATTTGGTCAAAGTGAAGACATCAAGTGTTGTAGATCTAACATGTTCTCCGGAAATGTTAGAAAGAAATACTAGTAAAAATAATTTACAGGTACATAAATATGAATTTTCTATCTTGCTACAATTATTACTAAAAATTAACTATTATAATAATGTGTTGAATTACACATATAAATAAAATGTTACTAATCAGTCTTTATGTTTAATTGGAGGTGTACATAAATGAGGCAGGACCTTTGGGTCCTCACAACAATTTTTTTGAATTATCATTTGTTTGTCTGTGGCCATGCTATTTTCAGGAACAACCTTACTTGCTCAATACTATTTTTAACACTAATACAGGTATATTAAATGAAATTCTCCTTATTTGTATTTCGATTTGTAATAATAATAAAAAAGTTAGTAAATCATATTTTTATTATTCTTTTTTATATTTTTACATTCAGCTCAATATAAAGAATGAACCATTAGATACAGGATGACACAATACAACCATCACCTACAAGTGGTCCTGTATTCCAAACTCTGTAAGTACTTTATATATAATTATTGATCTATTTAAGTGTAGTTCAAAACTGAAGTTTTCAAAGGCACTAAATTCCATTTTCAAATATATTTCTAACATTATTTTATATTTTTAGAGGTAAATCCCTTACAAAAGACAGCCCTAGAAAGTTTAAAATGCCTTTGGCTTTGAAACTTAAATTACAAAGAGAAAATAGCAATGAAGAAAATGAACAAGAAATGATTGACATTGATATAAAGCAAATGGAAGATTCCATTAATATTTTACAGCAATGTCCTCAAAGGTAAGTTTTTTTTCATACATATAGGATCAAAGAAAACAAGAACCGCATGCTAAAATAATAATTTTCTCTACTATTTGACCCGATCCGATTAGTGGTGGAAATTAATGCCAGATAAAAAGACTAAAATTTTTAATAATCATTATCTTGGGGGATTGAGGGTTCGATTACCACTCGGGGAAGATGGATTTTTCTATTTCCATTTTCTTCGCTCTGGAAACTAGGCAAAGCGCGGCAGTTGAGTTCCGCCACTCAACACGAAATGCCTCGAAAAAGGCGGAATGCGGGGACGGAGAAAGCAGAGACCAAGCAACGCAGTGTCTTAACACTAGGTTCGTATGGTTCCTGCTGTTCCCTCTGCCTACCCTGCTATGTGCGGGATAAAGTGTGAAGCTAAAAAAAATCATATTATACAGATAATAGTTTTCTTTTATATATCTTACATGTAGAGACAGCAGTCATTTACATTTTTGCTGTGCATTAATATATATTAATATATTTCTTTAGTATGTTTTATTTTATTTTCAGATTTCTCACACCGTTGAAACAAGATAAATCTAGTGATGAGACTCACTTTTCGGACGAGAGTATGTCACTGTTGCAACAAATTAATAAAAAAACAAATAAACACATGATTAATTGCAGGTACATTGTTATTTTATCAATACAAAGGTATTATTTATATTGTTTCAATAGAAACTGTAATTTCTCTATACTCTTCTATAAATACACTTAGTGCACCTACTCTATGATATAAAAACTGTAAATATAGTTTTAGCTATTTTTAATAATTTGTTAAACTTCTTTACAAGTACATATGACTTTAATTTTTTGCCATTGGTAATTCATTTCTCTTTTTATCACATGGGAAAAATGAGCAAGTTAGAATATAAAAATATAGTGGCGAGTAAGAAAAATAAAACTAATTCAACCATTCTCGTCTTATTGGAATTGAACTCAAAACCATCGCGTGTACAATCAGACTGCACTGTACCACTGCAACTGCACTGCAACTTTGTAATTTACAACTGTGTCCTCAATAAATTTACTATAAAGTAAATGTAATACAAAAGTAAATTAAGTAATATATTTGTTATTTGTTTCAGTCCCAGCAAACATCCGTTGGCAGAAAATATGAATATAGTTAATTCACAAGAGATACAACCGAGCATATCAATACTACACAAGGAGAATGTTAACAAGGCAAATGAGATTAGCAAAAGGTTTATTTTTTATTTTTATATATAAAATAATTATGAAAGATAGTTGTATTGTTTGTATTATATATTACTAATATTATTATATTCATAGAATATTGTTATATTCATAGAACTAGATTGGATTTGGAACCACAATATAAAGAAATGGCTGTTCGGAAAAAATCTGAGAAAAAAGCTTTACCAGGATGGTGTTGTGATGACTGTATGCCTGTAAGAAGATATTTACTTATCTTATTTTTTATTAACAGTTAAATTTGCCTTTATGAATTACTTTACACTATATTCATATTTTCCTTCAGCTTGATAGGTAGGTTATAGGAATCTCCATCTGAAGCTTTTTTGGCATAGTAATGTAATATGTTTATACAGTAAGTATGGAGTATTTTACATGATATTTTAAAATATTAAGAAATATAAAATGATAAGTGATTTTAAAATTAGTTTATAGATATAAATCAATTTTCCTTACTTATTCTGGATATTATAAATTTTTCCCTTTATTAATAGTAATATTATCATCAACAGTTCTTAACAGACCTTTATAAGGACAATCCGGAAATGCTAGCAAAGAAAATAGAAGAATGTTCAAAACACCGCGGTCGCACCAACCCTGTGAGACCCAAAACTCCTGAAGGCTTCTGGAACCCAAGGTGGGATGTGCCGCATGATACAGAAGAGTTTAATAGACGGAACAATATTTAGATATATTTATAACATTTTTATAATACAAATTAAAATATAATTGTTTTAATCTTTTTCTAATATGGTTTATATATTTGTGATATTTTTCTAAAAAAAATGTATATTTTTGATACTATTAAGAATAACTGCACAAGTTTGTAACCTTTTAAAATATACTTAGTAAGATTTAGTAATTGTTATATTATCATTACTTATTGTGATATCATTAAGTAATAATTAAATAATACTAATAATATTTAATTTACCTTTGAACAAATGCTATTAATCTCGATTTTGCTGTAGTATATGAAATAAAAATCTTTAATGTTAAATACAGCATACTTAATGTGCCATAATTAACTTAATTACAATTAACTTTTAATTATCATTAAAACTTGCTCAAATTGTGCCTTTTACAATATAAGTGAATATATACAATGTGAAAGTATCAAAGAATATGACGTAAATTAACTTTTTTAAATACTATAAATTATTGAACTGTTGTCAATGTTTTATTTTGTCTACAATTTTATAATACATATGTTAAGCTGACAAGTGTTTTTTTACTATGTTTTTGTTTCTTTAATATGATTATATGCAGATTTTTCCTTATATTATCTAATATGTAATACATCTATATAAACATACAGATTAAATTAAAATATGTCAGTTTTCATTTGTCGAGACATTAGACATTAGTCTGGAGATTACTCCAGAATGGATTACTCCCTGAAGATAGACTAAGCAGCAGACACTACTTTTTGTCAAATGTAATAACTCAAATATGATATTGCTTAAAAATATATTTTTTATTTAAATACACCTATATTTCGTTATTTAAAATCAAAGTAATGTCACGGAGAAGACAACAAGATTTAATGTTTCAATAATATAAGACTATTAATAATTACACTGTATTTACTAGAGAACAAATAAAACAAATGTAAAAGCTATATATCAGGTCGTAATGTCTTAAGTACAGTGCACCGATGATTCAAACATTTAAATAGGATGCACCGCATGCCAACACCTAAAATAAAATGACTTGCAAAATATTTGTGAGTGGGCTTCAAGTAAACAACATTGTTTGAAGAACACCTTTTATTCTCAAAAAAAAACAATATTACAATTTTTCACTAGCTTAAGTTAAAAAAGAACATTAAAATGAAATTAGTATATTAACTGATTAACATTTCAAGATTTAATGTAATATAAGGGAACAGTAGGTATATATTTTCTCTGTTATTAGTCTATAGTAGTGTCAACTCATTTAGCATTAGAAAATTATGTTAATGAAATTTAGCATAAAAAATAGCATTAATTTACAATATTTGAACTGAAATATTACGGTTATCTGATATATATTTTATTTTTAATGCTACAACAAATTTACAAGGGCCTATGAAAGTTTCTTAGCTTTCTGGTAAAGGGTATCAACAACTTTGCTCATATGATGGATGGTTTCTAGAACTGTCTCATAGGTCTTGTCGAGAGGGGATTCATCAAAGACAATCAAAACACCTTCACCCTGGTCTAGAATTCCATTAAGCTTCTTATCGAGAATCATTTGAGATAGCTTTTTCTCTACTTGAACAACGGGCAGACGGATGCATTTAGCTACATGATCTACTTGAACACGCATGTAAGGCTCTACAATACGACATAAGTTTTGTTCCAACATGGTGTCATACAATGCACCCAAATGAGCTCTGACGACTGCATCTTCTTCAAGTTCAGGCTTAAAAGTTTTTAATGCTGCCTGAAAATCAGCTAGGGATCTTTTGTGTGATGCAGTCGCAACGGCTCTCATTGCTTCCAATTCTTTGCCTGCATATTTAAGTGCTGCTTTACTACTACACACTGTACCTACTTCCTCAGCTTGATTAAGCATTATTTTGGACAACAACATATATTTGAGTGCAGTGAGGGCTTTAGGGCTGTCCGCTCCATCATAACCTTCAAAGGCCTCATAAAAGTAAGAATAAGCTGTTTTAAAATCTCTCTCATCTGCAGCGTGAAGAATACCAGACTGCAAATCGAGGGCAGCTTGCATTTTGGGAGGGCAGTAAATGGCATTCGCTGTGGTTCTTGCTGACGTCAAAGATGCACGGGCCTTAGGTAAATTACTAAGCGCATGATAAGTTTTACTCTCTAACAGCAACACCTCAACTAGTAAATTTTTGTCATCTAACTTCTTTAACTCTTTCAAAAGTGCAGTAGCTAAATCTAAGGCCTCTGTGTACATGCCGGTGTCGAAATAGAGCGCAATAAGTCTTGCTTCGAGGGATTGTCTTAAGAATGTGCGCCTTTCTTCTTTGGCCCATTCTATACATTCCTTGCACAGCTGCACCTCAATTCCAATGCCTGCTTCCAAATCCAAGAAGAAGTCTACGAGGGAACGAACCAGTTTGGCAGCCTTAGCCTTACTTATCAGACTAAGGAATGGTCTGGTTGCTTTTATTAATTCAGCAAGTTCTTTAGCTTTACCTTCTTTTTTATATTTTTCGCCAAGGTTTAATATTCCTTGCTCCTTTACTCTGATATTTTCCTCGTCATCTTCGGGGAGCTCTCCAGTGCTAACCATTTTGTCAGTCATGCGGACGTCTTCGTCTCTGTTTGACGAAGAGACTCGTGACCTCTCAAATAACATTGCACCAGCCATACTGTATATGTTAACTATTTCAAAGTGTATATTAAAATGACACAACAACAGCTACACTTTCTTTGTAATTTGGTATAATCGCAAAGTCATCGACGACCTTTTCGGAAACAAATCGTAGACGCGTACAGGGTTACCGTTTTCAAAAATTATAATTAATCTTTTTTCTACCAACACAGCATAAAAAATCCACAAACAAAAAGTTTTATTCTGTTAAAAGATATTGAAACTTTTTATTTATGTAGTAGTTAATTAGTTTAAGGTAAAAAATAATAAAAATATGACAGTTAATGGTTGCATATTTACATATAATTATTTTATTAATTCAGCATTGAACTGAATTCCGTTTGGATATTGCTAATCAACATTTAAAATGGCTAAACAATCAGAGAAAGTTACGACAAATAAAGAAGCCATTATTAATTTTCTCTTTGATATTACGCAAGAGGTAAAACATTTTTATGAAACTCCAGTAATTTTTCTAACACAGAATGATTATTCAGATAACATTTTCAACATTATGTGCTCAATGCGGACAGCTCTTCAAGAAGAATCAAAAACAGAAATAATGAATATAATAGTGGATTACCACTTACAATGGCTACATGCAGTCAAAGATGTGGAACAATTCTCTAAAACAATCGACGATATTACAATAGAAGATATTTCCCAAGCTGCTAGTTATACCATAGATGCCTTATCTAATCGTTTAAGCTATTACCAGAGATATATGGCGAATCATGGTAAGTCTCTACCAAATGAACCTCTAGCCAACCTTTTGGCCGATATAGAACTTGTAGAAGAAATGCATAAAGACGTAACGCAAGTACTCTTAGAAAAATTAAAATGTTTTAGGAATTATGATAGTGTTGGTATATTTAAAATAAAGGTCAGAGATGCTACAGAAGAGTTAATGCATTGGATTGATAAAATTTATGACGAACTTTCAATGTGCTTAACTAAATATATAACTGTAAATATTCCACATTTAACCGGTGACTTGACCAAAACCTTACAACAGATTGTTGAAGATTTACAGAAGTCTAAATCCCCTTCTGCATTAACTTTGTTGGAAAATTTAAAAGAAAAGGGTAGAGAATTAAGTACAATGATTAGATGTACTACAGTTCATAATTTGGAAATAAGTAAAATTGTAGAGAAAATAAATATCTTAGAAGATCGAATTTCTAGGCTTGAACATGAACCAACTTCAGCAGCTTTGGCAGCTTTGCAGCGAAAAAAAGAGTTTTTGGAAAACAGACTTGAGTCTCTTGAAACTTTGAAAACGACGTTGAAAAAATTACAAGAATTGACTGATATACAACTTGAACAGCTAGATGTGGATGAGATGTGTACATGTGAAGATTTTTATCAATTACGAATCTTTAATCATGCTTTGCCACACGAGGAACGTGAGCGCTTAGTAACAGAACTTTGTTGTATTTGGGATATAGCTCTCTACGGAGAGCGTAGCCGTAAGTCTATTATATCTATTCTAAGCGCAGCTGACGTAAAAGAAGAGTATAATGATGACTTGGGAACATTTTATGTGGATGAGTACAGTCGAAAAATTTACAAACTTCCTGATGATGATACTCTTTATCAACCAAATGAGCAAAATGTCTTAGTACCTTTATCTGACGATGAAGGGCATGTATATTTTTATGATGAATGTGGGAGATACTTCTTAGATGCTAAAACGCGTCAAAGAATTTATAAGGCTCATAAAACTGCAAGTGAGTACATGATGGACAGTTCTGGTATTCTTTTAAAAACAAAGGAAGAAGTAGATGGAGTCACTTATTATTATGATAATTATGGTCGTTATTACATTAACGATGAAGGAAAGCATATCTATCGTGAAAGTGATTCAGTCAGCGAATACGAAAATGATGGTCTAGGTAATCTTGTTCGCATTAGAAGCCACTTAGATATATTTGAACCTTGTCCGGGTGATGTCCCTGTAACTGAGGATTTTAAATACATAAAAACAACTATTGGGAAAGCGTTACGAGAATGTATTGCTGATGTTATTTTATATCAACCAGCAGATCCCATAAAATATTTATCGGCGCGCTTAATGAAATATAGAGAAAATATGGAGTTCAAGAATAAATTAGCTCAAGAAAAAGAAGAATTAGATATTGAAAGAGAAATTAAATTGAACGAAATGAGAATTGAAGCGGAACGTGAAGCGGCATTGCAAGCTGCTCTTTTCGCGCAAGGGGGCAGTGAAGCTAGTTATGATTCTAATCTTTTAAAATATACTTCTATGCGTGCCAATGATACTATGTCGGCTTCAGCTAGTTCCATACACTAATAATATTTAACATTTATTTTCAAAGAAATGCTTATTTAGTTTTCGTTTCTTTATTAATGTTTGAATTTTTTTCTAGCTTTACATAGTAAATATATTTTTAAAAATAATTTTATTAAAATTATTGCATTATTACATTTCTTCAATCGTCATTTTATTAATTAGCATTTTAGCGTTTTTAATGATTTAAGGTTTTTCTCATATTGACTATGGTGATTGAGTTTTACTACGGACCATTAGCAAAAAAATATAAATAATGTAATATTTTAACTGGAAATTATTAAAATCTACTAATAATACTTAATTTTTTAAATAAAGCAACATTACCAATGACAGCTGTGTACGGCCATATTGCAATTTGTGAATTTGATGAATTTTATTCATTCAGTTTTTTAGTTACGAGTTCGAATTATATTGAAAGATTGTTAAGTTCGTAGCTTTTATTTTAAGATTAAGGTATATAGTTTATACCATTAACAATGGTGTTCCTTAATCTTTTTAATAGTTATCGAAAATGAGGTGATACCAGTTAAAACAGTTTCTCGTGCCTACGTATTTCCTACAATGATTAATCTTTTAGGGCAAGGCTCTTAGTATTTATGTAAATTAGCATGGGTCTGAGTGGAATGACGTATCGACGACTGAATGTTTTTATCACGCGTCAGTATCACCGTGCATTCGTGTTGTGAGGACAGCGAGTGTACACAAGTAAATAGTTTTGTGATCTCGATTTCTATGGCCTATAGTGTGTAATTTTATATAGTGTTCAACAATGGCTCCGAGACCACCACCTCCTCCTGGACCTCCACCACCTCCTGGGCCACCACCTCCGCCAGTTTTTGGTAATTCGAAAGGTGGCTCATCCGATAATCGCAATGCTTTATTAAGCTCTATTAGGCAAGGAACGAAATTAAAAAAGACTGTAACAGTGGATAAAAGTGGACCATACATACCAGGAAAGGTATCTAATGTGCCGAATAGTGGTTCTCCTGTAGGAAATGGTGTAAAAAATACTACTCCTGTTCCTAATGGAGGTGGTGCAATGCCAGGTCTAGGAGGATTATTTGCTGGAGGCATGCCTAAATTAAGGCCTACCGGAAAATTGGCTGGTAAAATTAATATAAATATTATATTTAATTGATGTTATATAACATAAAATAATCAAATTTTATTAATGATTATGGATTAAGGATAAAGTGTTTACTTATCTTAAACATTAGTGTGTTTAAAATTATCAATGTTTTCAAAATAATTTATTAACTAAAAATTTTTAAAGAGTATATAGTAATATATAATATGTGTATATAATATTATATATTAATAAAAATGATCCATCATAAAGATAGTAAAATGAATTAAGTTTGAATCGTAAGAGGAATCATAAACAAATTTAAATTATTTTAATTTATGATTAGAAATATACAGATGTATGTACAATCTGATAACATAATATCTTTAATTCTTTTTGTGTAGAAATTTTACTTATTTTTGTACTATAGCAGAATTAGTTTTTTTATAAAGAAAAGAAAAAAACTTTTAGAACCCCAGTATAAAAACTTAGAATCCCAGTATGTCCAAAAATTTAAACATTTTCAAAAAATAAACGATATAAATGTTTTTTTGCTTCATAATAATTTTTACCATCGTAGGCAATACACCAAATGGACAATTACCTCAACATGTGCCAAGACTGCCAATACAAACATCACCCGAAAAAGTAAGACTTCCTAGGACTGACGGAAATATTGCATCTGCAATTTCTAAAGTTTTAGCAGCAAGAGAGAGCCCTAACGATTCACCTAGAGTGTCTCCGAGAGAAGCTCCTCGAGAACCACCTCCAGCGAGGCCTATGATAAGACGGCAACCTAGTGAGGCTAAAGCTAGAGGCCCTCCTCCTGAACCCCCTGTACAGAAACACATGCCTTTGGTGAGTGTAAGTTGAATAAACATTGATTTTTTTTTCTATTTAAGTAATTTTAGGCTTTTTTGATATATTTATGATCAGATTATTATTACTTTAGGTTATTTGTATATATGCAATGCATATATTATAGATAGTAAAGATATTACAGTGTATTACACAAATGTAAATCACATGTTTGTATCATGGATATGAGGCTCTGAGAAATTGTGTGCTTTTAAACAATACAGGGTACAAAATTCCAAGAAGTGTTAGCATCAATAATAATTTGTTGTCACACTTATGTCTCGGTCATGTTATATAAAGTTTCTATATACATATTACCTTAATTTTTGTTCAATAAATATATATAGTGAAGTAGTTTATGGAGGACCATCGTGACGCAGAGACGAAGCGTCTGCCTGTTAATGTGACGATTTGTGGGTTCGATTCCATCAGTGGGGAGATGGGTTATTTTATTTCCGTTTTCTTCGCTCTGGCAATTAGGCAAGCGCGGCGATGAGATCCGCCACCCAACACGCAAAGCCTCGAAACGCAGAATGTAGGGAACGGAGTGTCTAAACACTGGGTTTCAGTGGTTCCCTCTGTCTATCCTCCTATTCGGGGTAAAGCGTGAATATAAAAAATATTGTTTACACGAAACATATTTTTTTAACTGCCAAGTTAGAGTAATTGTTTTTATTTTTTTTAAATAACATTTTTTTATAATATGAATAAAAAATATATTTAAGAGGATAAAAATGAATTGTACTAGCTTTATCGTAATAGCACTTAGCACTAATATCAGTTTTACAAGTATTTATTTCAATAGAAAATTCACTAGGCCACCGTGTCCGCGGCACTATCGATAGTGGCTTATCCGTTAATCATGCACCACATACATACCTCTACCATACTATTATACCTGTTGATAAACGCTGTAAGCCGATTATAGGGAATTTTCTGAAACTTTTATATATATACTAAATACAACTTATTTTTAATTTAAAAATAATAAATTTAAATTGGCTTATTAATGCCGTAATATTTATTATTTAGTGATAATGAAGAGTTTTGTGCAATATATTATGTTTTCAGTACTTGAGGTAATTCTGGTAACATATACAGTGGATCACTTCAAAACGATTAAGAGCATGTATTTTTTTATTTGTACTAGCAGTTTTTAGGTTGAAACCAGAGCCAAAACATCTATCTTTAGGTAAATTAAAAAAATAGAATATCAAAAACAGCTTATTTTAATTATTCAAACAATTATAATTAGTTATTTTAGTTGTCATTGAATTACAAATAAATGAAGTTGCGTGATTCTCGCAAAAGGCTCTAACAAGGTGTTTAACGATTCCGCTAAATATCCATTAAGTCCTAATCGCTTGACTCATTACCCTCGGTTGGATATTGTGTTTGTAGAGTTACAAGTAAAACGTTACAATTAGGTATAGAGAATGTCATCTTACTAAAAATAGTGGCTGTGCACGTTAAATATTAGGCTTTATTTTAATTTTAAAACAAAAATCTGTGTATTGTATATAAAAAATCTTTTCACTATATCCCGCATATGGCCGGGAAGGCAGAGGGATCCTAGTGTTAAGAAACTCCGTTCTTCGTCTCCCCCTTTGGAGACATTGTGTGTTTAGTGGCGGAACTTAACGCCACACTTTACTTTGTTTTAAGAGAAAGGAAAATACTACTTCTCTCGGGATTTGAACCAACAACCTTCGAGCTTACACACGATGCAAAGCCATGGCATCTATCTACATTAAATTATGTTACAGCATATATTTTTAATATAAGCAGGCAGAGGTTTCCAATTAAAAATATTCTTTATTCATAGAGACTTTTGCAAGTACTTTTTAATCGTTGGGTGAACATAAAGCTACGATGCTCTGTAGGTTGTTCTGTTGAAATGGGCCGACACTTTAAACTGAACTGTATCGTTTTTATTATGTACAAATATCTGTTATAATTGTATTATTGAACAAAAATATAATGATGAATATTTATTTATTTATTTAAAATTAAAACATTTCCTTACATTTTTTTTTCTTAAACAACCTACTTCTGAAGTTTTAATTCGTTAGTAGGTTTTTATTTATAGTACGGTATAGTAATTTAATATTAGAAAGATGATTAATATGTCTAAATAAAATTCAAAATGATTTTCACAAATAACTTTTAAATATTTTTGGGCAGAGTATTTGCTCTATTATTTGAACTAGATATAAATTCGAAAATTTTAAAAAGTTTTTTTTTTTTTTATAAATTTTCATACTGCATCTTTTGAATTGTACTTATTTGAAGTACGATAGAAATAGTTAAATGTTAAAGAAAATTGTTTTCGTAGTGACATAAACCTACAACTATTTATATTTGTTCATAAAAGTACACCTTTTGATCAATTGACGACCAGGTCGAAATTTTTATTAGAATAAAAAAATGCAGTCATTTCACGTTGCTCACTTTTGATTTGTAGTTGCATCAATTGAATTATATTTAGAGGCCCCAAAAGTCAATACTCTACTAACTTATAGCATTATTATTAATTAAGAAACTAGAATTAATCTAAATAGAAAACTTTCTTAGCAAAAAGCTTTGAAGTGTCAGCAAATATAGCTTCCAATACCAATGCAACGATTGTTTGCGTTTTAAGTAAACAAAAAATCTATTTTTACTTATATTCATTCGTGTAAACCACCTCGAAGAGTCATAATTAAACAGCGTTGTTCTCATAATAAAGTGGATATTCTGTACTGCCCACATGGGTTCTGGCAAAGGTAAAAATAGCCCTGGCGGGTGATAAACTATCAATATATATATAGCTCGTGGGTGGGGTCGATTTGGTAACACGTTTTATATTCGGTACAGTTCACCTTGCCATCGACGACGGTGCAATCCTTTTCGCAACTTCCACACGTACTTTATTGAATATTTGGTATACATATAAATGTATCATTATCTAATTTCTTTCTTTTTTTATACAGCTTCACGCTTTATATCGCTAGGTGGGTAGAGGGAACCGTAGAAACCTAGTGTTAAGACACTCCGTTCACCGCTTTCAGCCTTATCGAGACATTGCGTATTGAGTGGCAGAACTCATCGCCGCACTTTGCCTAGTTGTAAGAGGAATAGAATACACAAACCGTCGCGTTTACAGACAGACGCTACGCCTCTGCGCCACGACGGTCCTCTGTCATTATGTGATTACTTGTTATTACACCGTCACATTCGAATGACTAATGTGAACAATAAATAATTATATTTATACTGCTAAGTTTTGTGATTCTATAGTAATATTATAAAGCAACAAGATATGCACGTTTGTTTTGAAAAAAAAAAAATTCATATGGAATAGTCCATTTACAGAGGAATGCAGGTTATATTAGATACATCAGATACCAAACCTACGTACCCCCGGACAGGGTCATCGGACACGTGTAATATGTTACAAACAGTACCTAACGAATGATACATAATCAAAAATAATAACTGTTTCAGTTAATATATATTTAGATCGTTGAAAAACATCAAAAACTAAAAATATCAAATTGATATAGATGGCCACTTAAATGTATGCAATATTAAAAATGAAATCGGTTTTCGTGATGGCGTTGAGTTCCGCCACTCAACACGCAATACCTCGAAAAGTGAGGGAAGGGAGTGGAGTGTCTTAACACTAGGTGCCTACCTTGCTATGAGCGTACTGTTGTTAATATTAATAGATAAATAATAAAGAATCCATTAAAAACTTTTATTATTATTATTATTCATTTATAGTATTTGGTATATAATTACTAATTAAAACCGACTACTGCACTTGAGGTCGCAGGGTTGATAGTCGCGCAATTATCTCGTGGATATACCTGTGAATATTATCTATCACGGTCTGGTAGAGACGGAAACGCTGGTTGAATACGCTTTAGAAAATTGAAAATATGGATATATATCGTAAATTATAATTGAAATGGAATTTATTACAATTCATGTAGTTATTATAAAATGTAGTAATAGTTTTTTTTATGCCTTCACTTTGCTGCTTTATCCTGCACATAGCAGGGTAGGTAGAGGGAACTGCAGGAACCATAGGAACTTAGTGTTGAGACACTCCGTTGCTCAGTCACTGCTTTCTCTGCCCCTGCTTTCCGCCTCTTTCGCGGAACTCAACGCTGCGCTTTGCCTAGTATACAGAAGTTTGTAGAAGTTACGAAGAAAATAGAAAAAGAAAAATCCATCTTCCTCAAGTGACAATCGAACCCATAAACCGTCGTGTTTACAAGTAGACGCTGCGCCACGACGATCGTCTAGTAATAGTATTGATAGTATAAATTTATGTGAAAGCCTATGTTGGCCTATATAAGAGGTTATGTGCAATAAATATTTTATAGTTCAGTTTTCCTCATTAAAAACTATATTATAACATGTATGTATTTTTTTTTCTTTTGCGTAAATTGCGAATGTAAGGTTTCTATGGAGGCGCCCGCGGGCTCGAGTGTCCTGTTTCATTGGTTACTTTTCAAAGGAAAAATACTCCTTTCGCGTATATTACTTACATTTTTTAGACTTATGCAGAAAGTATATTATAACAACTCATATTTAATTTTTATATAATATCTCATATTTCTTTTTATTTAATTATATATAGAGCTTAGGCTATTGCATGCCGTTGTAAGGTAGTTGGCAAGTGTTGAATGTTCACACAGACTTAATAGTAAACTTTAGTAAGCTATTTCGAATTATATATAAAATTTCTTGAAACACATTGAAAATTGTTAATTTGGTTTGAAAGGCGCTAGATTCCGCCACTGTATATCTACGTAAAGTCCTTAATATCCATAGAAAACTGGAAACAAAGGAATAGTCACTAAGCACTTTGTGTGTCTTTTATAAAGATAAATTTATAAAATATCCATATATAAAATATATATAATTTACTTAAATGTATCAAAAATACATACAATGTTTTGGTGTTAAAGGCTCTGTCGGATAGCTCTGTCTATCATTCTGTTATAAAGAGTTAAAAATACTTAAACGCTAAAAATTTTACTTTTTCTCTATCTATTTTGATTTACTTAGTTTGTTTAAAAATAATCATAATGTATTTGACAGTACACGCTTATAGAGTGAGCAAAATGCGACGTTTAGTTCCGCAACTCAACACACAATGTCTCAAATTCTTAACACTAGATTCTATCTCCTAAATCTGCCATCTTTTGGATACAGTATGAAGCTGAACGAAATTTGTGAAAGTCGAAACAATTAATTGTTGTATTAACACCCTAATATCGTGTGCCTCGAGCACTGATAACTAGAGATATCTTATCACGTGTGACTCAGAACCGTTACGTTTTACAAATAACAAAAACCTTTGCCAAGCACAAAAAGAAAGTATAATGTATATGTTATCATTATATTATAAAATATGTTTTAAATATGCTTTTAACATTAAATGTCAGTTTTTATTGTGAATTCAATGTTGTAACGTCGCGTAATAGGATCGCATGTCTTTTAATGGAGCAATTTGGATGATTGCTTTTCAGGATGCGACCGATTGACCCCGTCCCCAATATAGAAACATATGGAAATGCAATTGTAGGGTGTGGGTTCTGCTTTAACAATATGGTTAATCTGTTAAAATATATGCTAGTTTTCGTTTTAATTTACTATAGACGTGGAAAATATTTTTATGATTTTATGAGCAACCGAGATACACAATCAAAGATAACTATATAAAATTTAAAGATAAAACGGCCGTCGTATTATCAGCGACTCGACCACCGTTCCTAATGTTTGCAACTGAGTTTTTCGTGATTATATTTTATTTTATTTTGCAAATTATATCGAGAATTAGAAGCGTGAGTTTTTGAATATTTTATCTGTATCTTTTTTCCGCTATTTTTTTAAATTTCTCTGTTCTCTTCTTCTATCTTCTACTTGAAACGGCGATGGAATATTTTTATCATAAAAGAGTAAGTATACCTTATAAGTTACAACATGTACGATTTTCGGCTTTATTTGTAAGCACAATTCACGTTGCTAGTACATCTTTAACTAGGGTAGTGCTCTCAACCTATTTTTTAACTTTTTGATCTAAATATTTTCCAGGAGACAGTAAAACCTTTTCGTATCTAATTTACAATATGTCGTGACGTAACGCATCGGAATTTTAATGTGCAACACTGTAGTATCTGGTTTCTTATGCTTAACGCTTACCACATGCTGTCTGTCAGTACCTCAAACATCTGTTTCTTCTCAAAAAGTCAACAGCCTTTAATTAATTACCGCAGACTATATCTTTTATCTCGATGATTCCAATGAATATAACACTTTACTCTCCGTTCATAATAACAGATTGCGTCGCTTGCTGAATCCATTTTTGTAATTTTGTAGTAGAAATATAATTCAATAAATAATGTATATTGTCAACCATTTTCCATATTTGTTAAGGCGTCCTAAAAATGGTGACTTTCTCAAGTTTATTTATATTTATGTTTCTGTTATGAAACACTTGACGTACGTTTGTATGCAATCACTATACAATGTATTGATTGTCTCAAGAACACTTTCATTATCTGCCATTAACAATTCATTCTCACTTGATTTTGTGGAAACTTCCTATTATTCTTAATTGTGCGTCGTAATCGTGTTTTTTGAATCTGTGCGTATAATTTTTTCATATGCTTTGTTATTTTTTTTTCAAAGTTATATATTTTTAAACTAAGTGACGAAATCGTTTTTTATTGAAAAATTTGCTATTTTTTATGACATTTTCAAGTTTTTTCGCTGATTAGGTATCTAAAAGTGGCTTTATTTACTGATCGTATTTATTTATATTTTTTCATCGTATTTATTCACATTTTATATTTATTATTATGCGGTACAAAAATTGTATATAACTTTTATTTTTTAATATTTTTAATATTATATTGTTATATAATAAATATATAATAGAATAAATTCAAATGCATGTACAATAATAATACATCAAATTGAGCTGGAAATAAAAAGAAAACTTAATCTTCGCTGTATTTTTTGCAAAATATTTGTTTTCTTTGGCAGGACTGACGAGTAAAAATGCTTATATTAACCCCCCAGAGGCACATCTCTAGTTAAGTAAATTTTCATCTGTCAATTATATTATTATTTATTCTTCACTATGGATATATAATGCGTTAGTCATCTAACATGTAATATAAGAGATTACTTAATAACACGTTCACTATGTACTTTGACTTTTAATATTAAATTTGTCATTTGTCTCCTCTCATAGATTAGTCATGACACGCCGCAGTCATGGCATTGAATATTAATAACATGGGTTTTTATTGACTGGATGTTCTATTGTTTTATAGTTTAATATGTTCGTTACTTTAAAAGGAAGCCAGGTGTAATTGTTAATTGAAATAACCTATGTCTTTATTATGATGTTGATTTAAGATTTATTTTTTAATTTTTTTCTGTTAACAAGTATTGTGAAAAAGAAAAGGATCGGCGCAGGCGCAGACGCGTAAGCGTCTGCCTGTAAACGCGACGGTTTGTGAGTTCGTTTTCCATTCGTAGAAGACAGATTTTTCTATTTCCATTGTCTTCGCTCTGGAAACTAGGCGAAGCGCGGCGTTGAGTTCCGCCACTCAAAACGCAAGGCCTCGAAAAAGGCGGAAAGCGGGGACGGAGAAAGCAGGGACTAAGCAACGGAGTGTCTTATCACTAGGTTCATATGGTTCCTGCAGTTCTCTCTGCCTACCCTGCAATATGCGGGATAAAGCGTGAAGCTAAGAAAAAAAATTAAATTGAGTTTTTGGTCTTCTTTTAATAAAAATATCTTATTATTTATTCATGTGTTTTGGATATTATTATTCTCTTCGTTATATTTAAAGTAATTTGTAATTCTGAAATAAATTAATCTATACACAGACACACACTTATAAAAACTTATATATGTGTTATATGTTTTGTATGTAATATTGTTAAGAAAAGAAAATAAGGTACGACATTGAATACATTGAATGCGTTTGTATATTGCTAAAACGTTTGCCCTTGTAATATTTAAATGATTCAACAAGATAGATTTCTCTTCTACGACTAGTCAATGATTTCACTTAAGCACACTATAAGGTAAAAAATAAACAAGTTGTTCAAACAAAATTATATAAAAACGAGGCGCGCCTCATTAAAACATTCGGACCAGTATTTGTGTAAGGCGGCGATGTAACTGAACGTCTGCCAACAAAGTTGGGGAGCACATCGCCATTGCCAAGAAAGGAAATGGCTTTTAGCAACCCCTTATCTTCCTTTTGAGAAATTTGAAGATATATTTCGTCTGTAATAATACTTTTTCATGCATTTTATTATATTTAAATATTTTTATTATGCATTTTTTTGAACGTGTGCTTATCTCCTTATTACTCCTACACGGCTTACACGATCTGAACTTGATTTATATCTGATTGGTAGTGCTGCTAACAGATTGGCTATACTGGAAGAAATCATCACCTTCTTTTACACACAAGATAATGTATGACGGGTTCTCGTGTATGTTATACAACATTTATAGTGTATATCATTTTTTTTTATTTTTAATCTTTTCATGGACTTTTCGTGTTTCAAGCGGCTTTAGTCTACTTTAACAGTTTTGAAATGACACAATTACATTTAAACTAAATGAAACAAAGGAACCCAACGTAAAGCTTTTGGAATTAATCTAACATAGTAAAATATTTCGAAATGTTTACTATTTTCCTGTATAACGTTATAGCTTAGATTCCTAACTTTACGTTATAGTGTTATTGGCCCTATGAATCAAGCAAACGCTGACCGCATAAAGGACGAGTGTCCTTAAGTCTTGCATCGTAAATTGATCATTTGAGTCATCTGTGAGTCAATTGCGTTGATTCACAAAACCGCGATATTTCCTATACTGCTTCGTTTCTTAATATATTTAATAGTAAATTCTTATTAAAATTAAATATATCAACTTAGTTTCGCAGTACTTACTCATAAGTAAATTATATCTTGTTGAACGTATTTTCCGGTTTATGGCTTCGGTCGTTGTGGCTTTGTTGTCTGATGTCCCTATTTGACGATATGTCATAATAATTGGTTCCGACGTTGAGGAAACGGTAGGCGTAGTTAGTATGAAATTTTAAAATAAAAAACAATTTTAATAGATTTTATACTCACACTAAAGATTTCCTACAAAGAATCTTTCTTATTACGGCTTTTAATGTAAGCAGGTTTTAAGAACGAGTAGATTTGACAGTGTTGCTTAAGGGCTCAATGACTATTTCATTGAGTAGCAAGCAGACAAATAGATCAGTAATGTTGAATGTGATCCTTTAATTAGCTTCACTTTATAACTTAAGTAAGATTTTGCCAGAATTTCTGAGAACTATTTAAAAAGTTTCTCTTTTTTTAATTTACTGATAAATAAATATCCATTCCATAAACTCACCATTAATTTAAGACAAATCTTAAAGTATTGTGTAAAATTTATAACAATCACACACATTACAGTAGAACTAAGATATAATGGCATTTTAAAATTGTTATTCTCATTTTCTATTATTTATTCATTCATTCATTCATTCACTCATGATTATTTATCTGTAGGCATGTGTTTAAGATGAGTCATTCAAAACCGGTCCTTGTTGTTACTGTGTAGGTGCGACATCAGACTGACCTACGCAACCGTTGAGTAATTGATAAAATTTTTGTTTACAATCACACTATAACCTACTTCATTTGTAATGTGCATCGTGATGCTCTTCCGGTACAATTGATTGAAATTATGAATGAATTTTATTACAATACTAGTTTTTGTACATATAATAACGATGGCCGTAGGTCATGTTATAGGGTTCTGTATATTATAGGGTTCTGTATGTTTTAGGGTTCTGCATCGAAAATGTAGAATGAGATGCTAGTAATAAGAATTCATTCTCCGTCCTTCGGTCTTGTTGCTCTTTGTCTTTCTCACTGGCTAGCAGCTCAAGCTGTCTCTCAAGAACCGCGACAATTGCATAGCTTAGCAAATTTTGACAGATGACGTATTTTTGTTGTTGTTATAACAAAAGTAAATTAAAATATTATAAAATAGTATTTAAGGGGGGTCCAATACAAGAGACATGATTTTGACTTATCATTGGGTAATGGTACGAGACCCTTAATAACTGTTAAAGTCTAAATTTATTTTTTCTTAATTTTCAAAATTTTTCTTAAATGTTTACTGATCATTTCGTAAATGATTTGAAAATCTTGAGTAGTTTGCTTCACAAAACATTTTTTTTATTTCAGAGCTCATCAGACTCCGTGTTAATGACGGGTTCCGTATCGGATAGAATTACAAATCTACAACAGCCATCCGATCAATCTCTACCGCCTCATGTCGCCACCACGCTGCACCGGAACAAGAGTGCTTTACATTCTGGAAGTCAGACCTCCTTGGGTAAGTTTCAATAGTACAGTAAAAGGATAGATTCAAATTTATTAATTTTTTTAACTACAATTTTAAAAAAATGAGGGCTTTCGATGTTTAAAAACAGGTTACAAATAGGTTTGGATTCATGATTTGCCACTTTTAATTATATGTAGTAGATTTTTTTATAGCTTTAGGCTTTTATCCCGCACATGGCAGAGTAGACAGAGGAAACCGCAGGAACCATAAGAATCTAGTGTTAAAACACTCCGTTCCCTACTTTCCGCATTTTTCGAGGCATTGCGTATTGAATGGCGGAACTCAACCAGGCGCGTTGCCTAGTTGCCAGAGTGAATAAAATGGAAATAGAAAATCAATCTCGTCCAAGTGGGAATCGAACCCACAAACCGTCACGCTTACTGGCTGACGCTGTGCCACTGCGCTGCTGGTCAAACTGTATGTACACATGATTGTGCAAACAAGAGAGGAGAAAAGCAAATTTTAAATGTATCGATCTTTGATGATATCATTATTTTGATGGTGATTTGGTTATAAAGCGGGGCCATATTATATGTAAATTTCGATATATATATTATGTACAGCAAACAACATAGCGGCTATTATTATAGACTAAATTACCTTTATCATTAAAAATCAATAGAAAAGACCGAACCTATAAACAATTAAAAAATAATGAACTCCCAATATAGCCAGATTAACATTACATGTATGATTTGCCCTATATTAGTTAAGTTTGTAAATTTGTGAACTTATAAAGTTAACTAATTTATCCACTTGCTTATATATTTTTAATGTTTAAAAAAATTGAAAGTTAAGAAAAAAAATTGCATCATGATGATCATGATGCATATATATTTATTTCTCAATTATGTGCAACTAAGGAGTCTTACTTTCACTATATGTGTTTAAGTTATATTTAATATTTTCCCAACCCTCCAGGAGGTTCCATGACATCGTTATCATCAGCGCCCCCCACTCCTACGCCAGCGGCGTCTCTCTCGACGTCTGACTTATCAGAGCGGCCTCGAGTGAGTCACGGCAAGCCCAACCTGGCTCCGAAGCCCCCGGCCCTCGCCCCAGCCCCGGATAGGCCTTCGCCCCCCGCTAAGAAGCTTATTACGAATGGCAAATTGGCTGCAAGAGCGCAAAGTATGAGGATGCCTAGGTAAGTTGTGGCCTATTTCAAGTTTTTTTTTTTAATAATATAATTTATTGCTTAACTTTTTATGTCTTCACGCTTTATTCCGCATACGGCAGACACTCCCTTGCTTAGTCCCCGCTTTCCGCCTTTCTCGAGGCATTGCATGTTGAGTGGCGAAACTCAACGCCGCGCTTTGTCTAGTTGCCAAAGCGAAGAAAATGCAAAAAGAAAAAACCATCTTCTCCGAGTGGGAATCGAACCCACAGACCGTCGAGTTTACAATTAGACGCTACGATTCCGCGCCACGACGGTCCTCAATTTTTGTTTTAACTTTGTAAACAGTTGTATTAACTTTTTTTTGGTGTGAAAAAAACTTTTCCCATATGATTGTAGATCGCCGCCAGTATCTCCACCTTCGCCGGGCGGCGCAGGCCCCGGATCGCGACCTCCTCCTCTAACTAACCCAACTGTGGCAACGAAAAATCCGGCATCGCATTTTGGTAAGTATTTATCAATATTAGTGGTATAGTATGTAGTATATCTTCACACCCTATCACTAGTGGTGTATTCAGAGAGAACGCATCGCCAAAGGCTGCCAATCAATATTAGGTTCTTTAAAATTTGCCTTATACCTGTTGTTCTTTTGTTTCAGTTCACCTTTTAATTTGTTATTTTTTTTCATGTAATGGTGATCGATTATTGTTAGTATGTAAACGGGTTTTGGATATAATAAAAATGATCCTGTACCTATACTATAAATAATCCTTAACTAGTTTTTTGTATATGGCCTTGAAATATTTTATACCCTGTATTTCAGTACCAGTTCCTTTAAAATTTGCCTTATAAGTACCATTTATTGTTTTAATTCAGTGAACACCTTAATTTTTATTATCTTCTTTCTGATTTTATGCTGATATTTTATGTTATTTGTATGTATTTATATATATAAGATTTTTGATAAAGGCATACATGACACTACAGGCACACTCCGACCGTCGCGCGGACTGCGGCCGCCGGGCGTGTGCCCGCCGCCTCCCCCCGGCGCGCCGCCCCCGCCCCCCGCGCCGCCCTCGCGCTCTCTCGCCCACCCGCCGCCGCCGCCGCCCCCGCACCATCGACTGCACGTGAGTGCAAACAACCTTCTTGTCTGTTATGCTGTCCTGGTATTATCATTGTAAAATAATATTAAAGAAATACAAGAATTTTAACGTATCAGAGATCGTTTCTAGAAAGTTCTTTTTTTTAATTTACTTACCTTATGGTTAGATTTCAAATAGAATTGTTAACCAAGTACATTATGATTTATGTTCTCATAGATTATGCAATCCTGGTACCATGTGTTAGATATTTCATTGCTTTTTGTAAATACTATGTTACGGTAGAGTACCTTACCTTGACGTATCTTTTGAGTAGATCAGCTATTTTTAACATTGACTTATATTATATTAGATAATGCGTGATAATTGATAACAAAAGGAACGAAAATGTGAATCAACTAATATTATCTTTGTTTGACTTAATTATTGTATCATTTATACATAGCAAAGTAGACTGATTTTTTGAACTAAGTGTTTTGTAGACATAGCATATGCTAATGTATATAGTAGGTCGATGAACAACAGACATGTCTAAAACGACCTATATCACAGACCTACTTCCATATAATAATTAATATAACTAATAAAGAAATTAATATGTAAGTACGGAAGTAGCTACATATAAATTCCTTTCACGACAATCAAGCATCTTATCATCCAAGACGACTTTGCCTTCCTTCATATCACTATATCACAAACATACAATATAACAATACAAACAGAACGTATCGAGCGACGACGCGCCGGCGCCCGCGCCGCCCGTGCGCGGCTCGTCCATGCGCTCCGCGGACCTGGAGGCGCGCTTCGCGGACATGTTCAACCCCCCGCACAGCTTCCCCCTGCCAGACCCTTTCCTGCGCATCTCCAAGGCCTACAGCAGCTCCACTGTGGCGGGTAAGTAGCGAGCGAGCGAGCGGGACGGATAGCGTTCTCGTTGCTGTCTCCGTTTGTGATGTAGGGTAGTTGTTGTAGATGCGGTTAGGAGCGAGTGAGACGGAGGATTGGTGTGAGCGAGAGAATATTGTTGTCAGTTGTCTCTTATTTTACATACATGTGATTGTGAGGGAATGAGACAGCATGATTGGTGCGAGCGCGACGAATAGTGTTGTCAGTTGTCTCTTGTAACGAATGATAAATGATTGTTAAGTTCTCTGAAAAATATCATTAGAGGACAATGTAGCATTTTTTTTTTCATAATAAAGTTAATGTTTGTTACATTTTAAAATATGTTTAAGGATAATAGTATCTTTTTTAGTAAGTATAGCGTTGTACGAATTTAGTAAATACTTTATTGAATGGAAAAGAAGATTAGATTTAGCTTTGTTGGATAGCTTCGTTGGTTACTTGACATGCTTAGTGAACTTACAATATATTTATAAGTTACTTTTTTGTAGAGAATGATATGATAATAGATTTTTTCTTACAATACAATGCTCAATCGTTTACAATATGACGTGCAATGATAAATTAGTTGGTGCTGCCATATGAATAAATAAAATTAAATGTTTTTATTGGCAACACAAATAATATCTAGAAATATTAGTAAAAATGTCTCCAAATTGTAAAAAATGATTCTATGTATTTACATTATCAAGAGAGAATAAAAAATGTCAACAATATTTAAGTATTACGAAAAAAGCAACAAAATGATGTACACAAAAGTTATTTTAATGACATTAGCAAAAAATAATAAAATATACTTTTACTAATAATATTTTAGTAAAATTAAAAAATACATGTTTAAAAATGTTTCTTATAGAATTAGATGTAAATAAAAATTGCTCCAAATTTTGTAAAGGAGCGGAACGCACATAACTTTGCTCTTAGTCAATTAACACTGTATGTGTTTTTTTGAATTTTGAAGATATTTAAAAAAATTAAATTGCATACATTTGTATTCAGGTACAAATTTCAATTTTTTTTTTAGTATAATTATTGTACTAAGTGTCGGGAACCAAAATTTTTGAGAATGTTAGTTTCTAGGAATTTTTATTATCTGTTATGATGCATGACTGTATGCATGTGTGATCTACTTAAATTTAAAATATTATGTTATAGTAAGAAATCTAAGGAATTTAACCTATGTTAAATTTTATAGCCTTTTTTTTACTTTTATTATAAATTACTTTTATTTAAATCTAATTTTTTTCAATTCTTTTTGCTTATAATTTTTACTTAGTTTGGCAAATATATATATATTTTAAATGAGGTTATTGCATTTTTAAAGTTTCATTCCAAATTGTTTTAAAAAAGTTAGTTTCTTATTAATAATCAATATATGGCAATACAGTGTTTTAACCATTTTCATTAAAATCATACATGCCCATATATCATGGTTCATCAGTTTATAATTGGATTGGACATATTTTTTTTCTAAAAACATTCTTTTTGAGTCACTTTTAGACCAAAACTGTTGTTAAATGGTAAGAAATTAAATAGAATGGTAAGTTAATGTTAGTAATGTTGAGTCATTATATTATATAATCGTATTTTTAGCTACATTTATATCGTTATAGTAATTTTTATTGGTTTAGGCGTTCATTGTACGTATATTTATTTATATTTATTGTATATTTTTAATATTTTCGCCTTAATAATGGCCTATATTATTTTGCTTGTAATTTTTATTTCGTATACGTATAATTTGCGCCAAAACCTTGCACGTAGAAGTGTTGTATAATGTTTGTGGCGTAAAATTCCTGTTGTGATTTTATTGTTTAATATAGTGAGGTGCCATTATTGCAATTGTTCTGTAATCGCGAATTTGCTTGAAAATTACAGTTACATTGATTAAATATATATTTTTTATTAAATCATATATAGATTTTCGAACTGTTTAAATGCTTTTCTTTTTTAAATTATTGAACGCTTCAGATAAATTAATTGTTGCCATTGTACAAAACTTCTTTTAAACAGTTTGAAAATTAGATGCTACTGCAGATTGTTTATTTTTGTCATGCCATACTCTATTTCTTAATAACCGACCTCAAGTGCCTTGACCTTTAAACTTTATATTTTTTTTTTCATTAGTGATAAAAATGTTCAATTTGCGGGGGCCGCTAGAATACGCTTTGCATTAAATTGCAACTGGTATTGTGATACAATGAGTTTTTATTGTGCATAATGTTTAAATTAGTTTTGCAAAATAAAATAGTAATTATTTTAATATTAAATATTTCATTGATTATACCCATTACACACTGCAGCGTTTGTTTCTGTTATATAGAGTTATAAACAGACAGACAAAATTTTTAAGCTATGTCTTATAGATGGCAAAAGAATACATTATTCTTTATATATTACTATGTACGGTTTAGATTTCACCAATATTGAATTGAATTTTTTTATAGAGAAAACAGAAAATTATATCAAGTAGGTAAGTGTTATTTACGTTATAGGCATGTGTTGTAATATGGACTGCATGATGTGCGCATGTTATCATATATGATTGATCTAACATTTATATTTGTGTTTAGTGCTAAAACTATTTTTATAACCAAGCTTATTATAACACACAGTGCATGTACATAAGCCTGCTGTGCACTAACATATTAATCACATCTCACATTGCATGGACAGGATTAACACACGGAACACAGATTGCCAAACATATCAAACTAAAAATGTTAATTTAACTTACCAGTGATATGATTTTGTTTCAATTTTAATACCATTAATAATGTAAATACACAGAATTTCGCTTAAGAGTGGTAGTATAATAACTAGTTCGAATTTTATTAAACTGATAATTTTTCATAAAATTTGAAATCGAAGAAAAATTATAAAAAAGTAAATTATTTTTATATGTCATTATAATTTAGTTGTCTACGTTAATTGCTCTATGTACGTAGATTATTGTGTATATCTGACCGTGCCCCGTGCAGTGAGCAAGGCGCAAGCGCCGGCGCCGCCGCTGCGTCTGCCGCTGGAGGGCTGGTCGGGCACGTCGTCGGCGTGCTAGCGAGCGCGTGCGGCGCCAGCGCGCCTCGTCGCCGCGCTCGCGCCGCACGCGCACCCCGCACATGCGCTCCTCTCGGTGGCGCACGCATTACTGCGCCCCGCCGACACGGTGGCGCGCGAGGCCCCCGCCCCCTCACCTTCTCCCGCAGCACCCCTCACCCCCTCCCCCGTCCTCACCGTGCTGCCCATAGACGAGCTCGCCATGCCCGAGGAGGACGTGAGCGACCTGCGCGACGTCGTCGACGCCATCAACAAGCTGTGCGAGACCATGAAGACTTCCTGCGACGACGACTGCGACGACCCCGTGTCATCTGACCTGACGGAGGACGGCCTGGTCGACCCCGCCGAGGTGACCGTCACCGAGGTGGAGACCTACGTGGCGGAGAAGTGGTGCGAGCCCGCCAGCGAGGCCTACTACACGGCGTCGGCCTCGTCCGACTCGGAGTGTCCGGAAGCGGACGCAGAGGCGGAAGCGGAGGCGGACGCGGAGCGGGACCGCAGCGGCGTGCTGGCGGGGCACGTGGCCGCCATGAGGGAGCGCTTCGAGAGCATGACCAGGACCAACACGCCGTGCCCGGACCTCATGCGGTCTCTGTCGCCTTCTTTCGAAGTCATTCGAAACATTTCTACTTCTCCCGACCTTTTTGATAAATCTTAGTAGTAGCCATGTATTTGAATTTTATTTGTAATATTGGATCGAGGTGTACTAAATATATATACCGAATGTGAGAGGTACATTTCTGTAGGTTCCTAGTTACTATTTAGGTAGAGAAGTCCTATGAAGATTTGTCTTTACTTCATTGCAAATTATTCATATATTATATTCGCTTTGGATGTAATTTGTTGATGTATTACTATAATTGCACGATGTGTATGAAAATGTCTAATTTGCGGTGAGGTGTAAGTCCTACGATGGTGGTAGAAAACATTTATATACTTACTATGTTATAGCTTACCGTATTCAATGTTAATTCAACACTAATATTTTCTCGCATGGTGCCATACATCTAATCGTGGTTCTTTAGATTAGTCACACTTGTATTATATTGGACATCGAAGTTGTAACCAATGCTAAACCTCACTACACAAGCTTCTCGACCAACATGCCATAGGGAGTTATTATTTAGGAGGGTTGTGCTTTTATTTAAGTCGCAACCAAACGAACAATTACATATCGAAAAAGATTGGTTAGCTTTAGTTACGTAGCAACATTTTGTACCAGCAATATTCTAGGACTAGTGGATGTAAAAGTTTGTGGATGTCGTGTTCTGTGTTGTATTGTGATCTTGGAAGCGCTCAAATTTTGTAGTTTTATATCAATAATGTAACATTAGGCGTAATTTGTACTACTTATTGGATATCTTCAGACCAAATAGCGCATAAAGTGTGATCGCTCAGCCGATGCGAGCCATTTTCTGACTGTTTTTTACAATTTACAATATTTGGACGTCGCAGGGCGTGCGAGTTGTCATTTGAGTATATCTAGAAATTTATAATTTGTTGAACTGTTTAATTTATAATATTTAGATATATTTGTTTACATATTGAAATAATCTGTTGTGAACTTTTACTGGAATGTTTAATTCGATCGTTGGTTTAATGGTGATACTAGATGTTTTAGAATTAATAATAATTAATAAACATAGACCTGTTACACTAGGGTTTTGGTACGGTACTCTTCAGACAGACTAGCAGTTAGATGTGTATTATAGAAGTGTTATGTATACATTCGAGACCTTTTATTATAACAATAACAAATATACGACGCTATTAAGTATTACATGAAGTTTGATTAAAAATGAATAATACAAAAAAACCAAGGTTACTAATTTGGAATATACATATAAAGTTAAAAAGTTTATGCCAAAAGTGAGTCATTCTCTAAAAGGAAATCCGTCACCGACGACATGTGTGTGCGTGAGCGTGGATGTGGCAGATGACGGATCCGTCGGAAGCGCTAGATACTAAGGTGCACAGTATGTAGACATAAGTAGCCGACAGGGCCGACAAATAAAAAGCGCACATTCAAATCGAGAGCATTTATTGAGTAAAACGGTCAAAATTCTACAAGAATAGGCAAACGTCACAACTTCACGTGGAAACGCTCAAGTAAGAATTTCAAGGCAAATCTTATGACGTCGTAACACACGTCGGAACGGAACTCGGGGTCGGGCCGGCAATCCAACAACGCGCGTTGTGACGGAGTCGCCTGCGGCGCAGGGAACTGTCGGCCCGGCCTTACCTGCACACTCCGCCGCCCGCCTACCGGAAGCGCGGCTGCATCACCGGCATGCCGCCCACCATGCCGCCCGGGAACATGCCCACGGGCATCATGCCGCCCATCCCGCCCATCCCGCCCGGCAGCAGCATCCCTGCGCAAGCACTGGCGTGAGGCGCGGCCGGCGCCACGCAACAGGGGACTCTCGTCCAACGCGCGGCCGCGCACGGCCGCGGTGACTGCGCGCAATCGCCTGTCGCGTGCCGCCCGCCCGCCCCCCGCCCCCCCGCCCCGCCCGCCAGCCGCCCCGCCGCGCGCACTTACCTACCGCGCCACGCCGCGACGCCGGCGAGGCGGCTTCGCGGGCGATCAGTACAATATACAAGAGTTGAAAACAAAACAAGATAGATATTATCTAAAAAAAGGTGAGAAACATGGCCTAAGCAGCGGCGCATCGTAAATCCGCCGCTGACAAAATACATAATTATATATATATATGTATATAGTTCACATGAAAAGTCACACGTTCCAAAGTACTCGCCGACTCGCCGCGCTGCGCGGCCGTCGGCTCCGCATGCACATTGTAAAGCGACAAAACTACTGTACGTAAATAATATTAGTGTACCCACCCGTCGACCGACCGCCGCCTGACTACGAGAACGAGACAGTAAGAGAGCTACGGCGGTACGCAGTCGGTCGCGGTCCGGGGAGGAGGCGCCCCGGCTCGAGCGCCGCCTGCTTGGCTTTAGCGAACTAATTGCAGAGCTTCGCCGCGCTCTTAAAACAATCCATCGATCGATCGTTTACATAAACCATGCGAGTACTGTTCGGAGCTGCCGTGGAAAACAGAAATAAAATTACACGAGGTCGTAAGCTTTATTTCAAGTAAATGCAACACTCACTCCATTTTCCACGCCGATGATACGATACGTCAACAACATTCTGTTTCGTACAGTATTCATTACAAAGATTGTGTACATTAGAAGAAATGTTATAAAAAAAAAAGTACTTGTCACACACTAAGCGACCACACCCACTCTTCAGTCGGTACATCCGTGACAAGGGACGTTACAACATACGGAGTTGACTCTAACCGCACGGGACAATACTCTGGAATGTTCCAATAGTGTATTATGTGGGCATTAAACAAGGCGGTCTCGCGCGGGCGTATACTGACCGGGCTGCAGCGGGCGCATGAGGTTGAACTGCGGCATGACGGGCAGCATGCCCATGACGGGCGGCACGGACACGGGCACGCCCACGCGCACCTGCGGCAGCACCACGGGCTGCATCATGGGCCGCCGCATGTGGCGCGCCGCCGCCACCGCCGCCGACATGTGCGCCGCCACCTGCCGCACGCCGGAGTTAGTTCGTTAGTAGCCAACATCTACGATAGTCATTTCTTTAAAATAATCAATATAGATCATTCATTTGAGAAGACTTGTGACGCAGGGGCGTAACGGCGGCCTGTAAACGCGACGGTTCGTTAGTTCGTTCCTACTCGGGGATGGTGGGTTTTTGTATTTCCATTTTTTTCGCTCTGGTAACTAGGAAAAGCGCGGCGTTGAATTCCGCCACTGAACACGCAATGCCTCGAAAAGGGCGAAAAGCAGAGACGGAAAAAGCAGGAACTAAGCAACGGAGTGTCTTAACACTAAATTTGTGTGGTTCCTACAGATCCCTCTGCCTCCACCCTGTCATGTGTAGGATAAAACGTGAAAACATAAAAAAAATACATATCCTATCCCCCGATACATGTTTCTGCTTTTACACGGTTTTCCAAATAAGTTTGTTTTTATCGCACTCTACTAAATGCTACTGTGATAGTAGACAAAACAAAATTAATTAATGTATTATAATTAAATAAAAACAGTGTTTCTGTAATATATTACGTGTTATAACCTGTACATCAGATGATTAATGGACGGCCGCAAGGCCATAGAAATTTATATGTAAAAAATGTCAGTTTAGATCATTTTCTTTATACTAGTATACTCAAGAGAATATAAATATAAAAGAAATCTTAACCATTTCATTTTGATTATACACAAAAAGTAAATAATAACATACCTCTGCTTGACTGGTACTAGGTGTGATCATAGTTGGAGGTGCTGGGGTCACAGGCGCATCAGGTTTAGGCTTCGGTCTATATTTAGCATTTCTAGCTCTAATTTCTTCTAAAGATACATCCTCTGGAGGATGTATAATCTTAGACCCGGCTCCAGTCGCCGTTACTAAGGGACAGGCATTAGCTATAGGAGGCTTAACTTCACCATTTTCTTTTGGATCTGAGCTTGAAGTTGTTGGCGGAGCACTTATTGTTGCATTACTGTGGATTGGATAAGTAATAGTTACTATACTTATTTCATCTAATTAAATAAAGTAGTAATAAAGAAAATTTAATATGTTTTATTTTTGGTTTAAGAATATATTATTTTTAAAGTGGCTTTTCTTATTGCTTTATTGTGAATAATTAACAAACATTTGTTAAGAATAAGAAGTACATGGATGGATCATGTATCAAAAGTAAATGTTATTATAAACAACTCTAAAGTTTTAAATAAAATTAATATTTTTGTTTAATAACAGCAAATAAGCGCTAAGTATTTTTAATGTCAATATACTCTCACTACTTTCAAGGTCAAAAACAATACTTAATTTAATAATAGAAACAGCTGTTAAAAGGTCAGTAAATATGTTAATATAACTATTATTGATCAATATTCTACCTGTACGCCGGGAAAGTAGGCTTGCTGGGTTGTGACGTGGGCACGCTCGCCGCGGGAAATAGCGGCCTCATGCCCGGCATCATCATTCTGTAATTGTTGAAACTGTTTATGTTTGGTTAAAAACTTGAAAACAAAAATATCAATATTATATATAACTTATTTGTAATATGAAATTTAATTCTTTAAATAGTTGTAAAAGAAGAGCAGAGGGTTCCTAGCATTACAATAATGTATGTTGAGTTATGAAGTTTAGAGTGAGAAATTAAAAAGTTAATTTACTGACTGGGAATCAAACTTATGATTGTCTTACTTCATTACTATACTAACAATGCTTTAGTGCTACAACAGCTTTATATTATTTAATCTGTCATATAGTATTATAATATTTAGCAACTTAATTTATAATAAAATATCAATGTAATGAGATATTAGAGGTAATCAGATCAAAATAATCTAATTTTCTAATGTAACAAATATAAACAATGGAAGAATATCTAATTCTAAAAGAAAAAAAAAACTGTAAGCATCTCACCTAGGTGCCTGCATAAAGTGCTGCATCATAGGATTCATTGGCATGGGAGCATGGTACATCCCTGGTGGAACTGGTCCCATAGGGGTCGGTAGGATCCCTGATGTGACCGTTGAAGGCCCAGGACCCAACTGTGACATAAATCTTACATAGTTATATTTATTATTATTTTTACCAAAAATCATTTCAATATTGTTATTTGTTTTTTTCATTGGACTTTATTAATTTATAATTTGAGAAAATATTATAGAAAATGGGTAAAATTGTACTAATTAGAGTTTATTAAATCAGAATGAATTTAAAATATACATAACTTACAGTATATTTTCAGATTGCCTATAACATAAAATATTATAAATAACAAGATTAAGAAAAGTATCTAAATCAACAGTAGAAAAATTCTATCTAATTGTAAAATATACTATGGCCAGATTAACATTCATATTTACATATTGTAAATATAATAATTAGTATAAACTCAATGCATTTACTTACTGATTTCAGTTTAGCCTGTATGTAATCCAATTAACTCATTAATATTCACTGTAGTTTAAATAATATAAATAAACAAATAGATCTTACCAGTGCTGGAGTTGCTTTTTTCTTTGCAGCAGGCTCATCATCATCACTGTCTGAACCTTTCCCCCCACCTAAGGGATTGACTTTGGGTAAAATTTGCACAGGTATTTTACTTTCAACAAACCTACCTTGTTGGAACACTAATGCTACACATCAATTTACATCTATGGCTACAGTGTCCCAAGCATAAATAATTCAATATAAAACATGATTGTACATACTTTATGATCCAAAAACTGCCAAAAACCCATTAAAAGTTTTTATACCTGTCTTTTGTTTCTCATGTTCTTTCACATCTTCAGGAGGTATACCTTCCATTCCATATATTTCTATTTCTATATTTGACCTATTTGGTAATGAATTTGGAACTTTATCTATGGCTTCTTTGTGAACCTGAAAAAATAATACACATGTTTACATGGAATCAATTTTTCCATTGAAAATCTTTTAAGCAAGATATTTACGTTTTACTAACGTAAGAGTACAATATGGCGCATGAACTGTGCCAAAATATACTCGACCTATAAGCAGACTAGAGAAAAAATACTGCAGAGAGAAGGCGTGGGCGGGCGGGGCGCTTGCCAAGAATATAGGGCGGGCATACCTGCATACAATGTATTGACAGTCCGGGTCCCGTGTATAATTTCTTGTGACATATATGACATTTAAAATGCTTTGCCTTTTGATGTTGTATCAGAATCTTTTCATCGTCAAATTCCCTATTACAATACCTGAATTATGTGCTAAGAATATTATTTGGAAAATAACACGACAAAAAGAATAAAAAGTAATTTCTTATTTCATATGAAACTTCAATAAATATTATGTTGTAATCGACATGGTTTAAAAAAGGATACCAGCACCAGGGTTTGGATGCCTTCTTCTTCTTCCTACCCATTATTGAAACGATAAATAAAGTCACAAAAGTCTATAAATAAAAATAATAAAGAAAACTACACTTAATCACTAAATTATCACAGTTGTATTTACTTGAAATTCTAATAATCAGAAAAATATGTAGCAACGCACTATGTTTAAGCAATGCAAAATGGCGGACAAAAGAAATACCAGATACCACTAATCGAACGGTCTGTTACTTTAACTTGTTGCCACAGATCTTCACTTCGCAGTCAGCCATTTGCACTGTCAAAATAATGTTACCTTTACTAAATTATCGTTTCCATATATTGTGTATGTGTTAAAATATTGTAAAAAATAGTTTTCAAAGTTTTCAAAAAATAAATATTTCATTGAATACTTATATATTTTGCTGAAATAATTTATAATAGACTTATTTATTTAACATACTAAAGGTACATATATCAAGTTTATACAGTTAAAACTTTGTAGTATATAGATATATATTATTAAAAATATATTTTTTTTAATAAAATTAAAAAGAAAAGGAAGAAATCTAATTTACTGAAAATCTTTCTATTAAGCTGATTAATTTTAAATTTTAAATTTGATTAATGTACACAAATTAACTTTTTTTCATTATTTGTCTAATTTTTTCGTAACGATTATTTAAATAGCAACCCAATTTTGACATTATGATACGTCGTAACACTACGTTGCCGTTTTTGCTCGATTTTAGCCAATCAGTAAATTTGCGTTCACATTTTTTGATTGGATAAAATGTAATTCCAAAAATGATTTATAAGCACAGATAATATTTTAATATCAAATATTTAGTTAGTTTAATGATGGTTAAAAGTTAAAAAAAATTCATGAGCTTTTTACAAAAGTACACTTTACAAATTTTTTCGTTCATTTTCATGATTTGGAAATTGGTATGAATGAAAATTCTATCTGTAAACTGTTGACTCCCACTCGGGGAAGATAGATTTTTCTATTTCCTTTTTTTCGCTCTGGAAACTTGCACGGCGTTGAGTTCCGCCACTCAAGACAGAATGCCTCGAAAAAGGCTGAAAGCAGAGACAGAGAAAGTACTAAGCAACGGAGTGTCTAAACACTAGATTCCTATGATTCCTGCAGTTTCCTCTGCCTGAATTGATGTATGTTTATCTTGTTTAATTGCATTTTATATTTTATTTAGAAAGTAGTTCATAAAGTATGTTCGTATCTTGTTACCTTAAAAAATTTTAACATTTCATATATATCTTCAAGAGACCGTCTTTTGTTTTGTTTTGAGCAGCGCTTGGAATTTACGACCCAAAAATAGGTCTAAAGGGGCCTCTTTTTACTAATACTGATTAAATAATTTAATAAGACAAAATATGTAGTATATAAGTTATCATTTACTTAACATATTTATATTAATTAGTTCACATTAAGTTATTATGTTTGAAATTTATCACGAGACACAAATAAGTAAAATAAAAAAAAAAATCATTGTGTCAATACATAAATATTTCTCAATCTTCAACAACGCCTTCGCATTTAAAATGGTGTCTAGAGATGATTGAACACGTTTTCTTTAACAATATCAGTTCGGTTACACAAAGTATCGCAACTATGTATTGCGCTAATTATATTTCAATTACGTGAGGTTGTTGTGTTAGAAAAGTATGAGCTTAGATTATTGACATAAGAACAATATTTTACTTCAACTTATCGGTCTTCTTTATATTTTCGTTGAACATTGTGAGGTGTAGGCTAATAATAATATATCCATATATACAGCTTATTAACATATTATAATTATTTAAAGTACCTAATTTAATTATAGTCGATATAAAATGGAATGATTTAGTAAGAATAAATAAAAAAAGGTAACTTACATCGCTATCTTACACTGTCTTCCCTGCTATAAGCAGAAAGTAGCGTAAAGCTGTTTTTTTTTTGTAAAAATTGTAGAAGGACATTGTTCAAGGTGAATTAGATAAATAAAATGTACATTTTTAAGCCAATATAAAATTTAGAAGGTATCTATTATATATTTTTAATCATCACTATCATCAATCGTCATTGTTACATGAATACAACTCTAATGGGCACGTTATGATATCGTCGCTGGTTCCTTATTTAATTATTACACATTACACTCAATTCACACTTAAAAACATCAAAAACAATTCATAATTCTTTGAAGTGTAATATATATAAATTTAAAAAAGAAAAGTTTATTATAACACTTTGAAGTTAATGTAAAAATTTAAATATGAACTACGCAAACGTAAATATAAAACTTGGATATAACATTTTAGAATAGCAAAAACAATATGAAATATTATTATTAACATACAAGTTTTTTATCAGTTTCAGTTGGAGGATAGATATTTTTACTGTGGCGTGTGGCTGCTAATGGTTCAGTACATAATTTTCGATCATCTTCAATTCATCCTTCAATAGAAAATTTTTTGTTAAAAAAATTAAGCATAAATGATCGTCAATTATACTTATTATAATCATTGTCGCTCGAAGGTTTTGATTACGTTAAACTTAAAGTTAAGGTTTTTCTTTGGTGTGGTCTTATGCAGCAAAGAAAAACTAAAAAGGAAAATTAAAAATGTTATATTAATTTTACCATTGTTATTACCAGGTGGTTTGGAGAAGATGGCTGTGACAGACAGTCTAATTGTTCTATAAAGATCGTAATTTATTCTTTCGAAGTTCCCTAAAATGAGAAGGGAATTTATTTCAGATATTAGTATGAGGGTTGAGAATATGAGTTCAAAAGTAAGTGATCATACAAACAAAAAATATATTTTGTCATGTCTGTCATATTTTGAACACAAACACTGGTTACGCCATTGGAGCTTGACATTTGTCCAAAATGCTCTTAAAATATAATGGCAATGCTTTATTTCGAAATCTTTGCATTGTACTTATGTATTTTGTAAAGTAATCTTCTAATTATTAATACTAGTACAAGTTGGTACAATTTGTGTAATTTTAAATATCGTTGAAGGCCGAAAGGAATATTTATAATTTTAATAGTGTCATTTTCTCTATGAATATACAAAGTTAATGTCCACATATTAAGATATAATATCTAATGTTCAGCTGAAAAAGATATATCTATACAAAAAGCGATTTATGTGTGCGTACATAATATATTGTCCGCAAAAAATATGGTAAATATACCTATTTATTATCGTAAAATTTTTAAAACACGATTCCTTTAAGAAAATATTAACACATCGTGATATCGATATCTGGTAACCATAATAGGGTAAAATTGGTTTTAGAGACAAGAACACTTAATATGATAATTTGAAAAACCAACTATATATTATAAAAACAAGTTTTTACTAGTTAATCTCTAATATGATTTTGACTATATGTGATATAGAAACTTAAACAAAAATGTACAAACTGGCGATTATCAGTACTAATTCCTGTACCAGGACATTATATGTATGTATACTTTTATTTCAATTGTTACAGAAAGTATCGCAAAATTCAAAATATTACATTTATAGATATATATTAACAATCTCGTCGTACCGACGAACTGTTCGAGTAACTCCTGAATCTGTCTTTAGTTTGCTAAAAGATCTTAAGTTGTTAAAAATCATCACCAAAATTCGAGTGTAGCAGCAAAAAAGAATTTCAAATTAAGAGGCTTCTTTAGGCTGTGGCGTAAATGCACATCTTCAACGAGCCCCTTAATCTTTCACTTAGGTTAGGTTACAAGTTCCAGGCTGAGCTGAGTTCCTCACTTCACATTGAATGGAGTGCTAACGCTACTTTATATTAATGTATAAAATTTATAAATCTTTGGGATAAAGCGTGAGGCTAAAAAAAAGATATCTGCCTCTCATTATCACTAAGTTCATTTGTTGATTGTAAACTTACTTATATAAGATAATTCACATTTAATGTTGGATTATTATAATGTTTACTGTTTGAGACAGTAGTAAAATATTATTTTGAGGACGATTTTATATGGATTATAACAACAACTAACATAAACTCATAACATTTAATACGATTCAATGAATATTTTGTCAGTCAGTAAGTATATCTTTATTAATTATATTTATAACTACTTTACTTTACTTTTTTGGCTTCTATTGGCTACACCCTTTTGGTCAAATTTTGGTATAAAAGGTAATTAAATTATAACTAGCAGTTTGTTAGATTAGCGCGTTAGTATATTACATACTCTTTCTAGAAAAATATATAACATAAAAAATATAAAACCAATTTTATATTTTTATATTGTGTTTAAAAGACCAAATATATTTTATACTAGCAAAGTGAGTCTAAATATTTAGCCACAATATCGACATATTGCAGATACATAGGTAATATCGAGATTAGACGAAGTTTGACAAGACTCTTTGTTTATTGAAATTGAATAAATACGTGGCAAACTAGGTAAAGCGCGGCATTGAGTTCCGCCACTCAGCAAACAATGCCTCGAAAAAGGCGGAAAGTGGGGACGGAGAAGGCAGGGACTAAGCAACGGAGTGTCTTAACACTAGGTTCTTATGGTTCCTGCAGTTCCCTCTGCCTACCCTGCCATGTGCGGGATAAAGCGTGAAGCTAAAAAAAAAATACGTCTTTTCTGAAACATTTTTACCTTATTACCATTGCTTACGGACTATTATAAATATTGTAAATTTGCTACAAGCTTATGTAGAGACAAAGGTAGACCCCAGACCCTTTGTCCTACTATCCTTCCAATCACCGAGACATTGCGTGTTAAGTGGTGAAACTTAACGCGCCATTTTTGAGATGGATAATTTAAATATGATTTTCTAATATATAAACTATTGTAACAACAAGTAAAGCTAGTATCTTCTTCTAGTATAATCTCGTAAGCCTATCATCTGTATAACAAAACAGTTTCACGTTAAAAAGGAGGCGTGGCAAGGACTTAGCGGTATTTGTTCACGTCTTACATATCTTTCAGTGAAACCTCTTCATGCATCGTACATGGGCTTGAGGCATGACGCTCATGACTCGGAGGCGTGCTGCCATACAAGTACCCCATTGGTTAGTTTTTTATGCGTCACTCTGATACTTCTCATGTGTTGAGGGATTACTTTTATCTTAAGTGTTTTTCACGCAAACGTCAGATGCTATATGCGGCTTAGGCTTTCAATTTACGTCGTTAGCATCTATTTTTATATAAACCTATTTACTGTTAAACTAATAAATGAATTAGTTCAATTTGTTTTAAGATATGTTAGTGTATTGTGAGGGTCCTCGTGTCGCAGAGGCGCAGCGTTTACCTGTAAACTCGACGGTTTGTTGGTTCAATTCCTTTTCGGGGAAGATGTATTTTCTTGGCTCTGGTAACGTGGCAAACGCAGCGTTGAGTTTTGCCAGTTAACAAGTAATGCCTCGAAAAGGCGGAAAACAGGGAAACAAAGTGTTTTAACACAAGATTTCCAAAGTTCCTGCAGTTTCCTCTGCCTACCCTGCTATAGGCGGGATTAAGTGTGATGTCAAAAAATATAAGCAAATAAGCTCTATATTAGTGCCAATAAATGTATAAGCTCTATATTAATGCCATACTGCTTAAACGGGTACTTACTCTGTAGACTTAATTACGCGGAGATTTTCATACGATATGTAAAAAAAAGTCTTTGAAGTTTAAATTTTTACTGTATTTCAAGAGGTCATCGACTTTAATATTTAAAATTAATATCAGCTTGATTCTTTTACGTGACTTAGAGAAAATGAAGAAGCTAACAGAATGATCGTATAAGGTTTTCTTTTTATTTCCTTTTCAGTCACGGTACCCTAAAATAACAAAAAGCAACAAGAAATAGGTTTAACTAAAGTATATCGTAAAAGGTTTAATTTATTTGTTTAGAGATATGTATACTGCAGCATTGCGATCTTATGCCATCACACAAAAAAAAACAATAGCATTGAATCAGAGTGTGTGCTCATACATTAATCATCGCATAAATAAGAATGCATATTAAAAGAAGTATTTATTATTTTCAGATTATTTTCAGCTTCTAAGAAAAAAATAACTAGCTTCATTAAATGGCATGTGACGAATTAAAAATGGAGACAATATAAAGATTAAAGTTATTTCCGTCATCGTAAGAAATGACGACGTTTTTTCAATAGTTTTTTACTTTAAATTTTAAATTATTTATCTTTTGTTAATATTAAGAAGAGAAGCATTAATTTTAAGGGAAGAAGAGGATAGCCGTGGCACAGAGGCGCAGCGCTGCCTTTAAACTCGATGGATTGTGGATTCGGTTCCCACTCGGAGAGGATGGATTATTTCATTTCCATTGTCTATGCTCTGGAAACTAGGCTAACACGACGTTGAGTTCCGCAACATGTAATGCTTCGCGAGGTGGAAAGCAGTGAAAAGAGTTAACATTAGGTTCCCATGGTTCCTTGCCTACCATGCTATGAGCAGGATAAGTGTGAAACTAGAAAAAAGACAGAACCTGTAAGCGTACAATTATTGAACCCTTTTTTTAGGATTTGGTATCCCTAGGGTAAAACAGTTAATATTAAGACAAGTCACAATAAACGAGTCTCCCACATCACACACTGCCATCGCAATAACGAAATAAACTTAAGGTTTGCTTGTTCGGTTATTGTAATTTATCCCTAGGGACAAAATTGCAATAAGTAAATTAGTGCATCTATTGTAAGTCACCATAAAAAACGCCGAAGACAACGAAGCATGAAGGAGTAATCGATAAAATTTTACCGAGAATTCTTCCTTCCTTTTGATAAAGGAAATAAAAAATAAATATAATAACACCTATATAAATATATTTAATATTAGATTTTTTTATCTATATTCCAGCGTACTTTACATTGTCTACATTCTGTCAGTAAATAATTTGATGCGATTTAAAATCTTATTGTTATAACTCTGCCGCGGTGATCTGAAGTATGTAATTTCCCACATTCTTATTAGTTGTTAATAATTTAGAATTTAACCCACAAACCTTCGCGTTTACAGACACTGCGATGCCATTGTGGCGCAGCTGCACATTGTATGACCGATTACGCGATTACCCATAATATGGTGAATTAAATTACTTTGATGTCTTGCTCTGATTATGGCAGCGTTAAGTTCCATTACTTGAAACAATGTCTGGAAAATTGAGCAGAATGCGGGAAACAGGAAGGTATTTTAACACATGGTTCTTACTATCCTACAATATGCTTTGAACCTTTTTGAATTAATTTAATTAATTTTATTTAAACACTAAACAAAAATCCATGTTTTGTTTTTCATCCAAGTAAATAACGATATTATTTATTGATAAACAATACTTTTTAAATATATATTTTTTTTAAACATACTTATTGTCAAATTCATTTTTATATATGACATAATATTAAATAATGCTGAGTGCACACTATAAATTAAAATATAATAAAAAATTGCGAGTATAAGAAGATTTCCTGATACAAAAGAAGAGATCCATAAATGATTTGTCTTCTTAAATCATTGATCTATAGATACACTTCACTTCATAGATATATTCTATATAGATTAAAAAAAATTAGTTATCTTTACTGCAAATTTGTCTTATATAATTATACAAGTTATAAATGACATTTAATAAAGCACAGGAGGAGACCGTCGTGGCGCAGAGGCGGAACGTCTGCCTGTAACGCGACGGTTTCTGGGTTCGATCCCTAGTCGAAGAAGATGGGTTTTTCTATTTCCATTTTCTTCGCTCTGGCAAACTAGGCAAAGCGCGGCGTTGAGTTCCGCCAGTCAACCAGGCATTGTGTATGCCTCGAAAAAGGCGGAAAGCGGGGACGGAGAAAGCAGGGACTAAGCAACGGAGTGTATTAACACTAGGTTCGTGGGAACCTCACCTCCCTGCAGTTCCCTCTGCCTATCCTGCCATGTGCGGGATAAAGCGTGAAGCTAAAAAAAAATAAAGCACTTAAAAAAATGATTATTGGTTAAAGTTGTAGTAGAACTTTGATATTATGTACACTCGGCTTTTGACAATGTTAAGGAAGTTTGTAAGAAAACCGCAGTTTTTCTCCTAGTATTAAGCAAATAAAAATCGGATATATTTAGCAAAAGTGATTTAATGTACAATACTATGCCATTTCAATATGTCTGATAGTGCGCAGCAGCAAGGCAGTAGCAGAAGAATAAATGTACCGCGTGAGTATAACATTGCGTTTTTTTAAATAATAATTTTTTGACACAATCAAAATATTGCTTTAAATGTATTAGATAAAATGCCAGTCAGGGCTATAATATAAAAAAGGTTTAATATTGCATTTCACATTTTTTTAAATTTTATAATTAACATATTACCTATAACTGATAACTATGTTTAATAAATGATTTTTTATTATATATACCTACATATATACTTTTATACCACCACCATGCGACCATCTAGATTGTATTTCCAAATCTCTATAATTTGCCAAAACAGGCTTAACACGAGTAGTTTCTATATGCATAGCTCATATTTCTTAGTTTACAAAACTATATTTATATTTTAATTAATTCTAAAAAATGCTTCCTAAGCATCAATCAATAATTGATTAAAATGCTTGATTTGTGAACGTGAAAGTTTTCAGAAAAATATATCATTATCAATCCCCCACGACACTAACGAGCTCTACTTTCTAAGCCCCTAATCGTTTACTAAACACTTGCGATACGATATCTTTACAACACACTTAATAACTTGTTATTTAATAGAAACGTTAAACAAATAAGTATATTGTGATATAATGTTCATCGGTGGCATTTTAGGAATTTAAAAACTATTACTATTATAATATAAAATATATATTTTTTTTATTTGTGAATACAAATATACATATAGCAATCTAGGTAGAGGGAATCTAGTGGCAAGACACTCTGTCCTCTACTTACCTCCTTTCGAGGCGTTGCGCTGCGCCGCTACGCCATGTAGGTCCTGAAAATAAAATAGATTTTTATTTTAGCTTATTATATCTGACATATATCAGAGTAGGCAAAGGGAACCTAGTGTGAAGGCTCTTTTTATTTTTTAACAAATTACTTTTTAATTTGCTTCATCTTATTTTTTAATTAAGTTATGCAAAAATAGTCTTTAACAATGATGTATAATCTGTAGATATTAAATGATCACAAGCAGATTTATAACAGCTTATTTTATATTTTTAATATATTCTATTTGACACTTGAATATGCACCGCGCAAAGAGAATAAGAAACTTATTTATATTGATAATAGGTCAATTGTTTCAAGATATCTCTGTCAATTTAAAAAACTTGTAACTTGTACTTCAATCAAAACGATAAAATTATATTATCTAGCACTCCTCGGACAAGTGGTTTACTCTCAGTTTAAATGGCGGTAAATTTCAAGTCTACTTTTTAATTTTTTTTACTATGGCGCACACCTTTCCTATAAATATTCACTTTTTTGTATATATATACACAACGTTATTACTAACTTTTTGCTTTTTATTGTTACGGACATGTATACACATGTTTATTATATTATGTCACAAATTTTATCGATTTTATGCGAAGAAATTGAAAAGCGATTCTTTAGTATTTCTTTTATAGCAACATTTATCGTACTTTCAATCAATGTATTGCTTTTAAGATAATTTTTAAGCATCTTAATCTTATTGACGTTGACAAGCTTGCGTAACTTTGTTTCTTGACCGAGTCTCAAAGGAAAGTATAAATTTTTGTTCATATGAATGTTAACAAGATGCCCTGTCTTGCTAGAATAATATTTTTGTATATAAAAAGTATGTCGTGTCATAAAAATTAGAAATCTTCAAAGAGGAAAATAACTTAAAATAAGTATATGATGATTTATATTTTAAGAAAACTTTGACCATATCTCATTTTACTATTCAAATTATCATGGCTTAAGGCTGACTACGGACTTACTAGATCAAAAATTAAGTATATTTCTTACCACTGTAATAGATCTGGTAGGTATTATAGAGTTAGTAAGGCTTAATCTGGCATATCACATCATGATTATGATGTATAATCTGTATTAAATGATCACAAGCAGTTTTATAACTCATAATCATTATTTAAGATTTGTTATACAAACTCTTTTAAAATAAACAATGCGAAGACTGCTGACTCATTAACACTTTAAATTTTCACGTCAGCTATAGAGTTGTATAACAAAAATAAGAGTGGATACCTAAAACAAAAAGCAGTAGAGAAAAATCATTACTAGGAGACCTAAGACGCTAAAAGTTTTCTTTTATTCAGTACTCACTGAGTACAGGTTTTATCCATATATGACTGCCATGCGCTTCAGTTAGAATCAATTCTAATATAACGATAAATATACTATTATCCTGCTGCACAAGAAAGGTGATAGGGCCTATATTGACAATATATATCTAACATAACAGGCAATGTTATATCTAACATCTGTAAAGCCTTCGCCAAATCTGTGATCCTGAGACATATAACGAAAAAGCTGGATGAAAACCAGCCTTTAGAACAAGCAAGCTTCAAAGCCGGTTTTCCAACAAATCCTCGAAAAGAATAAAGAATATAATTACCAATTTTAATACTGTTTTGTCAATTAGTGTGAAGCTTTTGGTTGATTTGAACATGAAATAAAATAGAAAGCTTTCAAAACCTTAGAATGGAACACACATATATATGATTAATAAAAACACATTTAAAATAATAGCACAATGAAAATGAAACTACAAAGAAAAGGTAAAGCAATAGCAATTAAGAGAGGAATTTATCCAAGAGAAAGAAAACTTCATTACAAAAGCTATGGATTAAACGTCAACGGTAAAAAACCTTACTCATCAGATATTCGCTGACGACTTCCCATATTTTCCAACAATGCCACAAAACAAAACCAACTATTTACAGACACAGATAATGAACGTCAAAAACTAGATTAAGCAATGTGGAAGTGATCAATAAACTGGTTCATAAAAAATATAAAATAAAAGTCGATATCAATGTAGGTGATTAAAATTAAAACTCCTCGTTGCGGCCATAACAGAATGATGTAAAACTTTTTTTGCAGAAAAATGTAGAATAATTACAATTATCTAAATGATATGAAGGTTAAGAATTCATTCATATCATTTATGTTAAAAGTCACTATGTAGGCTTATTGTTTATTTAATTTATTAGCTATTATTAGGTATCTCTAGCACCCGCGGTTGACAATTTGAAATGGATAGATTTAAACAAGTAAACTTGATAACATTGTGTATGGTATGGTACAGTAAAACTCTCTTTTGATATATATATAAATGATATAGTGTGTTAATGACAATTATAATGTCGGTGTAAGTAAATAAGTATTTAGGGATTAATTGGAAATTCTACTACTATTCCACTTGAGCATTCTGGAGCGTTCTACACTTAAGATTAGATAATAAATACACTATGTATATTTATAATGTAATAACTTTGTTCAGTCTACCTAAGTTAGTCAACACACGCTTGATGTTGTTAATGACCCACGATGACTTTAGTTTTCAAAAATTTATATATGTCAATTAAAACGGTTACGAAAGAACTTTTGATATTATGGCACTGTGTCAAAATTTACATTCATTAATTTTCATATGTGGAATTGTTTTCACTCTAACAAGTTTTGTTAAAGCGGCATTTAATTATTGCTTTTAGATAAGATTGACTCCTATGGTCCTAAATCAGGTGTAATCTGTAAGGTCTAAGGTGTAATCTTCAAAATCAATTATAACCTAGATTCTGCTCAGGCTGACAATAAAGATGGATTCCGCTGAAATTATATTCAAACAGACAAGCAAAATTAATTTATAAATCATAAATTAGTGTTCTATTTATATTTCGTAATTTCCTTATATTATTAGTTTTAAAAATTGATTAAATAGATCTCTTCCAGAAAGCCTTGAATGTGAGAGATATTGTTTCTTAAAGAGATGCGCGTACGGTATCTATATTAAATAAACATTAACATCTTATTTAAGACTACCTAGAAATGTACATAATATAAAAAGATATCATCATATAAAATATATGCCTAATAAAATAATATAATAAATATATACATATAATCGAATACACATATTCTGAAGTTGGTCAAGCTTGTCAAGATTTTTTTCATTTGCATCAGGACAACAAATATCCACATCTATAAGTGGTAAGAGTAAAGCTTGTGCAAGAATAGTTTTAGTGCGGACTGGTAAGAAGATTTGGAGTCGTTTAAGAGAATGCAGGGAATAGTGTACATGTTTGTTAATTTCATTAATATGAAATGACCACGATAAATTGCTATATTATAAGGCCCAAATTTCTAGCTGAATCAGATAAGGGTATTATTGTTCCGTTTAATTTTATGCAAGGTAAGCAATTTGCCCATTTACTAATAAGGGCGAGGTCAGAGTTTATGTTTTGAAGTGTTGACTTCAAATCTACCAAAGTAGTGTGTCTATAAATCTGCAAGTCATCTGCATAAAGATGGTAATTACAAGTTAAATTTTTCGTAATATCATTTATGAAAATGGAGAAAAGGAGAGGAGAGAGTATGCCGCCTTGAGGTACACCAGTCAATAAATTGGCCCAGTCAGAAAAAAGTTCATCGGTGTGTGTGTCCGGTGGGTGTGTCTCCGTTTCCAATAAGAATTATTTTATATAGACATCATTGATATGCGTACTTTTTCTTCTATATTGTGGCCAGATCAGTGGCGTGAAGGACATGTTTTGGACTAGAACCTAGGTTTAGGACCTTGAGTCTTATTTTATTGTACCATGAGGGAAGAGCTAATATTTTATTAGGACTAATTTGACCAAATTAATATTTGAATCAAAGTGAATTCAATAAACTTTAATAAACAAAATTATAAATGGTGGTTGTTGAAAATAAACCGATACTAAAGATGAAAAAGTATTTATTAAAATTGCTTTATTGTGAAAGAGGGTGTCGTATGTGTATAATATACATGATTACATATCTTTAAGTTGTAATCTAATAATTGGCTTATACAATTATTGTGTAATCTTGTTACATAAATAATGGTAAAACAGTCACAAGTAAAGTGAGAGGACGTTACTAGTAGTAAATATATGCAATGCTAATCAATATTAAAAGTTTAACATCTTATTTAATATTATTTACAGTTTTTCTTCTATTTTTTTACTTTTCTAATACGTATATAGTCATTTACGTAAAATAAAAGTGTTAGTTTATCTATAAACTAAATAAAGATAAATCGAAGGTATTGTGAGGTTGATAAACATGTCTAAATGACATTTAAAATTCCCATCCCACGACTTCTGTTAAATTATAAACGAAAATGTATCTTATTATGAAAAACATAACATGAAGCGATGATATTTAAACCTTAATAATATTGATAGCAATAGTGTATGTCAATTTTAGTAGATTACTTTAACAAATGTAATGGTCAAGGAAAAGGTTCGATCCCTACATAATTTCTGCCATTTAACTGGTGATGTTTCGAAAGTTGGAAACGTAGAAGTGTCTAAATTCCTTATTACATATATTGCTATAGAATCAATGAGATTGATAATTTACTTCATATTATTTATTATTTCATTGTTAAAAAAACTTTTATTTAATAAAATTAAAAAGAAATCTTTTCTTAGCATGTATACGGTCCTTTAGTTTCTCAAATAAATAAAGTCATTTGATTTAATATTACATATAAACAATAAATATATAGTGCAAATATTACTAAAAAATATCTTGTATTGAGACATGCGTTCTAAAAACAATAGAAAACCAGTTTAGCTGCAGGACGGGAGCGCGGTCCCAAATTAGGTACCTCGTTAAGTTGACCCGTTTCACTCAGCGTCTGATGGGTTCTGAATTCTTAACAAGAATATTGGCAAATTTTAAAATGATGGCTAACGAATTATTACATTGTTAGGGTTGGCACTTTAAACAGGTTCAAATTTCACCAAAAGATTTTTTCTTTTTTATTTATTTTCTACGGTTGTTGTCATCGATCTTTTTCGAAGTACATAAAAAAATATGTAAAAATGAATATAAATATAATATTAATTTTATCTCATAACATTTTATAAGGAAAAGCAAGCAAGGGCGTCCTTATCGGTATTTTATTTCACTTGTCTGTTTAAGTTCAATATACTTGAGAAAATGATTTTTATATTTACGATGTTCTTGTTCTTTATTTGAAATAAAGCTATCGTAAGATATATGGCGTAGTGAGATAGCGTCCGACTGTAGTTGTGAATTCGATGTTTACAGAGGGGGTAAAACGTTTTCATTTAAAACTAGGTAAGCCAAAGTATGGCGTTAGATTCCGACTTAAGTAAAACCTCAGAAAAAAATTAAAAATAATACTGCACAATCCTAGAAGAATTTTGACGTAACTTGATGAGGCTCAGTGGTCAGAGCGCTTGTTCGGTTTCTAAAAAGTCTATATTAGAATCCGTGTATAATTAAATTTTTATAAAAATATTTTCTTTTTCAAAAAACGAAAAGAATATATTTTTATAACTTTATTTACGTCCTAATTTTGTAGGCTATGAAAAGAAATTTGGCATCTTATAAATAAATACAAATTTTTACAATAAAAATTTTCATTTACATACTTCTTTATTTTTATGTTACAATGATAAAATAACATATTATTTATGTTTAAAAACGTTGCAATATTAAAGTATGGGTACATATGAGGTATATATATATACATATTATATATAAATATATATATATATATATATATATATATATATATATATATATATATATATATATATATATATATATATATATATATATATATATATATATATATATATATATATATATATATATATATATATATATATATATATATATATATATATATATATATATATATATATATATATATATATATATATATATATATATATATATATATATATATATATATATATATATATATACATATATATATATATATATATATATATATATATATATATATATATATATATATATATATATATATATATATATATATATATATATATATATATATATATATATATATATATACCTCTTATTCGACTATGAATGTTAGAAATTATTTTTATATATCCCTTTTCGAAAGACAAAGCCTGATTCATCACTACTATTCTTAAGTAACTACGGAAATTGCGGCCAGTAATATTAAAACAATAATTTATGATTAATTTTTCTTCCAAGTATGTTTATTTGTAATAATTTTTGCATTTAAACGCAGTGAAAACCTTGTAATTGCATATAAAACAGTTTTATGATTTAGGTTACGTAAGTAAATAGTTAACTAATATACCTAAATATATTTTGAAATTTAAATATGTCATCATAAAAATGGAGTAAGTAGGTGTAAGTAGGTAGTATTTACTTTTTTTTATGTTTTGCTTGGAATTTAAATTTTTGCTCACAAACGGAATATGTTAATAAATAAGTTCAATTTTCATTATACCCTATGCAAAATCTTTTGCATGGATTATTTTTAAGATCATCTTTAATCCAAAAAGGAAGCATTGTTAACGAAGAAGTTTCTTTACTATTATAATCTTGTCCTTGTGACTCACAGCACATGCATAATATGTGCAAATGTAAATGAGCAGCATCAAACAAACGTGATGAACGAGTCATCGTATTTACAATGTTACTTTCCTTTATACACACGACAGTATGTCACAAGTTTTGATTAAACCCCACAAAAAGTTCTTATGGAGTTCAATGACTTATAATTGTTGTGGTATGTCAATGAAAATATAAATATATTTATAATACTCAAAGTGTCATCTTAAATATCTATACAAAAGGCTAATAAAAAAAATGCCGTCTTCCGGTCAGAATCAGATAATTCGCAACTCAATAGGATCTGATAAGCGTAATATATCACACGAATAATACTCATATGTCAATTTCACTGATCTCTAAACTTATCAAGGCATGGCTATGACTTACAGTCGCGTGGCTTAAAAACAAGGTTGCACCATTCCACCGTGACAGTCCACAGAAACCTTCGTGCGGTGTAACGCGTGTCGCCGGCAGCATGACAAACTGACGCAAATACCCGATAAAAAATTAATATATAAAATAAAATATAACGTTTGCTAATTAATTAAATTAACATTTTAAATAATTTGTGAGTAATATTAAGTGCGTTAATATTTTTGTTGTAAATATTTTTAAAACTCTTATCTGTGAAAATGGGGTTGAAACCTGAAGATGATAAAAGACCCAGCAAGCTGGCGATTATGGATGACATGTCAGACACGCCACGTAAGTTTTTTTTTTAATTTTAAATTTTTTATTGGCTTTATCATGGTATATAATCCTAAAGAAGTTACTTTAAATTTTATAGATAATTAATTTTTTTGGCTTTTAAAAGTCGTTATAAATGTTACTGTACTTAAAATTTACGAGTTTTTATCCATACTGCCGATTAACAGCAACAATTACTGATGCCATTTGCAATTATAACTTATTTTTAAACATTAACAATGAAAGTGATCGCGTGTTCGCATCAGTATTTAATAGTATAATTGAATTTAAATTATCTTTATTAGTTAATATTTACGTTAATATATAAACGATTTATTGAGGACTACATAAATAGGACAAATAGGAGAAGAACCTTTAATTAACAATATTAAATACTTTATGTTTATTTATTTTCTTCTTAACAATAAATACCCACTTCCAAATAGTTTTATTATTTTTCTAACATGTGCCACTTTTAAGTGAATTTCAGTTATAAATATATTTTTAATATTTTTTGAAACGTTAATTCTTAAAAATCTATTTATATAAACGTCGTAAAATATGTACGTAAGTAAGTACTTCAGTCACGAAAATGGTAATGGAAAAAGAACTGTAAATATAATAACTATCGCTGATTATCTTTTCATCTTGTAATATTTTTCAATTAAAATGTCCGTTTTAAATGTTTTTTGGGTAAATTTAAGTTAATTTGAGCTTGCTGAAAAATTACAAATATACTAGACTTATTTTAAAATTGACTTCGATAAATATCTAAATGACTGTAAAAGTAAAACTGTGTCAAAATCCATTAAGAGATAAGGACGAAACAAGGAGACATTGCAATTGGTACGACTAAGATATAATATGTAAATGGCAGTTTCATCCTATTTAAATAAGAACTATTTAATATTTCAAACTTTTTTCCAGTAGATTTTAAGTGAAGCATTAAAAATTCCAGTATATATTTGGATGACATAGTTTACTTTTGAATTTTGTACTGTACATAGTTTATTAATTTAAAGAGAATTGGTAAATTTTACAATAATCCAAATTTTTTATATTTTTTTTCTTGCATACTTAAATCAAATTAAAATGTAATATTTTTTTAATAACGAAATATAATATAAAATTTTGTATACACACACACACACACACATATATATATATATATATATATATATATATATATATATATATATATATATATATATATATATATATATATATATATATATATATATATATATATATATATATATATATATATATATATATATATATATATATATCCTATCAAATTTTGAATGTGCTCAAAGAGAATGTGCTCAAATTATTTTGGAGAACATCGTTTTTAATATATATATATATATATATATATATATATATATATATATATATATATATATATATATATATATATATATATATATATATATATATATATATATATATATATATATATATATATATATATATATATATATATATATATATATATATATATATATATATATATATATATATATATATATATATCCTATCAAATTTTGAATGTGCTCAAAGAGAATGTGCTCAAATTTCTAAATCCTTACCTTGTTATTCAAATAAGTTTTCATTGACACTTGTTATCAAAAACAACGGCTTCCGCAAGGCTGTATTTTAATGCCGTAGTAATTTAAAAATCATAATTTAATGTGATAATGCTTGTTTTAATTTATTTTGTACTTTCTCACACCATTAACTGCATTTAATATAGTATGTAGGAGTTTTCTTCCTTAATCAAGAAATCTGCACTTACTTAGTTTTGTTAGGTAGATGTTAAAGTTACACTCAATACTTAAAAAGAAATAACTATATAACATACTGTACTGTGTTAATTTATGAGAATTATAAATTGCATTATAAGTAAGACAGTAATATTTAAAACAATTGTTTCATTTTTAAATAACAATGGCCAATAATACTTAGTTAACACTAAAATGACAGTTACAGAAATATATAAAAAATATTATGTTACAAAGAACATAACAAGCTAATAATTTGTTTTTATTATGAACCCATAGTGTGTCACGTAATATTGATTTATACATTTTACATAACTTTGTAAATTTATATAAAATAAAGCTGCGATCGATAAACGAGTATTAAGGGGTTAACGATTTTCTTAATATTTTATGAGCCGAGTCTCACACTTTTGTCGTAGTATTTACATATATATGAATATAAAGACTTTTCCGAACAACCAAAATAATCTAATAAATTAGGGTTTTTGTACACCGGGAGAGTTGAAAGAGGTTTATCGTAAATGTCACCGTGAACATGACATTTTAGGTTTTATAATCCACGTAAACAAAATCACGAAGTTTAGACCGTTGACTACATCGTTTTTAATATATTTTTGCCTTATGGATTTGTGTTTATCATTTTAAGATATAGGTACCTATTGAATAACAAAAATTTGAATTTGAATATGCAATAAAAATTGTATTTCATTTATTATGTAAAGTTAACAAAATATTACAAAACTATGAAAGAGAATGGAAATGTTTCGTTTTGTAATAAAATACGACGTAGGTATATAAAGAAACATCTTTCCACATTAGACATCATTTGTAATAAGTTTTAACATGATAATTATTTAATTACGTTAATTAGCGGATATTAAATTTATTTATCACATCACTTTCTGTTACATCCACTTCGTTCCATGGAAATATTTCTATTTAATATTGTATACGGATTTTTTAAATATATTAATGAAACCAATATACCAATCATGTCCCCACGTGCGTTTGACTTACGAAACAAAAATTTCAAATAAGCTTATTGATATTAACAATTGCATCGATAACAGTTACGAAATGTCACCCGAGTACGAAATAATAATTTATTTTTCAATATATGGAAATTTATGTCAAGGATGCGGTATAGTTTTTCAAATTGAATTGAATATGGAGTTGCTTTTATGATACCTTTGTTAATTTGTTCAAATTAGTCGAAGAATTTTAAAATATTTGTATTCTTTATCAGCCAGGACAAAGCTCTGGCCTATGGGAGAGGTAAACAGAAGTTATATAGAAGGATTAAATATCCCTATTAAAATAGGGGATTAAAAATAATAAAAAATAATGAAGAATTATGAATCTATATCAAAATTACGTATTCTGTAATATTATGTATCAGCTTTCATAATATTGAAAATAGTTGTCCAATAATATTCACAAGTAGTATTCGTTAAAGGCCAAGTATTCTTAGGTAAATAGTTAACACTAAATAGTATTGTTAACGCTTAACAGTGGCTTATCAAAATTTATTTATGTCAAGTCCAGACGTATCTTTGTCGGTCATCTGTGGTCAGCTTACACTTTTGAAATAGCACCTTAACACCTTTACCACCATACATTATTACATCACATTTTTTTTTTTTTTTTTTTACTCCGTCCCCACTTTCCGCCGTTGTCGAGGCATTGCGTGTTGAGTGGCGGAACTCAACGCCGCGCTTTGCCTTAGTTGCCAGAGCGAAGAAAATGGAAATAGAAAAATCCATCTTCCCCGACTGGGGATCGAGCCCAGAAACCGTCGCGTTAGCCGCGTTACAGGCAGACGTTGCGCCTCTGCGCCACGACGGTCCTCAACATCACATTTTGTTCAGAAATATAAAGTATATTTTAATTTTAGCAGAAATAAATAACCTCTTAGTATAATAAATACTCTGTGTGACTATTAGTTAAGTGTTAACATAGAACTTTGTTTACATTTGAATATCTAGAAAAATGATAAAATGAAAGATATTTTTCAGAAAACATGTTAGAATAATATATATATATATATATATATATATATATATATATATATATATATATATATATATATATATATATATATATATATATATATATATATATATATATATATATATATATATATATATATATATATATATATATATATATATATGAGAAGAAAACTGCTTAGCATTCTATGGATTCACCGTGCGGGTGCCGGGCCCATCGCGTTGTAGGAAGAGGAGCTCCGATCAGCGCTTGGGACTTGCGACCCAAGTGTAGGTTTAAAGGGGCCCCTTTAAAATGCATTAACGCTCACCTTCACTGTCCGAGCTCCTCCCACTACCTAACCAAATTTTAAACGATTCTACCAAAGCCGCCTTTGAAGTGCGTTCTAGAAATGAATTTATAATAGTTCTAGATAGGCCGAGATCTTTGAGTAAACTATAGAGAGATTTCGCTGTTATACCTCTCGCTCCTACTTCAACCGCAAATAAGCTAACTCTAAACCTATTTCTGGTCAGTTCGTTTGTAAGATCGAAGTATTTATTAAGTTTTAGTTGGTGACTTTTTGGAATATTTGTTTCCCACGGAACTGTAAGTTCTACCAGTACTACGCGTTTTAGGCTTCGAGAATAGAGAAAAATATCAGGTCTGGATGACGAAACACAAATATCCTCAGGGATTCTATACTGTTTCTCATACGTGTCCATCATAAGTGTCCAATCGGGAGCTGGATCTAATATAGAGAAAGGTTTTTGTGTGAGTTTTTTATAAAAACCTTCTTTCACAAACTCTATTGAGCGTTTGTTGGTTGTTATATTTCTCTGTGCTCTTGCTACAGATAGACTAACGGCTTCACGTATGATTTCTAGTACTTTATCGTGGCGCCGCGAGTATTGACCACTATCCAAGAGTACCCTACACCCCACCAGCATATGTTTAGCTGTCCCTACTGCCTCTTTACAGATGTAGCAAGATTTATCGGTAGCTTTACCCCATCTTACTAAATTACTTTGATCTGGAAGAGTCATTTGGAACGCATTTAGATAGAATTTTAATAGTGCTGGAGACCAGTCGTGAATTAGGGTGCGCCATTTTAAAGCTAAAGGGATACAGAATTCTCCTATAGTTAGCCACTCGTTTTGCATTTCTAAACCCAATGCGTGCACCTTATATTTGTCGTTCTCGTCTTGCCGAATGAAAGATTTTATTATGTCTATGTCTTGATCTTTCCTCTTTGATCCTAACCCTACTTTACTAGATTGTGCTCCTATCATAAATTGCTTATGGAATTGAAGTCTTGACTCAAGCTCTGGGACACTTTTGTCTTTTGAGAGTGAGATAACAATGTCATCCCGTGATTTTCCCAGAATATGTGTTTTGGCGACTCTTAGGTGTTTATAGAGCTCCGATGGTTTCTTTAATCTCAACCCAAAACTATTTTTGTCTCTAAATAAGGTTGAGGTGTCCGCCGAATGCGCTAGCCCAAGCCAAAACTTCAGTATCTTTATGACACTTGCATCTAACTTTGTTAACAGGGTCTTATTGAAATCATACACGAGGAAAGGCCAATTCAGACGCGATGTTAGAAAATTGTCGTAAATCCAAACTTTCTTGACATTACTTATAGGTTGATGATCTACCTTCTCAAGATCCGTCAAAAAGCTGTCGACTAGTACATCTAAAGATGGAGTGCGGCCTTTGTAGTCTATTTTCTTGCCGAGAAATTTAAAAGGTGTCGCTTCGGAAACTATAGCAATGCTTTTACCGCCAATTTTAAGTCCCGGATCGTATGAGGTATATTTAGTGTTTCGCCTTCCCAGACATAAACAGTGACACTTACTAGGTTTTGTCCTCATTCCTTTCGTCCACGCACAAAATTCGTCTACTTCATCCAATAGCAGTTGGCATTGCTTTGGGTTCCTAGTCAGTATCGCAAGGTCGTCCGCGAAAGCAAGGATAGATTCTGTGTACTTATTGTTGAACTTAAACCGATAACCCCATTTTTTCTCTTGTTTAATTAGATTATCTATTAAAATATTTATTACAATATTAAATATTATTGGGGATAAACAACAACCCTGAAAAAGACCTACTCTATAGCTTAAAGGTTTTGAATGGCCGTCTTTAGAGGTTATAACGAATTTTAGTTTCGAATAGTATGACGCGATTATGTTGCTTATTATCGTAGGAAAATTGTACCATTTTAAAGCAAACATCAATAGATCGTGTTGTACTGATCCGAACGCGTTTTCTAAATCTATCCAACACACCGTAATTTGCCTCTCACACGTTCTGGCGTCTTTTAAGCTTTCGGTTAACAAACTATTATGCTCCAGGCATCCAGAAACTCCAGGTAAAAACCCTTTCTGGTAATTCGGCCTGAAGTACCTATTGCTAATCATAAAATGGGTCATTTTCGTTTGAAGTATTGAGAAAAAGATCTTAGATAGAGTATTCGTAAGAGCAATCGGCCTAGTATCTTTTGGATCTGTTACCCGGTCTTTTTTGGGAATGAGGACAAATACCGCTTCTCCAAACGACGTAGGTATTTGCTTTCTTGACCAGATTTTACCATATAAGTTGTGGAGGTATTTACGAACAGATGAACATTTTTTGTATACTATATAGGGGATACCATCAGGACCTGGAGCTGATTTAGATGGTTTCTTTTTGATTTGTTTATTTATTTCCTCTAAAGTTGGTGGGTCACTTTGAAAGTCAGTGTGAGGAATCTCAGGTCGTTGTTTATTTGGCTCCTTATATAGTCTTTCTATATTAGCTACTTCGTACGTGCTTCTATAATGTTCATAAGTTGCCTCATTGGTCAAGATAAGCTTACCTCTATCTTCTTTAAAAATGTTTTTCGAGTACTCAAAAGGATTTTTATCAAAAGCTACCTCGTGTTTAGCCCGATCGAAATTGTTACGTTGATCCGCGATCTGTTTCGATATACCCTGAATTAATTTCAGGGTTGACTGTAGCGCCCTAGACAATTGGTGACTAAGATAATTATCGCCTATCGTTTTGGCCGCACGAAGATTCTTTTTTAGCTCTCTTTTTTTCCTCCTCATTTTCGACTTAAACGCGTTTTCCTTGTTTTTACGAGCGTAATGATTTGGAGACGGATATATTTCGTTGAAATAGTCATAAATAGTTTTTTGGAAAGTTTCTACTTGCGTGTCTAACTCCTGTTTCGAGCCCGGATGCTCTAACAGGACCGCTAATCGTTCGTCGTGTGCTTTCCATGTCGATTGCTTTATATTGGGAATGCTAAGACGTGTCCGGGTGGAAATGGACTCCTGATACTTTTCACTCAATGGCTCACCATGGGACATATGAGGGTCAACTCTATCCGCAGTGATAGTCGAAGAGCTTACCGACGATTGTCGTGCTTCAACACCATCATGTGTTTTAAGATGTTTAATATACCAGGCTCTTCTCTTGTAATTTTTCCCGCACGTGGGGCATTTCAAGTCCGTATTCGCGCCGCTTTCGTTATTTGCTTCAACCGGTGGACAGTTCTTCCGCCCCCCCTCTCGGACTGTCCCAGGGGTATTTTTCTTATGAGGACATGTTTTCTGAAAAATATCTTTCATTTTATCATTTTTCTAGATATCGTATTTATTAATATCTATTAATTTATTAATATCTTTCATTTTATCATTTTTCTAGATATCGTATTTATTTAATATAAATATTGTTTAATTTTCGTTTTCTACAAATCGAATTCAATACATTGTGCTTTGAGTGGTGGAACCTCACCATTTTGTAACTAGCTTAATTAAATATGTAACCGGCAAATGTGTCCTGAAACTAAAAAACATTTTTTTTAATTTTTAAGTTCAGTTTCTCTATTACAATCTTATTATATCTAATGAAAAATTTATTAAGTACTACTAAATAATAAATATATCGTTTGAAATACACTAATATATTTAAACATTAGTATATTTTAGTATTTGTAGTAACTTTAACACTATAAGTACTTCAGTAGATGATGAATCATACACAAACTAAAATTTGCAAACATTTTTTGTGTAAATTAAGGTGTTTTTCACTTTGTTTGTCCACTTTAGAATTTAAAGTGTACAGTAAGTGTACACAGAATTTTTTAATCATCTACAAATAGTGAATCACTCGTGTAGTCGCCTATGCCATAACAAATCATAATATATAGTAAAGACAACATTGAACGAAAAACATATATGCAGAAGAGAATCATATACATAAGTATGTGTATTTAAGTTTAACATAATTTTTGCACCTGCTGGGCCAAAAGAGTTTATTATTATGACCTCCATTTTCCATTTTTTTATTCAGTTGGCAACACTGACTGCGATATTATATTTATTATAAATATATAGTAATTCACTTCACTAACAAAGGTTTTTAGTTCCACCATCGTTCAGCCATGACGACGTCAACATAAAATACAATATGAACATTTTAAAATAAGTTTCATTTAACTTTATATGTATTTTTCACATGTACGTTGTAGAAACATATACATGTCATTAATATTCTAACCTGATTTTTAATGGATAATGGGGTATGGGAAATATACATGTATTTTTTAATTTATTAAATTGTAAGTTAGTGTTCTAAGATCTTATTGAGGATAAATAAACTATTTTTATTTCTCCACTGTAGTATTTGTATCTCAAATTCGGGTAGAAACGATGAATGAAGTGGTTTGCATTTATCTTTGCGTAAAATAAATAATATTACTAAATTATTATATAGGTAACCTATTGCAGTACTAAGCACTACAAAATATTTTTTATATCATATATACGCAAAAACAGCTCTTGATTTCAAGTTTAATGACTCTTGAAAAACTTGCTATGCTGTAAATCTAGTTTTATTTAATAAATTATTATAAATTAATCAAGTGTCATTTAAAAAAATGCCCCGCACTATGTAGAATTTGTGCTAACTAGCTAACTGCACTTATCTTACTACATGTTAATAATTTGTCGGTGAGTCAATTTATTGACAAAGATATAGGCCGCAGTAGTTCACGATGATCGCCTTCATATTACTAAACCTGCTGAAATTCAATAGACCGCGCGGGTAAAAACTCAGGACAAAGCTAGTAAAAACACATGATTTATTATTCAATTTAATGTTATTTTTGTAAATGCTAAACGCCAAAGTTATAATCTAAATTATACACACCGGAAGAATGCTATATTTATTTACACCAGTGTACCTTGTAATCGTAGGCTTAAACGATTTAGCTAAATAATGAATGATTAACATTGACAGTGACAGTGACATTCTTCACTGTAGAAGTAGGCGTTCGGTTTTCTTTTTCTTTAAAAGAAAATGCGTATGTAAACATTTTGTATGTAATAAGTATTTAGAAAGTGTGAGTATTTATTTAAATATTGTGTAAACATATTAAAGTATGCATAGAAATCATTTCCTTTTGTTGACGTGACAACGTCTTAAATTAGGTTGCGGCTCGGAGTCACATATGAAAAAGGTAACGTAACGATGTGTCAACTGTCACCGAACTATGATCGGTCCGCAGCGCGTATCACTTGACACATGTACAATGTTTTAGTAAACAAAATATATTTTCTATAGTTAAAATTTGTGCAATTTATATTATAATTATTAATCATATCAATAAATATTCTACCGAGAAAAAGACGTTGTCACGTAAAATTTTCGCCCGTAAAACCCACTTTACAGGCAACCATTTTTTTTTTAAAGTACTTATATATTGTACATATTTGAGCTTATGAGAATTATTTTGTACTTGAAATATAAGTAAAAGATTAAATAGATCAATCTGTAATGTCATTTAACGTAAAAGGAAAAGATAAGAAAGATTGTGTCACCTATCTTGTTGACAAACGTCTTCAGATGCATACAATCAATATGATATAAATCAACTAATTTGCAGCGAGCCATATATAAAGAAAATATATTTTAAAATTTTGTCTATGAAACAAAATATTTGTATCTAAAAAGTTCACCTATATTAAAAGTAAATATTGCAATATTTCTTTATATAAAATTTGATAGAATCATTTAGTTTATATAAAGTTTTGCTATAGTTATAAGTAAGTAGAAAAGTAAATGCTTAATGACTTTATAGCGTAGTCTGTACTTTTGGGGTCATAATAGCCTGATAAATATTGATCAACATTTGAGGCAGCCTCACCGTATTTTTTATGCATATTATCTATAAATGATTTTTAAATCCAAAAATATAGTAAACAAGTTTTACACAATCAGATAATTAAACACATTAGATTTCTTCCGTTTAGTTAAATAAATTATAGTTTTAAATTCCGGCGACAGACACTATGAAGTTGACGGAAGATGGAAAACAATATGTCGTTATCCTCCATCCATAGGAAACTATATTATAATGTATTAGAAACGCATTAATACCAAGAACCCAAATATATCTGCATCCATATATTTTCTATTCTATCTAAGTATATATCTAAGTATATAATTAAGTTTTAGTATAGCGTTATGTCATCAAAAAGTTTATAATATACATTTTGAACGAATATGAATTTCTGACTGACAATGAACGTTGAAATAATGAATGTTGAAGGTATAAAATTTGAAGAGTTAACTTTTTTGACGTGACAACCTCTTAAATTAGGTTGCGGCTCGGAGTCACATATGAAAAAGGTAACGTAACGATGTGTCAACTGTCACCGAACTATGATCGGTCCGCCGCGCGTATCACTTGACACATGTACAATGTTTTAGTAAACAAAATATATTTTCTATAGTTAAAATTTGTGCAATTTATATTATAATTATTAATCATATCAATAAATATTCTACCGAGAAAAAGACGTTGTCACGTAAAATTTTCGCCCGTAAAACCCACTTTACAGGCAACCATTTTTATTTTATTATTTACAAACTGATATAGAATTTAAAAAATATATTTTTTTGATAATTTAATGAAAGTTTACGAAAGGAAAGTAAACGAAAGTTTATATTAAAAAGAAATCTTTTGCATGAATTAAAATATATTTCCATTGAAAACCCTGTTTCAGTAAAATACAAATATTTGTCAACGTCGATCAGAAATATAATATCATGTATACTTTTGTTATAACATACTTACTTTCCAAGTTATGCAACGATACGGTCTCCGGTGTGCGCGATTCAATCAGGTGTAAATATTTACAAGGAACATAATATCGTTTTGCACGTGTCCGTTCTAAATTGTTTGTATACAAATAGAGAACGAAATTATATGTGACTAAGTAACTGTTTGAAAACCACTAGTTTTCACTGTTACGAATTGTACTTGATACAACTTATGTAAGCTACATTTTTTTATGTTCAATAGTTTTTTTTTTATTTATAGCTTCACGCTTTATCCCGCACATGGCAGGGTAGGCAGAGGGAACTGCAGGAACCATACGAACCTAGTGTTAAGACACTCCGTTGCTTAGTCTCTGCTTTTTTCCTTCCCCGCTTTCCGCCTTTTTCGAGGCATTGCGTGTTGAGTGGCGGAACTCAACGCCGCGCTTTGCCTAGTTGCCAGAGCGAAGAAAATGGAAATAGAAAAATCCATCTTCCCCGAGTGGGAATCGAACCCAGAAACAGTCGCGTTTACAGGCAGACGCTTTACGCCTCTGCGCCACGACGCAATAGTTAGTGTCTTCAACTTCTTTCCGGTGGTACAATGTGGTTCTACATGAGTTGATTCGAATGGATTTTAATGTCATTTGTTAATGCGCATCAAGCTCAACAACTTTAACTTAGAAGCCCTTTCTATATTTTTGATAGCTGAAGCTATATTTTTTATAGCTCTTCTATAAATTAAATCTTTTAAAGTTCTATATAAATAAAATAGAAAAATCTATTTAATAAATAAGGTTTTTCTGAATGTCGGTATAAATTAAATGTCTGTATTTCATTCAGTTTTTTACTGTTGGTACAACAATTCTGGCGATTTTAGAGGCACAGTGTATTGGATAAATGTATGGGGGGAAACAAGAATACTTTTTTGCACACATACATATCTGACTAGTATTACAAAAAGGAATTGTCATTCTTATAATTTTTATCAACATTTACTGTTGCAGTACAGTTATTATGAATTTAAAAACATATAAAATTATTAAATAGTAAAATTTGTCGAGGTGTGACTTTTTGTCTCAATAAAATTTTATAGAGCCTGAGATAATTTATTTCAATGATTGCAAAAAATTACTCGAACTTAAATAATAATGAATATACTAGTATTTATTTTTTTATGTACTGAACTTTATATAAAGTTGTGAAATACAACCAAGAAGTTTTTAATGACGTTGCATTCTTACATTATTCATAAATAAATTTATAATCTGTATAATATAATTCTGTACAAGAATTGTCGTCAAGCAATTGTAGGCCTGTATTATTCTGGGAATTCAAGTAGGAAATGGATTCTTACGTTACATATATTAGATATTATAGATAGATACCGTCTCATGTCGCAATCTCATACATTTCTGACTGACATAATCTGAACATCCTCGAGATACTGTTTCGCAGGAAATGTTACGTATTCACATTGTTACTCAATTTTTTTATTTTATCATTTATTTTATCTTGTCGGATTTCTTATATTTTCCTGTATAAGTGCTGAAATATGGATAGATATTTTGTACTCTGCTATATTTTTTATTTATAGTTTTCGTCATGGCAAGAGAAAGAATTTATTGTGACAGTAAATAGAGAAAAGACTGGTCTTGTCCAAATTTAAGCCCTAAATTTATTATTATATTTGGTCTAACCAGTAACATTCCCATGTTGCGTATTTTAATTTAAGTAGTTGCAATTTATTTAATTCTCGTACGAATTTAGTACCTAAACGCTGTAGTGAAACTAAATTTAAATAAGGAACAAAAAAAAATACAATACAATACATTTTGTTAATTACTATTAATTGACAAGAATAAATTTTTGTAGACATTCTCTTGATCTAAGTAGACGACACGTTATGAGTTTTTTTAAATATTACAAAATAATATATTTCAACCTAGAAAATATAGAGGCACATAGCACAGTCAGGCCAAAGTTGCCTGAACAGATCGTTTTAAGCGATAAGGTTTGCCTTGTTGTGCTTTTATTATTTTTTTGTCTTATTCCTTATGTTATGTTTTTGGTTCTGTGCAATTGACAATATTATTATTATTACATATCAAATAGTATAATTGTCAAAGGCCGAAAAGCTATATAAAATTTTTATTTTCCGCTAATCTGCACTTGGAGATGAAGAAATCAAAAATGCTTTATGCGTAGATAACACGCTAATTTGCTACTTGCGTTGTTTTTACAAATGATCTTTTTATATGCTTTCGTAAGGATTATAGTGTCATAGTAGCTGTGATAAGAGGAGTATGTACTTACTTAAGTATCTATAAAATTTAAGTGCCTCTCCGTACATGGCTTTCTTAAAAGAAATTTGATTATCTATAATTAAAATGTACGTATGTAAGTATATCTTAATTAGAATATTGATTTCTAGGTAAAAGAGAAAGTAATATGAGTTGTAACGAATATTTAGTGGTAAAACATTTTTTATATTTGCAGAGTTGAATGGACTAAGCAGTTATCTAAACTTTGACTTGACAGTACGAATTTTGGATTTCAATAAAAAATATATATTAATTTTAATAAGCAACATAATAAATAAAAAATATCTTAGCATAGCATAACATATTTAATGTTATTTCAACGTTTATTAAATTTTTTGATAATGTTCCGTTAATAAAAATGCACAAGTAGGATAAACATACCCAGTAATATATCTCTAAACCGTGTATCCTTTTGAATAAAATATAATGGAATCTATTAGAATACCCTAATGAGTACTTAATTTTTTCGTTAAATTACAATGTCCCATACAATTTAAGACAACGTTCGATTTGTTTCCGAATTAACAAGTAAATTTTATTATAGTTAAGTAAAAGATTGCTTTTGTATAGTGAAATGATCACAGCATGAATAATTTTAGTTTTAAAATTACACTCCAGTCTCGAAAGTTAAGCTTTTCTCATGACCTTCGCTTTTGCCAGTCCTATAGAAATATGCTTATATGGTCAAGACTTTTGACACTAATAACATTTAATACTTCATGGTTTATTACATTAAATTTATTGTTTTCGAAAGTGTACTGTCATCGCAAATGAGCGAGCCAGCTGTTTAAATAATTATTTACAAGTCGTTAACAATGATTGCATTAATGTTAAAAGTAAGGGTGTTTTAAGTATATTATTAAAGAATTTATTTTAGAATTTAGAAGAGAGCTGGGACGGAGAAATCAGGGACTAAGTAACGGAGTGTCTTAACACTAGGTTCAATTGGTTCCTGCATTTCCCTCTGCCTACCTTGCAATATATGCGGGATAAAGCGTGAAGCTAAAAGAAAAATTTAAGAATTGCCCCTCAGAATTGTATGCAAGTAGAATACGGGATATGTGAATGTTAATTAAAAAAATGTTTTTTTTTTAATAAAAAAGGTTACATAGCCTGTACTTATTTACTTAATTAACGCATTATCTTGAGTTTTAATTATGGATTACAGCTTATCGCAGCAAATCTGCATTTGTGATTTAATGGTTATTAGGATTCAAACTACTTTAATACCTCTATCTTTCTTAATTCAAAACAAATATAACGTGCCATTTTATAAGATAACTAATTATAAATTAAATAAAAACCAGTTACTGCATACCATAAAAATATTATATATATATATATATATATATATATATATATATATATATATATATATATATATATATATATATATATATATATATATATATATATATATATATATATATATATATATATATATATATATATATATATATATATATATATATATATATATATATATATATATATATATATATATATATATATATATATATATATATATAATTAGGGGAAGGTTGCTATCATTGGACCACCTAACTTTGTGACATCATATCTCATGAAATATTACCTACAACTTAAGACAATTAATGACATGTGATGCTTTTTTATATGAATTAATGATATATAAATGATTGGCAATGAAAGTTGAGAGGCTTTAGAGCTATTCTAATATAACTTTTCAATGACAAGTTGCTTTCTTTGGACCACCGTCGCCTTGAATGGACCACTAAGTTGCTATCATTGGACTTTGAAACATTTGTATTAATGGTCCAATGAAGGTGACTCAAATGAAACACAAAATAAGAATTACCTACTTTTTTTATTAAAATTTTTCTTCTTAAATCCAGTTGTACTGCTCATACATATATGTGGCTCTTAGTTGACGAAAACTTATATCTGGATGGTGCATCATGTATGCACAGTACTATTTTCCAGGAACTTCTTTGGTTCTATTAAAACGATGTTTAATTTCATTTTTCTCAGCTAATTGGAGGCAAGAACTCTGACAACTTTGGGAGTAATATAAAAAAAATAATTCTCCATTTCAACAACGTGATTGCTAAATTTAGTTCCTAAAAACTCCGCAAGATCTACTTTTGATTCCACTATTTGAATTTCTTCGACTTTTTTTATTTTTCCCATCGAATTGTCTTTTTAATATGGCTTTTGGAACGCCATACGTTCGACTTGTTTCATTTAATCCAATAGTTTTTTTGAAAAAATTCTACAGTTAGTTTCATACTAGTAACCAATACTGTTTCGTCATTTAACAATAATATTTCCTATTCTTTCCCTCTGCCGACATTCTGGAATATATTTATAAATATAATCCAATTACAACTAAAAGGTAGGTATCTATCTACATGCAATACCAAAATATTCAATTTACAATATAAAACTCATTATTTATTAACGTTGATATTAGTTACTTTGATTGGACCGGTCCAATGATGGCGTCACCATTCATATATATATATATATATATATATATATATATATATATATATATATATATATATATATATATATATATATATATATATATATATATATATATATATATATATATATATATATATATATATATATATATATATATATATATATATATATATATATATATATATATATATATATATATATATATATATATATATATATATATATATATATATATATATATATATATATATATATATTATATATATATATATATATATATATATATATATATATATATATATATATATATATATATATATATATATATATATATATATATATATATATATATATATATATATATATATATATATATATATATATATATATATATATATATATATATATATATATATATATATATATATATATATATATATATATATATATATATATATATATATATATATATATATATATATATATATATATATATATATATATATATATATATATATATATATATATATATATATATATATATACAAAGAGCAGGCCTGGCAGACGTAGTTATGGTAGAAAAAGTAACATCGCTATCGTCATGATATATGGGATTTTAATAGTTTACCTATAGCAAATTCAATATACAGAGATTTTTCAGAGCAACAAGTAATCTTTTGGAATATATAAGATATATAATTACGCATAATTTTTATTAAGCGAAGAACAGAGTGTCTTAACACTAGGTTCCTACTGTTTTCTCTGCCTATCCTGCTACTGAAACAATAAAACAAATCTGTCCAGCTTAGTTTCAGTTTCAGTTTACTTAGACAGAGTAGAAAGCTACAAATATAATTCTAAAGAATAATATTATACCTAAATATATAAAATGCGTATATACACATTTTCTGTTTTTTGTATGCGAATGAATTTCACAATACAACGTACAATACCAGTTTTATGGCAAATGGTGGTATAGGATGTGAAGGAAGGTTCTTATAATATATTCTAGTCACGTACTTATAGCATTTAATGGGTAATTTTCCAAGTTCCAGGCATTATTGGGCAACAACACGTGAAAAAATTTAGTACTGTTTGTTGGATTTATGGTGTTACACATACTTACTTTATAAGATTTTTATTGCTTTTTACAAGGATTGGTCTGTAAATATTCAGTGTTTCTGTTATTTATTTAGCAAATTTTTATATTTTATACATTGATTACGTTATTTTCTTCACCATATTCTCCAAATCCACGTATAAACGATTTGTCTATATTTTTTTATCTACATGTATTTAATCTGACTGGGAATTGAACCTGTTACTTCTATATATCTGTCAGGCAATAATAACTAGTGCAACAGGTTAATAAATAATTAATATATAGCAATGGAGCCATAATTCGATAAGAACAAAATCAGGCGCATCAACTACTTAATGACGCGTGAAGGCTGTATGTAGCGTATTGTTGTAACTCTTAAACAGTTGAAATTATTTAGTTATAAGCATAACAATATAAAGTTGTCATCAATTCTTTTACCTTCAGAGATTTCTTTAAGAAATTAGATCATTTTAGGAACTGTTGGCGTGCTATATTTATGGATAAAATTTTTATTTATTTATGCATTTGTCACTAGTTTTTATATTTTATTTCTTATTATCTATTATTTTTTTTTTAAACGTCATACTCAAAGAGAAGGAATCTTTATCGGTACATGTCCAAAACTACGCAATAATAAATATGAGCATTCTCACCGTTATGCAGATCCGTTTCGACTGGTTTATAATAACTAGCTGTATAAGTGGGGTGGATTACCAAATGGAAAATTTTGCTCTAAACAAAATTATACAGCCACACATCTAACTAATAGTGTAGTGTTGTAAATTAACACAAATCATCGTTGCTAATAATATACATACAAACATCTTTTTGCAACGTTTTTTTTTGTTTTATTTCAATACCTATTTTACATATAGTGAGTAAAATTTTCTTATATTGCAAATTTAACATTATTATGGGGAACGAGTAGCTATAGAACCTGTTCATTGTGGTTCATTGAACCCGTTAATTTGCACGTTGACCTGAAAATTAAGCCTAAATGCACACGTATCCATCAAACGTTATTTACGAGCTTCAACTTCATCTACCTCTGCTTGTAAGAATCTGTGTTAGAATCATAATTTTTTTTTCTGCTCACATTTTATAACGTACCGTAGTATGTAAAATTTAATTAAGATAAAAAAAATTAAAATGAAGTTAGTTAAACGTTCTGTACATTCTATAATTAGTTTAGCCGAATGATGACTATTTTACAAATGCATTGTTTAATAAAATACACGATACATTTGAGAAAAAACATAAAAAGTAGCAAACCTATAATATTGTTTGCAGTTATTTCATTTGTAATGAAATTAAGTCTGAATTTCCACTCACAAGCAATTATTTTTATGGCCCATAACATATAAGTGGGTATATAAAACGCAAATACTTGTTTTCATATACCTACGTCAATTTAAAAAAAAAATAAATACAAATGTTAAGACTCTCAAGTATGAGGCAGTCTGCGTAATGAATAGCGTTCGTCGACGCCGTGCTTTGTCTTGGTACCATAGCGAAGAAAATGAAATAATTATTCTCCCTGAGTCGGAATTGAATCTACAGTCAGATGTGCCGCAGCGTTTAAAAAAATATAATAATTCGCGTTTTAAGCCCGTTAGTGTACAATAATGTTTTTCGTGAAAAAATAATAAAATTCATTTGTACACACTTTTACACACACACAAACAATTTTGTCATATGGAAACTCAATATGATTTTAAATTGTAAAAACATCAATAATAACTAACTCTCTATTTAAATTTATGTTAATATGTTCAAGTAAAATAAATATCAAGGTTATGTATTGTTAATGCCAACATGACGTGACATTTCATATTTGTATTAATGTATTTATACATTCTCGTATCTATTCTAAATAAATGACAAAAAACGTTTACTTCAGTAAGTTAACACCTATATCTAGAAACTTAAAATAATTATTTATAAATTTAACTATAAGCATATAATAGCGAGGGTAAACGGTCAATATTCTTTTGGGGGCAGTTACTTCCTCACTTTGGACTCTTAATCACCGATGATGTCCCTGGGTGGCTTTCTACCACATTATCTTAAAAGTTTTTATATTTATATTTAAATACACTTGTATATCGTAAGCATTTAAGATATTAACATGAGTACATTTTTAAATAAAATCCTCTTTTAGTTATTTTAAGAAATAGTTTAATAACTTAATACATCCTTAGCCAATGCTTAAAAAAATATTAAGTTGCTTATATGTATATTATATTAAAACGTAATAATGATTAAACAAAATATAATACTGTTGGTTGTTGTTGGTTGAAAGTCTTTTCCAGTTCATTAAGATAAAAGCCGTAACATAAGAAGTTTTAATTAGTATGTATATTTATTTTTTTGTAATTTTTTTTTTTTTTTTTTTTTATTTGTTAAACTGCGTCGCGGCAATCTGTTGTGTTAACAATAAGCCACTAATTTGTTCGATATTCTTATATCTGCTTGTGTTTTATAGCTTGGAGAGACACTTCTCAGATGGGCGTCTCATTCCATCCTGTCGAATCTATTCTGTAGAGTTGGAACACTGTGTCTTTTTTTAATCTCTTGTATTGAAGACCTTGATCACCACTCAGTCTGTGAGCAAGTTCGTTTTTATGTTGAGAGTCTTTTTTGGTAGGCGATGCTATACTTTGCTATCTCCTGTTTGACAGTTGGTAGTTTTAAGTCATGGTATATAATCTTATTACTTATGTAAAAAGGGATGTTAAAGATGGCTCTCAGTGTCTTAGTTTGAAATCTTTCCAGTATCTCTATATTACTGTTACTGGCTGTACCCCAGAGCTGGATGCCATACGTCCATATTGGTTTCAGGATGGCTTTATAAATAGTCAATTTGCTGTATGTGGTCATTTGTGAGTGTCTTCCTATAAGCCAGTACATGCTACGCAATTTTAAGTCCAATTGCTTTCTCTTCGTCCAAATATGTTTTTGCCAAGTCAGTCTTCTGTCCAAATACATGCCCAAGTATTTTGCATTGTCATCTTGCGGGATTACGCCATTATTGAGTGTAACTGGAGGGCATGTGTCTCTCCTTAGAGTAAAAGTTACGTGTGTGGACTTCCTTCGATTAGCGTGGGTTCTCCAAAGCTCAAGCCATTCCTCTATTTTGTCGATATGGTGTTGTAGATGTTCTGATGCAGTTACTGGGTTCATGTGTGTGGATAATAATGCTGTGTCATCTGCGTACGTTGCAACCGTGGTCTTGTCTGTTGTTGGTAGACCAGCAGTGTAAATTATGTAAAGGATTGGGCCGAGTATACTTCCCTGTGGTACTCCTGACTTGATCTCATACAAGTCGGAAAGTTCGACGTTAAACCTAACTTCGAAACATCGTTTACTGAGGTAGGACTTGATTATTTGGAAAAATGAGTGTGGGAGCATCTTTTTCACTTTGTATAACAAACTCTCATGCCAGACTTTGTCAAAAGCCTGGCTGATGTCCAAAAAGACTGCTGAACAATACTTCTTTTCCTCTAGAGCTCTACTTATAACGTCGACGATGCGGTGAATTTGCTCAATCGTTCCGTGATTCTCACGAAATCCAAACTGATGATTTGGAACGATATCATCCAGATATAACTTCATCCTTCTAAGTAATATCTTTTCAAATAGTTTACCAATTAATGGTAAAAGGCTTATTGGTCGGTATGAAGCAACTTCATTAGGTGGTTTGTCAGGTTTACGTAACATAACTACTTGGGCTATCTTCCATTGTCCCGGGAAGTGGTTTAGTCTAAGACAGGCATTGATAATATTGACGACTGCTACTATACCCTTTTTAGGCAGTTTTTTTAAAAGAACGCTATCTATACTATCGTATCCCGGTGTCTTCCCATTCTTGAGGTGTTTTATCTCATTCGCGACTTCGGTTGGGGACGTGTGAATTATAGGTAGACACATTTGCTCTGCACTTTCCAGATATTCTTTTATGGCAACTGTATGTAAATGTAAAAATATATATAGGTCTTAATTATTAATGTTTCAAAAAGTGATTTTTACCTTACTTATTTAATCGTGTTATTCTTTGTTAGTAAGGACTTGTGAGAGAAAATAATTGTCTTCGTGGCAATATGTACATAGCTTGGTTTACTACAATACTAACAACAATTACTGGTGCGTATATGGACGTATAAGAACTTTCAAATAAAATAAGTCACGTGTATAGCGGAGTAGACAGAGGTAGCCTAGTGTAGAGTGGCAGAACTCAACACCGCAATTTATCTTCTTACTATCTTAGAAATATTTGACTCACCATCTAGTGGGAGTCAAACCTACAACCGTCGTGTTTACTATCAGAAGTCAATATAGTATATTAAAATATAAATAATTATATTTAGACCTTAGTGTGTAATAGCATGTAACAAACGTTTTATTTTTATTTTAGTATATAAATATTTAAGAATACTATGTAAAAATTGTAAAAGCTGGTAAATAATGTACTTAATGGTAGCACAAGTGCGATACGTAGCGTATCACCAATTTTATTAGTCACGACGAACGATAGTGATTTGAACCATTATTTACATTTGTATACATACATTTTACATTGCACATGACATTAAGTGTTTATGCGGTAACTACGTACGTATTAAAAAATATCTCTCCATACAATGTGGATATATTTATTGTATTTATAATATTTATTTTCCTTTATTTAGTAGACAAAGTGTAAGATATATAATTTGTGGTAAAACATTTACATGTATAGCCCTAAAATACGAATCTCGCCCTAAAATACGAATAACACATTACAAAATGAAAGTAAGTCAAGACCAGTGTTGCCAGATTTGTTTTCCGTTAAGTCGGTAGCTTTTTAAGTAAGAAAAAAACCGAATTTTTTCGTCAAAAGTGAGACATAGTATAAAAATAAATATAATCAAAAGTTTTTAAAATATTTATTATTTTATCTTAGTGTTAAATTATATATTAGAATTTATAAATAAGAGAATAATAAGATAATAATAAACACCAATTTAGGTGTTTTTAATAAGCGTCATTCGTAACAATGTTACTTAGGTATATAATTTGCATTTGCGAGATTTCCTCGGATGGCTGCACGTACTTATTTAGTCGTCCCAAAAAGCGGCATTAAGCGTGTTAAGAAATTTAATTTTGTCCCGTCAAACTCTGGACATCTGGTCACGTTGGCCTGGAGCAGAATACATGACATGAAATAAGTATATCTTTGTTAGACATTTTCATCTATAATTTTCTCATATAAATGTAGAAAGCGAAATAAATCGTTTCCAAAAATTTCAACAGTTACGATATCTCTTATATAAACGGAAATGTTGTGAGATAGAAATTATTAAAGTTATTGCTCATAAAATGTTAAATAGATTGATTTAAAAACAAATCGTGTACGAGGAAAAGTCCTATATAGTTCTAAGGACGTATGAAATGTTTATTGTATGTACAATGTATATGTTAAACAGGAAAATGTATGAAGCGTCACTTTTCATTAACATTCAGTTACCGTAGACGTTTCGCCGAAATTTAAGGTAACAATCTTTAGTATTTGTATTCGTAGCTGTAGCCTTCATTCTAGACTTTATTATTTTATTTTGAAATGGAAAAAAAATATAATTATTGTTAATTATAACTGTATTTCTATATCATTACGTTTATTGATAAGGTAAAGGGAAATAAAAATTATTGTGCACTATATTTATAAGGATGATTAATAATTAATTATTATAATTATTTCTTTAAGTTCTAGGCTAGGTATAAATGTGCATCTTTTCGATCTTTCCACATAATAGAGACATTATTTTAGAACAAGGAAATGAATATATATATATATATATATATATATATATATATATATATATATATATATATATATATATATATATATATATATATATATATATATACAAAAACTTATTGTGAGGAGCTCTCGTGTGTAAATAATTATCACAAGTTCTATTTATCACGTCTGCAGTGATTAGCGATTTATTGCCACAACAATATATGCCTTAAACATTAGCCGAGTATACCTCTATCTATCGGCTGGTGTTATATAGTGAGGAAAATATCTAATTAAAGAAAATCATCAACACTCATAATAATGATATAAAATTTAAAATTTAATTTATTGTAATATAGTTTTTTTTAATTATAATCTCATGCCTAATATTTTGAGTCAAATCAACTTTTACTTTTATAACTTTGTTTTTATAATGTACAATGCTCCGGCCCCTTAGTGGTATCTACATGATAAATATTATATAAAGGTAGCATAATTTAAAAAAAAAACTTTTCCCCCACCTCCACCCCTTTCTTTATATCTGTACGGTTGGACACAGCCAAAGATCTTTACGACGACAGTTGAAATATAAACAATAGTAATTTCTTTAAAATAATCAATATAACTCTTTAATTTAGCAAAACTGTCATGGCGCAGAGGCGTAGTGTCTGCATGTAAACGCGACGGCTTGTGAGTTCGATTCCCACTCAGGGAAGATGGAAAAATCCATCTTCCCATTTCCATTTTCTTCGCTCTGGTAATTAGGCAAAGCGCGGCGTTGAGTGACGCCGCCCAACACGTAATGCCTCGAAAAAGGCGGAAGCAGGGAACGAACGAGATAAAAACGATGAACGATTAAGGACGATGTTTTGATTTTTGTTTTATCCATATTTGATTGATCAAGTCGCCTCATTCAATTAATTCTGCACAGATATTTAACAAAAACTTGTTTTCTTTATACAAATGAAGGCATAGCTAATTTTAGGTAACTGTTTACAAGGAAAGACCGTCACGCACCGTAATGTTTAATGATCTCTAAATATTGTTTAAACAAAAAACGTTTATATTTATAAAATATTGTAATTCAAGTAAATCAAGTTCATTTACTTCCTTATTCACATTTTACGATAAGTTGAAATTAATTTGTGCTAATTAAACAAATTACAGGTTTTTCTTTATTATAAATCGTATAATGGTAGGTATACATTTATTTTTATTATATTATAAAATTAAGAAAATATAAGAAAATTGTGAGGATATGAAAAAAAGACAGTTTCTTTTAAGGTTTTTCCATTTTAGATCTTAGTGGGCATAAGCGAAAAGAAGTCTAATGTCCTTTTTGAATAAGAACAAAAGGGGTCCAATACAAGGGGTATTGGGTATTTTTCTTATATCCTTACAACTGTTGACAAAACAAGTATGAAATAAATAAATAATATAAAATATTTATTTATTAATAAATAGTAATTTTAAATACTTGTGTCATTGGCAAACTGAATTGTGCTTATTAATTTGGCACGCTCGAAACACCATTGTCTCAAAACATAACAAAAGAGAATCTTTCAAGTATTGTATGTAGGTACATATTTAGGTGTATCGTTTAGTTGCCATTTACACAAAGTGTTCTAAGTCAGGTAGAAATCGGAGACAAGTGTCTAAACATTTCGTTCTCTCTGCGTTATTATAACAGTTGCACGGTTCTCTCTTCTTCTCGTCTGTGAATTAATAATTAGTATTTCTCATATTTTTTTATAATTTATTTATTGTAATTGCAAACTGAACTTTATTGTCATTTTCTAAAAATTGAAAAAAAAAACATACATTTGAGTATTGAAAATAGGTTTAAGTACAATACGACCAACGACAACCAACCAATAGTACAGTGAAACATATTTTTAAACAAGTACCGTCGTGTCGAAGAGGCTTAGCTTAGCATCTGCCTGTAAACGCGACGGCTTGTGGGTTCGATTCCCACATGGGAAACATGTATTTTTCTATTTCCATCTTCTTCGTTCTGAAAATTAGGCAAAGCGCGGCGTTGAGTTTCGCCACTTAACATGCAATGCCTCGAAAAAGGCAAAAAGCTAGGAACGGAGTGTCCTGATAATAGGTTCCTATAGTTCTAGCGGTTTTCTCTGTCACCCTGCCATGTGCACGATAAAAGCGTAATGAATAATTTTTTTTAAATGAATCCCTTCTAGTTTCAATTTAACCTCATTTGTTATATTTTACGAAAACACTTAATATAATCTTTTAAAAAAACATTATACTATAATGTTTGTATTACGAAGGTTATATTTGTATCCGGAAAGCGGACTACTAGTATTTTACATGTAGCAGTGAAGGTTCTAACTTCTTCCATGGTTTTTCACAAGCAATGGCGTGTCTGACAAGGTTAACGATTTGTTTTGCTCGAATTTAAATCTACATAACCAAATTAATGAAGCTGTTTCAATATATTTTTTTATTACTAATATATTTATACCTACACTACACTTTCATTTCTTATCGGTTGTTTAAATTTGTTTGCGTATTTATTTTAATATAAATTTACATATTTATTTTAACTTTACCGTTATTTTTTTGGGATCCCTGCTGAATGTCTAATCGTAAAGTCACAATTGTAATATTTTATTGCAATATTTTTTAATTGGAAGCCACAATTCATACAAGTATAAAAACAAACGTCTTCAAAACACTCAACAATTAAGATATAAAAAGATGATCCTGGTACAATGTATAAGGTAATCATGTATAAGTAAAAAATGAGGAAGTCCATATATAATCTTTTTCATAGCTAAAACGTTAAATAGTTAGCGTTTCAACCTAGTATTGGTCTTATATAAATATGTAATATAATTATGCCATATTTAAAAAAACTCGTAATTTTAAAGAAAAATGTCTCGACATAGTTATATATTGCTGTGTCATAACAATTATTTGCTTACTTGCAATAAAGTAAAGTGGATTGCTCATTTTCACTGCACAAGTAAAACGCAAACACTAGTTGTATCATATAGATATTTACTTCTTGTTATTTTTAAATTGTTTTCATTCTTTTAGCTTGACTCATTTTTTGTTAACATTTCCTATATTTTTTTAATATTAAACATTTAAGTATCGGGTATTTTTATTAGCCTTACTTTTCTCTTTAAAATTCTAAATACTCTAATGTAGGTATATATAGTATTGCATACATATAGTTTTAGTATAAAATGTAAAAATACGACATAGTGTCGTCAGTATCTAAAGGATACAGATATTAAGAAATCTTCCTACTTGGGTCACACACTCGGTGGTCAGTACAAAAGATCTAGAACGACCACTTACTCTGAATCACCTAATCGACATCCCGGGGGAGTGTAAATTGCTGTTATAAATAAGTACATTGTTATGCCTACTTGTGTTGCTTGTTTATATGTTTATATTAAAATAAAATAATATATAGTAAGCAGGGACTAAGTAACGGAGTGTCTTAACACTAGGTTCATATGGTTCCTGCAGTTCCCGCTGCCTACCCTGCCATGTGCGGGATAAAGCGTGAAGCTAAAAAAAAAAATATATATAGTGCCGTGAGCTGACAGATATTATTATTATATCCACTCTATTTTATAAATATGTCAAAGTTCTAAAACAAAACTGAAATGTTATTTATAAATATTATCGAAATGTATAAAAAATCTTTTTTCTTAAATAAAAAATTGTATAAAAAATCTTTTTTCTTAAATAAAAAAAAAGGTTTAATTCTTTTGATAAATATGATATTATAAAACAAGTATATATATATATATATATATATATATATATATATATATATATATATATATATATATATATATATATATATATATATATATATATATATATATATATATATATATATATATATGTATATATATATATATATATATATATATATATATATATATATATATATATATATATATATATATATATATATATATATATATATATATATATATATATATATATATATATATATATATATATATATATATATATATATATATATATCTATATATATATATATATATATATATATATATATATATATATATATATATATATATATATATATATATATATATATATATATATATATATATATATATATATATATATATATATATATATATATATATATATATATATATATATATATATATATATATATATATATATATATATATATATATATATATAGGAGAAAGCAGGGACTAAGCAACGGAGCGTCTTAACACACTAGGTTCCCACGGTCCCTGCAGTTCCCTCTGCCTACCCTGTGCGGGATAAAGCGTGTAGCTAAAAAAAAAACATAAACAAATAGATATATGTCTTATTAATAGGTACTTGAGACATTAAAAATAATGGTTTATTTTATTTTAGTACAACGCTTCATATTATATATACCAGGCAGAAATAACATAGTGTCAAAGACATTCCAATTTTTCCGGCTCCATACGCAATAAATCTTAGTCGCACTTCGTCTTAAGTTTTTTTTTTTAAGAAAATATAAGAAGTTTACTATCTCGTACAGTTGAGATCAAGGCCCATAACCATTGCGTTTACAAGCCGCTTAATATATTAAATTAAATATTTTGACTATTATTTAAGATATCTACTTCACGCAATGTAATTGTATTATTATATATAGTTATTTACACGCGTTTAACTCTCTTTGCTTACCTTATCAGCTACCTGTAACCGCTCACTTTAAAGAATTGCGTTAGTTTTTTTATTATACACGCCATTACATAAGTGAGCACGCGTTTTATATTAGATATTTATGTATAATGTAGTTTAGGTATATTTATTTAAAACGTTAATTTTCCTCGTTTTTAATATAATTTTTCACGGTTACACTTTATTAAGCTAAATATTTCGTTTGAGATATATTTTTATTTAAAATGTGTAGCTATGTTTTTATTTATTCCTTATATAAGACGGTAAGCAGGGTTAACCTTGTGTCAATAGACTTCACTTTAACTTAGAGAAAGCTAATAAATAATAAGCGGGGATCGCTTTCATAACCATCGCATTTATAATCATACGCTTTCCCACAAACGCGTATTTACATATATTTTTTAAAATATTACGTGAAAATGATCTAGTGGCATTCTTTTTCAGCATTTTTCTTCCATTTTCTTCTTGATTACTCTAAATTCCGGTCTATTTGACAAGCCTGACAATATCATATGTATTATGTAAATTTCAAGTCCAATCAGGTGTGCCACAACTACGTCACGATTGCGTCAATTGTAACTACATAATTGGTTGTTTTCAATATTGGCAGCATTGTTTGACGTAAAAATTGAAATATAATTTAAATGTCTGGTAAAATAAAATTATAATGCTCGATTTTAAAACCACTTATATATTCGTCACGGATTACATCAGTTTTAAATATAACTTTGACTTTACACCCGAAGACAAATTATAATAATTAAAATTTGTGTTTTATTTAATTTTTCAATTATTTATGTATATATATACATAGTCTATGGACATCCTCTATAAATGGAATATCAAAGATTAAAGAATTATGTAATAGTTTGATTTGAGATTAGCGCGCTCATCCAAACAAACTCTACAGATTAATTATATCAACTGTAATAAATCGATAAAGATAGTATTACATATATTTATTAATATTATAACTATAATGGTAGAATTACAAAATTTTTTATTATTTTTTGGCAATATCTGACGTGACCTATACCTACTTGACTTACGTAATGACGTAAGCAAGCGTTGTACAATATATCTTCTACATTACCAAGAATTATAGATTACACAATAATTTTAGATAATCTGTGCGAAAAAAATACAAATAAATGAACATCTATCTTAATAGGTATAATAAGGCCTTAGATGAAACAATCGCGTGCTGCCATCGCATGTCAGAATATTTAAGCCCCAAATTAGTACATCGAATGATAAATATTAACGAAAAAAATATTTTTTATGATATATGGAAATAATATTTTTTATGGTATACAAAAATTATAATATTTAGAAATGAAGTGATTATTTAATTTTATAGCGTCAATAGTCTGCGGTAAGAGAGGTACGGGAGACTTTAGTTGGCCGTCGAGATAGAATGTGGATGATACTGGGAAATTGTCACGTGAATTGCACGAGGGCTAGTAAAGAGTCAAGATGTTTGAAACGTCGAGATTCCAAAAATTAATAGTGTACGCGATTAATCCAGTTTAATTGTTTTATTTAAATGCATGAGGGATCTCTGGAGGGTATGAGAAGGTGAATGACAGTGGACGAGGCGAAAGAGCGCTATAAATTCTTATAGTGCTATCAATTCTAAATCGCAAATGTCACGTGTTTCATCATTTTAAGTATACAATAGTATTCTTTTGAATTTGCGACATATAAATCAATTCTTACTAATACTCTTAAGTGACAGTTCGGAAATAATAAAACTATTTATGTAATTATTTTTTATTTTCTTTGAAATATTTTATTTTTATTAAATCTATTGCTCATTGTTGCACTTGTTGTCACATTGTATATAGTAAAACACTTGTTCAATTTACGCCATATTTGAGAGGCGGAGCTCACCGCCGCAGCGTATCTTTAAATGTTTGCCTCAAATTGGAAATAAATCCGTAACCACCGCTTTTGCATTTAGACCGCTGCGCCATATCAGCCTTTAATTTTTATAATTAGAGCTGTGTTTAACATAGTGTAATAAAATGTGGACATTGTTAACTATTTGACGTTAACTATCGATTAATGTAGGCATTTATGAAACTGGTTCGTAGCTTGAATTATTTATATGGAAAAATAGCGTTAGAATATGGCATAATAACACTTCCTTTGAAACACCAATGACCGTGACATAGAGCGATTAAATCTAAACATTTACAATTATACTATGTGGTTATATGTATATTTTATTTTTATATATTATATTGTTTTTGCCTAACACTAGAATCTAGTGTTGAGATTCTTCATTCTCCGTTTTGACTGAGCAAATTTGCGTGTTAAATGGAACGAACTGGTAAGGTAAGGAAACAACCAATCAGTCTACCCAGTTATAGTAGTCAATCCACGACTGGAAATCGAACCCACGACCATCGTATACAGTCAAACTGTAATAATAATAATTAATTACTTTTATTAAATTTTGCTAGCAAAATTAAAGTCCAACTAATCTAAGGTCATAGTAAATGCAATAATATTTATAATACATATACCTACTTACAAATTTATTAACATGAAGATTTATTTTGACACATTTTATGGTTTCGATTCCTACTCGGGGTAGACCAAACTTTCCATTTTTTTCCCCTTGGCAACTAGGCGAAACGGGACGTTACTATTGCTAAAGGCGGGAAGCGGAGAACGGAGTGTGTTAACACTAGGTTCCCAAGGTTCCTACTCTGCTGTAGGGAGATAAAAAAATAAAATAGAAAAAAGTAGGTAATTTGACATTGTCTTCGTCACGTATGCAAAGTGTAAATTTATTTTTTACTTCACGCTTTTTCCCGCAATGTCTCGGAAATAGGTGAGGGGAACACAAAACACTCAGTTCTCTCTTATTTACCTAAATAACCTTTGATTTGTCTGCCAGAGCCGGGAGTATATCTAATTAAATATACATAGTTCTTAAATTAGTAAATAGTTTAAAATTACTAAAAAATAGGGGCAAATAATATTCAAATTTCTTATATATATTATAAAGACAAAAGTACATAAATATTGCCTATAGATGAACTGTTAATGGTACGTACAAAAAATTGTTTTTAATTTTGTGCTTGCCATTATTTTGTATGGGTAGGCCTGACGGTATTCGATAGGTGAATGCCCCGTTCCACTTATCGACATATGAAAATCACAAAAAACGTTGTAAATAAATAAAATGGATGATTAAATAAGTAAAAGGTTTTTATACTATTTTTTGAGTCACAAAATTTTATATAAACACTTATTTTCACGAGGACCGTGGCTCTGAGGCGTAGCGTCTGCCTGTAAATGCGATGGTTTGTGGGTTCAATTCCCACTTAGGGAAGTTGGATTTTTCTATTTTCATTTTCTTAGCTCAGGCAAACAGTACATGGTTCCTACGGTTCCCTCTGCCCTACCCTGCTATGTGCGGGATGAAGCGATATGTGAAGATTTAAAAAGTTTATTTTAGACAGAAAATCATTTTCTCTGTATAGACCGAAAATGAGTGAGTGCCGGAAAGCGTAGCAAGTGCCTCAACACTAGGTTCCTTGTGTCTGCTCTGCTATGTAAACTCAGTATCAGGCCCAAATTGAAAGTAATAAATTATTATGATAAATAATTTTTTTTTTTAGGGCTTAAGTTATTTAAACGTGATTATTTTACATTTATAACCAGACAAATATATTATAATAGTTTATATACTTGTACTAATTTAATCCTTAACCGCTAGTCGCGAGAACTAAGCTCCTTCGAGTAACTAGGCCGAGGTATTGTTATACGAGAGTCCCGTTTCCTATTGTTATATGAGTAAGTTAAGTGTTTCTAGTGATGTACCTGTTGCCGGCGGCAATGGCACGGTTTAATCTGAATTAAATGTGATTCCGTCAGTTTTATCAGCTTAGTACTATATTGGTATAATACCATAGGGGTTGTCCATTAATCACGTGAGGCTTGAAAGCGGGGGGAGGGGTTTGATAAAAATCACGAAAATAACACAAGAGGGAGGGGGGGTGTAGTAAGATATCTCGTGTATTTATTTTTTCGTCTAACGCGCCATTTTTAAACAAATATTAAGCAACCTAGTGTAGACATTTTTATTATGGTCCTTAATTTCAGAATAAAATAAGATTATAGTTTAGACCTGTATTTAAATTAAGATAATATTCAGAAAATTTTAAGATTCGTTGTAGGTACTAAAAATACACGTGATGTTGAGAAGGGGGAGGGGTAGTGGTCTTAAACTTCACTACGTATCACCAATGGGGGAGGGGGAGTTAAAAAATGCTAAAAAGAGATCACGTGATTAATGGACAACCCCATATTAGTTTAATAATGTTATATTTAATTTTAAATTAAATGAATATTCGAAATCTATATTGGCATGGACGTGGTTAGTTCTCATGCTGACGATAGATGTACATAAATACTTTGATTAAAAGACTGCTCTCCATTGCTTATTTACACTTTAAAATTTTAAATATTCATATATTTTTAAATAAAATAGCTACATAAAAGATGTATAAAACATTAAATTTATCTCGAACCATAGCTCTGTCATAAGCGTTTATGATCTGACAACCCTGATCATACCCTTAACCTATAAGCTTATATTTCTTTGTCCTTTATAACTACTGTCCACCATTAATTTCATATAAATTACAATAATAATCGTGTGGATATTCCATATTTCTAGGAAAACTATTGTATTATACGTGCTGTCACGGTGTAAGGAAAATGTGAAGAAAATTATCTCATTTGTTTAAAACCTTGCACTAAGAAATCATCATAAATTCTAAATAACGTTACGTTTTCATATTTTATTTATTGAATTAATTAATTACAAATTGTGTACCTATGTAAGGCTAAATGTTAAATTTAGTGTATGTCGGTACTTTCTGCTTCCAAGTACAGATGAAAAGGAAATATTCTCATTTCGATATATTAACTATTATTGATATGATTTAATATTTTTATTTATAAGTGTTCACACTAAAAATTTTGATAGTCAAATGATCTTTGACTAACTAGTTGTAAATGAATAAATTTTCGTCACTGTAGTTAAAGTAATAACAATTTGAGTATCGGAAATCAGAAGCTGAGGAAACGATAATAACTTTATCTTCCATAAAACAGGGTGGGCAAAGAGAATTTAATTTTAAGACCCTCTGTTTATCGCATTTCTGACGATTGAAGACTACGTGTTAAAGCAATCACTTAAAAATCTTAAAAATCATAGTATATGTGTATTATACAAAATTTTTCGACTATAAAAACCTTTTTTTTTTAAATCTGACCTACATATGATTCAAACATTCAAAAGTATAACGATAGTATCTAGGTGTGGGCTCTTCACAATTACCTGCATACGGTATAATGAGTCGAAGCTCTTTATTCAATGATGCTATATCACGTTGCACTGTCCCACCTTTAGTATGTGCCTACTTGCTTTGTAAACCATATAAATATGCATTTACTGCCATTGATACATTTATGATACCTACTTGGCATTCACATGTTCGGACAGTATATAGTCTTTGCTAGCTACTTTGTTAGCTCCTTACCTACTAGTTACCTACTAGTTACCTACTAGTTACCTATTAGTTGACTACTAGTTACCTATTAGTTACCTACTAGTTACCTATTAGTTACCTATTAGTTACGTACTAGTTACATACTAGCTACCTACCAGTTACCTACTATTTATCTAATAGCAAGTATAAAATTGTAATGTTTTCACTTTCATTGACAAAAATAGCATTTCATACGTTACTAAGTCTAACAGAATGCTGAAAGTATGGTTGGCTATCTTATATGTATGTATTTGTAACAGGAACCCCAATCAAATTGTCTTTAAAACTTGAGCTTGAGTGATTTCTTTTACCTAATAAAAATTATCTATATATATAATAACTTTGATCAAATTTAATAATATCTTACTTTGAATATGTAATTAGAACCCAAATCTTACCCATATTTAAAGACGTGTACAGATTATTTATAAAAATGTAGCTAACTAGTTTGGTTTGAAGAAAAAACGCTATTTTGTTTCTAAACTAAAATGAACAATAAGTTGTTATACGTAATCACGTGTATGACATTAGCAGCACGTGTTAAGTCCACTAGGTTACTCAATATGCATACTTGTCGATGTGTGGTCAGCGCCATTCATTTTCTATGACGAGATTATTAATATTTTATCTTTACATTGTGTTTTAAAATATTAAAAAGTAAAATTTAAATATTTTTATTATAATAATATTGTAACAATTGAATGCCTTCACCTATTTTTTATCATTATTCACTAAATTTCTATTTCGGCGAGGTTCTATTAATAAAAACAAATCGAAGTCAAGATCTAACGATTTGTATGTTTATTTAATTAAATCTTAACAAAGGCTAGAAGTCGTTTTCTCAAATATATTATTTAATTGTTGCAATAATTATAGAGCAAGTAAATACATAAAAATAAGTTGATGTCTTCAAAATGTTTAAAAATCAATCTAATTTTCTCTCGAGATAATCAAGCAAAGCGTTCCGCCACTCAATACACAATGCTTTGGATTACAAATAACAGCTTAAATGTAAACTAATAATATTTTGTTATATATTTAAAAATATATGCTATGCAATATATACAATAATATATTTGGAATTGATTCACTTCTTACCTATTATATAAATTTAAAATGAATAATTTTAAAGGCGCCATCTAGTAAACGATGGATGAACTATAAGCATTTAGTATTGACAAGGGCTTTTTGTACCGAGAGATGGCGTTGGCTTTCGTTGCTAAGTAGACCGCTGGATGGCGTTGTACAACCAATTATGCATATGACCTTGTTTTACTTATCATTTATCAATACCGTCATTGGTACGTAAATAGGAGGCGCGGCGGTGATTAACGATAATTCGGAAGCACACATGTTTTATATCTAAAATAAACTACTGTATCTGCATTTTTTCTGAATAATTATAGAACAAATATGTAAATTATATTATTGTATTATTTGTACAATTATGCTCCATGCTTAAATAGGCAGGAGAAATTTAAGTCTTTGGCTCTTAAATTTTTACCCAATTTAAGTATTTCTTACATGAAAACGGCCTCCCTCGTCTACAAGTTCATTTAAATCTCATCTTCGGTGTCCCAGACATCATACCGTTACTTAGCGTACACAGCTATAAATATAATTAACGATTCGTGATTTTTTATATACATACAAATTTCGCACTTGCCCATTGATGTTAACGTTTGCAATTGAATATAACCAATCAATAACATAATTTAAAATTTCAAAGGCTATTGACCTACGTTTTTTACTTTGATTTGAAACATAATTCATCGTTATCTCGATGTATTGAAAAAGCTTGTACTAAGACTGGTTATAAATGATGTTTCTGAAATGCTGCTGGAATACAAAATAAAAGTGTTAACAATTTCTTACTAAACTTAAGTTTCACGTATGTAAATTGAATTGTCAGTTAAAATAACGTTCTGAGAACGTAGAATTAAATAATCTTTTAAATCATATGGGGAATAAATATAAGTGAACTTATTAATTTTCTGTGTGGGCGGTGTGGGTGATATAGCTTTAGTACTTAATTGTTAAAGATTTGCTTAAACGCTTTTGGCTTATTCAAACACTCCATTAGGTCATTTCTTATCTGTGTTTGGTTAGATTTCAGTTGGTTTCATCATTCTAGTAATGAAGCGAATGAATGTTCTTTCTGGAATGTTATAATTAAAAAAATGGTTTAATTTCTTAATAATTCCTTACGTTTAATAAATTATTTTGATATTTTACATAAGTTATGCATAATCAGTAGAATATATTAAAATATACAATATTGTATCCAAAATTTAAACATATATTATGTTTAAATTATTTAGTATTATCACAGGTATTTTATAGTCTACTCTTATATAATAGATAACTACAACTTCTTAAACAACATCTACCCCTTTTTCACTTAAAACAATTGTTAAAATCTATTAATAAATATTATTTATAATATATAATAAATATTTTAATATGTATTATAGAGTAACAGAAATTATAAAAATTAAATTCTTCTTCTTGTTTAATTGCGGCTTCATTGTCTTTTTAGCACTCGAAACGCCATAAATAAAGAGAAGAAGAAGAAGAAGTCTTTTTAGCAGTTGGTAGCTTTGACAATTTCTTAAAAAAAAGAAAATATGTTTATTTAAAAAGAACTAGATTATTGAAATGATAACAGCAAACAATTAATAATCTATATAAGATATTTATCGTATTATCATTACAACGTATCGCATGAAGGCTTCATTGTCGGGTGATTTCGAGAAACGTTTAACTCACCGTCGAGTCTATCAAAGTTCTTCATTGATAAAAAATAAAAAAAATATTTGACTTTTTTAAGTTTTAAACGATTACAGAGTAATCGTTTAACTCGTGACAAAAACCAAGGAACAAAATTAATTCTTTTTATATGACAATAGTCAATAGTTGTTAAAGGATATTTTTTTTACAGAACCTAGTTTGTTAAAAAAATTCTAAACGCAAAAAAAATACTCAACGTCGGAACGTTTAAAAAAATCGTAATAAAAAAAGATATTCTGCAGATTCAACATAATTTGTTTTAATACATATACTTATCTGTGGACCAGATAGTCATTATTTCTACAATAAATCTAACACTGTTGATATAAAATTAAAAATAACTCAAATTTAAGAAATCAAAACGATTGCATAACGCATATTAAAATCAAACCATATTAGTATATAACATAAATAAATATATATACAAATATAAATATAAAAAATATTTCAACAGGTGTTCTGTACAGAGTAACTTAGTAGCGACATAGCATCCAATTTTTCAGCGTAAAGCGTTCAGTAAAAACTCGGCATGACGTCACAGCACGCCGCGGTCGCGTGCTCCACACTCCGCGCCCCCCACATATATTTACGACTGTTCCACACCGGAAAGCCAGCTACTCGCCAGTCGTGAACCGATTCTCGTAGTTTTCACAACCCTCGCGATGAAATTCCACCTAATCGCTAACGTTGGTACTCCTGCCAGCGTCACGTAAATTTAATTTTACGTTTACGTTGTTGCGTTTTCTTCTGTGTTCGGGTTTTCTTATATAAATATTTTTTTTTCACTTACTTAAATTCATATAAATAACGATATGGTATCGAATCGTGGGGCCCACGTGCTGGTATGGGATCAGCCTGGACTGGAAGACCAGAGACCCAAAGCTTACAGTGGTGAGTCAGAATGACGTCACGGGTATTCCAGTTAGCTTATCACGCTAGTTTGATTTGCGTTACGCCGGCGTTGCTTTTGATAAATTTGGACCGGCTTTATTATAATTGGGTTATAATTTAATTACGTTATTTTTTAATATTTAACTGATTGCCATTCAAAATGGGACATAGATTTATTAAATATTTTTAATTACATTCACTATATTATATATTAACATATGTAATTCAACGGTATTCGGTAAATCAAACAGGTGTTAAATCAATATGACGTTTACGTCCCCATGGTGTTTCATTCATGGCCGCTGATCTGTTCTATTTCTAGAAATATCAAAGCGATATTTACATAATAAAACAATGATGAGTTTTTCTTGGAAATTTTCATGTTTCAACATAACCTATCGTTTGTTCACGTGTGAATGCAAAAAAATATTTTAATGCTCTTTACCACGTGTTCTGTGTCTACTGTAATAGAAATTTGTATAATTAACTTCCAAAAGGTTATTTAGGTATTTGTAAATACTTCCAACTTATACTTTAAATTTTTTATTTCATTTTAAAAAAATACAAAATTTTAGATCTAAAATATTCAGGCGTAAGTATGCAGGCGACACGTAAGCGCCTTTCGAAATTCACGCCGTAATATGAGGCGATTCTGGTAAAAAATTTAATACAGATAAAAATTACTCATTAAATAAAAAGCAAATTAATGTCTTTTTGAGAAATTAAAATTCAAATTTTATTTAACTACTTTATTTTTTGTTTTTGGCTTCATTTGAATTTTGAACAGTGTTAAATATTTATTTTCATTTAATTAAGTACAAAATTAATAATAGAAGTCGTCGCGTATAATATTTATATATTGGCATAAAATTACTTGAATAAAAGAAAAATTAAATAACTTTAAGTAAATATGAAAACCCTTAGCTTTTTTATATTTTCAAAAATATTTGTAAGCAAATCATTGTCGTAAAATGTACTATATATTATATTTTGGTCATGTAATGAAATTAATTATTAATTTGTTTCTATATAAAGTGAAAAACGCTGGAACGCATGGAAAATATTAAATTTTCTACAGTAACAAAAAACTTAACTAATAATAATATTTTTTATAGGTATTTTACATTAACTTGAGGACCGTCGTGGCGCAGAGGCACAACGTCTGCCTGTAACGCGACGGTTTCTGGGTTCGATCCCCAGTCGGGGATTTTTCTATTTTCATTTTCTGCGCTCTGGCAAAATAGGCAAAGCGCGGCGTTGAGTTCCGCCACTCAACACGCAATGCCTCGAAAAAGGCGGAAAGCGGGGACGGAGATAGCAGGGACTAAGCAACAGAGTGTCTTAACACTATGTTTCCACGGTCCCTGCAGTTCCCTCTGCCTACCCTGCCATGTGCGGGATAAAGCGTGAAGCTATAAAAAAAAATTACATATATTATTTATTATATAATATGATATTTGATAAAAAAAAATAACAATGGCTAATAAAAAATACAGAACGTAACGTCGATACATTGTAACAATTAAAATGTTATAATTGCAAAACTATACAATAAACAAATAAAATAACTTAAAGTGATATCCATAAATATTATTTATGAGCTTTCCACTTTTTGTACTTTTTCATCTGTCAGCGAGTAAAGGCCACACCAAATAAAAGATGTGTTAGATTTATTATTACTACAAAAAATATTCTGGAAATTACTTAGTAAATATTCACTGGATTTTGATTTTCCTTGTTTTGGCGACATTAGCAGTTAAAATTTTAACATATACAGAGTTTCCTCGAACAATTAAAAATTCCGATTCCGGTATTCTTATACCGATAGAGGAAAATATGTAAATTAATTGAGAACATAAATTTATACACACATATATATAGAATCCATGAAGAAATTCCTTCATATTGTATGAAAAAGCACTAGTTAGCTAAGCACCTAATATCCTGAGGTTAAGCTTCTACAAGGCGTAAAGTAAATTTACAAATATACGTAAATTTATTATTTTACTATAAAATTGTATACGTGGATCTTTATTTATATAGACTTATATGTATGTTATCAGATTTAATATATTTATATATTACCACAAAATGTTATTATCATAAATGAAAAATATTATGTACTCAATGCTTTATTAAATATAGTGTTAGCTTATCAAAACACGTGCTGGTTTTTGACAATTGTGTATGCTCACTTTTTATATTGCATAATCTTTTAAAATTATATTAAAAAAAGTAAAAAAAAAAATAGAAAGTATGAAGTTAGAAAACCTTTTTACATGACTTGAAATAAAAAAGCAAATGTCAAAATTAATAAAAAAAGGAAATTTTGGGCACGGAAATGGAACGTGAATCATTTTAGACGTCTCACAATGTTTGTTTACATTCTTTTAATCATCGCAAGTAATAACTGATAACTGATAAGATAGATGTTCCGGAAAAAGTTAATAATCCCGTCGAGTACCAATAAAAAGTAATTCTAAGGCTTATGTCATTATTTTTATTTTGTATTGGCTTATTATTTATGAATGGACTAATACTTCTTCCCTCGCCCCTTTCTAGCCAAGAATTGAGTCAAAGACAATTGAGTCTGCTTCTCAGTTAATAAGTTTTTTAAGTGAATTGTATAAAATTATAAGCCATAAAATAAAATAATAAAAAAAACTATATACCTAGTTAAAGCAGGCAGTAAAAAATCTCGATAGAATAATTTATTTTATTTTATATGGACAATTATTTTTTAATATCTTGGGACGACCCTTAAAAATTTGCAGGACCTCTATCTACATATAACATGTCTTAAAGACGAACTATTTTGTACAGGAAAAATTTCATTTCCATAAATAAAGAAGATATAGAACAATACATCAAACGTTTACGCTTTGTGGAGATAAATTTTAATTCAAAATCAAGGTCACTTGGACCATTATCGAGGACTAGAAGGTGTGACGGTTTTTTATACTGCTTTTATTGTAAATGTGATTTTTGTTGCTGTTTCAAAAATGCTACCTACAATTTTTTGCTAGTAGAAACTACATTGTTGTATATATGTATATGTAATTTGCCACGACATTTGTGTAATAAAGACTAGCTTAGTCAACATAACAAAATATGGTGAAAATTTTAATAAGCAGAAAACTGCATTATTAACAAGGAAATATATATGATAACAAACATATTTACCTAAGTGACTCATTTTTTCCATATTGTAGTATAGCCTATTAGTTACGTTAGGCGAATTATTATCAGTAGGTATTGATAAGGCTATTTCATTCATCATTGAATAAATATTGTAAAATTAATCAGTATTAAAAGCTCAAAAGCTGAAATAAAAGTTAGTTCCTGCAGTTCCCTCTGCCTACTCTGCCAGAGTATGCGGGATAAAACGTGAAGCTAAAAAAAATAATTGGAAATAAATGTAAATTTCCTCGTTTTCCCGCTCTGGTCAAACACTCTAAAATAAAAAAGCAAATGTCAAACACTCTCTTACGCAATATAGAGAAAGGAGTGTCTTAACACTCAGCTTTTATTATACCTATTGTTTAATATGCAGGATACAGCGTGAAGCTGTAAAAAAAAAAGAAATAAACTTTGATTCCACTGCATTAATTGTTAATTACAGTATCAATATTACGCAAGATTTACAAATATCATACATCTTACTGATAAGTGCGGGACATTTGCGTATTCAAAAAGAACAATATTAAAGATAATAAATATTATTAAATAAAATCAACAAGCCATGTGACAGACATGCGGCAGACATCAAACGTCATTGTTACACAACACTACGGTGTTTAAAAATTTTCACGTGCTAGTTACTTACACCTAAAACTATTTATAATATATAAAAATAGAAAGCTATTTAAATCAGCTATTATTTTTTTAATTTTTAATTACGCACTTGGCTTAATATAAAGGATCTGCGACAATATATTATTAATTAAATAAATATTTTTATCGTTATAAAGAACTGAAAATAATTAATTAATCGATTTAGTAATCGATACCTTTTAGAAGCAGACTGCACTACCTTATTTAGCACTTGTACGATATCATTGAAAGTGAGGCTTTAAATTTCACCTCATTTATTTTTTTACCAAATTTAAATTTATTTTCAACCAATGATGTAAGTAACTATTCAAAAAAAATAATCACTTAATATTTTTACGTGAAAACTTAACTCAGGAAAATAGTTTTTTTTTTACAACATAAAAGTAACATTAAATTAATATTATCCCCATATTTGCAAAACTTTTTCTTTTCGTTAATAGAGAGAAGAAAAACAGAACAAGGTTATGCTAAAAATTCTAAAAAAAACCTTGCTTCAATAATGTATACAGCGTTAATTATTCGCTGAAGACAACGGACTTTGCCCTCGGAAGAAAAACACACGTAAAACTGATATTTTTGCGTGAACGAAGTGATTCATTGCTTGCACAGTACATTAGAATAATTATAACTTTTTAATTATGATTATTCATTTATTTATTTGTTGAATTTAAATTAATCTTAATAAAAGAAATATACTTAATTAACACGAATGTATGTGTTTGGTATTTTCCAACAATAAAAAAAATTGCTTCATGACGTAAGAAGAGCAATTACGTCAATTGCGTGATCATTTATCAAACGTCACCATCTACTGTTATTTTAATATGTGACCGTTTTATTATAAATATGTTCAAACATATTTGGTTTGTACTAATAACTATTTTAATTAATTTATCTTTATCTTCTTATTTAAATTTATCTGTATCTTCCAGTTATCTTTATATTAAGAACTCTCCGCAAGGAGCTGCTCTATACTCTGTATATGTATTTTTTTTGTTATAAACATATTTTCTATTAGAAATCGAGGTATACTTTGTTGTCTACTTTCCTCATAAATAATATACACACATAGTTGTAAGACGCCTTATTCTTAGAGGAGTAATTAGAGAGAACAGAGAACGAAACGCTGTGGTCCCTGCTTATCTCGTTTGCCTCGTCCACACACATGGTGTCCTCATTTACGCGACCTTTCTCTAGTATTTCCGTACTGTGTTTTTGAAAGATATGAATTAATTTTCCTTTTTTAGCTTGACGCTGTGTTCTATACTCACTATATTTAAAATATATATTTTTATATACAAATATATAAAAATTAAAATATAGAGGAATATGAGTAAAGTAATTAAATAAGAGTAAACACGTGATATGTCGCCTGAAACCTTATGCACGCGACCGATTAATTTGTTATTGGCTTTTTGTTGCTAAGGCCTTCTGAGAAATTATGCAGTTTACATCTAAACGGATTGAATGCTTATTTAAATTTTTCTTAATTTAATTTTCTTTTAGAATTTCGTTTTCGTTTAAAGAAAATATAGAGGACCGTTGTGGCACAGAGGTGTTGAGTTACGCCACTTGACACGCAATACTTCGAAGAAGGCGGAAAGCGGAGACGGAGAAAGTAGGGACTAAACAACAGAGTGTCTTAATACTAGGTTACTATAGCTCCTGCAGATCCCTCTGCCTACCCTGTCAAGTGCGGAATAAAGCGTGAAGTTAAAAAAAAAGAAAATACGAAATTTTATTAGTAAATGGAGAAAATAAAGAAATGACCATGCGAGTACGTTTTCTATTAATGAGCGCTTACGCTATTTTGTTAGATTATGACTAAAATCCAGTTTTTTTTCCCCACTTCCATTGACGTCATGCTAAAGTGATACTTTATTTTGGCAAGAGATGCACACGCCTACACGTCAGTCCGGCAAAGTATTTAATTTTATGTTTTTTATGGTTATGACTGATGTGGGCTTATGTTTGCTTCTGCCTTAATCTTGAACTTTTTAAAATAAAAGAGGAATATAACATTTTCTGAAGAGGTACAAAAAAATTAAATTAAATTAGTAATATTCATCATGCATGGACTTTTTTTTAGCTTCACGTTTTATCCTGCTTATAGAAGGGTAGGTAGAGGGAACCATAGGGACCTTGGGAACCTAGTGTTAAGACACTCTGTTCTCTGCTTTCCGCAGTTTAGAGGCATTACGTGTTGAGCGGTTGCTAGAGCGAAGAAAATGGAAATGAAGTAAGCCATCTTCCTCGAGTGTGAATCGAACCCACAACGGTTTGTGGGTTTCGTGTTTACAGGCAGGCGCTGCGCATCTGCGGTACTCGTCACTTTGAAAATAAAATATATTTTTGTACAAATCATATGGCATATGTAAATAGAAATATTTGACAATTAGACAGAAAACCATTTTAGCTTCTGTTTATTTACTTTAATATTTCTCCTCGGATAATTTTTAACCCGCAAAGGTGAGTCACCATTTAAAGTTAATTTTTTAAAGTCATAATAAATATTATTACGTTATTTATCCAAAAAAGTGATGTATGGTGATTCTAAGAAAAAATATTATGGTAAATTTAGATAATCGATTATTTAACATGTTATTATATTCGTGCTAATTTTGACTTTAAGAACATACAAATAGTTACATGTCTATATATCAATCCATATGTATTTATGCAACGTATAAGAAAGCAGACCCTAGTAATGGTTGACTTTTATTAAAAAAAATAGAACAAGCTTAGTATTAACTATTAAGACACTTTGTTTCATACTTCTTCGTTCCCTTTGTCTACGAGGATCAAACTCATCTATTGTTTTTGTAGTCAGACTATTCTCAGTTATTTATTATTATAATAAATTTAAAAAATGATCAATTAATGTCTCTTGAACCCATACACAACTATACCAGTCAGTGAAACCAGTACCTTGACTAGCAAATGTTAACAGACAAGTTGCAATAACTCTAATGCTTGAAAATATGCTATAAATAAAATTTAAAACATTACCTTAAAAAAGCTACATTGAGCATTATAACTAATGGATAAAAATAATAATTTTAGTAAGAAATTAACAGTTATAATTGCTGTCTGACTGATATATTTTATCATAAGCATTCCGCAGTTTACATACCGTATCTTAGCAGTCCGTAAAATTATAATTAATTTTATACATTAATTAAATTATATGGAAATTGACGTTTTGGCTACCATACCATTGCAGTCATGATCTATTTTGAAACTGACGGCCTCTATTTACGCATGTAGAAAGAAGTTTTTAATATAATAATATGTTATAATAACATCTGTCAAATAAATAATTTTTAATTTTGCATCTGTGCCCGTACGCTCAGTTGTAGCCTAAGCTTACTAAAAGTTATAAGTTTCTTTTCCGTTCTCTGTCCAAAGCACGGCGAGTTCCGTCACTTACAACTTGTCTTAAATAATAGAGTGCATTCTCTCTGCCCTCTGTTCCTTTTTTCCTATATAAAATTCGGACTTAAATAAATCGGTTTTGTGGAGAATGAACATTTTTAACAAATAAAACGCTGAAGCGTAATATAAGCGTAGTGTAAAATTACATTTTTGGAACTATCACTTTTTGCTTACTTTAGTAAGTTCGCGACGTGGTTATTTATTAAGTCGTGGGCGTATCGTTACAAGCATATCAATTTGAACAGTCTCAATTTCTCAGAAGTCTTTTTAATGTCTGTCTCGGTTTTTGTACACATTTTTTGGTCTATATAGCAATATTATCTTGATTACTTTTTAATTATAAATTGTATGAAACTTTTTTACAAATTTTATACTATATAAAATATTTTTAAAAATACAAGGGGTTTTTATTATATAAACTTATCAATTGATATCGTCTTTTAGGCCCTCTAACTATGGCATATAGGCCTGCCTGGCCTTAAAAGCAATCCTATTTAGAAATTGGTTGACATTCTAGGTTATTTATTATACACACACACACGCTCTAATTTATATTTGAATCATACTAAATGTAACTCTACATCACAGGCGGTCTCGGTCACCGTCACTGGGTGACTTTCATGCTGTTCCTTGGTATGGCGAATGCGTACATCATGAGGACCAACATGTCGGTGGCGATCGTTGCTATGGTGAACCACACAGCATTGCCCGTGGACAAGGAGGCTGTGGACACTGAATGCGGGAATGTTAATAGTAACATAACTAATGTGAGTAGCTTATGTTTAGCGAGGCTATAGCCTACAATTTTGTTTGCGTCGACTATAACATGTAATATGTCATTCTTCCCGTTTTGATTGGAATTTCGGGAAGCCCCTTTAAAGTGCTCGCTCATGGACCTTTGGTCAACGGCATTCGCTTTAGTTTTCCATGTTGCATAATTTCGGCTAAGTGTCGCCTGTTACTTATTTAAAGTTAAAGAGTTTTATTTGTCAATTTAAATATTATATTAAAAAAAAACATTTTTTAATATTTTTAAATATTATACTAGTTACAAATATTTGAAATTTATAAGAGGATGATTTGAAAGAAGTGCAATTCATCCTCAATAATCATCATCAATCTCATCTTTAATAAATTTGTATGCAGTAAAAACAAATAAATTAGAATAAAAAACATATCTATTTCCTAAACATAATATATGAACATAAAATAAAACTAGGAACCCATATTTTAGGACGCGGCCTCTCAAGACGGGTCTTTCGTATGGAGTTCGACGCTACAAGGTTACATCCTATCATCCTTTTTCTATGGCTACGTCATCACGCAAATTCCTTTCGGCATCCTGTCTAAGAGGTGAGTTCTTTTATCTTTTTGTGTTATATACTATGTTAGAATTAAATAGGCTGAGAATTGAATCTCTTGAGTACTGATATACTCTTTTTTGTAATTTTCTCGAGTTTCGCTACACCATCTCAGTCTCCGATAATCTGTGCCTGTTTTTTTTCATATAGTGATTTTTCTAGATTTCTTTTTAGAAAGGATATTTCTTTGAGAAAAATTGAATCTACAACCATCGAGCTTAAAAAGATATGTTTTGTTGGTATGTTAAGATTTAGTACTGTTTTATCCTTTAAAAACTCTAAGCTATTTGATTTACATTGTGACCTTGTAAAGATAATTATCATTTATCTTACGCTTCCCATTGTATGTAAAATGTATAAACACTTCCGAACGATAATTACGTCGACTCTACTTTTTATTATGTGATAATTATTTAATTAATTCACAAAATAATTTAATAATATGTTTAATTTCTACAAACGTTAAAGCAAAGTCAGTCAGAAGGACGTCACGTTGCCTACTCTACATTTTCATAAGCAAGTAGGTTAAACATATTTGTAGAAGAATCGCTTAAATTTCATCGTCCTATTTATTTTATTGACATTGGATTACATTTTATGATATTTTTATGTCTCAATACAGCGTTTTGTGGTCCCATATAAAACACCCATTAGCTCATAATGATAAACGTTTGTAGTGTATGGAATAACATATACTGTGGTTAGCATACTAACATACATAATAACATATAACATATTCTTTATGAACGAATTTTCCTTCGCCGTTTAGTTTGTCGCCCGATATTAAATTATGATAAGGCTTATGTAACAGCGGGTATAAAAGTACAATAGACTGATATTATTATGTGGCTATGGAATTTAATTGAGTAATAAGAGCTTTGGATGATTTTGCGAATTATGGTTCGGTTGTGGTTCGGTGACTGACATTGTGACATTTTAAAGGTTAAATGTAGTATTTTTTAATGGCAATGAAAATGTCGAATAATGAAAAAAAATTATAACCTCAGAGATTCGTATTTACGAGTATATATTCTTTTGTCAAAACGAAATAAGAGAAACCTAAGTGTCATTTAAAACTACTAAGCATGTTGCATATAAATAAAAAGACAACATATAAAAAAATTAACGCAGCGGTATTTTAAACCGCGTATATATATATATATATATATATATATATATATATATATATATATATATATATATATATATATATATATATATATATATATATATATATATATATATATATATATATATATATATATATATATATATATATATATATATATATATATATATATATATATATATATATATATATATATATATATATATATATATATATATATATATATATATATATATATATATATATATATATATATATATATATATATATATATATATTATTGTTACTAATACTAAAACACTATATCTATTAAACAGATACGGTGCTCGTCTTTTCCTCGGAGTGGGTATGTTGATCAACTCAGCCTTCGGCCTGCTGGTACCCGTCGCGGCGGAAGCTGGTTATAAATGGCTGATCCTAGTGAGATTCATACAGGGCCTGGGTGAAGGACCCATAGTGCCCTGCTCTCACGCAATGTTGGCTAAATGGATCCCGCCCAATGAGAGGAGTCGTATGGGCGCTGCCGTGTATGCTGGTAAGACTTTTATTTTTTTATTTTGTATATAAACGCATATATTTTTTTTGTTTTGTATATAACTATCATGCCTAAATTATTACGATGCACCAGGACGCATAGGCGTAGCGTCTACCTGTAAACGCGACAGCTTATGGATTCGATTCTAACTCGGTGAAGATGGATTTTTCCATTTTCGTTTTCTTTGCTGTGCCAAATATAAATACCGGTGGATGAATAACGGGGAACAAGAGTGTCTTAACATTAGGTTCCCATGGTTCCTGCGGTTCTCAATGCTTGCCGTGTTATATACAAGATTAAACGCGAAACTACAAAAAAATATAATTCTTGAACATCATCATCATCATCCTCGATAATAAATATATCTACGTAAATCTTATAATATGATTTGACATAAATAAAATATAATCTACAAAAACTACGTGATTTACACATGTTATAATTTACATGAAACAGGTGCTCAATTCGGTACGGTCATCTCAATGCCGCTCTCCGGCTTACTATCTGCGTACGGTTTTGCTGGCGGATGGCCTTCAATTTTCTACGTGTTCGGCATCATCGGAACTGTATGGAGCTTGGCCTTCCTGTTCTTCGTCTCTGAGGACCCTGAGAATTGTCCCACGATTAAGGAGCCAGAGAAAAAGTACATCTTGAGCTCACTGTGGGGCGCTGCTGGTTCGAGTGTAAGTAAAATTTAAGTTAATTTCATTTAACATTGACATATATATCTATGTGAAGAAGGAAAACCTGTTAACTAAATATATAGTTTTAATACTGTGTCTAGTATTTTTTATATATATAGTTAAATATATAAAAACATATGAAAAATTAAATGTAGTAGAAGAAGCTTCGCTTGCCTTTATTGGAAACTGCCAAATCACTAGTCATTGAAGCCATATGTTCAAATGAATTTTTATTTTCTTACTGTATAATGTGAATGTGTGTTATAATAAAAACAAAACATAGTCTTTTTTATGATTTTTTCTTGTATATCTACAGTCACCACCGATCCCTTGGACCAAGATCGTCTTGTCCATGCCTTTCTGGGCGATCATGTTGGCGCACATGGGACAGAACTACGGTTATGAAACTCTTATGACAGAGCTGCCAACCTTCATGCGACAAGTCCTCCACTTCTCCATCAAAGATGTAAGTTTATTTTTATTTTCTATTTTTCTTCAATATTTTTATTAACTTAGTATTATTTTGGACTAATTATCTTAATATATGATTTTTTGAAATATTTTTCCTCGTTTAGAATAATTGTAGAAAACTTTCTTTAGAAACATTTTTACAGTAGCAACATTTACAGCTCGAAATCGTGACAAATCATAACATAAAAAAATACATGTTTAGAAATTTATCAAATATATAACTCGTAATAGAATACCAAAAAATATATAACAACCGGCAAATATTTAAACGGTAGACGGTATTTATAGGACGATTTCGTTCACATTAATCATTTGAGCTGTCAAGGGGTCAAGAGGCGGGTCGATCAATTGACCCTTCGGAATCATGACTCGTACGTACACAATTGCCCTAACTACACTCAGAGACTAAACTATTTTTTCCTGCTATTACACGTCAATGGGAAAAATATACTTATTTATAAACTAGTAACCATGCTTACATAGTAGGTAAAATTCAAATATAGAGCTATAAAAATTATTAGGCTATCTATGGCGTAGTGGTTGCTATCTGAGAACGCGATGGTTGCAGGTTCAACCCCATTTTGGGGGGGATGAATTATTTTTATGTCCCTACTCTGGTGAGACTTTACTATGTTAAGTTCAACGCCACTCAATACATCGTGTTTTAAAATCTCATCGAAAGCAAATAATTTTTAACACTAAATTCTCTTTCCCCACTCTGTATACTGTATACAAGGAAAGAATAAAATCAAAATGTCAAAATATAGAAACATTTGTGAAAATAATACTTGAAATATTTGTCAAACTTGAAATGCCGGAACAAAATAACGTAAGTTTATTGTTAATTGGCTAATAAGCAATTTGAAATTCAGCCAAATAACGTATAGAGATTTAGGAACGTGTGTTTTTACATGTGATATAGTTTTCGTGTTGATTACAATATTATAACGATTATATAGATAGAGGACCGTCGTGGCGCAGAGGCGCAACGTCTGCCTGTAACGCGACGGTTTCTGGGTTCAATCCCCAGTCGAAGAAGATGAATTTTTCTGTTTCCATTTTCTTGGCTCTGGTAAACTAGGCAAAGCGCGGCGTTGTGTTCCGCCACTCAACACGGAATGCCTCGAAAACGGCGGAAAGCGGGGACGGAGAAAGCAGGTGCTGAGCAAGGGAGTGTCTTAACACTAGGTTCCCACGGTCCCTGCACTTCCCTCTGTCTACCCTGCTATGTGCGGGATAAAGCGTGAAGCTAAAAAAAAAGAAAAAAATATGAAAAAGAGGTAACTCAACAAGCAATGCATCGAAAAGGCGGAACGGAGTGTTATAACACAATTACGCACGGTTCCATCTGCCTACCCTGGGTATAAAGTGTGAATCTATAAAAAAAGTATACAAATTCTATTTCTATAAGTAACATTTTAATTAATTTCATTTTATTATATTGTTTAATAATGAAAATATGAAATTCGTAAATCTACTTTGATGGGTAATGGATATATTTGATGTTGACCTACAAATTCACGATAAGGCCGAATAATTCCCGTTGATAAAAGTAATCATAATTACGACATTATAATTTAATTACATCAGCATTCTTATGAGAATTGAAGTTAACTTGTCATAAGAAGATATACTTACAGTACTTTGTTGTTATTGACTTCAAAGATTTTTTAACTCAAACGATTAATATCAAGTAAATGTTTTTAAAAGGCGATAACGAATTCCGGCTATAATTATTGAAAATGAAATAAAAAAATATTTCGTATATTTAGTAATTTTTTTCGTCAACCCTGTGTCCTGCAAGTTATATAGGCAGAGGGAACCTAATTGAAAGTTTAATTTATTCTAATTTATTTAAGTTAAATGGTTCCTTACTTAATATCAGCATTTTATGAACTTTATATTATAATATTGTCTTAGCGTCTGCCTGTAAGCACGACAGTTTATGGGTTCAATTCCCACTCGGAGGAGTTGAATTTTGCTATTTCCATTTTCTTCGCTCTGGCAACGAGGCAAAGCGCGGCAATGAGTTCCACCACTTAACACGCAATACCTCTAAACGGCGCAAAACAAAGAACGGATAAAGCCTGAAGCTATTAAAAAATTTATCTTTGATTATCTGTATTTTCAGAACGGTTTCGTCTCCGCCCTACCCTACCTGTGCATGTGGCTGTTCTCAATGTTCATCTCGGTGGTCGCCGACTGGATGCTATCCAGCGGACGCTTCAACCACACTCAAGTCAGGAAGATTATTAACAGTATTGGTGTGTATAAAAATATTATATAATAATATTCATTTTAATGTGATATCGATTCCAATTTATAGAACGTTGTAATGTATCAAATTCGGTTGGACAATGGAAACCGAAGTGTAATTTTATTTATGTATTTTTAAGAGAAAATCTTTTCACCTGACATAATTATTATTTATATCTATAAATAATGAGGATATTCTGTTAATGTGTTGGTTTCAACTGTTTTTTGGCTAAGGAGGCGTTTTTACATTTTTTAGGTTCAAAGCATTTTAACTGCTTTATTTGTACTTTTCAACACACTAGGTTGATACGGCGTTACTCCAAAACCATCTAGCACGACCTAAAATACTCAACAGCACCTCTTTCTGCTAGAACGTTGCTTTATCTATATTTTATTTATTATTTAAGTAGTACATTTTCTAACAATTTGTAATCTACCAGGTGAATACGGTCCCGCCATCGGTTTGTTCATCGCCGCCAACACTGGCTGCAACCCCGCCGCTACCGTGGCCATACTCGCCGTGGGAGTGGGGCTCAACGGTGGTATCTACTCAGGTTTTAAGGTAATTACATAAATTACCTGTTATTAAAATGCAACAAACACGCAAAGCCTTCAAAACTGGGAACGGAGTGTCTTAACACTAGGTTTCCACGGTTCCTTTGGCTCCTCTGCCTACTCTGCTATGTGCGGTGATAAGGCGTGAATACATAAAAAAATGACCTAGTTGCCACTAGCAAAGAAAATCGAAATAGCAAAAGCCATCTTCTTAATCATTTATGCAAAATATTAAATTTTATTTTTCTACGAAAGAATATTTGGCTCATTCTCATTTATTGAAACACAATAGGAATCAGATACAACGACTAAATCTCTAGATCTAAAGTACTAATAAGTAATAACAAATAGAGAAAGATTAAATATTTCCTTAATTATTTTCTTCTAATTGTATATTATTATATGTCATCGTATTAATATACAAATATTATTAGGTAAACCACTTGGATATCTCGCCGCGCTTCGCCGGCATCCTGATGGCGTTCACCAACTGCCTCGCCAACCTCACCGGTCTGCTCGCGCCCATTGTTGCCGGATACATTATTGAAGGCAGGGTATGTATTTTTCATAGTTTATTTAATTAGTTTTATCACTTCTATTATTTTCAGCGATTCTCTTAAAGATGACGTTGAAAGCTTTTTTATATTATCAGATTGTTTTTTATATTAAATTTACAAGTTAGAAATTCTCTATCTAATTAACTAGCTTAATTATATTTCGCTAATTTATAAGTATCGATAAATTTATTGAAAGTATTGAAACAGAAGTAGTTGTATCAATTGTTTAAGATAGGTTGTTTTTAAACTGTATTGTATTGTCTGATTGTCTTCAACATCTTTCTATATTTGATTCTATAAGTTAAGAACTCTCCAAAACTTGCGCTTTAAAAGTTTACAGCTTAATTTTATTAATAGTATAAGAAAGAAATATGAAAATAGAACTATTTTCAAATAAATAATTGTATTTAAAAAATATTTAAAAGAATAATAATCATAAAACAATTACTTACAGCCAACTCAAGCCCAATGGAGGATAGTGTTCTACATCGCGGGCGGTGTTTACATATTCTGTGCCACATTCTACAACATCTTCGGTTCTGGAAGACGGCAGGAGTGGGACAATCCCGCTGAAGACGAGGCAATCGCTAAGAAGGCCGCCGCGAAAAAGGCGCAGAAACTCGAGAGAAAAACACCTTCAGACCAGAACACAGCGGAAACCGCACAATAGCATGTTCCAAACGCTCAGCATTCACAACTAAAAAATCTAGAATTTTCTCTGATACCGCGTTAGACAGAGATAGCGCTATACGAAGGAAAGAGAGGCGATGCATATAATTATGTAAAAACAGCAATTACAGCTAAAAATCTAGAATTTTCTTTAATACCGCAACAGAAAGAGATAGCGTTATACGGAAGAAAGAGAGGCGATATCTGTAATTATATATAAAAATAATATATCGTCCTCTTTTGATTGAATTTTTTTTTTTTTGGTTGTGTTTGCTTCGGGCCAGTTACGATATAATTTCCATTGTTAAGAAACTAGTAGAGACTTTAGTATGCAAAATAGTATAGATATTCCTTATTATTTTTTTCACTTGTAGTTTTTTTTCAAGAAACCAGCTCAAGCGTTCACATTTTCAACTTCGCTTGAAATTATGTATGGGATAAGAGCTGGGATCTGTTATTTGAAATGAATTTATTTTGCATGCAGTCTTTTCTTCCTGTTCGGTGTATTTTGTATAATAATGAAATACATGAGAGACGCACATCAATGAGGCTGTGATAATAACTTCTGTAGAAAACAAACATAACCTGGAATTTGTATCGTAACGTAGATTTTGCTATATATTTATTAATTACTTATCTAAGTACCATACAAGTATTGTTTATTGATTTTTATAGCTTGAATATTAGGTATAATAGAGACGCGTGAAAGGTAGATAAGTGACGATGGGTCCAAGATTTTTACTGAGAACGTTACCGTCCTAGCCAGTGACTTGAATAACCTCGCATCTCGCGTGTAAATAACACAAATTGACTTTATAAATAGGGAACCATTAAAAGCATTTTGTTTATTGTAACTCGAATATAGACTATCAGTGAAATTGTTAAATTTTATTTATGTACAGGGTTCCGTCCTATATCTGAGAGTAATTACTGATTTAAACGTTAAAAATGTATTAAAAATAAAATAAATATAATTCAAGAATTTTTAAAACAAAAGAGAAGAGAACTAGCGAAACTTAAACATTTATTAAAAATATATATTAAACTATAACTCTACAATAAGCAGATATACAAACTCCTTAGACACGGAACCTTAAATTAAAAAAAGCCATCCAAATCTATGTTTAGTCAAACGTCAAACGGTAATGATGAGTTGTGAATTTTACCCTTTTATTCGCTAGAAGCGAATTTTGTTGCAACTAAGCGATTTATAAGAACGATGAGATGTAAATTATTTATGATTTTAGTTATATAATTATTAGCCAACGCGACGTCTAAAGGCGGCACGTGCCCGGATATATGTGATCATTCTGTTATTAAATAATATTAAGTAGTTTTTAAGCAGATTTTTTTACCAACAAAACACACGTGTTACAATCAAATTATGACTTTTGAACATGTCGAAGATTTTTAATACATATTAATATATTATAAAATGCTAATAAAACATAATTATTCCATTTTGTAGTTCCAATATTATAATTTTTATGTATTGAAAATATACAAACTTTTTTCACATACTAAGTATTTTGTTCACATTCTATTAAATAAATTGAATTTTTCTTAGTGTTTATTTGTATAATGTGTTTAACACAATACATATTATGTGGTACGCAAATATAAATTAAAAAATATCATTTTTTAACACGTCTGTATACTCTACTTGTAAAATCTTAGAGAAATACAAAAAGTTTTTAAGTTATGTGTTTTTTATTATTGTCATTACTCCTTAATCATATAAATATAAACAAAAGGATTTAACAGTCTATCTGGCAGTCCAATTGTTTAATATTATAATATAAATTTAAGGTGATGTTGCAAATTGACTTTCAAATTATTTTACACAAGATCTATAAAAATAATTATAGTGAAAAAAATAACTATATAATATAAATTCAAAATAATATTTATTTAAACTATAAGTATATTACAATTACCAATTTAACTTACAACTTTACTATAATGTTGCAAACTAAATGCACCAGTGCCACTGCGACAAGGCTGACCCAGCATTAAACAACTTGAAGCCGATCTCAAAAAGTCCTTCTTAGAATTAAGAACGGCTTCCTTCAAAAATATTAATGAAGACTCAAAAGACATTTGCTGTAATGGAGAAGTGGATGCCTCCATACCTTTTCTACTCATCGGTTCAAATATTCCATTATAAGTCATATAGTCAGCTATTAAAGTCAAATGTCTGGGATCAACTGTGATTCCGTAGACATTGAACACATTCTGAATTTCCTTTATAATCACTTTGTTTGCAGCTTCAATGCCGTAAGTATTTGCTATAGCATGTATATCATTACTGTATAACTTGTTCAAATCCAGCAAATTATCATATTTAGACATTTGTACTATATTAATGCCTTCTGTCTTTAGATATAGTACATTTTTTTCTTTATTAGTAATAGCTCGCTTGATGTTTTTGATTTCATATATAACAGATCTTGAGGCTGCGTCTCGCAAAGCCTGCGACAGATCGACTCGAAGGAATGATACTGGGAATAAAACTGTAAGTTCACACCATTTATGCGTTTTAGTATCAAATGTATAGTTAGTGGCGTTGTTCAAATTTTCTACAACACGAGCCATAACTTTACTGTCTTCTTCTGTTATTTCCTGTGTAATTTCCAAATCGTCGTCATTTTCTTCAACATTTTCTTCGGGTTCTTCTTCATCTTCAGATTTTTCCTCTTCTTCAGATTCCGGGTCTTCATATTCTTGTTCCTCGGAACGTTTCTTCCGAATTCTTACCTGAAATCGAAATAATTCACTGTTTAAAAAATATTCATTACAATAAGTCATTAAGATTTTTGATTTTATATAAATGTAATAAACTATATAATTAAAGTTACTTCAGCTAATTTGGAATAATTTATACACATCTTATTTAATACATTGAATATACGTACATCCGTGTTATCGTCGTCATCATTCGGACCGTCCTCATCTGAGCTATCACCATCAGGTTCAACTGTTTTTTCTGGCGCCTGAGGATTAAAATCTTCATCTTCGTCATCGTGAGCTGCCGTACGACGTTTCTTCTCTTCCGCTGCCCACATCACACCTGATGTGGTCTTAGCTTGTTTTCGTATCATCGCAAACATTTCATTAAAGAACTTATTCTGCATGTGTTTAATAATCTGTGGCGGCTTTACTGCATACTGCGTTTTGTATTGTGAGTATGGTAAAAATGAAAAGCGCATGGTAGTTTTTAATTGCCTTTCAGGACGCGTTACTACTTCGCACTCCACGTCTATCTTTTCAAGGACATCAGCTACAGTAACTCTATTCATTTTTTGTCTCAGTTTCTCTGCTTTTTTATTTAAATCTGGAATATTCGGCAAAAACGGTATGTCCATGCTGGGTGTTTTCAACTTTGCAGAAGCAGTCATTAATATTTCACGCAAACGGGGAATCCCTAGAGTTACGTTCATGTCACCTCTTCCAGCAAAGTGGAAGGTATTTAATGTCATCTGAGTAGAAGGTTCACCTATCGACTGTGCTGCTAACAGACCGACAGGCTCCCCTGGTGCTGCCATGGAAGCTAAATATTTAGCATTCATCACTTCTACAAATTTCTCTTTATCAGTATGCTCCTTATTGTAAATGCTTTCTTGGCGGTTTTTCAAATAACTTTGAATAATTCCATCCAACTGTTCGTTAATGGTCCCAAATTTATATTCTGGAGACATTTTGCTTGGAATGGGATCTGGACATGATTTTCTAGTATATTGCTGTTTTTCCTCGTCATCCAAAGCGCGCCACATTTTTTCTAATTCCCAATAATAGGGATCGCGAGTTCGGTCAGTAGGTGGATCATCAAGATCAACGTCTTTTCTTGCGATCGCAGAAAATTGAGCGAAACCACTAGTACGTACTTTTTCAAAAGGGTCGCCGTTCCTCTTTTTCCATTTCTTAAGTGATTTTTGACATTTAGCAATCTTTTTTATATCACTGTTATCCTCTTTTAGTTTTTTTATTGCGGATTTACTAATAACAGCAGCTCGAGTTGGTATCAAGGAAAGAAAATTGATCTTTTTTCAGAAATTGACATTTCAAAACGTCAAGTCCATCTTCTCCGTATGCAAATTGAATGACACTACTGTCGGCATCTCGTACTGTGTGATCATAGGCAACACTTAAACCCTCCAAGTGTTTTATCAAGCATCTTTGCAAATATCCAGAACGACTTGTCTTGACAGCAGTATCTATAAGACCTTCTCTTCCGGCCATACAATGGAAGAAAAATTCTTGCGGTTGAATACCCGTCATGAACCGTCCATCTATGAAACCTCCCGCTCTTGGTGATATATCATAAGGTGGGAAACTAGGTAAAGAACGTCCAGATATCATTAGTGGCGGTCTTTTGCCTTCCAATTCAATTTGTCCCAACAAACATGAAATTTGCATAGTATTAACAGTTGAACCTTTTGCTCCCGATTGAACCATAAGTTGTAAGTTATTTGCCGGAAATTTCTCTAATAAGCCTTCAGATAAGCATACGGTATTAATTTTATTTGTATACGAATCTAGCATACTTTTATATTGCCTATCTAAATTTGCGCGAAATTTAGGATCTTTAATCATCATTTCACCGATTGTGGCTTTCAATTTATTTTCTTCGACATCTGCAGGTAGCTCAGTAGCTTTGACAGCGGCAACTCTACCAGCTTTTCGAACAAGTTTAATAATTTCCTCTCTTTTTTCATCAGCCTCATCAACCACCAGAATATCCTTCACACCAAGGGTAAATCCTATCCATTGTAAATAGAACGTGAACACCTTAGAGAAAGCACTTAAAAGCGCACTTGAGCTATCACCTCCATATAATTCGTACATACAATGAACTAGGCCATATGGAGTTGCACCGTAATGAGTTTTATCTAATACTCCATTTAAAAGCTCGCCTTTTCTTATTACCACTTCTGCTTCAGTCATTTCGTTTGCATTGGAAAATGGTGTACCTCCCGCTTTCCAAGGTCTTGGCGGGTCCTTTTGCCATGCTTTTGCATTAATTTTGGCCTTCCCAGTCAGAGTAATGAGAGGTTTCCCTTTCGGAATTATATTTATTATTATAGTTGATAAAACTTGTTTACCAGACCAAAGAGTTACAGGCTTTAGTATTGTAGGTGGAAGTAGTTTGATTTCACCTTTAAGAGTTGATAACGCCTGTAGTACTAATTGCTGGTAATCTGATTTAGAAAAAAATGTGCCTCTCAATGACATTCTTACACCAGATATAACATGATCTTGAATCAACCCACTCAATGGTGTTCCATCTTTTGGTACAAGATATTGTTTTCTTACAGACATAATGTTATACGCTTCACTTCTAGCTATTTCATTTTGAGGAAAGTGGGCATTCATTTCGTCGCCGTCGAAATCGGCGTTATAAGATTTACAGTTTGCATAGTGTAAGCGGAGGGTCTTTTCTCCTTTGAGAATTCTTGCTCGATGCGCCATCATACTCGGCTTATGAAGCGAGGGTTGACGATTAAGTATAAGCACATCGCCATTAACTAAGTGTCTGTGCACTATTTTCAAGCCTGAAGTTTTATATTCATCTGGCGTAAGTAATTTTTTGGCTAAGCTCTTTCGTTTTTGTATGGAATCAGGTGGTATCCTTATTACTCTCCCATTTTTTACTTCTAATTTTTCAGCCCCAGGGTGTTTGTTTGGTCCGTTGATGACCATTTTTCTTAATTCGTCAACATTCCACTCAGTAACCGGCACAGGATATGTGAGCTTTGTTGCAAATGCGTCAGGTATACCAATTTCATCAATATCCACGTTTGGGTCAGGTGTGATTACAGAACGAGCAGCAAAATTTACTCTTTTCCCCATCATATGCATTCTTATCACACCAGTTTTCTTTTCAAGTATCTGTTTCAAGCCTTGACTGGTGACTCCTTGACCTTCACAACTTAGTAATTGATTTATTTGTTTTTGCAAATCTTGCCACACTGTGTGTAATTTCTCTGGTGCTGATTTTCCTACTACACTTTCATACGCTTGTCGAGGCTGTTGATCCAATCCATCTATTGCTTTTTGGTGGTCTGATGCCATTAAAACTTGTAGAACAGCTCTTGAGTTATAGGCAGTTTGCATTATCCCTTTATAAACATTAGTTTGCGGATGTTCAATTAGTTCTCCATTTAGTATATTACATGGTCGAACATTTGGAGGTAACACAGGAATAACTTGCATGAAAAATATATCAGTGATAGGCTTAGTACTAGCATACTTTAAAACTGGTACACAATGTGTGATTAACTCTTCATCATTCTGTTCAATAGCTTTACAATATCTTTTTAAGTCATCAGGCATTAATATTTTGATACCTTTACCTCCACCTTCGGAACTCAGATTGTACATAATTTTGTTTTCTGAAGTTGTAACTTTGATCAATTTACTTCTACAATATAAACAAGTTTTAGAAATATTAATGGCTTTGAAAAAGTTGTTAATAATTTTGGTTCTTAATTTATCTGTATTTTTGTTTTGAAATATTTCACAAACAGCATCTTTCTTTTTGAGAAGCTTCTGATATTTTCTAATAACTTTATTTGGTTTTTCTGGTGATGTTTCACTTTTATAGTCTTTTACATCCCCAATAAAGTTCTCCAAATCTAAAGCAGCTGTGACATGACCTGCATCTAGAAGTTCTAGTTGCAACTTTAGTATAAACTTCATGCGATCATCCATTTGAATTTTAAAGCATTTCAAACATGTTATTCGAAATAACGTATAAATAGTTTTTATAAATAGGGGATTCACAACAACAAGGGGCAGTTCTATGTGTCCAAAATGACCAGGACAATTAAGAAGTGAATTGGAACATGTAGCACAAAAGTCATTTCTTTCTCTTATAGGTCCCAAAGCAGGATCATATAGGCCTCCTTTTGTTGGATTACCCATTGCATCGAAAGATACAGTATTAGTTATTTTGATAACACTTAATTTTTTTATATCTTCATCATTAAACATCAGAAATTGAATGGAGTCAGGGTCTACTGATGTTAGCCCTGTTATGGCTGAAGTAAACTTAGAGTTGAAATCCATGGTTATTCTGTTGAAAAAAATTAATGATATTTTTATTAGACCTCTAACCTCACAATTTAAAATTTAACATGTATTATAATGGAAATAAACTTACATTACTTATGTGACTTAAAAGACCAAATATATTACTTAAACATCTAATTATGATGTATGATAATAATTATAGTTTCAAATTAGTCTTTTTGCTGCGTATTCACTAGTATTTACCAAAACAGTCTCACATGGTAGCAAAATGTACTGATGGGAGCAAGTAGATAAATGACAGTTGACATTTCTTATATGACAAGGTAGAACCAAAATATTATATTATCAATTAATAACTGGCACGCTCGAAACGCCATAAATAAAACAAAGAAAAAGATATCAATAAAATTATTGATAATATTATTTTCACCACGCCCGATAATGCTGTGTTGAAAACTGCTATATTCATAAAATTTTCCATTGTTACATTGGCAGCAATATTTCTGCGCTAATTATGTTATATTATTACAGCAACAAGTTCTTCAACTAGTCCCTTTTATAAGAGGTACTTCTTAAGTCTTTAAAATAATAATATGATACAAGCATATTTAGTTTAAATATATTTTGGATACACTTACTTGTTTATATTACTTAATAAATTTAAAATTAATGATAAATCATCAAATTATTAAATAAATATAGTCATTTCCTTGTCTCATTATTTACATGCATACTAAAGTAAATTTTGTGAAGTATCATAGAGCTTTCATAAAATCTAGGCGTCCTAATAAAAATAAAACTACGTAAGACTTTTAAATAGTTACTTAATTTGTCTAATGTAAGTTTGAGAAATATATTTACTATTATTATTAACTAATAATTATACTAAATATAATTAATCTTAACTTAAATATTACTATATCATAAAGTAAAGCTATAACAACTCCGCCACCATTTTATTTTTGTGTAATAGCAGGACCAAAAATCAGTCAGTCAAACGGCAACATGGCGGCGCAGGATGAAGTTGACGTATGTGAAAGTTGGGAAGATATGGACGAAATTGGCGTAAGTTTATCAGTGAAAACTGATCCACACGTCGCGTGTCCTTGGCTCCTAGGTCAAGTGTGACTTGTACATAAATATTTTTTTTTTCAGCTCGACCAGAAAATTAAGCTGATGTCAACTGTGCCGCCACTGAAAGGTTGCAAGGTTACTAGCGTAATTGTAGAAGACAACGCGTGTATAGGCTCTCAGTGCGTAATGCCGGAACCAGCGATTCGTATATTGAAACGGCCATCATCTTTGGGCAGTGGACAACTTAATGGTGAAAGCCGCGCTCGACCTGTGAAAACGCTTGAACAAAGGCAAAAAGAGTATGAAGAGGCTCGCTTACGTATTCTTGGTGAAGCTCGAAGCCCTGAAGATGTCATCGACGATAAGTAAGCGTAAATGGTTTTGCACCTTGTTAAATTGATTTAAATTTACAGAAAAACAAACTATTTATATTTTTGTTAGAAGCAAGTTTTCTGATAATTGATTATACTTAATATTTTTCTCTAAGCCAATAATTTTATTTATATCTTTCAGTCTGAGTCGGTTACAAGATAAACTACAAGCAAATAATATTGATGACAATCAAAATGGTGGTAAAACAAAGAACTGTCATAATGAAAATACCAAAACTAAAGAGAAAAAAGTGCTAGTGAGGCTTCCACCTGGTGCCACTACTGCTGGAGTATTTCCCTCTCCCCCACCCCCTGGAGTATTAGTTATAACTCCTCGAGCACCGAGAGGGCCAGATGGAACTAAAGGTTTTATGAGAAGGTAGCATTACTGGTATATTATGTTTATAATCATGATCCATCCATTAATTTCATTAAATATAGACAGAAAATGTATTAGAAAGGTGTAAAAATGTCATATATTTCACAATTTTACATAGATACTTTATGCTAAGTGTAGAATAACTTTCATTCTCGGAAAGAAGTCCAATGAGCATAAATTATAACATGAAGTTTGGTAATGTAACACTTTGGTTTCAAGTATTATATCTTCATGAGTATAGAAGGAATTGTGAAATAAATGAAGCCTATTTTGTGTGCTCACTTCAGGGAACAAATCTTATCTTACTGTAATGTAGGTATTACAATATCTTAGATAGTCAACAAATTGTAATTTTGACTCAAATTTGATTGTAGGGCTAAGTACAAGATAGATATTATGTGTTGAGAAAATTACTTATAGTTTTCATATAAAATCTTTTATTTAGCAAAAAAATATTTTACAGTGATTGCATTAAACTTGTTATTTAAAGATTAGAGATTATTATAAAATTATTTTAGTATAATCTCTGTAATTTTCAATTTTCAGTAGAATTTTGCAATAGTTATGTATTGCGTACATTTTATATGATAACTATATATAATTATTGTCTATTGAATTTCTCATACATCCTGCCCTAAACAGATCGTGTGCTAATGATGTAAAGTCATTGTAACTTTTTATAACTTTTCTAGATATTTTTAGTGTTAAGTTTAATTTTAATTGTATATTCCTAGGCTACTTTGTTATAGTTTTATATTTTTTATGTGTTCACTGCTTAAAGATTCTATTAAAAGAAATTAGCTAAAATTTCAGACATAAACATTATGTTTTAATGCTTTAAGCGTGTGGATAAAAGTCTGCATTGACTGCTATATGACTTTGCTTGCTTTTAAATTATAAATTTGAGGGTTTCTTTTTTTCATATTAAAGTGTCTTATTATAAAATAAATAAAAAGTCAAATTCATTGTCACACTGCTGTGAGAATATTTTGAATACAATTTTTTTTTTAATTTTTGGTTTGGAAGTTGGAACAAGAATTCCATCATTCATTTTAATTTTTGTCTCATAGACTGTAGTGTTATTTTGTAAAACATATAAATTATTGTTTATCCTTGATATTTGCATATTATTAGCAGTGACTTCGTTTTAAATTTGTATTTAGAAATGTTTCACAGCATTAAAACACAAATAATGTTCATGAACTAAACCAAAACTAATTTTAGCCTACAAAAATTTTTTAACATGTAATATATCAACAATACAATATAATAATAAATATCAACCTATGATATCATTATCTAGTCTATATGTGTACACATTCTCTGGCGATATTCTTTGCATTATATTTACTATTGAACTTCAAAGCAGTTGTCACAATATGACACATGGTGCGCGTAAAGTTGTATTAGAACAAAATAGAAATTTGCAAGTATGTTTTTTTTTAAATATTAAGAACGTTTATGTAACAAAGACCTATGATGTACTGTATTATTGTTACAGTTTTATATGGTATTTAAATACATATTAGTTTTATGCTAACAATATATATAAATTGCTTGCAAACATAATTTATCTTTTAATTTTAATTGAGCAGAGTTTATTTGGATTATTGAAACTTTATTATAAGTGATGTACTTTCACAATGGCCGGTTAAAATTAATATTGGCAACACCATAATGTTATAAGTAGATAAATAAATGTAAGACTTGTCTAGGTTACGTAGTCTGTTAGTCTACTTTTATTAAATAAAAAAAATGTATACTTGGCCTGAACTGTGATAATCTTTTATAATCTAAATAAAACTGACGCACGAATAGCATAGTTTATTATAGTTATTTTCGAGGATTGTGATATAGAATAATCTATAACAAGCCTTACCCCATCTTTTAAGATACTTTAAAAAATAATAATTTGAAACTGGTTAATGGCACATACATATTTGTATGTTGTTGTTTTTTTTTTCGTTCTGTTATATTTTAATAACAGCCAGTAGTTGTCTCAATTATTATGAAAAGGAGCTTAAAGAAGATGGGTCGATTTTGCTATATTTGTAAATAGTATGTTTTATCTATTGACTATTTTTACATGTTTAAAGTGACATTATAAATTAAGTATCGAGCATGTACAGTTTTTTTTATGGCCGTATGAAAACGGATGCGTGAGACCCCCATCTCACGCATCAACGGCCGGAGAGAGTGCCCTATTTATTCCGCCCCGGGCACTGGGGCTTGGAGGCCGTGAAGGCGACCTGCAGGTCGCCTCCGCCGGGCGGGATCGGCTCTCTCCTTCTGGACCATGACGGACTCACAAAAGTTGACTACGGCCTCCCACGCCGAATCCCTGCGTAGCATCGCCGACACGACTGCTCGCAGGGAGAGATTTCGCCCGATTTGCTGGACCAAGACTTGCCTCTCCGCGGTCCACGCGGAACACGCCTCCAGCGTATGTTGGGCAGTGTCTTGGTCCGCCCCGCAGTGGTGGCAAACCGCCATCGCCTCGCGTCCGATCCTACACAGGTACTCTCCAAAGCAACCGTGACCGGTTAATACCTGTGTAAGTCGGAAGGTGACTCGTCGCTTCCTACGCATCCAGGCCTCGAAGGCGGGCAGGATCGCACTCACAACGCGTTTGTGCGCGTACCGATCTCCGCAGAGACGGGCGTACCACGTCGTGTGTGCCCTTCGTTGCTCCTGCCGCTTGAGTGCTTCGAGGACGCTGGTAGGGTAGGACGCACTTCCGCCGCTTTGACGAAGGGCGCGAGTCTGGTCGTAGACCCTCGCGTCCCTCTCCGCCAAGATGTCAAGCGGCGGAAAGCACGCCAGAAGGGTCGCCGCCTCGAAGGATATCGTGCGATATCCCCGCACCATGCGGATGGCCACTCTCCGCTGCAAACTCAGGATCTTAGTCTTACAGCGGCGGGTGCCCGTCAGTCGATGTGACCAAACGGGTGCCCCATAGAGGGCCATCGATCGCATGACACCAGCATAGAGGCGACGAACCTCCTCCCTCGGTCCCCCGAGATTAGGCAGCAGTCTGTGCAACGCACCCACTGCCTTCTCGATCCGGGGGGCCAGGAGCTTGAAGTGCTCCTCAAAGCTCCAGCGACCGTCCAGGACAAGGCCCAGGTATTTCATGTACCTGGACACCTGGACGTTTGAGTCACCTACGCGAATGATCTGCGAATAGGGTGGTTCCCGGCCCACCGGCCACTTGTGGAACCATAGCGCCTCCGTCTTATGCGGCGCTATCCGAAGACCCAATTCGCAGATTTTCGCGATGACGAGTTTGACTCCGAGCTCGGCTCGCCGTCTGGTCATCTCGAAGCTCAACCCACATGCCAGCACCAGCGTGTCATCTGCATAGCAGATCACGCTGACGCCTGCGGGGAGCTCGACACGCAGAACCGCATCGTACGCGAGGTTCCACAGGAGTGGTCCTAGGACCGATCCCTGCGGAACCCCGCAGTACACTTCCCTCCGGGTCCTCGCACCCTCCTGGCCCACGTACACAATGTACCTGTCGCGCAAGTAGCTCCCGACAATCGCCTGCAGGTAGAGAGGCACACGGTGATACACCAGGGCCTCCCTGATGGCAACCCAGGGTAAAGCGTTAAAGGCATTGACGATATCCAGGCTTATCGCCAACGCCACGCCCCCCCGAGCCACCGCCTGCTCCGTCAGGGACCGGACGCGCATGATCGCGTCAACGGTCGAACGACCCTGACGGAACCCGAACTGGCTGTCGGCCAGGTCGGGACCGACGCACGACAGATGCTCGCTGAGACGAGAAGCGACAATACGCTCGAAGAGCTTGCCAGCCTCGTCCAGCAGGCATATGGGACGGTACGCAGAGGGAGAGTCCGCGTCTCTGCCGTCTTTCCTCAAGAGGACCAGACTTGCCTCCTTCCAGGCCTTGGGGAACGTGGCGTTACGGAGACAACTGTCGAACAGCCGCCTCAGCCTATCCCCCAAGTGAGCCGAAGCCAACACCCACGCCCGTCCCGGAATCCCATCAGGACCGGGCGCTGTGTTCCGGGTACTCAGGCGACCAAGTGCTCGGTCAAACTCCTGCTCTGTAACCCTCAACGCGTCAGTGCAAGTGACTGGCGGTAGCGAGGGGTACAGGGGACTTGCCCGGATCACCGGGAAAAGCGAAACTGTAACTCTCCTCAGTAGATCCGGATCTAAGGTCTCCGTCAATGGAGGCATCCACGGGCGTAACTTGCCCAGCACCATGCGGTACGGGCGCCCCCACGGATCCCTGTCGAGTCCCTCAAGGAGTTCGTTCCAGGACCGAGCGCCGGCCTCTGAGATGGCATCTCGCAGCGCCTTCTTGGCCTCCTGGAACGCCCTGTAGGCTTCGTCTCTTTCCTCAGGAGTGGCATGCCTTCTTCTCCGGGTTCTGCTGGACTGGCGGTGGGCGCACAAGCATGCGGTACGCAGCTGCGCGATCTCCGCCGACCACCAGTGCATCGCCCGGCGCTCGAAGCGGCCTGCCCGGGGCATCGATGCATCGCAGATCGACGTCATCGTACCCCTGAACCAGACCGACTCACCCTCGGGGTCGGGCAAAATCTCCTCGGCGTTTTGTGGCCAAGCCGCGACGATGGCGGCGGCTTCGAGATGATCTCGGCTTAGCCGCTTGAGGGCCCATCGTCGCGACAGGGTATCTCCCTGACGACAGCTGGCTCGGTCGGGATAGCGGATAGCCACATCGAAAAAGATGTGGCGGTGGTCGGATAGTGTGACCACCTCCTCAGCGACACGCCATCCCGAGAGCATGCGAATCGCAGGAGGAGTCGCCCATGTAAGGTCCACGACCGACTCCCCCTGCCACCGCACGCATGTACTCTCCGACCCGACGTTAATGAGCCGGAGGTCCAAAGCAGCCGCCCAGTCGAGAAGCGTCGCTCCCTTCGGATCGTCCTTAGAGTTACCCCAAACCCTGGCGTGGGCATTGAAGTCCCCCAGGACGATCAGCGGACGGGGTAGGCATCTGCGAACGCAGTCTGCCAGCCCGTCCAGGTACAACTCGTAGTCGGCAAGAGACCTGTTGGGAGAGACGTAGCACCCCACAATGGCCAAGGGGCCCCACCGAATGGCCACGAACCCCTGCCCCACTTCGAGTAGGGAACAGGGTGGGACCCCCACACCGCCTGCCCAATGGACAGCCACGGTGCCAGTGGCGTCCCCAAACCAGCGAGGGTGGACGGGGACGCGATAGGGCTCCGCCACGACCGCGAGGCCTATGGACCACTCCGCAATGGTCTGCATTAAAAGTTGCTGAGCATTGCGGCAGTGGTTCAGGTTCGCCTGAAGCACCCTTACTCCAGCGAATGGGAGATATCAATGGCCTCCTGCGGAGCAGAGCCCGGTGCTGAGGCGGGAGCCTCGGCGGTCGTATGAGCTGGGGTGGAAGGAGCGGTCTTTTTACCCTTCTTCCTCCCACTACCCGATTGGCAGCATGTCTTTGCGCCCAGACGATGGGCCGACGGGCGACCCACATCTGAGCACAAGGGGCACCGGAGCGTCTTGGCCGTGCATTGGCTCGCTCTGTGGCCGCGTTCTCCACAGGCGAAGCACCGGTCGCTCCGATCTGCCCCATTCGGACACGTCTGCCCGACGTGGCCCTTCTCGAGGCACCGGAAGCAATATAGCGGCCTTGCCTCCAGCACCTCGACCCTGGCGGAGCCCCATCCCACGCGGATGTGTGAGGTCGTCGCCAGCTTACGCACGGCAGCGAGAGGACACCTCACGTGTGCCGTGCCCAGTGACATGGGTGTCCGACGGATACTGCCAACGGTGACATTCTCCGTCGAACACCCACTTGCCTCTGCGATGGCCGTCGCCACCTCGTCTGATGTCGTGGCGTCGTCCAAGCCGAGTACTCGTAGCTCGCCCGTTTTCATTGGGCGAGCCACCTTCACATTGAGGTCCTTGAGGACCTCACGCATCCGCGCTGCGAGACGGTCAGCTTTGGCGTCACTGTCGGGGCCCCCGATGTTCAACAAGATCCCGCCAGTGACGGCCCTTTTAGACTCGACCGTCTCGATACCGAGATCAGAGAGCTGAACCCGCGTACGGGCAGCTCGCATGACCTCAGTATAGGTCGTCGTCGCGCCTTCGACGACCGTAATGGCGACTGCCGCGGTCGCCGGCACCTTTGGGAGCCTCTTCTTAGGCGCCTTCTTTGCCGCAGGCTTTTTGGCCGCAGGCTGGGAAGGCACCTTCGGCCGCGATCCAGGTTGCGATTTCCTGGCCGCAACCGTTGCCCAAGACTCGGCAGAAGCAGCCGGACGAGAAGAAGAGGGAGAGGGGGCGGACACCGGTGGTAAATCGGTGATCGGCGGAGGGGCAGGTCCCGCCCTTCTCTTTCTCTCCCTGTTTCCCCTTTTCCTGGGCGGAGGAGGCTCTGCCAAGGGGGCCTCCACTGGCTGAATCGGCGCAGCACTCCCCGTCAGAGCGGCTTGACGTCGTTCATGTGCTAATGGAGGACGTATAGACCTTGCTGGCAAAAGGCGTTCTTCGATGCCAGCGAAACGAGCGTCGATCAAAGTTCCCACAGAACTTATTATGGTGCGCTTCAATTCCTCGAGCACTCTATCTCCGACATTATCAGTCGGCGTTTGAGCCGACTGGAGCGACTTCTGTGAGTCCGCAAGGGCTATTCTTAAGCTCTGCACATCCTTGCTGCAAGACTGCAGCTCCGATCTGAGTTTCTCTACCTCCTTAGTGAGGCGCTGATTCTCCTCATACAAACGTCGTACTTCTTCGTTCTCAGTACGAGAGGCGAGAGTCTCAATAATTTCAGTGAGAACTGCTGCAGCATCTTTAAGTTTGCGCACATAGGTGCCTTTAAGATGGCCAGATTTCGTCGCTACTTCCAGTATGGAAGCTGCACGTTCTCCTGCGTAGGTGCGCAACTCCTTAGCTTAATACAGGGAGGCATCCTTTTTAACTTTCACTGCTGAGCCGCTCTCTGCATCTGTCCACTGCGCTGATACATCTTTTTGTGATGCCCAGTCTGACAGGCTCCTTTCAAAATCGTGATCTTTTTCACGAGCTTTTTCCACGCGCTGTCTCTGTTCTTTTCGAGCGCGTGCCGTTCCAGCGCCACGGACCTTTGGTGGCCTACCTCGCCTCGCCGTATGGCATTTGGAGCCATGTTCGGCTTCCGATCCAGAATCGTCTTTAGCAGTTTTGCGCTTGCGCCGCATACTCTGCACAGCTCCCGAGTCTGAAGCAGACTCTATAACTCCCACGTATCCTTCATTGGTTGGGTTTAAAATATATTTTTCCATAGGATTCCCACGAGTATGGGGGAAAAACAGTCCATCCAAGCGGTGCCCCCTGCACTTGGATAAGCCTAATACGCCACGGGTGTCGGCCGGTACCCTGGCGGGACCAGCAGTAGCGACTGATCTCCCCATCAGCCACGCACCCCTCACGCTGCTTCGCCGCTTGGGTTGGGGTAATTTTTTATAGAGGTTTTCTTCCTCGCAGCCCGGCCAGTGAAGGCAAGACCCTCGGTTCCCCTCATGATTACGAGACATGACCGCAACCATGAGTGGAGTTCCGATAGTTTCGGCGCTGGCGCATATAACGCTGCACCTACGTGACGGGAACACGCTGCGTAAACCCGTCTAGTCCCTCACACTGTGTCCTCTGCTAATCAGAGGAACACGCGGAAGAACGCCGTCGCGCCGGATTATTCGCCGACGAGCAATCATTACCCAAGGAAAATCCTGTAGGCAATAATTACTCGCCGCCCAGGGTGCACCGGCACGTTTCACTGCTCGTCTCCCCGGATGACAAAGATATCCGAAGAGGCCAGCAGCAAACGTGCACACGAGGAGGTTATCCGACTTCGCCCCCCATGATATCATTATCTAGTCTATATGTGTACACATTCTCTGGCGATATTCTTTGCATTATATTTACTATTGAACTTCAAAGCAGTTGTCACAATATGACACATGGTGCGCGTAAAGTTGTATTAGAACAAAATAGAAATTTGCAAGTATGTTTTTTTTTAAATATTAAGAACGTTTATGTAACAAAGACCTATGATGTACTGTATTATTGTTACAGTTTTATATGGTATTTAAATACATATTAGTTTTATGCTAACAATATATATAAATTGCTTGCAAACATAATTTATCTTTTAATTTTAATTGAGCAGAGTTTATTTGGATTATTGAAACTTTATTATAAGTGATGTACTTTCACAATGGCCGGTTAAAATTAATATTGGCAACACCATAATGTTATAAGTAGATAAATAAATGTAAGACTTGTCTAGGTTACGTAGTCTGTTAGTCTACTTTTATTAAATAAAAAAAATGTATACTTGGCCTGAACTGTGATAATCTTTTATAATCTAAATAAAACTGACGCACGAATAGCATAGTTTATTATAGTTATTTTCGAGGATTGTGATATAGAATAATCTATAACAAGCCTTACCCCATCTTTTAAGATACTTTAAAAAATAATAATTTGAAACTGGTTAATGGCACATACATATTTATGTTTTTTTTTTTTTTTTCGTTCTGTTATATTTTAATAACAGCCAGTAGTTGTCTCAATTATTATGAAAAGGAGCTTAAAGAAGATGGGTCGATTTTGCTATATTTGTAAATAGTATGTTTTATCTATTGACTATTTTTACATGTTTAAAGTGACATTATAAATTAAGTATCAAGCATGTACAGTTTTTTTATGTCCTCTCTGTGGAATGTAGATTGCATAGACTATAGACTGGCTAGTTTTAAAAAAAATCATTTAAAATAAAGAACAATATAAACAATTTATTTTGATGTATCATTTTATTATAATTGCTAGTGAATACTTATTTTGGGTTTCCTCCAAGTAAAGTAAGGAATGTGTAAAAGTACAAGCCTACCATTGAATCCTCTAGAATAGAATAACTCTAGAATAGAAATAGAAGTATTTACGAGTGTCTATGATAATTTAAATTAAATAACAAAGTTATTTTTATTTCATTTTTTATATCTTCACGTATATGACACGGTAGGCAGAGGGAACTGCAGGAACCATACCTAGAACTAGAAAAAATATACTTAAATACCTCGAATAAATAGTAATGTATTAGAGTTAATAAATGACATTAAAATATGATATAGTCTATGCTCTCTCAAATAACTCAAAGTATATAATAATAATTACGAATATTTTTTTATTTAACTAGTTAGTGCCAAAATCATATTTATTGTTTATTTTACAATTTATATCGTAACGTCACATTCTTGATGCGATGTCTTGTGCAGTGTCTTCAAAGAGGGAAATGTAACTAGGTTCTCTATGACTACCTCAATATAAATTCAGGTAAAAGGGTATAGGTACTTGCTTTTTAATATCATACATTATATGATAAATTGGATATAGCCTAATGGTTACAATCACTTTAACGTATATTTGTTTTACGTTACTCTAATGAGTAGCGCTATTTTCCCATAAAAAAATAAAATCTTATGTGTTGGAACTTAGAAACCAAATGAAATCTGATATGTGTTGGAAGGAACTGTTTATAAGCAATTATGTTGAAAGTTAATTTAATTGTTTTTATGGCTTTTATTTAATAAAATTACTGGTTATAATATATAATAATAATATACTAAATATATAAAATTTTAAAAAATCATAATTTGTTTATTGAACGTAAGTTTTAGTAAAATATTTTTTAATATATAAATATAATGTCTCAATGGTCTAAGAGGTTTGTTTTTATTTTCATTTATATTTATAACAACAAGCGGAAAAGATGAACGATTTCAATTATGTTATGACATTTTTCTTGCTATAAGTACAGCCGCGTAACTGCCTGCAAAGTTATTTTGCCTTTATTTATTAATATAATTTGTATATATTGGAATATCTATGGTTGTTGTGATACTGTGAAAAGTGGCTTGAAAATATTATTTCATAACGTTTTCTAATAAAACAAAATTTTAATTGATATTATTTGAAGGTGCCAATTTTAGTCTTATTTTGTGCGAAATTAGACACAGATTATGCTAATGTAGATTTCCAAGAGCAAATATTAATTTCTAAAATTTAGCAATATACCTATTTCTACATACTTTATGGTAAAATCGTAAGGTTTCGATCGTATAAGTTAACTTTACAGGAGAAACCTTTTACAAAGACCAAACTCTTAAATAACTATTAGAAATGTAGATACTTACAGAACATAACAAGAATAAATGAATTTTTTGCAGTACACATATCGAGGACCGTCGTGGTGCAGAGGCATATGCGTCTGCCTGTAAACGCGACGGTTTGTGTGTTCGATTCCCACTCGGGGAAGATGAATTTTAGTATTTCCATTTTCTTCGCTCTGGAAACTAGGCAAAGCGCGGCGTTGAGTTCCGCCAGTCAAGATGGAATGCCTCGAAAATGCGGAAAGCGGGGACTAAGCAACGGAGTGTTGAACACTAGGTTCGTATGGTTCCTGCAGTTCCCACTGTCTACTCTGCTATGTAAATATACATATATCGGGATTGCATTTTAAACAAGCACAACTAATTGTTTGAAAAGTGTAGCTCTTAAAGAAATTTTTAAAACACGTGAAAGTGTCAACTTACAACTCCAATGACATAAAACCTAATTATTTCACTTTGTCAAGCTTGTTTTTTTTTATTTTTTTTATTCAATTTGTTCCTGTTCTATGTAAGTGTGAGTTTATGCATGTGTTAAAACATATTTATTAAAAAATTCGCATTATAAATACATAGTTTCATACTTACACATACATTAAAGTAAGAAAAATACTTACAAAACATAACTATTTGAAAATGGAATTGTAAATCTTTCTAATCATCGATAAAAAATTAATTTGAACTGGCTATAACGTTAAACATTAATCAAGATGATATAACAAAATCTCCTCCCACAAGTTCGACGTTAGTTTGAAACTGAACTAAGTTGTTCAAAGTTTCAAACTAACATGCTACATCAAAGTGAGTAAGCGGAGTGTCTTAAGTCTTAGCCTCTTTTCTACTCCAGATTAGGTAAAACGGAATAATTACACAATATTATTAATTAATTACAAATTTACCTCATCTCGATTTTAGATCTTAATCTCTAATATTTCATAAATATGAGAAAAACAAAATATATTGCACAACAATAATATACGGGTAACTTACAAATGACTGACAATTTGCATACTGGTTCATAAATATATACAAGTATTTTAATATCTAGTTATACTTGAAACTCTTGTTGAGAGAATACGTGTTAAAAGCTTTGGTTGTAATATTTATTTTAAGTTCAGTCTTTTAATTTATCTTTAGCTAATATGGCAGCTTTAGAAAATTTAAGTGAAAGAGATCGCGCTGTGTTAAGGAGTATTTTTGACCCGACGGCGACAATTGCCGATGTCGGAGACGTAGGTGACCAGTTTGTGGAAGACGAAGGTTGTATCATTTGTATATTAAATGAAATTAAAATGAAATTATCTTCATGCTTTATTCCGCATAGTATGGCAGAAGGAACCGAAGGAACCTAGTGTTAAGACACTCCGTCCTCCGGCTTCCACCCAAAGGCATTGCGTAGTGAATCGAACCCACAAACCTACGCGTTTACAGCAGACATTGAGCCTCTGAGCCACGACAGTCCTCTATATCTCATTCATATATCTCCTGTTATGTTGTATTGAAAATTTATATGAATTTAGTTCTAATAGACGTAATACAGAATATTTTCAACTTGTGAGACACAGAGACAAATCAAAATTGGTATATTATAGTTCGGTTCAGTTCTGTCCGAGTATGTATTGGCTTGATAAAAATTCTCATGCCGTATACTTAATTGTATACCTAATTTGTATATTTAAAATGCTGTATACTTAATTTCTACTTAAATATCACTCCAAAAGGGTTCCTTACACTGTACCCAATATTCGCTAAATAGATATTAGCCTGGGGATACCTTTGTAATACTCACATAATATAGCTAAATACTTACATAATGTAATAAAATAAGCAATATAAAACATTAAAATAAGCAAGTTTTGATGATTTAGCACTTAAGATTTTCACTAGATTTTAAACTCAAGGAGGATATAACTAAATAGCGTGTAGTAAATTTACATGCTTAAATTTTAATTTTAGTTTATCTCTAATTATTTATTACTAAGACATATATAATTAATACAGACTTAACGATAATTTCGTTAAAATAACTAACAACCCAAATGAAAATCTCTTTACAGAAGAAGTTAGCGACGCAGATGCTGAATATAAATCTTTATGCCTCCAAGGAGTCCAATTAGCGGAGGCTGGCAAATTAGAAGACGCCCTAGTACTCCTAAGTAAATGCATAGCCGATGCGCCGGAACGTGCTTCAGCGTATAACGACCGGGCACAGTTGTATAGGCTTATGAAACGGGATGATGGTAATTATTATGTATTTTATTCGCTAAAATGTAATACAAGTATATAATATAATTAGTATTTAATTAGCGTTTTTAAAAATATAGAGAAAGAGAACGGATGAAAGGCGGAGAGCGTAGAGTTGTGTTGAAGTTGTCGCTGTATACCCTGCTATTTGGGAAATACTGAGCGGGGCCGGAGAAAGCAGGGACTAGCAACTGAGTGTCTTAACACTAGGTTCCCACGGTCCCTGCAGTTCCCTCTGCCTACCCTGCCTTGTGCGGGATAAAGCGTGAAGCTAAAAAAATTTTCGTGGAAAGAGAAAATTCATATCTATTTTATTATAATATACTTTGTTGAAAAAATTATATAATCTTGAGGTTCACCTTGAAGTTCCAGAATAGAAAATGAAGTCTTATGCAATTTGTTTCTTAAAGGCAGAGTAATTAGGTTTATTTGAATGCCATAACGGTTTTTAACTAAGTTGAGCTTCTATAATAGATAAAAAAGAAAGCTGTATTATTAGTATGTATAAAAATATATATATATATATATATATATATATATATATATATATATATATATATATATATATATATATATATATATATATATATATATATATATATATATATATATATATATATAATATATATATATATATATATATATATATATATATATATATATATATATATATATATATATATATATATATATATATATATATATATATATATATATATATATATATATATATATATATATATATATATATATATATATATATATATATATATATATATATATATATATATATATACATACATACATACATACATACATACATACATACATACATACATATATATATATATATATATATATATATATATATATATATATATATATATATATATATATATATATATATATATATATATATATATATATATATATATATATATATATATATTATATATATATATATATATATATATATATATATATATATATATATATATATATATATATATATATATATATATATATATATATATATATATATATATATATATATATATATATATATATATATATATATATATATATATATATATATATATTACGCACTGTTTATATCATATCGCTGCCTATGCGAGCCAATGCTCGACGTAATATATAATAGTGACATTAATATTGGTAATAATAATTATGTCGTTCACATTCCAGTTGTTGCATTTAAGAATTTATATTTATGCTAATGTATATTAACTTAAGGGTTTTAAGCATGTGTAGGAAACATTAATTGTTGAATACTATCAGTAATTTAAGGTATGTAAATTGTTTATAATAAAAAGTGCGATAGCCTAACTTTTTATTTTTTTGGCTTCATGCTTTATCCCGCACGTAGCGGGATAGGCAGAGAGAACCATAGGAACCGTAGGAACCTAATGTTAAGACACTCCGTACCCTCTTTTATTTTTATAATATATAGGCAAAAGAAATTACTTTTAGCTTCACACTGTAACTCGAACATAGCAGGTTAGGCAGAGGGAGTCTATTATTAAGACACTCCATTGAGTTATGAGGTATTTCGTGTTGAGTGGCGGAACTTAACACCGCGCTGTATAAAAAATTAAATTAATTCACACATTCTCTCACAATCGTACCGTACACCACTCTTCTAATAACTACTACTATGAGATTAACATATGAGTTATATATTTAATAGACGCTATGCAAGATTTATCTCGGGTTTTACAACTAACTGAGGGTAAGAAAACGCGCGCCAGAGCGCTTGCGTTTTGTCAACGGGGCGTGCTTTTACGTAAGCTTGGCGATGATGACAGCGCACGCTCGGACTTCCAAGAGGCTGCGAAACTCGGAAGCAGCTTTGCTAAAAAACAGGTGATTGTTTAGTATAGTTTTGGCAGATACTATCCGGAATTTTGTTCATATATTATTTAAATTTAATTATTTGATTTTTAATTTGAATTTCGTACTAATATCTTGTACGATTTGTCAACTCCTATTTATAATACGTAACCATTCCAAAAATTTCATTTCTTTTTATAAATATTATTTTTTTAATTATATTTTTTTCTTTAACTAATATTTAGTCTGTTTTTGATAAATACTATTTAAATTTTTTATGCACCACATATATTTATACCTTTTGTGAGTTTGCATTTAAGGTTACCTGTAAGAGACCTTTTAGCGATAAGGTAGCCTCTGCATGCTAAGCTTCAGTAAATTTGTTGTTTTTCTTTTTTTTAATTTATTTATCTTAAGTATACAATAAAGAATTTATCTATCTATATAACTTCCAATTGTAATTATAAAACAATGCACATCTCAAATACTTCGTTCACCTTTCATATTCTTACTTGATTTCTAATCTAAATTAATTTGCAGGTCGTGGAATTAAATCCTTATGCAGCGTTATGCAACCAAATGCTCAGTCAAGTCATGAGGGGCGAGAAAAACATTAAATTTTGAGACACATCATCATCAAAGATAATAAAAATAACCATGAAAAGTTTATTGCACACCTAAAATTAAAAGTAACAATTGTTAAAAAAGAAACAAAAAGAAGATAAATTAGGATTATTAATACTAAAATAAAACACTCAAGTCTAATGGATTAGAAATTTATATTATTGAGTAGGTACAATCCACGATCACATTTGAGAAAACCACATATGCCAAGATCCAATGGATCATTTGAGTTAAAAACTCCCCACTTACACACACCTCGAAATCGAAAGTGACAATTTTACACTTGAAAATGGCAAATATAACTACGAATCAAAGTTCTGTTACTACACTATTAATAATAATTATAGGTATATGCAATAAAATCTCGAAAGACACTGTATGCGGAAATCTTCGTACGAAAGTCAATATTACCACATACAGCTTTACAAATTAGTTTAAAATTTTAAACTTGATAATACATCGAGAAGTGAGAGGCGACAATGGTATAATAAAACTTAATTTACGTGCTCTTTGAAAAGTTAAATTTGTAGTGACGTATAAAAGTTTCGCGATCAAACTATTATTATAGACTAATAGAAAAATAATAAAATAAATAAATATTAAATAGACTAGTCCAGTTAAGGACTAAAAATTTTATTAATAAAACCAAGTAAATTGTATATAAAATAAAAACATAAAAAACAATAAAACCTTTTTGGCACATGATAAAATCTATTTTAATCTGTCAGCTAGTCTTATTACAAATGGCGCGAACGGCGAAACTATTTTACGTCAACTTGAAAGGATGATCATATCACAGAGATAGTTAATAGTTATAATGAGAAACCAATAGCTTAATATATAAGTGACAATATGGGGTACATTCTTAAATGTTTAAAGGTAAAATTTTATATTATATGCTCACATTGCATCGCTATATCGCTATACATATTGATATTGTTATAAGAAATGTCTATAGTGTTTGAAATGTTCCAAGATTATTGCTATTTAATATTATGCTCAAAACAATTCAAAAATATGTTTACATAAATTATAACAGGAAAATGACGTTACAACGACTTCTGAAAGTTCTTGTATTGTAAAATTTGGTAAGTATGTATTTTTTAAAATCTTTACAAAAATTAAAATTATGTGTAACATAACATTAAACGGCAATATCTTTATAAATATTGTATTGTATTGTTTATAATATATAAAGTTATAATGAATGTAAACATTTTATACAATAAATATTAGTAGGTACTTACTAGTTCTCTGCAATAAATTAATATATTCCCTTACAACCGGTATCAGTGTCTAAAATATATGTGAGTATTGACGTAATATTTGGTACAATGGATATTTATTTAACTGTTAAATATTTTGAAATGTGTATTAGCGTAAACCAAGAAATATTTAAATATTGAATTTGAGAGGCTTTTTAAGGGAATGGAGGTACTACATTCCTAGGAAATGTAATAATTTACTATTCTACATGTATGTTTAAATTAAAATGTCAGTTTTCCTAATGTTTTAACGCATTTTTATACAATGTATTAATAAGATTTTGACCTGGTAACAACATATGGTTAGCAATGCATTCACATCCTCTCAGGTCGTAGATATCTATGGATAGGGGTGTCCACTTAACATAAGGTGGCCCAAATTAACGTCTTATATCAATAAATTTTAAAATTTTGTAGTTAGTGTTAAGGTAAAATATTAAATAAATATCCAATTATCAAAACATTATTTTTCTTTTTTCCATTTTGTAAGTATTTAGTTATATTTATGAAACTGAAGGAATATTCCTGAATTTAATACATTATACTAGTAGAAGAATAACTTACAAGCCTCAGATTTGCTTGATAAAAACTTTAAAAAAAGTGCAATAATTTTAAACACTTAAGGTGAGACGATTTGTAAACATGGTTTTGCTGTTGTTTAAAATTTTTAAATTAGTCAAATTACAAGTATTTTTATTATCTGTTACTTTAATTTAAGTAAAAATAACAATTTAAAAAAATATTGGCAGTATATAAAAGAAAATAAATTGTAGATCATAAATATATTTTAAGTTACAATAAAATAACAAACAACAGCAAAACGTTGTATTTAATAAAAGTGGATATTCTAAATCCTATTATTTAGGACAAATGTAAGTATATACATTTTTACTTTTGGCACAGGCGACGTGCAATATGCGAAACGACATCGTTAATACTATTCAAGAGTATACTATAACCTGTAATAACTACGGGCTTAGTCTATAAGGGTTTAGGCCTATCTGCGACGACTCATCGGATATATAAATGTTAAATTTTAAACTTTTCAAGTATTATGGAAGTTAGTAGCTATGAATTTATAAAGGAAGAGCAAACAATTACTAAACTATGCAATTTTATCTAAATATATAACTACCAAATTCATAATAATCATATTGGCAACACTATGCCATAAATTAAAAGACTGGCAACATCGAAATTATAAAAAAACTTTCCGATATCTAAATAGAATTTTCGACACGATATTATAAAGCCTCTTATGAGGCAGAGTTATGGTGAAGGGAAAAAAGCGTTAAACAAACGATGAATGTCATAGAAAAGTTTATATTTTTAAATGAGATCTTAGTTATAATGGGTATAAATAAGCTAAAAGTTTTTTAAACTTTCTATATCTATACTGACCAAGTCAGAGCGAAGTGGATGTAAAGGCGTAAGCTAGCAACACTACTATATATCTGATGAATGAAATTTAAACAACTACACACTGAGTATAGATAATGTAAGATATTATAAATATAAACAGATCTTAAAAATAAATAAATAAAGTAACCATTTCTACTGATGTATGGAAAAGTCATTTTGAATTATAACAGATTACAAATATATATATTTATTTTACTCTACATTTTATTATCTATGCCTCAGTGTATCTACTTGCTAATATTATATTTATTAAACTATTAGAATTGGTGTTCAGAGTACAGTGGCGTTTGCCATATCTCAAAGTTAATGAGAAACAGTTATTATTATATAATGAGAAGTGAAAACCAACGCAGAAGCTATATATAGTGCGATATTCGTACTTATAGTCTGATATAGGGTAATGTAATTAATGAATTAAAATTAAATTTGTATATACATGACATGTGTATATTTAAAAATAAAAACCTAGACCACATTACTTTGTTAACCAAAATCTTGAATGACAAAAAAATAAAAAAAAACTTTTTTAAATTTAATTATAACGGCTGAATAAAATAATACTTTGGAGTCTAAAATCAGTTGTAGTTTATAAAACATATATGTCATTCCAGCTGAGTAAATGATTTGATGTCAATCCTTGATTCGTATATATTTTGTCACTTATTACCAGAATAAGCTCGATATATTTGGTCGCGTATTACATTATATAGCTTCTGCGCCATTAAATTTTCTAAGCGGTATATAGAATTAATGCAAATGTCATAGAACGTTTGTTATTTTATATTATTAATGAACAGTAGTGTCGCAATAGTTTAGTTAAAGTGACAAATATTACTAATGCTATACTATTTTAAGCTAGTGTTGCTGGGTATTGTTATTATAAAACACTTTTAATAATATGTTATTAAATTGAAATAAGGCTGTGGTATGCCCCAATTTCATAAATAAGTTAGTCAATTAATAAAATTATTTAAAAGTGTTTCTATAATAAAAGGGTGGTGGGGGGGTGGTGTGTGTATATATTTTAAGCACATGTATAAAATTGTTCACAAAATTCTTTATTTTAAAAACGATAGTTGATTTTTAAAATGAATATCGATTATAATATCGATTTTATGTTAATTGAAAGATTTTTTAATTTTAAATAATTTTTCCAACGCCAAGATTACACATGTGCTTGTAATACAATCTCACGGACTTGGGAAGGCGCGAGTGCGCTCTACTTGACTCCCTCTCCAGCTGATTATTAATTAATGCCGACTCATTAAAAATAATATTTATTATTATTTTGAATAATAGAAACGGTATTTTGCTTTATGTAATAGAATAATTATTAAAAATGATAACTTGTTATTATTATTTTCATAATGAATATATGATGCTAATACAATGAGTCAGCATGATAATCCTATTTAATATTAAGCCTAAAGAGAAAACTATTCTTTTTCTATAGTACAGCTCGAAGAACGTTCTAGACGTAAAACGAACGGCTAAGAAAATTTTACTATTAAAAAAATTATACAGTAGAATTATATGACGTATAATTTTTCCAATAGTAAAAGAAACAATACTTATATTTAAATAAACATCTAAAATGTCATTTTATTACTTTCAATTTAGAATCAACTGCTTTTTCATTTCATTTAAATTCACAATTTTATATCTAGCACGAGTACACGATTTTATATGCATTTTAGTTAATTTATTATAAATAAAGTTAGTAAGGCTATTTAGTTACATGATTTTTACAGCTGATCGCTGACGATTACGATTATTGAGACGATTTAGGAAAATAGTGATTAAAAAAAAAGAAAGAAATAAAAACAAAAGTTAAATATCGTCCAATAATCGTAATATTTAAACAAAGAACATACACACACATCAACATACAATACACACACACACATACACACACATGTTACACGATGTAACCACAGATAATTAATTAAATGCATAAACACAACAAACTTAATATCAATATCATAGACAATGAAAACTTAATGACAGCCTTCATACAGCCGTTGGCAAACCAAAAAGTTTAAATACAAAATTAACATAATAAATATTACTTATTGAATTTCCATCGAGATTCATCTAATCGAGTTTCATGAGAGAAATTGTTTTTAGCTATTAAAGGATTAAAATTTTGAAAAGATAAACCCGTAATGCGCTAAAAAGCTTAAAATGAATGACTAATACTTATTATTTAGCGCCATCCACACCGACACGACATACAACTAGTTAAAAAATCTGATATGTGAATGAAAAATTATATCGAGAAACACTATAACGTTTCGACAAAAAAATGTAATTTAAACCTTACACAAATGTAATAAAGTCTAAATTATTTTAGACATTTTGTTTAGGTATTACAGCTTTTTACACTATTACCAAGTGGCCCCAAGATCACGATTTATATATAAACTTTTTAATCAAATGGTATTTTAATAATCAAAGTACTATTTTTAAGGTTTTATGTATTTTTTTATTAACTATTTAACCATGAAAACACTGTCTATGATTTTTGAGTAATCTGCCAAAACAGACGAAAGTGACGACTTAAAATATATACATACTAAAATCATAGAGAGCTACATATTGTTATTAAACTATTTAACAATTTAGTATTGCTTTTAATTCGTTGAAACAACGTATATTATTGCAAACCGCGTGCAGAGTAATGTCGCATCGGATGGAAAAACAATACTGGAGTAATACTCAGATTTAAACTTTAAATTAATAAATACACGTAAAAACTACAAGGAGTATGAGCAAATAATGATCTTCCAAATTCCTTATGTGGAATAAATAAAGAGCCTCCTCGAAGGACCAAGATCGGATCTGAAAGGAAGAAACGATGAGCGAGACAGCATTACGATTTCATCGTAAGAGTGACAGAGAGAAATGAAGTAGCAGAGGCCACCACGAAGACAGCGCCGAGTTTCAGTGCAGAAAAGTGTCTGAAATAAAAGCTTATTATAAATAAATTAAAAAGTTATTTAACTCAATTAATCAAACCTACTTATTAGAGTCTGCCGGAAAATATGTATATAAAATTATTATATTTTAGTTAGTAGGAAAGGAAACGTAGGAGACGTGGGAATCTAGTGTTAAGACACTCCGTTTCCCGCTTTCTGCCTTTTTCGAGGCATTGGATTTTGAGTGGCGGAACTTAAAGCCGCGAAGAAAATGAATATGGAAAAATCTATCTTCTCCACAAACGCTACGCCTCTACGCCACGACGTTTGTAAGTAATTAATATCTTTCAATAATATGAATTTCTTTTAAACAATTACATTTCTCTAAATGTTGTATAAAAAAGGATAAAATCCTCTTACCCTCTCTTCAAACGTGTTGCACGTACTCCGGATTCAAGAACGAGAATCCCATAAACTCTGTCTGGTCGAGATTCATCATGAACAGTTTGTCGGTTGGCGTCAGTTCCGTCTTCTCTTGCGTGAACTGCTTGTCGAAGTTGGACACGTCCTTGCGATGTTTCTGAAATTCGAGACGGTAGATAGAAGGAGTTTTGTAAATCCTATATATAACGCGCCTATAGTGTTATATAGTATATTCCTGTTATAAAAAATGCCTGTAAGAGGTCACTTGAAGTGATGAGGCCGCCTTTGTACTTATAGTGTGTGATATGTTATTTTGTAATAGGCTATCTACTTAATAAGTGCAATAAAGTGTTTTTGAATCGCAGAAATCGTGGGAACCTAGTGTTAGGACACTCCGTTCCCCGCTATATACTTATATACCTTACTTTATTCTACTATTACAATACAAATTAAAATTCAAGGCAATAAATTTAGGTATCTCAATATATCATAATTTCCAAATTATTAGATTTAAGTGAAGCTTTCTACTTAAAAAGTAACAAATTTAATTCTTCCCTATAAGAAAATATATTGGCAAAAACACTCACAATCTTAGGCTTGAACGGAGGCTGTACATCCCTCGCCTCAACTCTCGCCCAGTCGATGCGGCGGAAGAAGGGATGCGTGCGAACATCCTCCTCCCCGCGCATGCCGCACCCGAGACGCTTTTGCGGGTTCTTTGTGAGGAAAGTTTTGCATGCGTCTTTTGCTTCCTGTTATTATGAGAAAAATAGTTGCTGAAACGTTTACTAAAACACAGTGTTTGGCTTTTAGTGGTTTACGTACTTACTTTAATTTAAACTATTTAGGTATATATGCGTGTCTAGTAATCGATAAAACATTTTAGAAATTCGGTGTCTAGTAATCGATAAAACATTTCAGACTGATAAAACTAATTTCATTTGAAATGTCAATACGAGATTTAAAGTATAAAGCTTAATAAAATTTATAATTTATTTGAATGCTCTATTAATTAAACACTTTTTTAGTTTTACGCTGTAGCCTACACGTGGCAGGGTATGCAGAAGCAAAATATACCCAGTGTTAAAAAACTTCGATCCCCACTTGCCTTTCAAGTTTTTCAAATGGGATTCGAACCCATAAACGTTTACATACACAGGCGCTACCTCTGTGCTTCTGCGCCACGACAGTCGTGATGAAAAATTGATTTCTTTTTTTTAGCTTCACGCTTCACTTTATCCCATACATGGCAGTGTAGGCAGAGGGAATCACAGGAATTATAGGAACATTGTGTTAAGACACTCCGTTCCTTGTTTTGTTGACTGGCGAAACTCAACGCCATGATTTGTCTAGTTGCCAGAACGAAGAAAATGAAAATAGAAAATACTTCTTTCCCTTCGTGTGGGAATCGAACCCACAAACCGTCGCGTTTACAGGCAGACGCTGCGCTTTTGCGCCACGACGCAGAGCCTATTTTAATTTTGCTATAACGATCTACAGCAGTTTCACATATATAATATTAGTATAGTTTAAGTAGTATAGTTTAACTATATATATTCGGCATATCAATGTTTTATTTACCATCGACTTAGTATAAGCCATAAATTATATTTGTGTAACAAGTAATTAAATTTAAACTATATATTCACTTTTATCGAGATGGTGTCAGAGCTATAGAGAAAGTCTTAATTTATGATTAAAGTTTAAGCAACAGCTCCGCCAAAACTTAACAGATGTTGTATACAATGTTAATTTACTAGAGAAAATCACATAATCTACTTCAATAATATTCTAAGTATTATGAAAATGTTTATTCGTGTAGAAATAATATACAAAGAAAAACAAATAAGTCAATTTACCTTGCTTAGAGTCTTCGGATAAGAAACACTATTGTCGGTTATAGCAGCGAATAATTCTTCTTCATCTTCTCCATCAAAAGGCGGCTGTCCTACGAGCATTTCATACAAAAGAACTCCATACGCCCACCAATCAACCGATTTCCCGTAAGGCTGGTATAAAATGATCTCTGGTGCAATATAATCTGGTGTGCCACAGAAGGTCTTTGTTGTTTTATCGCCTGTAATACCTTCCTTGCACATTCCGAAATCGGCTATTTTAATGTGGCCATCTTGATCTAAGAGAACGTTGTCAAGTTTTAAATCGCGATAGATTATTCCGCGGGAATGAAGGAAAAATAAACCTATGGCTATTTCCGCCGCGTAGAAGCTGTAAATAACAATAATTTATAAGTAAACGATAATTAGGATTTTAAAATAAGAAATAATAAAGAAAAAAATAAAAAGATTTCATATTTGGTACTAATGTGTTGTATGATAATGTACGGTACGTGTTTCAAACAAACTATAACTTACACAGCAACAGGTTCTTTAAACTTTCCACACTGTTGTATTTGGAACATCAGATCACCACCGTTCACGTACTCCATTACGAAATACAAGCGATCCTATAAACAATATTAATTTCATTAACATACACGTATATATATATATATATATATATATATATATATATATATATATATATATATATATATATATATATATATATATATATATATATATATATATATATATATATATATATATATATATATATATATATATATATATATATATATATATATACATACATATATACATATACATACATATATATTGTGCCACAACAGCGACTAGCATACAGAAAAATACAACAAGAAAAGACAAACAAAATAAACTTACGTAGTTCTAGGATTTTTATTATTTTCTATAAACTGATTAGCTTTAGAAAGTTTCAATTTGGCTTAAGTTAAGGTTAGTAAAGTTGTTAAGTAAAAATACTTCGACAAAAAAACGTTCTCTACCCACGACATAACCGAAGTTGGGAACAAACAAACTTTGGTTTAGTGAAAATATGTTTATGGTTATTTTTTATTTATGCTTCTTTATTTTTTTTATATACTCCGAAGTTGTATATGGAGACCTTATTTATTCTGGTTCCTTCTTCAAGTCAATATTAATTCTATCAAATTTGAGTAACTTTATGCAATTTCAAGATACGATATGTAATATTGAGAGGCGGAACACAACGCTGCACTTCTTCTTAATAGAGCGGAAATCAGGAAATCTTAATCTTAATAAATAAAGCGTTTTAAAGAATTGACAATAGATTAGTGTTACATGACGTAACGGTTCTGATTAAAATAAAAATATAAAAAATGTTATCAATTTCTATCTAGTGAAAATAATATATTAAAACGCCTTCTCTTTCATATATATATATATATATATATATATATATATATATATATATATATATATATATATATATATATATATATATATATATATATATATATATATATATATATATATATATATATATATATATATATATATATATATATATATATTTAGTATAAAAAACATACACCAACATATAAAAGAATTTACATATAAATTATAAAACTAAAAATGCTTTACTGGCCTACTAGCTTTTTTCGCACTATAATGATCAAAAAATCTAAAAAAAATCGTGAAAATCTAACCATAGTCTGGAAACACGAATGCAATTGCACCAAGAAAGGCGGCTTGCTACTCAACGCGAGTACACGCTTCTCCACCATCGTACATTCAACGTCGTCGTCTTGAATTATGATGTCCTTTTTCAATATCTTTATGGCGTACAGCTCGTCCGTGCCGCGTCGCTCTGCTAGCATTACCTGGGATAATAAATTTAAAGTTACTATGGGATAGTGTAGTGCTTTATAGTGGCCATTATTTCATAGCTTTACAGTTCATAAATTACACATCATTCAGTTAAAGTTATAATATTATATAATTTGTTATATCTAATATATATAACATTGATTCAACATAATCAATTTTTAACATAAGTTTGCGGAGAATTTTTGTCCATATTTCGATCATTTCAATAGTCTCAAGCATTTCATCTCAAGTACTAAAGTCAATTAGATAGTGATCATCGATTATGTATGTACTGCCGCAAATTATCTTAAAATACTTTCACTTGCTATCCTAATCGTATATTAAAACTAATCGTATATTTATACATCAATTGTAAATTTTCTGATATATCCATTTGTGATACTAACTCGTCAAATTATTATTTATTGTACCACCAAACATAAAACATTCATTGAAGGTTCATTATGTTTTATATCAAATTAATTAAAATATAATTTAACGACTGCGGTGTCACAACGGAAATAATTTATACAGTCCTACCAGTGATTTATGTAACCGCAAAATTTTAAAGTTTATAAAAGCTACCTTTCCAAAAGATCCCTTTCCGAGTACCATAATAAAGTTGAAATCGGATGCTCTGATAACATCAGCAGCCGCCATATTATGCGGTACTTCCCTATCCGGAGGCGGTGCAGGCCGTTTGGCACCAAGATTGGTTGCTTTCATTTGGTTCTTTAATTGAGCTAAATCGGCTCCTTCTTCTGGTACCGGTACATTGTAATAGTCTCCTTCTTCTTGAGTGAGAAGCTTGAACCAGCCGTCGGCAGGGGATTTCATGACCTCCGATATGCCAAAAGAGAGGGATCCCATAAAGTCGTTTCGGGATGTTCTATCCCAATCCCATACCTAAATTGTAGTAATTGACTTTTAAAAAAGCTACTATAAATTAATTTAAAAATATTATTTAATAATAAAAATAATATATATCACATTCTCTTTTATTTTTTTTTATTTCTTCACGCTTTATCCCGCACAAGGCAGGGTTGACAGAAGGAAGGCATGAACCATAGAAACCTAGTGTTAAGACACTCCGTTGCTTAGTCTCTTTCTCCGTCCCTGCTTTCCACCTATTTTTGAGGCATAACATGTTGAGTGTTGTAGTTTTCAGAGCGAAGAAAATAAGAAAAATCCATCTTCCCCTCATGGGAATCGAATCCACAAAGACGACGTAGGCGGTCGCCTCTGCGCCACGACGGTCCTCTGATATGCTTATGATATAGATCTGATATGGATATATCTTACGATATACATATATACTTAAGTATATTTTTTTTATTCTACAATCTTACCTCTATCAGAAGCCTACGATCTTTATCCTCCGGCTTCAGATCGAAAGTGAGCGTCTCATTCCATTCAGGATTGAGAGTGCTGCGGATGGTCTTGGTTTTTTTCTTGACATTGTCCGAGTCGGGAATCAGCTTGAGCTTACAATATGGATCGGATAGGCCGTTAGGGTCCATTGGGATCAAATTTCGGCCTTGCTTCACTGGAAATTGTCAAAAATTTTATATTTTTTTCCATTGTTTTCTCTAATATTCCGGTATAATTTTAAGAACTCAGATATCAGATATTGTCTCGTCACATAAAAATTTATATAAAACTTCGGCTAGCCTCGTGCTAACCAAGAGATAAATGAAACTTAGCCCAATCCTAAAAAAAAACCATCTAAGCATCAATTAAGTTTCAATATAGCTATCTATTACATACCAATAACAGTAAGTTTATTTCCTTGACAAGAAACGGACAGTTGTATGCGCCCGCGCCGCTCGGTGTGGTCGCAACCGCAGAGGTTCGGTACGGACTCCTCGCATCGTTTGTGCACGTTCATGTCACATGCTATATGTAAAATTGTATTAGTTTCATTGTTTTAATTATTTTTAATATAAATAACGAACGTATATCTCTAGCGTAACGTATGTTTCTAAGTTTTACCATTGAAAAATAACGATTTTCTAAATATATTAAACACAAAACGAGTTATAATGTAACGTAAATTGGTACAAAAATATTTTTTCATAATATAAAAACAAATGTTCATAAAAACCGGGAGCAATATGAAAAATGGAGGCTCGTGCTCAAAAAATAAAGGACACCAGCGCGTGAAATTGACTTCTGATTGTGCATAAATTTGTTTTCATTATTTGCACGCCGAGTTTGGTCCATCCGGACCGTGTTTTATGTAACATAACAAAATTAAGCTTTTAAGTTATGATTTAATGTTTTAATATGTAAATTAAATGTATGCCATTCGAAATTGAACAATCTTCATTTAAATTACGAGATAAAATTGTTAAATTTATACTTATATCTATTTAACATATATACTTTGAATCAATATCGAATAGATAAAAAAATATATCATCATGTCAAATCATGCAAAACAACATAAATAAATAAATATTCATAATATTGTTCTAAAAGCAAATCCATGTTAGTTTATTATTACAATAAAATATAGCTGAAAGTGGAAGACGGTGGGTCTAGATCATGCATAAGTAAAAGTGTTACACAGGGAATAAATGCTTTCTAGAACACTTATTCAAGAAGAATAATTAGAAACATTAAATCGCTTAAGCATTAGGCCATTTTTATGAATATTGAAACAGGATCCAATCCAGATATTCATAAATTAAATCGTGCAGGACTGTTTCTAATTTTAATGTATGACTTTAAAAATTCACCGAGTTACCGCATGGAGTGCACAGGGATTTATTTATATTTAAATTAAACTTTTATTATTAACAATTTATGCAGTATGCAGACATCTACAACATCGTGACTTGGCAGATCCCGTATCGTCTGCCACTAGGGGGTGATTTGAGGAAATAAGTTCCTCCGGGGCCCATTCTTATGTCCAAGAACCTATATACCTCCACATTTAAATCCCTGGTGAGCGAGACCATGGAGCATTGTACCACAATGGTCACAAAATGTCGGGGTTAGAAACGTCCACGAGTTCCATTTATGAGGGGCGTACGCGGCCTTTGCAAGAATAGAACATGGTTAATTCTACACTTAATGATAAAAAGCCAGTATATACAAGTTACAAATACAATCTCAGCAGCCTGTGAAAACTAAATGTTAGAAAATGATAAAAAGCATAAGCCACCACCAAGCTGTAAAGAAAATTGAAGATAAATTTGACGAAAGCACATATTAGTTGCATAAAGCAGTAGCGTTGTGTTCTAGCGCGATCTCTTTGTACCTTGACACTTGAGCCCCTGATGGATCAGCCCGTAGAGGAGAGAGCCGCAGTGATCGCAGAATGTCGGTGAAGAGTATGTGCATGCGCGGAAGTTGTGACGAGTACGGGTATCCTGTTCGATAAACGGTTACAAACAAAATTCTTAATGACCTTCTATATAAATTTCTTATAAACGTCGATATCGCCTATAGCTGTTAAGTTATTAATACGTTCTGAGGTCTTGTGAATTTTGACATATGTATTCTACAAAATATAATTTTATCATTTAAAAATGTTGAAAAAATATATAATGATGTTTCTCATTCATATATGTAATTAATCAATGTCGAAGCACTATTTTCGGACAGTCGTTTGGTTCGAATGAGGTCACAACTTTCTATCTGAAAATCCTAGTCATTGTTGTTGTACAAATGGTGTGATAGGAACATTTTGAAATAATTATAATCCTAATTCCTATAAAAAAACTTTTTATTATTAAATAAATGTTATTATTTTTCATGAAATTACGATATTTCTGTTTCCTTTAATGTTGAAGTAGAATCAAAAACATTTTACATATGAGATATCCAAGAACTAGTTCCTCAATACATTTCATTGTTATTTGTATAAAATTTACTTCCTACCGCAACAAAGTGGGGGATTAACATTACTTTTTATTGCTTTAATTTTTATTATACATATCATAAAAACAACATATTAAATAAAAAATCTAGCTTTCTATGAACAATAGTAACCAAAAGAAGATCGATAATGGTTTCTATTAATGGATTAAACTTTTATTCTGAATGGATCTATATAAAATTACAATTAGAACTTATATTTATATTCGGGCCATGTTCAACGTTAAGTACTGCCACCCAAAAAGCAATGTGTTTGGGTGTAAAGTGAAAAATGTTGTGAAACATTGTTTATACCAGTTTTAAACTCGACCATACGACAGATATGTGAAGATAGTAACACACAGACGTACAAACACATATGTATACAAATGATTGCGTTGAAAAAAGCTTCGCTGGAGATCTTTTTGTACTTTATATAATGATCGTGAGGACCGTCGTAGCGCAGTGGTTCAGCGTCTGTAAAGGCAATGGTTAGTGGGTTCGATTTTCTATTTGGGGAGAATGGATCATTTATTTCCCAATTTCTTTGCTTTAGCACTTGCCAAGCGCAGTGTTGAGTTCCACCACTCACCACGCAACGCCTCAAAAGGCAAAAAACGGGGAACGGAGTGTCAACTCTAGGTTCCAACGGTTCCTGCGGTTCCCTCGGTTCCAATTAAAAAAATATAATAAATAATATTTAGACTTATTTTTATTTAATGGTAAACCAAACACTAATTGCTAACCAAAAAAGGTAGATAAGATAAGGCAAAATTAATTAAAATCTCCATATCAAAGGTGTTAATTTAACAGGAATTTTACATACACTCACATGAATTCAAGACCCAAAATAAATTCATATGGGACCGTAAGATATCTTTCAAAGTGAATTATGTTGTGACGTTTAGTTAATAGTGATGTTCCCGCTTCCTAACGTTTACTGCCCGACTGACATGTAAACACGATTTTAATGTATCAAAAACAATCGTTACAAATGTTAAAGTTTAAGACAGAGCTCGATATCAAGAAATAGGTTGAAATCTTATATAACTCTTTTTTATTGTTCATTATTTCTTATATTTTTTTTCAACTTCACGCTGTATCCCGCACATTGCAGGGTAGGCAGAGGGAACTGCAGGAACCATACGAACCTAGTGTTAAGACACTCCGTTGCTTAGTCCTTGCTTTCTCCGTCCTAGCTTTCCGCCGTTTTCGAGGCATTGCGTGTTGAGTGGCGGGACTCAACGCCGTGCTTTGCCTAGTTTGCCAGAGCGAAGAAAATGGAAATAGAAAAATCCATCTTCTCCGACTGGGGATCGAACCCAGAAACCGTCGCTTTACAGGCAGACGTTGCGCCTCTGCGCCACGACGGTCCTCAGTTCCTATTGTATATGAAAATAGTATAGAAAGAGAAATGTGTAAAGTGATTGTGTATAAATTAATAAGTCAATAAAGAGCTTTAATTACAAATAGGTATAATGAAAAGGTCTCCCAACATAAACAAATTGTTTTAACTGGAAACTTTTAATGTAAAAGAAGTATAAGCAGAGTAATTTACCGCAGTAAATATTTCTTCACTAGTACCAAAAAGTTCGTCAATAATGTATACGTTAAGGAAACTTTTTATTAGATCGAGCAAAAGTTAGTTTACCAGTCTCCAACAAAAAGGTACCTGTTTCAAGTAAAAATTTTCCTTTTGGGTCAGATTCAATGTTTTACTCTCACGCTTTATCCCGCATAAAGTAGGGTAGGTAAAAAAACTTAGAATCCAAACACTCCGAACTCACTGCGACATACACACACACATACACACATACACACACACACACATATATATATATATATATATATATATATATATATATATATATATATATATATATATATATATATATATATATATATATATATATATACATACATATATATATATATATATATATATATATATATATATATATATATATATATATATATATATATATATATATATATATATATATATATATATATATATATATATATATATATATATATATATATATATATATATATATATATATATATATATATATATATATATATATATATATATATATATAATATATATATATATATATATATATATATATATATATATATATATATATTTTTGCCGAATTACCAAATACGTTTAACCTCATGTTTATTTTTATTTCTAGTACGTTAGCTTCCATTGCTCTAATGAATATGTGGTGGCGTCCTGTGTAATTAATTACAGTGAATGAGCAACGCGCCTTTAGTGATGTCTAATATACATCAAAGTATGCTTTACATTACGAGGTTATTATTTATGCATATCGGCCTTGGAGACAGTTTTTATACAAATGTATTATACACTTATGTATGAATATTACTTGTATCATAAAATAATTTTAATTTTATCAATTTGTATGCCAAATTATCAGAGTTTCTCCAAACGCAAATTCAAGCAATTTGAATTAATTTGCTTGAATTTAGAGAAATGTAGCTCTCACCAGAAATTCAATAGTTGCTCTTTTAAATATAACAATTACAACTTTTAATTACATATTTATAATTGTATATTTATTTATGTTGTTATACTTCTAGAAATATAGGCTTAACTTGATAGAACTGTTACCTATTACATTTTTTATTGAGGCAAACTTAAAATACCTAAATATATAAATTGTTATCCACGTCATAACGTCACGTCATACGTTGAAAAAAAACCTACATTATATTTATCAAAATATAGATAAATATAACTCCTTAGAAAACGCACCCCTAAATAAATATTTCAAAAATTAAACGAAGGATAAAAAAGATGATAAGAGTATTCTCTAAATAATATTTTAAAAGTAATATTTACTTACTATAATTTTCATGCCAATGACAATATCAAATGGCAATATGATCACGTTCCGTTTCATATTGATTTAGATATGTATATTGATTTAAAGTTATAATATTTTAAAAATTTACTTTATGTTAATATTTAAGAACTTAATATTTTATTAAAAGTGATTTTAAAAGGAATTTTGTGGCCTAGAAGTAGGATAATTTGAATGAAATCATAAAATTTTGTTTAAATTAAAATTCTATGTTGGGACTGGAATTCGTGGGTTCGAATCTCACTAAGGTAGACTCTGGCATCGCGACGTTGAGTTCCGCCACTCAATATGTAATGCCTCGAAAAGTGTGCGGGGAACGGAGTGTCGTAACACTAGTTTCCTGCGGTTCCTCTGCCTACCCTGCTATGTGTGGGATAAAGCGTGAAGATATAAAAAAATCTATTTGCAACGGCAGTATTGGGATAATCTATCGTCTTAGCAAAATTGGCATTGCTAGGTTTGGATATCGGCATGTAGATTAGAGATCGATCTTGATGTATATAACAATCTAAGATTTAAGACCGTCTAGGCGCAGAGGCGTAGCGTCTGCCTGTAAACGCGACGGTTTGTGGGTTCGATTCCCACTCGGGGCAGATGGACTTTTCTATTTCCATTTTCTTCGCTCTGAAATCTAGGCAAAGTGCGGCGTTGAGTTCCGCCACTCAGCACGCAATGCCTCGAAAAACGCCGGAAAGCGGGGACGGAGAAAGCAGGGACTAAAGCAACGGAGTGTCTTAACACTAGGTTCACATGGTTCCTGCAGTTCCCTCTGCCTACCCTGCCATGTGCAGGATAAAGCGTGAAGCTATAAAAAAAAATCTAAGATTGATTCAAAATACGCTATTATAACATAGTTCTAAGTTTTTTCATAAAAAATATCAAAGAAGGATAATATATTAAACAGGATAATACTAGTTAAAATATATTTTTTTAACCCATCTATTAACAAAAAAAAAATGTAAAAGCAAATAAATTTCGACAAAATAAACAATCTGATTCACATTGCCTTTACTCCATAGTGACCACATTTCGTCATAATTGCCATATACATGGAGTTTTATAATATATTCGCAATAATTATAATAATTGGATGGCGTGTCGCCGTAGCGTGTGCACGTTGGCGACCAAGTACCCACTCTACTTTAATTGTACTCTGTAGAATATTTATTAAATGTCTGGCTGCGGTCAGTTGCCGCCTGTTATGTTTTTTTATTGCCGAAATATGGATTTGTTATATATAGGTCACTAGTCTTCAACTATTATTAAATAGATGATTCAAGAATCATCTATTTAATAATAGTTGATCATTTCATAAAACAAATTGTTAATGCAATCTAAACAAATAAAACAAAATTGTCTCTCTCTTCACAAAAAAAATTATCAGTAATTATTATTATAGCTTCACGTTTTTATCCTGCATAGTGCAGGGTAGACAGAGGGAACTGCAGGAACAATATGAACCTAGTGTTAAGACACTCCGTTGGTTAGTCCTTGCTTTCTCCGTCCTCGCTTTCCGCCTTATTCGAGACATTGCGTGTTTATCAGTTATTACTTAGGTTTTTAATGTTATACAATAAATAATTTAGGTACAATAAACAATATATTATTTTTTATAATTATAATAAATAATAAGTAACAAAAGACGAATTGGTGGACGAATCACTAAATGTTCGCATTCGCTTTCGTATTCGTGAATGTTAAAAAAGCGACATTCTTTATATATATATATATATATATATATATATATATATATATATATATATATATATATATATATATATATATATATATATATATATATATATATATATATATATATATATATATATATATATATATATATATATATATATATATATATATATATATATATATATATATATATATATATATATATATATATATATATATATATATATATATATATATATATATATATATATATATATATATATATATATATATATATATATATATATATATATATATATATATATATATATATATATATATATATATATATATATATATATATATATATATATATATATATATATATATAAAGCTTACTTCACATATAACAGTACTCGTAAGTGGATGATTAATTTATATATACGAGTTCATATTCCTTACAATAGAGAAGCAATCTAAAGGCGATGAGGGTCAAGAAAGCTTCATCTCTCTTCATAGAAAGCTTGAAATAACATTTGATATCTAATTCATATGGGATTCGTTACAATGGTACCGGTTAATGACGTTGAAAATTTGGGTTATTCTGTTTACTTATGGCCATAGATTTGGGAATAACGATGATGGAATTTATGTTATCTTGAAGCTTAATTAAATCGAAACAATAAGCCTCAAGTCTATATTATAAAATATATAATAATACATTTCTGGATTTCATTTGGCATAGACTCTTAGTTATAATATATTGTAGGTTTGTTTTTTGTTGTACAATATATACTTTTTGTAACAGTAACAAGTAAACAATCAACAGACATGCACTTTGCGTTTCCAGACCAAAATTTTTATTTTTTTTCTATACAAATATTTTTTCAACAGAATAATGAAACTTCTTCAAATTCGTCAGGATAATGTCACAACATCCAACGGGCGATGTAGCAGCAGACTACCCCACTACAGCACTATACCCTCTACAGCAGTGTGGAAAGGTAAAAGCTTAGGTATGAGACAAAAGCTTATAGTTTTGTGCTTTTTGCCGGAATTCGATACACTCACATAAGAATGCAGTGCGCTGAATCGGGAGAGTGAATATAATGAGTTTCATCGAGTTGGGTTCGAACCCACCACCACTGCGTTATTAGACCGGGCTCAGTCAGGCAATATGAAACTGTTCTTTAAGAATCGTACATAATAATCGTAATCTTTCTCCTCCAGACAATTATTTGCAAAAACAAATATATATATTTTTTCTTATTTTTTTTTTTAGATTCACGCTTTTATCCCGCACTTGGCAGGTTAGGCACAGGGAACTGCAGGAACCATACGAACCTAGTGTTAAGACACTCTGTTACTTAGTCCTTGCTTACTTCGTCCCCGCTTTCCGCCGTTTTTCGAGGCATTGCGTGTTGAGTGGCGGAACTCAACGCCGCGCTTTGCCTTAGTTGCCAGAGCGAAGAAAATGGAAATAGAAAAATCCATCTTCCCCGACTGGGGATCGAACCCAGAAACCGTCGCGTTAGTCGCGTTACAGGCAGACGTTGCGCCTCTGCGCCACGACGGTCCTCTACAAATATATTATATATTTAATAATTACATCAAAACACTCATTAAGTATCTAAGACGCGTATAAAACAGAATTTTTAACTAAAAGCTCAAATTGTACATTAACAAATTAAAAGACTACCTTGCATTGGATTAAAGAAATAATAATAAATATTTAAAAAGGATCGACTGTAAGCCATTAAGTTTAATTAAAAAGCTTTAATAGCTTTCAGGAAAATACTGATTCAAGACTAAGATTGTTAGAATTATTTTCATTTAGGTTAGAAATTTAAGTTACTGAATCTTTAAATTTAGCGCAGTTGTTTGGGAAATCCTACTATTTAACAAGTAAAGTTTCTCATCGTAGCAATTACGATATCACTTAGATTATAAAATAAATAAAAATAAAAAAGCTTTTATAGACCATTGCTACATTTGAACTTACTAAATGATAGTTAATGTACCTTTTTAATTCTGTTAGATAATAATATTTTATCAAAGTATAAGTAGACATAAGAAATACGCCACTTTTAGGAAATTTTAGTAATAAAATAATATGAAATATGGACTAACTATAATACGAACGAGGTTTAACCCAGATTTTATTTTTTTATTTTTTAGGGTTCTAATTTAAATTAAATATTTTAGGGCATCTATCGAAAGGAAAATCGAAACCCTCATATAATCAATTTGTTGTATTTTCATCATTCTTAAGACCACGAGGAGGTATCAAGGTGAAATGGATGTCAAATATCCAGATAGTCATTTAGAGAACACAGCATACCAAATTTTTATGTTATCGCAATAAAAAGATACAAGGTTTGTTCTTGCCGTATTTTGTATGAAATTCACCGCTTACGATATTATAAAGTACTAACTATATATATGTAGTTCAATGTAAAAAAGAAACAATTGTAAGCATTCATAAATTGGTACGGAACACCCGTTGTGTAAGTTAGACTCGTATTTGAAATGTCTTTCACACTTATAACATGTCTAAATTAAATCAAAAAATATGAAGTTATAAATAAATTGCTAATAATCGATATTAGACTGTGAACAACGTATTTTCATTAAATATATTTTTAATTTTTTTAGCGTCAAACCGCGACTTCCATTAGACTTAACATTTTCATTTTTACATGTATATGCGCGGCATTAAGTAACACGCAATGCCTCGAATAAGGCGGTAAGCAGGGAAGGGAGAAAGCGGGGACTAAGCAACGGAGTGACTTAACATTAGGTTCCTATGGTTCTTGCAGTTCCCTCTGCTTACCCTGTCATGTGCGGGATAAAGCGTTAAGACATTTTTTTTATTTTTATATATATGTATAAATAAGATTATTTTAGACGGTCTGAAATAATTCCCAAAATTATATATCCCAGGCGACGCCAGCTTGATAGTCGACAAGGAAAATTCAATTTATGTCGATTATTCAATTACTCAGCGGAAAAATTGATGGATCACAATAAAAGTAACATACGACTTTTTTACGCATATTTTATTATAATGTGGATTTATATCAAATGCAATAACGATCTTATTGCTATTTTTATTTTATTTGAATTAGAGAATATATATATATATATATATATATATATATATATATATATATATATATATATATATATATATATATATATATATATATATATATATATATATATATATATATATATATATATATATATATATATATATATATATATATATATATATATATATATATATATATATATATATATATATATACATACATGTACAAAACTAATCTATTAGTGAATCATATGTGGTAAAATTTAGAACAAAGATCTTGATACAGCGTTCTTTCTTTCTCTGCATTATTGAGAAATTGATCTTCGAACTCGTGATTTATTTTATTTATAAGTTATTCACTCATTTCACATCATGATTCCTCAAAAAGTAACCAATTAACATTTCGCAGACAGAACTTTTGTATATAATCTGTATTTCATTACTTATTATACAAATTGCCGCCAAAATAAGATTTTAGGGGTTAAAAAGGCGTATTAAATAAATAAATGCTATAGATAATTGCTAAATCACTATACCATCCACACCAACAAATCTAACATGATGAGTTGAGATGAGATAAAAGGAAGATGTATAATTTTACTATTGAACACTTTTGTTGTAACAAATTCAATATTGCTTATATGTATCTCGTGAAGCATTGAAAAGCTCTGATAATAACTATATATTAATAATTTTTTTTTTTTTTTTTTTTAGTAGCTTCACGCTTTTATCCCACACATGGCAGGGTAGGCAGAGGGAACTGCAGGAACCATACGAACCTAGTGTTAAGACACTCCGTTACTTAGTCCCTGCTTACTTCGTCCCCGCTATATTAATAATATACACTGATATTATGGCTTCACGCTCCCGCTTATAGTAGGGTAGGCAGAAGGAACCGCAGGAATTTTGAAAACTTAGTGTCAAGACAATCATTTCTCCGCTTTCCTTTTCGAGGCATTGCGAGATGAGTGGCGGAATTTAACGTCGCGCTTAGCATAATTGTCAGGGCGAAGGAAATGGAAATAAAAAATCCATCTACCCAGAGTTGGAATTGAATTCGTAAAGCGTCGCTTCTACAGGCAGACGCTGCGCATCTGCGTCACAACGGTCCTCATGATATTTTTTAAATGTTTACAATATTAAAATATCAATAAAAACTACCTGTTCTTAAAAAAGAAGACTTACAAACCATTGAACTAAGAGGAAACGTAAAAGTTTCAGCTTAATCAAAAATTTCATGGCAATCTTATAAAAATGTACAATTTTTCCACTAATTCAATTACTGGGTTGATCAATAGAATCAATTATGCGAATGGTCAAAAAATGTTCATTAAGGGCCGTAGATATCAGTAATGTCGGGTGTAATTTAAAAAAATATAAGAATATAATTTTATATGAGTTGGAAAAAAATAATATATATATATATATATATATATATATATATATATATATATATATATATATATATATATATATATATATATATATATATATATATATATATATATATATATATATATATATATATATATATATATATATATATATATATATATATATATATATATATATATATATATATATATATATATATATATATATATATATATATATATATATATATATATATATATATATATATATATATATATATATATATATATATATATATATATATATATACATGTATATATATATATATATATATATATATATACATGTATATGTATATATACATATACATACACATATTTATGAGAATGTGACGTCATTTATGGCTCGTGGCTTTGGCACTTTCAGGCAAAAAAAATTGGTTAGTTGACACGTTGTTGCACAATTTACGCCTTCCGAGGCATTTTGTGTTTTGTGGTGGCATTTAAAGCCGCGCTTTTGTCTAGTCACCAGACTGAAGAAAATGAAAACAATGCATTTTCGCCAAACTGTGCTTCTGCCCCCAAAATCTCTAATATCCAATATGTTATGTCCTTATTAGGCGCGTACTGTTATTTGTTAATGTTAAACATGACATATATACCCTGACGATTTAAGCTGAAAACATTATACAACAAAGCACAATATTACCAAAACAATCGCACAAAAAGAGTTCTTATTTTAGAACTATGTATATATATATATATATATATATATATATATATATATATATATATATATATATATATATATATATATATATATATATATATATATATATATATATATATATATATATATATATATATATATATATATATATATATATATATATATATATATATATATATATATATATATATATATATATATATATATATATATATATATATATATATATATATATATATATATATATATATATATATATATATATATATATATATATATATATATATATATATTATATGTAATGGCTTCTTACAAACTATATGTTTTCTATGAAATTGAAAAACCAATAGTTCAGTGACATAAAACAATAACACTGGTCTTCACTGTTTATATATGAATTAACATATATTATATCTTAATATATTATCATAAAAATGAAACTTACGTCTGAATCCGCGCCTTTGTCTGCGCCAGGGCACGTGAAGGTGACGTATTCGTGACATCTTTTGTGCACCACGAAGCTGCATACTGCAATATTATATTACACGTATTATATTTTAAGTTTAATAATTTACAATATATATATTTTCTACCATTATATAATTTTCTATGGTTTATAATATTTGGGTACTTTAAAGAACAATTACATATACAAAAAGGTTGCATATTTTTTCTAAACATGGCAACTATATATTATATATATTAAGTTATTTAACTTAAAAATTTAAATAACATAAATAATTTTTTTAATGTCATCATCTTCGCTATAGATCAGTTTAATATTGTAAGATCGAAAGTGATTAATTAAATATTAAACAAATAAGAATCATAGCAATTATTTTTATTGATATATAATTTTATAATAATATAAGACTCCATTACTTATCCTAGTTATTAAGTAAAGATAATTCACAAGGCACGCTACGTTACCTTCAAAATAATTGTTCAAAATAAATTGTTTTCACCGCGAATTAAATTTTGAAATGCCTCACCTTGACACTGGAACCCTTGTTTCCCGAAGCCCCTGTAACAAGATAAATTATAATTCAATCATGTATATTTAATGTAAGTACAGAAATAAATTTATAATTACGTAAATGTAACTAATGTTTACGTCAACGTATTCGTTTAGTAATTAGTTAATTAATTTATTAGAAATACATTTATAATTTCATAATATGTAAGAATTACAGATGAAAATTATCTGTAAAACATACTTCAATTATTTATTAATATTTATATTAATATGAAAATTATAGAGTTAGAAATCTCTTGTAAAATAGGGTCTTAGACGAAAAGATTATAAAAGCGATGAAATTATGTAAATCGAAGCTGCATGGAGGCAACAGTTTGTATTGAGAATATTTTTATTAAGTACTTTATTTTTTCTTTTTTTAGCTTCATACTTTATCCCCTACATAGCAGCTACCTGCTATGTGGGTGATAAAGCATGAAGCAAAAGACCTAGTGTTAAGACACCTCGTTCCCCGCTTTCCACATTTTCAAGGCATTGCGTATTGATTGGCGGAACTCAACGCCGCGCCTTGCTTAATTGCCAGAGCTTAGAAAATGCTTATGAAAATGAAAAATCTAGCTTCCTCGAGTGGTACCCGCAACCCCTCCTTAAGTGACTTATGTCGTTTACTAAAATTATGTAGTCTATTTCCGTCGGTTTTTACGTTTTTCTTTAAAAATGATCTTTAATCATTGTTTCTTAAAATAATATATTGAGTAGCAGTAATTACGACAACAGAATAATTTGTTTTCCTGTACATAACTCCTGTAAATAATAGTATATTATATTATTATTTATGTACGGGAAATTTATGTGTAATAGTAAATTATCTAGTATTCCCTAAATAAAAAAGCGGGGACGGAGAAAGCAGGGACTAAGTAACGGAGTGTCTTAACACTAGATTCCCACGGTCCCTGCAGTTCCCTCTGCCTACCCTGCCATGTGCGGGATAAAGCGTGAAGCTAAAAAAAAACCCTAAATAATTGACGAAGTAGCATTTTGGAATAACTGGTTGTAAGCACGATCTCTATTCGGAATCCGCAATTGGTCTTGTCTGAACATAACAAAGCGCGGCGTTAAGTTTCGCCAATAAGCGTGCAATGTCTGTAATTCTGGATCTTGTCATTAAGTATTCCATGCGGGGTAGTCAAAGAGGACGGAGCACCAAACGTTGAGGCCCCGTTGCATATCTTTTTCGCCTCGTCCACTATTATTGACCTCTTCGTAGATACTCTTATGGGAGTCCTCACGTTTTTACGTAACCTTATTCTAGTATTGTAATGTGTTTTAGAAAATCATAAGAGCCGAGCGAAGCTTATTACGTAATCTATATACGTATCTATATTATTGCCTACAAATTATTATTCCAATTTTTTTTTTGAACAATTGAACAACAACGCTAACGCAAAATATTAAAAGTTTAGATTCTCTTAAAACCTTTCATGTAATGAAAAAGTTTTTCGTGTAAGCGTATTCAAACAGGGTTAACCGTAATCTGTGGGGACAACATTCCGTAAAATGAAAATATTTACTTTTTGTTAGGTAAAGTATCACATTTTTTGTGTAAAAATATTTTTTTTCTTTCTTTGCCATCTTCTTTATAATATAGTCAAGAGTTTTATTAAATCGTAATGTTTATCTTTTATTAGATGAGAAGGTTTTACGAAATTGCGTCTCCAAATTTAACTGTAAATTGTATCCCAATATAGATTACAATTATTTTAACGTATCTTATAGTGCTATTTACACAAAAGAAAGAATATATACATATATATATATATATATATATATATATATATATATATATATATATATATATATATATATATATATATATATATATATATATATATATATATATATATATATATATATATATATATATATATATATATATATATATATATATATATATATATATATATATATATATATATATATATATATATATATATATATATATATATATATATAACTATTGCTGAAAAAAAATTAAAAAATTAAAAATAGAAAAGCAGTACCAAATTAAACATAACTATGATAATATAATAAAACGATTTAATTGAATTAATCATTTAAAATCAACAACTAAGCACCTATCCACACTTTCTAAATAATTTCGAAGCACCTACCTAAGTTCAATAACGTTGTATCGGCGAGGCGAAGGTAATCTTGGAAATTGCATTAATATAGCTAATGCAATCAGCCATTACATTACCCCATAATATAAAATGCAGCCTGAGATCCCATTAACGATATTGTAGTACGGCCATACAATGTTAGGGTTGCCTATGGTATTTGTAATATATAAAATATCCGTGCCTATATATGCTTATATGCTTGGATCTTTTTAATCTAAGGTACAGACTTTGATGCAGTTGTATTAAGAAGAAGGTCTATATATATAAAATATGTAATAAATATCATATAATGCAATGTATATGTAGAGTGAACAGGTTTCTATTGGACAGACGTTTACCACTTTCACATCTTCATCAACACTTTCCATCGGGTGAGATGGAAGACAAAATTCCACTACAACCATAAAGAAATAGTAGAAAAAACACTCATAAATTTTTAAGTTTTCTAATGTGATGTCTTTCACATATAGTTCAAATTTTGAAGTTTTCTAAAACGTTTTTCATCTAACTAGGTTAGGTTTAAAGATCTTTATTCTCAACAAAACAATACAAAGTCACTTATTTGAGAACATAGCTAACTTAAAAATATAAAATTGCTAACATTCGTCACACCTAGTTTTATTTAATTTTCAGTGTTTAGTTCGAAATTAATAAGAGTATAAAAGAAATCAAAAGAACAGAAAAACGCACCCACTGTTAGCGTTAGTTGGTAAGATATTGCGTTAGTTGCGTATTTAATGCGCTAAGTGAATGCGTCTTCCTTATATTTTTTTTTAGCTTCACGCTTGATCCCGCATATGGCAGGGTAGGCAGAGGGAACTGCAGGGACCGTGGGAACCTAGTGTTAAGACACTCCGTTGCTTAGCCCCTGTTTTCTCCGTCCCCGTCTTCCTAATACAAGAAGGTATTATATTATAAAGCTGTGCTCCTTTACTAACTAACATAAAACAACACTAACTTAAAACAGCATTAGAATTGTGTTCACCACAAATAGAAATAAAATTTTGTTTTTTTGGCATTAGAGATATCAAAACTTTATAAGTTGTAAAAATAAATTATAAGCAAAAATTTAAAATATTTTCGCCACCCTTACATGTAAAACGGGTCATTAGTCACAGCTTTCAGGGTTCAGTGACTGTAGTACGTATGTTCATTTCTATTGAAAAATATCGTATGAAAACTAATTAAATGGTTGTTCATATTTCTATAATTTGATTTATTTTAAAAAGGCATTATTTGTGGAAAAACAGAAACGAATATTTCATAAATTATATTATTTATTATTAATAATGATCTTCAGAGTTATTTTAAAAATATTAAATGTAAGCAAGATGCATCCAGGATCGTTGTAGGTTGTGGGTTCGATTCCCACTTGGAGAAAATGGATTTTTCTATATCCATTTTCTTTGCTCTCGCAACTAGGCAAGTGCAACATTGAGTTCCCACATAACACGAAATGCCTTGAAGAAGACAGAAAAAGCAGGGAACGCAGTGTCTTAACACTAGGTTTCTATGGTTCCTACGGTTCTCTCTACCTACCCTGCCATGTGCGGGACAAAACGTGAAAAAAAAAACGTTATGTAATATGCTTTACAAATTAAAATTGTCTTTAACAAGCATAGTAAGATAAAGGATGCAAAAGTGAGTTATAAAATCGGGAAACAAGCAATATGGCTTATCTTCAGAACGTACAGAATCGATTATACCTTCCGGACGAAGGTCAGGTAAAAGCATGACAATTCCCCTAGGGGCTATATATAAGGAGGTTGATGGTAATGAATGAAGCCAGAAGGGTATGTATGACGTAACCATAATGTCTGAGGCTTCATTTTATCAACCTACCCCGCTAGGGACTTGATAAAGTATTAAATTCCTAATAATTATAGTCGATTATTTTAGAAAGGAATAAAATCGATAATTAATTAATGCCAATAACTATTGCATCGTCATTCCTATTGAGATAGCAATAAAAACTACGCATCCTTTTTATATTTGTAATATTTATTACTGACAATACTGTTTTCGAGTTCAGTAAAATAAATAAATACATACGAGCAATATTTAAATATTTTATACATAATAATAATTCAATTCATATCATCGTCGTGGCGTAGTGGCGCAACTTAAAACATCGTCGTGGCGTAGTGGCGCAGTTTATCTGCCTGTAAATACCACGGTTGGTCGGTTCAATCCATATTCGGGGAGCATTGATTATTTCGTTTTCATTTTCTACCCTTTGGCAACTAAGCATGTACGCGAGTTGGAAACGCGAGTGTCTTAACACTAGGCTCCCACCGTTCCTACGGTACTCTCTATCTACCGTGTCATGGGCGGGATAAAGCGTTAAGCTAATAAAAGAAATATAAAAAAATGTTAATGTACCTGAAACGAAATAAGAGTATCACTTCAAACCTAATCAACCCTAATGGACCGAAAGCTACTGAAGTGTGTCACTTTTTCTCGTTACTTACAGTTAAATTTAACGATATTGCAACGTTAGCGTCGGAAATAATTAAATTACGTTTTTATAAAACTCATTTTCTTTAAAATTTTAATTTATAAGCTACAAATTAGCCTACGATTTTCTATAGTAAACAGCTTATATAAGCTGTACTAATTAGCAATCAAAGAGCAAAGACCAATCATATCAAGGCATAGTAAGCAATTCTCGCTCGAACTCATTTAATTACTTCCATAGCAGAACAGCCTACGTAACAAGAATATTTCAACTGATTGAAGTTTAGGTTTAATTGTAATTAATGTTTTGTTATTACTTAATTCTCGTTATTAGCTTAATTTTGTAATTGAATATATATTTATGTGTTTTACATTTTTAATTTATTTTATTTTTGCTTTCATCATATAGTAGATCCAGGGAACAAAATGTTAAAACACTCCGTTCTACGCTTTTATCCAATTTGCGTGTGGCGAGCCTTTGTTTCTTTGCCTTTTTTCTCGAAACAATAAAGTAAAATAATTCACTTATCTTCTTACTTTATGTTCCAAAACGGCCAAAGAAAGATATCGGGCCGTTTTTCTACTAGATTTCCTTTCTGTTATTTATGAAAACAAATAAGCCGCTACCCAAACATGCCATAGTACTTATTTATTTAATTCATCTTAGTTTTCAATGGGTCGTGAAACGTGTGTATGACGCGAACACACACATGTTGCGGTATGTTGTATAAGTAAACATCGTACGGTTGCGAACGTGATGTCGGAATTCAAGACGCTGAGATTATTTTATTCTTAACTAATCCTAAGTTTTATTCAAGATACAAGAGTTTTCGTTTAAGTTTATTTTACTGGAATAAATATTATTTTTTGTTTCACGTGTTTTCCCGCATATATCAGCAGTGAAAATTTAACCTAAACAGTCCGTTCTCTGGTTTACGCTCGCATTGTTGATATCGCATTGCATTGGTATATGTCGCTTCACTTAAGATTTATTTGTAGAAAAAAATCTAGCAAATAAAAAATTGTCATTGATTAAACTAATTTATAGAGTTAATAATTTAAATTCTTTTTGTAGCTCTACGGTTTAACCCGCTCATAGCAAGTTAGGCAGAGGGAAACGTAGGGACCATAGGAACTTAGTGTCATTACACTCCATTTTCCGCCTTTTCGAGGCATTGCAAGTTGAATGGTGGAATTCAACGCCGCGATTTGCCTGGTTGCTCGAGCGAAGAAAATGGAAATGAAAAAATTCATCTACCCCGAGTGGGAATCGAATCCAACCCAAACCTTCGCGTTACATACAGACGCTGCGCTTCGGCGCCACGACGGTCCAAATGGTAAATATATCTATAATTTTCTAAGAAATTTCCCGATAGGGTTATAAGTGGAGAATTAGGTCACTTACACAAATAGTCTCAGTTTCATACAATAATATTACATTATATTCAAATAGAGAAAATATAAAAATATTATACGCCTTTCCTTAATGTTAGCTCTGATGGTAATCAATCTGTCTATGAAGCAATCATCATTCACTTCTAGCGTCCAGAACGGCATTGTTGGAATCACACAAATGTGTGTACAGTTGACCTATATCTAGGAATGCTAGTGTATTGACAGTTACTGTACTATAGACTAAGGCACTTTTTAACACAGGTTTGACCAATTAATTAGAAAATAAATATAAAAAGATTATAAACTTAAATTTTATTATACTTATGGACACTATTAAAATTTTATAACTTATTAATATATATAGTCACATAATATATCTCATATTAGAAAGTGTTATGAAAAACACATGAGATATACTCTCTTCTACTGGATTCAGAAAAAAGTTTGAGTGAGTAAAAATTTCATATCGCACGGCTTTTCTGTGAGAAAGCCTACACATATAAAGATATGCATTATGAAACACAGGTGAATCTAAATAAACAGACGAACAGGAAAAGCAAACTATTACATAATTTAGAGTTAGTCGTGTTGGTACTTCATTACAGTGTACCCAATACTGTGACACACTTTGAGCGCAACACGTCGGATGCAACGATACCATCGCGGTACAATAGAGTCAACGTCTATTACACGAAGTATACCGTGTTAAAGTTTTTGATGTTTATTATTATATAAAACCTTCTACATCTACTTTAGATGATTTAATGTTTTAGATTATCGAATTTGGTAAGGTAATGGGGAGAGCTTGGACAGTAAAGGTGAGCATTAATGCATTTTAAAGGGGCAAAGGGCAAGGGGGCCTTGAAATCTACACTTGGGTCGCAAGTCCCAAGCGCTGATCGGAATTCCTCTTCCTGTAACACTATGGGCCTAGCATCCGCACGGTGATTTCATGGAATGCAAAGGAGTTTCTTTTCATACTACCGGGCACCTTAGTTGATGGCTATATAAGAATATTCTGGAGCGACATAACCTACAGCATACACTACAAAAGTACGAATTGACAGTTGGTAGATTGATTTCGGCTTGGTGAAGTTTCTCTTTGCTGGTTTGATGAGATAAACGACGTACCAATATTGAGGATAAGTAGAGAACTAGGTACCTTGTCGCACTTTCTGGTGTGTTATTTAGTGAAATATAATTAATAATTATATCTTTTTGAATGACAATCTACCTTGGGAATAAAATGCTCTCTCCAGTTTAAAGTTATCACTGCACATTATTTTATTAATTAATATTCATAAGAAATTGTACATTACCAATTAAAAAAGAATATAAAATAATCGCACTAAGTTTTTGCACAGGTTTTTCAGGACTGCGGCACTAATTTTATCAGAAAAATATCCGATGGAAATTATTTGACGTCCAAAAAAGGAGCACGTATCTTTTTATTGTGAATAAAATTATTAAACAAAGTTAAATTTATTTTATTAGAAGCTTGAAGCTAAAAAACGGACGACATAATAAGAGTCTGTATTGCCATCTATTGCCTGTCCAGGTATAGGTATAAGGATCTGTCGAAAACCATCACGTAGAAAGAGGATTTTGTTTTAACTTTAATTTAAAAAAAAATTCAATTTTATTAAATTTTTTTTTACGTTAGTCAATCAGTTTCACGCTTGATCCTAGTTTTATACTCCATGTAGGAGTAGAAGGAAAGTAAAAGTATTCATTCCCCACATATTGAACTCACAACAGACGCAGTAGCGTGCGCCACTGCGCCACGAGGCCTCGTTAAATATTTTATAACTTTAAATACTCTTAAACTAGAAGAAAATAAGTATACATTTCTAAACTAAACTAAATCATATACACACCTTTCTTTGTTAAACAGGATTCAAAGTAAAGTTGTATGGCACACTGATACACTACACAGGATTTTTCCTTGTAGAATAATAACTATCTACCCAACTCTAAAAAACGCATTACACCGGTGAAATTATTAATTTTAAATATTATATTAATTATTATTAATAATGTTTGACACTTAGTAAGCCGTTACAATTTCTAATTTACTAACTAAGAAATGAATTTCACTCACTTTGAATGAAAAACTAAATAACACCATACAGGCATTAGTAATAAAAGTGAAAATTATGAGAATCCTTATCTGTATGTATGTATTTGTTTATACGTCACGAGAGCGTAAATTATTTTAGTGCCTTAAAAGACTAAGATGTGTAAACACGGCAATTCGTATGCTTAAGAGATTATCATAATAGATAACTGATTTTCAGGAGTGCCGAAATAGTTTTATATCTTTTTTACGTCTTTTCACCTTCAAAAGGGAAGAGATTCTTAAGACACTCTGTATTTATGTTTTTTAGCTGCATACATAGCAGGGTAGGCAGAGGGAACTGCAGGAAACGTTGAAACGTAGTGTTATGACACTCTGTTCCCTGGCTTTCGCCTAGTCTTCTAACTTACGTGTTGAGTGGCGGACCTCAACCTCGCGCTTGAAAACGTTTTCCCTAAGTGGAAACCGAACCCACAAAACGTTAACAGTGTTGCGCCCCTGCGCCACGACGATCCTTAAGTCTCCTCTGTTCCACCGTACTTTCCGCTTAATTTAAGAAAGTTATCGACAATACCATACAAACATGGTGATGTCGATAATTTTCTTAAATTAAGATTGAATGCAATCAACAAATACTATTATTACTATATATTTTTTAAATACGCTTATTTTTTGACAACTAATTAACGTGGAGTTTTAATAGAATGGTAATATGTTACTGTAATATAGAAATAGATAAATATTTACGAAAAAGTCGGCATATATTAAGAATGGCAGCTTTCTATATTAGAACACATTTAAGGCAAGTCTATGTCTAAAATTCGGAGACCCTTATATAACACCTGTAGATGAGAATATTATTGGGATCGTTTTAACATTATTAATTTGCCATTCTGTTATTTTTAATATTATTTATCTTAGAGGGGTCCGAATTCACAAGTATAATAAAATTGGATATCCTACAAACACTATGATCTGATTTTTCTTAATTATAAGTCTCTATATTTAATATTTTTTAGCTTCACGCTTTATCCCGCACATGGCAGGGTAGGCAGAGGGAACTGCAGGAACTATTGGAACCTAGTGTTAAGACACTCCGTTGCTTAGTCCCTGCTTTCTCCATCCCCGCTTTCCGCCTGTTTCGAGGCATTGCGTGTTGAGTGGCGGAACTCAACGCTGCGCTTTGCCTAGTGCCAGAGCGAAGAAAATGGAAATAGAAAAATCCATCTTCCCCGACTGGGAATCGAACCCAGAAACCGTCGCGTTAGTCGCGTTACAGGCAGACGTTACGCCTCTGCGCCACGACGGTCCTCAATACGGTCTTTAATATTCCAGATTTTTATACAACACACAGGATATAAAACCAGATATTTTTTGTTTAAAAGGAAGTGAATAAATTATTACAAAATAAAAATAAACATGGAATGTTAATACATAATGCTATATTTTTATTTTATAAAGCACCTGCAAATAAAATAGAATATGCGCGAAGAAATAAATAATAGTTTGTGGAAATGCTATGACGATAATTATTATATACTCTGGAGTTCTGCCAACGTCACAGCCAGCGAATGTTAGGTGTAACATTATTTACATTCGGACCATAGGTCTATTTCCGGCGATATCGGTAACAATTTCAATTGGCAAACTATACAATGTGATTCGGTTTAAGAAGTTGTATATTTTTGACACTGGCAATTAACGATTTGACGTGAATAAGAACCTTTTTGTTGTATATTTTTGGCGATTATTTTTTTTATGTATAGTCTATGTTTAATTATGTATCTGTGACATAGCACAGGATAACTGTAGTGATGGAAGACAGATTAAATATTTAAATAAACAGTGATTTCATTCCTTAAATTCTAAAAATAAAAAGAATCCTTCGTAGACCTTATTAAGCAAAATGGAAAATAAAACTTTTAATAAGAATAAGTGTTTAACCAACAGTCATACTTTTTTTTAGTTAAGTATTTAAGTTTGGAATCACGTAAAGGTTCAATATCTTTTTATATATATAATATGTAATAGGATGATCCAACAGTCATACTTTTTTTTAGTTAAGTATTTAAGTTTGGAATCACGTAAAGGTTCAATATCTTTTTATATATATAATATGTAATAGGATGATCGTCTCTATCAAAGTGCTCTTTGAATTTTCAACAAAGAGTAAATTGGATGCTGTGAGATTGAAAATGTTCAAACTATTGACGCAACGCTGGTTGTTTGATAGTACCTACTGGATTACACACACCTGTATAGTATCGTATAATGAAGCAATAGATGCCGAAACTTAGGATGAACGGGTCTTTAAATATGCACGTTTTTCCGCAGAATAGGTAGATATATCCTAGTATCTATATATTTAATGCAAAAATATTTTCTTAAATATATGTATTATATATATAGTATATTTAAAATGCAATCAATCAAGTAATACTAACATTATCCTTTTAAACACTTAGTAAGGGTACTTAGAAGTTGAATTTTATAAATCTTGTCTAAATATCCTATTCTAGGGTTGAGTACATGGATCATCGTCCTACTTAAACTTTAATAAACTTTTATATGGGCTTTGAGTTATAATGTTGTTAGTAAATGTTTAACGGTCTAAGTTACGGTAAACATTGTTACCTAACTAAAAGGTTCCCATAATTGACTAATTTGGATATCTTACGTGATTTGCAGAAAACTTAGTTTTCTGTATTTTATATACCTCCAAGTCAGATTTCTGGGACTGAAATTTGTTATTTTTTTACTATAGTAGTCGTATTGCAAGTGAAGAAATAAACAAAAACTGTATTGACCTTAATTTTATTTTTAATTATTTATTTATATTTTAGCTTTCTCCCGCACATGGCAGGGTAGGTAGAGGGAACTGCAGGAACCATAGAAACCTAGTGTTAAGACACTCCGTTGCTTAGTCTCTGCTTCCTCTGTCTCCGCTTTCCATCCATTCCGTTAAGTGGCGGAACTTAACGTCGCGTTTTGCTTAGTTGCCAGAGAAAATCCACATTTCCCGAGTGGAAATAGAACCCAGGAACCGTTGCGATATACAGGCAGACGTTGCGCCTCTACGCCACGACGGTCCTTTAATATTATCTATTATTTAGGCTATTTTTATTTACTTTTAATCATAAGTATATTATTTAATTACATTATTCTACAACCTTGATGCAGTTTTTTTTGTATAGAGCGGCAAGAAGACTAGAATAAGTGTCTTACTAGAAACAGTTAAGCAGTTCCCTCCACGTTTTTAATTTCACCCAAAAGCTTTTAATTTTTTCCACTATCCGCCTAACGCTTTAACAAGTACACAAAATTAATTAGAAGGTATTAATTATGTTCATAATATGATTAAATTATGTTGTCACAAAAAATTATACTAAGCCTTTAGTTTCATATACCATCGAATCAACGATCGTCAATAAATAAAATATTCATATGAGAAAAGTTCTTACATTACAAATTCTATGCAAGAACGTGTAAAATTTACTAAGTGAAATACCACAAGCAATTGGCATGTTCCAGGAATTATTGAATACCTCACCGATACCTTAATCGATATGTACTGAATATTTCAACAATTTAGTTTGATATTTCTGGCAGAAATTCTTACTAATACTAAGAATTAGATTAATTATATTATCTGTCATATATAAGTGTGTTTAAGATTGTTTGCTTATTTTTTTAATAGCTTAAAGCAATTTAAGACCTCTCTAGGTTAGTAAAAATGGAGAGCGTAGAGATTGTTCTTCTTGCCAATCTATGATGCATATATATATATATATATATATATATATATATATATATATATATATATATATATATATATATATATATATATATATATATATATATATATATATATATATATATATATATATATATATATATATATATATATATATATATATATATATATATATATATATATATATATATATATATATATATATATATATATATATATATATATATATATATATATATATATATATATATACATATATCTCGTATTTTATTTACAATACATTAGGTACAAGATTTGTTCTTAATTCCACCGTCATAAGTCAGTTTCTACCATAATGACCATAACCATATAAAAATAAGCATTTAAACGCTACGATGAATGTTTATTTAAATTTATGATCTCCCGGGAAATAAAAGCACGGATTTTTATAAAATTCTCGGACCGTTTTATTTTCGTTCCCGTTGGATTCCTTCTTAAATCTTTTGTCAAATATTTAAACCTATTATTTCCATATTACCTACAGGGAAAATATTTATTCTTTTAAGCACATTTTTTTATCTTTGCCAATATTTTTTACGTCGTATAAGTATAATATATAATAACATATATTAAATAATATATGTTATAATATATATTATATAATAATGATAGTATGACTTCGCTATGGCAGATTAGGGTTCGTGTACAATTACTTAGGAAGTCAATAATATATATAATTAGGTAGTGGGCGGAGCTCGGACAGTGAAGGTGAGCGTTAATGCATTTTAAAGGGGTCACTTGGGTCGCAAGTCCCAAGCGCTGATCGGAGCTCCTCTTCCTTTTACCCTCAAATTTGAAGTGCTATATAATTTACGAGCGATCTAAAGTCGGATTGCGTGTCAATTATTTTTCTTTTCAAGGTTGCGGGTTCGATTTCCTGTACGTCGTTCAACGACGCACTTTGCTGTGACATTTTGGTGGAACGTGAAGAACAAAGTGTCGTATCACTTAGTTCTCTCTGCATATCCTGCTAAGTTCTACATGAAAGAATTATGCTAAAATAAAAAAAAAACTTCATATAATACTAAAAAAATAACAGTTTTGTGAGATAAGAAATCTAAAGTTCGTTTAGCGGTTTCATGCGGCGCGACTATTTGCAGCACGGGCCCAACAACAATAGTAAAATTCCAAGCCACAAAATTAATTACACATTATATTTTAAATTGTTATTTCCAACGCTACATTTTATTTATATAGTTTCGTAAAAACGTAGCGCGTCGCTTCATTTGATACATTGTGATATTTTCGTTTTTAATATATGAAATATATTGTCTGTAACATCCTCGTGTAAAGCAAAGTAATATAGTAAACAAGACGAGGTGGTTATGAAGCCATTTTTTTTTCTTTACTAATGTAGAACAAAAATCAATAAAAATTATAAAAAAAAATAATTTCAATATAGGCGAGTATGACTAAAAAATTAGAAAGTTCTATTTAGTGTTTTAATAACTTAAGGATTTGCAATAATATGGAGACTACAGTTATAGTGTACTACAAAGCTGATCTGATAATCAAGCATAATACTTTAAAAATGTGTGTTTTTAGTTTTTAAAGTCCAACAAAAAAAAAATATTAATTTAAATTAAATTAAATTTACTTACGAAATTACTATGCGTAACAGAGAGAACGAAAAATGAATTTGTTCAACTAAAGACTAAAAAGAACTAAAAAAAAACTAAATTAACTCAAAGAACGAAGAAAAGAACAAGTAATAGTTTTGGTTATATTTTGAATTTTTGAAACTATCACTTGCGCTAGTATCAAATATGAGACGAAACAGTCTATGTGCAATAAAACATATTTTATAGAAGATCGTGATCGCAATAGTCACACTATGACTGACGTTTACGTGACATTTATAAGTTTGATTCCCGCTTGGAGAGAATGAATTATTATTATTATTTTCCTTCGTATAGTATCAAGATTGAGTTCCATCCGAAAGATATTGAGTTCCATCACCCAACAATAATATGTATGAGCGTGGAACGTACGTGCGTACTTTATGTACGTACGTAGTGTTTCAACACTAGGCTCCCTCTGCCTATATACCATATAATTTAAAACCTAAAAAAATACACAAATCTAATGATTTATTTCAATTTTCATATCAGTTGATAGTATCGCGATTATCCACGCTTGTCTATACAGTGCTGTACACCCATTCGTAAACCAGACTGACATTAACCAATATTAATATCACAGACAGACGCAACTATTGGCGATTGTCCAGTCGACACGTTTCACAATCCCTCACTTGTGATTTACGATTATACCGCTACTTTGCTAATGAAGTGATGACTTTTATTACAATTTTACAAAATGCACATTAAATATGTTTATTTTGTCTTTTTGCTAAGTAGACTTGAGTACATTTTAGCTGTTGGTTATTTTAAGTGTCAGTTACGTCTCCAAAGAGTGAAGTTCGTTTTTATATCCGGAGTTGAGAGAAAACTGCAGATCGATCTTAAATTATTATTTTTAGCTCGTTTTATCTATGTCAACAAAAAACCACATGGTGCAGTCTTACATATGAAATCGTACGAATTGGTTTACTTTGAATTTTGAAAAGTAGAGTACTCCGATGACTATTTTTCGCTCAAATTTAAGGCAATACGTAGTGAATGGCAAATCTTTTTGTCGCTCTGTCTAATTAGATCGGGGAAATAAAAGTTTTTCTCACAATCGAGGGGATCGAATTCATTATGTCAGGACAGACGCAACCGCACGGTGAATCCATGGTCGAATGAAATCTCGTGGAGACGATTTTTCTAAATGATCTCTTTAGCTTAACCTATAAATGAGTAATATTCACTGGGAAGACACACGCACAATTCACTCTTATAGGCGTGAATTGTGTCTTCATATGATTTATTTATTTATTTATTTATTCTTTATTGTACATAAAAACAAAGTTAAATGCACAACAGGCGGGCTTAATGCTAAAAAGCATTATCATATTAGCAATGATATATAGCAAGATCATATTAGTAATAAAAGTTTTAATATGATTTCCCCATAATTCTCGAAACAAATATTTATTTCTCTTCATTCGCCTTATGTGTAGTAAAAAAGCTAAATTGATGTAGGCATTTGTTATGTATGACGTGATATGTGTACGATGTATGTAAATATGTATTTACGTAGGTTGAATAAAGTATCAAATATCAATAGTCATGGCTCCGACACACCTAAACGACGGAAGTACCAATCTTAGCTAGTTGAAGTGCACAGTAAGACTCTAAAAATAGTAAGTAAATTGCAGTTTAACATACAGACCTGTTTTATCTATTTATTTTTTTTAGCTTTACGGTTTATTCTGTATATTGCAGGCAGAGGGAGCTGCAGAGAACGTAGGAATGTAGTGTTAAGACACTCCGTTGCTTAGTCCCTGCTTTCCGCAATTTTCGAGGCATTGCGTGTTGAGGGGCGGAACTCAACGCCGAATTTTGCCTAGGTGCCAGAGCGAAGAAAATGGAAATAGAAAAATCCATCTTCCCCGTGTGGGTACCCTCATACCGTCGCGTTTACAGGCAGACGCTTACGCCTCTGCGCCACGGCGGTCCGACAGTATGAATAAAATATACATTATGAATATATATATATATATATATATATATATATATATATATATATATATATATATATATATATATATATATATATATATATATATATATATATATATATATATATATATATATATATATATATATATTTTTCTTTTCTTTAGAAAGAACTTAGTGTGTAGACGCCCTTTGACTTTTTTGTTTAATATGGAGACTGAAGTAATAGAAACGCTGTATTCCACACAGAGCATTGTTTATGGAGAGGTGAGAGAGATTTATAGAGAGATTATTTTTTTTGTTTTCCGCCTAAAATAGATTAACACAATCTACCAAGGAAAAACGCTAGCGTGAATAATGAAGAAATAAAATATGTACAGCTAACTAAAAGTTCTTATTTGAAGAACCCTTATATAATACTTTTTAACAAAAAATATAATTGATATCTTTTAAAGACAACAAGGCTTTGTATAGCTACATCAGATATTATAGAGATATAAGAAAAAGAGTTTCTAATAGCGAAACTTTTAATGGCCTAAGTTTTGCTAGGTCATTATGAATTGCGGCGAACAACGATTAGTGGCATACAACCACTTGTCGTGTCATTCTCTTAATATTTTGAAATTTACATATGTAAATGTTTATTATAAGTAAATAAATATATATAAAAATATAAATAATATGTAAACTTTAATATAAAGCAAACGTCATATTTTGCTTTATCGGGATTTTGGAATAAAAAAATAAATACGAATATATCTATGATAAAACCTAATATTTTCGAGTTGCATCATAACTACAGTCATGGTCTAATTTTTAAAATAATTAATAAAATCGTTAAAAGTTTCAAACCATACAATAAAAAAAATAAGTTGTTAGATTAAAAATAAGAAAATTTATCTATAATACTTAATTACAAAATTATTATAATAGTTATTACTTACACAATATACAAGTATAACTTTGCAGTAGACCGACTCGAACAAGACATATAGTTCTCAGTTTTCTTCCAAGTAAGTGCGTTACATTAAACTTTGTCAGTCTTTTCAATGCTGTAAAGCATTAAGTTACTAGTTATAAGTCGTATTTATTAAAAAACAATATACAAAAATAAGAAGTCAGGTATTTTAAAAGGAATGTTAAAACATATATAACGACAAAATACGGTACCTCTCACGTAAATTAAAGATTTATTGGTCGTTTGATGCCAAAAATGCCAAGAGAAGAATGTCTACGCGTTCTATTCGGATAGCTTGTATGTATTATTATATATTGTAATATTAATAAATATTTTTATTATGAAAGTATTTTGTCATAAATTGAAATATAACTGTTGGAAAATTAACGTTTTCGTAACTACGGATCAACCACGAATGTTTCACAGTAAAGAGATCTAGGGCCCGTCCGTGAAAGAGAATCTTGACAAAAGGCTTGGTAGCAGCTGGCTAACTCTGTAACAAAGACAAATCTAAACAGGCACTGTTAGTGGAAATGAAGAAACGGAGAAAAAAAAGAAATACAGCGGGCTGAAATTCTCTAAAAAAATTTAATTTTCAGCTAATACTCTACTCAGCAGCTAATGCTCTACTACGAATATCTATTTGAATGCTCTACACAATTATTTAGCTACATCGTTATCGCCACTGAGATTACGTCATTTGGCTTATTATTTACGGACTATAAACAGATCATAGCAATGATTTATAATATCTACATCAGAAGTTTATAGTTTCGGACGACGAGTTATTGTCATACGTTTCACGTTAACTTTATTGAAAAAATATTTTAGAACGAAATGGCGATAAAGCGATAAGCGGGTAACGGAGTGTCTTAACACTAGGTTTCCACGGTTGAGTTACACTTTTTAGGGATTGTAAAGTTAGAAATCTTTTTTTGTTTAAAGACATAATTTTAGACTGACAAAAAGCACGCGTCAATGTTTTCTAATTCCTAAATCCAATTTCTAAATCCAATTAACGTGTAGAATTTGTTTAATAAATTATCAATCGAACTATCCAAGTTCTAACATATGCTATATTTTCCACAAATGCGGCTTTCGAGATCACTAAAACGGCAACAAAACAAAAATTCTAGGTCAAAAACTCGCCTCTCTAAGTGTGCGCAATTAAAACGCTTTCATCAATAACATGTAAAATATATATTATTCCTGAGTTATTATTACATTTTTTGTATTCTATTCATTCATACATAGGTACAGAAAGCAAATTAAAGCATATTAATTAGCAGTTAAAGTGGGTTACGCCTATGAGCAGCGTTGAGAATATTGCAAAATGGCGCAAGCTCGATAGATTAGAAATGCCTTCGAATCAATACAACTTCGGTTGTGCAGCGTTTAGTGACTGGTATGTAGTTAGTTACTATTCAGATTTTTTTGTCCTTCCCACTTTATCCCGTATTCCGGCAGGGTAACTAGGCTAAGTAGACATTAGCTATCTACCTTGCTATGAGATTATATTCTTTACTTTTCGTCCGAATAATTTTATCCTAAGAACTGTCTGATATTTATATTTTTTTAAACGTTAAATAAAATACGCAGGCAGTATATTTTCTTATTACTTATTTTTCAAAAGCTATATTTCATCGGATCTTCATGAATTTTTTATAACGAAAGTTGAGGTTAGCTCGGCTTGGATAAAGCTCAGAAGCTACGAGTATATCGTAAAAGCACGATCGGGCGTCTGATGAAAACAAAATAATATTATGTTACACAAAAATAATACTGATATTTTTAAATATCATTTTTAATTATTTAAAAAATGTAAGATACCTTATTGTATATGAGCAAATTGTACAAATTTAATTAAATTTTTGTGTTCTTTTTTGTCTACACATATTTTAGTTCCAAAATATTAATAAAATGTCGTTGACTTATGAAAACCTCAGCGATTCCTTTATATCGTGTTTCTCTTCCTCTGATAATGTCAACGACGACAGCTTTTCTAGAATTCTTTCTTTAAATGAAACTCCCGGCTCCGAGGCTCACGCCAGAAACAAAAAAAATACAGTTAATAAAACGTTTAAATAAGTCAAAATTTTTAGCTAACCCTAGTAAGATAAACAAAAGTAAATATATAAAAAGTCGTAATCATTGCAATATGTGTAAAGATAGCCAACGACGCCATATTCCTAAGTCTGGTGTTGAAGAAGAAGCCCCAGAGATAGTCTGGAATTTTCTAAAATCACTTGGAGTGGGGAAGACAAAACAAAACATCATTCCTAATAATATAGATTTAAACCAGCTAAATAAGCATTTTTCCGTTTCAGCTACTATAGATAGCACAAACAAAGTAAGGACATTGAGTCACCTTCTATCTTCTCCCGTTTCGGATTATCTCAGTTTAGCCAATTATCGATTAGTGACGTCAAGAGAAATATGATGGCCATAAAATCTAATTCTGTTGGATCGGATTGCATTTGTCGTAAAATGACTATTCCTATCATTGAGATCCTAGCTCCTGTTATAACGTGTATATTAAATGCATACATCAACTCTCTTTATTTCCCTTCCTCCTGGAAAGATGGCCATATAGTTCCTATACCAAATAAAAAAAATAAAAATTCATCTTTCTTTTCTGAATACCATCCAATATCTGTACTTCCTTTCTTATCCAAAGTGCTCGAGCGCCTTGTTCATCAGCAAACTTTTCTATGTAACCAAAATGTAATAAATCCTTTTCAAACTGGTTTCCGTTTCGGTCATAATACGACAAGTGCTTTGATCAAAATAACAGATGAGATTAGAAAGGACATGGATGATCGGATGGTCACTGTCTTGGTGTTATTGGCCTTCACTAACGTTTTCAACACAGTATACCATGATATCCTGCTTGCCATACTAGTTTCTCTTAACGTATCTTCTGAGGTGGTTGACTGGTTTCGAAATTACTTGTGTGAACGCCGCCAACGCATACGTATTACGCATACAACGAAGATTCTAATTCTGATTGGTCTGCCATAAATGCTGGTGTTCCATAAGGTGGCGTGTTGTCTCCACTCCTGTTTTCAATTTTCATTAATGCAATTTGCCATCAAATATTTTCTCCCTACCACCTATATGCCGATGATTTGCAACTTTACCAAATGACATCATTACTGTACTACCTCATACTATCAATCTAAGAAATGAGGATCTCGCTCGAATACCTATTTGAAGTAAATCTTTCGGACTTGTATTAAATCCCGCTAAAAGCCAATCAATAGTTATAGGCAGTCGTAAATTATTATCTAAATTAAATATGCCTCATTTGATACCATTGCTATTTGACGGTACATCTATCCCGCACGCACTATAAGTTAAAAACTTGAGAATTACAATGGATCAATATCTATCCTGGGAGCCGCAAATTAGTGAACTCGGCAGGAAGGTTTTTCGGGCAGTCTCTTCTCTTCGTAGACTACGAAATTTTCTTGCAATTTCTACAAAAATTGTGCTTGCAAACTCTCTATTACGACCTATTCTTGATTATGCTGATACTTGTTATCTCAATATTAGAGATGAGTTTTTAAATAGGCTTGAGCGACTTCAAAATCTTTGTATACGTTTTATATTTGGTCTTCTCAAATATAAACACATTTCTGACTAACTCTGACTTCTTCCTATAAGACTTCGCAGGAATACCCATATCTTACATCTTCTGTATCGTGTGCTGTTCAATCCTTTAACTCCCTCTTACCTAAAAGAACGATTTGAGTTTTTGTGTAACTCTCATAATCGTTCTCTCCGATCCAATCAAAACCTTATCCTTAAAATGCTCTCTCATTCTACATCCTTTTTTACCAACTCCTTTACAGTCAAAGCTGTTCGGCTGTGGAATTTCCTTCCTACATATATTAGACGTGCTAAGAGTTTTAATCGCTTCAAGTCTCTGCTAAAATCACACTATCTTGTTCTTTAAATTATGATTATTTTTATTTTTAGTATTATAGTTCTCTAAATTATATGTAATTAATAATATGTAGCAATTTTTATTTATGTATTTATTTAGGTGTGAGTTTATGTATGTCTATGTATGTGTATATTTAAATTAAGCAAGTACACCGCCTACTGTTTTAGAATACTTCTATAACCTAAGGTTGCCTGGCAGAATCTCATTCTACTTATAAATTATACCATATGTTTCATATAAAGTCGAACAAGTCAGATTCCAAAATGTAAGTCTACAATACCTACGTATTTCTCAGTGAGGCTGTGGAAGCTTTTATCGATTCAAAAGCGAAACATTCCTTATTCATAGAGCTTGCTACTTGCAATGTTCTCTCCATTGTTAGTCGTCCTACTGCGGTGAGGCGAAGTTATGTATTTAGTATTATATTTTAGAACAATAATTATTATGATCGACGACATTTTCAGAAGCTGTCGTGGCTTTGCTATTGTGAATTTAATTAAGTTTGGGCAAGATGATATATTTTCATTTTCATGTTTTTTGTGAAAGAAAGCGCGGCGTTAAGTGCCGCCACTCAACACATATTATATAGAAAATTGGGCAGAAATTAAAAGACGTAGTGTCTTAATAAAATATAAGATATAAGAAACTGCTTAGCATTCCATGGATTCACCGTGCGGGTGCCGGGCCCATCGCGTTGTAGGAAGAGGAGCTCCGATCAGCGCTTGGGACTTGCGACCCAAGTGTAGGTTTAAAGGGGCCCCTTTAAAATGCATTAACGCTCACCTTCACTGTCCGAGCTCCTCCCACTACCTAACCAAATTCGAAAAGATTCTGCTAATGCCGCCTATAATTGTATGTATTAGTAATCGTTCTAGACAGGCCGAGATCTTTTAGTAAGCTAAAGAAGGATTTCGCTATTATTATAATAAGAGAAGACACTGGCGTAATATTGATTTCAGTGTAAAGTACAGTGTAAGTTGGATATTACAAGTAAATTGTCAATAAAGTAATTATAATGAAAGTAAGTTTAAAGTTTAAAATAGTTTAGGTGAAATTACATATTTATCAATGGCTTCTTTTTATTTAAATATAGCACAATTCAATATTCTCTTACATCTCTGATTAGAAAATTGTATAGTAGGTGTATCTACTAGTATTTTAATTGAATAACCCAAGCAATTTTAGGATTACACACTATGGAAGGTAAATATATATATTTCAATTGAATTAAAAGAATATTTATTACTTACATACACATATATATTTCACACTTTATCCTGCATATAACAGGGTAGGCAGTGAGAACCGCTTCCTACGGGAACCTAGTGTTAATACTCTCCATTCCCCGCTTTTTTTCAGGCATTGCGTGTTGTTGTTGTATTTATCAAATTTGAATGTGACGCTTCTTTTGGAAAACGATCCAAGTGGTTTGAGGATTGTTTTTTTTCTTTAGTGTAGAATAATATTTCAGAAACAATAATAAATGTGTATGAAAAACGTATAAGCACTTATTTTAACATATTAACAAAATTGAAGTGTCGTTTCTGGTATCTAAATAATTTAGGTTTACCAACGCATACTTGATTTACCAACGCATAATTATTAGATATTTAAAAGTTTACTTACATTCGACAACATTTTATATATTTTGTATGTCTGTTTGTCTCTCTGTCTGTGTCTTTTACTTTGTCTATTATAAACTCTGAACAAGAAAAAGTTCAACCAATTTTTAAAAATTTACAAAATATAGCATAGTTTGAACGAAAAAAATGCATGTTATATTAGACTAAATCCATGAAAACAGAAGCCACGAACAGGTCGCTTGTATGTATATATATAAGATAAAAGAGATGTTCCAACCAAGCAGGTGTTCACTTCTCGCGATATAATGTGTATTCGTTACGCTACTCTACTTAAGACGCAATTTCATGCTATTTACACAAAATTAATGAAATCTAAATATTACATTATTTCTAGTGCGATTTTGTAGTATTTTTAATGTATAAAACCTATAAATGCTTTTATCTACTTTGGCTTTACTTAATCTCTCGCCACTTGGTGTTAAGACACTCCGACTCCTGCTGTCTGTCCTTTGAGACATAAAGGCGGAATTCATGGCCATATTTTACCTTTATACTAGAGCGACGAAAATAAAATATAATTCGTTCATTTCTCCCTATTATTAATTATTTACCTACTTACTAACCTATTTACCCACTCGGGAAATATGAGATTTTCTATTTCCATTTTCTTCGCTCTTGAAACTAGGTAAAGCGCGGCGTTGAGTTCCTCCACTCAACAAGCAATGCCTCGAAAAGGCGGAAAGCAGGGAAAGGAGTGTCATAACACTAGGTTGGGAACCTAGTGTTATGACACTCCTACCGCTTCCTGCGGTTCCCTCTGCCTACTCTGCTATGTGCTGGATAAAGTGTGAATCTAAAAAATGTATGATAATTATTCTGTTGTTATGAAGTATACAACATAAGAGGATGAACGGTAATCCCCTGCTTACTATACGCTCGACGTCATTAACGCGTCGCCTTATGAACCGCAATTTATGTAATCGTTTTAAAATATCAAGAAATTAAGCGTGTATAATAAATCTATATTATACAAGTGGGTTATCCGCGCACATATGAATTTTCATAAGCTTAACACATTAAAGGTATGTTAAAGTTACATAACATTTTTTTATTAAAAGACAGACATTTGAGAGTGACAAAAACATATGCAAATGTTTTTCAAAAAATCCAACTGGTTAACGTGTATAATTTAATTTTGGGTTATATTTTTCACCAATTCAACTATTCTACTATAGATCTTCAAAACGGTACCAAAAGTAAAATTCTATGACAAAAAGTCGCCTCTCTAAGTGTGCTCAATTAAAACGCTGTCACAAACAGTATATAATAATAATATAAAAATAGTTACTGTAAAAAAGATATATGCACTTAAAAGTATTGGAGTGACAGGACTCTACACCATGCTTTATTTACACGCTAACTGCGAGATGGGATTGAATCCACGACCATCTCGTTTTTACTCAGACCTTGTCAACTAAATATAAATTAATTTGCATCTTTTATGGAAATATTATAGTAATAATAAGATTTTATGGACGAATGGGAAGATTTCTTTAATTATTATAAATATATATTAAAATATAATAATTTATTTTATTATTAATTTTAAACATAACGTTACCGTCATTTTGTATGTGCAAATAGTACTGTTTTCTTTTTTAGTACAAGTTGTGACCCGCAACTATAAAACGTAAATCGTTTATCCAGTCCTCGTTGGAATTTCGATAAACGATTTGTTAGAGCAACCCTAAGATATTCAAAGGATGCCAACATATACAAAAGTCGTAGAAGGCTACTAAACTCAGTTGTTGTGGCCATCAAATTGATTGAATAATGTATCGAAATCTTTATTTAAAATAAATTATATGTTACTCAATTACAAAATAATGTAAATATAAATATGTGATACATATGCTTTTAGTGTTTACAATTTTGGTTTTTAGTTTATATTATATAGTGCCAGACCATCCTGGCTCAAATAATTAGAATGTTTTTAAATTATTTTTGTACGTATAGAGTACATTTTACCCCCTTCTTCTCTAATTTTTACAGAAAAAAGTCCTATACTACTATGTTGTGAGTTATAGCACCTCCATTTCACAATTTGCCAAAATCGGTACTTTAAGAATTTGTTAAATATTTTTATGAATTTTAAAGTGTAAAATATAAAGCTTTAAACGCACCGACAAAGCTTTAAACTGCAAGCGTAATTATATAAGCGCTTAAGTTTATTATCTCTTTATGATAATAGTATAAAATAGTCGAATCATTCAAACTATTGGTGAGACAAAAGTTATGCAAAACAAAAAACCTGTATTATATAGCATTATCTTGTTATTAAACACAATGTTTATATATACTAAGCCAACTTCAGCTAGTCTACGAAATTATCATGTTTTAACACTCCACACAAAAATTAAGCCTAATAAAAAATATATCTTTTTATGTCTTCACGCTTTATCCCGTACATATCAGGGTAGACAGTGTGAACCTCAGGAACCATAGGAACATAGTGTTAATACACTCTGCTTCCTGCTTTCCGCCGTTTGGAGATATTGTGTGTTGAGTGGCGGAATTAACGCCGCACTTTGTCTAGTTTTCAGAGCGAAGAAAATGGAAATAGAAAAATCCAACTTCGTCGGGTGGGCATCGAACCCACAAACCATCGCATTAACAGGCAAACAAAAAGAATTGTAATATAAATAAATAAGTTAAATTAAATAGTTAAGTACCAAAACCTCTATTGAATTACAGAATGTTCACATAGTATAGCATAGTAAAGTGCTGGACCACCCATTTACTTGGCTGTATACATTTAATCACAATTATGGCCGTACGTTGATCGCGGCCGACCGTCGTTAGCCGCACTTAGCACTTGAGGATTGGCGGTGGATTAACGACTGGACTTTTCTCTACATTTTACTTAGTAAGAGAATTGTTTTATTTATTATATGCTTACACACATGTAAGTATTTTTTTTAATGTAGAAGGCATATTCATGATATGATTAAAGCGTTGCAGCTATTTTCTACGAATCATACATATGTTGATATATGAAAACTAAATATATATGTATATTTAATATTGTCTTAATTTCATATTTATTTCCTCTCCGCCCGAATTTGTAATGCTATACAATGTGTTATAGAGTGACAGTAAAAAAACTGGACAATTATAACTAATATATATATTATATATATATATATATATATATATATATATATATATATATATATATATATATATATATATATATATATATATATATATATATATATATATATATATATATATATATATATATATATATATATATATATATATATATATATATATATATATATATATATATATATATATATATATATATATATATATATATATATATATATATATATATATATATATATATATATATATATACATAGTTTCTATATATATATCAATTATATAATAGATAGTTTATTGCCCGCTCGCGCTTCTGCTTGAGAAGCCTTACTCGACGGATTTACGACTGGATCTCTTTACGATTGTACTTGTCTGAGTTCCTTTGAATCTGTGAGTAAAATAATTTATAGGATTGAGATATTATGTTACAAGAGATCTTTTTTATTTGAAATATTGACACTACAGACACTTGGTCTGCACCCTTTTTAACTTATACTATATATATTCTTGACCTTGTTAATAATACATAGTATATCGAATTAATTTTAATCATAATAATAATTATCTATAAATTTTTATTATATATTTTGTCACTTAGAACTAAGGATATGATTCATATGGGAATTATAACAATTTAAATATTTAAAAAATAGCAAAAATGTGAGTTATATTAAGACGTTATGAAGTAAGGCAATGAACCAAAAATGTATTTAAGATTTATTATTATTTTTTTAAGTTGGCTGTTACTATAAAAAATATTTTTATCTATAAAATCTAAGATTTGTCACAATTTATTATCTACCTACCATCTAACAATACTATTTTTGAAATAAAAAGGCAAGAGACGATTAATAATAAGATTAATATTAAAGATTAAATAAAATGTACTTAGCAAAGTGTTTCTATAACAATTTGAAAAACACCTAATACATCAAATGCGTTTCCAAGAACATTACCAATGCATGGTTTGTATATTTTATCGAGATTATCCCAGAGGGGTGCTTTTACCATAATTTATTCATTTATACAAAAAAAATGTTTTAATAAGACAAAGTGCAGTGTTTATTTCGCCAAAGTAAGCAATAAAGAAAAAACTCAGAAGGCATGTATGAAGAGGCTAATGACAGTGGGCGAGACGAAAAAGGTTCTCTCTGACTACCCCGCTAGGGATAAAGCGTAAAGATGTATGTATATATGCAAAAAAGGCGCGGGATAAGCGATCTACATTTTAATGCTTTGCAAAGACATAGCTTAGCGTTGATTTTCACAACACAACACTTCCTATTTATACCTTTTTTACACAAAAGTTCTTTTGCCTATCCTGTACATACATTGAGGACCGTTGTGGCGCAGAGGCGTAAGCGTCTTGCCTGTAAACGCGACGGTTTCTGGATTCGATTCCCAGTCGAGGAACATGGGTTTTTCTATTTCCATTTTCTTCGCTCTGGCAACTAGGCAAAGCGCGGCGTTGAGTTCCGCCACTCAAAACGCAATGCCTCGGAAACAAAAAGAAAAAGATTACATGTTAATTATATTCAACCTTTTATTAGATTAGAAATATCAGCAAGACAGCTTTTTTCTGCTATAAATATCAATATTTTCACGTTTTATAGTTTTTTTTAAAGATCTAAAATGGATCTTTTTAACTTTTAATTTATAAATCCATAAGTCCATATATAATCCGGTTTTGGAACTATTGAGAACATTGATTCTTAACAAAATAGTTATTTTATTTTAACGTATACGTTTATATTGTCGAATATTCATTTTTAGTATCGGTAAGCTTTTATATCAGATTGTTTGTTTAAGCTTTTCAATTATTCAACATACAACTGTTGTTATTGGCTCTGTTATTACATAGATAAAGCTTTTTAAATGTTCATAGACCGTATTTTTATATTTAAAAACCTTTTTTTGAATTGATGGGATATGTACTATGTATAATGAATAAATGAATAATATAAACTTACTATAAATGAAAATATATATAGCTGACCGAATCCGCAATGAAGAGGTACACAGGATGGTAGGTACCAGCGAGGATGTCACAGTAAGAATGAAGAAGAACGTGTCCAGGTGGTTTGGGCACGTCGAAAGAATGAGTGACGAAAGAATGCTAAAAAAGATATAGGATGGAAAACTGGGTGGTAAGAGAGGTAAGGGGAGACCTCGGTTGACTTTCGAAAACAAAGTATCGAAGATACTGAGGGATGGTCACATAAAAAGCATGAGGACTCCCCGGAGAGAATGCATGAAGAGGTTTATGACAGTGGACGAGGCGAAAGAGGTATGCAGGGACCACAGCGTTTGGCGCTCCGTTCTCTCTGACTACCCCGCCAGGCAGAAATGTTGAACTTATATATATATATATATATATATATATATATATATATATATATATATATATATATATATATATATATATATATATATATATATATATATATATATATATATATATATATATATATATATATATATATATATATATATATATATATATATATATATATATATATATATATATATATATATATATATATATATATATATATACAATTAAAGCTTCTTAAGTTCAACATTTCATCTATCGGATGCAATTTAAATAGCTTTTGTCTGTTTCCTCATTGAAATCACTTTTCTGAAGTTTGATTGGTACGTCGAAGTTTATAAACGAATACCCAGAGACTTATTATCTGTTATTGACAGATGGTGTAAGCTTTTTAACCGACTTCGAAAAAAGGAGGAGGTTCTCAATTTGACCTGTATATATGCTTTTTTTTTTTATGTTTGTTCGCGGATAACTTTGTCGTTTATGAACCGATTTTGATGATTCTTTTTGTATTTGGTAGGTCTTATACCAAAGGTGGTCCCATTAAAATTTTATTAAAATTGATTGAGTCCTTTTGGAGATAATCAACAAAAACAAATATCGACACAAACATTTATTATTTCTGTCCGCGAATAACTGTGTCATTTATGAACTGATTTTGATAATTCTTTTTGCATTTGGTAGGTCTTATATCAGAGGTGGTCCCATTAAACTTTTATCAAAATTGATTGAGTACTTTTGGAGATAATCAACAAAAACAAATATCGACACAAACATTTACTATTTCTGTTCGCGAATAACTGTGTCGTTTATGAACTGATTTGGATGATTATTATTGTATTTCGTAGGTCTTACATCATACGTTGTTCCATTAAAATTTTATCGAAATTGGTTCAGCACTTTTGGAGATAATTAACAAAAACAAATATCAATACAAACATTTATTGTCTATTCGCGGATAGCTGTGTCGTTCTTAAAAACACCGACTACGGTCGTACGGTCGTTTCCTCATTTGAGAGGCATCCTTGCTCGGTCTACCCATCACTCAAAATCGTTAAATAAAGTAATTTTTAACAAAAAAGAACCGACTTCAAAAAGTAAAAAAGTTCTAGTCTAAAGCAAAAAAGTTAACTAAAAAGCAAAAAATAAATTTCGGCACAAAGTAATACGTTCGTATTTTTTCTTTGTTAAATTAAATTAATGATTACTTAAGTAAATAAAAAATATTTTATAATTTTGAAGTCGGCGCCAAGTAAATACTACAACAACCTTACTACAATATCAAATTACTAAGTACACAAATTCAAATTTCAAACACACAATATTATTAAATATATCAAACAGTAACAGTATTACAATATATATATGAAGCGGTAGCTACTAACTATCAAAGTATTTTTAATACGGTAAGAATACAGAAGGTTGTAGTATTTACTTGGCGCCGACTTCAAAATTATAAAATATTTTTTATTTACTTAAGTAATCATTAATTTAATTTAACAAAGAAAAAATACGAACGTATTACTTTGTGCCGAAATTTATTTTTTGCTTTTTAGTTAACTTTTTTGCTTTAGACTAGAACTTTTTTACTTTTTGAAGTCGGTTCTTTTTTGTTAAAAATTACTTTTGATATATTAAAATAAAATATATTATTTTTAGACACACAAGTTAGAAAAAGTCAGTTATTATTGTTCGTTATTTGAGATCTGTTGTAGTGCAGAGACACAGTGTCTGCTTTTAGACGCGCCGGTTTGTAGGTTCAATTCCTATTATTAATTAACCGATAGATATATTTTTTCATTTCAAACGGGTTGAGTTCCACTATTCAACACACAATGCGTCGAAAAGATGGAAAGCGAGGAACATAGTGTCTTAACACTAGGCTGCCATCGTTCCTGTGGTTCCCTCTGCGGGATAAATCGTGAAGCTATATATTAGTTGAGAAAATAATTATCTTGACTTGGAATTATTAAATAAATTAGTTTACTTAATATTAAGATAAATTATAATTTTCGTATTATTTACATGTTCATAAAATATAGACTCCCTTATAAGAGGGGTTTAATACATTTTGTAGGGTGCATTATACTTGCATGTAACACTTTCTTCTCGTACAACTATATTAGAGAAAAACGCATTTTTCAATTTAATTTTAACAATTTCATGATTTAAAAGTTAGACGCTTACAGCATTTAGAAGCCATTTCATAACGTCTAATAAATAAAAAATAGCTAAGTCTGCAACTAAAACCAAAAGCGAGATTCAACCTTTTTTTCACAGCTCTCAGCTGGAATAAATTGCGAAAAATGAGGGAAGATGCATATAAATTTCTATGGCAGCAAATATTGCTACGTACATACGTTAAGTGTAGGTTAAATGGTCCAGTACAAAATATAAGTTGCAATATAAGTAACGATTACGTGCTAATGATAGAAACCAGTGTTTGTTTGGCTTGACACTGTTTGAAGAGTAGTGAAATAAAATCCAGTGACAAAGCACTTCCAATTACTCTCTTCTCCTTTTTCCACTTAAAAACAGAATATTTCTATGATTTTTAAAAAGTTAATCCACACTGAGGATAGAAAAAATACTTAAAGAAAACATATAAAAATTTGAACGCAGCGCGACTCGAACCCGCGCCCTCTTGCGAACCGTGCAAGCGCTCTCACCACTGAGCCATGTTTTTACATTACGACGAGTTGAAATTCTTATATGCTTTATACAACTTATTTCGTTGTTAGCAAGATGGCGCGGGTTCGAGTCCTGCTGCGTCCAAATTTTATATGTTGAACTCAACGCCGATTTGTTTCATGGCAATTTGGAAATGATAAAAAAGTAAAAGGAAAACTGCAAATTTATAGCAATAAAAATGTATAGGTATGTATGAAATTTCAGGAATGTATGAAATTTTAGGAATTTTACTATTCAAGATGAAAAACAAAATAAAAATCACTAAGAGTATTAAGACCAGTTTCAAGTGATGGAAACATTAACTAGTGAAAAGTAAGTCTTACAATGTATTACCAAGATGACAAAAATATAAATATATACAACGTACAAACATACAAAAATTACAGATTCTAATCTTTAAAGAGAATAATAAAAAATGGCCATAGCAAAGTGAAAGTAGAAATAAATAGATGTATACTAATATTTTTATTTTCTATTCATTATTGTTTTGATAAATTTCATTGAACAAGATTATTATTATTTTGATATTTTGACATTTTTATTTTAAAATAGGCAGGAAGAAAAAGCAACAAGAGATGTAGACATTAGTTTCTAAATACTTCGTTGTCCACTACGCATTTGTAGAGTCACTTGGAGTGTAATTAAATACTTAGTCGTATTTTTCTTAAATGCCTTTATTTAGTATAGAAAACTCGCCCTAACATTTTTTTTCGTCTCTAATAAAAAATACTGAATGCTTTGCATGAAAATGGTTGGGGAAAAGTGAGCATAGTTACAACTGGCACAGAATGGCTTCAAACGTTGACCTACATTCATTATACCGTGTAGGTGTTATAAATGAAGATATTCTCTTGAATAAAATTGAATTTTTTAAACTGAATTTCTATTGAAAACCAACATTATTAAAAAGTTATACAATAAATGTATCGAAATATACTTTTTTAATAGATATTTACTTTAATTTTTGTTTTAAAAAATTAGAGCAATTCATTACACTTCTTTCATTTTACTTCACAAATTTCAATGCTTAATTTATAGAGAAATATGTCCTGATGTCTTGTAATTTATTTAGCAGAAAAAAGTATGTGTGTGATCGAGCGAATTAAAATTGATAATTAATTGATTCCCCAAGTAGGAATTGAACTCACTAGCATCGAATTAATAGTACCACAGTGCTGTGCCTCAACGGCTGCAAGAGATTACTTGATTACAAAATAATTACCATGTAAATTGCCTACGATCATCCTTCAATTGACCAAATTATAATAAAACTCATATTATAACCAGTTGGTGACTAAAACTGGTGTAATTGCAGTCGACACGCTAATAATTGTAAGAGTAACGTCTCCATCTTAATCCAACTTGTATCGAAGATATAATTTTCCGAACATCTCATGGGATCTGTTAAATGTGAAATATTCAATTTGTGGTAAATTGAAGACCTTGTAACAAATTAAAAAGAAGTTAAGTCGATGTTAACTCGACAATCAGTTATAACAAAATGGCAAGGTAATATTAAATACTCTTTACTTAGTTTATATGTATTTTAAGAGGAACTTTGTGGCGTCTGTCTGAAAACGCGACGATTTGTGGGTTCAATTCTCACTCGGGGAAGATGATTTTTTTTATTTTCATTTTCTTCGTTATCATTCATCATTCGTCGGCAAAGCGCGACGTTGTGTTCCCCTACCTCAATTATCATAAAATTGACATAATACTCGAGGTATTATGTCAATTTTATGATAATTGGTATTAAGGACTATAGGATCTAAGTTCTCACTTCTCCAGTGGTTCCCTGGGCCTGCTGTGAACAGGATAAAGCATGAAGCATAATACCTAATATAAAAAGCATCACATGTCACATATATCATTTAACGATGAAGCCATACTTACAAAAAAACGAATGAAATGTGTATTTAATGTCAGTTAAATTTTAATTGACGTCTCTACGAACGTTCGTGTTCGTGAACGAGCCAATCAAATTAAGTGTAAATAGCATTAGTCGTAACTCGTAATACATGACATGTCGTCGTCGTGAAACAAGAAAATTCTTGCGTGATAGTAAAATAAAAATAACAGTTTGATCCAGTTACGACTTCTTTATTTAGATCCTCTTGGGTAAGTGAATTAAACAATTTATACCGACATTTATATGGAATTTATGTAAACATAATAAGATAGAGAAATACATATGTATGTTTTTGAATAATATATAATTTATAAAAAAATAAAAATAAAATAAAATCTTCTAAAAATCTTCTTTATCGCAACCATATACTTATACATAATAATATGTAGTGTATATATATATATATATATATATATATATATATATATATATATATATATATATATATATATATATATATATATATATATATATATATATATATATATATACATATACATATACATATACATATACATATATATATATATATATATATATATATATATATATATATATATATATATATATATATATATATATATATATATATATATATATATATATATATATCTATATATATATATATATATATATATATATATATATATATCTATATATATATATATATATATATATATATATATATATATATATATATATATATATATATATATATATATATATATATATATATATATATATATATATATATATATATATATATATATATATATATATACATAAAGTAATGACAAATGAAATTGTTGCGACACTTCAGATGGATGAACTGCTGTTTATGTTGTAACAAAGGTTAATTGGATTTTTGGCAACACAAAGCATTGTGAAAGATATTTAATTATAAAGACAAACACAACTATGTTAGAATTTATATTATATTACATTTTTACATCACAAACACGTAAATAGAATCTCCTGTGGCTCAATGGTGAAGTGATTATAGTTTTGCTTAGCTGGAAAGTGGTTATAGCTTCATTTTCTAGGAAGCAAAACCTAATGTTAAGAGACTCAATTTCTTGCTTTAACCCCTGCTATTGATTGATTTTGATAGAGAAGAAACTGCTTAGCATTCCATGGATTAACCGTGCGGGTGCCGGGCCGCGCACCATCATCACATCGCGTTGTAGGAAGAGGAGCTCCGATCAGCGCTTGGGACTTACGACCCAAGTGTAGGTTTAAATTGCATTAACTCTCACCTTCACTGTCCGAGCTCCTCCCACTACCTAACCAAATTCGAAATGATTCTGTTAACGCCGTCTTTAAAGTACGTTCTAGAAATGTATTAGTAATAGTTCTAGACAGGCCGAGATCTTTTAGTAAGCTATAGAGAGATGTCGCTGTTATACCTCTCGCTCCTACTTCCACCGCATATGAATTTACTCTAAACCTGGTCAGTTCGTTAGTAATATTTATTAAGAAATCGAAATATTTATTAAAAAATTCTTAATTACTTTGATTATGATTCAAATAACCGACAATCAAAAATAAAAGTTAAATAGCCGACGATCTTCCTTCTATATATCTTACAAACATACTAATATTCAAATTTATAACATTACTGGCAAAATAGAGTGCAAAGTTCGGTTTCATCATCTATTAGTCTTGATATTATGCGGTACAGTTCTTGGAGTGTCTTAACACAAGTTTTCTTCTATATTTTGGAAACTTTATATAATTTTCAAAAGAGTAAGTCTTACTTAATAAATATCATAAATCAAGTAGAGCCAGTAAATGTAGTAAAATAATAATCAAAAATAATCAAAAATAAAAAAAGATCATTATTAAAATAGGCAGATATAGGTTTATATATAAATGCACATTTCCAATTCAATTTAAAATTGAAATCTCGACGCAGTTACAAGTTAGGTAAATCATAAAATAGCATTACTGAAACGCGCGAGGCTCATATCTTACAACTATCCAATTTCAGGCTGCACTGGCTTTCATATAAAAGAGACGTATGGGATTAAAAATTATATTTATGGCGGTCCACAATGTTACTTTAAGTATTATAAAAATTACTATAATATTTCATTGCAGTTTGTGTAATATTTTTATATAATAAGAGAAATGTTTAAACACACACACACACACATATATATATATATATATATATATATATATATATATATATATATATATATATATATATATATATATATATATATATATATATATACATATAATCAAATAATATAAGCGGTATGGCAAATTTGTAAAAATCTTGATACAAATTCTAACAAAGAACATAAGCTGTAAAGTGTTTAAGAATCTCAACGTAGTTCGATGACAACGAACGGCTTTAGAGCTTAGGTGGCCGGTATGTAAGAGGCATAAGTTCGAGTTCAGCATCTTTCAAATTTTTATACGTCTTTTATATATAGAAAAAAAGTTTAGTATAAAAAATAACTAAGCTTTAAAAATTGTGAATCATAACAAATTTGAATAAAACATAATAAAACATTTTCTTAGAGATAATTCAAAAAACGGTTGAAAGAAATAAAAACAGTAAAGAAAGAAAATAATAAAATACCTCCTTATCCGACACTTAACGATTGTGTAACAAAAAACGAGTTGCTCAAATGAATTGCTCACACGGTATCAAGGGGTTAAGTACGGATAAGCTTGTACTAAGGGTATCTCTGACGTGACGACTCAACAGAAATATTTTATTTCAATATATCTATTATATTCTTGTATCTAAAATACGCTTTATTTTATAAATAGAAAGTTCAATCAATTATTTATAATTGGGTAAAATAAGGACACTATATATATATATATATATATATATATATATATATATATATATATATATATATATATATATATATATATATATATATATATATATATATATATATATATATATATATATATATATATATATATATATATATATATATATATATATATATATATATATATATATATATATATATATATATATATATATATATATATATATATATATATATATATATATATATATATATATATATATATATATATATATATATATATAAAATTGAAAATGAACATTGAAGCTTCAAATATATAATATATACTTTTTTATATAGTAATTAATAATACAATAGAAACAATTTCTCATTAAAAACACATAAAAAGAAAAAATAATGCATAACAACATTTTGTTCATATTTTTAATATCAATACACGCAGGCCGTAGCGACCCACATAGAGCGGGGCGGTCGATGTGCGCGCGCCGCAACAGGTGAGCTCTGACCGGACCCAGAACTTTAATTATTATTTATTTATTTATGCATTTTTGGTAAAACTACCTTTATATTTATGCTATATATATATATATATATATATATATATATATATATATATATATATATATATATATATATATATATATATATATATATATATATATATATATATATATATATATATATATATATATATATATATATATATATATATATATATATATATATATATATATATATATATATATATATATATATATATATATATATATATATATATATATATATATATATATATATATATATATATATATATATATATATATATATCCTAAATTCAATCAAATATATTATTGAAATAATTCATAAAACAATGTAAAGGTAAAGGTAGACGTGTCGCAATGTTATTACAAAATTAATTTTAATACAAAAATTATCCTGATTAATGAGCCGAATCGTGCTCAACATCACTCAGCTTATTTTCATAATTTTTATAGTGTTAATTCACACTAAGGAAAAAAACTTAAAAACATAAAAAATTTAAAATCTCGCTGCGTTCAAATATTTCATAAAAATGGCATTCTCGCCAAACGATAGTTCTTTGTAATATTTTTTGGGTAGTGGAAATTTGTAAAAATTTACCTACAAGATGCCAACAGCGAAATAAGTTTAATAAAGTATATAAGCATTTTGATGCAGCGTAAAGAACGCATGGCTTAGTGGTCAGAGCGCTTGCACAGTTTGCAAGAGGCGCGGGTTCGCATTCCACTGGGTTCAAATTCTTATAACTTTCTTAAGTATCAGCCATATTAGCTCTAAAATTAAATATTACGCCACTTAACATACAATGTGTTGCATTTGAGCGTAAATTGAAGATATTTTTACTTATCCAAGGCTTAAAGCTTATTAGCTAAGCTTAACACTGTGCTAAGGTCTTAATAAATCTACTAATAATTCGGATGGGCAGTAAAGATAAAAAAACTCCTTCTAATCTTGCTTATAGGAAATTAAATCCCGACAAAACTGGTATCGGAACATCAAAAGCGTCTTTCAATAAAATTGGATCTGCCAAGGCGGATTGAAATAGAAAATATTTTTAATATGCATCTCGTACCTTACTTTACTTTGACTTGTATATAAAAATTACTTTGAGGTCTCTTTTTTGTAATAACATGCCAAAAATGTCTTCCAATTATTTTTAAATTGTTTATTTTTGCTATCCGCTCTCTCGATATTTGAAGATTAAGTTTCAAAATATCAAAATAAAAATTATGATTTAAAATTATGATACAAAAACTATATTATATTTAGGACAAATATGAGATATTGTAAATTTATTGTAATTACTTTATTACAAAGATCATTACCCAACTGAGACTAAGTATGTAAATGGTAAAAGAAGTGATTTATCACTACATAATATTAAATCAGAGAAATAACATGTTTTACATATTTTTATATACCTATAAAAAAATATATAAAATCTAGATCTAGATGTACTACAGCGCAGGTAGTTTTCATAATAGTCACCCAGGTATTTCAAATTAACTTGCATTGAACGTAGTCAGATAGGCTCGCTTCAGTAATTTCGCTATTAACCTGCTTCACAGCCGGTGGACTTTCGCCTTCCGGGCAACTATCGTACATACAGCTTCTCTTATACATACTAGCTGCATGGTACTGCTTTAAAATTATACATATTTTATATTTGTTTTCTATACAAATCTTGAATCTTGTTTCTAATATGATCTTAAAAAAAGCATTTTTTAACAAATTAATAATAACAATAAATTTAGTGTTAAATAAATTCCACATAAACTGATTTTTAAGAAAGCAAAATTAAAGTTGCGAAAATTGTATAGAAAAGTTGATGTGACACTTCTATACTCTACTTACTATGATTTTTCGTAAATATTAGTCATTAAAAAATATGTCGTAGTTGCCCATTTCACTGTACACAACGTGATTGTAATGTAATCGAGCCTGGAAAATATAAAAGAACACGTGCGTAATTTTACATTTTCAATTCCCATGTTATCTATATCCGAAGAAATCCGGTAATCCGGGTAGGCAAAAAAAAAGGGATAGACAGCGGCTCTACTTCCTATATATGTTATAGAAAATGTATGTAGGTATTACTAAACAATTTCGTCTACGCAAATGTACCGTCCGTCCCTCTAAATATACGTACAATATACAGAAACCCACATTGCATCGTCAATGTTCACCGCAAATATGTTTCCAGTTATATATATATATATATATATATATATATATATATATATATATATATATATATATATATATATATATATATATATATATATATATATATATATATATATATATATATATATATATATATATATATATATATATATATATATATATATATATATATATATATATATATATATATATATATATATATATATATATATATATATATATATATATATATATATATATATATATATATATATATATATATATATATATATATATATATATATTATATATATATATATATATATATATATATATATATAATATATATATATATATATATATATATATATATATATATATATATATATATATATATATATATATATATATAAGCATTAAATTCAAAAATGCTAAATATCTAAATAACCGATTTACAAAACACTGTCACCTGTTGATACGGACTCAATTTTCAATTATTGGTTATTCCGTGCGAGCGAGCTTCTTGTACTGAATGGCACAATCGTAGGACACGTGACATGCTCGTATATATTTGTAAGCATTGACGTTTAAATTGTAGCTTTTGAACAGAAAATTATTGAGGAAAATCGTGGCGAATCAAGGAAGTCTTATTACAATTTGCTGTTTTTATAGGCAACGTTCGTTTTTCAGGTATGGCTAGTTAAGGTACGATCGCGTACGTGTTTGAATAGGAAGTAGTTGGGCCGCTTGGGGCTCCGGGTTAAGAGCGTCGCAAGGAGAATGTTTTTAAATAAATGGATTTAAACGGATTATTCGCGTATTGACATTTTTTTTAGGAAACCCGACGTTTCCAACACTTTGCAGTTGTCCGGGGTCACGAGTAGACTGAGGCATTCATCTGTCATTTGGTATAATTATTATATCAAATTAAATGTCAATATGAGCGAATTATCCGTTAAAATTGTATTATTTAAAATTATTTAAAATGTATAAAAATCGCGAAAATCAAAGATCTTATTATAGAAGGTTTTCAGTTTTTTAATAGAATGAACGGTTTATTATTTGTTATTTCCAAAATGTTAATTCACAATCCAGTAAAGGAAAATAATCTTAAAAAACGTGTAAGAATAAAAACGTAGCAGGATTTAAATCCACTATACCCGGTTGTATATCTCACTATTCTGGTGGACAGTTATCAGAAGGCGCGGGTAAAATAAATTCCGCTACTTTTTAGTTTTATATGTTATCTTAAGTATAGCTTGCGACCCCTTATATGTCTTTGTGTTTCCTGGTAGTATTTAAAACAATACTAGGTCTAATTTGAGGTTAAAGAAAGAAATAGAGCTTGAAATCCTTAATCTATATCTCTTGATACTAAAAGAAGCAAGTTTCTTATAGTGTAGTAAAAGTGTTACACTATAAAAAATGATTATTAAAAAATCAAATTTAAAGTTTAAACGTAATTTATTCACACATCTGATTTCGATTAACGTAATTTATAAACAATGGCGGTAATGGTGTCGTAATGTTACATATTTGTAACTTTGTAATTTTCTCGAACAAACAATGCAACGGAAGAGAGGAAATCTCGTTCGCTTATTACCCTACTTCCGTCACCTTGAGATATATTTAAATCTTGCCTGAAAATGTGCTCTACGTGCATAGTAAATTAAGGAGATTCTACCTTATATATACAATATTCTTTTGAATTTAGGGTGTACACGCAATTTATATATATATATATATATATATATATATATATATATATATATATATATATATATATATATATATATATATATATATATATATATATATATATATATATATATATATATATATATATATATATATATATATATATATATATATATATATATATATATATATATATATATATATATATATATATATATATATATATATATATATATATATATATATATATATACAGACTTAGATTTAGATTTATTAGTAATCCGCACAATCGACTCACAAACTTGCCATGAACTTGGAAGCTTTAAACCTTTACAAAGGAGAATCAATCTTACCTCCATATTTTCGTTTCGTAATAATCCAATAAGATTGCTGACTTCAATTCAAGTGGTTACGTACCTGAAAGAGAAACATTTATAGCACGTTAGTTTGATAGCATGAAATACATATTAAATATAAATAATATTTTACTTTTAAGAAGTATCTTGTAAATCTAAAGTAATTTAGAGAACAAGATGAATTAAATTTGTAAAGTCACTTTATTACACGTAAAATGTTGCCGAATTCTGACAACTGACAGGTTAACCTACTTTTTAACAGGTTAACAGGACCTAATATAACTAAGAAAATCAAAGTGACTAATTTAGTTGTCTTTTTTACATTACAATATTTTTTTTAAAATAGGCACAAAGAAACTAGTTGTAAGATACTCAGTCTTCCATTTTCTAAATAAATTTAAGGTACCAAGTGGGAATCGAACCGAAAACAGTGGCCCTATGAAGTTAAGATAATTAAATTATCTCAATTACAACTTCTAATGTAACTAATCATTCATAAAACTTGCCACACAGAATCCATTTATATATGTAAGTAAGTATGTGAATCAGATATCAATCATGTGTCCGACCCATGTCACTGTTTACTAACGCAGCGGGAGCTTGTTCAAATATTTAGAAACGTTTGCAATTGAAACTGTTATATGTAATAATTTCACTTAAATAGTTTTATTTTTGTGATTTATGTTTATTTTAGGTAATAATTTCATAATTTTTAATATTATATTTTTATAATTAATATAATTTTTAATTTTTAATATTATCAATGATTTTGTGTGTAAAAAGAATAAAAAAGATAATGTTTTTTTTTTTTTAAAAAGTCTTGAAATATAAAATTATATTGTTTAATTGAATCATTTAACAAATTAATTACGTAAATTAAAATGATATACGAAGTTTATAAAAGTTACATCTCATTTAAGTACCAATAAACTTTAACAAGCACGATCATATTGCTAGTTTTTGAAACTAATTGCAGTATAAACCGTCCGCGAAACCGTCTCATGTTTAAAATGAAACTGTCACATGTTTTTATTGCATATATCGATAAACAGTTAAACACAATTCCCCTTTTTGTCTTCTACAGCGAACAAATCAAAATAATTTATTTATTTTGATATTCATATTTTTCCCTTGGTGGAGATCGATCCCGTAACCATCGCATTACAGACAAAAGATGTTCAATTTTAAAGTTTATTTTATATTTCTTTTATTTTATTTTAGTTTTACGCTTATTCCGCTTTAACAAGGGAACCACAGGAACCTAGTGTTAAGACACTCTGTTACTTGCTTTCCGCCGTCTTTACTTAATTGCCAGAGTAAATAAAATGAAAATGGAAAATTCATCTTCTCCAAGTGACAATTGAACCCACAAACCTCGTTCTTACGCTTCTGCGCTACGGCTATTTTATTAATATATATTCGATCTCAAAATTCAACATTTGTGTGTATTTTCTCGAAAATAAAGGCAATTGCGGGAAAACAGTTTGTAGCAAAGCGTCCATGTCATGTATTGCAAAATGAGTTCCTTTGAGGTTAATCGGAAAAGTTCCGAAACTACAAATGTGTTAGTAATTTCAATTTTAGTTTTCTAAAATATAAACTGTGAACTGAAATATAACAGCTGTGTAGGACAGCAGTACAGAGATTCAATGTAAACGCGACGGTAATGGGTTCGATTCCCATTTGCTTAAAGTAATTATTTTTATCTCCTCGCTTTGGTAATAAAATAAGGCGTGCCGTTGAGCTCTAAAACTTTAAAGTGCGACGGGAAATGAGAAATGGAGTGTTTCAACTCTAAGAATTCTCTTACTTTATGCGGTATACAACTTCACGCTTTATCCCGCACATGGCAGGGTAGGCAGAGGGAACTGCAGGAACTATTAGAACCTAGTGTTAAGACACTCCGTTACTTAGTCCCTGCTTACTCCGTCCCCACTTTTCGCCGTTTTCGAGGCGTTGCGTGTTGAGTGGCGGAATTCAACGCCGCTTCTAGTTTCTAAAATTTCTTAGTAATTATAAACATATTAGGTACGTTGGTAAAACTTACAAAATAATAAAATATTTTTGCTTATGGCCCATAGCACATTTTGATCCCAGTGTGGGCGGGAATGTTCGATATAGCGACCTTTCAACGTAATAACGACTCCCACTACAACATCCTTCGCAATACAATTACAAGTAACAATAATGCTTTAAAATAACTTTCTTCGCAAGAATCCATTCCAATATGAAATATTAATATTTGGAATATATAATCTCCGTTTTCTTAGTGTGATACAAGTAGGTTTACCCCCGCCAAAGAAAATAAATTACTTTACTTAAAACATTTATTTAATTTAATTATATAGTTTGGGTACGTCGAAAGAATGGGATATAAAAGAATGGTGAAACAGATATATGAAGCAAAAGTGAGTGGTAACAGAGAGAAGGGGAGACCTCGTTTGTTTTCGAAAACGAAAAGAATCGAAGATTCTGGAGGAAGGTCACGTAGAAAGCCTGAAGAACCCGGACAGCATGCATGAAGAGGTTAAAGACAGTGGACAAGACGGAAGGGGTATACAGAGACGACAGTGTTTAGCGCTTCGGTCTCTCTGACTACCTCGCTAGGGATAAAGCTATGTTATGTTGATTTATTATACTAAATATATACTAATTTAAGACAAAGCGTGGCGTTGAGTTTCGCCAGCATTAAATATTTTCATGAGCTGGGGAGAAAATTTACGAACGAAGATTCTTAACAATAAGTTCTCATTACCTGCTTTGTGAGAAATAAAGTGTAAGACATAAAAAAAAAAAATTCAAATAAAAATATATTGAATTGGACGGAAAATGGAAATATGATATTTGCTTAAAATCAAAATAATAAATATTTATTAAATTTTCTGCTGAGTACTAACTACGTGACTTAAATTATTTACTGATAATTACTTCTTTTAGAAAATGAATCCGACCTCTTAAGAAAAAGGAACTTTTGTGAAAGATAACTGAGATAATGTTGACTCTGCTCTTAGACTTTTAAATGGTGCTTTCTTAAATTCAATCACAACTTTACTCGGTTTATGTAAAACTAGGGCTGTAAAACTACGAACGACCTCATAAATAACAAATAGTTGCATATGAGGCATTCTAAGTGTACGAAATAACTCTACAGTGAGCCTAGATTTAAATAATAAATGTGTCAAATATAGCCCATAATACGTAATAGCCTCCTGAACAAATATAATTACTTGCTTTCTTAGATAAATGGACTCTGCGACAACCACACACTCATTAGGTAGTAAAAATTTTCTAAATGACTTACAAAAGAAAACATAGTATAACTTAATTAAAGTAAATATATAAAAATGTGAGCTTTTGCGAACCGTGCTTCCGTCAAAATGTCACGCCGCGTCAAAATTCTTTTATGCTTTATACAAATTATTGCATTGTTAGCGTATCCGTATTTACAAATATCCGCTACCAAAAGATTATTACAAAGAACAATCGTTTGGCGAGAGATAATGATATTTTTATTAAATATTTTCACTATTTTTTAAGTGCTAATCCACACCTAGGATAGAAAACTAACGTAAAGAAAACATATATAGAAATTTGATATATTTTTTCTATACTCAGTGTAGATTGCCACTTTAATAATCATAAAAACATAGTGTAAGTTTATAACCTATACAAACTTTCATCTTGAAACTATTCACGACGAAAAGTTTAATAAGAGGTAGAACTTACTGAAGTATTCCCTCACAATGTTCAATAACAACCGGTGTGTCTGACATGTGTCACACAACTTTTTCAATCAAGCAATCATAATATTTTCTTGACTCAATAATAACGTAAAAATCATAATAATAATATTTACATATATATATATATATATATATATATATATATATATATATATATATATATATATATATATATATATATATATATATATATATATATATATATATATATATATATATATATATATATATATATATATATATATATATATATATATATATATATATATATATATATATATATATATATATATATATATATATATATATATATATATATATATATATATATATATATATATATATATATATATATATATATATATATATATATATATATATATATATATATATATATATATATATATATATATATATATATATATATATATATATATAAATATACATATACATATACATATATATACATATCTGTCTTTAGTCTAGATTTAGTATTTAAACATTTTATTTTTTTTTAATATTTTAGAGCAAAACACTTTAAATTTGCTACGGTAAGTTACTGTTCAGTGTAAAGCGGAAGCGGAGAAAGCAGGGATTAAGCAATGGAGGGTCTTAACACTAGGTTCATATGGTTCCTGCAGTTCCCCTGTGCCTACCCTGTCATGTGCGGGATAAAGCGTGAAGCTTGAAAGTTACTGTACACTGAATTAAACATTTAAATTAGTTTTTGAGTTTACCTGAACTAACCTGATTAATATACGGACATGCAAAGTAGAGCCATAGTAGTTCAGCAAGTTCAGCAGTTTTAATAAGGAAACCACTGAAATTTTAATCAATCGTAGTATAGTTTTCTCTGAGTACATCATGACAATTTAGACTTCGATATGCACTCGGAGAAGTGTTTTGCTAAATCTTCTTTATTTATTCATCCCGATTAGATATTATAATGGTAAAAAAGTAAGATAGTATGACCATAAGTTCCGTTACTCAATATGTAGTACGCGTTCCCTGCTTTTACATTTATAATATTTTTTACTATATACATTGTTTCATGTTTTTATTTTGTAAGCTTAAATATTTTATTATTGATTTATAAGACGCAACTTTTGTGAGTAGAAAGAAAAACGTTGAGGATTCACAAGTTTTACGCGTTTCAAAGTAAACCTGCATAAAGATAAAGAAATTCTAAACTAAAAATAGAATTTTATGTAATAAATATTAGCGTCTATACAGTTACAGTGTACAATTACTTCAGCGATGTCTGGAGCAGACACTGAGACATGTCAACCAACAAGTCCACAGTTTCTAAGAAATACGCTATATTTATTGTATCGTTAAAAAAATGGTTGTCTTATACAGCAATACTACGCCATCATTTAGCTTTTTATCATCTAAAAATTGACGTCAAGCTTACGGAATTATCGATATTTTACAATTATGTTAAGTCTTTTTTATGATGCTCAAAAATGTAGAAAAATTTATATTTAACAATCTTTTTCAAATTTCTCTTCTACTTTTGGTCAAATTTCTTAAGTAGCTCAAATCTATATACCAAACTTACATTTGCAGTCAAATACTCTGATTTGGTATCCTGTGAACTTCAGACATAAGTCTTTATCATAAAATGTCTATAAATTTCCAATCAATTTATTTTCTCACTGCTGGTTCTATAACTTCAAACATTTTGTATATAATAATTCTAGATCAACGTAGTAGGTAGTATTCGTAGGCTTCCATTACGCGGTGATTTTCATATAAAATGCAATAAGGCTTACATCTTTGGATTACGTCGACTTATAAGTTTTATTTTGTTTGTGCTTCAAAAGGTCATCTTGATATTAACTTCAGCTTAACTTCACTACGTAATTTGAAGAAAATGGTCATAATATACAACAAACCGGCCGGCAATAGACGGATAGACGAATAACAAAGTGAATAAAGATTCTGTATTTTTCCTTTTGATGTACGAAACTCCAAAAAAAAATAAGAATAATTAAAAATGCAACATAGTATAAGACCTATCAATAACTAAATAAGCTAAATGTAGAAGTGCCCAACTATAAATAAAAAAGAAACTGACATTAGGAACTTTTTATTTACACCCCTCTTTAATAATAGCAATAGAACGAAACGACTATGATCCTGATTACTCGTAAAATACTGTACGTATAACTCATATAAAGAGTTTCATAAGAAGTAATTAAGGCTTTACCTGTAGATGATTGCACAAAACTTTGCTTTGTCGATATCGTCTGCAACTATGTAATTGTACTTTACTATAGTGCGTACTTTCCTGTATTATAATTGTACGTGACTTTATATCCTACTCTCGTAGTAAATTGGGGAAATACTTTCTTAGTGCTGCCCTTAGCTAGAATTGGCAACCTAAATATAGACATAAAATTTTTGCATCGTAACACGTAATGGTTTCTTTTGTTGCAATACTGTTTTCACAGAATTGTGATTTCCCATATGTTCATAGTCTATATAATTATTTGTGGAAAATTAAGTGAAATTTTATTTTCTTACTTGGCGGAAACCTAATGTGCATTTTCCAGCATCAACCTTACAATATCAGAATATTTTTTCTTATGAATGTGTGTAAGCGGCTTAATACAAAAATATTATTTATATTATATAATATCAAGTTGTATTTGAGTCCAAAAAATATACCACGCTGTCGGAATTTACCTTAATAATTCTATCATAACAAACATATCGGTACACAATTACACCCATTCCTGCCAAATCGATTACGAGCCTATGATTAATTACAAACACCCTCTTGTTTATATCGATATATTTGGCTCAAGGTATATTCAGGTCATATTAGTGCAGGTTACTGAACATGAGACAATTAATGCTCTAATGAATATTAATGGCAGTTTTGAGTATATAAGCATCGGAGACGGTGTGACGGACTACACTTCACAAGGAGGCTTTACCAGATAAACAGATCACAATGAAGATGCATACGGTGTTTTTTCTCGCTGCCTTTTTAGGCTTAGTAGCAATTATTTCGTGTCAAGATTTTGGCGAGGTCTACTGTGGGAGGAGATTGGCAACTGCTTTAGCTTTCCTGTGCGACAACAACTTAATCAAGAGATCTGTGAGTCGGCACAGTATAGACGGTTTGGACTCGAGCTGGCCGTGGATCGCACCGCACAGAGCGCACGGCATGGGCAGGAAGAAGAGGCAAGTTGTCTCCGAATGTTGCGACAAGCCTTGTACCATAGACGAATTGTTGTCTTATTGCGGCAAATAATTTTATCACGTCTTTGTATTAAGTAAAATGAATTGGAAGAAATATAAATAAAAATTATGTATAATAATTATATTATGTTTTATTTTAACACAATTAAACGCTTCCTCACATTATTTATATAGGACAAATTATCAATTTTAAAATTAACATAAAATAAATAAATCTTATTCAAAAATTACGTTTTGCTTATTAATTATTATATAAATACATTTAGTATCTCGATTGGAGATTGAATCTACGACCATCGCATATACAGTCAGACACTCAACTACAGTTCCATTGCGACACGATAAATACAATAACAATATTACGATCATTATAACCGTAATTATTTGGATGCCGTTGGTATTATAATAATATTTTTTGTAAACAAAATAATAAGTAAATTATTAGTAAAAAAAATTTAATAAGCAACTCTGTTAGATTTATCAGTAAATTAAATTATAATATTGTAATTAACAAATTTAAATGAATCCCCTAGGGATTCTGTTAAGGCGTCCTTGTCTTGTTACAAAAGCGAGTGAAGCGATCAAATCCATAAACGTGATGTGTATATTCAGACGCTGTGCCTTTGCGATGTGGCGGCCTCAATAATTTTATAAATTATTTAGAAAAAAAAATAACAAACTATTAGCTCTTAATAGGCTCTTCGTTGCTGTTGGCTGGTGTCGGTTCATTATATAAAATAATTAATGTAATGTCTACATTAATTAAATTTTAGTATTTTATTACAGTATAGAAAAATAATACAAGGCACGGTAGAATACAACAGCATACGACGGTAAATGTATAGCATTTACCGTCGCACGATTATTAGTACGCCTCCTGCACTTTAAAATACGAATATTTGAATTTACTATTCGATATCAGGAGTGTCTTGACACTATGTTTCCTTGATCTACGTTGATTTATATTAAATATAGAATAAAAGTGAAACAAATATATAATATATTATAAAATAGGATAATTTCGTGATAAAATACGTCCCATTTACATCCTACGAGTGTAATAGAAAAATAATACAAGGCATGGTAGAATACAACAGCATACGACGGTAAATGTATAGCATTTACCGTCGTACGATTATTAGTACGCCTCCTGCACTTTAAAATACGAATATTTGAATTTACTATTCGATATCAGGAGTGACTTGACACGATGTTTCCTTGATCTACGCTAATTTATATTAAATATAGAATAAAAATGAAACAAATATATAATATATATAAAATTGGATAATTTCGTGATAAAATACGTCCCATTTACATCTTACGAGTATAATAGAAACATGGATTTTCCAAATCAATGTTAATTAGCCTTGACGGTGGCCATGAAAGCTAAACATACCAATTGAAGCCATTCTAATGATTAAAATTATTTTTCTGGAACATAATACTTCAATTAGCACTATCCTATTTCTGATATATTCCAGACAATTTAAAAATTGGGGAGTTTTCGTACACCATTAAAATCTTTGTTTTCGATTGATTTAAAGAAATCAAACAAAAGTGATATGTCGTTTTAAAGTAAATTTTATTATTAGAACTGTTACAGAGACTATAATTTAAATACGATCACACTACAAACTTTTAGTCTCCGTATTTTTTAAATAACAATTGTTATCATATTTCATATTTTTCATAATCACATTTTTTTACATATTAACTATATATAATTACTTAGATTACAGAGAGATCTCTACCTACATAGATTGAGAGCATCCATGAAAATTTATTTTTATTTTTTATTTTTTACAGCTTCACGCTTTATCCCGCATATGGCAGGGTAGGCAGAGGGAACTGCAGGGACCGTGGGAACCTAGTGTTAAGACACTCCGTAGATTAGTCCTTGCTTTCTCTGTCCCCGATTTATTAAATTATTAATATTTTATTATCTATAAATCTAAGAGCATGGATATGAGAGATAAACTTCTATGAAAATGGCTTTATCGCTATGACCGAAAAAGTGGCCGGTACGTTTTCATTTTTCAAGAAAGTTAAGTTATTTAGAGTATTTAAATAAAGTGAACATTAATTATTTGCTCAAAATTTTCCTTAGTTATATTTTTCTTTAATATCTTAGCTGAATCATACTTATATACTAACGTATTAAAAAGTTGTTTCAGTGCATTCAATATTTTTAGGACTTTTTGTAATAAGTGTAATGAAAAATATTTCTAGAACATATATGACAATTTATGTCTGTCGGTCTCGTGTGTAGGTCTGTCTGTTCGTAAGCATTTTCTTCGGAATTACTTAAAGGATTTGAACTGATTGATGTATACCTACTATAGTAAACCTGATGCGTAACCATAGTACCTAGTTCATCTAAACATAAGAAATAATGGAATGCCGTCAGCAAAAGACGATGTACCGTGATAGGATTTTTTATAAGTTTGTTAAAATAAAATATGAAACACCTAACGACAAACCATAAAGCCAGCCAGCCACCTAATGGTAAACTATGAGCCTAGCACAAAATTAAAAATAATAAGCTACCTCATCAAAAAGTATTGAAAATTGACATTATTTTCTTCAGTAATTTTATCTTTACTGAAATTGGAAAATTACTTAGCATTGAGTTATCATTTTACTCGTAATATCTTAATTTGGGTGATATGTGTAGAATATGTGTATCTTGGTTTTCCTATGATATAAAAATTACACATAAATATTTACACGAAGCGGGATTTGAACCTACCCCTTTAGCAAGCCGTGTAAGAGGCGCGGATTCGGGTTTTCTTTAAGTATTTTTTTTATCTTTGGTGTAGAGTAACTTTTTAAAAATCATACAAATATAAAAGTTACAACTTCATGTTAACTATTAATACTGTATCAATAAATAATACTATATTTCACATAAAAATCTAATAAAATGAAATTTCATACGAATAATCATTTATTTCATAATAATAAACAATGTTTAGTCTGAATATAAGGTTAATCGTATCATTTTTTAAATATAATTCTTATATTTATCACATATAAAATAATTATAGAAAACAAAGAGCAGTCGCTCTGTTCAGCGTTTCAGTCTCGATACTAGTAGCTTTCTCTACAACAAATTAACATTTGGTATTTAGAAAGCGCAATATGACATCAATTCATTAACAGTACAAGGCTTATCGCAGCACTCGGAGACCACCTGCCTCTTGCTCCTCCCCATACTGTGTGCTCTGTGCGGCGAGAGCCACTGTTGCCAGCGCATGTCAGGTGCAATATTATGATGCAGTTCTGATCGCTTTATCAAGTTATTGTCACAAAGAAGCGCCAACGCTGATGCAAGTCTTCTTCCACAGTACACTTGCCCGAAATCTTGAGATGAAACCATTTCTCCAAAAACAACAAAAGTCAAAAATAATAATGCTGGGATCTTCATGTTGGTTCGTTGAAGCCACGTACAGTTGTATGTTTTAGTACACGTTTACTTTAGCTTTTATACTTCACAGTTTAATTAATATTCATTCACTACCTTCATCCTACCTTCATAATGTGCTTATTCAAATGGATATAATTGTATATTAATGAAATTCTCAACGTATAAAAGCTTCAATAAGCGTCATCTTAAACACACATCTCCGAATACACTCATTCCATCAACATGAAAATTCCGATTGTAACTTTTCTGGCCATTATAAGTTTCTCAGCTTATGCATCATCACAAGATTTTGGCGAAGTTTACTGTGGAAGAAGACTTGCAACAGCATTAGCGCTCCTTTGTGATAACAATTTAATAAAGAGATCAGAAGTACATCATAGTATTGGCAGCGACATGAGCTGGACATGGCTTGCACCGCACAGAGCGCACGGTCTGGGCAGGAACAAGAGGCAGGTGGTTGCTGAATGCTGCGACAAACCTTGCACTGTTAACGAGCTAATGTCTTACTGTGCTTATTAACAAAATTATTAAGATTCAAATTTAAGCTATATCTTCTGTATATAAAAATGTTGAAAAATTTTATACTAATAAAATGTAAAAAATGTTTAACTATCATACATGTCTATTTAACAGTAGAAGTAGAGTGCGGTAGTGTAGTATAAATAGACGATTAAATAAGAATGGTAATATAATTTAAGGTATTTTTACACATATTAAATTTATTCAGTATATTTTTTATTTTTCTTTCTTATTGTGATAAATTTGCAAACTGCAATAAATGCAATGATTTTGTTATAAAACCTATAGAATTCAACTAACATTACGTGATATGTATATGTCGGCGCTAGGCCAGGGTTTCGTTGTTCAGAGTCCATTTTTCAGAATAAAATAACAGAGTAGTAGCAATTGGTTTATTCTCGTACAATAGTTACGGTACTAATTACTTTCTAACAATAAAATCATAAAATGTATATTGATATGCGCCCATATATACATAAATTTAAAAATTTCCCAATTCATCTGGAAGTACTCTGTAGGTTTTGATTATACTAAACAGTTATATCTTATTAATGCGTTCAATTAGAACCTTGATTTTTTTTAATATTAGATAAAATAAATACTGTAAACAACGTCGACTAATCGAATTTAAATTTATTTATTTTTTCTTGATAATTACTATTATTACATTATTCATAGACGTATCAGTAAACTACACATTATGTATATTTAATATAGACTTTTCAGGTTCTATAAAAATATCCAGTCGATGTACAAGTTAACCATAATTTGCAAAACAATCTGTTATAGACTCTGATTAGGTAAAAAATATGTTGAGAAAACCGATCTCATTAATGAAAAGCAAAAAAATGGTTAATAAAAATTTAATTTAAAACACTTCTTGTGCAAATTTAAGTCACTTTGTTAAGTTACTTAAGTTGCTACTGATATTTATACAATATAAATAATAATGAGATGATTGCCACGATGGTTAGACGATTTGAATAAACATATCGATGTAATATTGCTGACGAAATTGACGATAATAAACCAAATATTTGTCATCATATACATGTACGATTCATCGAGCTAACCTGTGTTGTAGATTTCACGCATGAAATTAAAAATATAGTATTGATATTTTCCAATTAATAAACACATCTGTTTTTTTAACATATTTTAAAAGTAAACTAAAAGATTTGAAGATTTCTGTTACGAGATCAATGCTATAGGGATTAAACGCTTAGACAGCGACACCAGGAAGGGAAAAGGGTACTTCATCCAAAAGAAGAGCAAGCATTAACGTGACTGCGTCACGAGAATCGTTGGCGGTAAAAGGCATACCCTGCGGAACTCTAACTTGGACTTGAGGTCAACGAGCGGGTTGAGGGCTCTTTATCTAATTTCCTCTAAACAAGTTACCCCTAATTTTTTAACTACCTATATTTTTTTTACTTCCTGGTTATCAGGACTACCAGGAGTTTATAAAATGGAAATCACGTGTCTTATAAATTTCATTGCACTCTTATCTGTGTCTTAGATAGTTAAAGTGTTAAATTAAATTATTTTCAATCTACCAAAGTAGATTTGAACAGCCTGAATAATGTGCATGATGTTGCTCTACACGACTGTCTTGATTAAATGGTGATTTCGTTACTGGCTTGACATCGATCAAGTCGTTATATTTAAAAAGTCGCAAAGACCTGTTTTAGTGATAAATCTCTCCCCAGTAGTTTATCTCTCGTAAACCAAGAAATAACATCATTATTATTGGTTTATAATGCAACGTAATTTAAACATCATTTTATAAGAAATGCAACCAAACAGATGCAAATAAAAAAAGAAAATAATAAATTCTATAATTTATGTACTTTATGTCATATCGAGATTATATTGTTAACTTAAGGCAGGTATATGATCTCAAAATTTCATTAAAATCTTTTCAGTAGTTTTTGACACATGGGTTCCAAAAAAATAAGATAATTTTAAATTCATAATAAGTGATTAATATATTATTTATTATACTAGAATATACAATATTACATATTTTTATATTACTAAAAAAATATCTTAAATATATGTACAATTTATCTAATACCTTCAAAATACAATGGTAATGAATCTAGAAAACATTAGCACCGTTACATAACTCTTTGTATAAAATATTACATACAGATTAGAAAGCACAATATGACATCAATTCATTAACAGTACAAGGCTTGTCGCAGCACTCGGAGACCACCTGCCTCTTGCTCCTCCCCATACTGTGTGCTCTGTGCGGCGAGAGCCACTGTTGCCAGCTCATGTCAGGTGCAATATTATGATGCAGTTCTGATCGCTTTATCAAGTTATTGTCACAAAGAAGTGCCAACGCTGATGCAAGTCTTCTTCCACAGTACACTTGCCCGATATCTTGAGATGAAACCATTTCTCCAAAAACAACAAAAGTCAAAAATAATAATGCTGGAATCTTCATGTTGGTTCGTTGAAGCCACGTACAGTTGTGTGTTTTAGTACACGTTTACTTTAGCTTTTATACTTGACGAGTTTAATTAATATTCATTCACTACCTTCATCCTACCTTCATAATGTGCTTATTCAAATGGATATAATTGTATATTAATGAAATTCTCAACGTATAAAAGCTTCAATAAGCGTCATCTTAAACACACATCTCCGAATACACTCATTCCATCAACATGAAAATTCCGATTGTAACTTTTCTGGCCATTATAAGTTTCTCAGCTTATGCATCATCACAAGATTTTGGCGAAGTTTACTGTGGAAGAAGACTTGCAACAGCATTAGCGCTCCTTTGTGATAACAATTTAATAAAGAGATCAGAAGTACATCATAGTATTGGCAGCGACATGAGCTGGACATGGCTTGCACCGCACAGAGCCGCACGGTCTGGGCAGGAACAAGAGGCAGGTAGGTTGCTGAATGCTGCGACAAACCTTGCACTGTTAACGAGCTAATGTCTTACTGTGCTTATTAAAAAAATCAGTAAGATTCAAATTTAAGCTATATCTTCTGGATATAAAAATGTTGAAAAATTTTATACTAATAAAATGTAAAAAATGTTTAACTATCATACATGTCTATTTTACAGTAGAAGTAGAGTGCGGTAGTGTAGTATAAATAGACGATTAAATAAGAATGGTAATATAACTATGTATTTTTACACATAATAAATTTATTCAGTTTATTTTTTATTTTTCTTTTTTATTGTGATAAATTTGCAAACTGCAACAAATGCAATGATTTTGTTATAAAACCTATAGAATTCAACTAACATTACGTGGTATGTATATGTCGGTGCTAGGCCAAGGTTTCGTTGTTCAGAGTCCATTTTTCATAATAAAATAACAGAGCGGTAGCAATTGGTTTATTCTCGTACAATAGTTAATACACAAGAGCTTGACGATACATAATTCAGTCCTTTTATTTATTTACCAGCTGACATTTTTGTTCAAAATTCAAAATTAATATCATAAACAACTTAATATTACAAATAGGTTTTACTGATTTGAATAATTAAACATTAATTTTAATACTAATTACTTTCTAATAATAAAATCATAAAATGTATATTGATATGCGCTCATATATACATAAAATTAAAAATTTCCCAATTCCAAATTCCCTTTTTTTGTACAATAAGTTCTAACTTATCGCCATATTTCATACCTCGACGACATCTGGAAATACTCTGTAGGTTTTGATTATACTAAACAGTTATATCTTATTAATGCGTTCAATTAGAACCTTGATTTTTTTAATATTAGATAAAATAAATACTGTAAACAACGTCAACTAATCGAATTTAAATTTATTTATTTTTTCTTGATAATTACTATTATTACATTATTCATAGACGTATCAGTAAACTACACATTATGTATATTTAATATAGACTTTTCAGGTTCTATAAAAAATATTCAGTCGGTGTACAAGTTAGCCATAGTTTGCAAAACAATCTTTTATAGACTCTGATTAGGTAAATAATATGTTGAGAAAACCGATCTCATTAATGAAACGCTAAAGAAATGGTTAATAAAAATTTAATTTAAAACACTTCTTGTGCAAATTTAAGTCACTTTGTTAAGTTACTTAAGTTGCTACTGATACTTATACAATATAAATAATAATGAGATGATTGCCACGATGGTTAGACGATTTTAATAAACATATAGACGTAATATTGCTGACGAAATTGACGATAACAAACCAAATATTTGTCATCATATACATGTACGATTCATCGAGCTAACATGTGTTGTAGATTTCACGCATGAACGTGACAACGTCTTTTTCTCGGTAGAATATTTATTGATATGAATAATAATTATAGTATAAATTGCACAAATTTTAACTATAGAAAATATATTTTGTTTACTAAAACATTGTACATGTGTCAATGTGGATCATAGTTCGGTGACAGTTGACACATCGTTACGTTACCATTTTCATATTTGACTCCGAGCCGCACAACCTAATTTAAGACGTTGTCACGTCAAAAATATAGTATTGATATTTTCTAACTAATAAAATCTGTTTTTTTAACATATTTTAAAAGTAAGCTAAAAGATTTGAAGATTTCTGTTACGAGATCAATGCTATAGGGATTAAACGCTTAGACAGCGACACCAGGAAGGGAAAAGGGTACTTCATCCAAAAGAAGAGCAAGCATTAACGTGACTGCGTCACGAGAATCGTTGGCAGTAAAAGGCATACCCTGCGGAACTCTAACTTGGACTTGAGGTCAACGAGCGGGTTGAGGGTTCTTTATCTAATTTCCTCTAAACAAGTTACCCCTAATTTTTTAACTACCAATATTTTTTTTACTTCCTGGTTATCAGGACTACCAGGAGTTTATAAAATGGAAATCACGTGTCTTATAAATTTCATTGCACTCTTATCTGTGTCTTAGATAGTTAAAGTGTTAAATTAAATTATTTTCAATCTACCAAAGTAGATTTGAACAGCCTGAATAATGTGCATGATGTTGCTCTACACGACTGTCTTGATTAAATGGTGATTTCGTTACTGGCTTAACATCGATCAAGTCGTCATATTTAAAAAGTCGCAAAGACCTGTTTTAGTGATAAATCTCTCCCCAGTAGTTTATCTCTCGTAAACCAAGAAATAAAATCATTATTATAATGCAACGTAATTTAAACATCATTTTATAAGAAATGCAACCAAACAGATGCAAATAAAAAAAGAAAATAATAAATTCTATAATTTATGTACTTTATGTCATATCGAGATTATATTGTTAACTTAAGGCAGGTATATGATCTCAAAATTTCATTAAAATCTTTTCAGTAGTTTTTGACACATGGGTTCCAAAAAAATAAGATAATTTTAAATTCAAAATAAGTGATTAATATATTATTTATTATACTAGAATATACAATATTACATATTTTTATATTACTAAAAAAATATCTTAAATATATGTACAATTTATCTAATATCTTCAAAATACAATGGTAATGAATCTAGAAAACATTAGCACCGTTACATAACTCTTTGTATAAAATATTACATACAAATTAGAAAGCACAATATGACATCAATTCATTAACAGTACAAGGCTTGTCGCAGCACTCGGAGACCACCTGCCTCTTGCTCCTCCCCATACTGTGTGCTCTGTGCGGCGAGAGCCACTGTTGCCAGCTCATGTCAGGTGCAATATTATGATGCAGTTCTGAACGCTTTATCAAGTTATTGTCACAAAGAAGCGCCAACGCTGATGCAAGTCTTCTTCCACAGTACACTTGCCCGAAATCTTGAGACGAAACCATTTCTCCAAAAACAACAAAAGTCAATAATAACGCTGGGATCTTCATGTTGGTTCGTTGAAGCCACGTACAATTGTGTGCTTTAGTACACGTTTACTTTAGCTTTTATACTTCATGAGATTAATCAGTATTCAATTATTAATATCATTCCGCTAAATTTGCGTAAAATGTAAAACAAGCATGCCTAGTATATGATTGTGTTCAATGAACTACATCTAATTACATTACGTTACGTATAAATTAACCAAAATCTTTATTAAACTTTCATATCAAGGAAAATGACGTTTCATAACGTATATAGGTCACCTTAGTTGTGCTTATTCAAATGGCAATAATTGAATATTAATGAAATTCTCAAAGTATAAAAGCTCCAACAAACGTCATCTTAAGCACACAACTCCGGATATTTTCATTCTATCAACATGAAAATTCCAATTCTTACTTTTCTGGCCATTTTAAGTCTTTCAGCAACTGTATCATCCCATGACTTTGGTGAAGTTTACTGTGGAAGGAGACTTGCAACAGCATTGGCGCTTCTTTGTGATAACAATCTAATAAAACGATCTGAAATGGATCAGAGTATTGGCAGCGATATGAACTGGCCGTGGCTTGCGCCACACAGAGCGCACGGTCTGGGCAGGAACAAGAGGCAGGTGGTTGCTGAATGTTGCGACAAACCCTGCACTGTTAACGAGCTGATGTCTTACTGTGCATATTAACAAAAATAAATTAATTACCTAATTTAAATTATAATATAGAGAAAATATAGAAAAAATTATACTAACAAAATGTAAAAAATGTTTAACTATAACTAGTGTATATATTAGAGTAGAAGTAGAGTGCGGTAGTATATGAAATAGACAAAAGACTGTATATGTATTATACACATAATAAATTTATTTAACAAATTTACATTGCAAAATAAATATGTTTTTTATTTTTCATTTTCGTTGTGTGGAATATATGTCACATTTTCCCTTTTCTGTACAATAAGTTCTAGCTTTTTACCTAATTTCATATCTCTAGGTCATCGGGAAGTACTTTGTAGGTTTTGATTACATTAAACACTTGTCTCTTATTAATGCGTTTACATGAAATCTTGAATTTTTCTAAATATTGCATAAAAGAAATATTGTAAACAACTTCGAATAATTCAATTTAAAACTATTTAATTTTCTTGATAATTACTATTATTACATTATTATTAGGGGTATCAGTAAACTACTTATCTTAAAGCATTTCCATTGGAAATATCTTAAAACTAATACATTATTATTTTAAAATTATTTTTTAAAGAAGTAAAAATCTTTCAAGATATATTTTTTTAGGTCCCGTACCTAAAACTGAAAAACGGAATCCCTATCCCAAGTGTAACAAATTGTCAGAAATATATTTTGGGAATTTTCACATTTATTTACATAAATGTAAAATGTTTATAAATTCTTAATTTGTAATAATCCTAACTTTGTTCGTCATTCATAGTATAACTTCATTCCTTCGTAACTTTATGTCCAAAATATAAAATGAACCTGTAATAGCTAAATGTTGTGTTAAATAGTTAAAGATTAGAGTTAATATGACAGTAATAAAAACAATATTTAAATATTAATTTAGTTTAATTTTTAAAAAATATGCTTATCGTAGAATATCTTACAAAATTAAGGAATAACTTATTGCACTTTGCCTAGTTGCCAGAGCGAAGCAAATGAAAAAACCCATGTTCCCCGAGTGGTAATCGAATCTACCAACCGTCGCGTTTACAGGCATACGCTACGATTCTGCGCAGTGACGGTCCCCATGTAGTAACAGTCATTTTAGAAGTGGTTATTTGAGTTGTTATAATATTATCACATCACAAACTCGGGAGTATGACACAAGAATAACTTTTGGTTGTCTTTTGATAGTTTTGTATATAATATTTGTTATCAATGTAATATGAGACTGTATGGAAATAGTAAGGTCCTATGTGGGAAAAGTAAAAAATATTAAATCGAGCAATGTATGTACATCGCTGTTAATAAAATTTCTACTCCTGTAATACCACCAGATAATCATTATCTTCCTCTGGGAATTAATTATCATTCGTCATCATATAATATTCTCAAATATAATAATACACTGTCATATAATTATGCGAAAATGTAAATCCCTTAAATCTACCTTAAAATTAAATAATTGGTCCATTTCTCTGGAAAAATGTTTACATATTGATGAAATGCTTTAATTAATTTATTCAACTTAATGCCTCTCATTTGTAATTTGTCTCTCTTAGAAAACAAAGTAATGAACATTGCCCCATATTTACGTTATTAAAGCATTAAAAGAAAAAGCTAAATATGAGTACGAAATTTCTATGGATTACTTAAGATAAATTATTTTAAGAAAATCATTTTAAGAATTCGTTGTGATTTGCTATTAGAAAAATGTTACAACAAATTTAAAAGTAATTTAACGCTAAGAGCTCTAAATTCGATATTTTCACTACTAAAACAATGGCCTCTCTATGTCGAAGTTACAAAAAAATATTTATACTACCCATTGATTTCTATTAGATAGAAGTTTTAATTAAGCTTCGCTCATGTATAAATAATAGAACACAAACAAAATAGAAGTATGTTACAAAAAAATTGTTATGGAAACACAAAAATAAAATATATCATTTACTAGATAACTTATTTAATCATTATAAACTTTAAGAATAGTCATAATTAAATAGTGCAATTTTTATCTCAGCTTCACGCTTTATCTCACTTAAAGTAGGGTAGGGAACCGCAGGAACCACGGAATCCTACGAACAGACTTAAGACACTACGCTCCACGCTAAGTATTAAACATTTACAAAATTTTAAATAACATATTAAATATGGCAATCATATTATTTCTGGTCAGTCTCTATACTCTATTATAACTAGCATTATTAGTGATAAATTTTATGCCTCCACCAAATCTCCACTCTAGAAAGCAAAATATGACATCAATACATTCATCCAGACATACAAGGCTTGTCACAGTACTCGGAGACCACCTGCTCTTGCTCCTCCCCATACTGTGTGCTCTGTGCGACGAGAGCCACTGTTGCCAGCTCATGTCAGATGCAATATTATGATGCAGTTCTGATCGTTTAATCAAATTATTGTCACAAAGTTCTTCCACAGTACACTTGCCCGATCTTGAGATGAAACCATTTCTCCAAAATTATCAAATGTCAAAAATAATAATGCTGGGACCTTCATGTTGGTTTGTTGAAGCTACATAGTGTTGTGTGCTTCAGTACGTGTTTACTTTAGCTTTTATACTTCATGAGGTTAATCAATATTCAATAGTTGATGTCATCCCGCTAAATTTGTTTTAAATATGAAATAAGCATGCGTGAGATATGATAGAATTATATTTATTTTTACCAAGGCAATTACAAGGAACTACATTTAAATACGTTACGTTACGTATAAATTAACCAAATTCTCTAACCAACTTTCATATCAACAAAAATGACGTGTACTAACGTAGGTAGGTCACCTTAGTTGTGCTTATTCAAATGGAAATAATTGAATATTAATGAAATTTTCAAAGTATAAAAAAGCTCCAACAAACGTCGTCTTAAGCACACATCTCCGTATATTCTCATTCTATCAACATGAAAATTCCAATTGTAACTTTTCTGGCCATTTTAAGTTTCTCAACAATTGCATCATCCCAAGATTATGGTGAAGTTTACTGTGGAAGGAGACTTGCAACAGCATTGGCGCTCCTTTGCGACAACAATCTAATAAAACGATCAGAAATGCATCAGAGTATTGGCAGCGATATGAACTGGCCGTGGCTTGCTCCACACAGAGCGCACGGTCTGGGCAGGAACAAGAGGCAGGTGGTTGCTGAATGTTGCGACAAACCTTGCACTGTTAACGAGCTGATGTCTTACTGTGCATATTAACAAAAATATATTAATTATCTAATTTAAATTCAACTTCTACAGATAAAAATATAGAAAAACTTATACGAACAAAATGTAAAAAATGCTTAACTATAACTAATGTATATTTTAGGGTACAAGTAGATTATGGAAGTATTTTATAAATAGATAACTAGATAAAGGTGTAAATAAAACAAAAATAATAATAAATATATTGAATAAATTTCTACTTAATTTTTTTTAAATTTCATATAAGTAAAAACTAGTAATACTTGAAATATATTAACTTTTGGTTAATACCGGTTAAGTATAAGTAACCTTCGCACTCCAATAATTCCTTATCATTTTCGTGATAGAATTTTACCAACACATTTCGTTATTTCGTACCATTTTCGTGTATGTCTCTTAAAAATATTACTTTCAAAAATTTCCTAAATTAAATTGATATTGTAAACCAAATAAACTAATTGTGACATTTTTTTGTGTGGTTTTTGTGTGGTATATATATGGTCAATTTTGAGATTTTCTTTTTATATATTGTAAGTTCACACAAATTTCGTAAATCTACAACTAAGAGTTATCAACCATAAATTTGTCATATGCAATCATTTTATATAGAAGGAACTACAACATTAATTTGTAACGGTTTTTTCCCATGTCGCAGTTCAACGAGAGGTAGGAGGTAGATTTTGATAACGCAGCGTATTCATGCATAATGCAATACTTTAAGCATTAACTCTCATATATTTTGATTGCGCTAAATTAGAAGCCTGATTTTTCGGTACTTCAATAACTTATTGGCTTGGAAATTTGGATATTATGAGAGCATCAAAAAAAAATCCGAAATGAGTACAAATCATCTATAAGAAGTAAATAATTATTATACCGACATAACCTATCTTACCACTTACCTCCGTACCTCGAAATGAAAAAAATGACTCCCTTTAAAGCTTAAACCTTATCGCAAGACAGGTTCTACTGAGAATAGCAATGTTTTTAATTCTGCATTTTCTACTGTGTCTATCACTGTTTTTTTTTAAATATTGTGAATATTTTTTTAGCTTCACGCTTTATCCCGCACATGGCAGGGTAGGCAGAGGGAACTGCAGGAACTATAAGAACCTAGTGTTAAGACACTCCGTTACTTAGTCCCTGCTTACTTCGTCCCCACTTTCCGCCGTGTTCGAGGCATTGCGTGTTGAGTGGCGGAACTCAACGCCGCGCTTTGCCTTAGATGCCAGAGCGAAGAAAATGGAAATAGAAAAATCCATCTTCTCCGACTGGGGATCGAACCCAGTAACCGTCACGTTACAGGCAGACGTTGCGCCTCTGCGCCACGACGGTTATTTTTACAGACAAGTGAAATATTATTAAAAATGTACTGAGTTACAACCACCAGAATGTCTGTTTTATTAAATAGTTGTTTCACAGAATCTTAACTACTGGTTTTTGCATTTTACAATATTGTAAATATTATTATAAATGTACTGAGTTGCTCACAGAATCCTGAGCTCCAGCGCAGCAAGCTACATGTTTTCGCAGTTTACAATATAGTGTTAATCCTAAAAAATTCATGGATTTTTTAAATGATTTTTTTTATCGAACCTTAGATTAACCTTTCGTCACTTTACGTTTACGCATTGTGAATTCAATACATTTAGTTGCCTTCGTATTTAAAACCAAGTTTTTGTCAGTAAATCAGTACAGAATTTGAAAACTTTACCAAAATTATTTATATCCTGATATATTTAAAAATTATAGAAGCTTCATCAATAAAGTGGACAATATCATTCAAATTTAAAACAAAAAACGAAAGATTATTAATATACAATAAAAACAAGAAGAGCCCTAAAATATATCCTTGAAGCACGCCCATCCGTCAAAAATTACCTACTAACATGTTTAGTTGTAACACTAGGGTAATGTTTTAGATTTTTCCTACCGTCACAAATGTACTCAAGAAGGGCGACTTTAGTGTTGTTATCCGTCATGGAATCGATGTTTGGAACGCTCAACAACTTAAGATTGTATCCAAAAAATAGCTCAATGTGTGAGAATTAAAATTTTAGCAACAAGTCAAAACGATTTGTAGCTAAAATACCGTACCGCCTACGAAGCACCTACAAAGGACAATCACCATACCTAAGGCGTGGTCTGAATAAGCAAAGCATAGTAAAGAGAGAGCAGAGCCTTCCTCACCTTCTACCCAACTTTCGAGCCATTGTGTATAAAGTAGCGAATGACATTAAGACCATACTATTGTCTTTTTATTATTTTTAAGGAAATATTTACGAAATCTACAAAATAACTAGTAAAAAATTAAAAATGACCATCTCCGGAACATAGTCTGTTATGTACATCCTTATTCATTTAAAATGAAAAGAGCCTTAACAAAATAAGAGTATGTACAAATTTGTTGGTGAAAACAGCAAAATAAAATATATTTAGTTACTACGAAACTAATTTATTATTATATTTTTACAGTAATAGGTAAAAAGTACTAAATATTTACAATGTTTTAATTACATTTTAAACATGACAATCGTCCTATTTCTGGCCAGTTTAAATACAATATTATATCTAGCATTTATAATTAATTTAGAAAGCGCAATATGACATCAGTTCATTAACGGTACAAGGCTTGTCGCAGCACTCGGAGACCACCTGCCTCTTGCTCCTCCCCATACTGTGTGCTCTGTGCGGCGAGAGCCACTGTTGCCACCTCATGTCAGGTGCAATATTATGATGCAGTTCTGATCGCTTTATCAAGTTATTATCACAAAGAAGCGCCAACGCTGATGCAAGTCGTCTTCCACAGTACACTTGCCCGAAATCTTGAGATGAAACCATTTCTCCAAAAACAACAATGGTCAGAAATAATAATGCTGGGATCTTCATGTTGGTTTGTTGAAGCAACGTGATGTTATGTGCTTCAGTAGATGTTTACTTGGGCTTTTATAATTCATGAGATTAATCAGTACTTAATTATTTCGCTGTTTGCGTAATAATAATAAATTTGCGTAAAATGTAAAACAAGCATGCCTAGGATATAATTGTGTTCAATGAACAACATCTAATTACGTTACGTTACGTATAAATTAACCAAAATCTTAAATAAACTTTCATATCAAGGAAACTGACGTTTCATAATTTATATAGGTCACCTTAGTTGTGCTTATTCAAATGGAAATAATTGAATATTAATGAAATTCTCAAAGTATAAAAGCTCCAACAAACGTCGTCTTAAGCACACAACTCCGGATATTTTCATTCTATCAACATGAAAATTTCAATTGTAACTTTTCTGGCCATTTTAAGTTTCTCAACAATTGCATCAACCCAAGATTATGGTGAAGTTTACTGTGGAAGGAGACTTGCAACAGCATTGGCGCTCCTTTGTGATAATAATTTAATAAAACGATCTGAAACGCATCAGAGTATTGGCAGCGACATGAACTGGCCGTGGCTTGCGCCACACAGAGCACACGGTCTACGCAGGAACAAGAGACAGGTGGTTGCTGAATGTTGCGACAAACCTTGCACTGTTAACGAGCTGATGTCTTACTGTGCATATTAAAAGACTAATTATAATTTTCTACTATAAATATACTCAAATAAGATTTATGAAAAGAATGTATTCTCAGAAAATGTTAAAAACTATATTAATTATTTATTTTTCTCAGTGTTTAAATGTAAAATAAAGTGGCAACTATATGTAAATGCACCAAATATGTTATACTTTTATCTATAAATATATAATGTACATAGTATATATTAAATGTAATAAAATTTTAAAGAGTATTTAAAATATTACTTTCAATGTTTTATAACCACAAGTAGTTACAATTTTGTAAATAAAATAAAAAAATGTAGTAAAAAAAATAAAAAAATGTAGGCGAAAATAGTTAGATTGCAGTAAAATCTTGAGTTATGAGAATTTAGAGTAATATGGTTTTCAAATACCGTATACACAATATAATCGAACAAATAATAAGTAAGGCGATTAGAGAAGTGGTTCACTAAGGAAATGTATCTAGTAGTTGATTTGATAGTGATGATGATAAGACAGTGCATAAACAAGGAGAAGATATTAAAAGCCTTGATATTTTAGATAGATTTCAGTCAGAAGGTATAATAATATAAGATTTATGCAAATTTGATATACGCGGTTATCACTTTTCACAATTAATCATTGCAACACTAATAATTGAAGACATGAGTGGATGAAGGGGATATGATACAATTTGAAAATGTGGAGATAATCGACATTTTATTGTTAATTATGTACATAACTATTTGCTTCAAATTGTAGTTAATATAATGAACTACTAATATGAAGTGGAAAAATTAGATAAAGGTATACGAATCAGTATGTATTAAATAAAATATGTACAGAACTCCTTCATTCAGCATAAAAAGCGGCTTTTACAAAAAATGTTACATAAGCCCTTTATCTACTCATGTCTTCAATTCTGTACCTAATTGATCTTATATCTTGTTCTTTTGCATCAGGGACGTAAGTTCTTTTTTCATCTCTTTAAAAAATCGGCACCTTTGTTTTACTCGCGTACAAATTTAAATCATCATAAGATGATGTTCAGATCAGACCATTTTAGAGTGGTGAACAACGCCTGCACTGCATAATCTGCGTACAAGCAATAGGCAATTTGATTTAAACTTGTCTACTTTTACTCATTCATGTCCCTTTGTTACATTTCTTGGAGCAATTCAAGTACAAATTAAGCCGCCATGATGATATGGCGCAACTTGACAAACTAAGGTGACTTGCTAGACCCTATTACACATATAATGTTTTGTTCCTTCCAATAAAGAGACCAATTTGCAAAGATATTTTAATTTTAATATATATAAATTTAGTTTGCATAACATGATTAATATGAATTATTAGAAACTGACCGTATTAAATGAAAAACTATATATTTCAAACTAGTTTATCAACTACATCTTCAGGAGAATTTGGAAAGTGTTTTAGTTCCATTTTTTAATATCATTTTATTTAATAAAAAAATCAAAGACAATTCTTCAAAATAAAATAACGAGAAGAGAACAGTAAGAAAGAGTAACCCTTATTTAACTTTTGACGAAAAAGTATCAATCAACTGGAAAAAAGTCACGTCAAAACGATGATGGCGCCTGGACGACATGTACAAAGAAAGTAATGACAGTGAACAAAACGATAGAGGTATGAATGAAGTCTCTACCAACACTAACATATTAGACATAAAGCGTAAACGTTTAAACTAACAACAAAATGGTATAATATAACAGATTAGTTATGTATAAAAGAGGCATGTTCAGGAATAGATTGAAAGCGTGATTAAATTGTGTATAAGCTATACTGAATAAAATTCAGGTGTGAAATATGAGTTAGTGATGTTTCTATGAAGAATTTAATGGACATAGTTATATCGTAAGCCATGACCGTAACGTTCAGTGCACAAATCTGTCTGCCTATTATAAAATATACACTTTTATTTCTTATTTATGTGTACGAGTTATTACAAAGAAACATGTATATGCAAGTGAATAATAATCTAAGATATTTATAAAAATAATTCGGTCTTAAATATATTAAGTTGTCAAAATAAAACGTCACGATCATGATGAAGTAGAATAGAAGAACATGACATAAGAGAATTAGAATAAGGTAACTAGTATAGATCTCAACAATAATCATATCGATGTATAAGATTAAGCAAAGAAATTGAAGCATTGAAATAAATAATAATACTATTAAATAATTATTATTATCCATCAAAAATAGAATAATTGATATTTCTATTCTTTTTGAGCTACGCTTAAACCCGTTTATAGCAGGCTGAGGGAACCGCAGGGGTCGTGGGAATTTAGCACTTAAAACACTCTGTTCCCCACTTTCCATCTTTTCGAGGCATTGTGTGTGGAGTGGCGGAACTTAACGCTGCAGTTTGTCTATTTGCCAAAGACAAAGAAAACGAAAATGAAAAAAATTATCTTCCTCGAGTGGGAATCGTACTGTCGTGTTTATAGGCAAACGTGGGTACTTTTGCATTTGTTGAGAATAGTTAAGCCAAACACTATTAACACCAACATCGGGTATAAGAAATATTAAGGGAGAAAACAAGAGAGGATTGAAAGAATAACTATATAACTCAAATATTTCTTAAGTAAAATATCAAAATATATTAATTCATTATAATATTTATTGAATTTATGATACAACGTACTTGTATTATAATTTTTTACAATGATCATTAAGTTATCTTAAATATTACACTACTTTAAATAATATTTAAAATTTGATAATCATATCTAGGCAGTCTATATACTCAGTTGTGTCTAGCATTTTTATTGATAGATTTTAATCCTTCACCGAATCTCCAGTTTAGAAAGCACAATATGATATCAATTCATTAATAGTACAAGGTTTGTCGCAGCACTCGGAGACCACCTGCCTCTTGCTCCTCCCCATACTGTGTGCTCTGTGCGGCGAGAGCCACTGTTGCCAGCGCATGTCAGATGCAATATTATGATGCAGTTCTGACCGTTTTATCAAATTATTGTCACAAAGGAGCGCCAACGCTGATGCAAGTCTTCTTCCACAGTACACTTGTCCGAAATCTTGAGACGAAACTATTTCTCCAAAAACAACAAAGGTCAGAAATAATAATGCTGGGATCTTCATGTTGGTTTGTTGAAGCTACGTGTTGTTATGTGCTTCAGTAGAAGTTTTCTTGGGGTTTTATATTTCATGAGATTAATCAGTATTCAATTTTGACATCATTCCGCTACGTTTGCATAAAATGTGAAACAAACATGCGTGGGATATGATATATTGTATTTATTTTTATCCAGACAGTTATAATGAATATGTTCAATGAACTTCATGTAATTACGTTACGTATAAATTAACCAAAATCTTTAATAAGCTTTCATAACAAGAAAGATGACATTTTATAACGTATGTCGGTCACCCTAGTTGTACTTATTCAAATAGATATAATTGTATGTTAATGAAATTCTCAACGTATAAAAGCTCCAACAAACGTCGTCTTAAGCACACATCTCCTAATACATTCATCCTGTCAACATGAAAATTTCAATTGTAACTTTTCTGGCCATATTAAGTTTTTCATCAAATGCATCATCACAAGATTTTGGTGAAGTTTACTGTGGAAGAAGACTTGCAACAGCATTGGCGCTTCTTTGTGATAACAATCTAATAAAACGATCTGAAGGGCATCAAAGTATTAGCAGCGATGTGAACTGGCCGTGGCTTGCGCCACACAGAGCGCACGGGTTGGGCAGGAACAAGAGGCAGGTGGTTGCTGAATGTTGCGACAAACCCTGCACTGTTAACGAGCTGATGTCTTACTGTGCATATTAAGAGGACAAAGTACGAGCTTATTGATATGATACATGTTCAAATAAAATATATAAAAAAATGTATACTTAGAATATTTAAAAAAATACATATTTACGTATACGCTATACTGTTTTAGGGTAGGATGAAAGGGGAACTAGATATAAATATAAATACAATTTTGTATTTTTGTATATAGTAAATAATATATTATGTAATAAAATTACTCTTTAAACCATTGCTTTCAATGCTTTCACAGCTCTTTAAATTTTTTCATAATGATTACCAAAGTTCATTATTCTTATGAATATTCGAAGTCACAACAAAGTTAAATATTTTCAAAATTGAGGTTGAGGCTTTATTGTAACAGTGAAGGAAAACAGTACTACCAACATAATTGTGGCATTGCGGTTTGACTGCCGAAATTCGCAAAATTTACAAATTTTTTGTAAAAAAAGATTTCAGAAAGTTATTTACTAAATTGAGTATTTTTTTTTACTTTTATAATTATCATTTTCACTTTCAGTGTATTATGCAATGTATGGTAAAATAAACGATTAAAAGTATCTGAGCCTACCAAAGGAAGGATTAATTGTTTTAATATTCTAAAAGATTCTAATTTTTATGTATTTTTGTAACAAAAGCCTTTTTTTAGATATTGTTTTTAATTTAAATATATACTGACGATATTTAACAATAGTAACTTTGCAATAAATCTGCTTTTTCGATATTGTTTTCAATTTTAATATTTATATATGAAACGATGAAATTTACCAACAGTTAAATAATAGTTTTTTCAAAGTCGTAAGTAAAGATACGAAATGGACGTAGATAAGAGTATTGCTGCCGCTTAGAGAAGGAACGGTGTCTTAGCTGCGTTGATGAGACGATATAACGTCGATGTAGGTGCACGTTTGGCCATACACAATGCAGTTCTGGTACCGATGCTGATATATAGCATTGAAATGAGGGTATTGCAGAATAAGAACGAAAGAAAGATATTGAATGGTATGAGGATGCTACATCCACGGATATGTGGAGTGGGCTTAAATAATTGATTCCGCAACTAAGAGATACGCAGCAAGTAAGGACCAGCGAGGGTGAGGTGTGAGAATTAATAAAAAAATGCTCAGATAGTTTGCACTTCGAGAGAATGATAGAAGGAAGTTTGTTAAAAATATGATTATTATGTTTCTCTCGGGTTCAAACGAACTCGGTCCTATGGAAGGCTTGCGTGGGGACACAGATCCAACACGTAAAGGCCTCTTAGAGAATAAAAAGATTTTACTGTGACGCATCACCCGGGATCCATCTCTGAGTAACCACAGGTAATTAATTGCCCAGAGATGGCCGCCGGATAATCCGTAGGAGCTATAGAGAATATGAAAAACTAAATTGAACCTATGGAATAAAGTTTGGATGGACTGAGTACTGGGCTATTGAATGAGACTAACGGAGGTCCGCCATTTCAACAGTCTCAAATTAAAAGGTCGACGGACGGTGACTCGCCTCCCACTAGATGGGCCCCCACCAAGCTGCGTAGTGCCTCGGGCGCAACAGCGGTGTGGTCTGCTGAGGGTGTCGAGAAGTGTGCACCGGTTTCACCACCACGAGAAAAGCTCGTGAGCGGGTTTCCCCGTTAATACGCAGATTGAGCACTTCCACCCTTTCGAGCATACAGCTGTTGCGCTCCAACTCTGACGGCCAGTGAAGGCAAGCCAGAGGCGGGGGATAGATTACTATTGGCCTCTGGAGGTCTCAGGTCCGTGGGGTTGCCACTCCCCAACAGCTCGCCACAAGCTGCCCTGCGGGTTTATTATTATTATTATTATTTTCTTTTTAGCACACAAAAAAATACAACTGAGATACAAAAACAATACATTTTGGTTGAAAGAAATCTTTTCCATCCAACCTGTGGAAGTGGGTAAGTGTCTAACAGTGCAATGTGCAGTGCAATTATCAATATATATATATATATATATATATATATATATATATATATATATATATATATATATATATATATATATATATATATATATATATATATATATATATATATATATATATATATATATATATATATATATATATATATATATATATATAAGACAAAAAAAGAATATAAGAATGAATTTGAATAAGAAAAATATGAAATTAGATATATAATGAACATATTAGATATATAATGAAAATATATATGATACAAAACTTAGTAGCAAGTGAGGTAAGGGGACACCATGGTTGAGTTTCGAAAACACAGTAGAAGATAGTGGGAAATGGTCGCATAAAAGGCACGAGGACCCCCAGAAAACATATATGAAGAGCTTAATAACAGTGGAGATGGCGAAAGAGATATACATGGACGTGACATGGACAGCGTTTTCGCTCTGTTCTCTCTGACTGACTTTCTGAGTCATACGGTTAAGAGATACAGGGGTAGACCCCATTATACCCTCCATAGAACAGAATAAAAAAAGTAACAAGATTAATAGTGGATGATGTGAAAGTGGTATGCAGAAACTAGAGTGAAGCTAGGAGTAAAACGTAAAGAAAAAAAAAATATATTATATATTACAGCATAAAGAAATATTTGGACGAGAATAAGACTAGACTAATAAGTCTTTTATTTTTTTTCTGTGTAATTAAAAGTAAAAAATTCACCACATAATAAAGTACGTCTTGTTATTAGACATTTTGATATTAAGCTGGATTATTAGTACAAGATCAAAACTTCCACATTTAATTTGAGTAAGTATTATAATAATATGTTGTACCGTTACTTTACTGTTTAAGATATCATTTTTTTAGTCAAAGATATTAGTCTTGATGAAATTTTTACTTCATTAACCGAGATGAAATTTGTCTGTCTGTAAACGTAGTTGCGTTAGTTATCGAAACTGTCTTAGCCAATGATCGATACCCATTACTAGGTAAATAAAACTGTGTACTGATTTCGTTACACTTACAAGATATAGCAATAATATTTCGTTTTATAACGATAAGTGCAGGTTTAAATTGGCTTAACTTTTTGCTGATGTTAATATACATAAACTTGCCTTTATCTCACTTGAGTCCGACAGAGCGTGACCATTTGGTAGGTATTCAGAGTACTGCTAGTAAGCAGCAGTAGACTTCTAGCTCGTTTCAATCATAATCGTCATAATCATATACACATCGAATTAGTTTACTCTTTTAATTGTATTTTTAAGGCATTTACATAAGTAACGTAGAACGTTATTAGGTGCACCGCCGCCGTAGTCATACTGCCGTACCTTTTGTTAGCTTTAACAGTTAATGTCACCGGAAGTTACAATGCAAGTAGCTTTACTCCAGTTATCTTTTAAATAAGCAGTCAAATACATAAAACTTCCGTTTTGTGAAGTGAAGTTGCCAGCAATATTTGCAGTTATCATATCATTGTATAAGTTTTCAAAGAAAGAGACGCCGTTAATATTAAGCAATTCGTTTGAATATATAATAAAAATAATATCATTTTTGTATTTATCCAAAGTTGAAACTGTTATTAGTCCATTAGGCAATATATCATATCATCATAATTTGTAAATCTTGTGTTGATCATATTTTATTAGAAATATCACTAATTGTGAAATATATACCGGCGTTCTAAAAATCGTCCCATTAGGCAAGTAGAAAGAATAATTCAAATCATGTTTTGTTCGTCTATAAACAAATACAGTCCTGCGAAAACAAAAGCATGTTACTCTTATATTGTTTCAGTGATAACAAAAATAATTAAACATATTTATTTATTCGGTAAATAATATTATAATAACTATTATTTTCACATTAATAATTTAATAATCTTAAATACTAAATATGACAATAATATCATTTTTGGTCAGTTTATATATTCATCTATAATATCATCATATTTGATGAATATTAGAACTGATATAAAAAGGTTTAGAAAGCGCAATATGACATCAGTTCATTAATAGTACAAGGCTTGTCGCAACACTCGTAGATCACCTGCCTCTTGCTTCTGCCCAAACTATGTGCTCTGTGCGGCGACACCCACTGTTGCCAGCTCATGTCAGATGCAATATTATGATGCAGTTCTGATCGTTTTATCAAATTATTGTCACAAAGGAGCGCCAACGCCGATGCAAGTCTTCTTCCACAGTACACTTGTCCAAATTCTTGAGATGAAACCATTTCTCCAAAAACAATGAAGGTCAGAAATAATAATGCTGGGATTTTCATGTTGGTTCGTTGAAGCTATGTGTAGTTGTGTGCTTCAGTACAAGTTAACTTTGGCTTTTATACTTGAAGAGATTAATTAATGCTAAGATATTCCTTTCATTACACCAAATTTGCATAAAATGTAAAATAATCACGCGTAGGATGTGATAGAAATAAATATTTATTAATAATTCAGATATCAAATAGTGGTAATCTTAGATGAATGTAAACGACGTTTTATGTCACCTTAGTTCTGCTCACTAAACCATATATAATTGAATATTAATGAAAGTCACAAAGTATAAAAGCTTTGAGAAATGTCATCTAAAGCACACAACACATCTGGTTACATTTGGGTACAGAAATCCTAACAATATGAAGATTCCAATTGTAACTTTTCTGGCCATTTTAAGTTTTTCAGCATTTGTATCATCTCAAGACTTTGGTGAAGTTTACTGTGGAAGAAGACTTGCAACAGCATTGGCGCTCCTTTGTGATAATAATTTAATAAAAAGATCTGAAATGCATCAGAGTATTGGCAGCGACATGAACTGGCCGTGGCTTGCGCCACACAGAGCACACGGTCTACGCAGGAACAAGAGACAGGTGGTTGCTGAATGTTGCGACAAACCTTGCACTGTTAACGAGCTGATGTCTTACTGTGCATATTAAAAGACTAATTATAAGTTTCTACTATACATACACTAAAATAACAGTTACTAAAAGAATGTACTCTCAGAAAAAAATAAAATCTATATTAATTATTTATTTTTATATCAGTGTTTTAATGTAAAATAAAGTGCCAACTTTATATAAATGTACATAATATTTTGTTTTTTTTTATCTACAAATATATAATGTACCTAGTAAATATATCATGTAATAAAATTACAATTTAAACCATTTTCTTTGAAGTTTTTTAACCACACTGATCTTTTTATGTAGTTTTGTAATCAGCACAAGATTTAATTACTAACTCAAATTTTTGAGCGTATTCAATTTTAAAGAGTTTAAAAGGATTTTCAGATCCCATCCATTTATTTTTTGTTTAAGTCTCACATAATCAAATTTTATTTAGCATTTGATGGAAAATTATATTTAATAGTAATAGATAAAACTGGGACAACCAGTTAACGATGAGGTCATAAAAATGTGTAAGGTAAAGATGTCAAAAGCCTTGATAGTTAAGATTGAGTTCGATCAGAGTTGTTGCAGTTAGATCAAGAAAGGGTAAAAATATGTAAACCATTAACTTGTTTTGACTTAAAAGTTATTAAACTTAAAAATTTCTGATTTACGAGAATTCAATATACGTAGTTATTGCTCAGCTTCATCTTTTGCGTATGTATCATTGTGTTCGACGTTATTATTTTAATACATGTGAATTTAAATATTGACCTTAATAATTCTTAAAAACACTTTAATAATTTTGCATTCTCCAATTTTTGTTGTTATATCTTTTCATTTACATAAGGAAGTAAGTCCTTCTTTTCATTCCTATCCTTTTTGTCTTACTCGCGTACAAGTTATGACCATTATGTGATCACACATCAGATCATACTACAATGTGACCAATATCTGCGTGTAAAAAACAAAAGTTGCCAAATTTTACTCTTATGTCGCTTTGTTACATTCCTGAAACTATCCAAATACAAATGAAGAGCCATGCTAATATGGCATAACCTTGATTGACAAACTTAAGCGACTTGTCAGTGCTTTTTTGAGCATAGGTTTAGTTGATCCTTCCAATAACCTTATTTATTTAGGAAACTTCTTACACTTAATACTTTTATTATTTATATTCATTTTAATAAATAAAGAATAGAATAAGTTTCTTCAAAAAACCTGTCGTATCAATAACTCTCGAAAAAAATCACGCCCAAACCACGATGGACTTCGGACGACATGACTAAAGAAATTAATGACGGTGGACATGACGATAGAGGTATGTAGAGGCTATAGCGGTCCTAATTTTCTTCAAGCACTTATATATGTAATCGCCTAAAATAAAAACGAAATACTACAAGTGAGTGACAGATTGGATATGCATAAAAGAGATATTTTCAGGAACAGATTTATGAAAGTGTTTAAAATGTGTATAGACTACACTATTACACTAAGTTCAGGTGTTAAGCTTGGGTTAGTGACGTATCTACGAAGAAATTAATGGAAGTAGATATACTGCATGCCATGACCGTTTAGCGAAAAATCCTATCTGGCCATTATGATATATAGTCTGCTAACATGTTATCAGAAAATACCATGGAAATGTAAGTGTGTAAATAACAATAAATGATATTTATAAAGATAATTCATCTTCAAATATATTACACAATGGTTTAAAATGAAACGTTATGATCTTGTTCTTTTTCAAATTATTTAATAAAAATATTTAAAAAAATGAGAATAAAATTAAAAAAATATGTTACTAATACTTTCTGAACATGTTAAAAGATAAAAAAATCTCGTATTTATTAGTATGTAATAAACGTTGACATTATATAAAAATATTCATATATAAAAATGAATTCGTAATTATTTTCCATGAAAAATAGAATAATTGATATTCAAACCAAAAACACTAACATACTAGCTATAAGTAAAGAGAGTATCGAAAAAATAAATATATAAATAGAAATTTTTTTAAGTAAAACATCAAAATATAATAATTTATCATAATATTTATTCAAATTATAATATAAGTACGATTATATTTTTTTACAATGATCAATAAGTTATCCTAAATATCATATTACTTTAAATAATATTTAAAATTTGATAATTATATCTGGTCAGTCTCTATACTCTAGCATTATTATTGAATTCACCAAAATTTCCAATTTAGAAAGCACAATATGACATCAATTCATTAACGGTACAAGGCTTGTCGCAGCACTCGGAGACCACCTGCCTCTTGCTCCTCCCCATACTGTGTGCTCTGTGCGGCGAGAGCCACTGTTGCCAGCTCATGTCAGATGCAATATTATGATGCAGTTCTGATCTTTTTATCAAGTTATTGTCACAAAGAAGCGCCAACGCTGATGCAAGTCGTCTTCCACAGTACACTTGCCCGAAATCTTGAGATGAAACCATTTCTCCAAAAACAACAAAGGTCAGAAATAATAATGCTGGGATCTTCATGTTGTTTTGTTGAAGCTACGTGTAGTTGTGTGCTTCAGTAGATGTTTACATGGGCTTTTATACTGTAAAAGATTAATCGATATTCAAATGTTGGTTTATCGGTGACCTATATTTGTATAATACATAGCTAAGATTAAATAACGAGCTGTTGAATAATTTAAAAATATGTCTGTCATATGTGTCATGTTAACCTATAATTTAACATAAAACGCCAATAGCTTATCGAATTAGACAAAATTGAATATTAATGAAACATGCAAGTTATAAAAGCATCTACAAATATTATCTTAAGCACACACCTCCAGACACACTCATTCTACCAACATGAAGATTCCAATTGTTACTTTTCTGACCATTTTAAGTCTTTCAGCATTTGTATCATCTCAAGACTTTGGTGAAGTTTACTGTGGAAGAAGACTTGCAACAGCATTGGCGCTCCTTTGTGATAATAATTTAATAAAGAGATCTGAAATGCTTCAGAGTATTGGCAGTGACATGAACTGGCCGTGGCTTGCTCCACACAGAGCGCACGGTCTGGGCAGGAACAAGAGGCAGGTGGTTGCCCAATGTTGCGACAAACCCTGCACTGTTAACGAGCTGATGTCTTACTGTGCATATTAAGAGTTGAAGCCAATATTTTCCTCTCAAGTTCTATTTAAAATTTTATACGTTATTATATAAATACATTTAACTAAAAAATTATGTTAAGGTTATTTAAGAGACAGAGACGTTTATAGTAAATCTACTATACAATAAATACTTATTAAACTAACGTTTTAATTTTTTTATTATTCTCCATATATTTTAAGCTAAGTTCATTATTTACGACTTGTCACTTATTCCTCTCAAGAAACCCACTTTATCCTTATGTAACAAATTCTTATACACTTACTTGTTTTTTGGTTTCTAGTATTTATGATTAATTTAACTGTAGTTTTGTTGCTTAGTTTTAATGTAACATTTCTTAATTTTCCCTAACAATGTAAAACGTTTGATTTCAAAAATACTAATAATGTTGAAGCAGACTTAATTTAAATTTAGGTAAATGAAAATTGTTACGACTTCACAGCACTAGCTAGCTTAGTAGCTTTGTGTTTTTTTATGTTATCCAGCTTACGCTTATGATTTACCCTCCCAGACTATTTTAATAAATGCTATTTTTCTAAGATATATTCGATGTACAAATGTTATTTGTAAATGTTTCTTCAAATATTGCTAAAAACCCAAATAAAATACGAAACAAGCAGAAATATTATTTTCTGTATTATTATTCTTCTTTTTTGTGTAAATCATCTAAATGCTCAAACAGTTTGTCAGTGTTTGTTCACAGGACAGCTAGGAGAGACAAGCAAGTGAGACATGGCTTGTAGATAGTAGGATAGTAGGATGATGACCCCGCAATCGGTTTGGTCTGTACTATATATATTGAATCCGTCTATTTTGAACCTAAATAAAATATTTTTTGTTGCTTAATATTTCGAAACTTAGGTTTCTAATCAAGATTAGAGTGGATCGAGGTTCACAGTGAAGAATTTAGCAAAAGCCATTGTTGGTGCATGGAGTTGTTAAGATGAGTGATTCAAAAGTAATATTCTATTTTGTTCAATTGTAACAGTATTTATGGTCTATTGTAAATATTTGTCACATAGTAAGCTGATCGTAACTCTAGGCTAATTTGCTACTATTCTAGGCTATGCTGAGCTACAAAATCTACTGCTAGATTATACAATATTGTAACAATTTATTTATTATACGGAAAACCTATTTGACGCTAAAAGACGCTAGTCGTAGTAATTCTGAGGATAGGCGAACGAATCTGTGTACGATCCCATAGTAATATATGAAATAAAACAAATGAACGGCAAAAGTAAATTAACAGTAAAAGTTAATATACCCATATATTCGGAATTAGCGAATGACTTAACTTTTTTTACGGCGTAACTTCTATATGTGGAAAAGATATAGAGTTTAATGAATGCTCATATAGGCAATAATAAACCAGCCCAACAAAAAGAAAAATTTGCTCGTTAGCAAGAGATAATCAGCGTTTTAAATTAACATTACAAACTATTATATTAACATCCCTGCAAAGAGAATCTTAGTGAGAATCTTAGTGAATATCAAAAACGACTCTAGAAAAATGATATTTTTTAGCTTCACAGGAACTTTCCCAAAGTTACTGTGGTTGCCTCTGCCTAATGTTAAGACACTCTATTCCTTGTTTCTGCCTTTCCGGGGCATTGTGTGTTGAGAGGCGAAATGCGACAATGACATTCACAATATATTTATGAGACATTCTTTTCCTGCAAAATTTTTATGGAAGATAAAATTTGGTATTCGCTTTTATGTAGAAATTAAAATCTAAAAGTCTTTTTTAATGCTCTCCTCTATTATCCCTAGAAATGTTTCTAAACGCTCAATAATTTTTAGTACGACTCATCCTTCAACGTTATTTCTTCCGAATAACAATTAATTCAGAAAGGGAAGACCGTAATGTAGATGGATAAGTAATAATTTTTTGCTTATAACTTATTGTTATACTTGTATCCCGAATTTATGTTACCATAGAAAAATTCAATTCACAAATACATAATGATATACGAATTATAAATATAATAATAACATATGTTAATCCAAAAATAGGTCAATAATATAAGCAATAAATCCTAAACACACAAAATGTGTCAACATAATTACAATAAGAATATCAGGGGAAATTGTCGCGCTTACCCAAGCAGGTATAATGGAATATTAATGAATCTCATCTCATATAAAAGGTTCTGTATATGCCCTCTGAAGCATATAATTTCAGGGAATTTCATCTAAGAAAGTTTAATGATAAAGACGTAGAGACGTTTCCTCGCTGTGCGTTCTCTACCGCTTATACCATGGAGATTCTGGAGAACTTTTTGATCTGGTTCCTGCCGCTGAATTCTCCAACCGCACAGTACGACACAAATTAAGATATCACCCCCACCATCTGGACACGTGAAACTCTTCTACTGTGCGGTTCCGTAGGAACGTACGTACCACGTACCACGCTAATGTGGAATAGCCTACCTGCGGCAGTGTTTCCTGATCGATACGACATGGGTGCCTTCAAAAAGCGCGTCTACGTCCACCTTTAAGGCCGACAACGCTCTTGTAACACCTCTGCTGTTACACAGGGCCGTGGGCGTCGGTGATCACTTACCATTCTATCAGAAATAGTATAATCCTAAGAATGTTAACTGCCAATTTTATTTTGGAAAAAGACTATCTTCAGCGATTATCGATTAAGATATAATCAAATTGAGGACCGTCGTAGCGCAGAGACGCAACGTGTGCCTGTAACGCGACCGTTTCTAGGTTCGATCCCCAGTCGGAAAGGTATTTCTATTTCCATTTTTCTATTTCCATTTTCTTCGCTCCGGAAAACTAGGCAAAGCGCGGCGTTGAGTTCCGCCATCAACACGCAATGCCTCGAAAAAGGCGGAAAGCGGGGACGGAGAAAGAAGGGACTAGCAAGACTAAGCAACGGAGTATCTTAACACTAGGTTCCCACGGTCCCTGCAGTTCCCTCTGCCTACCCTGTGCGGGATAAAGCGTGAAGCTAAAAAAAAAATCAAATACGGATAGCAATATTTCAATGGGGTTAGACTAGCCACGGCTTCTACCTCATAGAGCTAGCATGGGTAGGAGCAAGAGATGGGTAGTTTTTGAATATTGTGACAAACCTTGTACAATTAAGGAGTTGATATCTTACTGTGCATTTTAGGATAAACAACGCTGATTAATTTTTTTTTGTTTACCAGATGAACAGCAACAGGGTATTAAGAAATGAAATATTACAAAGTGCTATTTTAAGTTGTAAATATGTTTTATTTGAATTATAGTAATACAAATGTAATCATAAATAATAGTAACAATATTAAATTGTTGATATTGTATATATATTTTCCCATTAAATTTACACACACACACACACATAATCCCTTTTGCTATGTATATAATATATAAAATAGATTACACATATACATAGACACATTAACTACATAATAGTAAAAAAATATCTTGAGAAAAGCTATAAGAATTTCATTCACTCAACCGTAATTGAAAATTCTCATTCCGTCTTATAATCTGAAGGATCTCAAGGTCTATAATCGGACAGGGTAGTCATTACAGTAATAAGGCATTTTTATTTTTACACACAATTTACTAATGACAAAAATAATTACTTTTTATTTTTTCAATATTTTTAAGATATTTCGTAAAAGGTTTGATACAATATTGTATCTTCAAACCTAACCATATCTCTAGATATATAAATTTAAAAATTAAACCTAAATAATAAGACAACGTCTGCAATAATCCACTATCAAACGGCAGCGCAAAATATTGTCTAACATAATATAGTATAGAACATTAACTATGTATTTGGAGTTTAAATTAATACATAGTTAAGTTAATACTTACTTGCAGTGTAGAAACTTAATTAAGATACCTATATTATAAACTCTTGTAATAGTTTCACTCTTTATCCTGCGGTAGGCAGAGGAAAACGCGGGAACCGTGGGAACCAAGTATTAAGACACCCCGTTCACTGTTTTCTGCATTTCAAGGCTTTGCGTATTGAGCGGCGGAACTAAGCGCCGCGTGTCTTTCAATTACCTAGTTGCCAGAGTGAAGTAAACGGAAATGAAAAATCTACTTTGCCTAAGTGGGAATCAAACCCACAAACCGTCGCATTTATAGGCAGGAGCTACGAGTATGAGGTACGAGGGTCCCTCATTTATAACGTTTATGATTTATATTTATAGGATTTCGCCGATGTAGTGCCGGTATAGCGTCAGACTAAACGCAATAGTTGTGATCAATTTTCAAGCAGAGAAATAACAAATACATAGTGACATTAAATTCTCTCTGCCTACTTAGCTATATACGACATGAACCTAGAAAGTATTATATAATACTTTTCATATGACATAATCATATATCTTGCAGTTTTTATTTTAAAATTATTGTCTCGCTTCGAAGTTCTGATAATGTAATATTAAGCGTAGCAACTTGCTACGAAAACCGTAGCTCTCGCATATTAAGTATTCAAATTTAAATTTCCATTCTCGTAGCTTCCATTTTTAAAATCTTAAAATAAATCGAATTTTGAAATTTTTAGAAATTCTAAAGGTAACAATTCTATGTGCTTTGCAACATGTGCAACTTAAATATATATACCTATCTCAATATATTGATGTTAAAAATTTATTTATTCGTAAATTTGGCAAAAAAAGTTATTATAATAAATATTCGAAAGCGAATAAATATTATATTTATAAATATACATAAAAAAATATCGAAATACAAACCACAATACAATTTTTATACTATATAAAGGAGAAGTTAATTAATTATCACTAATAACAAAAGGTACAACATCAATATTGTAACAGTACAACGCTTGTCGCAGGGACTACTTTTAGCTGTGCTTTATAAAAAGCTACCTACGGCCTTTTCGTTCACCCGCTGACCTCATTCTTGCATATTTAAGATTATTCCTGAATTAGTAGCTTTTAAAAAATCGTTAATATTTGTTATGCACATATAAAATACCACTCTTCGTGTCGACACAAAGTAAAAACAATATTCTAAATTATAACACATGTTTCGTTGACCACACTTGACTTGTTATATAATGGCAAAGACAATTAAACAAAGATGAAAAGAAAATATTTCAATTATTTCACTTCAATAAAACAAAATTAAATCATTATTATATTTATTACAAAATATAAAGAAATGCGGGCAAAACACTTGTTATTTGCTACAATAACTTAAAAGTTCATCTACAGTACAAGGTTTATCACAGCACTCTGACACAATCTGTCTATTGCTCCTCAGCATGGTGGGTTCGTTCTGCCAGTACTTATCTAATGTATTTTGCGATCTTTTCATCAAAGTATTGTCGCACAGATAAGCCAAAACAACAGCCAGCCGTCTCCCGCAGTAAATTTGACCATTTTCACATTTACAAAACGCAACTAGCACAGTGAAAAATACTATAAATTTCAATAGCGTTTGAAGCTTCATAGTTCCGGCATACAAAGCTTTACAACTTATGTGCAATAAAAAAGGATTTCACCGCTTTTATAGTGGAAAAGTTCATTACTATGCAGTTTAGTATTAACAAATACCAGTGAAGTTCCTAGAAGGATGCATGACGTCATAAAGCTCACGTGATACACGTAATTGAGTTGCTTGCAATAATGTAGAGGCAATTTATGGTCGTTACAACGCTCAATTAAAGTTAGGCTATTAAAATTTTATAATAAAAATAACTTAAGGTACTTAATGTGTAGTTAATGTTCCGATTAATATGAAAAGTTTCAGAACATAAAACGAATCATAGCAGTAAAGTCGTTAAGTTTTAAAATCCTTTTAAAACATATTAATGTAGTACTTATTAAGTAAGGTAGTACTCATTATTTAAATCATAACAAATTAATTATAAATATAATTATGTGATGTTATTTTCAGTATAATTAACTAAAATAATATGATTATAATAACAATACGTAAAAACAAAACAATTAGTAAAGAACGGTAACAGCACAGTGTGTATTTAATTAAAGAAGGACCTAATGATACTGAATTTATGATAGTCTAACAATGAATTCAATAATCCACTTCAATAGACGAATCTATATAGAATAAATTATAAAAACCAATATTTTTCTAAATTAGTTAAAAGATAAAATATATAATATATTATTATATAATATTAAACATCTTAGTTACACAGTTACAAATTGACTTCAATTCTAGAAGTCAATTTGTAACTGATACTTTGCGTAACAACTGAATGAACTGACCTGGAATAGATTTAGAGTAAATTTAGATGCAATAGAAGTAGGATCGAAGAGAGAGAAGAGAGAACGTTGGTGCGTTTCAAATCCCTACTTGGATCGTAAATCTAAAGCACTGCTTTGAGTCTTCATATTGCATCATTTGCATGGTGAATCCATGGAAGTAGTTTCTTTTGTTATATCAAAATCTATTCCCTGTTTGCCATTAAAAGTTAAATTCACAGCCTTGGCTCGGAGCCACTAACTTTGTAACCGTCTACAAAGTTTATCAATGATTCACTTGAATGAGTTTCAGATTTCATTCATTATTACACTCACGAGGAGTTTCAAGACAAGACGTGTTCATTCTCACCAAAATAACCTTTACCTACGTTACCTTTTGTACGTCATGTGAATATAGTTATTGACATAATCATGCTTTAATATTACTAAAAACATATGAATATTTATGAAAATTTAATATAATTTAGATAATGTGACAATATAGTTTTATTTATAAGATACAATAAAGAGAAACTTAGGTAAATGATTATTTCTATAACACTTTTGATGAGATATTTTTGTCTACGCAAATTTAAAAGCATAATTATTTATTTATTTAAAGAGTAACTAACACTTATAGGTATATAAGTCATATACGACACACTCCCAAGTGCTATGTTAAATAAAACAAAAAAAAATGAGTTTCGCTGCTCAATACTAATTAATTAGTGTTGAGTAGCGGAACTAGTAATTCTTGTTCTTGTAGTAATTCTTTTTGCCGAAAAGCAGAAAATGGAGTGTTTTGACACTAGATGTAGATAAATATAAACAATTAATATATACAATATTTTCATTACTGCACTAACAAATATAAGTGACAATAAATAGATAAAAAGTTGACACATACCATATAAAAATATTTTAGCAGGATTACTTGGAAGTTACTAAGTGTCCAAATGGCACTTTAATAACATTATAATTATTTTCTTAATTTATTTCATTATATTTTAATATATAGTGTCTTTATAATAATAAAAAAACGTAAAAACTATTTTATACACTTTTCGAAAGTAATAAGGTAAGTACAAAATTAGCCAAAATTATGTAGCCTCATAATGTTGAAAGTCACGACATTTTTCAGTAGGTAAATGTTGTAAAAGCTCATACAAAAAGGTCAAGGTTCTGAAAGCAACTTGTTAACTTAGCCTAGCTATAGAACGAAAAATAATATCATATACATGCATGTAGAAGTAGCTTATTAATAATAATTCTAAATACTTCATTTTTTTTCCATTAGAAAAGTAAAGTAATACTAAAAGCGGAAACAGTTCCTGAGATAGAGGTCATCGATCGCAGGATCTGTAAAATGAATACTTGTAAAGAACTCAAGTTTTTTTCCAATCGGCTAATACTGACATCAGCGGGGAAGGCAGAGTGGTAGTTCTAGTTCGATCTCAACTTAAGTAAATGTCTCAAACATTGATTTACATCATTGTTTGGAATTTGACCCGAATTATATAGAATGCGACACTAGTTTGCAGCTACTCTGCCTTACAGGCAGAGAGATACAGGCTTATTGTTTTATACGAAAACGTCATCTAAGAGAACCTATGTATAATAACTTAGATAATATGTGGTACGTTACTAGGTCCTAAGCATGAGAATGAAAAGTGAACATTCAAAACAAGGTTTATAAAATTTCAATTACCTTATCTAAACAACAAATGAAGACGTAAGACTTTCTTAGTTGCTAAGGCAGCTTATGTGTATGAAGCTTTTCTGAGTACTTTTAGTCGAAGCATCTAGAATACTGTATCTTTGGATATACTCATTCAACTGAATATTAAATTTAAATATTTTAATACTAAAAATCTTATTAAAATTCTAATGTGTGATTATTAAAATATTTATAATTCGTTTAATAACGTGGTAAAATATGTTTGCTTATATTTTTATAAATTTAGTTACGAGGGCTGGAGGTTTGGGCGCTAAAATTAAATTTAAAAAAAAATCATGTATTAACTATCTCTCTCACGCACATATTATTTTAATAACCGTATAAAACATTACATATTGTAATATATGCTATGAAGACCTATAATTATAGATACCTTGTTGGAATGACAAGTTAATAAAAGCAGGGTATCATTTTTTGCCTATAATAGCGTCTAACCCAATCTTTAGCAGCTCAGCATATTATGGCACTCAGCCACCTGTCTCCACTCCTGTCCACGCCTTATTATATAAAATAATTATTTTGCCTAGAGCACAGAGCTTTTATAACTTTAAAAATGTCAAAATATATTTTTTTAAAAAATTAAAGACATATTTTAAAATCTTGTAATTCTCTTGAAATCACGCTAGAATTCTTGATACTTGGATCTCCCTGTATACTCTACGCAAATATCAGACCCTACCTGTTGTTATCCAAGAAAGGCAAATTTGCGAATTTATCTTAAGATTGCGAGGAACGGAAATTTATTAATTTCCCAAAGTAGAAATCGCATCGTAGCGCACCACAGCCGTCTCAATGGGCGTATTTTACTTGTAATATACACTTATGTTTACATAATATGGAAAAATGAACTTTTTTAAACTGGATTTTCCGTCCATTAAAAGAGATTGCTACCGTTTTTACCAGTAAGTAGGTAGGATATTTCCGAAAAATCTTGAAATTTATCTACAAAAAACCATTATATAATGTCCCAAAGCGGAGTATAATACGTAATAATATCTCGTTAAGTGAAGAGGCAACAAAAATAAACTTTTATTCAAAATTAAAAATAAAGGTACTACTAAGCGCACGTGTGCGTGATGGAAACTCGTTATTTTCCGGATCTAATTTTAAAAGCATAAATAATTTTAGGAGTGGAGGGCTTTGTTGAAACGTTATTTTTTATTACAGGTAGATAATTTAAATGAGACCAATTTCTCTATACAAAGAGGGAGGAGGGTTAATGGGTAAGAAAAACGAACTGAAAATAAGTTTTCCTCGATGAAGTCAATCATATAAAACTAGGAAGAAATGTATTATGTTCTTTATTTATTAATTTAAAATTGTTATTTTTAAAGAATATTCAACAAGTAATAGTGCCTATGTACATATAGAAAAGTTCCATACATACTAACAATTTTATATTATAGAAATATAATTTACAAAGATAATTGTTCTTTTCGTTTATTTCCCCTTTTCTATTTATAATTAATATTCGCACTCTTATACTTAGAAATTAATCAACAATATGTTAACAGTTCGTCCAGGGTACAAGGCTTATCAGCAGCATTCAGCGACCACTTGCCTCTTGCTGCGTCCCAAATTGTAAACTTTATACGCCGAGAGCCACATATCGTTTCTACCCGAATTATGCGCTTCTGTATCAAGACGCATCTGTGACCTCTTAGTGAAGTGATCATCGCACAGCACGGCCAACGCGGTCGCCAGCCGCCGCCCGCAGTACACCTGCCCTGCGCCCTGGCACGTCACTACCGCTGCCAACACTAAGAGAGCGAGTAGAGCGAATACACTGTGTGTCCTCATCTTGTTAGCTCTTGAATGTTTATTGGGTAAGTGTAGCGATAGTCCTTTACTTAGAACGTTTTATAGAAAACAAATCTTATGAATATTCATGTGATACGCCTATTTGACATCATAAGAAAAGTAACGAAGGCGTAACCAGGTTGTAACATTTAAGTGGGTGTGGTGAGTGTAATATATTAGTTGTTATTTTTTTCTTTATATATTTACACACTATATGCGGGCTAACGACGCCGCTAGTAAAGCAAGGTAGGCGAAGTTAGAGAAAGAGTGGCATGGCATTTAAGTTTGAAAGTATAATTGTAAAATTTATTATTATTATTGTCATTCTTATGTTGCAATCTTATATTTTCGTCGAAGGTTGTAGTGTAAAAATTGTATGGCGTCTTGCTTATAGTTCTATCATAGAAATAAAATATTACAAACTACTGTACATATAATTCTAGTCTTTGTTTTAGCTTTTCATTATATCCTGTTTCTGACAGGGTATGCAGAGGAAACCGTAGGATTCATAGGACTAAGTAGTATTAGGACATCCTTCTCAACGCTTTTCGGATTCACATTTCGCATTCGGATACGCACTTAACATGTAATGCTTCGTTAAGTGCGTGTTAAGTGGCGGAACTCAAGGCCAAGGCCTTTGCCTGGCTTTGCTTTTTAAATAGATCGAAGAAAATTAAAATTACTCATTATCTCCAAGTAGTAATCGAACCCACAAAACGTCGCGTTCACACGGTATACGCTACGCCTCTACGCCGCTACGGTTTACATAGTACCTACAGTTCTAATAGTTTACAATCATGATCATAGTCGGGAGCCTTTAGTATGCAGGTCCAACTCGCAACAGGTATTCTTGTAAATAGAAAGTAAATTAACTAATATATAATATAAAAATAACAATTTGGTAAAGTCTATACGTAAAATTTCAAATTCTCTACTTTTACCGCTAAATTTAAAGAAGCGGGGAAGATCATAAAACATATTTTTAGCTTTATGTTTTAATCCGCTCATAGCAAGCAGAGGAAACCGTAGGAACTATTCTCCTGAGACATTATCTGTTGAGTGGCGGAACTCAACGCCGCACTTGGCTTTTTACGAGAGGAAAATAGAAATTAAACAATCCAATCTCCCTGAGTTTGAAGAGTGGGTTCAATCCACAAACTGTCGCGTTTACTAGCAGATGCTGCTCATTTGCGTTAAGATGATGCTTTTTATTATCTATCCCTTTGTCAATTTTCATATCTCTACAATTAAAATTGGTAGAAAATTCCTACACAGTTATTTAATATTTCTGTAGGTACAATAAATAATAATCCATTAGCGCTCTTATCGCCTATCATACTTTTTGGAATATCACTTAATAAATATTGCACTAGCAAAAAGGAAATAAGAATAAAAAAGGTTGTTTTTAAAAAAGATTATATAAAAAATTATATATTTATTAAAATTATTATTTACATTAAGCGTTGCTTATGGATACAAAACACCTACCTAAAATCTAGCTAATGAATATATTTTGTTTGTCTGGTATAAAATAAAAAAAACGGAGTAGTAGAGGTCTTATTGTGCTCGTTGACCTCGATTTTTCAAATTGTTAATATTTAAATATTTGTACAGCTTTAGGGGTTGGAGTTTAGAGTTATTTTTATTACTTAAACTCAACACGAATTCGATACAATTATTAAAATCGCTACATTAAGTACGATTATAATTATATTAAATTAAATAATTCATTATTGTAATAAAACAACGAAACCAGTAGTATAGCTTCTTTGTAATTATTTCCTGTCGATATACTTCTTCATTTAAAATAAGAGTTAAATGGGTAAGAAAATTTAGATAAGATTAAGTGAAGACAAAACTGAACTATCAATGCCTCAGAGGAATTACAATTCGTGAAAGTATTTACAGCACAGTAAAGAATTGACGGTACAGTATATGGCGGCCGATCTTTATCTGATTACTTAACCGGCCATCACTGGCTACTTACTTAAAAGAATTACACTTACAAGAATTATTTAAAAGCCAATATTTAAGTACTCTTATAAATGAGATCAACGTATTAACATACGACCCAAATATAAGAAAGGAACTCAAGGTACTTTAAATATTAAAGAAATGAATATAATTATAATTATAAGATATATAACTTTTACATATAATAAATTCAAAATATGAAATAAATTCTAGAAGCATATTTGTGAAGTTTTTTTATAGTAAAACTATTTTGCTTTCTAAAGTAAAAAGTTGTTTAAGCACCCCCGTGTTCGAATGAACCATTAGTTTGTAATTATAAATCTAACAAAAAATTGCAGCAAATCAAAAAAATATTCAAAATCTATATAAATTTTAAATTTAGACGTAAGAGGATTTAAGCAACTTGGAATTAATCCAGTGACTAAAATATTGTTATGTTTTTATTGCAAATACATGTATGTACACATTAAATAACTTTTTTATTATTTAGATTACATTACATTACATTTTGTGTTCTGATCGTAAGAGGGGAGCAAAGGAAAAATGATTTAAATAAAATAATTTTAATTTAGAATAGAAGTACTAAATAAAAATATAGTAACTTTATTATTTCATATACTTTTTATATTAAATACATTTAAATAAATAATATAGTAAAAGTTCCATGACATCAACAATATGTTAACAGTTCGTCCAGGGTACAAGGTTTATCGCAGCATTCAGCGACCACTTGCCTCTTGCTACGTCCCAAATTGTAAACTTTATATGTCGAGAGCCACATATTACTTCTACCCGTATTATGCGCTTCTGTATTAAGATTCATCTGTGTCCTCTTAGTGAAGTGATCATCGCACAGCACGGCCAGCGCGGTCGCCAGCCGCCGCCCGCAGTACACCTGCCCCGCGCCCTGGCACGTCACTACCACTGCCAACATTGAGAGAGCGAATAGAACTAATACCCTATGAGTCCTCATCTTGTTAGCTATTGGATAGATTGTGTAGAAATATAACAATTTTCAAAGGGTCAGCAGCTTTTATATAGTAACAATCACTTAATATTCATATTTGTAGGTGATATGACATAAATTATAACACAACAACCCACCTTTGTGTCGTCTGAGATGAATTTGCACCCGATTAATCCTATTTTGGTAACCACTGAATATTAATGAACCATTAAAACCTATAAAAGGTTAAGTGATTATTGTTTACAACGCACTCCTCTAACAACTCCCAAAGGACTAAGATGAAGATTCAAACAATTTTAATACTTTTTGCCGCATCAGCAAGTGTACTTATGATCGAGTGTCAAGAAGATAAACAGTTCTATTGCGGGAGAAGACTGGCCACAGCATTGGCGCTATTATGTGATAGTAATATGATAAAAAGGTCAGATATAAATATGATAGACTCCATGGATTTGGGTTGGATATGGATCCCACCAAGTCAAGCTCGTAGTATTGGCCGGAGGAAACGACAAGTAGTAACCGAATGCTGTGAAAAGCCTTGCTCCCAGAGTGAACTCTCGGCTTACTGCTGAAACTACTTTCCTTACGATCTCGATCTCGAACTAATTTTGTGTAAACTATGACGTTCAATAATATTTTGTAAATTATGTACTTAAATAAAGCGTATCAAGTATTTATGAAACTAAATTATTTTACACTATCATATAAAAATATTATTAAAAAGCAGATCTTTAAATAATATTAAAACAATATTACTGTTTTCCCTTTAATATTGGTTTTATTTTGGTTTTAACGAGCGAAATACCCAAAATGTGTACTTAGGAAAAAAATCATTGTAGAACATGTTTCATTATAGATAAAATGAGCAATATTCCTATCCTATTTTAACTTTATTCTACTATATGTTATACAAGTATATAAAATATACACAACACAATGTTTGGCTGTCAACGCGGTAATTGTGAGTTCGATTTCCACTCGCGGGAATAAATTATGTTTCCTCAATTTACGAACAAAACTAAACGCGGTGATGAATTCCACTAGTTAACACACAATGACTCAAAATGGGACGGAAAACGTAGAACGGAGTGTCTTAACACTAAGTCCGCCATGTGCTACACTACTTTCTTACTATATTACAATACTTAACAGTTGTTAACAGTCGTTCATTTCCTCTTTGTGGCAACACGACAAATCGCAGCGTTGACTTCCATCACTTAAAAAACAATACCTTGATAATTAGTCGGTAAGCAGAGAACTTACACCTACTATACGAAGAAGATTAAAGCCGAAAAAAAATTGTGTTTAAATTAGATGGAACCACAAAAAATATTTTGATAAGTCAACATCATTAACTTGAAAATTTAATACACCTAGGTAAATATATACACGAGGATAATTTATAAGGTCGCTTTGCCAAAATCGGTTTGAAGGCGACCCTACCTGATTAGGGATCGTAAATTCTTTTTTCTGGAAAACTTAACAGTAATATTTTAATAATATTTGACTATGTATACACTTGTTGAGCAATTTAGGTATTAAATAGTCAGTTTAATAAAATTACTACTTTTAACATTTACTCTGGAAATAGGATTTTTTATATTTATTTTAGTTTAATTTTAAGGTAGAAACTTATTTTTATTTTAAAACTGAAAGTAAGATGGTTTTTAAAAATATATTAAAATTTGATCACAGCTTCGAACCAATGCCTCTAGAAAACCTAGCAAGTGATGTAACCAATAAGCTACAGTTATTGTTAGTACTTATTAAGATCACGTAATATATACTGCTTATCGTCTTAAAAATTGATCGGTAAGTAGAAAGTTCAAAACTGAATCAACGAAGCAAAATCCTCCATTATGATAATTAGATTTGTCACTAACTGTGTGTAGCGTTACTCAGTGGGACAATTGTCAGACTATGAATCGGCAGTTGTGAGTTTAACTTCCAGCTCGGGTGATATATCACTTGGGAAAATTTCATTTTCATTTTCTTACTAAGTAAGAAAAACACCCGCAATATATTTCACATCAGTAAATTAACTTAATAAGAATAACATATAATTTCATATAAACATATAAAAATTTAAATATCCTCAGTGTGGATTAACACTTTAAAAATCATAAAAATAAAAAAAAATCACAAAAATGTAAAAGCCTCAGTTTCTTTCAGTTTCTCGTTGTGTTAAAAAATTCAATAAAAAAATGTTTTTAGTTCTTTGAATTTTATTTATTATTTATCAAAAATCACTGGTAGGTCTTGATAACTCTCAAGATCTACCAATGAATTAATAATAATTTACTTAATTATTTAGAATCTACCAACTTTCAACAATTAATTAGATTAAATCTTACAGTTTAAAATGTTTTAAATTATTTTTTTTTATAATTATAATAATTTAATTTTTATGTCGCATACAACGATGAAGATAATCTAAACATATATTTTTACGTAACTGTTTACTATAACTATGAGCAAGGCATATGTAGGTACATTGTTTTTTAATATTAGTTAAGTATTTTGTAATACACTATATATAAAATAAAAAAGTATTGAAAAATCACACAATGATTAAAATGTTATTATATAAAGATATTACAGGTTTTAGCAATAAATAAATGGATAATATGATAACATAAATAATAGATAGATATAATTAATGATAATGAGGACCGTCGTGGCGCAGAGGCGCAACGTCTGCCTGTAACGCGACGGTTTCTGGGTTCGATCCCCAGTCGGAGAAGATGGATTTTTCTATTTCCATTTTATTGGCTCTGGTAAACTAGGCAAAGCGCGGCGTTGAGTTCCGCCACTCAACACGCAATGCCTCGAAAACGGCGGAAAGCGGGGATGGAGAAAGCAGGGACTGAGCAACGGAGTGTCTTAACACTAGGTTCCCACGGTCCCTGCAGTTCCCTCTGCCTACCCTGCCCCATGTGCGGAATAAAGAGTGTAGCTAAAAAAAAAAATAATTTTAAAACACCCGACTTCAGTGGTGTGAAGAGACATAATTAATTAGAGATAATTCATTTTCATAGAGCTGCCCTATATGCCAAAAATAACAGATTCTTTAACAAAATATAGAAAGAAACCGAAAACTGACGTCCAAAACCTTTATTAATTAATATTATATACATTTCCGGTCATTATAAAATATTATGTCGCACAAAACGTCACATATTCAATTGCCGCAGTATGACAAAAGCTCGTTTTCTGTACAAGGCTTGTCACAGCATTCGGTCACCACCTGCCTCTTGATACGGGAGATACTGTGAGCTGAGTGTTCATCTAACCATGTCAATGTCGAATCAATTGGCATTATATCACTGTGTATTTCGGATCTTTTGATTAAATTGTAATCACAGAGGAAAGCCAAGGCTGTTGCAAGTCGTCTTCCGCAGTAAACCTCGCCGAAGTCATGAGATACCGTCGTCGTTATGCAAACTGATACAAAAAACAGTATGAAAAGTATTTTAGACTTCATCTTGCTAGATATTCGAAGGCAGTTTGAGGAATGTGCTTAGATTACAAATATCTTCAGGTTTTATACACAGGCTTAATTAATTCATATTCAAATTAGTAGTTTAGTTAACGAGATACAAAATTATATTATGTCGACATTCATCTGAAAACAGTTCATTCAAAAGGCTTAAAATGACGTCAGTTGTTCCTACGCCACATGTCACCTTTAAAGATATAGTGATACAAAAATGAATATTAATAACTTAACATATGTATATAAACGCTTTAGCTCAGTGTATTAATCACATTTCTCCACAACCTATCCAAGAGCTAACAAGATGAGGACTCACAGTGTATTATTTCTATTCGCTCTCTCAGTGTTGGCAGCGGTAGTGACTTGCCAGGGCGCGGGGCAGGTGTACTGCGGGCGGCGGCTGGCGACCGCGTTGGCCGTGCTGTGCGATGATCACTTCACTAAGAGGTCACAGATGCATATTGATACAGAAGCAGACAATACGGGTAGAAGCGATATGTGGCTCTCGACATATAAGGTTTACAATTTGGGACGCAGCAAGAGGCAGGTGGTCGCTGAATGCTGTGATAAGCCTTGTACCCTGGATGAACTGTTAACATATTGCTAAAAAGCTGAAAATACTTGAATGTATTAAATAATGTAAATAAGTTTTAATAAATGACAAAAAAATATATTGAGTATATTTTTATTTTAGAATATTTTCTTTTACTATTCTCAAAAGGACGCAGAGATACAATATCTAATGTTTGTTCTAAATGTTACAACGGTTATGGTTTCACAACTTTACATAAGTGAAATGATTATTATATATATATATATATATATATATATATATATATATATATATATATATATATATATATATATATATATATATATATATATATATATATATATATATATATATATATATATATATATATATATATATATACATATACATATATATATATATATATATATATACATATACATATATATATACATATACATATACATATATATATACATATACATATATATATATATATATATATATATATATATATATATATATATATATATATATATATATATATATATATATATAGATATATATATATATATATATATATATATATATATATATATATATATATATATATATATATATATATATTATATATATATATATATATATATATATATATATATATATATATATATATATAATATATATATATATATATATATATATATATATATATATATAATATATATATATATATATATATATATATATATATATATATTATATATATATATATATATATATATATATATAATATATATATATATATATATATATATATATATATATATATATATATATATATATACATATATTATATATATATATATATATATATATATACATATACATATACATATACATATACATATACATATACATACACATACACATACACATACACATACACATACACATACACATACACATACACATACACATACACATACACATACACATACACATACACATACACATACACATACACATACACATACACATACACATACACATACACATACACATACACATACACATACACATACACATACACATACACATACACATACACATACACATACACATACACATACACATACACATACACATACACATACACATACACATACACATACACATACACATACACATACACATACACATACACATACACATACACATACACATACACATACACATACACATACACATACACATACACATACACATACACATACACATACACATACACATACACATACACATACACATACACATACACATACACATACACATACACATACACATACACATACACATACACATACACATACACATACACATACACATACACATACACATACACATACACATACACATACACATACACATACACATATACATACACATACACATACACATACACATACATTAGCCCATGACAACACACTGACCTTTATCCACATCACACCTTATTCAATCTAAAATATTCATCACACGACACTGCGGGGACCGTATGAAATTGTACGTTTATTACACAACATAACGCTACTCTAGGTATACTTTACGCGGAATTATTGAAAAAAAAAGCAATATCCTTCCTATATTGCCTTTTTTTACATTAATGCTTATATTAAAAAATAGCAGTACGCCGTGGTGCAGTGCTGAGCGGTCTGCCTGTAAACACGTCGGTTTATGGATTCGATTCCCACTCGAGGAAGATGGATTTTTCCATTTCCATTTTCTTCGCTCTGTCAACTAGGCAAAGCGCGGCATTGAGTTCCGTCACTCAACACGCAATGCCTCGAAAAGTCGGAAAGCAGACAAAAGATATCTTAACACTAGAAGTGTTTTAAGATCTACCATGTGCGGAATATAGCATGAAGCTAATAAAAAATATACAGTATACTATACTAATGAAATTATTATATATAATTCTCTTTGACTACCCCGCTAGGGATAAAGCGTGAAGATAATATGTATGTGTGTATGTATGTATAATTATTGTTGGCAAATGTAGCAAAGACATGCAAAATATATTCTATTAGTAATTATTAATTAGCATAGATTTTGCAAATGCAATAAGTACATACTTTCAATAAATAGACGTACGAGTACGAGGAAGACGAATATAGACATGCTAAAATTGTTGAAAACTGATAGAAAAATAGACTACCATTTTCAAAAATTGTTTAGGAGCTCATTTTAAAGGTTAGGTTTTCTTGCTACTCTGACTCACGAATGAAATAAAATAATTTCTTTGCTGTGATAACAAGACACACCGCGGCGTTGAGTTCCGTTACTAAGCACGCAGCGTTCACCGGCGTTGATTGTCTTAACACTAGGTTGTCTCAGTCTAATCTCTTTAAGATTAAAGAAATAAAAAAGTAAAAAATAAAGACAAATAACAAATTCTTTTACAATTTGCCGACAAATTTATTTATTTGCACTTACGCTATACTAAAGATAATTCGAATAGGGATCCGCGGTAACTATTTATATATTTAACGCGGTAACTAGTTATATCAGCTTTATAAGTAAAATATTTAGATTCATATATTTAGAAAAGATGAAATTAAAAGTAAATACTGTTATATATTATATAAATGTCAGGTAAAAGTGGAATTTATAAAAATGAATATCAAGGTTGTTAAAATGAAGGGAATTTCTTATGAAACCTTTGTTTGAACACACAATACATATTTTTTAAAATGTATAAGCAATATTTTATTAAAGAGCATCCTCAAGGCGATATGAATTATATGTTTGGAAGATTTTGAGGCTACGTCGAACTGGTACACGTGTAATCTTGGAATTCTGCAAACTGTAATCTTTTATCTTCACAAAGTATTCATTAATTTTTAAATTCAATTTTAATAAGTTTATTTTCAAATAGGTTGAAGTATGTAAGGGATTGTGGGTTCATACTGTGTATTATATAAGCAAGTAGTATATAGTAGTTAGTAATATTTATCTTTGGTCATAACTATACTCTCAACTTCATGTAGATTCTTGTATATTTTATTCTTTCGGAAGACTACGATTATCCAACTTGCTTGATCTTCAACATCCTCAGGAGCCAAATCATTGGTTTTTATGATATATATTAGAACATCCAAATAATCTTTTCCTTAGGCGTCCGCCGAGTCCAATTTTATAGTTCACTCCGATTTATTTTATATAAAAAGAGAATTTAGAAATAGTATTTACTTTACACGATAAATTAATTCTTATTTATTGGTGTTAAAACACTTCTAGTGTTAAGTATTTTTTGAGATGACACTTATACATATTGATAGAATATTTTTGAAATTATGCAAACCATAATAATACTAACACACGTCAACCAAGCTATTAATATTTTATATGTCATATAAATTTTCATTTTCAATAACTTTCCAGTGACCTAATTCCGTAACAGGTAAGTCTAGCTAACATGACGTCAACCGTCCTACGGAGAACTCAGCTCGAATTAACTTAAAACACTAGATTTGATTGCACATAACCTACCCTTAGTATATAAGCTGCAAAATCTTATTCCATGCACATTATCAATTTGAACTTTGTTAAGAGAAGATCGGTAAAATGAAAATGTATATAACGTTACTAGCAATTTTTGGAACTTTTGTGTTCGTGGCCTGTGAAAATGAGGGGCAAGTATACTGTGGGCGACAACTATCGGTTGCTTTAGACTGGTTTTGCAACGGTAGCTTATTTAAGAGGTCAGTACGTAATAGTGCAGATGCCAAAGTTCCTAGCTGGTTATGGGTCACGCCAGATCAAGCTCACAGCTGGAATCGGTTTAAGAGAAATGGCATAGTAGCTGAGTGCTGTGAAAAGCCCTGCACTATGAATGAGCTTTTGAACTATTGTGGACCCAAAGCTTAAATTGGTATATTAGTAAAATCGAATATGATAATATTACTAAAAATATATTAAAATTATATGAACTAATAATGTAGTCAAATAAATAATATATTCTTTTGTGGTTTTTCCTTTTGATGCTTATAAAATTAAACACAATCGAATCCTACTACTATAATTTGACGAGACGTTTGTGTTATTTAAATCATAACTCCATCCTTTCTACCATCACAATGATTGACACATATTAATTTTTTTTATAGCTTTACACTTTATCCCACGCATAGCAGGTTAAGGAAAGGGAAAAAATAATTTAAATAGATATATATATATATATATATATATATATATATATATATATATATATATATATATATATATATATATATATATATATATATATATATATATATATATATATAATATATATATATATATATATATATATATATATATATATATATATATATATATATATATATATATATATATATATATATATATATATATATATATATATATATATAATTAAATGATTGTGCACTTCAAACTTACAAATCCTTATAGATTCTTATAAATAGACGTTATTTTTCTTATAGGTCTTAGAGTAAAGGTAACACAAATGTTTACAAAGTCAACAAGAGCCTTGACCATCATAAATGGAAGCTTTACATCAGACCGATTTAATCGATTAACAAAATTAAAGTAAATATTTAGAAACCATTAAGTTAAGCTTTTCGCATTGAAGCCAGAATTCTTGTTCACTCAACCTAAATACCTTTACCAGCTTGACTGGCATTTATTGCCCGACTTGTGACATGACGCGCGCAAAAAACTCAGGCATTTACACGCCTAGCCGATATCTATTACCTAAGAACATCCATCAAACACTTATATACTATAGTTGTTAAACTCTCGATTTTACCTGTGTCATATTATTAACAAAAATAACTGTATTATTTATTTATTTACATTTTTCAATTTCATAAAAAAAATAAAAATCAGAACTAAGTCACATTTATACTGATCGCCGACTTGATTTTTCACTGTTTTTGAATATATCAAAAGTATTTCCTTAAGACCTTTCATATCTTCTCTGGTCAAACAATTAATCCGCTATAGTCTAATAAAGTGCTTAAATCTCAGGAACTACTAAAGATAAATATTTTTTATTATCCACAATAAATTTCTTTGAGGATTTAAGCTTAATTAGATCATGTTAATCGTTTCTCCGGAACTCACAGTGGTTGCAGTGAGAATTACCTCAAGTATTAAGTATATAAATTGCTTGAATTTTTTTGAGAATACTTTTGTATCAAAAAAAAAACGAAATCAAAATAATGTCAACATCATTTAATGAATACCCCATTACAATGTCTGGACGTTTAAATCATTACACTTTACGAACGAACTGACAGATTTAATTGTACATATATAAACGTATATTAACTATTTACGGCTACGTCTATATGAGGACTTATTTAACATTTGTAATGACTAAAGCCGAGTGTTTTATTAACGATATCCGAATGACAGTTTTGACATACATACATATGTATGTATGTATTTGTATAGTAGCAAGCGTGCATTCATTATTCAATTATGCTCACGCCAAATGGGGCTTTATTAACATTATTGTGGAGATCATGAAACAGGGGAATTAAGACATAAATAATTTCGTTTTATTTGTTTGGAAAATACTATGTCAGATGACAGCAATAAATATAAATATATAAATTAATGACTTCTACAAAGATGTCATCGTTAACATATGTTGTATTTTTTTATTGTACATTAAGGCTTCTGTACGATAGGACAGTGTATGGTAGTTAACGCAACTGTTATGGGTTAGATCTCCACAAGGGGTATGGTATTTATTTATCTTTATTTAATCTCTCTTGTAAATAAAAATGAATATCTAGGACGTTGGAACGAAATTTTATTTTGCTAAATAAGAACAACCAGTGTTCCTATGATTTTTAACTAACTATTACACTTTAAATAGAATGATACTGTCGTCTTAATACGTAAATAATTTTAGTTCATTTAATATACATCCTGCAATGTATGGCATCGTTAAGGTCCAGATGGGTCCATTATAAACCAACTAGGTCAAAACACAAGCCTATAACGTTCATACCATTATTCATTATAAAGGTTCATATTAAATAGGCGTTTCAAATAATGCCCGCACACAGCGTAAGCAAGTACAATTAGAGAGCTAATTCAAAGGGAAGATCTATGACTTAAACTTAGACAGTATTACAGGGGTTAAAATTTGTGAATATGATAAAATTAATGTGCTTTTATAATTTCTATTAGAAAAGGCTGACATCCTTAAAGCCTTAAAGAAAATATATAAAAATTTCAACGCAGCAGGATAAGAACCCCACGACTCTTGGAAACAGTTCAAGCACGCCGACCACAAAGATCCTTCGTATTATGCGTCGAAACTTCTATATGCTTTATTTAATTCATATCTTACTTATTATTAGAGGACCGTCGTGGCGCAGAGGCGTAAGCGTCTGCCTGTAAAACGCGACGGTTACTGGGTTCGATCCCCAGTCGGAGAAGATGGATTTTTCTATTTCCATTTTCTTCGCTCTGGCAAAACTAGACAAAGCGCGGCGTTGAGTTCCGCCACTCAACACGCAATGCCTCAAAAACGGCGGAAAGCGGGGACGGAGAAAGCAGGGGCTAAGCAACGGAATGTCTTAACACTAGGTTCCCACGGTCCCTGCAGTTCCCTCTGCCTACCCTGCCTTGTGCGGGATAAAGCGTGACTCTAAAAAAAAAAAAAAAAAAAAGATTATTATTATTTTTGTAGTGAAATTTCTGCTACTCAAAAATATTCTTATAAAGAACAATCATTTGGCAACACAGACTGCTATGTTTATTACATATTTTTATTATTAGTGTTAATTTACCGTTGTGGCGCAGAGGCGTAAGCGTCTGCCTGTAAACGCGACGGTTTCTGGGTTCGATTCCCACTCGGGGAAAATGGAATTTTCTATTTCTATTTTCTTCGCTCTGGCAACTAGGCAAAACTCGGCGTTGAGTTCCGCCACTCAAGAGAAGAAAACTTCTTAGCATTCTATGGATTCACCGTGCGGGTGTCGGGCCCATCGCGTTGTAGGAAGAGGAGCTCCGATCAGCACTTGGAACTTGCGACCCAAGTGTAGGTTTAAAGGGGCCCCTTTAAAATGCATTAACGCTCACTTTCACTGTCCGAGCTCCTCCCACTACCTAACCAAATTTTAAACGATTCTACCAAAGCCGCCTTTGAAATGCGTTCTAGAAATGAATTTATAATAGTTCTAGACAGGCCGAGATCTTTGAGTAAACTATAGAGAGATTTCGCTGTTATACCTCTCGCTCCTACTTCAACCGCAAATAAGCTAACTCTAAACCTATTCCTGGTCAGTTCGTTTGTAAGATCAAAGTATTTATTAAGTTTTAGATGGTGACTTTTTGGGATATTTGTTTCCCACAGAACTGTAAGTTCTACCAGTACTATGCGTTTTAGGCTTCGAGAATAGAGAAAAATATCCGGTCTGGATGACGAAACATAAATATCCTCAGGGATTCTATACTGTTTCTCATACGTGTCCATCATAAGTGTCCAATTGGGAGCTGGATCTAATATAGAGAAAGGTTTTTGTGTGGGTTTTTTATAAAAACCTTCTTTCACAAACTCTATTGAGCGTTTGCTGGTTGTTATATTTCTCTGTGCTCTTGCTACAGATAGACTAACGGCTTCACGTATGATTTCTAGTACTTTATCGTGGCACCGCGAGTATTGACCACTATCCAAGAGTACCCTACACCCTACCAGCATATGTTTAGCTGTCCCTACTGCCTCTTTACAGATGTAGCAAGATTTATCGGTAGCTTTACCCCATCTTAATAAATTACTTTGATCTGGAAGAGTCATTTGGAACGCATTTAGATAGAATTTTAATAGTGCTGGAGACCAGTCGTGAATTAGGGTGCGCCATTTTAAAGCTAAAGGGATACAGATTTCTCCTATAGTTAGCCACTCGTTTTGCATTTCTAAACCCAATGCGTGCACCTTATATTTGTCGTTCTCGTCTTGCCGAATAAAAGATTTTATTATGTCTATGTCTTGAACTTTCCTCTTTGATCCTAACCCTACTTTACTAGACTGTGCTCCTATCATAAATTGCTTATGGAATTGAAGTCTTGACTCGAGCTCTGGGACACTTCTGTCTTTTGGGAGTGAGATAACAATCTCATCCCGTGATTTTCCCAGAATGTGTGTTTTGGCGACTCTTAGATGTTTATAAAGCTCCGATGGTTTCTTTAATCTCAACCCGAAACTATTTTTATCTCTAAATAAGGTTGAGGTGTCCGCCGAATGCGCTAGCCCAAGCCAAAACTTCAGTATCTTTATGACACTTGCATCTAACTTTGTTAAGAGGGTCTTATTGAAATCATACACGAGGAAAGGCCAATTCAGACGTGATGTTAGAAAATTGTCGTAAATCCAAACTTTCTTGACATTACTTATAGGTTGATGGTCTACCTTCTCAAGATCCGTCAAAAAGCTGTCGACTAGTACATCTAAAGATGGAGTGCGGCCTTTGTAGTCTATATTCTTGCCGAGAAATTTAAAAGGTGCCGCTTTGGAAACTATAGCAATGCTTTTACCGCCAATTTTAAGTCCCGGATCGTATGAGGTATATTTAGTGTTTCGCCTTCCCAGACATAAACAGTGACACTTACTAGGTTTTGTCCTCATTCCTTTCGTCCACGCACAAAAATCGTCTACTTCATCCAATAGCAGCTGGCATTGCTTTGGATTCCTAGTCAGTATCGCAAGATCGTCCGCGAAAGCAAGGATGGATTCTGTGTACTTATTGTTGAACTTAAACCGATAACCCCATTTTTTCTCTTGTTTTATTAGATTATCTATTAAAATATTTATTACGATATTAAATATTATTGGGGATAAACAACAACCCTGAAAAAGACCTACATTATAGCCTAAAGGTTTTGAATGGCCGTCTTTAGAGGTTATTACGAATTTTAATTTCGAATAGTATGACGCGATTATGTTGCTTATTATCGTAGGAAAATTGTACCATTTTTACCCGAACATCAATAGATCGTGTTTTACCCGAACGCGTTTTCTAAATCTATCCAACACACTATAATTTGCCTCTCACACATTCTGGCGTCTTTTAAGCTTTCAGTTAACAAACTATTATGCTCCAGGCATCCAGAAACTCCAGGTAGAAACCCTTTCTGGTAATTCGGCCTAAAGTACCTATTGCTAATCATAAAATGGGTCATTTTCGTTTGAAGTAATGAGAAAAAGATTTTAGATAGAGTATTCGTAAGAGCAATCGGCCTAGTATCTTTTGGATCCCCGGTCTGTTACCCGGTCTTTTTTGGGAATTAGGACAAATACCGCTTCTCCAAACGACGTAGGTATTTGCTTTCTTGACCAGATTTTACCATATAAGTTGTGGAGGTATTTACGAACAGATGAACATTTTTTGTATACTATATAGGGGATACCATCAGGACCTGGAGCTGATTTAGATGGTTTCTTTTTGATTTGTTTATTTATTTCCTCTAAAGTTGGTGGGTCACTTTGAAATTCAGTGTGAGGAATCTCAGGTCGTTGTTTATTTGGCTCTTTATATAGTCTTTCTATACTAGCTACTTTGTACGTGCTTCTATAATGTTCATAAGTTGCCTCATCGGTCAAGGAAAGCTTACCTCTATCTTCTTTAAAAATGTTTTTTGAGTACTCAAAAGGATTTTTATCAAAAGCTACCTCGTGTTTAGCCCGATCGAAATTGTTACGTTGTTCCGCGATCTGTTTCGATATACCTTGAATTAATTTCAGGGTTGACCGTAGCGCCCTAGACAATTGGTGACTAAGATAATTATCGCCTATCGCTTTGGCCGCACGAAGATTCTTTTTTAGCTCTCTTTTTTTCCTCCTCATTTTCGACTTAAACGCGTTTTCTTTGTTTTTACGAGCGTAATGATTTGGAGACGGATATATTTCGTTGAAATAGTCATAAATAGTTTTTTGGAAAGATTCTACTTGCGTGTCTAACTCCTGTTTCGAGCCCGGATGCTCTAACAGGACCGCTAATCGTTCGTTGTGAGCTTTCCATGTCGATTGCAACGCAATGCTTCGAAAAAGGCGAAAAGCGGTGACGGAAAAAAGCAGGGACTAAAGCAACGGAGTGTCTTAACACTAGGTTCATATGGTTCCTGCAGTTCTACTCTACTCTGCCATGTGCGTGAAGCTAAAAAAAAATCACACTAAGAATACTTACAGAAAGATTATAAAAAAATTACAATCTGAACGCAGCACGCTTATTTATGAATCTTCTTTAAGTATTTATTCTATTGTGTGGATAACGCTTTGAAAATCATAAAAATATCTTAAAAGTCAGTTATAATTAATAATAATAATACAAATCATCATAACATTATAGTTAATCTTCAGTAATTATGGTAAAATATGTACATTACTTTCATAGAAGCAAGACTTATATGAGGCAACAATTAAATATACTAAACTACTAAAATAAGAGACAGGAAGGGCAAAAAGATTAAGCCATCTTTCCATCTCATATAAATCTTCTCTATTTTTCACTTTACATTATTCATATGATTTAAAGTGGAAAACAGAGAATCTAGTCACTATGTTCTTTCTACGAACTCTGTTTAACGTTATAACTTAAAGCTAAAAGCTACTAGAGAAGATAATCATTATCATTATCAACTAGTCATTCCAAATAATAAAACACTATTCTGTCTGAAAAACCAATTATAGGTTAAAAGCGTTGCAATTAGACGCTAACTTCTCGTTTTAAAGTGACCACTTAAAATATTCATTCTTTTTCATTTAAATTATATTTTTTTATTGTTATGATTTTTAAAGTGGTAATCCACATTGAGGATAGAAAAAATGCTTAGAGAAAACATAAAAATTTGAACCCACGTCCTCTTATGAACTGTGCAAGCGCTCCACTACTGCGCCATATTGATTTGTGCCTTGAATTTCATACAAAGCGTTATGAGTGGCAGAACCCAACGCCGCAACTTGTCTTACCAGAAAGAAAATGACTCACTCTTCTTAGTGATTATATAAATTAAAATCGTCTATGATAAGGGCCACAATATATTACATAAAAGTTGAGATAATTTTATCTTTAAAGTCTGATAATATAGCAAAAAAAACAGTTCAAACATCTCAACTGTCGGCTACATTTTATTAGTCACCATATTTGTAAACTTAACTAAACAGGCCATAAAATTGGTCGTAAATGTTTAACGCTTGAATCGATCGGCTTAATTATTGGTAATAAAGGACTTTTTACACTCCCGCGTAAATCTATTCGGAGGTGGTTATTTTATTTGCATGGAAAATGTAACAATGTGTTTCAAACATATTTGTATTTTGTTAAGACTGTTACAATATTTTGACATAGTACGTCGCCAGTGTTTATCAGAGTCTTCTGAGACCTTTCTATCTTTCTATGTTTCTTTTTTTTCAGTGAACTTCTGTAAATCTTCTTCTTGCGAGTAGAAATTGAACCGACTACAATAAGTAATTACACTAATATGCTGTCCGTCACTACGACACTACCATATACCATATAATATTCAATGTTATTTTCTTATAAATGTTTATACATTTCTCCACAATACATTATTGGATTTCCAGGTTTGCAACAGTAATGTATCTTCTCAGTAAATAATATTATTTAATATTTTAATGATAGATAATTAGCAATTATTTCTTATTTTGAATTTTTTTTTTCACGCTTTATTCCGCACAAGGCAGGGTAGGCAGAGGGAACTGCAGGGACCGTGGGAACCTAGTGTTAAGACACTCCGTTGCTTTGCCCCTGCTTTCTCCGTCCTCGTTTTCCGCCGTTTTTGAGGCATTGCGTGTTGATTGGCGGAACTCAACGCCGCGCTTTGCCTAGTTTGCCAGAGCGAAGAAAATGGAAATAGAAAAATTCATTTTCTCCGACTGGGGATCGAACCCAGTAACCGTCGCATTTTATAGGCAGACGCTTACGCCTCTGCGCCACGACGGTCCTCTATTTTGAATTTTTTTCTTGTTAATTACAAATAAAATAAAAAAGTTTATATAAATACACCTATTATATAAGATCGTAAAAATCACGAGCAAATTTACCTTCAAAAATAGTTTTATAGACAATGGGGAAGCGAATCAAAAACGAAAGCTCGTCTGCTCTGGGACGTCTTTGTTCAGTCCATTAGTGTCATCCCATCAATCTCCTTCTCAAATACACCTTTGGGCGAACAATGGACTGAATAAAATAAGATGAAATAAGTCATTAACTTTTGTACGTAATTATCTGTGGAAATATAATTGATGTGTTTTATAATTAATAGATTATATTTGAGTTTAAAAAAGCAAAAGTAATTTATTTTTAGTTTCACGCTTAATCCCGCTTACAGCAGGAACCCCGCAGAAGCCGTGGGAACCTAGTATTGAACTTGCTTTTCCCGTTTTCCGCCTTTTCAAGGCATTGCTTAATCTTTTCAAGCTTGTTGGCGGAACTCAACGCCACTTGCCAAGGTGAAAAAATAGGAAATAAAAAGTCCATCTTCCACGAGTGGAATGCCTTCTCAGGGTAGATGGATTTTTTTATTTCCATTTTCTTCGCTCTGGAAACTAGGCAAAGTGTGGCGTTGAATTCCGCCACTCAACCCTCTTTGCACGCAATGCCTCGGAAAAGGCGGAAAGCGGGGATAGTGGGATAAAAAAATATTTTAATTTTTTCATTTATTCATATTAGCTGTAGTCATACATATTAGTATTTTTTAGTGAAAGAAAAGGATTCTTTTTAATTATAAAATAATCACATGCGAACACTGTATTTAATATATGACTAGTTCGATTCATAAAATCGATTTATTATAACTTTAAAGTATAAAAAAGAACTTCAATGCTAACCGCTACTATATAGATTCATGGTAGATCACATCTGGCGTGAAGTTCTGCAAACAATTTCAAAGTATTATAATACGTGTAACATATTTTACTAAAAAGAAAAATATGGTCATGACGTCTGGTCGTTTGTCTATATAAGGAAAAGTGTTTTTAATTAGTATCAGATTAGGCCATGGTGGCGTAGTGGGACCACAACTGACTTTAAATCAGATGCCTGTGGGTTCAATTCTCATTATGATGAGACCAATCTCTAGTAGCCACGTCTCGAATACAAAGAAAAAATGGAAAACGGAGAATCTTTGCACTAGATTTTCTATGCCCACCTTTCTACATAAGCTTAAAGCTATTAAAATATTTTTAGCAATAATTAATCTTATTTATATCAATATTTAGAATAAACTTTACTCATTTATGTAGTTTTTAACGAGACAAGCCAACAGTTAGAACTGTTAATAGATAGAGCTGTTAAATAAAATTTGTAACTCCATAGGATTTAAGTAATTGGTTAATATCTTAACCTCTTCAAAGAAGGCTATGCCTTTTGCTTATTCATTTTATGAAAAAAAGCGTGTGCTATTAAATGTAACATATCATAAATTAAAAGTACTTTGAATACATATTCCCAGAGGCCTTCATAAACGAATCTGTTCGGAAACATTTCTAAATGGATTATTTTATAATAAATTCTATCCCCGGAGACCTGTAAGAGCTGAATAATGTAGAACCAACTCTAACCAAACCATTGCAAATTTAATCTACAATAAATTGAAATAGTAGAATTTTAAAAAGCCTTAAGTGTTTTATACAGATAAGATATAGAGTTAATATTATTTAATACATATATCAAGATACTAGAAAAAGTGTTGAGATAAAATCAATCGTTTGTTATCGATAAACCTGCAGGCATTCGGTTGAGCATTCGCCGATCGATTGACAATTTCAGGTATAAGATTAGGTGTTCCAAAACAAGTTTTTATATAACAACGTTTTATATAATAACTTTATGTATATATTAAGAATAGAAAAAATTCTTTGTTTAGATTCACTTTATCCCGTACATGGCAGGGTAGGCAGAGGGAACTGCAGAAACTATTGGAACTTAGTGTTAAAGCACACCGTTGCTTAGTCCCTGCTTTCTCTGTCCCCGCTTTCCACCTTTTTTGAGCCATTGCGTGTTGAGTGGCGGAACTCAACGCCGCGCTTTACCTAGTTGCCAGAGCGAAGAAAATAGAAATAGAAAAATCCATCTTCTCCGACTGGGAATCGAACCCAGAAACCATCGCGTTACAGGCAGACGTTGCGCCTCTGCGCCACGACGGTCCTGTTTAGATTTTTTGTTATAGTTATCGACACCATATAAAACTGGCACCGTTAAGACTGGCACCAGTCATTTTCATATATTCTTTATGACATTAAGTAGATTTTATTTATTTTATTCTGAATTTACTAGGATATCCAGACATAAACTATCGATTGTTTTATTAACTACCACTACTAGACACTTCTTACAATCATACATTTTTAAACTTATTATAATTTTGTCTTCATAAATATTAATTACGTCACTGGTAAACATATAGCATATAGAGACAATATTTTTATATTAATTGCGACCTTGTACTAAGTTTTAGTACGCCAAGAGGCTGAATGGACACAATCCAAAAAGATGGTCAGACCCCAACACCTAGAGATACTAATAAACACAGCAATCCATTAAGTCGCTAATCTTGTCAAATGCAAGAAGACCACACGATCTTCAGCACTATGGGATCGACAGAAGAGAGAGACTACTCAAACCATGATGATAAGAAAATTACATTTAATTTTTACATTATAAAAATACTTATTTAATTTGGTTTATTGACTTTAATTTACATTTCACGTTACAAACATATTATCTCGAATTTTATTTTTATTATACACTACTTTTATGACGCTACAACGGAAAATTGACACCATCTTGGTAGAGTGGCAAAATTCAATTTATTTATGATGATTATTTGTATCCAGAAATATTTTGCTTATAATCAGGTGCTGTTCGGTCTTTGTAGTGCAGTAGTACAGACTACTGCCTACAGAGACCGAACTTGCTGCAATTAAACATTTTTTACCATCGTCATAGTAAAATTGTAATAATAATATCTTATTTAACTAAAAAAGTTTGCCAGAGCGTCGTATTCAATGGCCGCCTAATTGGGCGGTAAATTCCTTATTAGATAACCTGCGGCTCCGTTCTTATTAACTTTTTGCTTTTTAATTTTTTTAATAAGCCCGCCTTGTCGGTTCTTTGGAATTAATTGTAACAGTTTCTTTGTAACGCTTTTTTTCGTGAGTAATTTAAAGGTATGGTTATGAAATTTATTAGGTTCCTAAAAAAATAATAATGTAAGCTTCTTGTTGTCGAATAAAATAGGACCATTTGACATACATGTACATATAACAACATACAATAAATAAAAAAGTATTTAAAAAGACAACATTTTTTATAAATATATAGTAATTAAAACCAAATATAATTTTTGACTAATAAATATGCTTGAATCAATCTATTCAATCTGCTCAGATGGATAAAAGTGACAAGCATTGCGATTACAGTGCGACGCTGAGCGACTAAGCCACGATGGCATCAAACAGCTAAATTAATATCTCTCGAGCGACATATTATATTGTTAAATACCAGAAGTTGTTAGAGTTTCTTTTTTAATTATTACATCAAAACCCATGTAGTCCATGTTTCAAGAGTATTTGGACAGAAATCTACGTATTGTGTTAAATAATATAAATAACATACTCATAAATCACATGATAATAATATTTTTGAGTAGTTCCCTTCTAATAAGTGCCCAGAAGCAACAATTACGACTGACATAATTTTTTTTTTTTTTGAAGACATTATTATTTGAAACTACCCTCTTTTTAAAAGTGATTCCTATTTACCTTTATACAGTATAATTTTCTTGATAACGTTTTATTTAAATATGTATAAACAAAAATTGAATAAAAAACCTATCCACATCTGACCTTCATAAATATAAATGAACATGTGTATAGATAACACAAAATCTCTATTGTATTAACACAAACGACGACCCTAATGACATGCCTCCATCTATTGAAGGGCAGAGTGCTGCGCACGCGAAAATATCACCAAAAGATGTGTATTAATTAGAACTGCGACTCTTTGGGTTCGTTCATTATGGCCTACTTTTAGCTGTGCAAGATCGGTTAGGTACAAGTAATGAGATGCGACGAGAAAATATAATTATTTTTCTTATATTTTCAAATATGAGTGCGTTAATATTGTAGATACCCATTTAAAAAAAATACAATCGAAGTATATTACATTAATTAAGCTATGTTTATTTTAACGATTCATTGTAAGCAGTTTTCTTATTCAGTTTCTATAATAATAATGTATAAATTTATAAAATAATTGGTAAAAAACAAAAACTTCTCGATAAAACAAAATATATGCTATAATACAATTGATTACTAATAGTAAAGTGCCGCATTTAAAAGTTATTTCGCTTCTTACTTGTACCAGCTTCGACCTGATTACAGCTCCAACAAAATCGTCGACGCCAGGGATTTCAACTTACCTGAAAAGACAAGAATATCATTATTAAATATTGCGTAAAACTTGTAACAATTTTGCAGCTAAATGAGATTTAAAATTATAGCCATAAATAGATCCTTTGTATAGTTGTTCATTCCAGTAATTGATTCTACATTAAAAATAAATCGAATTCGCAAGTATTTTTAGTCTATAAATCTCAACCAATAAAGCTTATAATTTATTCCTTTATTTAACTTTCAACGAACATACTATGTATTGTAAATATTGTTTATTTTGCTTTAATTCGCTGTATTTTAAGGCTTATTAAACTGAATTTCTTTTTAACTCGCATTCTTATATCGTGTCTTTTTTAACAAAATATCCTCGCCATATGTTCTATATTAAAATTGGAGAAATGGTCTATGACAAACAACTTATAATAAACTAAGTTACAATTTATAAATATTATAGATACTACAATTACATAAATACTCTATTGGAAATTAATTAAATATAGAACCATTTTTTTTTACTTTCACACCTTATCACGCACATAGCAGGGTAGGCAGAGGGAACCGTAGAAACTGTGGGATCCTAGTAGTGTAGTAGTTGAGTGAGGGAACTCAGACTAGACTAGGCTAGAGTAGAAAATAGAAATGAAAAATCTATCTTCTCTAGTGGAAATCGAACCCACAAACCATCGCGTTTAAAGGCAGACGTTACGCCTCTGTGCCACGACGTATTATTGGCGTATGTATAGAACAATGATTTAAATTATTAATTATACAGTATATATAAATAACAAAAGTAATCCAACATTTTCTTAATTTTAATAATAAAAACCACCAGACCAAAATTCACATTTATTCCTTTTAATGATTAAATTTTAAATAGAGTTACCACAACACTGTATATTGAAACTATATATACAAGTAAGCATTATTTATGTAACACACTTGTACTGTTTTTAATTAGAAGTACCTTATTTTTGTATTCATTTGTATTTTGTTTACTATACATTTATTTTAAATAATATAACTTTCGGGAGATTTAAAAGTTATATTTAAAAAAAAAAAATTATAAAGATATTTCTTAACTTAAAACCCAACAGCAGATAATCCTCACATACTTGCCTTATCACACAATGTCCTGCGATGACAAAAACCAGATCAAAGCAAAGTTAATTTCAAAGGACTGTACTTTGGACACGTTAATATGTGAATAGTTTGAACGTTATTCATCCACCCGTTCATTAACGCGACCATTCGACTGCAGCGATGTGTGAATTTATGCCAGGAATAGTAAATTGTGTTAGATGAATGCGACATTGTATTAAAAGTCACAAATGAGTACGTCATTGCCTTATTAAGTTTGATTAGAAGTTAATTTATGTATATATCTATATGAAAATATATAAAGATTACATAGAAAAAAATATGAGATATTTAAAAACATGGGCAATTTAAAGTACTATTTCTGAATTTCATACTTTTATGTTTTTAGAAAGCTACTATTACTTCGTTATTCTGTATGCAATATATATGCCGCGTTCAAACTGAAAATGTGAAGCCGCCAGAAAACTGCAGTTTATTATTCATAAAGTAACGTTTGAAAACTTACAAACTTTTGTGAATACTGGTGCTTGTTAATATTAAATGATATTTTCTCAAAGTTAAATACGATTATATTTAAAACTATAGTAACTACGCTCTCTCTCAGATTTGCTTAAATATAAGTAACTATGACTTTTATTTTTTTTTTATTTTATTTTACATATCTAATCTTTTTCAGTTTTAAAAAACCAAATAACAAAAATTTAACCTTAATTCTTCGCAAAGGACACAAAATGTAGGAATTTTCACTTAACCAAAAATAAATTTTAAGTCAACATCACCGAAACTGTAATATCGTGGTACAATGAGGAGGCCTTTCCAAGGGTAATAAAGAAACATCCGGTCCAGCGATTTAATATCAGTACGATAGTATACCGGAAGCCTCGTACAATCAAGGTTGGAATGTGATCATTTTAAAACGGAAATTTTACTCGAAACTTAGTTACGTCTTTGCTAAAGGGGGGGGGGGGGGAAATGATATTATGGTAACTTCATTTTTATTATTGATGAGAAAAGTTAAGCAGCATTTGCATTGGAAATTTATTAATTATTTCAAGTACGATTTTTTTTTAAAAGTCACCAAAAAATACTTCTATTCTCGGTGACAATTGTGTTTTCCCTTTTAGTGGTCAAAGCACTTGTATTTCTAAAGAAGCTGGTTTTATCAATCCGTTACTTTCTTATTTTTTAATATATTTTCGTTATATCTTTCTAATCATTCATTCATCCCCTTATCAGGGAACGAACCTACTCTTAGTATCACTTTTTTATTTCCTAATTCTACATTTTCATAACACAATTAGTACGCAAAAATTCGTCTAAAAGGTTAAAACACAATTTTATTAATTGTGCTTTAATGTTTCAAAAGCATTCAAAGCTATACCTTAGCTCCATAATTTGTATAACAATCTATTCTTATGCAGCTAATTACTCGGAGATTCTCACAGTACCGTTGACAAATACTATAATGCTTTATAGTAGTAAAGATATTAAATAACGGGAAGCCAAATAAGAGAACGGCTGAAAATGCAAGATTTGATTAAAACAGCGAAAATGTCTTTCAGCTTGGCATCAGAGAAATCATTAACGACTGGCTCATTGTTCCACGGGCCTACGCTCTGGTTGTACATTAATAGTGAGGGCACGTCTATATATGACATATGACATTTCTGGCCTAATTAAGAGAGCGGCCTTTTGTTTCCGTGACCACTCATAAACGTGAGAAATGTGTAATACTTATTTCAAAATTTTTTGTACTTTATATATTTGGGTTAGAAAAGCGAGTTTTGTAAGAAATTTCAATTTTTTTTTTACGCTTCACCTCTTTCATCCCACACATGGAAAGGGTTCGGCAGAGTGAGACTGCAGTCCCGTGGACCTAGTGTTAGAACACTCCATTGCTTAGTCCCTGCTTTCCCTCCGTCCCGCTTTCCGTCTTTTTATTTTCCTAGGCATTGCGTGTTGATGGCAGAACTCACTCCGCGCTTTGCTTAGTTTTGCCAGAGCAGAAGAAACTGGACAATAGAACATCATCTTCCCCGACTGGTCGAAACCAGAACCCTCGCGTTACAGGCAGACGACGGTGCGCCCTGCACAGCCACGAGGTCCTAATTTTCAATAATTATCCTCCCGTATTCGTCGTAACCACATTTATATAAGCGCTAAGTTTTCATAATGAAATCTCCGTCCAGAACATTTTTATAATTAAATTTGCTTTCGAACTTACGGTTACAAAATACCTAAATAACTTAAGCTAAGACAAGATCAATTAATGAACACGTTCCTGCATTCTAACTAAGCTAAAGCTAATTACAGCTTCATTATATGATCATACAAACATTAAACAAGTTTGGAGATCGAATTCCTCTATAGCAACAAGCTTTTCCAAAGTGAATTTCGAATTAAATTTCACCATTATTAACTTAAAAAAAAGCTCCCTAGGACACGATAGAGCTTCTTCATTATTCAAATTTTTTGGTCTAGTATGGGTTATATATTTTCTGCGTACTATTTTTGTTTACTAAGCATTTTATGAGTAACGTAGAAATAAAAAGTTACACTGAAGCAAATAATTTGTTGATATAATAACGAATGATTAAATACTTTAATAGAAAATATATTAAAGTTTGAACGCGATTTGAACCAGCGCCTCTCGAAAATTGCTCAAACTCTTTGAGCTTTAAGTCATGCGTTCTTCTTTCTTTAGATATATGCGTTGTTAACATCTCTGTTGGGTGATTTGCAGAAACTGTAGAATGAGTTCCATTCCAAAACCTCGATAACACAACACATTGTGAATACAAGAAAAGAAATAACGGTGAGCATTGTTACTAGGTTCTTTCCGTTTAATCTATACTCGGGATAGAGCATAAAGCTGAACAAAAATCGTATAAAATACTATGAACATGCCATTGATTGCGGAGTTAGACAAAAAGAGAGCTTTTACGCCATTATGTAAAATTACCAATCCTTTTATAAAATCCGTCGAGAAGAGTCAATGGATTATTATAATACGTCCCAACAATATTGTACGTACCAAAAAGAACTCGCATTGAAGGATAAAATAACATTTTATTTGTAAAAACAGTATGTATAAAATTGAATTGTCATTTTTATCATAAAAGATCACAGCGACAGTGTATATTTGCTTTTGTACGCGCGTGGAAAAGGAAACGTTTGGTTCAAATTGGATTTTACTTGCTTGTTGAGATTATTTTTTTATATATTTTTAATACAAAAAATGATTACACAACGCTGCATAGAATCTAAATATTAACACGACGGTTTTAGGTTCAATTCCTACTTGCAAGAAGGAAGTGTTTTCATTTTCTAGCACTGGCAACAAGACAGAACACGGCTTTTTGTTCTCTTTTTTTCCACACAATTCGCAGGATAACTAGGTCTCTCTTTCTATCTCCTCGCTCAACCTGCTGTATGCGTGATACAGACTCACAGAGGTATTTTTTATTGTTAATTAATATCAATTATCTTCTTCTTCTTCTCTTTATTTATCGCGTTTAAATAATATCAATTATATTACAGCATTAAAAAAGTACGGTAATGTAAATATATATGCTTTACGTTAATGCTCGTATATAGCTAAGTAGAAATAGGGAAGTTCGCGGAACTTAACATTGAGTTGTGTTACTAGAGCAAGAAACGAAAACAATTAATGAATCCAAATAACGATCAAACCTACAACCTTTATAACTAGACGATGTTCTGATGAGCTATAAGGCTAACGCGCCATGTAACTATGTATAAACATCAACACCAATATTTTTCTATACAAATAATTTTAAGCTATTTTCACGGCCATTGTTGTAAGGTCAAGCCTCTGTCAGATCGAAATCGGCCTTGGTATATCTAGATAACATCTCACCTAGAAACCACTAAAAGATACTCTAAAAATGCATTGTCTCTAAAATGGCAGAAAAGATGAAAAGAATGTAACTGCTGCATAAAATAACAAAGCTATCTCAGCCGCATTGTTTAGTGTAAGCTTTTAATATCTCAAGCTGCATGTCCTATTAATTTAGATCTTGCTTTTATATTATTTTAATATAATTGTATGCATTTTGAACATGACAAAAGGTTGTTGTAGTTATTATTTCATATAAGAATAATAAAATTATAGGCGTTATATACTAATGTATAAAAAGTATAGTTATAATTATTTTGTTGTGGTCATTTACATAACAAAATTACAAAATTGTAAATATGAAATGTTAAGAAATCTACATCTTGCGAGTAACTATATATATAATGCTACAAAACATTTTACGATAGGTATGTATTTATATAATAAGTATGAATAATAGAAGGTAATAAGAGGCACAGGAGGTAAAATAATGTTCACACCGTGTTTATTTTCGTTTAATTCCTCAAGGTATGTGAAATGGAAAATAGCAAAATAAAATTCCCTTCTAACATTTTTATTACTTTTTAGCATTACACTACATTCCACGATTCCCACTCGGGGAAGATAGATTTTTCAATTTCCATTTTCTTCGCTCTGGAAACTAGGCAAAGCGCAGCGTTGAGTTCCGCCACTCAACACGCAATGCCTCGAAAAAGGCGGAAATTGGGGACGGAGAATAGCAAGGACTAAGCAACGGAGTGTCTTAAAATTAGGTTCCTATGGTTCCTGCAGTTCTCTCTCTCCCTGCTATGCGCGGGATAAAAGCGTGAAGCTAAAAGAAAGTAACTTCATCCCACTCAAAGGTAATCCAAGGTACTGTAGGGAACTAATATTAAAACACTCTGTTCCTCGAATTCTGTTTTTGTTGGCGGAACTCAATGACTTGCTTACCTAGCTACAAGAGCGATGGTGTGAAAATAATTTGTTCATATAAAGATAAGAAAAAAAATAAGACAATTCCACTTCTAACACTCTTTTGTTAATTATAAAATCACTATTATAAAGTAACTACTGCATTGTACAACTACGACCGATATATTAACTTGCATAGTTTACGAAACATATCTTGTACTCAATGAGATTATACAAATATTTCCAGGAGTAACTATTGCAATACAGATATACATCCTCAGCCATAGAACATCTGAAGAGCTGTGAATATTTGGAGTGTACGCGATTACATTCCACTCATTCTGTCGTATTCATCGAGCATATTTCCTCAATTCCGTACCAACATTCACATGTAAATTGGTACGCGTCTGTTTCTATTAGCGTCGCTGCTATTCAGTCCCATTCAACAGAAAAATACGAAGGCTGCGTTCTTTAAAGTTGAAAAAAGGTATGCTTTATTTGAAAGAGAATGTATATTTTAGACGTATAGGATATATATATATATATATATATATATATATATATATATATATATATATATATATATATATATATATATATATATATATATATATATATATATATATATATATATATATATATATATATATATATATATATATATATATATATATATATATATATATACACAATTGTATATAAGTATTATTTTTTTAAATTAATAAAACACTTCGTTGACAATAGCTGAACGTAGACCATCAATATAGATAGCATGGGTAATTGATTTAAAAGTGATGAATCGACCGGTGCCGATCCTGGCGCTCGCGTGATGTATTGCTTCCTCGCGTCAAACGTGACTTCTCACTTATCACACTGAACGTCTGTTGAGCAATAAATAAACTTATCGTTTATTATAACAATTTACTTAAAAAATTACAATTTCTGACAATCTTATATGCATATTACTTGTTAAATTTAAGAAAATATATGAGTCAAACAATTAAATATAAAATATTGTTAATAAATGATACGTTAGGTTACGTTACGTTAAATCTAAGTTACTTACAATCTAATTCTCTTCTAATCTTTACAATCTAATTTTTATACACAAAAAATCGAATACGTTTCATTTAACGTTTACAAAATATAATATTTTAAAATCTCTTATATACAAAGTAAGTCGATAAGCTACATTAAATAAACAAATATCGCTTTAATAAATCATCACGTTTTTACTGAGCTTGAAAAATTTGAATAGTTACTCATTCCCTTTATAATTTTGACGGGATATTGCGTCCAAATTAATGAGCCTAAAGCCTACATCCATTAAAAAGGTTGTTTACATTTTAAAATGTAAATATAAATAATTTAATACTTTTACTTCTCTAGGTTCTTTTCGGAATAGACATATTATACTTTCCCATATAAAATTACATATAAAATCAAAGTAAAAAAATCATTTATTCATGTAGGTACACTATATACTTACGCACGTCAATTTTTTTCTACTATCATTTCAGAAAAGTGCTTTGTCATGGAGGAGAAGAAATGGCGAAAGAAACTCCTCAGCACATCTTTTTTTATAGAAATTGAAATATATGTAATATTAAATCATTTGACCGTCTAACGCTGAAACTAGAATTTCGTCTAATTCACAGCTCGAAATTTACATCCATCAATTGCGGGCAGCGCGTCATTCGCACGTAGCGCCCGTGATGAATCCGCATCGTGACACCTAGATATTGCTTATTTCGTTTGTTTGTACTAGATCAGAATTTCTATTTGACAATCACCTTGTATGTTTTGTCAATCCCACGTTATATATAAGTAAAGTTATGAAATTAATAATTTAATAAAGAAATATTTTAAATATTCTATATTTATATTTCTTGAATTGTTGTTATATATATATATATATATATATATATATATATATATATATATATATATATATATATATATATATATATATATATATATATATATATATATATATATATATATATATATATATATATATATATATATATATATATATATATATATATATATATATATATATATATATATATATATATATATATATATATATATATATATATATATATTTCCTCATTTACAATAAAAGAATATAAATATGCACCTTTTGCTGTATCTAAGCAATAATTCAATTAAATAGCTTGTGCTTTTCTCCAACAATTTTACATCTAATATTGACGATCAAAAGAAGGTAGATACAAGATAGAAAAGTTTCATTCTGAATGGATTACAATATATATTAGAGGTAAGTGGTCATAAAGCTTCAAAAGCTAGTAAAAGTTTAATTTTGTGAATGCTTTTATTTGGCTGAGTGAGATAGGCGTCGTGTACTCTCAGCGTTAATAACGAGGCTGTCTTATTGACGACATGTTTGCGTCGTATGTAGCCTGTGCTGTAGAATTACAAATCTTAGAATAGGTAAAGAGAAAACTTATATTACGATATGGAATTATAAAATTTCGGTTCTGTCTTTTCTGTCCTAATATTAAAAACGCTTTAGTTGTATTTTAATTTTCTATTAAAAAGTGAACAAATTCTCTACAATGAGCCGTCTCAAAAGAATAGTTAACTTATTAAATAAATACTATCCCAATTACTTTCTATATTGTTTAACTTACATAAATAGCAACACTTATCTATTTCAAATATTAAATATTAGGTTTATCAAAAAAATAAACTCTGCAGTGTCTAACTAAACAAATGTAATTAATAAAGTCGGATGAATACTATTAGACATATTTATGTTTAAAGAAGCCTAGATTAACAGTGTGAATTGAATATGGAATGTAAGCGAGATGGGTTCAGGTTCGAATCCAATTCAGAACAATAATATATTTACAATAACTAAGGGTAAAAAGTTAACACCACAAAATCATTTCAAATTACATTTTTACGCTGCATACAATTTTTACAATACTAGGGTAAACTTGCTTAATTCGTACCTGCGCTTAAATCGTACCTCCTCTATATCTCGGCTTGGGTAATAGTTATTAGTGCCTTTAGTACCATAAAATATTAATAACTGGCGGTCACATTGCCATATGACAAATACAAATCTGCTACGTTGCTCCCGACTAAAATATAAAGCAGGTAAGTTTATTCTTACTTTTTGAACATTTTTTTCGCATATTTCACAAGAACTGTCTTATAAGTATATCGTTCTTAAGCTGTTTACCTTATTATAATATAATTATACATATATTAATGAATGTATTTCACAATATAAAACTCCCTTGTTTGTTGACATTTTTTTTTGCAGCAGATTTGAAATTCAGTTGACACTTGTGCCTATTTCGTACTCACAGCGACTTCTTAAATCGTACCGGTACGATTTTAGAAAACTATTTATAATTTCATTTTAATTTTTAGTTATTTTTTGTATTTTATTTGTATCCAATTATTTTGTTACTATTTTAGGGCTACATGTTTAAAAAATAGCAAGATCAATATTTAAAAGCTAATATAGAAGAAAAATAACTACATTCTTTCTTCAAAGCTAATTCTAGAGACACTTGGAGTATTGTTGTCAATAAATTCTTCTGGGACATTAAAACCAGTTAAAAGAAAAACCATAGGCACTCTTGTTATTACAGGAAGTCCATATAAACAAGAGCCTGAAGTTAAAGTAGAAGAAACCAAGAAGAAGACCATACCAAAGAAGCCAAATGTAAAGAAATCGAAAATACCTAAAAAAAAACAAGAAATAGACAAACAAGAACAAGATGAAAATGACAGTTGGATGATGATTACAACATTATTCAACAGAAACAAAGAAAACATGATTAAATGCAGTAATTGTGAATTATGGATACATAAGCTATGTGCAGGAACAACAAAAAAATTAAATGTTATTACTGTGCTGACGGACAGGAATTGGCAGAAACCATTGGCTGTATTACTAAATACTAATATACTAGCATTCAATACATTAGCTACTAAGATTTTGAATTTTAATATTGTAAACCAATGATAGGATCTCAAAGTACGATTTAAGAATATACTAGTACGATTTAAGACGAATGTTCTTAAATCGTACTTTTTTTAAGTTTTTGAAATTTGCTTATTTTTCAGAAATTTAAAAGATTTACGTTGTTTTATTTTGATATACTTATAGAATATTAGTTATAGTTAATAACTTTATATAAATAACTATGTATTTTTCCTTCTCTTCCAAAATATTTGAGGTTCTCCTTAAGTGGTACGAATTAGGCAAGTTTACCCTATATTTTCTATAATAATCGCCACTTCTACAGCAATTTATTTCTACGCCCATCATCTCTTACATTTCACATCATAAACTGAAACGAGCTCGCATTCGCATACCTTTGTTGAATCTTTATTAATCTCATAATGGATGAGGGTGTGTTCTCACAATTATTACTATTTGGGAACATATTATGAGGCTTAATAAGATTACAAACAGCAACGAAGGCTTTATATATTTGCTTTTATATACAGACAGAATGGTAGTGACAGATCACTACTTTATCTACTTTACACGTATTGAAGAAATATGTCCACGGTATTGTTACTGTAATTGTAAATAAAATTATTCTGAATATACCTATATTTCTATACAATCAGCTCATATCTAATTATTTATTAGGTAAAAAATGACATAAATCTGTATTGAGGACCGTTGTGGCGCAGAGGCGTAAGCGTCTGCCTATAAACGCGACGGTTTCTGGGTTCGATTTTCACTCGAGAAAGATGGATTTTTCTATTTCCATTTTCTTCGCTCTGGAAAATAGGCAAAGTGCGGCGTTAAGTTTCGTAACTCAACACGCAATGCCTCGAAAAAGGCGGAAAGCGGGGACGAAAAAAAGCAGGGACTAAGCAAGGGAGTGTCTTAACACTAGGTTCCTATGGTTCCTGCAGTTCTCTCTGCCTACCCTGCCATGTGCGGGATAAAGCGTGAAGCTAAAAAAATATCTGTATTCCACAAATAGCAGGATGCGATAGTATAATGCAGACACTAAATTATTCGCATTATATATACTGCTAAGCCATTAAATGTATCATTATTTTAATTATAAACAAAAATATAATATTGCGAATGAATATGAAATGGCATTAATAGTAGATAAAAATGGAAAATACATATAGTGACTTCCTAACACGTGCACGTGTCTGACACGTGATATCTTAAAAATATACTCGCAATATAATTTAATATAATTTTCTATGATTTTTTTTTAATATATGTCAATATACGATTTTCTATTGAAATATTCCATAGCTTAAACAACTATATAATTTATAATACAAAATATATAAGCAGAGGTACAGCTTTCAGAGTCAGAGATTGTGGGTTACAATACTATAATATAATATAAATGTTTATTAATATTTTAGTAAGCGTTTCAATTGCCCTCACTTTGAAAGACAAGTTTTAAGTATGCATTTTAGTTTTGGTACCGTTCTAAAGATCCTGAAAAGGCGATTTGGTAAGACATATAGCCTATATTTGAACTAGAACAGTTGAATTGATAACTTATTAAGTAAATACCGCACGTTAGCCATTTTTTGGATTTGATTGAAAAAATGTACTGAGAAAAAACTCAGTCTCAAAATTTGTCTTTTAACAAAAAAGGTTCCAACTTTACCATCCCCAAAAAGTGTTAAACCAATATAACGAAGCGAAAGTCACCCACTAGTTACATATATTAATCACAAAGACGACATTATTATTTTACTAATACTGCATAGAATAATACAAAGCCATTCACGATATACCGTTTATAATTTTATAAGCAAAGTTCTAAATTGACTTTAGACTTTAATTAACATTAGCAGAGAACATAAAGCGCAGATTTAATTAGCTATGCTCTCCTAAACTTAAATTAACAGCATTATTTATTTGTTTTTATGCATTAAGTTAAACTATTACAACGTTTATTTTAAATAGTAATGCTAATGTAAATAATAGTAGATCATTTTTTTAATGAAATTATTTTTTACTTTTTAAAACTTTTACTCTGACATTATGTACAGTGGCAAAAAAATACATGTTAAGTAATGTTATATATAGAACTTTAAGTGGTTTTGAGACAGTAGTTCCTGAGATAAGCACACTACAAAAAACATACTAAAAGCTGTAATAGCTTTATAATATTTATTGAAATTCATTTCAAAGTCATTCAGACAATACATAAAATATATATTTCAAATATACAGAAATAAAAAGTTTATTTTATTACATTCAACATCATAAGCGACCAGACGTGTATGTCGTTAGCCCCATATGTCACTTGTACGAAATGAATTTTATTTTTGTCCACAGTGATTTATAAATTTAACAGTAGAAATATCGGTACTGGCAGCTATTTTTTAATAGATTTAACTTGTATTTAAGACTAACTGCTATTTATTTGTGTTTAATTAATGAGGACGTCGTGTTGCAACTGGACAACGTTTAACTGTAGACGGTCGTGGGTTCAATCCCCACTCGTAAGGTGAGTTACCTTTTTATTACTCTGGCAAAAAAAACGCATCGTTTGTTAACACCGTTTACTACAGCACATATTGTTTCCAATCGACGAGGACGACGATGACGAAGCGGTGAGCGGAATATCTTGACACTAGGTTCTCCCTGCACTGCCTGCTACTTGTGACCCAATAAAGTATTACACAAAAAGTCACAATTATAACACAGTTGATATGTATATATGAGCAATTTGGTTGCATACTCTAGTTTTATGATGGTTTTGAGAACTTAATTGAAAAATTACTAAATAAATAAAAAGAAATATGTCTATAAAAATTGAGGCAATTTTTGAAAAAACAATTTATGAATTTTATTTTTTGTAAAATTAAAATTAAAATTATATGTATAGAATACATTACTTCTCAAGTAGAATTAGTACCACGACTTTGTCCTACTTGTAGGCTAAATTGGCAGCAAACATCCAAAACACAATTTATTTTTTACTGTTGGCTACATATGCAACAAACTCGGGTCTCGTTATAATTTCACTTTGTATGCACAATATTCGATGGAAATCTCGAGCTATGCTACGAAGGCTCAAGTACGTTATATTTACCTGCTTTGAAGCAGGGCAGACAGGCGGTCAGATACTCAAATTTAAATTGGAATACTGTACAGTCTATGCTAGGCTAAATTCTATAAAAATGTTACAAATTCAAGCATTACCTAATTACGTCAATGAGGGTAATGTGTTAAACAATACATGCATGTATGTTATTTAGGTATGTTTGTTGCCATTGCTTATCCAATCAAAGAAAGCGTTTCCTAAGGAGCTCTTTTTCTGAAACTCCGTCAGTTTTGAAGCTAATTCAATGAAAATTAAAGCTGTTTACTTGAATAAATTTTTTTGCCCTTCGTATTGTAACAGTTGCCTGTTTAAAAAATCATAACGAGAAGAATCATCCCTCAGTTGCATAAATAGAATCACAATCTTATTTTTGTTTTACAATATAATTACTAAAAAATAATATAAAACAATTTATTTCAGGTTTAAAAAGACTCGAAAAATATTTATGTCATAATAATTCCTTTTGTTGGTTCAAACCAAACCACAGTATTAGTATTTTTAGGTACTAACCTAGCAATTTCAAGACTGTGCAGGTAAATTACGAATTACTAAGATACTTTAACTCGGGCATACCACTAAAAAATATAATGTGCGTAATACATTTAAAAACAGCGAGTGGAGCCGCGGGCAACAGCTAGTTTAGAATAAAATTATACGAAATTAAACTATATCATCCTTTAAGTATAACACGTCGATACCACATTATTATATATTGAACATAGGAACCTCAACCTGTACCAGTGGAACTCTAAAACACAATTAATAACTTTGGGTTTTCAAATCAACCAACAAAAAGCTTACAAAAGCTTGCAAATTAAACTCGCCTAACCAAACAAGTTTAAATGAATATTTTGCTCTCAAACGTTGCTATTTTGGCCTGTAAGCGGCGTTTTTATTATTTTTTAGTAACTGAACAATCAGATAGCAATTTGCGTTGTTAGTGGGATAATATCGTTGGAAATTGTTGTATTCTTATTCTAGTACTTTTGGGAGTTGGGGTTCAAACCCCAGTCGAGATATATATAAATTTTGTCCTATTATGCTATACTATAAATATATTTTAAAAAAATACTACACAAAGATTTTCTAATATTTTATTACTTTATTTAAAGGAATATAATCGACAACTTTAAAGCTACAAAGACATATAACATAGGATATACGACATATAAGAATCTTTATAAAATTCATCTTCTTTAAACTAACTCGCAACCACACCGCAACTTATTAATAGAATATAACATTTAATATATAAATAATAGATAAATTAAATATACACACGTTTAAATATATAACATAGAAAAGCATATAAAATATATAACAAAAAGATTTAAACAAAAAATATGAAGTCCCTCCTACTATTTACTTGCTTATAAATTCTGCCAGGCATATTTTATAAAAGCAAACGCTAATTTACAAAAACCGCTATTCCTTTGGGGCACATGAAATATATTCCATTAATTTAGCGAAGTTAACTTTCGGCAAATGTATATTTATTTTAGCTGAAACAAATTTATTCAGATAAATTAAATACATTTAAATGTAGCTGTATGGCGCGGTTATACTTGTATACAATGTGAATGTCAGTACAAAAAGTATATGTTATGCTACTAAAAAACATACATAGACATAGTATGTATATATGATAAATAAATAAATTTAAATTTGCTCCTAAATAAATTATTTGGTTCATATCTATATAATTTACTTAAGAGAAAATTAACAAGAAGAACCTTCGTAAACGGGGCGAAATAGGTATGCAGGGACCGCAGCGTTAGGAACTCCGTTCTCTCTGACTACCCCGCTAGGGATAGAGCGTGAAGTTATGTATACATAGTACATACATACGTATGTAAGAACCGTCGTGGCACAGAGGCGTAGCGTCTGCCTGTAACCCGACGGTTTGTGTGTTCGATTCCCAATCGGGGAAGGTGGATTTTTTATTTCCATTTTCATCACCCTGCAAACTAGGCAAAGCGTGGCGTTGAGTTCCGCCATTCAGCACGCAACGTCTCGAAAAAGGCGGAAATCAGGGACGGATAAAGCAGGGACTAAGCAACGAAATGTCTTAACACTAGGTTCCTATGGTTTCTGCAATTCCATCTGCCTATCCTGCCATGTGCAGGATAAAGCGTGAAGACATAAAAATACGATCTAGAGAAGAACTACGCAGTGTTTCATGGATTCAAGGTATACACACATAGCGTTGTAGGGAGAGAAGTTAGAAAAAGTGCCTCATCACCATACAAGTGTGTTAAGAGGCTTAAATAATTTCATGTTTTATCTTTACTTAAAGTTATAGTCAAGTTATTGCAGCGTAAGCGATGAAAGTATACTTGGCAAACAAACAAAACTTACGATATTTGCATGAATAATGCAAAATTAAATTTTTAAATTGAATGTTAGGTTACCCCTTATTCGTTTTGTAGGTTCATATAATAAAAAAAAAATTATCTAAAAGTTTTTAATTTGTCTACACAAAAGTAATATAATAATAATTAGAAGAAAAATTCATAATTGAAACAAAAGAAGAATGTAATGATTTGAAACTTTCCATATAATTAATATATAAACTCTTAATATCTAAAATAACATTTAAAATTAGTTGGATTTATAGGTATGAATTCAATACAATGTATAACATAACAGATTAAAAATATTTTATGCAATATTTTGTGTACGTGTTTACATAATTGATTAGAGCCTTATTTTCATAGAATCTTCAAATATTTTAGAAGACAAATATCCAACTCAAAAGGATCACTTAAAGGTGAAAGGAATTGGGAATATAAATAAACTAAGTGAAAAATTAGCATCGCCACGGGTGAACCACATGAATAATGAATGGACTCCTTAGTAATATTCTGTTAAAATTACTGAAACATTCTGAAAAGTAGGTTGAAGTAAGTAATTGGTATTTTCATTTATTTAGGCTATGTAGAGGTGCGTGTTGGGTATTGAAATAGTTCTACAATTGTGACAAAGTGGGGACGGAGTAAGCAGGGACTAAGTAACGGAGTGTCTTAACACTAGGTTCGTATAGTTCCTGCAGTTCCCTCTGCCTACCCTGCCATGTGCGGGATAAAACGTGAAGCTAAGTAATTGACAAATATTTTAATATTATTTTTCGTCTAATTTTTGAGACGTAGCACGTTGAGAGATAAAAATAGCAAAGCGACGAAATGAAAATGAGCTCCATTCCTTCGAGTGAAGCTCTAACATACGTGTAGTATGCATTTGTAATGTTTTTACAGTTCAGTAACTCAAAAGGGAAAATGAAATTCTAACAAGTTCACTTTGTTATGTATTTATGTCCCGTGTCAAGTTTATTGTTGTCAAAATTGAGTAGTAGTATCGAGTTAAAATTGATATTGAATATTCAAATCTATAACATACAGTGTAGATAATATCTAACTTTTAAGTCGACACAATCAACAGATGTGGGCACTTTAAGGGTCGTTTTTGCCACATCTTTTATCTGATGCGTTTAAATATATAGAATTAGTAATCTTTCATCACAATAATTATTCAAATTTGTATGTGTAATTCAATTTATACCAAATGAGTACACATACTTATAAATTATACGTTCTATTAACATAATTGGTCAAAACAATCAATAATGTTAAAATAAGTACTAAATATTTTCTACAAATTCTTCAATCCTAGGAAATATTTTCAGTCAAATATACAAAACTTTTTTTAAAAAACTGCAAATATTGTAACTTTAGAGATGTGATAGTAAAAAGTCATCAAAATATATTCAACATATTTTTATTTATACTATGTACCTATTTTACGAAAGTATAGTTTGCTATTAGTTATTAGAATTACTATGTAGGTGTTCCTATAATGTAGTATTACGTTTTAGGTGGTTGGAGAAATGAAACATTATTTTAGTTTTATTTCATTGTTTTTTTTTTTTAATGCGAAATGAATAAAGATGAAATAGAATCCAGGTTAATAATATGGTGATGGTGGCAAATTCGATCATCACCAGAAGGAACAAGACGGCTAATATTCGTGTCACCACTCTAATAAGCCAAAGTTCTGTACTGCGTTCTGCCTAAAAAATATTATTACAAATTATTTTTAAAATATATATAAAACAATAAATACACATACAAAACAATAATAATACATCACTGCATTCTCTAAACTGATTAAATGTTAATCAATTAAAATCTAAGGTGGATTTCGTAATTTAAATTGGAAAACGTAACAAGGTTCTCTCCGACTGCAGTTCATATTATAATATATATATGTATACTCGTAATTATACTGTACACCTTCTAGCTACGTAATACACTGGCTTAATCATTAATTTAGCCTACGGCGGGCGGATCCTACGATCTAAGAATAAGGAAAGTGACTTAAACATCAAGATATATATGTTTAAATAATTATTTTTTCATTCCTGCCCTGTTTTATGAAATCAATATTTTGAAATAAATATTAATATCTACTTAAGGTAATAATAAACGATGTCGTAACAATTTAATTCGTTTGTGACCGTCTATTTAGTAATAATAAAAAACTTAATCTGTTATTGATAATTCCTTGTAAAATTATCCTATTTTTAGAATATTTTTACAAGGAATTATCAATAAATTATTTAGAATTAAACCAATTTTACTTTTTTTTTATTCTAAATGCAATGTTTCGAATCTGTGACACCAAAAAAGAGCGACTTTGAAATTCCAAATTCCACTGGTGGAAGTAGAACGGAATATCTAAACTTCTGCTATAAAAGAAATACTTTTATAATTTACTTGGCCTACTGAAAAAGCATAAGCGAAACTAACACTTAGCAATCAATACCTTTTAATGTCGTCGAATGGTACTCAGTAATTTTTTGAAAGTCCTATTTTTAGAATATATTTACAAGGAACTATCAAATATTTATTGATTAAGTTAAGAATTAAACCAATTTTACTATGTAACCAATTTTAAATATTCTTTTGGAGTAGTTAATTATAATTATAATTTTATAAAAGATAACAACACATAGTAGAACCTAAAATGTCCCTTTTTGTCTTTTTACTAGAGCAGAGAAAAAAAAATAAATCAATCAAGCGGAATTGAACCTACAAATTTCACGCTTACGCTTAAACGCTGTGCTACTTGCGCCACGAAGGTCTCTAACAGAATAATCTAATTTATATTATAACTATGATGACTATGCATTTCGTATTTAATAACATTATAAAAACTTATATACATTAAGGTAGTAACTTTCAGCAGACTCAATTACCGGAGAGCAAAAATATATCACATAATAAACAAAAAAGACAATGCCACTTCTAATTTAAGCTGTTCTTACCAACAGTATGTTACCTACGTCCTGTAATTGTATCCTCACGGCTACAGAAATAATATGTGGGGAAATTATACGAGTTGATTTGTTGGGAGATATGTGATTATTTTTTGTTCTCGAAATATTACTTCAACATAATATACGTTAATGTTTATGATCAAAATATATGTATATATATTTTTATTCTGATAACATAGTATCTTTTATTTATTTATATACCTATAGTAATGAATTTAACGTAGCCTCTCGTTTGGTTCCAATTTACATTTTCTTCGTAACAATAAAGATTATACATAATTTTGTTTCTGATTTTATTTATAATATATTGAAAAAAATATAAACATAAATGACATGTTATGCTGTTCAGTGGCGTTGGCCTATTTGTATCATATAATTTGATATACTTTTGAAGATATACCAAGACAATTAAAAATAGATGAAGAAATATGTAAGACCATAGTAGTATTTCTTATTTAGAATTTGTAAAAATAAAGTTCCATCTACTATCAAATTGGTAACTTTACAAAATAAAATGACTTTTAAAGTTTTTTATTTAAATAATTATATTTAGCCTCAGATTTTATTAACTATGCTACTTATATTTATACGAATATATATATATATATATATATATATATATATATATATATATATATATATATATATATATATATATATATATATATATATATATATGTATATATGTATATATATATATGTATATATATATATATATATATATATATATATATATATATATATATATATATATATATATATATATATATATATATATATATATATATATATATATATATATTCGTATAAATATAAGTAGCATAGTTAATAAAATCTGAGGCTAAATATAATTATTTAAATAAAAAACTTTAAAAGTCATTTTATTTTGTAAAGTTACCAATTTGATAGTAGATGGAACTTTATTTTTACAAATTCTAAATAAGAAATACTACTATGGTCTTACATATTTCTTCATCTATTTTTAATTGTCTTGGTATATCTTCAAAAGTATATCAAATTATATGATACAAATAGGCCAACGCCACTGAACAGCGTAACATGTCATTTATGTTTATATTTTTTTCAATATATTATAAATAAAATCAGAAACAAAATTATGTATAATCTTTATTGTTACGAAGAAAATGTAAATTGGAACCAAACGAGAGGCTACGTTAAATTCATTACTATAGGTATATAAATAAATAAAAGATACTATGTTATCAGAATAAAAATATATATACATATATTTTGATCATAAACATATTAACGTATATTATGTTGAAGTAATATTTCGAGAACAAAAAATAATCACATATCTCCCAACAAATCAACTCGTATAATTTCCCCACATATTATTTCTGTAGCCGTGAGGATACAATTACAGGACGTAGGTAACATACTGTTGGTAAGAACAGCTTAAATTAGAAGTGGCATTGTCTTTTTTGTTTATTATGTGATATATTTTTGTTCTCCGGTAATTGAGTCTGCTGAAAGTTACTACCTAAGTTTTTATAATGTTATTAAATACGAAATGCATAGTCATCGTAGTTATAATATAAATTAGATTATTCTGTTAGAGACCTTCGTATCGCAGTAGCATAGCGTTTAAGCGTAAGCATGAAGTTTGTGGGTCCAATTCCGCTTGATTGATTTATTTTCGTGTTCTCTGCTCTAGTAAAAAGACAAAAAGGGACACTTTAGGTTCTACTATGTGTTGTTATCTTTTATAAACTTATAATTATAATTAACTACTCCAAAAGAATATTTAAAATTGGTGACATAGTAAAATTGGTTTAATTCTTAATAATTTATTGATAGTTCCTTGTAAATTTATTCTAAAAATAGGACTTTCAAAAAATTACTGAGTACCATTCGACGACATTAAAAGGTATTGATTGCTAAATGTTAGTCTCGCTTATGCTTTTTCAGTAGGCCAAGGAAATTATAAAAGTAGGTATTTCTTTTATAGCAGAAGTTTAGATATTCCAGTGGAATTTGGAATTTCAAAGTCGCTCTTTTTTGGTGTCAGAGATTCGAAACATTGCATTTAGAATAAAAAAAAAGTAAAATTGGTTTAATTCTTAATAATTTATTGATAATTCCTTGTAAAATTATTCTAAAAATAGGATAATTTTACAAGGAATTATCAATAACAGATTAAGTTTTTTATTATTACTAAATAGACGGTCACAAATGATTTAAATTGATACAATATCGTTTATTTCAAAATATTGATTTCATAAAAGAGGGCAGGAATGAAAAAATAATTATTTAAACATATATATCTTGATGTTTAAGTCACTTTCCTTATTCTTAGATCGTAAGATCCGCCCGCCGTAGGCTAAATTAATGATTAAGCCAGTGTATTACGTAGCTAGAAGGTGTACAGTATAATTACGAGTATACATATATATATATTATAATATGAACTGCAGTCGGAGAGAACCTTGTTACGTTCTCCAATTTAAATTACGAAATCCACCTTAGATTTTAAATGATTAACATTTAATCAGTTTAGAGATTGCAGTGATGTATTATTATTGTTTTGTATGTGTATTTATTGTTTTATATATATTTTAAAAATAATTTGTAATAATATTTTTTAGGCAGAACGCAGTACAGAACTTTGGCTTATTAGAGTGGTGACACGAATATTAGCCGTCTGGTTCCTTCTGGTGATGATCGAATTTGCCACCATCACCATATTATTCACTTGGATTCTATTTCATCTTTATTAATTTCGCATTAAAAAAAAACAATGAAATAAAACTAAAATAATGTTTCATTTCTCCAACCACCTAAAACGTAATACTACATTATAGGAACACCTACATAGTAATTCTAATAACTAATAGCAAACTATACTTTCGTAAAATCGGTACATAGTATAAATAAAAATATGTTGTTTATATTTTGATGGCTTTTTACTATCACATCTCTAAAGTTATAATGTTTGCAGTTTTTTAAAAAAAGTTTTGTATATTTGACTGAAAATATTTCCTAGGATTGAAGAATTTCTAGAAAATATTTAGTACTTATTTTAACATTATTGATTGTTTTGACCAATTATGTTAATAGAACGTATAATTTATACTAACATAGTATCTTTTATTTATTTATATACCTATAGTAATGAATTTAACGTAGCCTCTCGTTTGGTTCCAATTTACATTTTCTTCGTAACAATAAAGATTATACATAATTTTGTTTCTGATTTTATTTATAATATATTGGAAAAATATAAATATAAATGACATGTTATACTGTTTAGTAGCGTTGGCCTATTTGTATCATATAATTTGATATACTTTTGAAGATATACCAAGACAATTAAAAATAGATAAAGAAATATGTAAGACCATAGTAGTATTTCTTATTTAGAATTTGTAAAAATAAAGTTCCATCTACTATCAAATTGGTAACTTTACAAAATAAAATGACTTTTAAAGTTTTTTATTTAAATAATTATATTTAGCCTCAGACTTTATTAACTATGCTACTTATATTTATACGAATATATATATAGATCATATTTTTCTTATACATTTCTATTTTCCATCTTATCTTATAATCGATCTTGGATGTTTGATAATATTTTATTAAAATTAATTGAGTAATAATATAACGACCACATCCAAAAGCATTCGATTAAAATAACATTTATCATCTATAGACCTCAATTTAAAAAGTACAATTAACAAGGCAACCATATAAAAGGTAAATTCGAGGTTAAGCTGCAAACTGTTAAGAGGATGTAAACGGCTTCGGAAGCCTTACCTCTAGAGCGGCCTAATTCAAGCCTATTGAGATGTGGTTACACAAGTACTTTCTTAGGTCAAGTTCGCTTGACAGTTGAAATAAAATAGAGGGTGTTGGTACAAGTACAAAAAAATACACTTTAAAAAAATTACTGAGTACCATTCGACGACATTAAAAGGTATTGATTGCTAAGTGTTGGTCTCGCTTATGTTTTTTCAGTAGGCCAAGGAAATTATAAAAGTATTTTTTTATACCAGAAGTTTAGATATTCCGTACTACTACGACTAGTAGAATTTGGAATTTCAAAGTCGCTCTTTTTTTAGTGTCGGAGACTCGAAACATGGTATTTAGAATCAACTTATTTTTCTAAAAACTATTTTATAATTTTCAACCTCATAATTTCCAGTCTCATTTAAAAGTTGGATGTACACAATGGATCTCCAGGACTTTGCGGGAGTGGCCTTACATCATAAGCAGAAAATTGTTTAACACATTTTTAGATATAGGCGATATTGTGACGGCAACTAGAATGTTTCAAACTTTCTCATAGTGAATTAATATAGTAATTATTTGTAAAATTTTCCCTATTTTTTCTAAATACATCATATAAAAGACGAAGAACATAAGATATGTATGAAGACAAATGAAAAATGCACAAAAATAATATAAGCGAACGTTTTGTAAGAATAGTTGTGGTAAGAAATTTAACCAAAACTGAGTAACGTTAAGTAGACATTAGCAACTTAACAACCCCCACTCCACTTCACTGTTAGGGGCTCTTGAACAATATGGTCCTTGTATATTTTCTTAGGCCGTAAGTACATTGAGTACGTGAGTTTATTTTACCAACAGTAAGTGGAGTTTCATATTTCTTTATTTTTAAGTGTATCTGTTAGCATCACGACGTAACCCGCAGTATCCATAAAAAAAATACCTTGGAGGGTAAAACAAATAATCCTCATGTTAACAATCTCCTTGAAGTAAATATGCTTTTTAAATTTCAAGAAAATTTGTCAATAAAAAAAAAATGGGAATACAGATAAATATATACTTCGTAAGACACTCATGAAAAATCTTAATATAAAAGACTTGTTATAACAATACTAACTTAGAAAATTTCTATTCAAGTGTTACTACAGAATAAAATAAACCTAATTTTATACATTTTTTAACTTATATAAGCCTTTTATCACTGAAAATAAATTGATTTCGACGTCTTCACAATATATATATATATATATATATATATATATATATATATATATATATATATATATATATATATATATATATATATATATATATATATATATATATATATATATATATATATATATATATATATATATATATATATATATATATATATATAATATATATATATATATATATATATATATATATATATATATATATATATATATATATATATATATATATATATATATATATATATATATATATATATATATATATATATATATATATATATATATATATATATATATATATATATATATATATATATATATATATATATATATATATATATATATATATATATATATATATATATATATATATATATATATATATATATATATATATATATATATATATATATATATATATATATATATATATATATATATATATATATATATATATATATATATATATATATATATATATATATATATATATATATATATATATATATATATATATATATATATATATATATATATATATACCTATATATATTCTGAATAAAATAGGTTAAAGTTAAAACAAAAGAAATTGCCATTTTCACTTATAAATAATGGAGTGCGATTTGTTTTAGAAAGCGACTGAATACGAAATGCTCTAAGGTATCGAAGTGAAATAAATTGCTGATGACGTGATAAATTCAACAGAAAAATCATATAAATATATCCTCTCATGTGTTGATAGCTCAACAAAAACGGCTAATGCAAATTTTTTGAGTTCATAGTTATGTTAGGTAGTTTTCTTTTATTACTATTTTTTTTTTTAGGTTGCATTGCATCATACCCCCTTTTTTATTTGACAGTTGTATACTGCCTGGAAGAGATCTTTTAGAAATGCCTAATTTTGTTAACTGAAGTTTATTTTTATATACCTTGCTTGTATCTGTTATATGCTACACAGAATATAGTTAGAAATCAGAAGTGATGAGGCTCATTTTAATAATAATATCGAAACATACTTAGATTAGACGTGTCAAGTTTCGATTCTACTTAATTGTTGTATAATACCTAATCAAATTGAAAACAATATTTTAGTCTTTTTCATGTAAGACGGGTAGTCTTGTTTTGGAAGAGACTTCTGACTGTATAATATTAATTTTAAAATCTATTAAACAAAAAACAATATGTAAAAATATCTACTATTTTAGTGAACATAAGCCCTGGAAATTTATTTATATATATATATATATATATATATATATATATATATATATATATATATATATATATATATATATATATATATATATATATATATATATATATATATATATATATATATATATATATATATATATATATATATATATATATATATATATATATATATATATATATATATATATATATATATATATATATATATATATATATATATATATATATATATATATATATATATATATATATATATATATATATATATATATATATATATATATATATGTTTATTCCTATTTGTGCCGCCCCCTGCGATGACCCCCGCGCGGGTTGTCGTAAAAAGTCTTGTGCGAACACCCCGCGCGAGCGGTCAGCAGTAGTTGTCGAGTTGTAGCAAAAGGGGCACGTGAGACGGCCGACGCGAGCGCACGTCCTTCCTGAATCTAATATTAATTAGCGGTGTGATTTTCCCTCCCTCAGCCTTATTTGATTTCCCTTTTGTGTATTCCCTCTTGATATTGAACCTGACAAAGACAAACCTACAAAAGATAATAGTGCAAGTAACCCCTAGCGAAGAAGACTAATGTGAAATATACCACGGCGGCCGGGAACAATCAGTGTTTGTGTTGTGAATTATGAAGATAAGGTACTGTACAATTTCTATTATCCTAAAACCGACTATAAAGTAAATAATTAATAAATAACCTCCACTTCAGCACGCTTCCACAATTGCTGACCCCTACCCACTATTTAATATATATTTTCTGGTAGCAGAGCGTAGTTTCACTATATACTATATACATTTTCTGGTAGCAGAGCGTAGTTTTCATCCCTCTGGGCCCCCTTAATTATAGCGTGGTTTTCATCCCTCTGGGCCCCCTTAATTATAGCGTAGTTTTCATCCCTCTGGGCCCCCTTAATTATAGCGTAGTTTAATCCCTCTGAGTCCCCCTGATTATAGCGTAGTTCATGCCCCTGAGTCCCTTTGATTACAGTGTTATTCTCCCGTTTTGGTATTTTGGCTCTTAATTTGGTACCTAACGCACAATTACAATATAATTTGATTTCCTAACCTTTTAAAACGTGTTCGCATCGAGTTGTTTAAAAAAATAATGTTATATGAAATTTTTATACATATAATATTGAATATATAATTGTGTAGGGTGAATGTGTAATGTGTAAAATATATAAATAAATATTGAATATAATTTTATATATTAAATATAAAATATAATAAATACACATAATATGGTTACATATATTTTATAATATTACGCCTATACGTTATTACCTATCCTGTTTTAAATTATAATTGAAGTTAGTTAAAATAATTTAATATAATTTCCTTAAAAAACTAACTTACTTTAAAATATTATCCCTACACTTTTATTGTCACCCTTTTTTTTATTTTTATTTAAATGAAGCTTAAGCCTTAATTGTAGTCATATTGTATATCATATTATTTTGTTGTATTGCGATATATGTAGATGCGACGCGTCCCTGAACTTGACCGTAACTGGTTTCTTATCTCGCCAGCTGTTGTGGATTCATTGTTTATTACGAGTTTATTATTTTTTTAATATTTTAGTTGAGTTATTTGTTTACTTGATTTCTGATTTCGCCCGTTGGTAGTGGGTTCATTGTTTATTACGAGTTTATTATTTTTTTAATATTTTAGTTGAGTGATTTGTTTACTTGATTTCTGATCTCGCCCGTTGGTAGTGGGTTCATTGTTTATTACGCGTTTATTAATTTTTAATATTTTAGTTCAGTTATTAGTTTACTTGATAATTTAAAATGGCTACTCATGATGAAACAGTAAAATGTTCCTTATATACGGAAAGCGCAGAATATAGAAAAAATATAGGTGTGGTACGCTTTGTTTCCGATTGGATTGCCGATACCTCGGAACTTCTTGGCACTTCTGAAATACCTAGATTATTAGTTAGGTTCAAGGATTTAGATTCTCATTGTAATTCATTTGTAAACGCGTCCTCAGTGCTCCTGGGTGGGTTAGACCCGGCTATCGATTACCAAGAAATTAGTTATGTAAAAAGGGAAGTGCGTTTAGTAAATAAGAAAATAGACGACCTCCGGGTGCGTCAATTAGAGTTGTGCCCACCTGCTCCCGTAGTTGATCCTGTCATGGCCAGTACACCCGTAAGAATGAGTAGTAAAAATATTACTGAGCGAACTACTTATAATAGATTACCTGACTTACCTATACCTAAGTTTGATGGACGGCCTGATTCCTGGATAAGTTTTATTGATCAGTTTGACAGTGTAGTAGATTCCCAACACCATTTAACCCCCACAATGAAATTGCAGTACTTAGTTGGATCCTTAGCAGATGAACCTAAGCGGTTGTTGCTACATTTAAAAATTGAAGAAGGCAACTATGAAGTTGCTCGTGAGTTGTTGAAACAGCGGTATCACAATACACGGGTTCTTGCTGATACCTACATAACCCAGATACTTACCCTGCCGGATATTTCGAATAAATTTACAGGTTTGCGCGCGGCCTTTTTGAACCCCTTGTTAACTGCCTATCGCTGTTTAGAGCGTTTAGAGTTACCCGTCTCCTCATGGTCTTATATGTTAGTACATATATGTTTGACTAAGCTTCCCTCTGATTTGAAATCCCGTTTTGAGCGTTGTTATGGCGGTGACGCTGATGAATTACCTACCTTTAAAAATCTTACTACTTTTTTGGAAGACGAATGTCGTCACCATGACAACGTTGGCAACACCTCCCTAGTAGATTCTAACCTGACGAAATTTAAAAGTACTGTACCTAAACATACTTACTTTGCGGCTCCTCCCTCCCCTATATTAGATAGTAGACAAAAAATGTTACCTGTAATAAATAATAGTAAAAAATGTTACCTGTGTGCTTCCTCTTCCCATTACCTCCGTGAATGTCCCGAATTTAGAGCTATGAATCCTAGAGAAAGATCGGGATTTGTAAAATATTCCCGGTTATGTTATAGGTGTTTGGACAAACATTCAATTCTTATGTGCAAGCGGGACTACAAATGTTCAACCTGCGGTCGCTCATCCCATCACACTATGCTATGTTTTAATGATTCCCGTAACCCAATGTATCCCACCTCATCCAATCGCAATTATAATTGTAATTCCAAATTTAATAAACGCAATTATCCGCGTACCTGTCCTTCTTCTACCCGCGGTCCCCATATGGGCGGGGGCCAGCATAAGAAATATTCCCCTTCGCAACTCCAGCGCTCCCCCCAACGACATTCCCAGAGAGCTTCTCCCCCCAGAGAAAATGCTCCGCCCCAACCTAGACAGGTTGAAAATAATAGACAGGTTGAAAATATTATAAGATATCGTGATAATTCCTATAATAGAGAAGATAGACCCACATAGCTAGATACTTGTATTACTCCCCCTTCCCCTTACCTGAATATCTCACCCAATTCCCTTATATTATTGCCTACTGTTAAATTACACGTTAAAACTGCTAGTGGCTATTTTATTGAAGCGCGTGCCTTATGTGATACCGGTGCCCAGGGTTGCCTCATTACAACCGATCTTGTTGTTAATTACCTCAATTTGACCATCTCCCCCTCCTGTGCCCCTGTACGTGGCATAGGTAATATTCCTTTAGTGGTTTCCCGTGGTTCTATTTCCCTGTGTTTTAAACCTTTGTATAATTCCTTCCCTGAGGTGTCAACCTCTGCTATGGTTATAGATGTGATTGCCGGTACGCATCCTGAGTTTGAGTTCCCTGAGTCTGTGTTTTTTCCTAATAGTGATTTTTCCCTTGCTGACCCTACCTATAATAAGCCTGGCCCGATAGATATACTATTGGGTGCTGACGTGTTCGGCGCGCTTTTATTACAAGATAAAATATTTAACTTTAACGGCCTTACTGCTTTACCTACAATTTTTGGTTATATTGTTTGCGGTCCAGTCGCTGCCGATTATGGTGAATTAGAGCCCCCCATGACTGGAATATCCTTACCTGTCCCATCGAGAAATTCTGGAAGGTTGAAGAGACCCCTCAAACCATGATTGCTTACCCCTTAGATAACGATGGTGAGATTTATAAATAAAACCCGAAACTTACCCGTTGAGCTATCTGTATCCTTATCGCGTTAGCGCGTAGCGTTTCCTTGCGGTCTTCCCTAAGACGACTCTCACTCTTTCTTGACAAAGAAGGAATCATCAGAGTCGGTGGTCGTTTATTAAACTCCTTTAACATTCGAGGAATTAACTACAATTTTTGCTAAAATTGAAGCGGTATTAAATTCCCGGCCGTTATGTCCCTTATCTAATGACCCTAACGATCTAGAAGTTTTGACGCCTGGTCATTTTTTGATTGGCCAACCTCTTAGTGCTTTGCCGGAGTATCCCTATAACAATGTAAAAATTAATCGTTTAACTCGTTTTCAAGTAGTGCAACAGATAACTCAACATTTTTGGTCGCGGTGGCAGTTAGAGTACCTATACACTCTGCAGACTAGGCAGAAGTGGACTGATCCAGTGAATCCTCCAACAGTAGGCGAGCTAGTCCTCATCAAAGATGATAATTTACCCCTTTTACAGTGGCGACGTGGTCGCATTTCCCAAATTTATCCTGGTAAAGATAGCGTTGTGCGTGTGGTCGATGTTAAGACATCGACAGGTATCCTAAAGAGAGCCTTAACCAAATTAGTTCGTCTACCTATTAGTTAGTTACTCCCATTTTCTCGTAAACATTAGATGTTTAGGGCGGGGGCTATGTTTATTCCTATTTGTGCCGCCCCCTGCGATGACCCCCGCGCGGGTTGTCGTAAAAAGTCTTGTGCCAACTCCCGGCGCGAGCGGTCAGCAGTAGTGGTCGAGTTGTAGCAAAAGGGGCACGTGAGACGGCCGACGCGAGCGCACGTCCTTCCTGAATCTAATATTAATTAGCGGTGTGATTTTCCCTCCCTCAGCCTTATTTGATTTCCCTTTTGTGTATTCCCTCTTGATATTGAACCTGACAAAGACAAACCTACAAAAGATAATAGTGCAAGTAACCCCTAGCGAAGAAGACTAATGTGAAATATACCACGGCGGCCGGGAACAATCAGTGTTTGTGTTGTGAATTATGAAGATAAGGTACTGTACAATTTCTATTATCCTAAAACCGACTATAAAGTAAATAATTAATAAATAACCTCCACTTCAGCACGCTTCCACAATTGCTGACCCCTACCCACTATTTAATATATATTTTTTGGTAGCAGAACGCGGTTCATTATATTCATTAAATATATATTATATACAATATATATATATATATATATATATATATATATATATATATATATATATATATATATATATATATATATATATATATATATATATATATATATATATATATATATATATATATAAAGTTAGTATTTTTTTCATCCAACATGTTGTTGTTGAATGTTTATATTTAATTAACAGCGTGAACTAGACATCGCAATTTGTCATCTGTCCACGGAAACATATCGTGATAAACTAACAGTAAAACTCGTATGGTAAACGAATGGGTCCTTTCGTACATAAACGCTGTAAGGTATATACACTTCTATTCCTCAGAGCTATGAAGTGAACTGTAAAGTGGCAATAAGAGAGATTCCGACCACGGAGTTTGGAACTCGTAGTCGTTTGAAGTAGGTGGACGTCTGAATAATTAACATAAGATAGGTAACTGCTTGTTTTATTAACATGTTACTTTAATAATTATTTCGTAGTATTTAACTAAATACTTGTCATAAATAACTTTCACTCATATTAACAGCACCAATATGCCTAAATATTTTAAATAATTCCATGTATATTAAAAATCAACACAAACCAACCTTTTTCAAATGTTCTATATACTTATAGTATTTATTTATTTATTTAATAGGCAAGCCAACGTAACATACAATGTTACCTATTACAAATAATATAAATTATATTAAAAAAGCGAATTACATTGTACATCACACTTACAGGCTAGCTCAGCATGATTAAAAATAAAAAAACAACAAGTATTTCAAATCAGCAACCCTACACCAAGTTAAATACAATATCAATAGTAAAAACAACGTACATTAAATTACGCACGTACATTAATGACAAACATAAAAACTTACAACTAAAACTAACAAAGGCACACTAAACAAAATTAACCAAGACAAACAATAACTATATTAATTAAAAATAAACTAATATTTAAAAGTAGTGAATATTTTTTTTCAAACATTACAGTCACTTCTTACATTTATTGTAATATTTTTTTAATTTCTTTTTAAATGTTACTATAGAGTCTCTAAAAATATCAATATTTGCTATGTTAAATATAGAATTGTAAGATTTCACAACTCTTTTTAAAGGGGCATTTGTACCAAGGTTAGTCTTTACTATCCTGCTAAAAAAAGTGTATTTATTTTTTAATTGAGCTCTAGCATTTGCCCTCGGTATGTAAAACATAATTTTTGATAGTAGTTCGTTGCAATCTATTTCTCCATTTATAAGTTTATGTAAGAAACAAAGATCCAACATCGATCCTACGGCAACCCTACGATCGGATAGGGAAAGCGTTTTGTAAAATGCCAATATATCAGTATATCTCTCATATTCCTTTGATTTGTGATTGGCAAAATTAATATATCTTAAAAACTTCTTTTGTACTCTCTCAATCCTATCCCTATGTATTTGGTAGTATGGATTCCACACAATAGAACAGTATTCTAATTTACTTCTTATCATCGAGTTAAATAATATTAATTTAGTATGAGATTTTTTAAATTTCTTTGTGTTTCTTATGATAAAACCTACCGTTTTTAATGTTGTTTTTAATAAATTTTCAATATGGGGCACAAAACTTAGCTTATTGTCTATCGTAATGCCCAAATCATTAATTTGCTTTACATTATTTATTTTCATTCCATTCAGGTTATACGCGAAGTTAACATTTTTCATTTTTCTACTAAAAGTAATAGTAAAACACTTCTGGTAGTTCAGATTTAGTAGTGATTCATTACACCAAAAAATTAAATTGTTAAGATCTTGCTGCATTAACAATGAATCGTTTATATCTTTTATCTCCTTATAAAATTTAAGGTCGTCTGCGTAATATACCAAGTTGTAATATGATAGAAAATAAAATAAATTGTAATTATACATATATATTGGGCACAGTTGTGAGGCAAAGGCACAGCGACTACCTGTAAGCACGACGGGTTGTGGGATCGATTCTCATTCGAGGGGAATGATATATTTTCATATTTTTCCCTCTGGCAACAAGGCGAAAACGCAGTGTTGACTTTTCAAAAAATACAAGTATTCTTCAATTAGAAATTAAACAGTTACAAAAAGACAAAAACATATTTATGGAACGTTCCAGCCTCCGCAATACTCGACCAATCAACATTTTAATTGAATCTGACACAACAGTCCCTGTTATTGAATATTGAAATTCAAATGCGTAACACAGTACTGTCCAAACGATCCATAGTAAAATCGCTTATATTTTTTTGCTGAGCTAACGGAATGTACCCTATATTCCGGCCCAATGGACCGCATCAAAGCGACTGATATAGCTAGGTTATTCGTGTTCGTGACGTAAGCTAGTATTTAGCTTACCACTTGTTGCACTACGAGACCGTGCCAATAATATTTGAAGTTCACACTCAAATAATAAAACTGTGAAAATTGTGCAGTGCTGTGTTGATCGTCAATTATTGTTTTGATTTTTTTTAGCTTCACGCTTTATCCCGCACATAGCAAGGTAGTGTTAATACACTCCTTTGAGTGGTATACAAATATTTCAAATATTTGCTTAAATCATTTATAACAGCTAACTGATTTTCACGCGGTTTTTAATTATAGATAAAGTAATTCAAGAAGACGGTTTAGATAATACATACATCTTATATTAAGGTAGAGAAATTCGGATAAAGCCGTAAACGAAATACTTACAAAATGTAAAATAAATACAAAATACAATATATTTATACATTGTCGTCAAAATATGTCATGTAGATCACAGAAAATTTTCACATAATTTCCACAAATCGGTGTCAATCATACGACTTCTTCGATTTGGATATACACTATAGGCTCAACTCCTCCTACAACGAGACTATAGTCAGACAGTGTGGTGCTGTGACATTATGGTCCCAATAAATCGTTCTCATAAAAGTGAAATAACAGGAGCATTCCGAATAAAAATGTACATTTTATAAGCTTGTTATGATTTAATCAACTACTTTTACTAAAATAACGTAACACCGACGACGTGTGCTGTTATCATTTAATTATACACACACATATTCGAAAAATTTCCAGAGGATATCAAAATTTAAAGCTCTTCATCTCTTACTTAATTTATACTTGTGACCTATTCTCAAAATATAACGAAAAAGCTTAGTATTAAGTATTACCACTAAAAGCCTTTTTGAAGTAATAAATAAAAACAACCGTCTTGGCACAGAGGCGCAGCGTCTGCCTGTAAACGAGACGGTTTGTTGGTTCAACTCCCAGTTGGAGAAGGAGGCAAAGCTGTTTTCCAGTGAAAGGAGAAACACTAAGTATCACGGCTCCTATAGTTCGGTAATAAAGCGTGAAGTTTAATAGTAAATACACCAAATTCAGTCCACAAATAACATAAATTACCCCAACAATATACTCGTACGTAAAGTTTACGTAACTTTTAAACAAAAGGTCAAAGCAATTGAACAACATTGTGACCATTCGTTCAAATGTATAGAGTTTCAACTCACGACTTTATGTCTGTCAATAATAATAAATTACAGTCCAAATACAAAAGAGCGCTTGTACTTTTAAAATTAACTATTATGTATGTCTTTGCACATAATTATGCTCTTTGTTCGTAACGTGTCCAAAATTCTGATTTAATGGGTGTGGTGAAGACAATGTAAAATAAATAAATTAAATTGTCAAACATTACATTTTTTCAGACAACGTGAAAAGAATAGCAGCTCTTGTTTCTACCAATTAAAATGCCCGTCCAGACTAAACCAGAATACAGAAGAATAATCTTATTCCAGTCGAAACTTGAACACTATTAGTTTGGATATTAAACCACAACCATCCTTGTCGTGTTCAAGCAGGCATGTCTAAAATAGGCCACAATAATTAAATACTTAAAATTATTCCGCGACGTTAGGATAGAAAAACGTTTAAAACGCTATTTATAGCGGTGTAACTATCAAAATCATATAATTATATTCATAATATAAAATTATGTTAAACAATTAGCATACCGATATTTTAGATGATATATATATATATATATATTATATATATATATATATATATATATATATATATATATATATATATATATATATATATATATATATATATATATATATATATATATATATATAAAGTTAGTATTTTTTTCATCCAACATGACGTTTGTTGAATGTTTATATTCAATTAACAGCGTGAACTAGACATCGCAATTTGTCATCTGTCCACGGAAACATATCGTGATAAACTAACAATAAAACTCGAATGGGAAACGCTGTCCTTTCGTACATAAACGCTGTAAGGTATATACACTTCTATTCCTCAGAGCTATGAAGTGAATTGTAAAGTGGCAATAAGAGAGATTCCGACCACGGAGTTTGGAACTCGTAGTCGTTTGAAGTAGGTGGACGTCTGAATAATTAACATAAGATAGGTAACTGCTTGTTTTATTAACAAATTACTTTAATAATTATTTCGTAGTATTTAACTAAATACTTGTCATAAATAACTTTCACTCATATTAACAGCACCAATATGCAAAAATATTTTAAATAATTCCATGTATATTAAAAATCAACACAAAACAACCTTTTTCAAATAGTAATATACCAAGTTGTAATATGATAGAAAAATAAATTGTAATTATACATATATATTGGGCACAGTTGTGAGGCAAAGGCACAGCGACTACCTGTAAACACGACGGGTTGTGGGATCGATTCTCACTCGAGGGGAATGATATATTTTTATATTTTTCCCTCTGGCAACAAGGCGAAAACGCAGTGTTGACTTTTCAAAAAATACAAGTATTCTTCAATTAGAAATTAAACAGTTACAAAAAGACAAAACATATTTATAGAACTTTCCAGCCTCCGCAATACTCGACCAATCAACATTTTAATTGAATCTGACACAACAGTCCCTGTTATTGAATATTGAAATTCAAATGCGTAACACAGTACTGTCCAAACGATCCATAGTAAAATCGCTTATATTTTTTTGCTGAGCTAACGGAATGTACCCTATATTCCGGCCCAATGGACCGCATCAAAGCGACTGATATAGCTAGGTTATTCGTGTTCGTGACGTAAGCTAGTATTTAGCTTACCACTTGTTGCACTACGAGACCGTGCCAATAATATTTGAAGTTCACACTCAAATAATAAAACTGTGAAAATTGTGTAGTGCTGTGTTGATCGTCAATGATTGTTTTGATTTTTTTTAGCTTCACGCTTTATCACGCACATAGCAAGGTAGTGTTAAAACACTCCTTTGAGTGGTATACAAATATTTCAAATACTTGCTTAAATCAAGCAATACTCGTAGCTAACTGATTTTCACGCGGTTTTTAATTATAGATAAAATGATTCAAGAAGACGGCTTAGATAATACATACATCCTATATTAAGGTAGAGAAATTTGCATAAAGCCATAAACGAAATACTTATAAAGTATAAGATAAATACTAAATACAATATATTTATACATTGGGGTCAAAGTATGTCATTTAGATTATAGAAAATTTTCACATAATTTCCACAAATCGGTGTCAATCATACGACTTCTTCGATTTGGATATACTCTATGGGCTCAACTCCTCCTACAATGAGACTATAGTCAGACAGTGTGGTGCTGTGACATTATGGTCCCAATAAATCGTTCTCATAAAAGTGAAAAGACAGGTGCAGTCTGAATAAAAATGTACATTTTATAAGCTTGTTATGATTTAATCAACTACTTTTACTAAAATAACGTAACACCGACGACGTGTGCTGTTATCATTTAATTTTACACACACATATTCGAAAAATTTCCAGAGGATTTCAAAATTTAAAGCTCTTCATCTCTTACTTAATTTATACTTGTGACCTATTCTCAAAATAGGACGAAAAAGCTTAGTGTAAAGTTTTACCACTAAAAGCCTTTTTGAAGTAATAAATAAAAAGAACCGTCTTGGCGCAGAGGCGCAGCGTCTGCCTGTAAACGAGACGGTTTGTTGGTTCAACTCCCAGTTGGAGAAGGAGGCAAAGCGGAAAGCGGTGAAAGGAGGAACACTAAGTATCACGGCTCCTATAGTTCGGTAATAAAGCGTGAAGTTTAATAGTAAATACACCAAATTCAGTCCACAAATAACATAAATTACCTCAACAATATACTCGTACGTAAAGTTTACGTAACTTTTAAACAAAAGGTCAAAGCAATTGAACAACATTGTGACTATTCGTTCAAATGTATAGAGTTTCAACTCACGAGTTTATGTCTCTCAATAATAATAAATTACCGTCCAAATACAAAAGAGCGCTTGTACTTTTAAAATTAACTATTATGTATGTCTTTGCACATAATTATGCTCTTTGTTCATAACGTGGCCAAAATTCTAATTTAATGGGTGTGGTGAAGACAATGTAAAATAAATAAAAATAAATTAAATTGTCAAACATTACATATGTCTGTTTTTTTCAGACAACGTGAAAAGAATAGCAGCTCTTGTTTCTACCAATTAAAATGCCCGTCCAGACTAAACCAGAATACAGAAGAATAATCTTATTCCAGTCGAAACTTGAACACTATTAGGTTGGATATTAAACCACAACCATCCGTGCCGTGTTTAAACAGGCATGTCTAAAATACGCCACAATAATTAAATTTTAATTATTCCGCGAAGTTAGGATAGAAAAACGTTTAAAACGCTATTTATAGCGGTGTAACTATCAAAATCATATAATTATATTCATAATATAAAATTATGTTAAACAATTAGCATACCGATATTTTAGATGACGAAGAAATCAACTTCATTAGTAATTTAATTAAATTAATTGATAATATTCACTTAGTAGTTAATTTTATATTTTTTTTTAACTTCACGCTTTATCCCGCACAAGGCAGGGTAGGCAGAGGGAACTGCAGGGATCTAGGGAACCTAGTGTTAAGACACTCTGTTGCTTAGCCCTGCTTTCTCCGTCTATTGGGAAAATTCTAAATCAATTACAGTATAGCTTTTCAGGGTACACTGCCTACAAAACAAACATTGAATAGGAACGTTATATTACAATAGCATAGCATTTACTTAACAGTCTAGAAACATGATGAAATATTCCCAGGGTACACAAACAAAGCCAAATTATTCTGAAGGAGTTTGGAATTGTTGTTCTATACAGAATTGATTGCAAATGGCGGCGATTGTATGTATTTCTATAGATAAACTTAATTGTGACTCAGCGAAGGCAGATTTCAAGGGATTTTCCATAATTAAAGAAAATATTTTAAAAAAGTCTAAGGCTGGCTTTTTTTGTGCCGCCAGGTTATTTACACTTATGAAAAATGTAACAAAAGTATATAAATCTTTACCCTTAAATCATTACATCTATTAGTAAAAACCACATCAAAATCAGAAGCCTTGTTACAAATGTAATTTAAGCGTACATTAGTATTTGAAGAGCGACATAAAACTACAATTACTAACGACATGAAACTACAATTTCACAACAATGGTGAAAATCACTATGTCAATACGACTGATTTATAAAAATCATATTTAACAACGTATCATAGTTAGTCAATTTAAATTAAGGGTTCTGAATATTAATAAAAAACTATTTTTCTTTTAGTATACGCTCAAAAATATTAAAAAGGAAAACAATTTAATTCACTACAGGTGGCAACACTGTTATTAATAATTTTCAACAAGGCTGGGTAATTGTGGCTGCAACACCCATTATGCCTCCTCCATATATGTATAAAAATAAATTGTCTTCATCATAAAAAACGATACAACAGTTCATTAATCGTTTCACATAACGACACATTGTGAATTCAATAATATTTTGTTTATCAGCGCGTACATCACTGACAATGATTAAAACGAACTTTGTTTGAACTTTCAATATAAAAATAACGTTCAATAATTGCTTCGTATTGTATAAGCTGTATACGCTTTATATTAAGTAAAATAAAAAAAATATTGTTTATAGTATAATAAATATTTGTTGACAATAAAAATTTATTCTATATAATAAATATACATAATAAATATTTATTGTAAATGATTCAAATTCTATATCATCTCAATCACAGTAACGGAATTTTAATACTTTGCAAAGAAATCTTAGTGTCAAGACACTCCGCTCACTATTTTTGCTCGAATTCGAAATATTCAAAATTGAGTTATGAAACTCAGCACCGCGCTTACTCGGTTAAAGCAAAAACTATTAATTCATGCGAGTGGGAATCGAACTCAAAATCGTCATATTAACATCCAGTATCGCTGTGCCACAATCTCAAATATCACATAACACGGAACTTGTTGTTGTATAAAATAAAAAAAAAATGTGTCATTCGAAACACAAACTTAAGATATTAAATAAATATTAGTGTTATTTGCAAAGTTAGCTATGAAAGGATATCAAAGCCAAAGTTATAAAGATAAATGTTATAGTGTTGTACAGTGATTAGTTTATACTGTGGCCACTGCACAGTATAAAGTAATCACTGTACAACACTATAACATTTATCATTATAACTAAGGAGAATTAGAAGCTGAAAAAAAAACTATTATCGATTTCGATCAAAACTTTCCTTGGATTATAAAATTTATTTCTTTGTTTACACAAAATCTATTTCCACGCGGAGACAGTTACCAAAAGTTCGTATATAAAAACAAATTATTATAAATTATTCAAATTTAATATCATCTCAGTCATAGCAACGTAATTTTGAAACTCTTGCAAACAAATCCTTGTGTCAAGACAATCCGTCCACCAGTTTTTGGTCAAGTTCGAGAAATATTTTAAATTAATAATTTTTAACCACAACAAATTCATGCCAGTGGTTCAATGCGTGAGGTCCATATATTAGCCCTAACCAATTTCAATGCCGACGAGCCTAGCCACCCGTAATCATTCTATGATCGACCGATTGCTTACCCCTTTATCCCTTAATCGGATCTTATATTTGGGTAGCGTACTTTAATAAAATCAAATTGAACGGCTAAATGATATTGATAGTAGAAAGGGAATTTTAAGGATATTTAAGCATGATTAAATAATATATAACATATTATACAATTATACTACTATATAAAAATTAAATATATATGTTTAAAATTCCAGCCAAGTCAACGCTATGTATATAGAGTTGCATAAGCCGTTGTGACACCGTGGTACCTCAGACTAACTGCAAGCACAGCGGTATTGGGTTCAATTCCATACAGAAGAACCAATTACTGTCATTTCCTCAATTTCGAAACAAGAAAAGCGCGCCGTTGTATCCAAAAATTTACACGTGATGTTTAAAAAATTAAGCCGAAAGTGAACGAATTATCTTTACACTAGGTTCCATCTACCAACCCTCTAAATGGTATAGCATGAATCTTGGAATGAGTTTCATGAATATGTACCAACCAACTTAGCTATTAACTTTCTAAACAAAAGAACTCAATTGTTAATTAGTTAAACGCGTGATAAATAAAAAACACCAATTACTCATTACCTACGAGTATCACTGTGTTATAAGAGTTTTCTATTATTAACTTCTAATACTATAAATGTTTTCATATACGTCACAGAATACCTATATCAATGAACTTCAAACGAGTCTATTTATAATAAAACGTACAGGAATTACGTTGATGCTATTTTAAGAAAAGTTCAAAAGATCTAAGATAGCCTATACGCATTGCATTTTTTGTCACATTCAAAAAGAGTACAAACCAAGATTCTCACTAAGATTCAATTTTCTTCGCTCTGGCAACTAGGTAAGCGCGGCGTTGGGTTCCGCCACACAGCGCTCGCGCTAAGTTCCCAGGGTTCCTGCCTATCCTACTATATGCGAGATAAAGCGTAAAGCAAAAAAATAAACATATATATTATGTATTATCAACGTACGTATTGTGCATGTACTAACCACAACAGGGTCTACATTTTGAAACTAAAATTCAATTCATCTTTCTAAAGAAACTCATCTAAAATCGCTTACGTATCTCTTTTACCTATACTTCGTAAAAGATTATGCCCGCGAGGAACATACTAATATATGGCCTTCCTTTATCCTCTATAAATAAAACATTCAAAATCGATTCAGGTTACGATATTCATGATTTACGTTGTATTGTACAATTCAATTGTTCTGGAGCCCGCGGGACGTACATGGCCGGCCTGTATTTTCCATAGAATTTCCATTTTCCAACCGCACCACATTATTATAATTTAACATGTATTGAACATAAGCAGCGAAATAATTCTATATACATTATTATATTTCTGTAATTTTATAATTGAGCGATTAATTTCATATTATTTGTGAAGCAGATAATTTATTAATAGGTGTTATTGTAAATTTAAATGGTGGATTAATTATAACGATTCTAATTTATGTAATATTAATTTTTATATATTTATTGGATGTACATATATGTTTTTGTGTAAATATTGTCATAATAATACATAAATAGTATATGTGTATATATATTTTATACATTATGTCTCTATATTTTTATATTACAACGTTCAATTACACACCTTCATACTTGTTCTTTCACATAACAAGAGTTGAAAAAGAATCCTTTTAGGCATTAAACTCGCCTTTTTATCTATAATTTTTTTTTAGCTTCACGCTTTATCCCGCACATGGCAGGGTAGGCAGAGGGAACTGCAGGGACCGTGGGAAACTAGTGTTAAGACATTTCGTTACTTAGTCCCTGCTTTCTCCGTCCCCGTTTTCCGCCTTTTTCGAGGCATTGCGTGTTGAGTGGCAGAACTCAATGCCGCGTTTTACCTAGTTTGCCAGAACGAACAAAATGGAAATAGAAAAATCCATCTTCTCCGACTGGGGATCGAACCCAGAAACCATCGCGTTACAGACACACGTTGCGCCTCTGCGCCACGACGGTACTAAAAAAATTAACGAATAATTTGACTCAATCCAAATTTGATGCTTAACTTATCACACAACGGTCCCCAAAATGTTCTAAGCTTAAGTAGGTAGGTAAATTAATGAGACAGGTAAACTGATACTGAGGCTTACATGTATTGGTATCGCTTTGAGAAACTTTAATTATTAAAACATATTATATTTTCTATATAACATATCATATTATAATAATTTTTGAGGACCGTCGTAGCGCAGAGGCTACCTCTATATGTAAACGCGACGGTTTGTGGGTTCGATTTCTACCCAAAACGTGAAGCTTTATATATAAAGTAGAAAAGATTAATGTTATTAACAGAGAAAGAAAATTCTAACATAAGTATCTTGAATTTTAAAATATATTTAAAACTGTAGTGGTATATGTTATACTAAATTCTATGTCACATATATTTGCACAATCTAAAACCTAAACCGAAATGCCTATATCGTAAAATAAACATACGTTACAATGTAACACAATCTCTGGGGGTGCCAGCGTATAAAATAAATAGGAGCATAGAAAATTGTTTCGGATATGTTTATTTTAACTAATAACTACAAATCAAATCATAATAAGAAACATGGATACCAAAGAATATATAGATACTAACACAAGACAAGTTTAAATTATGAAAAATTTTATAATAATATTTTTAAGCATAGGTTGCAAAATTTAAAGCCACAAATCGATTACTTCTATGAAACTCGTGTACATATATGAAAATACAAAATATATGTCTATGCCTGAAAATATATTATGTACCTAGCGGAATCAAATAGTACGCTTCAGAAAAACGAAAAGGCACTAAAATTCTTGAATTTTTTAGATTCAAAATTTATAACAGATGGAATACAAGCAGGTTCTCAGTGCATCACAATGGTAAATAAAATACAGCACCTATATATTATAGTGACTTTCTGTCCAAAAATATCTAACATAACAATTTCATATCACGTTTCCAGCGTAAGCATTTTCTCACAGCTAAACCAATACAATAAAGCTCCACAGTTTCCTGGTAACTAATAATGACAACTGTAAACTATTTACGTAATGGCTTATACAAAAACATTGAAATTCAACACTGTAGCACTCGATATTGAAGTTATATTTTACATTACAATACTATATAAGTATGCATATTGACCCGTGTCGAACAAAGATATGAAAGAGATTTCTTAAGCATATAACCTTATTCGAGGGTGAGCGTACGATGATCCGACTTAATATACATGAACGATGCTCAAAGAAAGGTTTATATGCGAGTGAATATTTCACCCTCACACTCTTTGAAGTGTCTTCTGCAGATATCACTAAATACACCTAGTGTTAAGGCGTACCTTCTCCATCTACACTCTTATGTATATAAAATTAAAATTTGCTATTTGGTTTGTATTCTTAAAGTGTTTTTAAAAATATTACGCATTGAAGATTTTAGTTTTTGATTTAAGCATTTTTTAATAAAGAAAAACATTACTTATCGTAATGTAACGCAAGTAATATACGTAATAGCTATTGTACTGTAGTTCATTCATAGTAACAACTAAAGCCATATATCTTCTTATTTTTCCTCATACTAATCCACAGTTCTAACATGCTACTAAATAAATTAATTGAAACAAAGAAATAAAAGGACATTTAACCCATATAAAAAGTTGAGGTCATCGGAGATTTTAGGTCACGTGGAAACAAAAAAGGGTGACTTTTTCAACAGACTTCCTTGTACCCGACAAATTGATTCACCACGTCTCTATCACTAATGGGTACTTCCGGACCGGAAATTACAAGTCACCCCACTGGCAAATATTTTATTTTAGGAATATCTAAATGTCTCCTAAAAGAGGAAAAGTAAGGCTTTTATTGTCTTCAACTATGAGTATGTAACTAATTCTAATTGTCATGATTCTACTTTTATTACAAATATATTTTTTTATTTTTTTTTATACCTTCACGCTTAATCCCGCACATGGCAGGGTAGGCAGAGGGAACTTCAGGAACCATACGAACCTAGTGTTAAGACACTCCGTTGCTTAGTCCCTGCTTTTTTTTCGTCCCCGCTTTCCGCCTTTTTCGAGGCATTGCGTGTTGAGTGGCTGAACTCAACGCCGCGCTTTGCCTAGTTGCCAAAGCGAAGAAAATGGAAATAGAAAAATCCATCTTCCTCGAGTGGGAATCGAACCCAGAAACCGTAGCGTTTACAGGCAGACGCTTACGCCTCTGCGCCACGACGGTCCTCAAATATAATACTTGTATATATACGTATATATAAACATATCTTATATTACTAAAAAAAAGAAAAACTACTAAAGCAACTTAAACTTATTGTATATCTTAAACTATACTTTCTTTCATTCTACATTATCATAATTGCCATAGTGCATTGATTTTTAATTTTTTCAGTTCGACAACATGGTGTTTGTCTTATTGTAATGTCTTTAGTCATTTGTAACATTAAGACAGTCAGTATATCCATTAAGTCTTTACAGCGTAACAACGTAACAAAACATATATACATACATACATACATACATACATACATACATACATACATACATACGTACATATATACATACATACATATATATAAAAAATGTACTTGTTTATATATTTTAGTTACTGAACAAATATTTTTCAATTAAGTGACATCTAGTTTAATGGAAAATTCGAATATGAGCTTCAATAAAGAGTAAAGTAATTTAGCTGTATTTAAAACACACTTTATCTCTATTAACTAATTGAGATGTATGAGCCATTTAAAGTTTATATTCAAAATTCGTTGAAAATGCGTATTGCTGTACGTTTTATAAAATAGATTTTGCAGGTTTGCCTCTGCTTCTAATTAATAATAACACAGAGTTATATACAGAGGCAACAATTACAACATGCAGAGTGGGTAACGTTAAAATGAAGTTACAGCTTCAAATTCGACAAAAGGGATTTTGAAAACATCATTCCGTTCTTTACTTTCTTTTTACAAAATGTAGTTCCACTATTTCAAAGCAATTGAGGAGTGATGAAAAGTGGTTTACAGAATAGAATGCTTTGGGTTCACCATTTGATCCTTTACAAATTAACGATTGAATTGACCATTGAGATACGCAATTTACGTAATAAAAATAAGTTACGTAATATGAATATTATAGAATCCCTGAGGATATTTGTGTTTCGTCATCCAGGCCGGATATTTTTCTTTATTCTCGAAGCCTAAAACGCATAGTACTGGTAGAACTTACAATTAAGAAACCAATATCTCGAAAAGTCACCATATTAATCTTAATAAATATTTCCATCTTATATGTATAATAAGTTATATATATAATAGGTTTAAAATTAGCTAATATACGGTTGAAGTAAGAGCGAGAGGTATAACAGCAAAATCTCTCTATAGTTAACTAAAAGATCTCGGCCTGTCTAGAATTATCACAAATTAATTTCTAGAACGCACTTCGAAGTCGGCTTTGGTAGAATCATTTAAAAATTTGGTTAGGTAGTGGGAGGAGCTCGGACACTGAATGTAAAGGTGGAGCGTTAATGCATTTTAATGGTGCCCTTTAAACATACACTTGGGTCGCATGTCCCAGGCGCTGCTCGGAGCTCTTCTTTCTACAACACGATGGGCCCGGCATATACGGTGAATCCATGGAACGCTTCTCAGTATTGAATTTGTCTTAGTACAAATATAACTAGAATAACAATTTTTTACATTTATATGTATAACTAATAAAAAATACAGTTGAAATTCGAACTAATTGTTGTTGTAAGGCATTCGAATAATCAAAAACCCATATAGTCGAAAGTAAAATATATCGAAAATAAAAATCGGGTAATCGGGTTTTGAGCATACATATGTATGTAGCTAATACTATACTTTAAATAAAAGCAACTTGCACATATTCACAAAAATCAATGTGTATTTCTAAATATTTGGTAAGTTACGCGCGGCCGTGACACTGCCCGTTCTGATACATCTGTGCTTGCATAAATACGACTTTTAAGTACATTTAATTTAATAGGATTCGGACTACAGGTCACTGTAGTCCGAAAAATCGTAACTCCGTATAATGAAGCCGTATAATCGAGTTTCTACTGTAGTCTAATTTTACACGCGACAGCTGTGGGTTCGGTTTCCATCCGAGAGGAGAGTCTTAACATTAGGCTCGCCTGCCAAAGCTACTATACAAAAACATGCCAAAATCAAAAACCCATATTTCTATTACTCTAAAAACCCATATTTAATATCTTATTCTATTACGCCATTAACCCTTATTTATTTTATATAAATACGTCTAAATATTTCCAATACTCTCGTACACAGACAGAAATTATTCAATAGGCAACATATGTTGTGGTCTCGTGTTCTCGACATTGAGTGTTAGCAATTTGACCGAACGACTGCGGCAAACCAGCATTCTTCTAACAATGCAATATAATATCATAATATCAGTAGTGGGCATGAGTTAATTTGGTGCAACACGCTTATCTCAAGAACTATTTGGTTGAATTAAAATCTTTTTTTTAAGGGAGGACCATCGTGGCGCAGAGGCGTATGCGTCTGCTTATAAACGCGACGTTTTCTGGGTTCGATTCTCACTCGGGGAAGATGGATTTTTCTATTTCCATTTTCTTCGCTCTGGAAAATAGGTAAAGTTCCGCCACTCAACACGCAATGCCTCAAAAAAGGTGGAAAACGGGGACGGAGAAAGCAGGGACTAAGCAACGGAGTGTCTTAACACTAGGTTCGTATGGTCCCTGCAGTTCCCTCTGCCTACCCTGCCATGTGCGGGATAAAGCGTGAAGCTAAAAAAAAATATATCAATAATCCTTGCGGAAAGTGCGATGAATTAACGCAAGGCTTTTTCACAGAAAATACCACTTTAAATGAGCAGCAACTTGATACTGAGCTTGGACTGCAAGAGATGAATACGCGAACGTAATTCAGATGAATTAGTCCTGTAACTCAATCGATCGCTATGAATATAAAGAATTTGTTTGGCTGAATGGTAATATCAGTAAGCACTAGTTTGTATTAAAATATTTTTGTGTTGGGTTGGATAGTACATTTATTAACGAAGGCTATAAAGATTTAACTCATTGTACGATATACCAGCAAAGGTCAGTGTAACTGCGGTTATTTTAAATCTTTTATATGCGTAGGTAAATCTTAGTTAAATTCAATTTTGTCAATTTAGCGGCAAAATCTCAAGTAAAAACTAGTATAATGTATGTATAAAAATTATATAAGCAATTTCAATAGTAATGACATTTATAAAATCTTACAAGAATTTCTATATAAAACTAATATAACAAACGCTTTACAATCAAGGTGAAATACCCATGACTTACTTAATGCAATTATATCTAACCATTAATTTTTTCATTAGCTGTTGTGGCTAGAGCCTCATTTTTATGCAAAGCACGATCCAAACTACTGTAATGTATGTAGATCACCACAATTTCAATCCCTTAACTTTATTTCACTTAGCTGTTTAGTTGCACGTGCCTGAGTAGTACAAAGCTGGATATATAGAAAGAAGGTCGGTTCAGAATACATATAAGTACCTATATTACATACCGTGAGCGAGTCGTGGATATAAATATGATTTAAAGAGATTACATTTAACACATTTACATATATTTTCGGTAATATTTTCACTAATAATTTAATGAAATATCACTTTACCTTCTAACATATAGGTACTTTTAACAAAGACATTGCCAGCTACACATCAAAGCATTAGGCATTTTGACGAAATTAATCAAGACAGTATAAGCTTCACGTTTTTGTAACACATAAGTTATTAAGGAGATTGAGTGGTTCGATTTCCACTCGAGGAAGACGGATTTCCATTTCCATTTTCTTCATTCTGGCAACTAGGCAAAGCGTAGCATTAAGTTCCGCCACTCAACACGCAATGCCTCGAAAAAGGCTTCCGCCGCAGGGAACGAAGCGTCTTGAACACTGGGTTCCTATGAATCCTGCGGTTCCCTCTGCCTACTCTGCCAGGTGGATAAAGCTTGAAGCTAAGAAAAACAGTCATTAAGGTAGGCAGTTTAGTTTTAAAACAATCCGTAGTCACTAGTACTGTCCATGAAACACTATCGAAAACTTTTTGTATATGTATTAATTAATAGATATTTTTTTTTACTTTTATCCAACAAGATTCCTAGAAGACTTATTCTTTTATATATTTCACCTTAAATAGGTATTTCCAATCAGCGTAAAGAAAAGTCATGTAAATATAAGGAAGAGTGAAAAGTTGTATAACTTCTGGAATTTACCGTGAAGGCCAAGCCCTAGGAAAAGGAGTTCGTAGCAGTGTCTGGTCCTTACTACCAAGACGTAGACTTAGCTGTCTATGTCATTCCCTCATTACATAAACAAATTCAAAAACATTCTAGAATCATTTTCACAATGATGGAAAGTTCTAGACAGATTGAGTTTCTTTAATTAAAATACATACAACATTAAACTACTTTCATTCGAATTGATTCAAAATGTAATACAACCTCACCATAATATAATAAAATTATGTGCATGGATGCTCCATACTGTCTATAAATTTTAGGACCTCCATAAACACTCGCTAATAGGCTAATCATTCATTTGGGCGTTTCGCTAGTCAACCTTTAAAAGGATATTAAGCCCGTAATTCTATTATCAACCGGATATAAGGCCGTTCTTGTTAACGCAACTGGGACCCGGCTTGTATTCGGAGCACGACCTAAATCCCGTTAATATGTGCAAATCGCCATTTTAACGATAGTTTAACTTGATTTTATCACTTTTTGGTAAGTTTAAGTAAATAGTTAAATAGCTGTAAATTTGAATTTTCTTTTTTTTTTTTTTTTTTTTTTTTTAGCTTCACGCTTTATCCCGCACATGGCAGGGTAGGCAGAGGGAACTGCAGGAACCATATGAACCTAGTGTTAAGACACTCCGTTACTTAGTCCCTGCTTACTTACTATTCCTAATTATAAATGTAGTTATACTAGCTACGCATTCGTGATTTCACACATACACAAACAAAGCAAAATATGTCTTTACATATAATATCTAATTATGTAAATGCCTCTAAAATTTTAATCACACTAATATTGCCTCATAAACCTGTTCCAAAATACTAAAATGTCAAAGATACGTATACCTTACCTATGTATATGTACCTGGTACATACAAACTGGTCGTATGTAGATCTTTTCCTGTTAACAAAAGCTTTAAAAAAATTCACTCGCAACACAATATTTGAATATAACAAAATATTAATATTTAAAAAATAAACAAAATTTATAACAGCACAGAAGTGAAACTTTAAAATATTATACCCCTTACTGTATTTTCAAAGCAAAGAAGTTCACGTTACATAGAAAAACACAGTAAACATCGTCTTCTTAAAGCTTTTGTAACAAACACTTTGCTAAAATATATCCTTATCTCGTAGAAAATTTTACTATCATCATTATCTTTTTATATTTTTAAAAATAAAATATTACGAGGTTCTCTCGTTGTTCATATTATAGCAAAGTTATGTTGACTTTAATCGGTTCATATTTATTTTATAGGCGTTCGGCACTAGGGTACATTTTTACTTGCTATATATAGATTTTGTCACGTTTTAAATCTTTTTCCGCAGAAATATTTCTTCTATGACACGTGTAATTATTTTATTCATATTATTAAACCATAAAAAAGTGAACCTGAATTGGTATAATTAGTCAAATGAGAAAACAAAAATTAAATTATATCTCATTAACGAAATAACATAAGACCAATGTGGCGCAGAGGCGTAACGTCTGAGTATAACGCGACGGTTTCTGGGTTCGATCCCCAGTCGGGGAAGATGGATTTTTCTATTTCCATTTCCTTCGCTCTGGTAAACTATGCAAAGCGCGGCGTTGAGTTCCGCCACTCAACACGCAATGCCTCGAAAACGGCGGAAAGCGGGGACGGAGAAAGCAGGGACTGAGCAACGGAGTGTCTTAATACTAGGTTCCCACGATCCCTGCAGTTCCCTCTGCCTACCCTGCCATGTGGGATAAAACGTGAAGCTAAAAAAAAAAAAACAGACCAATAACGAAATAAACACCATCGTGGCGCAGCGGAACAGTGTCTGCTTATAGATACGATGTTTGTGGGTGAAATTTTAGAATAAGCGTCTCTGTAACATCTCTCTTACGTGTGGGTAAAATCATGCAATTCAGGAGAGAATTTTTTTATAAATATTTTAACTGATACGAAATTGAAACAAAATACAATTTACGAGTTTTATAGGATACACTTAGGAAGATAGATGAGGCACATCGAAAACCGCTTTGAATCTTAAAATTGTGAAAAATGTGAAATAAACGGCCAACAAGACCTTCATCCCTTTTTTCAAGTAGTTTCTCAGAATACTCGAGGGGGCTTGTGACTGTATATTTTTAACTTAACTTCGATTGACGTGTCGCTATTTTTGAATTTTTCTTTTAACTTTTATATTTTACCTCCATATTAATAATTTTACAATTCATTTCATTTTTGATGAAACCGCTACTAACTGAATAAATGTATTGTATGTATTGATGATTTTGTTTCAAATTTCAGAAAAAATGTTTTTATTAGAAAAACACCAAATTTATTTAAGTTACTAGTAACTAGAGAAAGAAGAGTCTCTTCTATCTCTTTTACTCACTATTAAATAAGAATGTAAGTAAAATTGACTTTTATGTATTAATAAAAAAATATTTAACATTATTTTTTTATAATATTAAAATTCAAACCCACTACTACATCGTAGATTAGATATCAAAGCTACGACAAAGTGACGTCACTTCTCATTTTATATTGGTATTTTAAAGCGACATTAAAGCACTACATTTATCGTCGTCAAGTAAATAAAACTCTAATAGAGCAGCTTTCAACTAGCGTTTTATATTTCCGGAAATAAAAATGAAATAAGGTCAGTCTTACAAATGCAAGTCTTTTGTGGTAAATCTACAATTTTCAATGACACAGTGATTTTAAACACGTGTAAGCTTTTTTTTATATTTTATACTACTTTGGGAATGTCTATTTTCTAACGATTGACTGAGAAAAAAGTTTTCTTGCACCTCATTTTGAAGATTTTATTGACACCCCGAACAAATAAATTTAATTTTAATAGTTTCTGTTATAGAACAGAAACTATTGAAATTAAATGTATTACGTAAGGTAAACCATCTTTTAATTTTTTTTTTTTTTTTTTTTTTTTTTTTAGCTTCACGCTTTATCCCGCACAAGGCAGGGTAGGCAGAGGGAACTGCAGGGACCGTGGGAACCTAGTGTTAAGACACTCCGTTGCTTAGTCCCTGCTTTCTCCGTCCCCGCTTTCCGCCGTTTTCGAGGCATTGCGTGTTGAGTGGCGGAACTCAACGCCGCGCTTTGCCTAGTTTTGCCAGAGCGAAGAAAATGGAAATAGAAAAATCCATCTTCTCCGACTGGGGATCGAACCCAGTAACCGTCGCGTTACAGGCAGACGTTGCGCCTCGGCGCCACGACGGTCCTCATCTTTTAATTTCTTATTGTTATAACAGATATATAGCAGTTCTCAAATATATTTAGTATGTAATATATATATATATATATATATATATATATATATATATATATATATATATATATATATATATATATATATATATATATATATATATATATATATATATATATATATATATATATATATTTATATACATATATATGTTATCCTAATAATTGTATTAAATGGCTTTGACAAACGTACAGACGGACGTACAGAGGTCCTGACATGTCATAGTACTAAATTCATTTTTTTACTAGCTACAGAACCCTAACTACCCTAGCAACATGATAAAATAATATTAATATTAGCATCTTCACAAGTTTTAATATTTCAATTTAAATGAAAGAGCTGCTTAAGTATGCTTACGTGTAATTCCTAAGCTACGTCGGCATACGTCTAGTCCAATCTTCTCAAAGTAATTTAAATGTAAACGTTCTCTACGTTCTCAACTAAAGGTAGATATTAAGACTGTAATATCACGTTCCCTGTACAATTAATAACACAAAGATTATTATTATTAATAATACAATTGTTTTTGACGCCATCATTGAGACACATTGAAACGTAATTGTTAAGGATTTTTTTATATGCTCTTTGTTTTTTATATGTCCTACGTTTTTTATTTTTTGTATTTTTTTATATAAGTCTTGCTACGATCTGTATACAAGGTAAAGCTGACAAAATTGGTTATGAGATACGTCTGTGTCACCATTAAACATTCATTTAAAGATATTAAAAACAGATGAAATAAAAAACAAAGCGTCTTAGCACGACATATCACAGCTCTCGTAATTAATTTAACTTTAAGCGGGACAAGATTAAATATTATGCCCAGTTCCCAACATGTTGACTGGGCATAATTCTAAATCATAAATTAAAAGAATATCAACTTTGTTGGCCTCACGTTATGGTTCAAAATAATTGTATTGACTTATATGAAATGGTTTATTTGGATTTCCGAATCGGATTGGCGCGATGGCGCTGTCTGATGCATTTGGAAACACTCATTTATCCGGTTTGAACCGTAAATTGAATTTAATGTAACGAGACTAAATATCATGCACTGAATTACTTTATAGAATAACATCATTAAAGTCTATTTGATGCTACGTACAGACGAAACGTACGTAATAGTTTAGATATATAAAAGAAAATAAGCTAATTATTAATAATATATGCAGCGACAACGTCTGTATAAACGTGAATGTCGCAGATTCAATTCCCACAAAGTACTTAAATTATTTCTTGAATGTCTTATCCCTCTTAATATATATTGTAAATAAAAAAAATTACCACTTTTACCACGTTTATCTTACTATACTTACTTTGCTATTTGCTGAAGCAAATAAATGCTACGTGATTCCGTAGCGCTACGAAACTTGCTACGACAGCATACAGGTGTGCAATAGCGATATGAATTTACTCTGTTCATTTCATATAATTTAGGGAGACGTAATAAACAGTCAACATATATATATATATACGATAGACAGTACGAACAAAAGATATAATTATTTTTAGAGTGAGAAATCTATTTATTTTTATATTTTATTGTGTTTTTTATACATTTTTGTTATTATAAGAATTTATTTTTATATTTATTTTTGTTATTTTAGTTTTTTATAACATTTATAGAGTACTGTATATAAAATAAAATGAACACAGATATGTTATGCAAAATGGTGGAATTATGTTCGAGAGATCAAGATGCTATTAAAATATATGTATCCTGTAAGATTGTTATAATAGTAATATAAAAGTGGATTTTACTTATGATATTAATTGAGTATTCCACAGTAAAAATATTCAAAATCCTTCTTTCAGTTTTGATGACTTAAGATGCAATTTTTTAAACACAGAAAATACAAAACGGACCATGTAATGCAGGCAGAATAAAAAGTGCCTTGTGTTTTTGGCATAATATTTCAGATATGTAAATATCAACGAAATATGTTTACAAAAAAATACATACAGTGGTTTATTAGGTTTGTTAGGTTATACCAGTTTTTTTTGCTAGTGTGGCGCTTAAAGACCACGCATTTAATCCTTACGATCTCAACGAGCTACGTCTTAGTTATTATTCGTTAATAATTACCACCACCACCACCTAATTCATTTTTAACAACGGGAATAAAAATAAAAATGTTAAAAATATTACAAGAAAGTACTCGTAAGTATATATAAAAATTAATTACGTTCATGGGAAAAATAGGGTTGAATAAAGAATCTTTGTCAATATGTAGCGCTTTGTAGTCAAAATATAGAAACAAAAACAGTTAATTTTCTCAAGTTCGTATAGTACTCACAATTACCGCCTACAAGCCTGGCATGTAATCATATAGCATCATGATTACCTAAAACAACACAAAAAGTTACTACCAAAACTTACTTAAAGCTTCTAAGAAAAGTAACAAAGGAAATAACATGAGATTTTCATCAATGTTTTGTATCAGAAAAGTTGGTCCTTTGTAACCCTTCGCTACGATATAAACGCGAAACGATAAGAAATAACGAAAGCATTCTTATGGTGTTAACAAAACAACAAATAACAAAGGAAAATGGTACATGAAGAAGTATATGAGAACTTTTATTAAACTAAAGTCTTATTTATTTTCTTGTTTTGTTTAAAAAAATATTTTATTTTAAAAATTAAGGAAAACATGTGATGAAAATCCACTATAAGCAGCCAAACAAGCCATTTATTTACTTATCTAACTTTCATGAGATTGATCTCCACACAGGAAATCGAATCATTCACAAAATCTGCTCCAGCGAAAAAGTGGCTCGGCATTGAGTTCCGCATCATGTTCTTTTTTTTTTTTTTTTTTTTTTTTATGTTAGAGGGAGGCAAACGAGCAAGTGGGTCACTTGATATTAAGTGATCACCTCCGCCCATTGACACCCATGAAACCCAAGGTTTCAGGGGTGCGTCGCCTACCTTTTAAAAGGTGTACGCTCGCTTCTTGAAGGTCCCAATGTCGTATCGGGTGGGGAACACCTCTGAAGGGAGTTCATTCCACAGTGCGGTCGTGCGTGGAATAAAGTTTCTTTTGAAACGCACGGTGGTACTCCGCCAATCATCAAGGTGGTGAGGATGGTATTTTAATTTGTGGCGGGAGTTACGATAGTGGAAATCCGCAGCCGGTATTAACCTAAATAGTTCTTCAGAACACTCCCCGTTGTACATACGGTAGAAGATGCACAGTGATGCGACATCTCTCCGCAGGGCCAGATGGTCGAGCCGCTTAGTGAGATTCTCGTCATCAACAATCCGAACAGCCCGACGTTGGACGCGGTCAAAAGGAAGAAGTTGGTATTGGGGTGCCCCAGACCAGAGATGAGAACAGTATTCCATGTGCGGCCTAACTTGGGCCTTATAAAGTTGAAGACGATGCGCTGATGTGAAATACCGTCTCGCTCTACTAATGACGCCAAGCTTTTTGGAGGCTAACTTGGCTTTATCCTCCAAATGAACGCGGAATTGAACGTCTCTGGAAATGTCGATACCGAGAATTCTAATAGTCGGACTGGTTTCAAGGGGAATGCTCTGAAAAACCGGGGATACGACAAAGGGATTCTTTTTCGTGGTAAACGCGCAAACTTGTGTTTTTTTAGGGTTGAACTCTACGAGATTATGAGAGCCCCAACTCGAAACCTGGTTGAGGGAAGTTTCCATTTCTGACACAAGTTTGTTCCGAAACACACTGATTTGCGCCTGAGAGATGTTTGCGTGGCCACGATATGACACATCCAAAGTACTATCATCTGCATAGCAATGAGCGTTACTTGATTGTAACATGTCATTGATATGCAGGATGAACAGTGTGGGGGATAGTACACAGCCTTGTGGGACTCCAGCGTTCACGGGTAAGGAATTAGAGCATGTACCGTCGATAACAACCTTTATGCTACGCTCCGTAAGAAAGCTAGAAATCCATTTGCATAATCTCTCAGGCAGCCCATAGGAAGGCAGTTTTGATAGTATAGCTTTATGCCAAACCCGATCAAAGGCTTTCGCTATGTCCAGACTGACTGCTAAGGCTTCTCCCTTACTCTCAACCGCAACTGCCCAATTATGGGTTAGGTAGACCAACACATCACCAGCAGACCGGCCCTGACGGAATCCGTACTGACGATCACAAATCAACTGTTGGTCCTCCAAGTATCGCAATAGCTGGCGGTTGATAACAGACTCCATTATTTTAGAGAGCAAGGAGGTTATGGCAATAGGCCTGTAGTTGCAAGGATCAGAGAGATCGCCCTTTTTAGGAACCGGGTGTACCAAAGCTGTCTTCCATGAAGTTGGGACAGTGGCTGAAGAGTACAGGTGTCGGAAAAGACGCGTTAAAACTGGAGTCAACTCAGGAGCACAAGTTTTCAGTACAATAGGAGGGATACCATCAGGTCCACAGGACTTGTGAATATCAAGTGAAAGAAGAGCTCTTCGCACGGATTTTTGTGTAAATTTTACTTCCGGCATAGAACACTTGCAGTGTGGGATGGTAGGTGGTAGTTTACCCTCATCATGCAAAGTCGAGTTGGACGCAAAGAGGTTGCCCAAGAGATTGGCTTTTTCCTTTGCATCGTAGACCAAGGTATTGTCCTCATTGCGTAATGGTGGAAAAGTTGGCTGACAGAAGTTACCTTCAACAGCTTTGGCCAGAGACCAGAATACGCGTGTTCCCGAAGGAAGACAGGCTAGTCTCTGTCCAATTCTGCCAATGTGCCCTGCCTTTGCCCTAGCCACGGCTTTTTTGAAGGATCTAGAGGCAAAGTTGTACTCCTTTTTGTAAAGATTCACTTTTGGATCCCTACTTGCAACCGCCTCGGCCCAAGCTTGGTACTTTTGCTGCTTTTGATGATGTGCCATTTTGCATGGAAGCGCAAACCAGGGCTGCGTTTTGCTGCCAACGGGCACTACAGAGTTTGGAATAAATAATTCCATGCCCTGCAACACAACGTCTGCAACAAAGTTGGCAATAGCAATAGGATCCTCTAGCGAGAAGCACAATTGCCTCCAAGGGTAGGATGAAAAGAAGGTACGCATCCCATCCCAGTCTGCTGACTTGTAGTGCCAAACACGGCGGCAACCTGCAGAACGAGGCCGAAATTTGGGCGTGAGTGGCACCGTGAACCGAATCAGGCAATGGTCAGACGATCCGAGCGGGGCGTCAACAGTGACCTGGTAGCTTTCGGGCTTGGAAGTCAGCAAAAGATCCAACAGTGAAGGTATATGATCTTCAACATCAGGTATTCGGGTCGGCGAATGAATCAGCTGTGTTAAACCATAGGCCATGGCGAAGGCGTGAACAGATTTACCCGCATGGTTAGTCCGTTGTGAACCAAGCCATTCGATGTGATGGGCATTGAAATCACCTAGTACCACAATTTCTGCGGATGTGATTTGTTGTAGAACGTAATCTGTGGCCATTTCAATATGCTCCATGAGTCGGTCAGTTTCAGCATCACCACTGTGGGACCTGTAAAGGCACGCGTAGACTCGAGGATGGTCATCACAATCTACACGTAACCATATTATTGACAGGTCAGTGCCTTCAATATTGCCCAGGCGACGGACACAGATATCATCTCTAACAAATACACATACACCGGCGCGAGGCACAAATTTATGTTCTAATTTATAGCCAGGGTACTGCAAATACGACGTATCCGCCGGAGACGATATTTGAGTCTCAGTTAAGAAGAACAAGGCCGGCTTTTGGGTCTCAAGATGGTAGTGAACCGAGTTTAAATTAGCATGAATTCCCCGTATGTTACAATAGTGCACATGGAGCACTGGGGGCGGTGCCGTCGAATTAACCTTGCGAGTATTGCCTTTGGCGTTGAGCGGAATTTTGCCCTCCCCAGAATTCGTAGGGCAGCCTGAGCGAGGAGGCTCAGGGAGGGATTCTCCAGTGCATTTCGCGCTGGTACCCTCCTGGGGTACTCTCTCTTTAATTGCCGCTATCATGTCAAGGGGGGGGGGGGGGGGGTATTGGGCCTCCGGCGCTCTCACTCACCAAACGAAGCATAGTCGCTAAAAGCGACTATTCAAACGTTGATTTTCTGTGAGAGTGTGGTACTTCCCCGGTCGAGCCGGCCCATTCAAGCTACTGACAATTATATTGCCCGCAGCGTGGTTCGTTATAAAAACGGAGAACAGAGTGTCTTGACACTAAGTTATCTCTGTATCCACGATAAAGCATGAACCTAAAACGTTTTATTCACAAAAAAATCTTAACCTGCCTGCCAATTTAAGTGCAATAAAAATCTTCTCGGGTAAAGTTACAAATAAAAAAATCTTATTAAATGTAACAAAATAGCAAATTAATCAAAAATATGTATTTACAAAGAAAATTCAAAATAATATTAAGGTACCAAACATATTAAGCCAACGATCGTTCGCGTTTCCGATTTCTATAGCTTCGTGAGTGAATGTTTCAAAAGTAGGTCAAACGTTTCACGTTCGATTTTAAATTATAAGTTTCAAACTTCTTAAAGTTTCTCTTGATAAATGATCAAAATATTGTTTATAAGGAATTTCATTATTTCTAAAAAAAATACTTTCTTAGAAATAAAACAAAAACTTGATTTTTATGATATTGTACTATACAGAAATAGCTGTAGCTAAAAAGTCAATACTCCAACTTGTAGTATTTTGTATACGTATAAGAGATACGGGCGCACGTTTCCTTTACGCAAAATTTAAAATGTAAAGACTCAAAACTAACAACGAATATGGTACCTTCATTTTATTATGGTCAATATCTTTTGTCATTTTTGTTCTAATTTATTTAAGACTGTTAAATATGTGCTAATTTCATGGAAAATTACATTTATTGTAACAAATTCTGATAATTTGATACTTTTCTTAAAAATTAAATAAGAAATTCAATAAATGTGAAAGTATTATTCCAAATAGTATTTAGGTATTTTTTTTAATTATTACGTTTCTAGGATTTCAATTAAGCACAATTTACTTCGCCAATGTCACACTGTATGGAGAGAATACAAATGAGACAGACCTAACCAATAAAACTAATAAAAGTTTCAAATGAATTTTGTTAAAAGTTTCTGGCACTTGTCCAAATATTTTATTAGCATACTGTCAATAAACATGTTTTGCTACTTGGAGAGTAAAATAAAAGCAAAATAAATTATATTATAAATAAAGAAGAAACTTGTACTTTACGCAAAGCAAAGAAGGCAAATTATTAAAAATTTATTTCAAATTTACCACCAATAAAGTGTTTTATTTACTATTTTCAGAACTTTCAGTTATAAAGTTCTAGACTAGTCATGAAAGCTCGTTGAACCCAGTTAATGTATTATATTGAAAGAAAAGTTTAAAAAAAATAACAAACTGTAGAAATAACACAAGTAATCTAATGCTAACTGTAAAATACTACTTGAGAAATTTAAGTTATGGAAATATTTTACTACCTTTATTTTTATTATTTTATAGTCTGTTTAAACCGTTTTCTATTTTTTCTATCAATAAAACCTTACGCCGCGTCAATACGCGGCGGCAATAAGGCAATCCTTATCCCTGTAAAGAAATCACAATAATACTAATGTACTCATATATAATGGCCAGGAGGGATAGTTTGACTATCAACGTGAAGATTTGGGTTTGATCCCCAACAAAAGCTTGTGACATTTAAAAAAATAATCAACTTTTTAAACTTATGAAAAGGGTTTTGTTTAGAATTAATAAATTAATATTTTTTTTGTAATGAATTTCGAAGTCATAATTTCTGTATATTAGAAAATTAAATATATCTTATTTAGTCAACTTAATTTGAATAAATTACTAATTAAAGTTTTTAAGTAGTTAGATATATTATAGTGAAATTGTCAGTTTGAAATAAAAAAATGTATTGCATTTTAAAGTTCAATATAGTGCAAAATTAGTTAAAGTAACATTGTATATAAATCTACACTGGTACAAAATAAGCTGTCTCGACCCAAGCTGTGCTTTTAAAGTTCTACTTATACAGTCGCCGGAGACTGTCATAATTTAATTCATCCTAGCAATTATGGTGGTGACGGTGAATGCAAACAAACAGTATACAAAATACGCTCTTTATCTTTGTTCTTCTGAAGTATTAAAATTGTGTTATTTCTTGTATATGTACATAATTTTCGACGATATATTATTTTATTTATATTTTGGTGTTGCCGCTTATCTATGTAATATCAATACTATTCAAGATGGATTTGAATATATACACGTCATGATTAAAACAACTAAATAGTTAGCTAAGTGTATTCATCATATCGAAAGATATATAACACATGTCACAAATAGCAGAGTAGATTATGATAACCTAATGTTAAGCGCACGTAGCGCAGCACTTGAAGAACTTAAATGAATATGTACAAAGCCCATGTGAAATGAAACTAGCCCATAAGAAATTAATGACAGCTTTTTTAAGTTAGATAAAGCATTATATTTTAATATAATACAAATAACATTTGTATTTCAATGTATTACATAAATCCGCATATTTCTTTAAAAACAAATGTGCACACTAAATACCTTTTAATAACATAGAGACGAACGACAACTATTGATAATAGGGAAAACTTCGTATCCGGTCGCTAACTGAAAATGAACAAGAAATTCGATTGTAAAGGAAATTAGATCCGCACATTGACTACGCTGGAAACGGAGATGCAACTGCGGAGCTTAGCGTGAAAATCAAATTTGTTACGGATAACAGCCAGACAGTTTGAGTCCAAACTAATTTACGTGATTACGTTGAATTTTCAAGTTGTTGCATTTAGATTGTACATATATATAATATCTATGTTTCATCACTTTTTTGAGAACCGACGAGAATTATAGTGCAGCAGTTTATGGGTTCAATTTTCTTTACCAACAAGGTAAATAGTGGCGTTGAGTTCCGCCACGTGTTAAGTAACATAATGCCTTCAGGCGGAAAGCGGGGAATGTGGTGTTTTAACACTAGGTTTATTCTGCCTACTGTTTCCTCTGCTCACCCTGCTGCTGAAATAATTTTGCTTTAAGCTGTATCCCACATGATACAGCTTGAAGCAAAATTATTTCATAATTAACCTTTAATAAGTTTTGGCAATAATTGTACGTAGAAAAGTATATTTAATATATTATATCTTAATATTTAGCAAGGTTAACATTAACGCTATGCCATATATTGAAATCTTAAGTTTGAAATGCTGGAGAAAGGTATTGTTTTCTTCGTGTCAAAACTTTAAAAGTTTCGATCACATTTCGCTATATTCTGGACATATTTACTAAACAGTCACTGTATGTGTGACAGGCTTCTTCACCCGTCCAAGCATATGTCTAATTCACAAGCATTATTTGCAGCGGCCAAGTTGGCAACGCAAGCGATTGAGCGACTTCCAAATTGGCCACTAACTGCCTGCCTGCCTAATAACATTTTTCCTGACAAAAAAGAACATTATTATTGTTGCTCCCTTTTCGTGTTATTATAGTCTTCAGCTTGTTAACATTTTAACGAAGTCAAGGTTTAATACATTATATAGGATTTTTTTGTTAAAGTAAGATTAATTTTGTTAAAGTAAGAGAGAAGACACGTAAAATTTTGAGTCAAAGCTTTTTAGCAGCCAATACTGTAATCAAGGTTAAATTTAAAAAACAGAGTGTTTTGAACCAAACTCTATTTAAAAGTATATGTAAGAAATAAAACTATATTATTCCATTAAATTAATGAAAATTTATACAATATAGTTGTAAATAACACAAAGTAACTGTAGAGTGGCTTCATTGTAAAGTTTGAAATGCAGAATAAACATTTCACGAGACAAACAGCAGCGTTTAAATCAACCAACTTCAATAAACGTAAACACTCTACTGCGTTTGTTAAACGAAAGAGATTTTTAATTAAAGCATTGTACATTAATAAGAAGAACAAAAAATAGGATGAAATAAAGCAAATATTATTGTTCTTTTATTAGTCTATTATTTAACATATTCAAACTTTATTCATATGAAATATAGTCAAAATATATTTATATTCAGAAACAGAGTGTCTTAACACTAGGTTCACACAGCTCCTGCGGTTCCCTTTTCCTATCCTGTTATATGCGGGATAAAGCGTGAAGCAAAAAAAATCATACATAATGTCAATCGTTCATGTAAACAGATAAATTTAATTTCAGTATAAATTATATACAAAATATATAAATAAATGACTATTTTGATCATGAATAAACACTCGCGCCCATTTCTCGCTGTTTTATGTTCACAGCTCTCTTCCAAGGCAAGGTAAGTTAGAATTTATTTCTATTTTTATTTTTATCAAATTACCAGTAAATGCAACATATTATAAATGAGATAATTTTTAGGTGAGTTTGTGTGTGTGTTCTTCTTTTATATTATATGACGGCAAACGAGTAGAAGGGCCACCTCATGTTAAGTAGACACCTCCCCATAGATAGACGTCTACAACATGTGAGGATGTGTATATGTTGCCAACCAAATACCCAGACCAATACCCCTTTGTGGGCTTCCGAAAATCTCACCCGCCTGACGAAACACAGTAACATATGATGCTGTTTCCTGACGGTATTCTGTGACAATTACCAACCCGGTACGAGCCTGGTTGTTTTGAGCTACTGGTGTTAGTGTAGCTTGGCTCTACCACACATATAAAAATGTTTATTTTTGTTGCTTAATCACGTCAGAACGACTGAAGGGATCGGGATGGAATTTGGATAAATTATGGTCTGGAATAACATATAGGCTACTTTTTATCCCACGGGAACAAGACAACGGGGATATATTTACCTTAGCTTTATTGTAAGGAAATAATCATATTTATTAATTCAAAGCAAAAAGAAGATCACGGGAAAAGTTAAGTTCATTCTTTTTAATAATTTTATTTAAGACAGATATAAAATAGGTGAGCAAATAATGATTTAATAATGTTAGTGTCGAATTTGTTTAATAGCGTCACGCTGTTCCACATATAGCAGGGTAGGCAGAGAAAACTTCACAAGAAGACATTCCCTATTCCATTTGAATAAATTATATATGCAAATATGTATAATGACCTATAAAATCATTATTAGAGCTTATCATATCCCAACAATAATCTAATACAATAGGAATGCGATTACAATCATATATTTAATTAGCTTTATTGCTAACGAATCGATTAATTTATTGTTATATCTGTGACAGTGTGACCGAATAAAATCGATTTGATCAAGATATTAAAATATATACTTCACATTGTGTATAGCTTTGTTACTGTGTATTTTTAGTCATTTTATGTGAGAAGGATTATATTTAATACTTTCTTTTCTTTTAGTTTTCATAAACGTAAATATCCTCTAAAACTACATATTTTGAACAAGTTATGCTAAATACAAATAATGACTTTTAAATTAAATCAAAATTATTTTTATGAAAATATTGATAAACGGAAAAATCAACATTGTACAAACTAAATGTTAGCTACTATACTAATTCTTAATTACTTACTGACATCATATCAAAAAGTCGTCGGTTTCACTATAATTTTAGCCATTTTCACATAATTTTCTTAAGGTTTGTAAAGTTTTTTTCGACACTTAAATAAGAAAAATATTGAAGAGAAATACTGCAAGCGCGACGGTTTGGGAGTTCGAATCTCACTCGGATAAGATGGAATTTTCATATTTTTCGTTGGCTTTGTTTTTCGGTTATTTGGCGTTGAAAAGGGGTGTCTTAACACTCCCATGGTTTCTGCGGTTCTTTCTGCCTATCCTGCTATGTGAAGTAATATATAAAAAAATATTAATTCGATTATTAACATAAGAATCACGACGTATCTAAATAAGAACGTATGGCTTAGTGGTTGGAAGACACGGAAAGTATCCAAGACGCGTTTAGTGCTGCTACGATAAAAAAACTTTAGTTTATTCTTGTCCTTGCCATTGTTAACAAGTATTGTAGAAGAGCTTATGACAATCATACATATGCTACTCGGTCAGCTATAAATGTATATTACTATTGGACCGCAAATCAGAGATGTTTGCCAAATGTCGATCCTAAGTATGTAGATTTGCACACCCATCCACTTTGAATGAAGTGACCATTGCTTGACGATATTTTTTGGCAGGGCGAGCAGCAAACACTAATTTATGAAATTACCATCATGGCGCAGAGGCGTAGCGTTTGCCTTTAAACACGACGGTCTCTGCGTTTAGTTCCCACTCGGAAAAGAAGGATTTTTCCAATTTTTTCTTCGCTCTGGCAACTAGGCAAAGCGATGCGTTGAGTTCCGCCACTCACCACGCAATGCCTCGAAAAGTACGGAATGCAGGGAACGTAGTGTCTTAATACTAGGTTCCTATGGTTCCTGCAGTTCCCTCTGCTTACCCTGCCATATGCGGGATAAAGCGAGAAGACATTAAAAAATTTTAAAAAAGGAAAAAAATGTTATAAATTTTTAATATACCAAAAGTTCATTGAACCAATAAATATATCTGTATTCCGTTTCCGCTATGCAGTTTTAAATATTAATACAATTTCCTACTTGTGCCTAATTTTCAATATTGTTATTGCATTTGCCTCACAATTTGTGAAAATATTTGCTTATACCGGGACTTGCATCTAAAGAGTTTCTTTACTGTCACTTTAATAAATAAATTAAATTATATGCACCTTCTAAGATTTTTAACATAAAACAGATTGCTAGTGTTTGATTTGCCTATTTAAACTAAACTAACATAATTATATAACATTTGCTACGAATTTTGCCGTCTATTAAGAAAAGCCATATTAAAATCTGTTGAGAAATTTAAAAGATCTAAAATAACATTGGTAAGAAGCGACTAAGCTTTACACTATGTAAAGAAGACAAAAAATCCTTGTTAGTATAAAAAAGTATGTTCATTCTCACTTAGGCTTTACTTTGAGGACTGTCGTGGCGCGACGCGACGCGACGCGACGCGACGCGACGCGACGGTTTCTGGGTTCGATTCCCACTCGGGGAAGATGGATTCCTTTTTCTTCGCTCTGGAAACTAGCAATGCGCATCGTTGAGTTTCGCCACTCAACACGCAATGCCTCAAAAAGGCGGAAAGTGGGGACGGAGAAAGCAGGAACTAAGCAACGGAGTGTCTTAACACTAGGTTCATATGGTTCCTGCAGTTCCCTCTGCCTACCCTGCAAAATGCGGGATAAAGCGTGAAGCTATGTACCTTCATAGTAATAATAAAAATATTTTTTTGTTATGACATATAGAAATGTACAATATATATTTTGGTACTACAAAAAGTAAACAATATAAACAATAGCTCCTACAAAAATCTAGTCACAGTCACAAATGACCTAATACTCACTAGTATTTTGAAGAACGTCTAACAATGAGATTGATTGTCCCAACTTCATACAATAACTGTTTATTATTATAAAGATGACTTCGAACAAAGCTATTCATCGTGGATCTATTTCAACTATATTTCTGACGTCACAGTCATTGTCTTATACAGCGTTGTGGAAGTTTTACCTTGGCTTTACTTGTTCGATAGTAAAATAATGTAAAAATTATATTTTCTAAACAAAATAAGTACTATATATTTCTTATATAGAAATTACTAATGGGTGTCTCCAGATAATAAATGGTAAAAAAGTTCAGTGAATTTAGATTAGGCTTAATATTTCTTATCTATTTCTCTTTGTTTCTGCTAAAATTTGGAAATTGAAAATCATAAAAAAAATAATTATAAAATGACATTTTAACAAATTTTGATAAAACTTAAAATGCACACATAGGTAAAAAATATTTTGCTACCACTTATCCTTTAAATGTCAAATAATCATTATTCGATTACCTGAAACAAGAATATAGTAATTACTAAAATGTATATTCTTATATATTCACGCTTTATCCCGCATATTGCAGGGTAGGCAGAGGGAAATGCAGGAACCATATGAACCTAGTGTTAAGACACTCTGTTGCTTAGTTTCAGCTTTCTACGTCCCCACTTTCCGCCTTTTTTGAGGCATTGCGTGTTGAGTGGCGGAACTCAACGCCGCGCTTTGCCTAGTTTCCAGAGCGAAGAAAATGGAAATAGAAAAATCCATCTTCCCCGTGTGGGAATCGAACCATCAAACCGTCGCGTTTAAAGGCAGACGCTTACGCCTCTGCGCCACGACGGCCCTCGTAAACTATATTCTTAGTACTAGCTTAAATAGATTCTTCACTGATGATTTAATTGTTGTTCATTCATCTTTGTTTTTCCTTTTCCAAAAAAAACACCCTCATAAACTTATATTATTAATAAGATATAGATATAGTGACAGATATAGTGTTTCTTTTCGTGTATAAATTACGTTACTTTTATAAATTAAATTAGGTGTTAATATACATATGTATGTATTTTACTATAACACCTGAATGTTATAAGATTATTCAAATTTCTAAGTGAAAATTTGGAAATAAAATAGAAGTCATTATATTTATAATAGGATAAAATGTATAGTTCAACATTCAGTATCCATTATTACATAATTTAAGTTAAATTTATGTAATTAAACACAAAATACAAATATAAGAAGCACGCCGAAACCCATCTTAATATGAGAATTCTAATTTATTGAGGAAATTAAAAAAGGGTCGATTGAAATGCGAAAGCCGAGTCATTTAGTAGGATGAAAAATGAGGAAAACCGTCAAGGTCGCACCTGACTGTCCAGAATGAACAAGTTAAATTCTCATTAGGGTCTGAATAATTCGCTAGAGTATCGCTGAAATCCTGAAAGTTTGTGAATCAATAAATGAATATAGCTTGAAGACTTGTCGTTGTATATAATAAATGGTTTAAGTATTTCTACTAAAATAGTGTCATAATAATACTTTTTTTTAGCTTCACGCTTTATCCCACACATGGCAGGGTAGGCATAGAGAACTGCAGGGACCGTGGGAACCTAGTGTTAAGACACTCCGTTGCTTAGTCCCAGCTTTCTCCGTCCCCGCTTTCCGCCTTTTTCGAGGCATTGCGTGTTGAGTGGCGGAACTCAACGCCGCGCTTTGCCTAGTTTACCAGAGCGAAGAAAATGGAATTAGAAAAATCCATCTTCCCCGACTGGGGATCGAACCCAGAAACCGTCGCGTTACAGACAGACGTTGCGCCTCTGCGCCACGATGGTCCTCTTATATATAATAATACTTAAATAAAATTAATTCTTTTTTATAGTAGGCGTTTCTAATCTTATATAGTCAAAAGTTCTGCCAAGTTAAAGAAAGAAAAAAGTAAAAAAAAAACTAAGTTATTTAGGCATAGATAAGGAATATTTATATTCTAGGATCGTATCACATTTGTGCGAAACACAAAAGTTTCCATGCAAATTTGTTACTCAATCACATTGTTGTACTGAAAAGGGTTCTACGTACGCCGATTGCAAAATACAATACTATGTTTCAGTGAAACATATAACTTATATGTAGGGAAAGGTATAAGGTATATGTGTGTGCTTATTACGCTTTTTTAGCTTTATTTTGTCTAAAAATTTATTAAATATATTTTACCTAGTAACATTAGTTTTGATATACATTTTAAAACTTTATTCTATCTACATTAACCATTACAGGCTTATATGTAAACTTGAACGCTGCACAAACAAAAATCTTACATTTCAAGCAAAATCTAATGCTGAGGCTAGTGAAGCTTTTGACGGAGGACGTCTCATTAAATATGGATTTCGCAATAAGAGCGCTTGGGGACTCTTGTATTTGTCTTTCGATTCTTTATGATTTTCCTAATGACAAGTTTGACAAGGGTAATAATATCAGGAATAGAATGTTCAGTGAGTGACACTTAAAACATATTAATATTGAATCAATTCAACGATTAAATAGGTTTCTTGAGGACCGTCGTGGCGCAGAGGCATAGCGTCTACGTGCAAAGGCGACGGTTTGTGGGTTTGATTTCCACTCTGGGAAGATGGATTTTTCTTTGCTCTGGAAATTAGATAGAGCGCGGCGTTGAGTTTCGGCACTCAACACGCAATGCCTCGAAAAAGGCGGAAATCAGGGACACGAAAGCGGGGACTAAGCAACGGAGTGCCTTAACACTAGGTTCTTATAGTTCCTGCTGTTCCTTCTGCCTACCCTGCCATGTGCAGGGAAGCGTGAAGACATAAAAAAATAAATAAAAAAACCATTACAACATTAGAATCAAATACTAAACGTTTGAGAGCATTTCTACGTCGTCCCAAGACAAAAATAAACGTTGAACAAGCTATATCTGCGTTGTCACCACATAAAGTCTGCTCATATAAATTTTACGTTTCAAAATTAATGTACTAACCCGAAGTTGTTTGTTACAGCAGTAAATAAGTATCGTTATACCTATCGAGCAGTCAGAATAGAAAATAAACATATTCACAATGCTAGTACGTCATAGTAGTAGTAGTTTTGGGTAACGTAGCAGTATGTATAGCGACAATTGTGGAAGTAGTAGCCACTTTTATTATTTTGTTAATTTTCAAAGTGGTAAAGAGAGAAAAATAACTTGTGAGTGCAAATTTTTATGTTCCCTTTAAGTATTTTTCCATCTCTAATATGGATTAACACCGTAAAAATTATAAAAATGTTTATTAAAAAATAGCATTCACTATCGCCAAACGATTGTTTTTTGTAACAATCTTTGGCGGATATTTGTAAAAAATCTCCCTACAGAGATGTTAATAAAAGTAATAACTTGTATGATAATGAAATAAATTACACTTACACCCGAAATGTTCAGTTAATTTTATATCAATTAATGACCTTAACGAATAAGCTCTAATGTGGATAAAAACGTAATAAAGCAGTATTAAATAGAAGATCTCTACGTGCTCTCTACGACAACAGGTTTTATCTCGAACAAACAGAGGCTCTTAATGCTTGTGCAATTAAGACCAGTGAGATAACTCATTATATCTAGACTAGACTAAGGTATTACTGTTATCTAACAATAATATGAAAAGAGTTTTAATAAAATATCTCATTAAAGAATTTTATAATAATATACTAATTATTTTTTTCTTCGTTTGTTGATAACCAATAACATTATTTTATATAATATAATCATTATATATTCTTTGTGGGAACGTTTTAATTGCGGTCACTTAGAGAGGCGAGATTTTGACCTAAAATGATGATTTCACTTTTGGTACCGTTTTAAAGATCTCGAAAATGCGGATTGATGAAAAATACAGCCGATGTTCGAAATTGAACATTTCATCCTCCCTAAGTGGGAATTGAACCTACAAACCATCGTATTTACAAGGAGATGTAGTCCAGTCTAAATATTTGAATATTACAACCAGATTTTATTTTGGCTTCGAAATCATAATTTCGTTGTGTAGTAATTCTACAGCACCTGGAGCGGTACTCAAGTTAATGAAGCATGACCGTCACAAAGGCTCTAATCTTGCAATACAAGATGTCCTCACACCAAACAGAACAGTAAGTCCGTTAGTTACCTGTTATTTCACAACACAATTCCAATGTCCTTTGTGCTCAAAAGTGAAAATCAAAAGGGAACTGAAATATTTGGACCGTTTTATAAACAATATCAATTACACGCCAGTTTCAGTAAGCAAGAAAGATAATACCTGCCTCTTTAAATTCTAATATACACTTGGAGTTGTAGCCACAGGAACGCTGTTAAGGAATAACTTTGGTACAGATAGTAAACAAGAAACGGTGAAAACTTATCCTGTAATGTATACCACATCCTGCAAAGTCTTGAGCAGAAAATGGAATTATTAATTAAGTTATGCTAACTTAAAACATATATTATGCAAAAACTACTTAAAGCTGCAGATATATATTTTTTGACATAAGGTAAAATAAATAAGGTCCTAAATAGAGAAAATGTCAAATTGTTTTGTATAGTCTGAGTATTATTATTTATAGAATAACAAAGTTAGTAGTAAGGCAAAATGCGGCTTTGAGTTCCGCCACTTGACACGCAATGTCTCGAAGGAAAGCGGGCAGCGTAAGTGTTACTAGGTTTCCGCGGTTCCTGCGTTCCCTCTGCCTACCGGTTACCCTGCTATATGCGGGATAAACGATATGTGGCAAATATAATATAGGTATATGTACAACAAACTATTCAGCCCAAGCGTCTGTCATACATTACTATATAATCATAAAGATATACAAATATTTTTTGTATATCTATATACATGTTTAAATAAATGATATGTCATTAATATTTTGCATTTATAAAGTAAATATTTCAAATTGCACACATCTCACAGCACCTGCAATAACATTACTGTAGAACCGCGTCGCATAGCAATTCCAGGGATGTTACTCAAACTATAACAACCGAGAACAATATTCTCAACACTCCCGCTGTTATTTAAATATTTATCTATTGAACATAAATAAGAACGTTCAACTGGGATTTAATTGAATTTATTTTAATGTTTCACGGTTACATAGTCTTGGTGTGATGACTATGAAGTGTGAAGGTAGATAGGTGATTTGTTTAGCAGATACATTTTTGAAAACTACGTAAAAGCTACTTCTAGTTAACAGTTATAGTGCAGAGACAGCGTCTGCGCGTAAACGCGACTGTTAGTGAGTTGGATTTAATCTCGAGGAAAATTAATTATTTTCATGTTGTTCGCTCTGGCAACAAGTAGTAAGTGGCAGTACCCACTACTGCCACTGTCTTTCCTTATCCTAGAAAAGCCACTGCAGGAAGATCATGATCATCTTTCCGCAAGTCATCGAGGCTTTGGAAGAAATCCTGGGTGGGTCCCAGGATTTCTTCTGTAGGCGATGGTTGGGCCTACGTTAGGTAGGCTTTACACCGAGGCATTGTAGTGGCATGTGCAAACGATCCTGCGGCGTCTCGTATTGATGGAGAGGTTCCGGCGGGCGGATGTAGAGTATCAGGTGTTACAAGTCCCACAGTACAAATCTGGCTGTCAGCGTGAACGCAATTACCAAACACAAAAAATATTGATAATAATAAATAAGCCTAGCCATTTTAATATACCAACAATAGTTATTAAAAAAATATACATAGCGTGATATTAAATAACACATTTTCGTATTTTCGTCGTCGTTTAGAAATATTTATATTAAATTCACTGTACTCATAAGATACTCAAGTCATGTATTTTTAATATTTTAATGTCATATAATATTTAAGTCATTACATTTGCTAGATGCAAAGTGGATAACGTTTTACGTGCCCAATTTGCAAAAAGTAAGTATTGTTAAATTATAGTTATTTTATCTAATAGCCTGACAAGCTTGCAAATATCTTCTTTGTAATAACAAAACAACAAGACGTGACTATGATGAAAATGTACCTAAAGGAAACATATCAAAATTGAACGCAGCTAGATTTGAACTTGGTTTGATGGACCAGTATGATAAACAGTACAAAACCCCTGAGGATATAAATATTTCGTCGTCAAGATCGGTTACCCTCAGTTTTAAAGCTTAGTAATGCAAAGAAGAATTTTTTCAATTCGGCTTAAATATATAGAGGATCTCGGTAATGGAACCCCTTTAAATCTGCTATTCTCAAGTCCCAATCCCAAGTACCAAGTCCAGGAGACGATGGGCCCGGCACCCTCACACAGTTATTGGAAAGCTTAGTATTTTCCTCTAAAAATAAGTATGATGAATGGCGAAACTCATCGAAGCACTTTGTCTGTCCGTCTGTTGTATTGTCTTTAAACATGGAAAGAAAATATATTCTTCCATTGGACTACTCAAAATTATAATATACAGAAATAAGACAAAATAACTAAAAGCATATACGAGTAATTCGAGCAATTCAATGAATATAACATGTAGAAGAACTTTAACTCAAGCAATATCAATATAAGGATCAGCCAAACAGCAATTCCCATATAAAATATAGCATCGTAAGGCGTCAGTGTATTATCATGGCACCCGTTACGTTTTTATTACATTTATCTCGCTTAAAACGTGAATCGCTTACAGAATAAGATAAATCACGTTACGCATTGTTTCAGTCTATTATATCTTGAGTCACGACCATAAAGCCGGCAGTAAATATTTGATATGCCGTCGGTATTTTTACAATACGACACACGTCGTTACACTGAAGTGGGGCTTTACTCGCAAAAGCTTGAATTTAATTTTAAATCATTTTAGCTTTAAGGCAATGTTTTGCAAATGTGTTATCCACTTTTCACTAGAAGTTGAATTGGACAAAGCATTGTTGTGCGGCGTAACTCTACGCCGCGCTTTGTCTTGCAGCAGCTAGCAAATAAAAATAATTTATTCTACTGAGTAAAAACCAGTCTAATGCAATCCTATCGCACCAATGTCCTGGATTAGATGATACAGGCACCAACATTGCGTTCTACGTCTCTTTAATAATTTTCAGATTTAACATTGTATTCTTGTAATAAAATGTTAAGTGATTTTTAATATTCAATTCAATTGCAATTCAAAGACATTTCCATCGGTTTAAAATAAGATTATCATCACATTGCTTTCCTCACTTCGTTTGAATTGATAGTCGAATGGTTCTTTTGTTCGAAATAGTGCGCTGAAATGTGAACGTAAGTACCAAGCATCTACCCTGGATATAATGTACCCATTCCGTAAAGGGAATATTATAAAAAGTCTTTCGCCTGTGTTTTTCCATTCTACATATGGAAAGGGGGTGATATTTTTTTCTACAAATGAAGCCTAAACTAATTTCCTACGGTTCCTGCAATTTACTCTGCCTACTCTGCTAAGCAGGATATGTCACCAGTCTGGCATGCGTTTTGGCATCAGATTTTGAGTGATCTTACACTATTAGAAGAACATATTTCGCAAATCAATATAAATATTTACAATAAATAAAATCAGACTATTATTCCTAACTCCAATAACCTTTGTACATTTCGGGTAAGTATAATAAATAAAGTAATACATATATACATATATATATATATTCATATATGGGATCAACTCAGAAGTTATACGGTCTAGTGTAGATCTGACCCAAACTGACAATATTTATGCGTGAGGACCCTTCAAAACTACAGGATGTGGGTTGACTTTCATAACTTTATACAAAAGGAGGAAACTTTATGCTTAAAATAGTAGCTTAAAATAGTAATTCAATATAGTTATTATTTCATTTTTTCACTCTCGTTTTAGGTATTAGAAATAAAAGCAAAGTACATATATACATAAAATTGGAGTATAATTTTATATTTGTGTTTGTCTGTCGTCAATATTTGTTCATGATAACCTCCGAAACAGCTTACAAGATTTTTTTAGTATATACGAAGAAATAGAAATACTATATATGTAAATATCATAAGAAATCTCATAAATCTGTTTAACCCTTACTTACTTTCCTTTTGGTCCTTTTTTAAAAACGGGCAATGTATTATCCATAACAACCCTAATATTATATCAGTAACATATTGCAATACATGTCTTGCCTAAAGGCCATCGAGCGATAGTGGAGGTCCCAAAATTGTTTGACACGATATAAAATGCTTTTAAGTACCTATATATAAATAAATATTATTTTGACAAGAGAAAAAAAAACGTTCAGCATTTCCGCGTTCAGTTCAAATATCTTACTATATAAGCGATGGTGGTTGTGCGTTCCTTTCCTGTTTGTAGAAAAGTTTTTTTTTTTTTCAAATATATTTATATTTTTGCTCGCCCTATGTCTGTTAAAAATAACGCAACAATATTTTTTTACCACTAAGTTTTGTAAAATATATTAGCCACTTTGGTAATTGGTGGATTCTGTTTAACAAAGCTTAGGTAACTTAGGTAGCTTTTTAAAGTGTTAATCCACACTGAGGATAGAAAAAATACTTAAAGAAAACATATACAATTTATACCGTTGTTAGCATCTCAAATAAATAATAATAGCATTCTCTCTCGCCAAACGATTGTTCTTTGTAATGGTCTTTGGGTAGCGAAAATTTGTAAAAATCTCCCTACAGAGATGCTAACAAGGGTATTAATTGTATAAAGTATATAAGAATTTGAACGCAGTGTGATGAAGAATGCATAGCTCAGGGGTGAGAGCACTTACATGGTTCACACGAGGGCGCGGGTTCGAGTCCTGCTGCCTTCAAAATTTTTATATGTTTTCTTTAAGTATTAAAGCTTAGTTTCTTTGTCTGTCAAGTATTTAATAATATTGTAGTATATAAAATTTTATTCCAAAACCTACTGGATACTGGCCGTTTTACTATATGAATCTAGGTGTTGTAGAGCATTGCTATGCATTGCATTGCATGTTTGAAGATGATACGATTACATAGTACTTACGACGTGTGCCTCCGAATAAAACTAAAAAAAGTAAATGATATAATGCCTCTAAAATTGGGCAAAAAATAGAAAACAAATTGTTCCTACGACACTAATACTGCATGATTTTGAAAATAAAAGTATCCATTTAATGACCGATGTTATTAGTAGACAAAATGATCTTGACAAATTTCTATACAAGTTTTAAATTCTGAGTGAAAGTTCAGTTCAATGTTAAAATTCGTTAGAGTCGGGTGAATAGCATTGGCGCCAAGAGCGGTGGCAGCTGACGTAGCAGTTAAGATTACTTGAAAACTTTAACAATGTAAATTTCTCATAAACTCTTTGTGCAATATTGTCTTTTCCTGGCATATTTGAAGACTAAATTTGAAAATATATTAACGATATGTGTTTTACTAAGCACAAAACATCTGGTGCCTTCCAAAGTCAAGTTAACTATACGGAAATAAATATAGCCGGATGTCATACACACCACAACATATTTTTAGAGCAAAAAAAAAAGAAAATATGCCAAGTTTTCCCAGAGACAAGCATAAAGGAACACGAAAAATACAATATTTACATACAATGGAAAAATGGTCATTATAAACATTATTGATTGTGGTAATTATTGTGTTAAGTACTCTTATATTTTGATAACTACATTGAACAAATATTAGACAGCATATCTTGTTTCAGAATGTACTCCTGGCCGAGGGTCTCCTTACACAAGCATTATTTGCCTAAAAGAAAACGTCCACCATTATTGTAGTGATTTTTTTATAACATTACAGTCTAATGGAGCACATACAAATCAAATTAGTAAGTAAAAGATACAAGCTGTATCTTGTGTTAAATTTTCTGCGTATTTAAATTCTATGGAGTACTTTTCGTTAGAATATAAAATAAGATTTAAAATCATAGACATATATAAACTAAAGCAATCATATTAAAACTAGTTGTCTCTCATTATAATAATTACAGCCAACAACTAAAATTGAACATTGAAAATTATAAACCGCTCATTTATTCAATGCGTAACCAATATTCCATACAATATTTAATACCATGAAACTTTCATGTTAATACATAACGCAGTGTTGTTGTGTTTATCTTGGCTTTGTATACAAATCAAATATTCATAGATCTTTCAAAGTTTGAATATAAATTAAGTGGTATATCGTGGCCGTCGCAACGGAACAATATCTAAATGTATTGCGACGATTCAATACTCGTGAACACTAGTTGACCTTATGGATATAAATATATGGGAAAAAGTAAAATTAAACCGCAGATGTCATCATTTATTATATTAAATTAAGTTAATTATAATTAAATTAATTATTACGACTAGAGTTGCTTATAATATACAAAGAATAAATCATTGTACCAATAAAGTGAAAGTGTAACTCGACTTTTTCTTTTTTTTATCACTTATAACATATAGAGCTGTGATTATAATATTTAAGTATATACCAGACTTAACTAAAATAGTTATATTTTTAAACAATGTTTGGTGACATATGCATTAAACATATAGATTAAAATATATATAAAAGTCGCGTGTTGTGTAAAATGTATTGTAAGTGGTGGTTACAATTCGTAAACTAGAATTATGTACAGACTTAAAAATAAAAACTATATTTGTATTTCCAAGATTCGAACTCGTTACTTATCAACTAAATACCAAATTTAAACTTTATTCATTCATGGAAGCATATCGACCACATTAACGTAAAACATAAGATCACATTCACAACAATAACTTACAAACAATATTTAACATAACATGTAAAATCATCATAAATTTAATTTATCAAAGAACGCTAATAACGTACGTAAACGTAACGTAACGTAAATGCTAAAGAAATATACGGCAGAATGACGACTTACGACTTACGACTTACGACGGTGTTGGGAGGGTATTTGACTTACGCGCTGTTACTGTTTTTGGAAGAACATGGCCTAATCAGGTAATTTTTTTTAAGTTACCTATAGATAGATGCGCAATAATTCGCTCTATCGAATAGCATTAAAATGTGAAAACCGCCAGTTTTCGACTTGAGCGATGTTGGAAACTAAGGGACGATGTGTATGTATGTAAAAAAACAATATAAAAAATGTCTTACTTATATTAATGAACTCTATCTACCTTGCAATATGCGAATATACGCGGATGAGTAAAACTAAAAGAACTAAGAGAACCTATCAGCAGTTAGTTTATACATATGATAAATAGGCGTTTATATGCGATACGTCAAGTGTCTACAACAAACGATACCATATGTATTGTCTAAATAGTCGACCGCGTCACAGTGACGTGTGGCGTGTGATGCGACGGGAACTACTTCTATAGTTATTATTGTATTCTTACTATGATTATGTTTAGTAATAGCACACCTATTATATTGGTGGAAAATAGAAATCGATTGGTAATTATTTATCATATAACTTTTCGCTCATAGCGAGGTAAAGTAGACAGTGGGAACCGCAGGAACCATGGAAAACTAGAGTTAAGATATAAGGCATTGCGCATTGAAAGGCGAAACTCAACGCTGCGTTTTGCTTAGTTGCCACAGCGACGAAAATGGAAATTGAAAAATCTATCTTCTTCGAACCGACAAATCGTCCTGATAACTGGCAGAGGCTCAATATATCACATAAAAGTTATCTGATCAGCTGAACAATAAATTGATGTTGATTTTAGACAATGATGAAAACAAAAAACCTATTTAATTAAATCATTCGTTACACTCATTCATGATATCGAACTAACAATGATAATATAAAATACGAGATAACAAAAAAAAAGTAAGTTAATCATAATGTAGGCTTATATCTAATCTGCATAGTGCCAGTATATGTGGTTAACCCATAAATAATGTGGACTTAACGATGTATATATATATATATATATATATATATATATATATATATATATATATATATATATATATATATATATATATATATATATATATATATATATATATATATATATATATATATATATATATATATATATATATATATATATATAAATGTATATATACATATCTAAATATGCTTGCAAAACCTAAGTTGACTCTACACGCTTTTTACCAGTGACAGGATCAAGAAATGCGTGAGTCATATACTTACTACACTTAAATAAAGCAAATTAACGTGAGCTATAGTTTTTTAAATTGATTTTAATACTTTTCTTAATAATATTTAGATATTTCTTAGTAGTAGCATTAGTTTCAAACTTTATTACTATCAAAATTATAATGATATATTAATTTGACGTTCAGTGGATAATTTATATCCTATATCCGCATATATCGACATATATCGTAAATCAACATACAACCAATTATTTATTATTTCCAAAATATTGGGTTTTTTAAATATTGTTTCGTTATTCAAATAAGAAAAACCTATTTAGAATGTAATGTTCTTTATGTTATCATTTCCAAATAATGAACAGAAGTATCATTTCATCATCATCATCTACATTATTTTTATCATATTATGTATGAGTTATGTATGTATGTAGGTGTTTTAATGAGAATTTCTCGTTGCTCTTCTATACTATCTGTCGTTTATATTTATTCTTGATAAATCAATTGATATTACTCTGTTATTTTATTGTGAAAAATGAAATTAAGCAAAGCTCTAAATAGCCAAACTCTCTCTGGCTTAGCGCTCACATATTATATACTATAATGATATCAATATATTATTTTTTTCGTATAAACCTAAAAACATTTTTTTATTTGGTAGAAATCTTAAGAAATACTTTTTTGCGTCTTTTTTGTCTTTACGCTTTATCCGGCATGGCAGGGTAGGCAGAAAAAACTGCAGGAACCGTAAGAACGTAGTGTTAAGACACTCAGTTGCTTAGTCCCTGCTTTCTGTGTCCCTGCTTTCCACCTTTTTCGGACGTTGCGTGTTGAGTGGAGTAACTCAAACCGCGATTTGCCTAGTTTCTAGATCTAAGAAAATGGAAATAGAAAAATCCATCTTTCCCAAATGGAAATCGAACCTACAAACCGTCGCGTTTACAGGTAGACGCTACGCCTCTGCGCCACGATAATTTTGTGTCTTATAACCTAATTATCGAGTTTTACATTACAAGTAAATTGTAGCTGTGGTTAAACTTACCTAAAGCTACCTATCATTTCCATATGACGCCGACGAAGCTACAATTTAAAGTTAACTTATAACATAGGCACGTGTAAGAGTAAGCCTTCTATTTCAAAATCCATTTCATATCATCCAATGCTCAGCTATCAGCTAACTGGATATGAAAGATATATTAAAAAAAAATTATGACCCGAAACAAGTTTTATAATACTTTAGACTGTTTGTCCGTGCGTCTGTGTGTGCTTATCTCAGAAAAAAGCTTACCTAAACAAAAAGCCGTTTCCATACGTGTTATAAATAAAAAAAATACATACGTATAAATTTTATTTATTTCGACGAAAACAAAATGCTACAAAAATATATTTCTATTCAAGTGGCCTCAAATTGACAATTTTAAATTTACTTTCCCATGTAGACAGAGTCGAGGGCTCAGCTAGTACTAGCATAAATATACTAATAACACAATTGGGTAAACACGTACATCTAATGGTTTCCTAATTACTGCAATCTGATGGAGATCTATCAATCAGCGGATCCGCGTGGTCGACGTAGATTACTTATTTAAGTAGTCCTCTGTATATCCGACACAAGTTGAAGCTGTAATTGATAAATTTCAAATGTTCAATCACAATTTGCCGTGTCATTAGGACTAGCATTGCTCTAATATTTTAGAACATTGTATGTCAGAATTATTGAATACTTATTAATATATTATGGTAAAGTAATATGTAAGATAAAAGTATATAAAATATATACTTAATTTAAGTGACAAATAGTTTTATAATATCTATACCACTAGATTATTTTATCGAAGTCTGGAGACGCAATTAATAATAAATAATTATATATATATATATATATATATATATATATATATATATATATATATATATATATATATATATATATATATATATATATATATATATATATATATATATATATATATATATATATATATATATATATATATAATATATATAAAGATTTAATAAAATAACAGTACAAAAAAGAACAGTTATTAGCTCTTCTCGTTGACTCTCGCCCGTACAAACCCTAGTAATATAGTACTAGGGTTTTTAGTACTACAGTAACACTGCACTGTCTAAGTATAGTAGAAGGACTAACAATTTCAATCGGTATTTACAACTAAATTCCGCTTACACTAATACGGTATTGACATACATAATAAAATCATGTGTAAAAACGTGTTAGTGGGACGCAAATTTAATTATCCAAGTTAGTTGTCACTTTGACATTGATCTCAAAACGCATTTCTGACGCTCACAAAGAATGACCCTAAAATGATAATAAAATTGACATCCATAAATACTTGTACATGACAAATTTATGATATACACTTAATGGTCAAGCAGTAACCCTGCGTCTTTATTATATTTCTTTTAGCTTCTATAACACGCATGTTTTCCTATCCGCCTAAACGTAGCGTGATAAGTGGCGGGATTTGATATCATGGTTTTTATCAAGGAGAAAAATTAAAATAATTAACTTTTCTCAAGTGGGAATCAAACCCATAATCGTTGCGTTGACAGTCTCGCAGCGACTTACAAACAAATCTATTTCTTACTGTTGTCCTAATGTTTGATACATTAAACGTTGCTCGATTTAAAAATGTAAAGCTAAAATTAATATTGAATGCTAGGATTAACAAAAGAATTCACTGAATACATTTGGGTCTGTGGCGAACATACACATTTACAGTTTACGTAAGCTTACTCTTTCTCCTTCTGTGTGTGGACTTATATGTGATAATAAAGACTGTCTATCGCCGTTTAAATCTTAATAGTTTTACTCGTATTCCCGATAAACCTATCACCCTCTTCTATAGGTCTATATGCAAAAGTGTCCTCCTAATTCATTGCAATAGCATTTTACGTTAAAATTTTATACAAATGTAACAAAATATTGTTTCTTTTTGTGCTCCATAGCAAATTTATCACGGAAAGTACTTTAAATAAAGTTTCGATGCTCAGGTGTGGATTAGTATACTATACTACCGATTAGACTTATATCGGGTATCGATAATACGTAACATGTCATTCACAACTCTTAGTTTGACACGCATTTCCATTTAATACGCCGGTGAAGCCGCATTAGTTATACATACATACATAGCTTCACACTTTATCTCTAGAGAGGCAATCAGAGAGAACGGAGCGCCAAACGCTGCGGTCTCTGCATACCTCTTCCACTTCGTCCACTGTCATTAACCGGATACACACTCTCCGGGGTTTTTACGTGACCGTCCTCCAATATCTTTGATATTGTGTTTTCTAAAGTCAACCGCATTACTTATTTAATGTAGAAATGTCTTCTATAATTAAATTTATAAAGTACCTACTCATAAAATATTCATATAAAAACTACTTAAATAATATTAATTACATAATAAATAAACCAATAAAGATAAACGTATTACCGATGTTAATGTGAAACGAAAATTTCATGAAGGAGATGTAAATAAGCGAATTTACTTTATTCCCAGTTTCCCGAAAATTAATTTCATCTTTCACATGTTAATTACATTACATTAACATTGAGAGAAAATTTCGTTTTATGTTCTAAAACGAAAACGTATTTGTGGATACGTTGAATTCACACGTATCAACATTTTTAATGCAAAAATTGGCTTTATTGTGACATTCTTGAAATATAAACGAAAACTTTAATTAATTTAACGGGTATTTTGTCAAAGAGTTAATAATAAGGTCTTATAGTAAATTTGAATTCACAGCTATTATATAAAGAACAACGATTATTATCCGATCACTTAGCGAAGGTCGCCGGAGTTCGGTGAAGAGAGTGGCCCAGAATCGATCTAAATGGTGTTCAATGGGGTAGGACTTTGTCCAACGGTGGACGTCTCTCGGCTGATATGAATGAATGAATGAATTTAAAGAAACTCTTCTATTAGTAACTAAATAACTCACAGACAACATTGTGGAAGCTACTCCTTGAATAAAGCTGACATTATAAATATAATTTACTAAATTAAGAAATAAAGGAAAAAGTAAGAGACCATTTTCGGAATTACAGAACGGACGAAAATATAAAAAAAATTATTTGTAAATGATTAAACAAGTTGGGCAATAAATACTTTAATGTATAACTTAACCGTAAATAATAAATGAGCAGTAGAAAGTAATGTTGCTCCCAATGTGAATGCTAATTGCGTGTTTAAAATTTAATTATATTTTTATTTCATTTACACTAAACTACTAACGATTTTTATATTAAAAATAATGTCATCAAATAAAAATATGTATATTTTGAGTACATATTCACTATACTCTTTAGTCCCGTCCAAGCAAGTATCAAACTCATAAACAGCGGATTTATAGCAGGACGCTGTTCCTTCTACGCCGAGATAGCTTTATATATATATATATATATATATATATATATATATATATATATATATATATATATATATATATATATATATATATATATATATATATATATATATATATATATATATATATATATATATATATATATATATATATATATATATATATATATATATATATATATATATATATATATATATATATATATATATATATATATATATATATATATATATATATATATATATATATATATATATATATATATATATATATATATATATATATATATATATATATATATATATATATATATAAATATATATATATATATATATATATATATATATATATATATATATATATATATATATATATATATATATTTTAGCTTCACGCTTTCTCCCGCATAATGCAGAGTAGGCAGAGGGAACTGCAGGTACCATATGAACCTAGTGTTAAGACACTCCGTTGCTTAGTCCTTGCTTTCTCCGTCCCCGCTATTATATTTAATTATATTTAACTATTGGTTTAATGGCTTCAGTACCTCAAATAAAATTAGATACATTGTAAGATTATTTTGTTATACGTCCGTACAGCACAAACAAAGTCAAAATTAAAATAAAAGCACAGTACAACAAAATATCACGCATCTAACTTAAGGCATATACCTATGCTTTATTTTTGCTACCTAAAAAAAAAGACTAAATCTTAAAAACTTACAGGTACATGGAAAGAAATCATTACAAACTTATATCATCTAAAATGAGTGCATATGCCAAACTTCCGATTGTCAATTTTTATAAATTGTAGTGACTTCAGGCGTGGTTTTTCAATAATGAAATCAGTACAAATCTGACTCGGAAGATTACTCTCAACTCCAGATCTTCGGCCAAGGATACCGGAAACCACTGAATGTGTGTAGCCCGGTACTTAATGTCATGAAAATCTTTAAAGTAGACTAAAACGGCTTAAATTATCACAGAACTCGCACTTGATCAATTTACTTATGATTTGATAATAACAGCAATTTTATTTCCTTACAAAAACGTAAGATATCATAGAGTTATTACAATAAAATTAAACGCGCAATTAAATAGTTAAATTTATAATATCAAATTACAATGACCGTTACCATTTCAACGCTGTAATTGCTTTACAAAATTATTTGTATCTGCTTGTTCCTACTTAATTAAGTTGAACTTCCTTAAGGATAATATAAAATTTCCATAATGAATACACAATGAGGTGTTCTTAACCAATGTAAATAATACTTGTAAATGTATTTATTTTATAAAGTTACGGCAATTTTATAATTATTGTTGAAAAACGAAAATAAAATCAGTTTAAGTCAATATTTTAAATTAATGTTCAGAATAGAAAATCTTATTAGATTATTTTAATTACATTATCTCATAATACTAAAGTTAAGTTAAGTTGTAAACGCGACGGTTTGTGGGTTCTATTTCTACTCGGGAGAGATGGATTTGATTGGATGGATGGATTTTCCATTTGCATTTTCTTCGCTCTTCGGAAACTCGACAACGCGCGGCGTTCCGCCGGCGTTCCTCAACACACAATGCCTCGAAAAAGGCCGAAAGCAGGGACTATGCAACCGAGTGTCAACACTAGGTTCATAAGGTTCCTGCAGTTCCCCCTGCCTACCTTGGCATAAAAAAAAAACAAAATTGGACATACCCTGGTGGTAGAGAGGCCAAATAGTGTTTTACTAATTAAAATACAAATATTACAAACAAGCATAAGCACTCGCCTGTTAAAACTGAATACAAAGTCATACCACACATAAACTGACTAAAACTAATCAAGAACCAAATCATTAACAAAGAAAGTCTAATAAGAGTTAAGGAAGAGTAAATAAGCTTTGAAATTTTCCATTGTCTTTACTTGTCTCCACTGTGCTATCTAACAAACCTCTTTGTTATACAACGTCTTTTAATGTATGCGAAAATGTTCATTTAAATATATATTTAAAACGTAACTTACTTCAATAACTTCTTTGTGGTAGTCTAAGTGCTGCGTTGAGTTCCACAATGTATATATTAAAGAAAAAAAAATTAGAGCTCTAGCTAACCGTGCAAGCGATCTGATCACTAAGCCATAAAGAATGACGCGACGGGACGAAGACCGCGTGGCTTAGTGGTCAGAGCGCTTGCACGGTTAGTAAGAGGCGTGGGTTCATATCCCGCTGCGTTAAATTTTTATATATTTTCTATAAGTATTTTTCTAACCTTAGTCGATAAACAATTAAAAATCATATAAATATTTAATACTACTTTCTTGAAGTCTGCTTTTTACAAGATAGGAGCGTAAAGGTGACAAAAAAATGAGTTACATCACTATAAACCAACCAAAATATAATTACCAACAGTTTAGGTTGTCAGTTTGTAAATAAAAAAATCACAATCATTACTAACGTTTCTTTTGGGAAATCTCGATGACTCAGCGCACTTGGTAAATATAGATTATATTAGAACAAAAAGTAAGCTGGTGTTTTTTATTGACTTACGGCCTTATTCATAAAAAGTTATAGCACGCTTAAAGACTCGATATAGTACAGTTGTCAAAAAACGTTATTCATAACAGCATTTTAGTGCCAATCAGTTCTATAAACCTATCATAAAGTTATAGAACCGAGAACCCTACTATAAGAGTGTTTTAACGTCCAAAGATGGCCGATTCATATAACAGCTGATTATAGCTCATACTAATATGAGCATTGATATGACGTCGTCGAGTCGCTTGTCATCAAGAGTGTCAATTTTAGTTTCGTAAACAAAACAATATAACAATTGACATTTTGTTCGATATTTATTAACTATATTTAGTTATTAACAAGTTTATTAATAATAAATTCTACATAAGAAAGGTGCACAGAACATAGGTAATACTTGTCCATGTCTAAACAATTTTCAATTCTTTGTCGTTTTACTTCTTATGACTTAATTTTTTAAAAATTAAGTAAGCTTATAAACTAAAATAAAATAAACATTCGTGTTTTTGTGATAACAACGACGTAAATGAAGCCGGTAAATGTCAAGCCAGATCCAACAATATATTTTTGTACGTAATATTATCTGTGGTCATACTATGTCAATGCGTTTGTCACTTATCATCTGTGGATTTACTGGGTTTTCGCAACAAGTCGACCGACTTCAGTATAGTGGCAACTTTGTGAACGTTTAAATCAAATTAGTGACACTTTAGTTATAGAAGGCTCATAGAGCGTTTATGAATACAAACATTTATCGAACGTTCTATAAGCCTAAAGAGCGTGTTAACTAAAGTATACTTAAAACGTTCTATAAGACTTTTTTATGAATAAGGCCGTTAGTCTATATGTAATTGGTAGCTTAAAGTGTTGCACAATATTTAGACTTATTATGTTATAATAATGTGTTAATTTTTTTACAAGTTTTATAATAAACAGAAAGGTACAATAATACAAATTAATATTATGAGCTTACATTTTATACAAAATATCAAACGACGTCTAAATACAAACAAGACTCGGAACTCAGAACATAGAAAAAAAAATAGGGAGGAAAATGACTTTAGGTAATTAAGTTTCAGTTAAGGCTGCATTCAAGATATTGAGCTTCCCCTTATAATGATTATCTATTCAGATTGTCGACGTTTAATCAACTACGGGAATATCCATTCCCCAGAAAATAATACTGTTTGATAACAGTATATATGACAGGAATATCCATTCCCCAGAAAATAACACTGTCTGATAACTTTCTTGGGTTCACCCAATTATAACTTGTTTGAACTAATATGGGTGAAATTCGATTTGGCAAATTCCTTCCTATAAATAAATCCTTAATCTTTTTATTAATAAAAGTATATTACTAGTTTTTTCTTACATATCTATTTCTTATCTTTAGATTCCTCTAATCCGGCTGAACGCAAGAACTGTTTTTGTTATCTTTCTTTTTTAAAATCAAATTAGTAGTTCGCGATATTAGTGAGGCTTAAATAATTAAATATACAACAATCTATAATAATAAAAGAAAAAGTAATATATAAATAAAAAAATACTTAAAAATAATAATTTAATATTAATTAGAAGTATTACTGTACACTAATTATTTTATTAAACCAACGCTTTGGTTTAAAAATGTGAAACAAATTAAATATATGAAATCCGTTAAAGTAGGTAAACTTTCTTTAGGCACAAATGTAATCAATTTCACTCGTTAGTTTTTTTATTAGGGCTGAATTAAGTTATTAATTTAATAACATTGACTTAATTTGAACGCATTTTTTTTCCTTTATTCTTGTCAAGTATTTTTTATCATTCTCCCCCTTTTACCATTTAAATAATTTAACAGACCGATGTAACGCAATATTCTAAATGAGCGCTCAAATTATAATTATTCTTTTTTAATGAAACCACACTTTTGCTACTGAGCTATTTTTCATTCATTTCACTCCAATTGATTTTAACTAAATTTAAAATTTGCTAGTTGAATAATAAGTGTTATTGTGAAAAAGTAACTAGATCGACTACTAAAAGAGTACATATTAAGATCATAAAAACCGGAAATTTTAAATCATTTTTTATATGTAATAATATATTTTATAGTTGACCCATTAAATGTTTAGAAATATATGTGTTTGACTTAGAGCGGTGCTGAGTTCCGCCATTAAAAAGACCGAGTCTCGAATCACGCATTCGCACCTTGCCTTGTGTTCGTGTTCGCAAAGTTCTCTACACATCAGACAATTTGTCTTAGTTAAATACACATCAGACAATTTGTTGGTTACGGAGTTGAATCTGACTTATGAAGTCCAGTAAAAATACCCTTCATCTAATAAGACAATGACTCAATTTCTGCATTGATTATTTCATTTTTATTTTCATTTTGCCACTCAACCAACTACTTAGAAAGACGGAAAGTGTTGACCAGAGTATCTTCCCTCTGCCTACTCTTCTATGTGCGTATCAAAATATTAAAAAATGTAAAAAAAGTAAGTTGCACGTGTCGTGAATGTTGTAGCTGTTAATTTGTACGTAAATAAAATTTTATATATTTTTTATTACCTGTACCTTAATAATAATAACATAATTTCACAAGTCGCGATGCGAATGACCGCCGAAAAATAATTGACCGCAATACATTAAATCCATAAACATAATTTTGTTTCTTTTTTTTTTCAACATTTTTGAAACGTTTCGCTTGTATACGTAACGTGCTGTCGTACGTACTATTGTGTTGCTCGTTAAAAACCGATTTATTTAACTGTAGGTCACGGGCACAATGTACACAGCCAAATTTAGGCGATCAACATTGAATCAGACGCCACGTACTGCTTATTGTTGAAAATTGCTGATATTTAGCAAATAATTTTAGCAATATTATAATATTATAAAATTTAGTTGAGAGCTAGTGAGAGAAAAGTATATAAGGCGTAAATTTTACACCATTTTTATTATGATATATTTATTACCAGCGAATTATTTCCATTTTAAATAATAACTAAAATACTTTTGACTATAATATACAAGAGGCTGACACCCACACATCCACAGTAAAGTATTAAACATATACATACAATAATGACATGTGTCATAACAAACTCAGCACATGGTATTTGGCATTGATTTTCTTATAAGCAGTAAGTAGAAGCAATATTAAGATATATTTTCTGATTGTTTTTTTTATTAAGAGTACATATATTATTATAGATAAATTAATTATATTATATTTTATTTTTAATAATTAGCAATGTATGTTTTTATATTTAAATTGTGTACTAAAAATTTAATTATGTTTGATAAAGGTTAGTGATTTTACTGAAGCTAATTTAAATAGTAATATTCTAAGCACTTTCGTTCCTTGTATTTTGTATATTGTATTCACATAAACGAATACTAATAGAAAAAATACTCTTTATTTCATGATACAAATATAAATTAAAATAAAACAATTTTTCATTCATGAATCGATCTCGAAAACGTATTATATTAAACGATAAATAAAGCAATATTTATTAGGCCTGTCTGAAACATACAATGGATACAAACAAATATGTATGGATTTAAATTGCACCATAATACCATAATCTGTCTTATCACAAGGAAACCGCGCGTTCATCCGACTCGCCATCGCATTGTAAACATTGCCTATTTATAATACCCATCAATGATCGAGTACCTACCAGTACTAATAATCTAGATACATAGAATAAACTTACCATATAAAGTCCTTGCAGTGGGAACAGAATGTTGGCTGCTTGAAGAATCTCGGCATAAATTTGTGGTCTTTTACCAGGTAAACATTCTTCTTCTTCAGGGCACCTTTTCGGCCTCGAAGCCGGAACGCCTGCCCTGCCTTTAGATCACCACCATCATCACCGTTATTTTCCTCGTCCGCCATAGTGACTCGCCTGCGATTATACGCCGGTGCAGTCGGAAATAATTATTATCTCACAATAATCCACAAGGATACGCGACCCGCACGAGTAAACCACCGTTCTCAACCGAACGTCATCGCGCTTTGACAGACGACCAGGCTGCTGCCTGAGGCCTTAGCCAAGACGCCACTTGACAATCGTTTACGCTGACAATATGTATGGACTTAACGATAAGTCACGTGATCTAAGACAACGAATAGAAAGATCGTAGCCAAAAATATAACGTCAACGAAGCGTTGGCGTAAAACGAGAAATTTTATCGTTTCGTCAGTGTCAATCGATAATTGACAGCCATGTTGCACATTTTGACAATCGCAGTGTTAATTGTCAACGCTCACCTATCGAAGTACGAAACCCTGCAGAAAACGATAAAAATTTATGGAAAAATAATTTTTCACCTTAATAATTACAAATTTATAAGTTAATTAGGAAGTTATTAAGTGAATCGATTATTAATTAATAATTACGTAATAAATTTTACGATTATATTACGAAATTTTATTATTTTCGTTTTATTTTTCAACATTAATAATTTTGAATACATGGGTTAATAATTTTAATTATCTTATTTTACTATTATTTACGTTTTGTAACATATACTTAAATTTATATTTTTTATTTCTATTAATATTTGCTTGAGAAGTGTATATTTTTAATCTGTTTTAATCAAATTAGTTTAACATTAAATTCTTACACATGCAACATTGAAATATGTGACGTTACAGTCTTCACTTGACGTTTCAAAAAACGCCAATCACAGACAATATGATCGATGTCTTCTATTGACACTGTAGATCAAGCGTTTGATGTTGACATGTGTTGTTGGCTACCAAGTTAGCGATATCTATAATTTTTATCGCTGAAGCGCTTTATGGAATAGATACGGAGCGTTTGGTTTTTGGCTAAGGCCTCTGCAGTGTCATTGTCAATGTCAATTGTCAAGTTAAATAAAAGGGAATGTTAATGCTGCCAGTGCGAAAAAGCTTTATAAGTTTTTTAAAATGAAGCTCTAAAATTTTTTTACTATAATTTATATATTTCTATTTAGCTCTAATAATTACAAGGTAAATTTGTGAATGCATACATTCTTTTTGTATGCCATGAACTATAAATATATTGTTCGTTTCTTTTTTGCTTGATATTTTTAGTCGTTATAGTTAGTGATGGTTTTTTTTATTCAATTATGATTTTAACGACGTAATTAATAATGAATTATTATTATTTAATATTTCTACCACATTCTATTAAATTTCGTTATGCCAAATGAATAGGAAGAACCCTTTCGATTGCATTACGCATTAAAATATGTATCATTGACGAAAAAAAATATTAGTTCAGTTGCATAATTATCATAAGAACAACTTGAGTTTACGTTATTTATTTCTGCTTTGTTCTTTATTGTTTCTCCACCACAGAAAAAAAAGTTTTGGTATAAGAAGAGGTGGATTATAAAATGAACATATCTATTTTTTGTTTTAATCTTTTAACATACACAACTGCAAACAAACCGGTGGAATTATATATATAAATACTAGATAGTAGAAAATTATCATTTTTTAAAACTTATATGTATATTGTTACTTTAGGAAGAAAAAAAAATAGACTGAGGTATAATAGTTTTGAGTTTTTGTAATAAATCAAATTTAACTTTATAATTTATTTATTTATTTATTCATTCATAACACTTAGTAAATGTACAGGAATAAATTTGGTACGATAATAGCCGTATTAGTATTAAACTGTGGCACATTATGTTACATATATTCGAATATTTGGTTTGGAGAATGTTATATACTTGACCAAAAATTTGTCATATTTTCTATAAATACAATTTTTTGTAGTAGTGGTCAGCAACGAAGTTCTTATTTAATATTTAACATCTTAACTAAATCTAGTTTATTTAAACAAATTATAGTTAAACCGTATTTTTATTACCTCACGCGGTATACCGCAAATGACCTTCGGTCCCTAATTTACTGTAAAGAAACTTCTTCTCCCTTTTTTTATCTTGAGGATATTAACACTGCGCATGATGTATTACCAAAAAGAAAGTATGATTTTTTTCGAGTGCAGCCAATAAATAAGACCAAGATTCTGTTAACGCTAGGTTTTCTTTGTCTCAGTTTTCAAATGCAAAACAAATCGCAATACCTAAATTTGTAAATGTACAAATAATTTATTTGACATAAAATATCGTAAATGTAACATGTTTTGCTAACTTAGGAATGTGATGCTAATTAATAAAATATTATTGTTATTAGTAAGGACCACCATATATGATTGTATAAAAAAGATAATTATTTAAATAATTTTTAGTTAACATTGTACTATGTATATTGATTGAACTATTACTATAAAATATTTTGCTGTTCGTGAATAGCTCGTAAATAGTTCAGGAACCATTGTTCAAGTTCATACTTATTTTATGTTTGAGCTGATTTAGTGTTAAGTAATTCATTTTTGCATATATATTTTTATTACTGATATGTATTATTCTGTGAAAGTATCAGTTAATAAATTATTTAATTTATTTTATTTAATAATTTGCTCTATTATTTATTTTCCTTTTCATATTTGATTAAAAATAATTTCCTACCACATTACCAAATAAATAAATAAATATTAAATTCAGAAGCAAACGCAATCTTGAACGCATCATTCAAACGGCTGCGCTAACGACAACTCAAACGGGAATCCGGATTGGCCATTTATTTGGCACTGACTTTAACATATTTTTCTAACCGACAGGTAGTCGTTATTTAAAATTTTCACATCGTTCACATATTGTGCTATGTAGTGTATTATTGTAAATTATAAAAATATTGTTCTTTATCCATCTATTGAAAGTTTGACGATAAAAAAATATATTACTAATTGTAATCAAACTACATAACGTACATAAAAAATGAGTACGGAAAGTTCGGAATCGGGAGGCATCGCCCTCTCGCTTGTAGCCCAATTTGATGATATAAATCGTTTAAATAGTATTTTAAATGATGGAGCATCAGAAGAATGTAAGTATTCACAAAATATTTATAAAAGCTCGAAATATAATTTCTTCAAGTTGACGACTGAAAATGGCGGTATAAGTAAATAATGCTAACTCGATTAGTTTACCCTTGAAAGTTATTATTAACTTGGTAATATTTAAATACAGTAAAGTCTATTAATATTGACGTATCTAATATTAGATCTTTTAATAATATAAAAATATTATTTTAGTATAAGCTCATCATTGGTTATGATGTTATTAAATTTGTTATGAAATAGTTTGTCAAATGAAGGTCACATTGTGTTATTTATATTGTACATTTTATTATCTTTATATTTTTATCGTTTATAAAAACTCAATTTTATATCTATAATTATTAAATGAATTATTCCAAAAAATAGAAAAAATATACTGCCTTGGTTAGCTTTTTATAATTCTGAAACACTCTTTATAGTAATTTTCATTATCTTAAATATTCGACGCAGATTTCTTGGCTTTTGTAAAGCAAATGGAATGGGTCCGTACTCAATGGGCTGCAGCAGAGGCAGAAGCAAGTCGACTTCAAACAGAATTAGATGAGGCTTTAAAAACACTTTCAAAGTGGGAGGCTAAGTTTGCTCATGTTCGGAAACTTTTGGATTCAGAAAAAAGGGAAAGAAATATTGTCATGAAGAAATATAAAGAGTTGGTAAGTAAAGAAAAATGTTTAAATACAAAAGTCCTAAAATATTTGTAATTTATATATTTTAAGATATACATAATGTGATAGCTTATCAGTTTTACATTCATATCAAACATTGTCTCTACTATTACTTTTATGTGAGTTGTATACCATTAGTTTTATAGATAACTATAAAAGTAATAATATTTCTTATATATATGCGTATATAGAGATATTTTTGTTAATAATAGTACCTTATATTTATTGAGAAACTTCCATATATACTACTATTGTGATGCAATGATATAACACCCAACTGTAAACATAATATTTGTCGGGGTTTAAGTTATTTTTAAATACCTTGTTTAATAGGACTATGTACAAAATTAAGCTCTACTTCACATGCCCACACAGATACATAGAAATAGGAGTGTTTTAACAATAAGTTCATAATTTTTAATTAAAAAATCTTTTTAATTATAAATATGTATTTATTTTTTTAGAATTGAATTTAATACTTTCACTCTGCATAATCATATAAAGATATGAAAAATTATTATCCTTTATTTATTTTTAGAGTAAACTCCTAGATATGGCAAGAGATTTACTATTTAATGATAATAGAGCTAAGCTGAACAATGAAACTTTGCAAAAACTTGCATTTCTTAATGGCACCGCTCAACAGGATCACAATGCAAAGCTTAATGGTGTTCCAGAACTTAATTCAACTGGTAAATAATTTTTACTTTTACTCTTATATACTTTGTGCTAATATATAAAAATAAAGAATTTGTTTGGTTCAAGTTTTGAGTTTTACCAAAGGTTTGAGTTGCATGAATTTTTACATGCTTTATATTAGCTTCACTTGTATGTTTGTAACTGACTTCTTTGGGCGTGATTTTGACCCACTTTAAATGGCCAGATTCCATTCAAACTTTGTAGATTTATCGAGGACCAATGACAATACACTAATTTGATAAAATTATTCCATTTTTCAATTTGCAAAATCTGATTTTTGTTAAATTCTATATTTTTCATCTATAGTTGATAAGGTAAGAAAATAAATTAAAATTTTCTATAATTTTTCTCTACAGTCAATAAGGCAGGACTCAATGTTAATTTTTATAATATTAAGTAAGGCTATTGCTTATTAGATTGCTAGGATTAAATTAAGTTTGTGAATATTTTTATTATTATTATCTTGAAACATACTTAAAAATCATGTTTTGGTTATCAATTGTAAATTGTGCATTGATATTGTAAGTTATTATAATCAACATGACAATATTTTATAATATTTTTGACCTGGGAATACAGAAAAGTTATTTTTTGTTAACAAAAAATTGTCGTGGCGCAGGGGCACAGATTTTGCCTGTATACACGATGGTTTGTGGGTTCAATTTCCACTCACACCTCATAGACTGTTCATTTCCATTTTCTTAATTCGGGAAACTAGGCAAGCGCGGCATTGAGTTTTGCCAACAAAACAAAACAATAATTAATTTTTTTTATGTAAAATGCGTGTATTTTTTTACATTCACTGCTAATCTGGAAGTGCGGCGTTAAATTACGCCACTCAACACACAATAACTAAATTTTTTACGCAAATTTTTTTTAAATTTTTTTGACATACCCAGCTAATAGGCAAAAAGCGTAAATTAATTTTTTATAATAATATAAACATAATAATAATTTCCAGGCACACTCCTGTCGGAGATGTCGTTCTCCCGCTCCGAGGACGACCTGGACCTGTCGCTGGCGTCGACGCGGCGCTCGTGGGTGCAGCGCGGCGGCTGGAACGCGCGCGACGCCTCGCCCGCCAACAAGAAGAGGCGCTCCTCTAGGAGCTCCGAGACTAAGGTACAACACGGCCTTTGTCAAAACTGCATCTAGGGTAAAATATTTCAAGGCTATATACAAAAAAATAATTAACAATGATGAGGACCGTCGTGGCGCAGAGGCGTAACGTCTGCCTGTAACGCGACTAACGCGACGGTTTCTGGGTTCGATCCCCAGTCGGAGAAGATGGATTTTTCTATTTCCATTTTCTTCGCTCTGGCAACTAAGGCAAAGCGCGGCGTTGAGTTCCGCCACTCAACACGCAATGCCTCGGAAACAGCGGAAAGTGGGGACGGAGTAAGCAGGGACTAAGTAACGGAGTGTCTTAACACTAGGTTCTAATAGTTCCTGCAGTTCCCTCTGCCTACCCTGCCATGTGCGGAATAAAGCGTGAAGCTAAAAAAAAAATAGTTTAGGTACGGGATCATTTTTCTCATTTCACGAAATTTATAAGCCCTGTGCAACGCGTGAGGTTGTCATGATTAAATCCGAGTGGCGTATAGATCTCGTACTACAAAAATACTATTAAACATTGTCAATCTGTCATCTTTCATTCAATAAATATCCTAACGAGATATATCTCATTCCCACTTGGACAGGGTACACTTGTGTCATACTTAAGAAATTGGGTCTCATTTTGGAACAATATTTTAATCGTTTATTTTGTTTAAATTTTTTACTTGTTTTATAATTTTACCAAGTTTATAAAGGCTAATTAATACTATGTTTTAAATTAAGGACGCAGTTAAGCCACATCCTGTATACATATTAACATCCTGAATGATTTTTTTAGTATTTCAGGTAGTACTAATTTCAATACATTTTTTGGTAACTAATTTGAGGAAGATATATAAGAGAGCGCTTGCTCGGTTTGCTAGAGTTACACACTTTCTTTAAGTATTTTTATATTACATTATGTAAATTGTTTTGTTATGTTTACTTTGCTTAAATTTAATATATTTTAAAAAAAATTAGGCTATTTCTTCCATAAAGCTACAATATATATATATATATATATATATATATATATATATATATATATATATATATATATATATATATATATATATATATATATATATATATATATATATATATATATATATATATATATATATATATATATATATATATATATATATATATATATATTTATATATACATATACATATACATATAACATAATGTATGTTAATACATTTCCAGACAGTGGAGCTGCAGGGCGGCAAGGTGCTGGCCACCGCGACTACTACACTCACGTTGGAGCGCAATCCTACCACGCAAGATTTGAAGCCGCCGCAGAATTTCGTAAGTATTTCTTTTTATGTACAATAAAATGAAGGCATTAAGCCTATATAATCAGTTAGCAAAGTAGCTGATTCACTGTATTTTTTTTATGCAGAAATATTTTAAATTTTGCGAAAAAAAAAACATGTTAATACTTACACATACCCAGTTGCTGTTAATTTACACACTTTCATACATTTATTTTACATACAATGTCTTTTAATTTACTGAGGACAAAGCTTTAGTACCCACTTTTTGCGGAAAAGTAAAAACAACCCCATACTTAGTCTTACAAGAGGTGAGAAAATTATTAATTTGATTAGACTCAAAATTATCGAATTTACAATCAGAGACTCTTGTAATGGACAATAGAATCAACACTATGGACTTGACTATGGATGAATATATTTTGTATTTATATTAATAACATATGAACAATAATATACAAATAACAATAAATTCGGTCCAAACGCTTCTTTAATTACGATACACTACTAAAATAAACATAATATAGAGTAAATATCATCTCCAGCAACCAATATCGGAGAGTAGCGACGAGGGTCCTCCGCCGCGCCGGTCCTCCGCACGACTGTCGCATGTGAAGCAAGAGGTGCCTTCTGCTCCGCCTATATCTGGTAATTATTTAATGATTTAATAAATTATATAATAATCAAATTACAGTAGTATTGATTATCTGTACTAATTGGGGAACGTGGGTGTTCGCAAAACGTGTATTTTCGAATAATCGAACCAGTGTATATATATTGATTGACAGTACATATATTGATTATGTGACGTTCAGGTAAATGGAAAGCATATTATTTACTTTATTTATAGGAAATAAACAAAAAAGTGCGGATAATCTTTTTATTTATCTCTTTGTGCGTTAGTCACGCAAATGGCAGATTCAGTAAATATTTACTTAATCTGACTGTATGCATTTAAAGCTGATTGAAGAATGTCGGATAGTTTTCACCTTTGAAGTTGAAGACAGTAGTGTAAATTAAACCTGTCCTTTTGTTTTATAAGCTTTTAAGCTGTAGGGTTGCTACAATCTTTTATAAAATTTTCTCACAATACCAACCCAAATATGTACATAAAATCCACAGAAACGGAGAGCCTCCCAGAGACGCCGCGGCCCTGCCAGCGCACGCCTTCGGTGGTGTCGGCGGCGTACGGGGCGTCCCCGCGCCCGCAGCCCCGCCTGCACACGTTTGCAGCCAAACACTTCTATAAGAGAGAGACTTGTGGCCCTTGCGGGAAAACGTGAGTAGTTATTTTGTTGAAATTTTAAGTTTAATTTGGGGATAAGGTATTTTTCACCTTCATAATGATAATAATGTAAGAAGAAGATAAAAAATTGTTTATCATTCCATGGGTTCACCGTGCGGGTGTAGGTCCTATCGCATTGTAGCGCTTGAGACTTGACCAAGTGTAGGTTTAAAGGGCTCCTTTAAAATGCATTAACGCTTGCCTTGACTGTCCGAGCTCCTTTCACCACCCAAATTGATTCTTGAAATGTATTAGTGATAATTCTAGACAGGCCGAGATCTTTTAGCAAACTATAGAAAGATTTCGCTGTTATACTTCTCGCTTTCTCTCTACTTCAACCGCGCGATATATGATATATATATGATATTGGAACATTCGACTTATATATTACGCTGAACAGAAGTTCTATATTTGCCGAAAATTCCTTTTTAATTTTGTTCGATTCCTTTTCTTTTTCTACAACATACTTCAGAGAAGATAAATTGTTTTCAATCCTAATAACTTACATAATAATGTATATACGTGTCGTACAGCATCTGGTTCGGCAAGCTGGGCGTAAAATGCGAGCACTGCCGCGCCCAGGCGCACGCGGAGTGCCGCGACCGCCTGCCGCTGCCGTGCGTGGCGCCGGGCCGCCACCCGCTGGCGGCGGGCGCCGGCGTGGCGGAGTACGCGCCGGCCGCGCCGCCCATGGTGCCCGCGCTGCTCGTGCACTGCGTCAACGAGGTGGAGCGCCGCGGGCTCGCCGAGCGCGGGATATACCGGCTCAGTGGTGCTGATAAGGAGGTTAAGCGGCTCAAGGTGTGGTTTGTTATGTGGTTTCAATTTTTTTTTTCACTGCGTCAACAAGGTGGAGCGCTGTAGAATGTACCTTCTTAGTGGTGCTACTAACGAAGTTGCAGCACCACTTGGTTGGCTTAACCTTTGGTTTGATTGTGTGGCTCTATTTAAGTTTTGTTTAAATTCTCGTTGTAGTTTTTTATAAATAAAATAATAGCATTGAGTTCATCCATATTTATTGTAAGCGCTATGTTTTCTGTATTTGTTATATAAGAATGTGAAATTGCTTATTTAATATGTATTGTACTAATTAAGAAAATTAATGTAGCTCTTAACTATTGGATTGAATTTTTACATAATAATAATGTCCTTAAACAAGATGAGAATTGCCATTGACTGTAAAAGCAACGGTTGTAGATAATTATTAAATTTAATTTATACTTATATCAAAATATTTTCATAACATTCAATTACCCACAAACTACAAAATCACCACAACTTAAGAAAGATTTTTCCTTCAATATACCAACTTAAAACATTTAAAAGATGATATATACTATTTTTGATTTTTTTTGTAATTTGCATAAAAAAAAAAAAAAATAAAATAAAAGTAACATGTGTTTAATCTATTTCCAGGAGCGTTTCCTCCGCGGCAACGGCTCCCCGAACCTCTCCCAGGAAGACGTGCACGTCATATGCGGGTGCATAAAGGAGTTCCTGCGCAGCTTGAGCGAGCCGCTGGTGTCGGCGGCGCTGTGGGCGGACTTCATGGCGGCGCCGGCGCGGGACGCGGCCGACGCGACCGCCGCCATAGTGCACGCCGTGTCGCAGCTGCCGCCGCCCAACAGGGACACGCTGGCGTTCCTGATGCTGCATCTGCAGAGGTTTGTGTGGAGATTTAGTTTTCTCTATATAAAGTTAAAAGCTAGTTTGAGAAATGTCGTGGCGCAACGTAGCGTCTGCCTGTAAACGCAACGGTTTGTGAGTGATTTGTAGGCTCGATTCCTATGAGGAGATGGATTTTTCTATTTCCATTTTCTTCGCTCTGGCAACTAGGCAAAGCGCGGCGTTGAGTTCCGCCGCTCGACACACAATGCTTCGAAAAAGGCGGAAAGCAGGGAAAGCAACGGAGTGTCTTTAATCTAGGTTCCTATCGTTCGTGCAGTTTCATCTGCCTACTCTGTCATGGGCAGGATAAAGCGTGAAGTTTAAAAAAATTAAAGCTTTGAAATTAATAAAGCAAAGGTTTTGTTCTTCATTTTTATTAGAGAAAATGGTAACTACACAAAACGTAGCTCGGAGTTCCGCCGATCACGACTTATTACTTCAAAAGACAATAAGAGAAGAATGAAGTGTCTTAACACTCTCGTCTTATTTTGGAGAATTCGTGTGGAATACAGTGTACAACTAATACTAAACTATATTGATTTAAATTTCTAATGTCCTTTTAATAATTCCAGGGTAGCGGAAAGTCCCGAATGCGAGATGGGTGTGGACAACCTGGCCAAGATCTTCGGCCCCACCATAGTGGGGTACGGCATGATGACGCAGCCCGGCGAGATGTACGCAGCCACCGCGCAAATGTTTAGTGTTAGTTGGTTGATTAGTTTATTTAATAAGTTAGTTCGTAAATTGGTGTGTACCACTTCTACTATATTTTTATAGTGCTAGGAAAGTGCTTTTTGATAAGGATAAGGACTAAAAAGGTAGCATATTAGAAATATAGAAATGGAGATACCATTTCTATGTTCTTACACTTTAATACTTATACGACATTTGAAATATTTAAATCTTTAGAAAGTGTTACTCCTCATTCTTACCTGACCTTCTTTTTATCTTATTTTTTCATATTTTAGTTAAAATAACTATTTATTTATAAATTATGAACGATATTTATTGTTTATTATTATTTATTTATTTACACTTAATACTCATATTTAAAATATAAGTGAGTATCCATTTATTGAGAAAGGCTAAAGTTTTATAATTTTTATTACATAGGTTATTTCTTTGATTTATAATTTCTTTTTAAAAGCTAGTATGGTAACAAGAGTAAAGAAATAAAACAAACATGAGTTTTATCATTTTCCAGGTGATGCAGCTGCTGCTGCGTCTGCCGACGGACTACTGGGCGCAGTGGGCGTGTCCCGACGCCGCGTCGCCGGTCGCGCAGACGAAGCCGCGCGGATTCTTCTTCTCGCCAGCTGACACTGGGTGAGTATATATATAACGCTGTAGTGGGTTCGATTCCAGCTTTGGAGAATGTGTTAGGAAAATCAGCAGTCAGGCTATGTGCAATAAGCGTAAATCACTTTGCTTCTTTTGTCCTAATGTATTTCTTAATCGTATATTGATAATATATAAAATATCATATATTAATATTTTTATTAAATTAGTTATACTTAAGAAAATCGGTATGAGAATATTGCCAGTTTTTAATGTAATATCACACAAATTTTTGCACAGGCTTTACTCTTCCTAACTAACCATCCTTTTTATAAAAATAGTTTTGATTATAATTTAAACAGTAATTAATTAATTAGATGTGAATTAATCGTTTTACATTTTTCCAGAATTTCGAGGAAGAAACGAAACTATTTTCAATAATTAGATATATATTTTAAACACTAATATAGAATACACATTAGGATAGTTTAGTTTATCATTAAAGTTATGTTAACCATTTCTTTAGTATATCCATAGAAATAATGTCAATATGTCGAAACTAGACTAGTACGGTGTTTAGTAATAATGTTATTTACTTAAAAAATATTGTTATTTCATATTAAAAAGCTAGCTTCATTTGCGTCATTAAAATGGAAGATATAAATTGAGGCCTTGAATGCTTTCAGTTAACAAAACTATTTGAAATCTACGAGACTTCATAAATAATGCAATATATATATATATATATATATATATATATATATATATATATATATATATATATATATATATATATATATATATATATATATATATATATATATATATATATATATATATATATATATATATATATATATATATATATATATATATATATATATATATATATATATATATATATATATATATATATATATATATATATATATATATATATATATATATATATAAATGGTTAATGTCTAATACATTTACTATTGCTTGCATCAATAATTTTTAATAATAATTGTTTTGTATTGCCATTTTCAAATGATTTAGCTTTATTCCCCACCGCTTCATAAATATAATATTTATTACATTATATAAAAAGATTTAAAACATCACAATATTTTATAAATATCTTGGTTAATTTAATATATAATAGCAATACTTAAAAACAGTACTTAACTAGTTTTTCCTAATATAAAAGAAAAACGAATTTCAATATTATCTAGGATAACTTAATTATGTACTAATTTAATACTTTAACATTGTGTTTTGTTAATTATATATTAATTAATGTAAATTAAATCGGTATTAATTTATTAAAAACTAAAAAAATGCTTTTCAAAAAAAAAATTACATGTATGTATGAAAACTTGTATGAGAAATAAAATTGATGTAATAACACTGTGTCATAGTAGAATTATACCTGGGTGTAAACATGATGGTTGTAAGTTCGAATCCCACTTTTTGTTTATTGTAAATAATTTCCTCTTTCTGTTAGGACAAAACGCGGCGTTGAGTTCCGCCTTTTAACATTTAAATTTTCAAATTCTGACAGAAAGCGAAGATAGGGGGTGATATATGTATTAGGTATGGGATAACTCCTAATATGTTGTCCCTCCCTAATATATTTATATTTATTATTGAAAGAAATATTAAAAGATATACATAATATTTTATTGTACTGATATAATTGAAAATTACAAAACCTGTTACCTCTCTCGTATACGTAAGACATACATCCTATTATATAAAGCTGTGTTCTATGTTGACTAAGTATTTATTATTTGTATGTATCACTGTATATATTAATAGTTTTAGGTTCATTCTCGGTTTAGGTAAATAACTTTGAATTTTCCGTTATCGTGACGTCACGCCACCGCCTAAAGATGGTTTTTTAGGAGATACATTTTTGTTTTCTTTTCTTGTTGTTTGTTTAATTACCGTCATTTGTTTCAAATAAGAAAAATATTTGGAAATATTGTTAAAATAAAGTGTAGATAAATCGAGCAAAGTGTAGATGTGTAATCGACGATATTATGTAAAATTATTAATTAAGAAAAACTATAAATAATAAAGAAAATAATAAGATATGTTTTCAAAAGCTTGAAACGCAACTTTCTCACACTAATGATAACATTTAATTTCATATTCACTTTTGTTATAATTTTCTTTATAATTCAATCTAAATTATAATAGCTTAAATAATAAAAAAAATAAAAAACTTAATCACATCCAATTTTTTTTTATATTTATCTTAAACATTGGTTCGGGTATATTTTGTTTTGTAAATATTTACATTTATTCATGAACATCACTAGTTCTATATAAAGTAACTTATTTTTTTTAATTTTCTAATAATATACATAGTACAACATAAAAATGTGTACGTAATTATTATTAAGTTAATTATTGTGTAGATTGTAAAGAATTTAGTTAAAATATCATTTTTTTCTTTAATTTAAAGTGACATTATGTTTTTGATTTTCTATGCATTTCTTCATAAAACCTTCAAAATTCATCTTAATTGTCCAATTAGTATTATAACTTAAAAAAAAAACAATATAATTTATAAAAGTAAGCTTTGTTTTTATAATTTCTATATTAAATATATCTGTATATGTTTCTTAATAATGACGTTTTTAGTTTTATTTAATCTGGAAATATTCTAGAATGTCTATGATATTTCAATACTTTAGAATTACTTAAAATAATTTGTTAATATATATATATATATATATATATATATATATATATATATATATATATATATATATATATATATATATATATATATATATATATATATATATATATATATATATATATATATATATATATATATATATAGATATATATATATATATATATATATATATATATATATATATATATATATATATATATATATATAGATATATATATATATACATATATACATATAGATATATATATATATATACATATATATATATATATATATATATATATATATATATATATATATATATATATATATATATATATATATATATATATATATATATATATATATACATATATACATATATACATATATACATATATACATATATACATATATACATATATACATATATACATATATACATATATACATATATACATATATACATATATACATATATACATATATACATATATACATATATACATATATACATATATACATATATACATATATACATATATACATATATACATATATACATATATATATATATATATATATATATATATATATATATATATATATATATATATATATATATATATATATATATATATATATATATATATATATATATATATACATAGTGACATTTTCCAGTCATTGACTAGCGACGATGCCTCTTTCTATATTAACTACGCGTTTATTTGAAAATAAACTGACATTGTATTGTTTACTTTTGGACTAGTTAGGATATAATAAAATCATTAAAAGACCATTGTTGTTTAATTTAATCTTGGCCATTGTATTTCAAAACTGTCTCTGTCCTTGTGCTATATATTCTCTCCTTAACGTCTCACCACTAACGTTAGCTTCGTATATCTATTTCTCGACGTGAACAATTTACACACCAGCTGAACAAAGCCTGACCATACTCTGCTTTATCCACAGTGACCTCTTGTATATCTTCACTGTGGATTTGGTCAATTAGACTAAATCATACATATATTAATCATACATATCCTACTAATAATTGACACATTTATTTCTCCCTCTCACTCAGATAGCATTCATCTTTTTTTATTCTCATTTTTCACATTTCTTGTGGAAAATTGGAAATTTTAATGGTATTAATAAAACAACTATGATTAAGTGAAATTGCTTTATGAGAACATAATTATCACAATATACCCTTAAAATAAATAGAAATAACCAATTGAGCAAATGAAAAGTTGCAAATTTCAATATAAAGGAACTTATTAAATAAAGAACTTATTAAATAAATAAATGTATATAATAAGTCATAATAAATAATAAGCTGTAAAATGAACATGGATATGACTTATTTAAAATTATATATATATATATATATATATATATATATATACACGTATATATATATACGTATATATATATATATATATATATATATATATATATATATATATATATATATATATATATATATATATATATATATATATATATATATATATATGAATATAATATTACAAAAAAAACTATTAAAAATTAAAATCATGTCTTTTTTATTAATAACCTTAGTTTTTGTTTCAATAGGATTTTCCAAACGGCAAGCTGATAGTTACAATAATATGACTAAAAATGTCACAATTTACATTTAATATCAACATATATTAATAATATTATGCTACAAATAGTTTTTTTATTAAATATAAGTTTTTAAAAAGAACACTCTGTATATGACCTTATTAATAACATATAATTTTTACACTTTATAAATTAATTTGAGTGTTACTAGAAAAAATATTTTAATATATAATAAAAGAAGTAAAAGATAATCCAGAAAGAAAAAGAAAGTCCATTTAATCAGATAGGCTATAGGCTAAACTTTAATCGCCATCAGAATTAATAACTAATAAAGCCTACTATAGTCGTCTTCAGAATTACCACTGCTTAAGACTAATCAAGTGATGCTACTTTATTATTATCAATAAGGTCATATATATAACTATAAATATAAATAAATGTAAATAATCTAAATATGTGCTTTAAACTATCAAATAGATTTCTTTGGTGATGTTATGATTATAACGACTAGTTTCTTAACTAAATTAATTAGTTGCACACGAAATTGAATTTTAATGTTAAAGAAATAAGATTGAAATTGCACTTTTTTACACATATATGTGACAGATTGGTTATAAATAATTGATTTACACAAGACAATGGATTAAAATGAATTCATTGTTAAGTAAATCAATAAAAACTGCCATTATTATATTTTTAAGTTAACACTAAGTTAACTTAAAGAAAGACCTAGTTTCAAAATTTCCGGAGAATAGTAAAAACTTCTACAGGAAGCAACATATAAAAATGTTAAGTATTCAATATTAAATAAAAGTATATACAGTTTAAAAATCAATTTCTTGTGTAACTTCACTTACATCTAACTCATAGCGAGTGTTTGTCTTTCTATGTTGCTCTTTAAAAAACACTTACTATACATATAAATGCTACGAGATTTTGGTATAAAATTTTATATATATATATACATATATATATATATATATATATATATATATATATATATATATATATATATATATATATATATATATATATATATATATATATATATATATATATATATATATATATATATATATATATATATATATATATATATATATATATATATATATATATATATATATATATATATATATATATATATATATATATATATATATATATATATATATATATATATATATATATATATATATGTTATTACAGTCAACATAAAATCAATAATTTGTTTATATAAGCTTAAATATTTCATTTTAAATTTAATAGTAAATAATTTAAAAAAATGGCAAAAAAGGTAATTATATAAATAAAACATTAAAATGAAAATATTTTGTAATAAAAATCACATATCAAATAAAAGATCATCCATACATTGGCTCAGATCTAAATTTTTTTAATAATTAAAACATGTCTATCTGTCCAGATTATTAACGATTTTATAAATTCGACACAAGCTTTTATTAGATATAAATATTTTTAATAAATTATTATGCTTACTACTGTATATGGCAAGTTTGGCTTACATCACATCACTACGTATTACTAAAGTAAATTAACTTTAATAAAAAATAGACGTATTAAGATCTACGTCTTGAATCGAGATTCAATTTAAAATCGATATTTAGATTAACCTAGTGTATTTAAATGCTTGACAAGCCTCTACAAGCTCTCGCAAGCAGTTTGTAGGCTTGTGTTAAAGACACTTGGCAAGCCTTGCCAAGCGTGTGAGTACACTATTTATTACTTTTTGCTAGACTTTGGTATATTATTCATTTTATTTAATTATTCATCATTTAAATAATTTATTATTTAAATGACTTGCAGTAGAATGGGAGTAAAATTATAGCTATTGTTTAAATATATAAAAAAAAAATTAAAACGCCATTTTGGTTTAATGTCAAATGTAATGGAAGCACTGGCAATTGTAGTATTATTTTTTTTTAGACGATTTTTCTACACAATTGGGCAAAGCTCTTAAATTATAGAGCCTATAACTTTTTAATGTTTAAAATATTAAGCCATTTAAAATAATGCACAAATTGGTGTCGTATACACTTTATACTATGAAAATAAAAAATATACATATAGAATATATTTGCTGGTTTTCAAATTATATATTCTTAAAATAAATAAAGTTATAAGCATATATTATGTCATTTTCTAAATAACGTTATCATCAAAACTGTCAAAGTCAGTTATTCATTTTTTAATATAATGTTTTCTATCAAATATTATAATCTATGTTTACTGCCAAGTGGTTTTCTGTACATAGTTTAAATCAATTATAAGCTCATCTACGCATTCAAATAGAACCATAGATAATCAATATGCGCCATTTTGAAAATTCAATAACTTTACAAAACAAACGTCAAACTATAAGTATATATTATCTATATTAACATTTAAAAATGGCTGATTTTATTAGGCTGAACGCTCTCATTTCTAAATCAATATTAAATAAAAAAATCTATGACATACCTCGAGCATTTTAAATGTGTCATACACAACTCTCAGTAATTCGAAGCAGCGGGTGGAAGTTAATTAAATAATATTAATATTTTAGCCTTCAATGGTGAGTCGTGAGTCGTTTCTATGGGAACCTCCGCCATAGCTGATGCCGTAAGGTCGTAGGTGATATATAAGATAATCCAATACGTACATCTGTTCCGGCCCTACGTAGTGGAAGGAGACGGCGTGGTCGGAGCAACAGTCGAGGCCCTGGAACGATTTAGAAGTTAATAATAATAATTATTATTTTAATAATATATTTTATTTACAAATATATTGACAAAAGCAAAGAAGCATATATAAAAAAAGAAAATAACAGGAGACCTCATGTATAAATACGAGTCGTGGGTCGTGGGTTCGTTTCCTACTTGGGCAGAATGAATTATTTCATTTCCATCTTAATTAAATAAAAAAAATGGAGCTATGAGTTCCACCAGTCTAGTAATAGGGGGAACTAAATTATTATTAAAATAACATATTCTCACCTCATCAGTAGGATAGTAAATATACTGCCAGTACCAAAACCCCTTATCCTTGTTCGGGAACAGATGGTCTTTGGGCACGAAGGGGAAGAACCGACCGCGGTGTAAGGAGTCCCTGGAGTCCATCGCCTTGACGCCGATGTGTTGGAGGCATATACCTAAATATATATTGCTTTTGCTTATGTATTTATTATTTACAAATAACCCTATGAAATAATGAACACTTTCAAAAATTAGTAACATGGAAAAATTTCTTAAAAAATTTTTTTTGAACGTAGCAAGAATTGAACCCGCGTCTCATGGAAACCATCCAAGCGCTCTGACCACAAAGCCGGGTAGGCTCTCTACACACATTCTCCGCGCATTTCAAGAATATTTTATACATTTTCATTATTTATGAATTGAATTTAAAATTTATCAAGTTTTTTTATAACATCATCCCGCACACAGCAGGGTAAGCAGAGGGAACTGGACCAATAGACCTAGTGTTATGACACTCCGTTCGTTATCAAGTTTTATGTAGAGTAACTTATTAGTTAAAGTTAAAAGCTTTGATTTTTTTTTATATTTAAACATTTACAGCTGGGTCGTGGGTTTGATTCCTATTAGGTTGCCGGATAACATTTAATTTTCTTAAAGTTTCTCGCTCTGGTACAGGTTTACCAAACGTATTCATTATATTAAATAACCTTAATATATCGGATATTTTCGATTAATCTTCTTAAATAACTAATTAAATCCATCTCAATCTATCTTTCAACGGTGTTTTAAAGACAGTGTGCATCGCGTACCCATCTCGGCGTCCTCCGCGCCGTGGTCGCTCGCCTTGCAGAGGTGCGGCGACGGCAGCCCGCGCGACACGAAGCGGTCCAGCGCCGCGCGGCTCAGCACGTAGCCCGCGCCGCCGCTCATGTAGCCCTGCGCGGACGTTCCAAATTCAAATAAATTTATTTAAAACTAGAATATAACATTCATTTTTCGAATGTCAAATTAGGTTAACACAGATTATTAAAGTTAATCAAAATAAAAAAATCTATATTCAAGCCCCAATAACTTAATTTAAAATTAGAATAGGAATACAAGATTCATTTATAGAACGTCAAATACATTACCGTCGGTTCTATATTTAAATTCAAATATTTGTACTCAAAATAAGAATACCACGTTCATTTTCGAATGTCAAATTAGATAAAATAGTAAGTTCTATATTCAAATTCAAATAATTTTAACGTCAAATACATTAGCGCCGGTTCAATAAAGTTAATGCTTAAAGTTAATTAAAGTGGAAAGTAAATTCAAATAATTTCATTCAAAAAAAAAAAAAAAAATTTAAAACTACAAAAACATTGATAATGTTAAAAACCGGTTCACTAAAGTCAGCGGGATTTTTTTAATCGGTAATTAGAATTTTACTAATTTTACTAAGTATATACTTATTATTTATTGATCATTTTTCACAATGATACGTTTGATATAGACCAGAGTGAGCATTTTATTCCCAAAGCATTTCATCATTAAAAAAAAACTATATTTAAATTATAGCCATGCACAAAACTTGATTAGCTTTAATTTTTTGCGTAAGAACACAAATAAACACGAAATAAAATAAAAGTTCAAAAATAAAAAGTAAATAACTTAAGATTCGACGTACAAGGGTTTAATCCTATCAAACTCTTATACGAATCGAGGTTCCTCGGTCAAAATATGAAGATTTCCTCAAATCGACGAGTAAAACATTTTGCTTCATTAACAGAAATAAATTCACAAAAAGACGAACTATTAAAAGTACCTGAGACGTAAACGGTTTAAAGCGACATCCAAAGTATATAGGGTCTCTGCTGTCGTGTTCAGATAGCATGTATCTTAAATTTTCTACTATTACGTATCTGGAATAAAAAAGCAACGCATTAAATTTAGAGAAAAAATATATTTAAAAACTATTCAAATATATATCCTTGAATCATTTAGAACAAAGATTGTAGTAAATTTTCTAAAATTATATGTATATAAGTTAAATATATAATCATATGTAATTATATTAGAAGTTATACATTATTAGATTCTACTATATTATTTTAATAAATATCCAATGTAAATGTATAACTAGAGTCATAAAATGTATAGTTACGTTATCACTTGAGATAACACTTACCATACACATGTATATATTTATAGGAGATACTTTGCACTTATTCTAACTTTAAAGTTAAAAGCTTTGATTTTTTTATTATATTTAAATATTTACAGCTGACTGATTAGACTGCGTTTGTCTACAATCGCAAATGTCGTGGGTTCGATTCCCATTAGGTTGCCGGATAATATTTAATTTTCTTAAAGTTTCTCGCTCTGGTACAGGTTTACCAAACGTATTTATTATATTAAATAACCTTAATATACTATACTTTAAAAATTAATCTTTAAACTCAAGTTCCTAGAATTATTAACAAAACCATTTGCCACATAAATATAAATACTAAAGTATAAAAATACACCTTAAAAAACAAAATTTAAATCATAATTAAATAAAAATAAAAATTGAAACACTAACGTATCATCATCTGCCTTCAGGAACCAATCCGCGTCTCGTCTATGGTGCTCGTATACATATCTAAAAGCTGCTTTAGTTTTCGCCCACAAGTATTCTCTGCCTTCTGACACGGGCAGTTTAATGGATGGCAGTGTAGAATCTGTTAAAAAAAAATATCAAGTAAATAGGTTTTATTTAAAATAAAAATATACACCAAAAAGTTTTTATTTAAAATTTAAAAAATATATATGAAGTTTTTGTTTAAAATTAAAAATATATATACCAAAAAGTTTTTAATTACAAAAAAAAACACACCAAAACGTTTCTATTTCAAATTAAAAAAGAATACATCAAAACGTTTCATTTAAATAATAAAAAAAACATATACAATACCATTAGATGTACTCATGAAGAGTAACTTATTGCACCGCTTGCCCCACGTGGCTTTCACGTGTATCGCCTTCTTCTTGTGATTGCTGGGCTGCGTCATCACCCAGCATAGGACTCTGACGCGTTTCGCAAGTTCATCTGCCACTGAACGATCTTCATCACGATGTGCGGGCTCCTCGCTGCCGTGATCCACGACATTTGGTATGGGGTGCCTCTCCAAATCCCTTGCGGAATCCCTAAAATTATTTATTTTTTATTACACTCATTTAAAATATCATTATTTAAAAAGTAATCTTACACAAAATAAGATAACAGAAACTTTTTGATATTAGACCCATGACATTTGATAGTGAGTGCCTCTCCAAATCTCTTAAACTGCGGAAGCGGAATCCCTAACTTTATTTATTTGCCTTACCGATTTCATTTTAACTATGTTATACAAGTAGTGTATGCATTATTTGTATATATAGGCTTAACATATAGGACATAATATGTCACAATTGAAATTTTAAACAATTTTTACTATGTAACTTTAGGACCCGTCACTTAATAAAACGTGTTGGAATGGAATATAACATCCAAGTATATTAGTATAATAAGTCAACAGAAAAATGTTGTACGAAATTTATAACACAAAATTATAAGATATATTTTTTTCGTATCGTACTTCATTACGCGGCGATTTTCAAACCATAACAATAAAATTAAGCGTAAACTCTCATTACGTCTTGCGTTGACTTTTTGAAAGTTTGATTCGTTCTGCGCTTCAAGAAGTTTTTGACTTAGCTATTTAATATAAAAAAGTGAAAATCTTAAAAATTGTAGATTTATAACCATATATTTAAACCAATATAAGCTTAATTGTGTAGTGAATTCAATACAAAATGAGTGAAGACAATCGCAAATTTAAGTTGTCAATTTTTATTACTAGCGTTTTTCTCAGCATAAAAACTACAATCTTGTAATTGGTACGAAATATTTGGTCAGCGAGTACTCACACTTGATCGATGTATCTTCCATTTAAGTAAAGAATTTACATTTAAGTAATAATAAATCAACCAATCAACCAACCAACCAATAGCTTTAAATTAAACACTAGCTTTAAATTCCAATAAACAGCGGGAGATGAATGATTATAAAAGACAATTCATATTATAAGACGGCATATGAGCAGAAGCCACCTGACGTTAAGTGGACACGCTCGCCCATAGCTATCGACAACCTGAACAGATGTGGATGCGATGCCTTGGATCTTAATGTTGTAGAAAATGTCTATACACACGATGCTTGAAAATTTCTAAATTTTACTTATTTAAATTAATTTGGCTTCAAAAAAACTATTAAATAAAACATGACAAAACTACAATATCTACGCAAGCACTAAGTAATTGTAAAACTAAACAACCGCTCTAACGATAACAATTTCAAATAGTTATATAAAAGCCGAGCCCGTGTCCTAATGACCCAAGTCTTATATGATTTTTTTTGTCGCTGGGAAAATGCTTTTACGTAGACCATCCGTGTGCAGGAAAAGTATTTCGTAAGTCTCATATGTCCTGACATAACTTGTAAGACACAATCTAGTATCTGAAGTAAATTTAACAAAAAGAAATAAATAATTCTTAAAATCGGACCAGTAGCTCTAATGACTACTGAGTTAAATCAAACCTATTCTTCAACTTCGTTAATACTAAGTATAGAAGATAACAAGCTATAATATCAGTAGCTATGTGTCATTAACATACGATATTATATATACGATAATTTAAATATACATCACTAACTAATTAAAATTATGTTTATGCCAAAATAGATAAGAAAAGTGCGCTCCTTATCCATCATATAATTACAATACCACATTACAAGTTCGTTAACATATTTACAATTTAAACTTAATTTATTTACTTTTTTTATGTTCTAAAGAATATTTCTTATTTCTTTTATCACGTCATTAGCAGGGTAGACAGGGAAACCGTAGAAACCGTTGGAATTCAGTGTTAAGACACTCCGTTCCCCGCTCTCCGTCTTTTCGAGGCATTGAGTGTGGCAGAACTTAACGCCACGTTTTCCCTCGTTGCCAAAATAAAGAAATTGGAAATGACATAATCTAATTTTTGTACATGTCTATTCCTCGCCCGCTACAACTACAGAAACACTTATTAATAAATTGATCGAAAGTTTATTCAAACAGCACTTCTAGTGCCTTCTAATATAGACATTGTATTATATAGATATATTAAAGTAATTTCTATAAGGACTTTTTATTGTTTTTAAAAAATACGACCTAAATTTTACACTTGATTCAAGTATTCAAATCTAGAAACTTTTCCAAGCTAGAATATTATTTTTTCTAAAATATCACTAAGCTATTCTAATTTTTATTAGAAAAATCTTTACTATAGTATGCTTCATATAAAACGACACATACACTTTTCTCTCTCTTAAAAGTCCCATTTATGAATCCCTTTTAGTTGATCTACAATTACATAATTGGCGCTTAACCGATATGATTTATAAAAATTGTAAAACGCATAATTGCGTGTTAAACAAACGCACGTCTTTGACACGATTCCATAAAATACAGATGCAGATTTCACTTAGAGATTTTTATTTAAATAAATCCTTCATTACTTGCAAAACGTACAGTTGCATATATTTACTATTATATATAGGTACATACATAGTTTCACGTTTCATCTCTAGCGGGGTAGTCAGAGAGAACGGAGCGTCAAATGCTGCGGTCCCTGCATACACCTGACGCCTCGTCCACTATCATTAACCTCTTCATATATGCTGTTGGGGGATTTTTATGCTTTTTAAGTGACCTGCCTCCAGTATCTTCGATGCCGATGTCAATGAAAAATAACTTCTACCGAGGTCTCCCCTTACCTTTCTCTCTTACCACTCATATATCTTTTTTATCACTCTTTCATCACTCAATTTCTCGACATGTCCAAATCATCTAAGCACGTTCTTCTTCATTCGTGACTTGCTCGGTGGTATCTACCATCATGTGTATTTCTTCGTTGCGGATTCGGAAAGCTAAGCTGACTCCGCATTTCCTCTGCAGAGATCGCGTCTCCACAGCATTCATCTTTCTTTCATTCTTCTTCTGTAATACCCACGTTTCACTGCCATATAACAGCGTCGGCACCAGAACTGCATTGTGTACGGCCAAACGTGCAGCTACACTAACGTTCTGCCGTCTCAACAACGCGTGGTACCGTTCACTTTACTACCGCAATGCACCTTTCCTTATTCATTTCGTATCTTCCACCTCCATTTAACAATTACCACTACTATAACAATTTGGTTACAATTTGACTCTTAACAATTTAAGTTCTTAATGTATAGAAATATCATACAGAAACGAATGCGAAACGAATGCTTTGTGAATAATATATAAAGAAAGGAGGAATATCTAGTAAAAGTATTTTTTTCACGATATGGTACTAATACTATTAGTGTCAGTTAAATGCAAATCACTTCTCTCACGTTAAATGAACAAAATAAGCGATCTTGATATATCTATAAATTATATGGAGCATAAAATTGTTAAAAGAATCATTTGTGGAAAGCTTAATGTTCCTAAGTTTTGATAACTTATTTCTAATATGACATTTGCATTAGGCATTTCGATTAGCAGAACTAATTATTGTCATTAGGTAATCTTTAATAGTTAAGACATATATGTTGAAGTTTTCAGATACTAATTGAGTAATAATGAACTTAAAGATAGATTTTTATAATTTTTTTTTTTTTTATAAATTTTTTCTTAAATTTTATAAAAAAAAATAAATATTGTCACTTAATGTCACAAAATACATTATACAAGTATATAATAAATTATACAAGTTTGGATTAAAATCTTATTAAAAAATATCACTACCTTACAGCTTTCGTTATTCATGCAGCACACAATACACATATTATAATCATAGAAACAATTAAACAATATAAAAATAAAATGTGGCGCCATGCAACAGAAAAAGCACAGATAAAAAATAGCACAGACTCACAAACATATAGAAGTAGAAGGTTATGCCTTTACCTGTAAGACCAAGCTACATCCCGCGAGAATCCGGGCGAGGTTAGCAGAATATACGCGAAACTAAACCCCGTGGATATTCCGAACACCAGAGTTAGGACAAAGCGACGCCCCATCACCCTGCCATCCTGCACAGGGGCGTACATTGCCAAATTTGACCAAAAAACTATTCAATTTTAATTTCTTTATCGTTTCCGAACTGTGTTCACACAACGAAATGCTTTTAATGTAAAAAATTAAAATCGTTCAATAAGCTTCATTAACGTTTAAAATAAATTTAAATACTTTCCCGATAGCAAATTGCCGATAACTGCTGTATATCTGCATTGCAATATATTTTTCATTAAAAATAACGATTGTGACGAGCACAACGGATGCATAACAATGAAGTTATGAGAATATTATCTTTTGTTAAATAATTATTTTGTAAACTATTTTACTTTTAATGATATATATTTTACAATTACACGCTTACGAAGTTATTTTATCATTATGTTATAACAGTCCATCTTGCTCACAATCCGTGTATTTAAGAAAATGCTAGTTTGTCTATTTTATTTGAATATTTGAATAAAGACGAAATGTAGCAAAATATTTATATGAATATACTTTATACTACGATACGAGTTCAATGACTAAGCTATCAATTCTATGTTCTCTTATGACAATACAAAATTAGGTCTCATTTATCGCAATCTAGTTTTAAATAAATAGTATGGACGTCGCTCCTAGTTTGCACAGATGTTTAATTTCTTTTATCATTGTGAGAGTTAGACAATTTAAGAATATAAAGAATGAAATATTATGGATAAGGCTTATTGTTCCGTATTTGACCAAAACTTATAGTAAATTGGTAGATGAGAAAGAAATTTGTTTATGAACTAAAAAAGTTTAAGCATTAAATCTTAAAAAAAAATAATAATAATTGAGCCTTTATTAAGTTATTTTTTTATAACAGAAACATATTTTAAATATTACATATCTTTAAGTTAACACAAAAACAAGTTCAAGTTAGTAAATTAAAATTTAAAAATAAAAAATTAAATAAAACAATAAATAAATTGAATAAAATAAACTAGCAATTTTAATTATTAAAATAAAAAAAAAACAAATTCATTGCGGGAACACACTTTGTATGCAAAAACAAAACCTATAAAATATTTTAGCATAGCGCTAACCACCACCGATACTGAAAATGTTAATAGACATTGAAGAGATTGTTTAAACACAGTTAAAAGCGTGTTTGTTTACAATTAACATACTTTGTTATTTGTGTTTGTTGATCACTACTACATATTGTAGACTTTTCATTTGATAACAATCATATATGAGTAAACATTGAAATATTTTCCTATTTATATACAAAATATATATGTATATTTATTATTATTTCATATGATGCTACATGTTACATACTATAAATGTAGTTGGGTCGCAGAGAATGTATCCAATATCATACCGATATAAGTAGACAAAATATTTATTTTAACATATAAAAAATAATTAAAAAATTATATATATTTTTATGTTATATTTAATTAATTTTTAAAATAAGTATTAACATATATTAATAATTATTTGTAATAATATTCCATAAGCAACAGGGTATGTGGAGGTAACTAGTGTTAAGACACTCTGTCCCCAGTTTTATTTGTTTCATAATATTGCATGTTGAGAGGACGAGTTTACTTTGTCTTCTTATTTGAGTAATCTCATCTGAATACTGCAGTAGGAACAGAACCCACAAAATTCCCAATATTACTTATATCTCCTCGTAATCATATTGTATTTTCAATGATAAACTATAGATTTATATCACAAAAGTCTATAATAAGTAATATTTTAGTGTATATATTTTATGTAATAAATTTTTAGTATTTAAATTTATTGTGTTGCTTCAAATTATTGACGGAGTGTTTGTTAAGAAGTTATAGTAATTAATAGGAAATATGAAATCAACAAAAGAAAATAAAAAACGAATATTTCTTATCAATATATAGTTTTTTCAATAGCTGCTTTTTTCATATATTCTAGTCTATGTTTCTTGAAAATGATGGATTAGGAAAATAACAGAAATAAAATATTAACTATCACACTTTATGTCTTTAAAAAATCAACAACTGATATAACAAAAATATAAGACACTGTAAGGTAACATAAAAAAATACTTACACTTCCATTAGTTTCTCTTTTATTCCACATTTCCCAATTATTCTTCATAAAGTAAGTTTGAAAAGTAACTAAGTTAAAGTTAAAGCAATCAATATTGATTGAGCAATTATAATTACTCTGTATTTTATAGTTCTTTTATTACAACAACATTAATTGAATAAAAAACTGTTTTCAACAAAATAATTCACCTTAAGAAATCTAAACTCAGGTCAACAATTTGTAATTGATATAGTAAATGGTGAGTCTTACATAGTAAAATAAATTTATAATATACATTTAATGATTATATAGTTAGTGAAACAAATTCATTATCCACTTAATAGTTATACACAGTTATCAATAGGAAGCGGATATGGGATGAACGAATAAAAATTACAACATTACAACTAAAACAATTTTATAAAAATATAAGTTTATCTACTCACGGTCATACTGTAGCTTTTTTACTGGACAGTTCATTTACTATAAAAATTTAAAGTATTGCGTATTCTTTTTTTGCATTTTTATATTGACTATTAATATCTTTTCTTTATTACATTTTAATGAAAGTTAAAATCAGAACTCAGGAGTTCATTAATTATTTAGAATTTATATACAATCTTACGATTCGGAGTTACAACTGATAAATGACATTTAACAACAAACGAGCAGTCAGCAGCGACAGCGGATATCGGCTAGTATCACAGATTATATTATTATGATTATAATACTAAATTCTAACACCTACCAAAGCACATAGGTATGCAAATTGTAACAAAACTGCAAAATTTATATTTGTTTAATAAATATACAAAAATACATTCATTTTATAGAATAGAAAAGCCAGATATATACAATTATACCATCTAGCTAACAATTAAAAAGTAAAATGTGACAGCAAAAATTTATAAACTAACCATTAATAGTAGTAGTAGCAATTTGTTTTCATGAATTCAATATAAATTAATTCCATTATGCAGTTAACTTAAAGTTTCTAATTTCACTTCTACTTCAACACATCATGTCCATGACATATTACAGTATACACAAACGTATAACTTGATGAAGTGAAGTAAAACATCTGTTGAGCTTTGAATTGATAATCTGTGGATGTTCAATATTCTACCATATTGTTTTTGTAGGTAAATCGTTGTCGTAGTATTGTAAACAATTTTATTGCGTTGTGTGTAATATTTGTTTTGAGCTAATCAGTGAAAATTTATGAACATAATTATGCATTAATCTTTCGTTGCTATGGAAATATTATATTTTTTCAAATTACAACCTTAATATAGCTGCGGGTGCAAAATGGGGAAAAATATTATTTTATTCGCTTTAGTATTTTTCTTTCACCATGTTTCTGGACAACATTATCAGCTTTGTGAAAATAATACCAAAATAACTCGCAGTTGCACAACTCAGGTAAAAGCTCATGCCTTGTGTTACGCATAAACGACAGAGTTGCATTATGTTATTGATTTTATCGAGACGTTCAACCTTGAAAAGCTCATTGTCGATAACACAATGATAATTATATCATTATAACTTAATAATAACTATCGAAAGCATAGTTACATAATTACATTTTTCATTCTTGTACAAAATAAAATGAGCATTATTTAAACTTCTATGATGTTTTTTAGATATTAGGTGAACAATACTCAGACGACGATAGTTGTAAAGTTGAATACATTGCACCAAATAGTTCAGATTGTATAGATAATTTTGGACCCATATCCTCTAATTCTCACATTGGTGGTGTCAGTCTTAAGCCTTATATCCTGCCAGTGGTTCATAAGGAATTACAATCTTACTATTCAGTCAATTACACTCTTCTCAATATAACTTTTAGCAACATAAAATGGAAAAGTGAGTTGTTTTTTAATATTTATATAAAGTTAAATGTATTTGTTATATTGCTATAATATATAAAAAAATGTCATTCAGTAATGAAAAAATATAAAAAAAAGAAAACCATAACTATTGTAAAGGTTTATTTAAATTTCTATTAACAGATCACATATCTGTATAGAGTTTTTAAATAAGTGATTAGAGCTATTGTAAAACATATTCATTTTATTATAATATAAAATAAATATTTGAACTTTTTATTATTTATTTTATTTTTCTACTTTTAATTCCAGCAATGAAATTTCGTTTTCAAAAATACAAAAATATGGAGAGCCACTGTAGAAATATTGTTATCTCTAATGATGTAACTATTAATGACCAATCCGTTCTATACTATGATTGTTACTGGTCTCTCACAGATGGTACTTCTAGTAATGGACAAAGTCATATTTTAGATTTCGAAGCAACTGACGATATTGTTGTTAATAGGGGGAGATATTATTTTAATATACCGTCAGCTCAAATGTTAAGTAAGTATTAAGTGAAAATAGTGCTAAGATACTGTAATTGACACCATTTTAATATATATTAATATTAAAAAGGTGCTAAATAATATTGCAATATTTTTTTTATATATTTAATATAAATATTAGTCTTTACAATTTCCTGTTATATTTAATACAGGCTGTTTAATTTATTCTATAATTAATTTAAGAGGAAAATAATACACATAGCTAGAAATATACAGTATTGAGACCATATTGCTGTAAGATAACACAATACTAATTGCAATGGATGTCGGTTTTATTCAGTCTTTTTAGGAATGATTTCAATTTGACCCTGTTCTAACAAGATAGGCATTGCGTTAATATGCACTGTCATGGATTCAAGCTTAATATTGAAGTCTTCCTGCTTACTGTATTATATACATGATAAAACAATATATCTGTATATGTTTTGTTATATATTATATGTTTAATTATATGTAACATTTATATTACATTCCAGGTCCAACTATAAGCGAAACTGAATGGAAGCCATTTGTCTACATTGAAATTTTGACCAGTTCCATGAAACTCCATATAGTGCCACCGCCTCAACATTTGAAAATAACAGCTTTTCAAATAGAAATCATGAAGGAATGTAACAAAGAAACTCAATGTGAAGAAATAGTTAAAAGTACCAGTTTAAAGTTAAAGAATGCTACTCAAGAAGTGACTTTTGACTACAGTCTGTTGATAAAAGCTGGTTCATACTATTTTGTTGTTCACACCCTTACATGAGAAGTGTAAGAGTGGTCAAGTTGAATGTCAATCGGTGGAGAGTCCCAGGATTGTTATTATAGGTGAGATTTTTTTAAATTTTTGGTAAGAGTAATTAGTTTTGTAGACTAAGATATTTGATATAAAATTTGAAAAAACGTAAAAAGGTAAGAATTGAGTATAATGTGAATGATGTCTGACGTGGCACAAAGGCGCAACGTCGTCCTTAAACGATTTGTAGGTTCGATTCTCACTCAAGGAGAATCTATTATTTTATTTCCATTCTCTCCGCTGTGGCAACTAGGCTCAGTGTTGAATTCCGTGACTCAACTCAAGCAATGCCTCGAAAAAGGCGGAAAGCAGGCACTATAGTGTCTTAACACTGTTGTTTAAATCAATGTTGCATACACCTGTAATGATTTATTCACCTACATTTAATACCCTGTATCTACTGCTAAGTGAATGTGTTAGTGATAAGTCGATGGTGTAACTATTTCCAATGAATAAATAAACACGTCGGTTCCCATGGTTCTTACAGTTCCCTCCGTCTACCCTGCCATGAAAAAAATTAACTTTCGTAATTTTCTACACAGACAATGAATCTTAATACTAAGACCCTCCCTCTCTCGTTTGTCGCCAAATTTCAGAAAAATGTGTATTTTTTTTAATATTGCAAAAGAATTAAACAAAATAATTATAATAATTTCACTTCATGAGTGTGAATCCCGATGAGCCAAAAGTATTGAAATTTTTGTACAGGTTTAAATATATAGATTTTTTTACCGTGTCACATTATTTATTTAAAAATAATTCTAATATTTTTTTATAATACCCATTATCATATATTTCCAGGCAGTGACACGGGAACCCTGAACATATGCATAGCGAGTGTGAGCGCGCTGGTGGTGGCCACACTGTTCGCCTACTACGTGGTGCTGCGCGCGGTGCGGCGCTACTGGTGCAAGGAGTACGGGCTGGGTGAGTTGCGTTCTTTTTTTTTTTTAATTTTGACAGTGCAAACTTTTTCTTTTTATTCTCTTTGTTTATGGCGTTCCGAGCGTGCCAGTTGAGCACAATTCATTTCGCCAGTGTCACGTTGAATGGAGAACATACAAAGTTCACACGTTGTTTTTTTTTAATTTTAATTTTTACAGTGCAACTTTTTGGTGTTTATTTGACATATTCTTTTTTTAAATAGAAATTGTCAAATCTTTTAATATTTGCCTCTGAGAGACAATTCTCATAGATTATCAATTAACCAAAGAATATGAAATTTGTTACAGAAGTGCCACCGCCAACTAAAGTGTTAGTAGTATATTCGCCAGCAAATCGCCTACACGCTGAATGCGTTTCCTCCTTTGTTACTTACTTGAGATCTGAATACGGTTTCGATGTTATGTACGACGATGACATTTCTAAAACTAATCACAGCGACCCCTATATATGGGCTGCTGAGGCCTTAGAATTTGCATCCCACGTTATATACGTTGTAGGTCCCGCTGAGAACACTAACTTATATAATAATATATATGACAAACCGATTATTGCTCACAAAGACGTTGATAAGCTTCTATTGTCTCTGCTGAAACAAACTCGTGTGTCGCGTTGCCCTAAAGATATTATGAATGTTTTCTTCGAATACTCCAATGGGCCGGTCCCAATTGAAACCAGACATGATAAAGTATTTTTCCTATTAAAAGATTGGCAGAAATTAATCGCCCATCTGTCTAAGAATTTGCTACCTAAGAAACAAATAATGCGTACGGAGAAAGGTAGGTGCTTTTTAGATGATTTGTCGAGGGCCAAAAAGTTTTTGAACAGTCGTCAGGACGATGTTATTGTTAGGTGTGAAAAAAATGTTCTGGAAAAGAAAGTATTGTTGTAATTTTGGGATCTTTTGAAATCGATTTCGGTAGACAAAGTGAGATGAAAGAAACGTTCGATATATTATTAATATATGTTCGATATATGATATTAAAAGACTATGCGTAAAAATGTCTAAATAATAATTTTATTTCGTATTTTTTAATTAATGTTCTGAAGAATTCCGATTTTTGACTAAGTTGAGGAAATTAAAGTGGGGTTGAAACGTTTTTAAAAATATTATAATGACACATTCCGTATAAGAAGGTTTGTAATTGTTAATCTGTTAAATTAATATTAATAAGTGTTGCCATTTAAAAAAAATACGTTGTCAAGGTCAATTTTTTTTAAGAATTAGCAATATATTTTTAATTTTCATGATAATTTTCTTTTGTGTCATATCAGAACAACAAAAACTAATATCTAGGCATAATATATAGTGACATCATAAAAAAGTTAAAATTAAAAAAATAATAAGTTACGGGGTATATAAAGCTGGGCTGTGCAATTATAAGAGACGTAAAAGAATGAAAATGGCGGAGAATATATATAAAAATATCGATTTGTAGAGTAATTTGATGTTTTAGTTATATTCTTTTATGACATATTATATATTGCTTTAGAAAATTTTCCCCGTAGAAATAGAAAGTTGTTTAAATTATCCAAATGTTAATAGCTCCCTGGTATATCCCAAGTTATAAAGTAGATTTAGTTGTGTCTATGTTCGTTCAATGATATATTATGATAATCTGTATTTCGATAAGTCACAAACTGTTCCGGGGATTTCCCCGTTATATAGGATGTTGAAGAAAGGCTGATTTAAGCCAAATGAATGGCGGAAGCATTTGAATATGCTCGGGATAGCAGTCTGTTCGTATTTACATACATACATAAGTGTGTTTTATTGCATAGTAACATTATAAATATATCGATATATTTTGATTATTATCAGTAGCTTAAAATTAGTTGTGGTTAAAGAATTTGGTTATAAAATTGGATTATTAGTGCATTATTAGTGGGAACTCGGTTATTCGGAACGCATAAAAGTTGATCCTTCTTAAAAACTATTTTTCATACAAGCTGTAGTTCATATCCAGTCATTCCGGTTAATCGAGTTCCTTCTGTATTGGTAATGATTATATATATATATATATATATATATATATATATATATATATATATATATATATATATATATATATATATATATATATATATATATATATATATATATATATATATATATATATATATATATATATATATATATATATATATATATATATACATACATATAGATATATGTATATAAATATATATATGTACGTAGTCATGTTGTAACCAGTTGTGTAGTTTTATACAGAGTAGATAAATATTAAACGGGGCATACATTAAAGTTTGCATAAATTTAAATAATTTAATGTACTGAAAATTATCCTTAATTTTCCAATTCTTTATTATTTTGAACTTATTTACCACTATTTTACTGCTATTTCACACATGTTCTTTATATGTTCCGTAGATTATTTCACACTCTGTAGATAGATGTACGTCATCTTTTCTAATATATATGTATACTTAAATAGATTACACACACACACACACACATATATACATGGTGCTACCAAAGTGTAATCTTATCTATAAACCGTAGATATTTCTTCAATACTTTAAGCAGTATTTAGAATAATTCTTTTTTATTTATAGTATTCCAGTTTCTGTTTTATAGCTCATTAAAACTTGTCGTACTCATATATGTCAATTAGTGTGAAACTAACGTTATCGATTTTATCGACAATTGACAATCGGGGTGCGATAAAAGCTCTTTATTTATTTGGAAATATACAGATGACGTAAGTCACTACTCTTAATCTTAATCTATTTCTTTTTTACAACATTTTTTTATTTTCATTCTTTGCCTCTATATAAATAATTAGAATTATTCAAAACTAAGGACTTATTGAACAAAATGTGTAATAATAATATTTTTAATATTTTTTTTAAATATCTTTATGGTAAATTAAAGAACTTCTAATAAAATACCTGTATAATAGTACCTGATAAAAAAGGAACTATTTTTTGTCCTTTTTTTCTTTCTTTAATTTTGGTCAGTCATTTGTCATATGTGAAATCTATTTTTAATCTTATGTTAGTTTAGTTAATTTATTGTCAATATGTTATATCAATTACGGATTACATCAATTCATTAATCGATTAATATAGCTTTTCTTATATTCGATTCTTGCACTTTCTCTTTTACTCAATATATAGCATTACTATTAAGAATTGAAAAAGACAAGTATTTATTGTTAAAAATTGTTAAATTTAAACGTTTAATGTTTTAATAAAATACGTATGTCGATATGAAGTGAAATCAATTTGATATTTCGATTTTTTTTGCATTTTGAACTCTTTGATTTTATTTTTTTTTCACTGTTTAATGTACTTTTTTTATTAGGAAATGAAAATTATTATGATTTTCTATGTAACTTTACATTTAACGATAATTAACTAAAATAAAAAAAAATAAGAACGCTATTATTTTCAAAAAAATCGTTTATGACCAGGACTAATTAAATAAAAAAAATCGAGATATCGATTTTGATATTCACTTATTAATCGATATAATATATCCTTTAACCATATTATTAGTAAAATTACATCATATTTTTACTTGTAAGTGTAACTTGTTTACTTTTAAACGTGTCAGTGTATTCATTTAGTGTGCCATATACCGAATGTATGGGTATTGTACTAATATTTATATATTTATAAATAAATGTTGTTCCACCGCTTCATTTGTGATTGTGACTGACAAACATATTTTTCCACTGTTAACTATTTTATATGTATTTACGAGTATTTATAACTTAACGTTTCTAATCTAGATGTTGTCATAAATGTAATTTTATAATCTCATATATATATATATATATATATATATATATATATATATATATATATATATATATATATATATATATATATATATATATATATATATATATATATATATATATATATATATATATATATATATATATATATATATATATATATATATATATATATATATATATATATATATATATATATATATATATATATATATATATATATTAGATAAAATGTCAAATGAAGCGGTCTGTCTGTCCATCTTCGTTCTCGTTGATCTCAATTCCAAGCTTAATGGAAGTGGAAGCTTGGTGTGAACGTGTTCTATCGTTATACAGGACTTTTAAGCTCAATATATTATACTTTGTGATGTATTTTTGTAAATAAAAACTGTCTTAAATTATATTGTCGTTTTTTTTTTGAAAGAATCACATATTTTATAGAATATTTTTCTTTGTTACTTGTTTTACATTTTGATACCCGTCTAAGTACTCTGATAAGTAAGCAATGCTTCATCACGCTGCGTCGAATTCTTACATGCTTTATACAACTTGTAGCGTTCAAATCTCGCTGCGTTTAAATTTTTATTTAAAACTTTTTTAGATTAACGTTATAAAAACAATATATATTTTTTAAAGCTTTAGTAGAACAGGAATCTAGTGTTAAGACACTCCGTTTCCTGCTCTCCACCTTTTCGAGACATTGCATCTTGATAGGCGGAACTCAACGCTACGCTTTGTCTAGTTGCCAAAGTGAAGAAAATAGAAAAGTCCTTGTCGCAAAAATCCAATCACGACAGCTTATGGGTTCGATTCCCACTTGGGGAAGTGGGAATCGAACCCATAAACCGTCGCGATTACAGGCAAACACTGCACCTCTGAGCCGCTAAATAATATTAAATAAATTATAAAATACATACTTTACTTCCCTTAAAATCTAATAAGTCTTACTTTTAATTTAAGCAAAAAATATACACAAAATCTTGTTCATTGGTTTATTTATCACCCACAGATTATTAATATTATGATTACATTCACATACAGATTCGGAATGTCGTACTAAAGTTACAACCAATTTAAAATATATGAAAATAAATCACAAATTTATACATTACGTTTAAAATTACAAATGAAAATTATTTATTTATAGAAATAATAACAAACTTACAATTAATCTATATATTTTTAGATATTTTAAATCTAGAATAGCTTGTTTGAAACGTTTTCTGTCATATCCAATTGAGCTTTAAAAGTATACAAAAATAAAATTGACTTATTTTATGTTAAAAGAAAGCAATATCTGGCAACACTGGCAAAAATTAAATAACTAAGCCAGTTTATTTAATCAATATCTAGTATACTACAAGCAAAAATATCTAATATACATCAAACCTTCACGTTGTATCATTGGAAATTATTACCCTACAATTATTATTATTAGTAAAACAATTATTTAAGCTACAAATAAAAACAAAATGTATAAATGTCAACCTTTGGCTATACTACACTATATAAAGTAAAAATAAAAACGTTACAAAATATGATACTTTTATCTGTATTAAAAAATAGAGGCATAATGGAAGAAACAAGGCAATTACTAACTAAATTATATAGCACATATATATATATATATATATATATATATATATATATATATATATATATATATATATATATATATATATATATATATATATATATATATATATATATATATATATATATATATATATATATATATATATATATATATATATATATATATATATATATATATATATATATATATATATATATATATATATATAAAAATTAATAATATTGAATCTTTAACTATTATTAACAATTTATTATAATTATAAATCAAGATGGCATATTTAAATCACATACAAAAAATAAAAAGATATGGTACCGACAAGTCTACGATAAAATTGCTTATCGTTTTTTCATTATATCTAAAGACTGTTAAATCTGACATTGAATTGTAATTGTTGTAATAATATAAATTTAGCTATTGAAGGTCATATCATAGCGCATATATATATATATATATATATATATATATATATATATATATATATATATATATATATATATATATATATATATATATATATATATATATATATATATATATATATATATATATATATATATATATATATATATATAAACTAGTTAAATAACAACAGAGAAGTAACGTATAAATACATACTTGTAATTTGTCAGGCATATTTTCTACTATACATTGCAGGAATCGAGCCCACAACGTTTTTCAAGCTTTTAAATTACACCAAAATAAAAACCAAATATACCTTAAAATGCATAATAAACCGGTGTCTTTTAATAAAAATAAAGTTTAAAACATTTATTTGTACATTTTAATGGTTTAAACACAAACGTACGTATACAAAAATTCACACAATTTGCAATGTTAGGAACATAATATATTAGAAAAAAAAAAACATATTTAAAAGAAAGTCAACATGATTTAAAAATCCAAATTCGTTGGAGTCCATATTGTACAGGGTGTTGAAATTCACGTTCTGCAACAAAATACAAACAATTGTTAAGACTGAAAAGGATTTATAGTATTATTGATTTTGATATACATGGAACCATAATATCGTACTAGTTTTACAATAGAATAGTAGTTAAATTATGAGAAAAAACAGCTCCTAACCAATCAAATAAATCCTAATCAAAATCAAATCCTAAGAAATTTGAGACATTCCGTCTTGTTACCAGCGGGAGAAAAATAAAAATAACCCACTCCCCTAAGTCGGATTCGAACCCAAAACCGTCGCTTCTATATAATTATAATTTATATTTACTTAGTTTAGCACATTACTATCAATTATTTGCACTTTAATTGTGCAATTTACACTGTTTTTTATGTAAAAAAAAAAACATTGCTTATCAGATACGTTAAAATTTGCATAGAATTAAAATTGGTAGGCAGCATCTTGTATAGTGTATTATATGTTTTTAAAAATTATTATTTGAGGACCGTCGTGGCGCAGAGGCGCAACGTCTGCCTGTAACACGGCTAATGCGACGGTTTCTGGGTTCGATCCCCAGTCGGGGGAGATGGATTTTTCTGTTTCCATTTTCTTCGCTCTGGCAAACTAGGCAAGCGCGGCGTTAGAGTTCCGCCACTCAACACACAATGCCTCGAAAACAGCGGAAAGCCCGGACGGAGTAAGCAGGGACTAAGTAACGGAGTGTCTTAACACTAGGTTCGTATGGTTCCTGCAGTTCCCTCTGCCTACCCTGCCATGTGTCGGATAAAGCGTTAAGCTAAAAAAAAAAATATTATTAACAAAACATTGCTCATTGAATCCTAAGGGCCAGTTTCACTACTGGCTGATTTAGTCCCGGATAGGAAATTACAGACCAAGAGAGGATAGAAATATCTAGCACACTTATTTTTTAAAAGGCAATTTAAACGGATTATTTGCGTACTATTTATTTTTGGGAATGCAACGTTTCAAAAATTTAACAGTCATTTATAGGCACGGTAGTCCAACCGTTTAATTGCTTTTATTTAAAATGATTAAAAACACGAAAATTATAATTTTTATTATATCAGCCTTTATCTGGAAGACATCATTAACTAAGAGTTTATTATCTGAGACTTTTATCAGACACCAGTGAAACTGGCCTAAAGTGTTTTTTATTTAAGCAGAGCCTGATATTAGTATGCTATCTACAGAGTGAAGCTAAAATATATTTAAGCCGATCAAAACGAGATTGTCAAAGTATATACTGTTATAATTAGAATAAATTATGAAATAAAATAAAAAAATACATTTAAAAGCAAAACACTCTTTATAAATATCTTAGAATAGCGAACAAAAGTGTTATGAAAGCGTATTTAACCACATTATAATTTAAATAGGAACGTGGTATAATAGTTTAATATTAAACAACTGTTGTAAAGAATAGCCATATTATATATCTATATGTCGTGGTAGTAGTCATATGATGTATATGCTGTATACATATTTATCAAAATGATATATTGTTTTAAATATATACATATATGATATACATTATATTATTATGAGGACCGTCGTGGCGCAGAGGCGCAACGTCTGCCTGTAACACGACTGATTCTGGGTCCGATCCCCAGTCGGAGAAGATGGATTTTTCTATTTCCATTTTCTTCGCTCTGGCAAACTAGGCAAAGAGCGGCGTAGAGTTCCGCCACTCAACACGCAATGCCTCGAAAACGGCGGAAAGCCAGGACGGAGAAAGCAGGGACTAAGCAACGGAGTGTCTTAACACTAGCTTCATATGGTCCCTGCAGTTCCCTCTGCCTACCCTGCCATGTGCGTGATAAAGCATAAAGCTAAAAAAAAATATTTTTACGGTTTAATAAATAGAAAAACTATATTTTTATTTAAGTATTTTTAATTAAAACATACTATAACTTTTATTTTAGAAGAATGCATGTTTTGTTGCCAATTTTTATTATACCTTCACAATTTACCTGCTAACCTCTACAAATACTAGTACATATGTATATAAATATGGACGCGAAATATACCATACCTCTTCATATATAAATAAATACAGTAAAAAAAATAAAAAACACGCTTTTTTTTAAGTATATCAAACTAAAAAGTAAAAAATAATTCTTAAAACAAGTTAATAACCGTAATGATCGAAATATACTAATATTATTGTGAAAAAGCGTGGACCGCTTTGTGCCATATTTTTCGTATATCATGCAACTTAAACTATACTGGGATATTTAAGGACACTCCATAGGGGAAGGAAAAAGAAAATAAGGATATAAAACTTATTTAAGCCACGATCTCTCAGTTCACGGAGAGTTACTCATATACAAGTGAAACTAATAAAAGGGTCAAAATAACTTTTTTTTTCAACACTTACACAAACTAATAAGAGCGCATTAAAAATACTTACATAATTTCCAAGCTACTATCACTGTTTTTAGTCGCCTGTTCCCCTTCGCTGGAATTAGAGCCTCCCGACTCCGACCTGTGACTTCTACTTCTCTCTCTGTGTTTCTTCTTCTCCTCCACTACTTCCGTAGAGGAGGCCTCCTCGGATTGTCTCTGCCACGCCGGTATTGAGGGTGGTTCTGTACGCGTTTTTAGCGCTGGGAACTGATTTCTAGAGGAAGCGACATGTGGGAATTAAATTTTTAAAGGTATATTTTTAGCTTCACGCTTCATCCCGCACATGGCAGGGTAGGCAGAGGGAACTGCAGGGACCGTGGTAACCTAGTGTTAAGACACTCCGTTGCTTAGTCCCTGCTTTCTCCGTCCCCGCTTTCCGCCTTTTTTTCGAGGCATTGCGTGTTGAGTGGCGGAACTCAACGCCGCGTTTTGCCTAGTTTGCCAGAGCGAAGAAAATGGAAATAGAAAAATCCATCTTCCCCGACTGGGGATCGAACCCAGAAACCGTCGCGTTACAGGCAGACGTTACGTCTCTGTGCCACGACGGTCCAGAGCTATATATATGTATTTTTTATTATTTCGTTTAATATATATTACTTTGGTAACTAACTAACTTTGGTAAGATGGAAAACAATATTTGCACACAAAATTGCTGCTACTTTAGTAGTACTCTAAACAAGTAGATACAATGTTACTTTTATGAAGTCCACGCAAATAAAAATTGTGAGGACAGCCTAGTATAGGATAGTTAGATAGTTCCCGTATACAGGTGTGGCCGTAATCGTGACCTTAATTTAAAGCATTGTATTAACTAGGCTTTATAAACGTCGTAAAATTATAAATAAAGTAAATAATTTATATTACTATTTCAAAATATAAAACCATTTCCCAAGTATGAGGCAAAGGTGCACTATCCTGTCAGAGTGGGAAAGAGATATGTCTCTTCCCTTTTCGGTAATTTTTTTGAATGAAATAATTAAAAGTTTAATAGCATTTTTGTAGTACGAGATCTTTACGTCATTTATATTTAATGATGACTACCTCACACGTTACACAGCTCTTATAACTATCGTGAAATGAAAAAAACAATCCTATGCCTAAAGTTCTGATAATTAATAACTAGTTTTTAGGGTTCCGTACAGAAATAAAAAAACGGAACCCTTATGGAATCACTCGTGTTCCTGTCTGTCCGTCTGTCACAGCCAATTTTCTCTGAATCTACTAGACCGAATCAGGTGAAAATTGGCAGGATGGTGTATTGCCCTGACCCGAACACAGATGTGTAACGTAAAAAATATTTTTTTGAAATAAGGGTAATTTTCGGGGGATAAATTAGGTAATTAAAAAAAAATTTACGATCCTTACTGAGTCATATATCAAATGAAAGGGCTTGTTATCAGGATCTCGAATATATATTTTTTTATTTTTTAAAACAAATAGTTTCGATGATATTCATGAAAAAATTGAAAATAAAATGGTAAATACGATAAAAAATGTTTTTAGGGAAAAAACGTTTTCAGGGGAAATATTTCACTATATTGTATACGGAACCCTTTCCAAGCGAGTTCAACTCGCACTTGACCGGTTTTTGTATGTAGCTTTGAAATATTTTACCCTAGAGGTAGTTTTGACTAAGGCCGTGCTGTCAGATACACCCTGTATAATACGAATAGAAGAACATTATACAAATAATCAAACGCCACTTACCTATTAAGCAATATGCCTTTAACAGAAGCTATATCTGATTTCAAATTGTCCAATTCGGATCTAAACGTATTTCTTTTCAACGATGTCTGAACATCGCCCCTTAAGGAACAAATACTAGCGTTCATAACGTCCAAGGATTTTCGTAATTCTTCTATACATTCCGCTGTCGTTTTGCGTTTTGGCTCTTCCACAAATAAGAACTGTCTGAGGCAATTCTAAAAAAGTAAATTTTATATATATATATATATATATATATATATATATATATATATATATATATATATATATATATATATATATATATATATATATATATATATATATATATATATATATATATATATATATATATATATATATATATATATATATATATATATATATATATATATATATATATATATATATATATATATATATATATATATATATATATATATATATATATATATATATATATATATATATATAAACGGAGTTTTGAAGGTATTTTTCAAATGCCTGTTAAAATAAAGGCGTATGTCTAGTACTTATTAGTGTTTGACATTTAATATGGAAATTAATAAAGCATGCAAAACTGTCAAGTACAAACAACTTTTTATTGCGTTTTTTATTATAGGACCATAAATAAATTACATAATGCTGTTATTTTTATATTATACAATTTAAAATAAACAAATAATAAAATACTCTATCTATGTCATAATAATAAAAATAATAAGTACTTGGTGACGCCTACTTATAATTAAAATATAAATATGAATTATTGTCGTTATAAAGAAAAACGTTGATTTTTTATTTTTTACGCTTCACGCTTTATCCCGCTCATAGCAGAGTAGGTAGAGGAAGTACAGGAGCCACAAGAACCTTATGTTAAGACACTCCGTTCCCTTGCCAGAGCGAAGAAAATGAAAATAAAATATTCCATCTTACCCGAGTGGGAATTGAACTTACAAACCGTCGCGTTTACAGACGGACGCTGGGCCTTCGCGTGTTCATTTAAATTATTGTTATCATAATTTATTATTCAATGTGTAGATTATGTAGACATAAAATTGAAAAAATCGTTAGATTATAAAACAACTTAATATATATACTACAATTTAAGGGTTTTTTCCGATAGATTATAATGTCACGTAGAAAAGTCGTAAATTTGTGCAATAGCACAGAGTTACCATCATAATGTAAATAGTGAAACGAGCAATATTTCAGTTAGCGTATTTCAGCTAGCCTTCTATATTTACGGATAATAATCTGTGGGCACAAGTTTTTTTCTTTTTTCAATTTTAATCTGTATTGGTTAGTTAAATTAAAATGCCTAAACTAGAAACATTCACAAACGTTAAGGTAAATTAAAATGCCTAAACTAGAAACATTCTATTTTTTTTATCTTACCCAGAGAGCAATGGAGATAGTATGTTCAAAGTTTTTAGTGTATTACAACAGAGGATATTCTGAGGAGAGCAAAAATACCGATATATTGCTAAATCAGACCTATGGTCGTTGGGATAGAAAGAATTTGAAGTGGCTACCAAAAACCAAGAGACTAAGTAGAGTAGACATTCTCCTATATCCGATGAACGAAAGCGGCCCAGAATAGGTCTTTATGGCATTCGATAGGGGACGCCTTTATCCAGCAATCGACATCTCTTTTCTGATATGTCTTATCTTATTGAAAATTACTTTAGGTGTCATTTTTAATATATAATAAGATTCTATGACTTAAATTAAATCTAGAAATTTAAACTAAACAATTATTTTGTATTTAAAGCTGTTATTATTGGTAAAATATTTCAATTATTTGAATTGGGACACTAATTGAAGACTCCCTATAGTCATCCTATACCGCTGGGCTAGACCACGGGCCTATGCCGAACCCGACACGCCTATATTCATAGACTAAAGTTTTAGAGAGCAGATCATGTGTAAAGGTATAATATTAATATTAAGTTTAATATTTTTGTATTAATAAAATATTTTATAACAAATATTTGAAAACAAATGGATGCAAAGTAATTTACCACGCACCTCACTTGAAGTGCGATGCAATTACAATTACTCCCTACAAAAAAGTCTACGCCACAGTCATGCGGGCTATAATCAATTTACGAATGTTAATCATATTCACCCGGTAAATTTTTTTACGTTTAGTCGTACATTGACCTATGCTTATATTTTATCTATGAAAAATTTTGTCTTTATTGCCACAGATAGCGTTATGTAAGTGTTATTTTTTTAGTTGTCTTTGTTTTTTTTATCTAAATAGCACCTTTAAATCTATGGGGAGCATGGAAAGAGGATATTGGCTTATTTTTTGTTGTCCATTTTTTAAAGCCTTGAAAATTTCTTGTAGCTTCACGCTTTATCCCGCATATGGCAGGGTAGGCAGAGGGAACCGCAGGAACCGTGGGAACCTAGTGTTAAGACGCTCCGTTGCTTAGTCCCTGCTTTCTCCGTCCCCGCTTTCCGCCTTTTTCGAGGCATTGCGTGTTGAGTGGCGGAACTCAACGCCGCGCTTTGTCTACTTTACCAGAGCGAAGAAAATGGAAATAGAAAAATCCATCTTCCCCGACTGGGAATCGAACCCAGAAACCGTCGCATTACAGGCAGACGTTGCGCCTCTGCGCCACGACGGTCCTCAAAATTTAGTTTGACAAAATTCTTGATTTATTAAAATATATATTTTAAAGAAATATAGTTAAGACTAGATAAAATAAAGTCATTTTCCACCAATATAGATACACTTTAAAATAGGCATCTGAATTAAATATTCATAGTGCAGTAACATTTTATACATGTAATGTATACATATTATATTACACGTAAAAACATATTTTTACACGAAATAGAATATAGAGTAGATTAATTAGATATATAGAGTAGATTAATGATAAGACTAACTATGACTATTAAATAACTTACCTTATAAAACCAGTAACAACCATAAATGAATCCTCCATAAATTATCAACGGAAGAATCTTCTCTTTGAACCATGATGTTCTAGAATGTTGGAACGTCATTAGCTCAGATGAAAGGGATGGCACATCTATTAGCTCTCCACATTTCTCTATGGCCTTGTGTATTTCTGCATCGGAGAGTCCTTTACTTCGTAGAAATCTCTCTTTGCTTTCCATGGTACATCTTTGCACATTTGGGTTTGAAAGAAACTTGATAGCAGTGGTTACCTGAAATTAATGTACTTTTTATCATATATAAATTTTTTAATTTTATGAAACCAAATTGGCAAAAGAACAAAGAACAGTATTAACATTTTCCTGTTTTCTACTTCATTTCGAGTAATAGTAAATTGAGTGGTGAAAGATAAATATAGCTCTTTAAATGTGACATTGAGATACAGTTATTGAATTTTGAACTATGCATAATGCAACAGAATATTGTTATAAGCGTTAACTTTAATATCTACATATTTTATTATAAATTAAATAGTTCCGATCTATATGACTTTGCAAGGTTAGTACAAACTTAGATTTTGCTTGTAACTAAATCTCCCACATTATTAATTTGTTTCTTTTTTACTTTTTCACTTTTAAAAAGGAAATATCAAGTTAAGTTTATTTATTTTATCAATTGATCATCTTTAATAGAAAAAAGGAAGTCAAAGATTTGAAGAAAAATTAAAATATGAGCTTAGATGAATACAAAATAAATACAAATGGCTTTACAAAAAAAAGTATATGAGATATACAGATCAACAAAAAAACGAGATGTTATAAATCAATAAATGCGAGTTCTGCCTTTTTTGCCATTTGGCTACTTAGCCTTATAAGAGCACTAGGAAACTACATTTTAGGTTACAAAAAACGCTTGTAAGATAAGTGATATTTACCACTATAGCCAGTAATTTTATTAAGTTGAATAATAAATAATTTAAGATTTATAGTTAATAAAATTTAAAATTTTATTGAAATATTTAGTAGTTGGATAGGCAGAGATAAACTAACATAAACACAAGATATTGTATTACATAGTGGACATATTTTACCTAATTTTGAGATATTCAAAATGAAATGCTTTAAATGACAGGTGAATTTAAAATGTTTATATTACTATAATTGTGAAGCAAGGTTGCAACCACCACATAAGGTGTCAGATAATGACCTGCTGCACTATAATAGTTTTACCTAATTAAATTTATATATAGTAAAGTATATGTGAAATAACCACTAAGTAATTATATTTCAATATGATTAATACAGTTAATGGTTTTTTTGCTAATTATTGCTTTAAATAATAATGATTACATTAAGAATAAATTTGTTTTATCATTGGCATTTTTAATATATTACATTAAAATTTATTAACATGCGAATTATTTTTGTTACACTCAATAATTAGCATAATTATACGTTATAATTACAAGTTATTATGTTATTACTTATATATTACTTTTACACACAAAAAAAGATAAATAAAATAGGCAAATTTGTTGCAGCACGAAGGTCAAATTCGTTTCATCTCATCAATATACAGTAGTAAAGAGTACATAAACAATGTCATGTTTTACATACATGTGATTAAATTATAAATACACATAATAACAGGTATTTAATTACCAAGTTCTCACGTATTTCTGATCCAGGCGATGCTAAAACATCTGAAGCCATTTCTGATTGAACCTTTTCGAGATTTTAATCTTTATTGAAATCAGAGTTCAACCCTCACTAAATATTAGTAAAATTATGGTACGATTGTGACAAAATAACAGCACATTCAATTTAAAAGTTATAGTCACTATTTCATATAAAAGTCACAATGCACAGCTGACAAGGAATTAACGAAGAACGATTTACGATTAAATAAGAAATACTAATAGGAAATCAAAATTTGACATATTGCAACTGTCAATTGCAAGCTGACTACTAGAGTACAATGTAATAGTTCATCTGGTACTAAATTAAAAAAAAATCGTGAACGAATCTGTTATTTTATATTAATACTAAATGGAATGACCGTAAGTTTTGTCTTATAATATTTTCTAACTACTTCAATGAAAATTATGAATAATAATTCGAACTAGCTCCAGTTTAAATAACTTAAACGCATGATTCATTATTACTATAAAATATTATAATTTAGTTTGTCTCGTTGGATTTAATGGTATACATTTTTTATGTGTTATTAAAGAAAACTACTATTCTTAAATTAATATCAATATTAAACTTAATATTTGACATTTATCATTTGACAATTGACAGGTGTAATCATACTAAAGTCGAACATTCAGTGTTTATTTATGAAGATTAGAATTTTATAACATATTATGCTCACATTCAAATTTAAAAATGAGTGATTTGATGAATGCTACGGAAGCAGCTTCGTTGGCTGTCACATTTGATCAAGCTGGTCAAGCAGACAAAGCTGTAGAATGTTACAGAACAGCTGCTCGGTTGCTGGACAGAGTATGCGGTCAGGTATCACCAGAAAGACAAGGGGACTTACGGCAAAAGGTCAAGGAATACTTGGAACGAGCTACTTTCTTACAGGAACAAAAAGGTAAATAAGTATTTGTAATTCATTTTTTGCGTTTAATAGAATTTACCGCTACGCATAGATGAGTCATGCTCTTTTGTTGCGGTTGCATTCTTTATTGTACTATAAAAACATCATGTGATACTGAGTACTATACAGGATATATCTGAAGTTATCTCTTGCTTAGTAAAAAAATTCTACAAGTATCTTTTAACAATCTATCTAAGCCAATGAAATCTTAGGAAAAATAAATTATAACAAAAACTACTGAAAAACTGTTGATACTACCCCCTTTATTCAAAGTTACATACAAGATATAAATATGTATATTCATTGTAAGAATTAAATATATAATTTTTGTCACAATATAGTATAAACAAAAATATATACATTTGTACATTTATTAGAATATTTTTGAAATTACATTAATTTCTTATAGAAAGAGCCCAGCAGGAAGATGGTGACAGGATTATGCAAAAATGTTACTTTCTTATGCAACAAGCCTTAGATGCAGATGAAGCAAATCTAACAGACTTAGCTTTGCAATTATACACTCAAGCAGTAGAATTGGCAGTTAGTGTGGTAAGTTTAGATTCAGTTACCTAAAAAACTTATACATTTGCATTAATTATTGTTATTGTAGTTTCTATCACAAACAATTTAATCATTTTTATGATTTGAGCATTATGATTGTAAATGGTTTTTTTTATAGTAAAATATAGTTCAATTTTCAAATTTACTTAAAATACTATATACTTTTTAAGTCATTGTTTTATTTATTGCTTATAAATAAGTGTTACATAAGGTTTGATTGTTTTTGTATAGTAGGAAATTCAGATGACTGTAGGAAAAAAGCTTAGGAATGAGATAATACATTTGATTTTAAACTTTTTGTCCAAATTTAGTTTTGTTTAGTTTAAGATTGATATTTGTCTTACCAGGGAAAATGTAAATTTTAGTACAAATATTCTTCCAATGGTAAAGAACTCATAACCAATATATTGGTCAGATATTGGCTCATTGTACTATCTAGATATGTAATAAACTACAAAACAAAAAGCTTGACATTATTTTTTAAAACCTAGAGGATAGACCTATCAAGAATTCAGGCACTCCCACACAACTTCGATGGTGAACTCTACTCAATGCCTTTTTTGACTTTACAGAATGAGGAAATTAAATAATTTATTTCTTTATGTTGGAAAAAGTTGACTGCTGTGCCAATGTGCCATGATCATCTTAATCTGTAATAATTTAAATATTATGTACATATTTGTTGTTATTTATAGAAAGTTACTGATTCAATTATCAAAACAAAGATAAACGGTTTAGCAGCTCAAGCATTGGACAGGGCCGAAGAGATTAAAGGGATTAAAAAGATGGGAGCTTTGTCAGTTACGGAGCCAAAGAAGCCAAGTTAGTCCTAATATTTATGTTTAAATATATTTATTTCTCAAAAAGACAATACAGTTACTTACATTAGAACATAATCTACAGTTTGCTAGTAACTACTATTTTACATTCAGTTGTTATACTTGCACAATTTTTTTTATCTACTAGAATATACCAAAAAATAACATTAAAAATGGATTGACTTGAATTGATTGTATATTTTGCCAGTAAAATTGTAGTCACAATGAGATATTTATTTAAATATTTTAATAGTATTATAAATATTTAATAATATTTCATACTATTTAGTCAAATGCAGTAAGTATTTAAATAATTTTTATTTTAAATATTTATCCTGTTTATATGTACATATTCCTTGGTACTTTGCTAGGCACAAAACAGTTGGTTTTGTGCCTAGCAAGAAGCATCCATAGAAGAAAGTTATATGTCATAAAACTAAATATTTTTTTGTTTTATTTATTGAGTTTAGATTTATATTAAATTAAATGTATATTAAATTTGTTCGTATGTTATTATTTTATATGTTTATTTATTAAAATGTTAAAAATCCAAAAAACTCATGTGCCTTTATTCTATCCCTATCTTTACAACCATTTATAATTGTTATTTTTTTTTAAATTAAAACAAAAAGCAGTTTGTCTATATAATGGCATATAATATTTAGTCTATGGATAGGTCGAAAAATTCTATGCATATGAAAAATTAACTAGGCAAAGCGCGGCGTTGAGTTCCGCCACTCAACTCGCAATGCCTCGAAAAAGGCGGAAAGCGGGGAACGGAGTATTTTAACACTAGCTTCCTATAGTTACCTCTACCTACTCTGCTATTTGCGGGGTAAAGTGTGAAGCTAATAAAAAACTTGCTTATGTTTAATTTTTTTGTTGCTGGTTTTTTTAAGAAATATATAGTTCATCATAGTTTTTTTTTTTAATATTTTATTTCTAGCAATATCACCAAACAGGGCTCAACTCCAACGCGAACAAAGTGTCCATTTGAAAGTTAGCGGCAAACAAAATTACACTGAAGAAGAGAAAGAAGTTCTAAGAATGACTTCTAATATTAATAACAATTGTTTTTTACCATTCATGGATGTGGATTTGTCTGAGAAATTCCAATATGCCTTACCGTTTGAGGATAGAGCTAGCGAACTAAAGTTGTCATCTAAACAAGAGAAGGAATTTGATGGCTGGGTCAGGCCTCATGAGGTTTCCAGTGATCCCAAAATGATAGTAGGCGACCATGTTGATTGTTTTAGTATTAAGCAGACGGTGAGTTTTAATACAGGAAGTTTTAGGACATTAATTGTGTATTATGTGTCTAGTAAATTTATACAAATTATAATCAGAAAAGTTTTACTTTTTTTTAAATACAATTTTTTTTATATCTCATAATATTTTTTAATCTGTTAATCCACACTGAGTTATACGTATTTTAGTATAATAGTTGTCGTTATCTTCTAGATAGTCTCAGATTGCTCGTTCGTGGCATCGCTCGCAGTAAGTGCTTTATACGAGAGAAGATTTAGCAAGAAGATCATTACGTCTATAATATATCCGAAGAACAAAAATAAGCAGCCCGTGTACAATCCTTTTGGGAAATACATGGTGAAGTTACATTTAAATGGAGTTAGGAGAAAGGTATGTGAGAAATGTTTATTTTTAATAGAGGGCCGCCTAACGCGACGGTTCGTGGGTTCGATTCCCGTGAGGGGAAGATGGATATTTTAATTTCCATTTTCTTCGGTCTGGCAACTAGGCAAAGCGCGGCGGTGAGTTCCATCACTCAACACGCAATGTTTCTATAAGGGCAAAAAGTGGGAAACAGTGTCTTAACACTAGGTTCCCACGGTTCATGAGGTTCCCTCTGCCTACCCTGCCATGTGCGGGATAAAGCGTGAAGCTTTACATTTATTTTATTTATTTATTTTTAAATTTATACGAGTGGCAATGATTTTAAGATTGACAAAAAGCGGGTTTTTCAAGTGAATCCAATTGGCTATAGAATTTGTTTAATCAATTATCAATTGAAATATTATAGTTTGAACGTCGGCTATATTTTTCACCAATTTGTCTTTTTGAAATCTTTAAAACGGTACCAGTAATATATTATATCAAAAACTCGCCTCAAGTCTGTCAAAAAGTGTGCACAATTAAAGGGCATTTTATTTACAAATAATATATAATTATTAATAATTAGTATGAAAATGTCAATCCTAAAATTAACAGATACGTGAAAATGAAATGAAGTGATTAAATTTATATTTATTTTTTTCTCATATATTGAATACATGCATTGAATATATGTATGTATGATAACATAGTGTTTAGGGTTAAGATCGACCTTTTTTTACCAAATCTTAAATTTTTTATAAACTTTATATATATCTTTAAATTGCATTAGTTATAATTTTAATTAAATTAGTAACAAAATATGTTTTATATTTATCTTATTTTTAAGTATTACTTTATGGCTAAATATTTTTTTGAATGTCGTTTCGTTTTAAGCCAGTCAGAGAGGACTCAGTGAAATTTTAATTTCATTTTGATATTACCTAACCGTAAATGAATATATATATATATATATATATATATATATATATATATATATATATATATATATATATATATATATATATATATATATATATATATATATATATATATATATATATATATATATATATATATATATATATATATATATATATATATATATATATATATATATATATATATATATATATATATATATATATATATATATATATATATATATATTTAGTAAACAATATTTATTAAAAAAATTACATAATTTATTTTATCCCTTTGTTATCCTATTTCATATTCATACATACATTTTAAATAATCATCACACATTGAAAATTCATTTACGTCTTTAGTCCACCGGAGAGTGGAGAAAATAGTGTCTTAACACTTTTTTATCTCTCTTTGCTTGTTTTTAGGTAATAATCGACGATCGCTTGCCCTACAGCAAGTATGGTAGATTATTGTGCTCCTATTCTAGTAATAAAAATGAATTTTGGGTGTCACTATTGGAAAAGGCGTATATGAAAGTCATGGGAGGCTATGATTTTCCGGGATCTAATAGTGTGAGTGGATATGACTTTTTTTATATTAATTTTATTATTTTTTTAAATAAAACAATTTTAACGGATTTATCGCGTATATTAACATTTTATGAAACCCGACGTTTCGAACACTTTGCAGTAGTCCGTGGTCACGGGTAGTCTACCCGGGTTTCATAAAATGTTAATATACGCGATAAACCCGATAAAATTGTTTTCTTTAAAATGTATAAAAATCGCGAAAATCAAAGAACTTATTAATTTTATTATTTTACTAATGACCAGGACTTCACATGGATGTATTCTGATACTAAATATACTGTACTATACTATGCATATGTTCACAGCTAGAATAATATAATAATTAAAGAAAACATATGAAAAATTTTGAACGCAGCAACTTTTAAACTTGCGCCCTCTTGCATGTGGAGAACGCTTTCATCATCTCTGTAGTCATAGCGCATGCACGGTTTATAAGAGGGCGGAGGTTCAAATGCCGCTGCGTTTATTTTTTTAATGTTTTTAACTATTATTCTAGCCTCAGTGTGGATTAACATTAAAAACTCCAAATGGCAACACATGTATACCATAGTAGTAATAGTAATCTCTTACTTCTATGTTATACATGTGTTGCCCGTATAAACGTTTCATCTGGAATAATTTTATTTAATAAAGATAACCGCATCAAAATTTTAAAAATCTTGGACAATATATAAAAATAGACAGCGAGAAGCGAGTTTGTTTTGTTTTTTTTTTTTAAATCGTTAAATTGTAATAATCGTTAAATGTATTGTATTTTTTCGTTTGTCATTTGTTTCTTTTTTTGTTAAATACTTTTTGTTGCTAATATTACCAAGTAATCTTATTACCATGTAATCACTACCAATAAATCATTTTTTTTCCTAGAATATAGATCTCCACGCTCTAACAGGCTGGATACCAGAGCGTTGTGCGTTGCGTAATACTGAGGATTTTAATTCTGAAGCCCTATTCGAGACGGTTAGATCGAGACTGGAAAGGGGCGAAGTCCTAGCCACAGCTGCCACTGGAGCCCTAGACGATTTAGAGGCAGAAAGGACTGGTTTAGTGGCAAGTCATGCTTATGCTGTACTCGACGTACGACTTGTTAATGTAAGTTAAAGGTTTTTATAAATATTAAAGATTTCTTGCAGGTTAAATAGAGATTTATTTTTTAATTTCTAGCTTTATCCTACAAATGGCAGGGTAGGCAGAGGGAACTACAGGAACCGTAGGAACCTAGTGTTTAGACACTCCATTCCCTGCTTTCCGCCTTTGTCGAAATTTTGGGTGTTGAGTGGCGGAACTTATCGTCGCGCTTTGCCTAGTTCCATCCTCCCCTCATGGGAATCAAACTCACAAACCGCCGCGTTTACAGGCAGACACTACACTTGTGCGCCCCGACTGTCCTCTTTAAATTTTTCACTTAAAATGTATGAAAATTGCGGAAAATCAAAGATCTTATTATTTTTAAAAATAAATTTCAAATACAAATACAAACACATACATACACACACACATCTTCACTCTTTATCCTTAGCGGGGTAGTCAAAGAGAACGGAGCGCCAAACGCTGCGGTCCCTGCATATCTCTTTCGCCTCGTCCACTGTCATTAGCCTCTTCAATCATGCTCTCTCATGCTCTTTACGTGACCTTCCTCCAGTATCTTCGATACTGTGTTTTCGAAAGTCAACCGAGGTCTCCTCTTACCTCTCCCACCACTCACTTTTGCTTCGTATTCGTGGATTTCAAATAATAATCATAATATCATAGGGTGTCAAACTGCTAAAACTGAAGAACCCCTGGTCCCACCTCCGTTGGCGGGGCAACTACAGCGAGCTGGACACCGTGCACTGGACGCCGGCGCTGCGCGCGCAGCTGCAGTACGACCCGGACAGCGCCGCGCAGTACGACAACGGCGTGTTCTGGATAGACTACGCGAGCATACTCAACTTCTTCGATGTGTTCTATTTGAATTGGAACCCGGAGCTGTTCAAGTTCACTTATTGTATACACCAGTGAGTATATTTGTGTGTGTGTGTGTTGATGTGTGTGTGTGTGTGTGTGTGTACTATGTATATCAGAAAGTAGATTTGTGTGTAGTGTATGTGTGTGTGTGCATTTTAAAATATTTAAAGAAAAACATATAAAAAATTTAACGCAGTGGGATATGACCCGTGCCCACTTGCGAACCGCGATCCCGCTGCGTTCTAATTATTATATATTTTTTTTTTTTTTTTAGCTTCACGCTTTATCCCGCACATGGCAGGGTAGGCAGAGGGAACTGCAGGAACCATACGAACCTAGTGTTAAGACACTCCGTTACTTAGTCCCTGCTTACTTCGTCCCCACTTTCCGCCGTTTTCAAGGCATTGCGTGTTGAGTGGCGGAACTCAACGCCGCGCTTTGCCTTAGATGCTAGAGCGAAGAAAATGAAATTAGAAAAATCCATCTTCCCCGACTGGGAATCGAACCCAGTAACCGTCGCGTTACAGGCAGACGTTACGCCTCTGCGCCACGACGGTCATTAAATAATTATTATATGCTTTTCTTTAAGTACTTTTCTGTCCTTAGTGTGGATTAAACAATGGTGGATTAAATAATAAGAATAAGTAATACTTTAAATAAAAAATAATAATTTTAAAGGTTTAAGAATTGATTGATGACGTTAGTAATTTTGATTTATATATTTATCTATATTGAACTTGTTTGTTTGATTTTTTTTAATTGACTTAATAATATAAAATAATAATTTAATACAGAAAATGGGACGCGGGAAACGGTCCCGTGAAAGACGCTTACAACATAGGCGAAAACCCGCAATTCACGCTGCACGTGCAAGGCAAGGGGGCGGTGTGGTTGCTGTTAACACGTCATATCACGCGGATAGACGATTTCCGGGATAACAAGGAGTATATCACGCTGCTGGTGTACAAGAACGGGAAGCGTGTTTATTATCCATGTAAGTTTGTATGGAATTTATTGATTTATCCTGCATATAATACGATTTAGGCTCTACTTTCACTTCGACATTATGCTCTTTTCAATTTAATTTTTTAATTTATCATAGTTCTGATTATATAGTAAAAAATTATAAATTTATAAATTTTTCAAATTAATTCACGATCATCGTCGTTGAGGACCGTTGTGGGGCAGAGGCGTAGTGTCTGCCTGTAAACGTGATGGTCTGTGGGTTCGATTCCCATTAGGGGAAAATGGATGGAATGAAATGAAATGGATGTTTAAATTTCCATCTTCTTTGCTCTGGTAACTAGGTTCCCACGGTTCTTGTGGTTCCCTCTGCCTAGCCTGCTATGTGCTAAACTGTAAATCTAAAAAAATTGTAACAGATAAATATGATTTTCAAAATCAAATTTCGAAAGTAACATTTTACAATTTTCAAAATCCTATTTTCTAAATAATATTTTATACACACACCCACTGAAACATAATAAAATACTATTTTCAAAATTAAGTTTATAAAAGGAAAAAAAAATAAAATTATTATAAAAAAAACACAATTTTCAATATTAAATTCCTTAAATCATACTTCATAAATACATACACACTGAAACATAAAAAAGAACGATTTTCAAAATCTACATGGGTTAAAATCGAAATCAAAGTCTAAAGTCAAAGTCAAAGTCAAAGTCAAAGTCAAAGTCAAAGTCAAAGTCAAAGTCAAAGTCAAAGTCAAAGTCAAAGTCAAAATGAAAGTCAGTCAAAGTCAAAGTCAGTCAAAGTCAAAATGAAAGTCAGTCAAAGTCAAAGTCAAAATGAAAGTCAGTCAAAGTCAAAGTCAAAATGAAAGTCAGTCAAAGTCAAAGTCAAAATGAAAGTCAGTCAAAGTCAAAGTCAAAATGAAAGTCAATCAAAGTCAAAGTCAAAATGAAAGTCAGTCAAAGTCAAAGTAAAAATGAAAGTCAGTCAAAGTCAAAGTCAAAATGAAAATCAAAATAATTTCAGACGACCCGCCCCCCTACATAGACGGCATCCGCATCAACAGCCCCCACTACCTCTGCAAGGTGATCGTGAGCGACGTCAGCACCGACCGCTACACGCTCGTGGTGTCGCAGTACGAGAAAACCACCACGATATATTATACGCTAAGGGCATATGCGACTTGTCCCTTTCAAATGGCGAAAATAGAGCCCTATCCTTCGAGGAAAGTCGTGAGTTTTTTGTGTTTTTTTTAGATGGAATAAGATTACGAAGATTTTTTTTTAATTTTTTTAAAATGCTATTTGTTTGGTGTGGTGAAGCAAGTGAGCAATTATTTTAATATTTTATTTCTATTTCTAATTTATTCTAGTTAATAGTATTAACACATCCTTAAAATAAAAAATACTTACAAATAACAAAATGATTTACAGATTTCTTTTTTATTGTGGCATGGAACCCTAATAATAATAATTATAATTTTTTTATAAATAAATCTTTACCCATAGTATTTATTATTTCATGTCATAGATAAGAGGCGAATGGACGGCTCGAACAGCGGGCGGATGCGAGAACCACAGACAAACATATCAGAATAATCCAAAGTATATAATAACTGTACCGGAATCGAGGAGCCCCTGCCACCTCGTCGCCGAGCTGAAGGGACCTAAGCAATATCAGATCGGTCTAGACGTTAGGGTGGAGAGTTTGGACGATCCGAGCGTCACGGCGCCATTTTTGAAAGAATCTTCTGGGCCTTATAGGTGAGTTGTATATCGCATTTTTATATATACAAATACACATACATATATACATACATACATATATATGTATAGTCCTACATCCTATATATACGTATATACATATATACATATCTTCATGCTTTGTACCTCGCCTCGTCCACTGTCATTAACCTCTTCATGCATGCTCTCCGGGGAGTCCTCATGCTCTTTACGTGACCTTCCTCCAGTATCTTCGATACTGTGTTCGAAAGTTAACCGAGGTCTCCCCTTACTTCTCTTACCACTCACTTTTTCTTCGTACATCTTTTTTACTATTCTTTCGTCACTTATTCTTTCGACGTGCCCAAATGATCTGAGCACGTTCTTCTTCATTCTCACCGTGACTTCTTCACTGGCATCTACCATCTTGTGTACCTCCTAGTTGTGGATTCGGTCAGCTAAACTAGCTCCGCTATCATTTTTCTATTTTTCTTATTTGTATTGTATATGTATATATAAAATATAAAAAAGGGGGATTCCCATAAAAAATATATCTTCTATTCAACTGGATTTGACACTTAAAGCAGAACTTTTCGCATAGTTTTTAGAATTACAAAAAATATTTTTTTATATTCATTTTAAAACGACACAGAATCATCGAGTCAGTCAATGATTTTACACTAATGCTGTGAGGTATAGATGTAGTCAATAATATATTATAGACTATTATATTATATAATTATAAAAAAATTACATCCAAATTTTTCAAACAGCGAAGTGGTAAAAGCGAAGCGAAGTTTCAATAGGCTCAATATTACACATTATTATTTATGGCTTCACGCTTTATCCCGCAAATAGCAGGGTAGGTAGAGGAAACTGCAAGAACCGTGGGAACTTAATGTCAAGACACTCCGTTACCCGCTTTTCGCCAGTTTCGAGGCATTACATGTTGAGTGGCGGAACTCAACGCCGCGCTTTGCCTAGTTGCCAGAGCGTGTAAAATAAAAAGAAATATCTTCCCCCTATGAGACGTAGCGTCTACTTGTAAACGCGACGGTTTGTAGGTTCGATTCCCATAAGGGAGGGACAGGGAGGGGCAGGGACTAAGCAACGGAGTATCTCAATACTAGGATCCTATGGTTCCCGCAGTTCCTTCTGCCTACCCTGCCATGTACGGGATAAAGCGTGAAGACATGTTTTTATTATTACACTTGTTCTAGATCGGGTTTCGTATACATAGAGCTGCACAACCTCCCCGCTGGGCGCTACTCCCTCACGCCCTCCACATTTTACCCCAATCAAGAGGGTCCGTTTTTCATCGAACTCCGATCCACCTGCGAACTGACGTGTGAATTACGTAATTAAACCATTACAGATAAAGTTTACACTGTTTTAATGTTTTTGGATTTTTTATTTATATGAAATACAGCGAGAATAAGGCTAATGTTACATTGAATTTGAGATATTGCGTTTTGTTTTTTTAGTACTATTTTTTTTTAATAGCTTTGCCTTACATCATCAAGCTCAAGTAACCTAGTGTTAATACTCTCCGTTCTCCGCTTTCTACTATTTTTAATTTTGCATGAGCGAAAAAAAGTTTAAAATAATTAATTTCCCTTATTGAAGATCGAACCCGCAACTGTCGTTCACAATCTGCGCCATGATGCCTTGAAATTTGATCTGATTATTGTTGACTCTGATTTCTTGCTAATTTATGAAAATTATATTATTAGGTATTGTTTTTTAAAATTTTAATATAAATCGTAATATTGCTTTTTTTTTATATTCACGTCTTTATATTTCTTTATAAACATTTTTTGAAGTTAGTTTTTATAAATTTAAATTGATGCTACACACAAAATTATATGAATTAAGAATTGTATTTAATAAAGAATATTTTTGATCTAATTTTTAAATTAATAATTAATTTAATTTAAGTATTTAACGGTCATTAATTAATTAACGTGAACTACTCATTTCTGACGACCCGCTTAGTATTTTTTATGAAAAATAAAATAAAGATAATTAAAAATAAAAAAAAAACTTTTATAATCTACCATATTAAGTATAGGTTTTTTTAAATGCCTCTAATGTCAAAACTCAGGCATATGAAATGTCAGTGTAGATTAGTAACTTTATTTTGACAGGGTTTTTTAATTTAAGTAAAACTTTTTGATTTTTTTATATTTTTTTACTTCATACAAATTACTTCTTTTTTAATATTTTTAAGTAACAATGTTTATAATAAACTAACACTGGCATACTTATTATTTCTTTACATTTAACGTTTTAGGTAAATTTTGTCATTTTTGTTACAATTGATTTAATTGCACGTTTATATTATTGAATAAGCTAAAAATATAATTGTTTTTAAAAAGGAAATATTCTTTGTATTACATTATCAATTTGTTTTATCGATTTTATTATGAAATAACACTTACTTGGACATATAGCGGGATAGAACCTCCGTTTTCCGTTTTCCTCCATTCGAGAAATTGTATTGTTTATTTAGGTAAAACTCTATGCTGATGACCAGACGGTAGAAAATAATTTTGTAGGAGTCGAATCTACGACCGTCGCATTTACAGTCAGTTGCTGCGCTACGACAGATTTATGTGTATGTTTAGATTTATGTTTATGTTAATTCTTACGTAATATAAACATTTGTGAACAGTTTTTCCATGGTCTTTTTAGTTTGCTTGTTGTGCACTGTGATATATACTATACTATATATAAGATGTCATTATGAACTGTATGAATATTTATAGAGCTCTAATATATTTTGATACTATTTCGGCTTTTTATTTATTATTCCTTTGTTAGTGGATTTTTAAAGTAAATAAATAAAATTTGAAATAATAAATAATATAAATGTATTTAAGGTTACTTCTTTATATATATATATATATATATATATATATATATATATATATATATATATATATATATATATATATATATATATATATATATATATATATATATATATATATATATATATATATATATATATATATATATATATATATATATATATATATATATATATATATATATATATATATATATATATATATATATAAACTACAGGGACCGTGGGAGACTAGTGTTAAGACATTCCCGCTTTCTTTTTCGAAAGTTTGCGTGTTGAGTGGCGGAACTCAACGCTGTGCAAAGCCTAGTTGTCAGAGCTAAGAAAATACAAAAAATAATAAAATAATCAACACAAAATATTGTGTAATGCAAAATTTTTAAATACAAATTTCAATTATTACTTATATGATGTTTTTTAAAAGTTAATACTGAAAAAAACTTAAACAAAAAATAAATGAATTGGTTCAGTTCAAAAATTTGTGACTTCTATTTTACTTTTTTAATTATTGTATGTATTATTCGTTTTGGTATAAATTGTTAAAGGCCAATGTGGATATAGTTTTTATAGATCGCGTCTCACTATGTAATCTTTTCAGTTTCTGAGCTTATTTTCTTATTGAAATCGTCTTTAACGTAACTAGCCAATTTGATACTGTGGTCCACTATATAAATCACGGAACTCTCATGTATCCGATGATTGAACCAACCGGTAGCGTTTTGCTGTCAAATTATTATATATATCATTTAGTGTGTAATTTTTTATGTGACGACATTCAGTGATAAGCTGTTGTATAGAGATTTTACATTACACAAAGCCCTAAAATCTATTTAATGTGTGATGCTTTCTATACTTCGTCTACTTACTCGTTTGGATATAAACACCTGTATATCGTGCAAGTACAGACGACTTGCTTTTGCTGATTAGATCTCATGATAAAAGAAATAGATCGGCCAGTGAACATCTAGAGGAATTATGCTACTTATTGACTCATAGTCGTTACGAGGTTTTGTATTTAATTTATTTAGTCGTTTCCGTTCTGTAAAGTAAAGTGTGTACAGTATAACTGTGATGTGATGTGATGAAAATGAAAATAATTTATTCTCCTTGGTGGGAATTGAACCCACGACTGTTACCACTAGTTGGCATTAGTTGGCGTTAAATATACTTATGATTTTAAAAGTGTTAATCCACGCTAAGGATAGAACTATACATAAAAAAACATTTCAAAAAATCGTAAAAATATTTAATAAAAATAAAACTACATTCTCTCTCGTCAAACGATAGTTCTTTGTAATAATCTTTGAGTAGCGGAAATTTGTAAATCTCTCCCTACAGAGATGCTAACAACGAAACAAGTTGTATAAAGCATATAAGAATTTCAACGCGACGTGCTAAAGAACGCATGGCTTAGCGGTCAGAGCGCTTGCACGGTTTGCAAGAGGCGCGGGTTCACATTCCGCTGCCTTCAATTTTTTATATGAATTCTCTAAGTATTTAGGTAGTTAGTTAATATTTATGTATATCACACTAAACTAGTTTCCACAGCGCCCAGAGTGTATACAAATGAATGAAATTCGGCAAATTACATAAACAGTGTTAGTGAGCTCAGCGTGCAGCAGTATTAGGATATGAATTGCAAATAGGACTTTGGGCCACTTTTCCACTACTATTAGAGCCTGATTAATGCTAATTCTAGATAGGGCTAGTAAATGTAATATGCTAAACGTAAAACGTATAAAGTTCAAAATGTAGGTAACAATGTAAGTAACAACTAAGTAAATGTAGGTAACAACAAAATGTAGGACTTCTTATGTTCCATAATGCCAGCTTAACTATATTAAATAAGTAACTAACAAAAGATGTAGAGAGAAATATAAAAATAAAGTTTCCCTTTCAGTCAATAGAGGAGGCAAGAAATTAATATGTCAAGCAAACAGCGGGAAGGTATAGTGCGATTATAAAATAAGTAGAAACACATAAATAAGGGAAAAATAATGTGATTATTAATATATATATATATATATATATATATATATATATATATATATATATATATATATATATATATATATATATATATATATATATATATATATATATATATATATATATATATATATATATATATATATATATATATATATATATATATATATATATATAATTTAATTATAATTTAATATATGTAAGTTCATAGTGACAACCCTAGGTCAATACTGGGTTAGAGGTGTTCTCAAACGTAGCGGAATCGTAGACGGTATATTTACAGGTTTCGTAGCGAATTAACTAATTAATCAAAATTTTGAACTGATAATGTAATAGTTCTACAAGTATAATGTAGGTAAGTTTGTATTATATTTTTCATATTTTCAAAATAAAACAAAATTACGGTTAAGATTAAGTTGCAAGTTAACAAATTTGTATTTACAAGCAGCATCTTTATTAAACGAATTGTACGAATGAAATAAACTACAGACATATATTTGTAAAAATTTCATGAATAGGTCACGCGGAAAATTTTCACATAAAATGTAGTAGAACCGAAGAATAAATGTATATTGGGCTAGGTAGAGAACGAGGCACCAAAAGCTACGCTCCTTGCCTTCATACATTCTACATCCCTCGTAGACTCATTTTCACCCTTTTTACATGACCCTCCTCTATTATCTTCGATTACATTTTTTGGAAAAGCAAAGCCAACTATATAAGTACAATCATCTACATTCTTACTTTGACATGGTTGATACCCCCATTAAGAATGGATAAAGAACTAATTTTACAGTATTTTTTTCTGTGTTATATTTTTATATATAATATTTATTTATGCTCGATATCTTGACTTGAACATGAGACAAATCATCGTGACAGAATGTTAGACAGACGTACTGCAAAGTCAACTTATAATGGTTATATTTTATGAGGTACGAAGACCTAAAAATAATTAATTACTCTTTTTAAACCTTGAACCTACATCCATTACTTTACAACACTTTATTTGTATACACTTTTTCTTTAGCTTCACGCTTTATCCCGCACATGACAGGGTAGGCAGAGGGAACTGCAGGGACCGTGGGAACCTAGTGTTAAGACACTCCGTTGCTTAGTCCCTGTTTTCTCCGTCCCCGCTTTCAGCCTGTACACTTATATAGAGCATAAAGTCACAAAACCAGTAAAATCTCACATCCCGAATAGAATTGTTCACCCTAATAGGTAAATACTGGTATGTGTCTAATTTATGACGAAATTGATGAATAATAACAGCCTGTACAATGTACGTGGCAGGCCTCGCGTCGGGGCGTGGACATATACCATCTGTTGTCATTAAATCATTGCATAATGGATATATCAACATCACATTACGAAAGATATCGGAAGTCATTACAATTAAATTTTAAATTTTATATTAGTTCTGATAGCGTATAACTCACTATAAATCTATGTGCCTATTAAATAATACTAATTCAGTTTTAAATACTAATCAGTATTATTAGTTCGAAGAAAATATATCTACATATACCTTGAAATTGTTCGGCAACCATTGGGAGGGACTCGATGTAATGTTAAAATGTAACGACGGTCGTTTTATTGCCTTCTCTAACAGATTGATTAAATTACATTTAAATTTATACGCCAACTTCTTTATAAAGTATTTGATTGGTTTGTCTGTCAAGGAAATTAGATTATGGATTTTTTAGGCTGTATGTTTCTTTTATTTTTTTGTTGACGCATCTAAAGACATATACAGTACATGTATCTGACACGGCGGCCGTTATCAAAACTACTTATATGGGAAAATATTTTAAGGCTATATACAAAAAACTAGTTCACAATTAACAATAGTTTAGGCATAGGATCATTTTTCCCATTTCACGATATTTCTACGTGCTGTGTAACGCGTGAGGGAGTCATGATTAGATACGAATGACGTATAGATCTCGTACTACAAAAATACTATTAAACGTTGTCAATCTGTCACCTTTCATTCAAAAAAATAACCAAAAGAAAAAGGTATATATCTCTGTCCCGCTGTGACAGTACAGTGCTCGCTCGCGTCATACTTGACAAATGGCGTTTTATTTTAGAACAATAATTATAAATTATTTATTTTGTTTGAAATTTTTTTTTTTATTTTTGAAAATTTTACTTGTTTTATAATTTTACCAAGTTTATAAAGGCTAGTCAATACTATGCTTTAAATGACGGTCGTGGTAACATCCACACCTGTATACAAATATACGCAAATTATTTTAAAATTGTTGTTGTTATGTATATATACTAGAAAAGTGTGTTTTTTAACATAACTCTTATGTATATACAAAGCTAACGTATAGGGCTATAAATACAAAACAATTAAAATCTGATGTCTAACAGAGTGGACCTGTATCGTGAGCTCCCTATAATTTAATTGCAAAACCATCAAATAACGAACATAATTGCAACAAAAGTACTTTTTGCAAGAAGTGTGGACGCTTTGAAGTGTAGTGTATAAACATTTTTCCATCTACAGTTATGAATATAGTGATAAATTTGTAAATAATTATTCAGTGTGATAGTTAATAAAAATTAAAGTGGGTAGTGAAAAATATTTCTATTACGGAGGAGACGTACGGAGTAGACGTGTTGCGGATCTATTAAAAATATTAACTAAAACATTCAGTGAATTGTGACCCATAATAATTAAGTTTTAAGAATATCTTTGCCTAAGCAAGTGTTACGTTCAAAGACGATAATAATTTTTGCATCGATGCGGTAACCGCTCCTTCACCCTCTTCGGGTCAAACGAGACGGGACCCTAAGTGTGTAACCTCATTATCCTCACCTCTCACGAAATACCGCAAGTGTTCATACCAAATCAGTAGTTGAGTGCCGAGATCGCCGACTAGAAGTTGCCTCGGGCTTTGCATTCTCAACCACTTAATCAAATTCTAATAATGGATAGGACTTCCGCACTCCCAAATACCTTTTTCGAAATAAACGAAAACAAACTGAAGACAGCGAAACTTATTAAAAAAGGAATTATCACTGATATAAGAAAACACATGACTGAATTATGTCGGCTGTACTGTCTACTAAAATCTACAAAAAGAAAACATAAATAAGCTCTGTCAGATGTTGCTGCAAAAAAACCCGGTAAAACCAACATTAGTCGTACCAAGATAAATTATTATAGATCAAAACATTCTAAAAAATACAGAGATACCTAGAAACTAACATGAACAACACGATATAAAGAGAAAAGTTAGAATCTCATGCAACAAATAAATAACAATTTGTATTCATCTAATTCCAACATATAAAATTAATCCTGTGAAATACATGTTCTCAGAAATACATGAGGTCGTCACGCACGATCTACAAAATATAATCATTGCTGGAATTCCAGAGGCCATAGTCTGTTCGCGACAACAAGAGAATGATACAGCGCGAAGTAGTTAGAAATTCTAACAAATTATTAATAGCAATTGTCCTGAACCTTGACAATCTATCGGACTCGGGAAAGCAACGTCAGGTAATCTCGAAACATTACAATATGTTTGCCCTCTCACAGCAGCAAGAGCTACTTCGCACTAAAAGTTAATCTAAAGACTAGATAGTATCAAATATTTTCTGATCAACACCATATCAACGGAATACTTTAAAATCATAACAATAAGAACTTAAAACCCGCATGATAACGGTAAAAAAATATTAGAATTAAATATTAAAAGGAATACCTAAAATAATTAAGAACCTTAGGACAGAATCCAATAAAAAAGACAAAAAACCTAATAAAAAACCGTCAGCTGAGGAAATCACTTATCAAGTTGTTCAAGTATACGGCATATAGTTACGACCAAACAATCTCAAAGTGTTTTATGCAAGGTCTACGCAGTAGCACTAAACGGGCAAACTAGCTGAATTGAGATGCTCAATTGAATCGTTTCGAACAATAATACAATATAATTATTTCTCGGAACATGATAAAAACTGAAAGGATGAACTAAAAGAACCAAAACCGTGCTATACACATTACGATAATTTTAGACAAGATAAGGTTGGAGTTTCCTGTATTCGTACGATAAAATTTAAAGCATAGTATTATTGATGATCACTGTATTGATGAGAACCATTACTGTTGGGTACAGGTAAGTAATTTTCCACTAGATGTTTTGGGCTATATACAGACATGCAGCACTAATGACAATAATTCCTAGAAACATATTCCTCTCACCTCCAAAAAATGAAAGAGCAGTATATTTGGAGATTTTAATTATAATTTTGCTTGACGCGCACGTGGACTAGAAACTACAAAGACATATTAAAAGAAATAATTCAAAATATTGACTAAAATTGACCATCAGCACTGCACACGTAGACAACAACAACAAAAACAATCCTCAACCAGTCCTGTAGCAACTTGAAACCATAATGATTTTCATTTAGCATCTTGATTTGCAATATCGGATCATACACAAATATTTTGGAGGGATCAAGAGATACCAAACCTCTCCCTTTAAGAAAGTCGAATATTCACTGTTCCTATGAAAAGTTTACAAATCAGTTTGAAAACATTCAGGACTCTGAAAAGACTCTGATATAGCACGTTAGAAAAACACTGATTGACCTGCCTATCAAAAGTAAAATAATAAACAAATAAATTTTACCTTACCGAAACAGGACTGGATAATAAAAACATTAGAAACATAAACAATAGGAATATACTATGGTGCAAAACTAATAAGTATAAAACTCATACAAACATAGAAGCAGAGGCTTATTCATAAAACACCTAAGTACGATACAATATCAAGCTAAACGAAAAACGCCTACTACTATAAAAGTTTTATAATCTGCATGAATAACCCGAAAAAATGTGGCAACGAATTTTTGATTTGTCTAAAAATAAAATTAAATGTTTCTCCTCGGTAGATCACGCGTCCACAGAATCGGGTGCTATTACGATGAAAATATCTGCGATATTTTAACATCATTTTTCAACAATTGGATCTATTCTAGCAAGTTCAATTGCCGAAAAAATATCATCAAAGGTCCAGTCCAAACCCATCACTTCCCACCTACGTACAATCCAGCTAAATAAGTTTGTCACCTATTACCACCCGGGCCGAAATATAAAGGATTAGTAGATAACGTGATAATAATCCTATTTCTGGTATTGATGGTGGGTATTATTTAACACCAAAAGCTGTAAAATTCATTAAAAATATTGTGGCAGAAAAATTAACATCATGTCTAATAGATTGCTTAACGAAGAACGTTTCCGACAGCTTAAAAGTCGCAAAGTTACTACTCCGATTTATAGATCTGGAAGTAAATCAAATCCCAGTAACTATCGCCCATTCCGTACTTTTCCCCCGGTATTTTCAAAATCTTACAAAAGTTATTTACTCTAGATTAGAAAGAGTCCCTTAATTCAATCGATTTCTTCTATAAACAGCAATACGTTTTCGCAGACCTCTAACACACGATCTGCAACCATTGATTCGTCCTACGAAAATACAAACAAATAGATAAAAAGCAAAGGTCTTAGGTATATTCCTCGATTTAACTAGGCATTGAACAGTCATCTGACATTACTATTATAAAAATTTCCAATATCGGTGTGACGGAAACGCGTTTAAAATATTAAAGTCCTATTTATATAAACAGTAAACAGATTTGTTTAGAATAGGAGAACACCAAGTTCCCCTAAATCTATATGCATATGGCGTCCCTCAAGGATCAATTCTGGGCCCATTGTTGTTCCTAATAACAGAAATGACATTTCCTCAAATTGGTCTCATGGTGACATACCTTTAATATGCAGATGAACACAAGTCTTTTTATTTTGGGCAGCTCTCTTACATATTTTGCCTAAAGTAAGAAATGATTAAAATCTTAAGTGACTGTTTTTAAACAACTTACTAAAATGTACTATCTCAAAAACAGTTATTTGTATTTCCGCGAAAAACAAAAATATTGATAGTAACTTTTCAACTCATTATTAACGGACGAATTATTGGGGAGAAAAACGCATGCAAAATATTTGGGTCCTATCGTTAGATAATCACTTGAAATTGGAACCCGCACTTGCAAACAATTAAATCAAAAATTAATCTCCCTCACAGGAGCGTATCCGAGTATAACGCAATGTTTACCGCGAAAAGTAAAATATATGAATTTACTAATTCTCTAATTAAGCCCCCATATTGACTACTTATAGAATTTGGGGAACGGCAGCTAAGTCGAACTTAAATATGATACAAAGATCTCAAAATAAATTAATTAAAATAGTTATTTAACTAACTACCGTCTTTTCTGACATCCACAAAATATTTACACGGACACAAAAATTATGAATATAAAAACAACATACAAATTTTAACATGTATTAGTACGAAAATTTTTAACCGGGACATCACACTAAGATACTTTTACTAAACAAATTACAAGTCCAAAAAATTAAATTACGCAATGCTAACAATCTAATATTACGGCCCATCTAGACAATTACGGTAAAAAGAATATTGAATTGAAGGTGCTGTCAGCTATATAACTCTTTTACCGAATGAATACGGAGACAAATCAATGTGAGTTTCAAAAAACTACTCAAATGTCATATCTTAAAACAAAAAATATAACATATTTACAAATTAAAATTTAACTTTATTTTATTCTAATTAAAAAAAAATAAAATTAAAATATAAAATACTAAAAATAGTTAAATAAAATAAAAAATAACATAAAAATAATAATAATTGTATGTACGTACACTATAAATCTTACTAACATTTATACATATAAACACATGCATACCGGCTGAGGTAAATATTACAACATTATAAATTTGACTCCCATATCGATAATATCCATCAATGACACTTCTGGTACTTTTTAATCTATGAAGTTAATGATTAAACATATTGTGTTCACATTTTCTGTCTACCCTCTATCGTGTAATATTTTACTTTATTTTTACTTTGTTATCTCTGTACGCTTCTTTTTATAATTGTTTTATTTTATAAAGTTTCTCAGTAAGTGAAATGTATGTATTTCTTTTGAGGAATTAATAAAGTTTTTAAACCATATAAAGTAATATTCAACGCTCTTTGTTTGAATAATTCACAAGCATAAACTGAACCACTAATTTGACGTTAACCTTTAATATACTGTTGGAACAGTGGTGTTAGCACCTGCCTATACACACAACATCTATCGGAACCAAGATCGCGTCATAATAACATAATGGTTGGAACGTGCGAAGCATGCCAAGCCCACATCAGCGTTACAATGAAACGTATAAAATGCAGTCAGTGCAGTCGCATATATCATTCTGAGTGCGTAAGGTTTAGCGGAGACTCGGTTTCTGCAAGAACTCAATGGAAATGCCCAAAATGTGTAGCGGCCGTCCGTAAAGGTGGGGACAATAGTAACACACCGGTACGGATTGAAAAATCAAGTAAACCCCAGCGCTCAGTCGACACCGATCCCATTGCCATCGCAAAGGAGCATAAAGTATACGCGGTTCCACCAGATCACGTGAATTTAATCAACCGATTCGAAGGAGTTCTCGACGCTAAGCTTAAAACGATTAAACATGAAATCATAGAAGAACTAAAGGAAACTATCATCACAGAAATAAAAAGTGAAATAATCTCGTTGTCCTCGGAATTCTCTCAACTGCAAGCCTCCTACGGTCAACTTCAAACTGAAAATGACAGCCTAAAAAACGACGTATGTGTGCTCCAAAAACAAATTTCTCTCTGCGAAGATCAGTTGTCAGAATTACGTTCTCAATTTGGTAAGCAACAACAACAGGCAAGAATTAATAACCTGGAAATTGTAGGACTGACACAAACGAACAGTGAAAATACAATTGATCTTATAAGGAACATCGCGAGATATGCTGGAGTCGACTTGAACCACGACGACATCGAATTTGCGCACCGAGTCCAGCCGCAAAAAACTATAGCCGGACGACCTAAATCTATTGTAGTCAAACTAAAAGACAGGCTGTGTAAGGATAAAATACTCTCAGGACTGAAAAGGAAAAAAGGCATTTGCACAAAGGACATAGGAATTGAAGGCGCAGAAAAGAGATTTTTCGTCAATGAACATCTAACCCCTGAAAACAAACAATTACTAAAAAAAATTAAAACAGCAGCACGTGAAAAAGCTTACAAGTTTGTTTGGGTTAGGAACTGCAATATTTTTTTAAGGAAAAACGAAGAGTCACCAGCATTAAGTATACGCTCAGAGAAAGACATAGACAAGATAAAATAATAATTGATTTATTGCCATTAATTTTTTATTCTACTACGGATTTCACTGTTTATATTTTTAAATTGTTGGCGTCTTTATACATGTTTTGGAAATTTTCACAATACACGCACTACATTCACATTTCTCATTCACTTGAATACTCACATAGCAAATTCCATGCATTCAAACGACGATACACAATCTTAAATAAAGAAAATAGTAACTTAGCCATACCAATATCATTCCAATTCTCAATCAGTACATTGGTATATTGTTACGGAATCAGTCAAAAACTATATGCTATTAAATTTAACAAATTATGTCAGCTTAATATTATGGTAATTATTACGGATACTATCAGGCGCTAATCCCTTAGAAATATTTTATCAAAACGTACGTGGCTTATGTACTAAAACTAATGAATTTAGACAAAATATTCTTAATCATAATTTTGATTTAATTTTAATTACTGAGTCATGGTTGACCAATAGTATTTATGACTGTGAAATCTGCGACAGCAGATACGATATCCTAAGATGCGATCGAAATATTGAAATTTCTACAAAAAGAAAGGGTGGTGGTGTACTTCTTTGTGCCCTAAAAAAATTACACATCCAACACCGTAGTGAATGGACTTGTCATGGTGTCGAATCCCTTTGGGTAACTATACCTAGTGAACATTTGAAAAATCAAGGACATCGAAACATTCATATTGGGTTAATCTACGCGCCTCCAGACGATCTATTATCATCTCGCCTTGATTCAATAACATCACGTCTAGCTGAACTTACTTCCAAGCAACCAAATGACTACATCATTCTAGCGGGTGACTTCAACTTACCGAGTATTAAATGGTCAGATAGTGGACCTATAATACAAAAACAAGGACCAGCCAATTTACAAAACGCTATGGAGAATTTTATTGACATATGCAATCTTTCTGATTTGAAACAACGTAATACAGTTGTCAATAACAAAGACAGAACCTTAGACCTGATATTTAGCAATATATATAGTATAATATTAGCAATATATTAGCAATATATATAGTATATATAGTATAATAATATCTAGAATTAATTGGCTTGAGATATTAAAAGCAGATTCAATAGTCGGAGCTATCGACATGTTTTACGCAATTTTAAGAGACGCTATTAAAAATTTCGTTCCAATAGAAATGAAATTCAAGAACAATTTTCCAGTGTGGTACTCCAAACCATTAATCCATGTAGTAAAAGATAAGCTACAAAAGCACAAACTATGTAAAGTGGGGAAAAACCCTCGAGATTACGATGAGTTTGTTATATTAAGGACGAGACAAAAACATCTTCAGAGTAGATGCTATGTTTCATACACTCAACGTATGCAAACCTACATACTCAAGGACCCTAAACAACTTTTTTCCTTTACTAAATCATTGAGAAGCAACGAAAACGAATACCCTAAAAATCTTACTCTGGGAGATACTATATACACAGATGAACCTTCGATGTGTAAAGGATTCAGTGAGTATTTTGAAAGTGTTTTTATAAAACCTGCTAAGAAATACGACGTAACAAATCAACCTAGCATATCTCAGAATGGATCCATTAGCAAAATCATTATCGAAGAAAAAGAAGTTTACGATTTGCTCAAAACGCTTAGGATTGATAAGGGGCCAGGTAGTGACGGCATTCCCCCATTCTTTTTAAATAAGTGTGCTAAAAATCTAGCTAAACCACTTTCAATTATTTTTAACCTTTCCGTAAATGTGTTTTGTACTTTTCCTGACGTATGGAAAGAAGCTCTAATAGTACCAATCCACAAAAGTCGTTCTAAAACAAAAATTGAAAATTACCGACCGATTTCTATCCTGAACGCAATGAGCAAGCTGTTCGAAAAAGTGGTTTACAGACAAATATGCCCCATTATTACAAGGTCCATTCCCCACGAACAACACGGTTTCATGAAGAATCGCTCAACGGTCTCCAATTTGACCATCTTCACAGACTTTATACTGCAAAGCATGGATGAAAGATGCCAGGTAGATGTCATCTATACAGACTTTGAAAAAGCGTTCGACCGCGTAGATCACGTGATTTTACTTCATAAACTTAATACTCTTGGCATAAATGGTAACTTGCTTCGATGGTTGACATCTTATATAAAAAATCGTATGCAGGCAGTAGTAACAGGCAGTGCTAGAAGCGATTTTGTATTCATATCATCAGGGGTACCTCAAGGATCCATTTTGGGGCCCCTTCTATACAATGCATATCTTTTTGACATCAGCAATTGTTTCAAACATTCGCACTATTTGATGTTCGCTGACGATAAAAAAGTTTACTTTAAAATAACATCATTCGAGGATTGCCTTAAATTACAAGATGATCTCCTTGACAAAATACTACGCGAAAAACAGAATTACAGTAAACGTTAAGAAATGTTATCATATAACTCTGACTCGTAAAAAAATAAAAATTAATTTTGACTATAAAATCAACGACATGACCATTGCTAAAAATTCCACCGTTACAGATCTAGGCATTAAAATTGACTCTAAAGTTTCAATGATTGAACACATTGACGCAGTTGCAAATAGGGCGTATAAACAACTTGGTTTTATCAGGCGAGCAACGCAATCATTTAATAATGTTGATTGCATAAAAATACTCTACTTTGCATACGTTCGAAGTATCTTGGAATATGCAAGTAGTATATGGTCACCTCTATATAAAAAGCATACTCAGAGACTCGAATCTATACAATATAAATTTCTCAAATACTTAGAGTACAAGGATTTTAAAAAATTTGACAGTTATGAAGAAGCCTGTATTTATTATAAACTAGATTTGCTAGAACAAAGACGAAATCAAAAGGATATGCTATTACTACAAGCAATTTTAACTGGTACGATGGATTGTCCCAGTTTGGTGTCAGCATTCTCTTTAAATGCCGCCTCTTTTAGATCGCGAAATCCTCATCTACTGGTTGTTCCTAAATGTAACACAAATTATGCAAAAAGCTCTATAAGTGTACGTCTAGCACGAACATACAACAAATTATTTTCTCATTTAGACCTGTTTCACTTATCCAAAAAACAATTGAGGAATCAAATAATACTATTTTATCACAAAAATAAACACGTACACACACACGCACACACAGACACACACACACATATACACACAGAAACACACTCATTCACGCACATACAAACACACATACAAATACTTGTGAATATTCTCATCTCTCAAGCGTCAACAATTTTGTTTAGACCTATTTTCTTTCTGTTATCCACTTTGTTAAATATTTTACAATAAATACTTTATATTGTAATCTTTGTGGCCATAGTCTTCATGATATTTAAAAAACTGTACAAATATAATCTGTATACGCTGTTGATTACAAATAAATAAATAAATAAATATTTTTCTATCAACAAAAACTCTTACAAAACTAACTTAAATGAATTTACGTCGAAACACAATCGATGAATCACGTAGTTCTTTAGTGAGGTATTAAATAAAAAATATAGTAACATTATGGCTACTTGGACCAAAAATTGTATTGACTTTACCCTCATCATGAAGTGATTTAAGCGTATCCTTTCGGAAGTTGGCTGTGAATGACCTAGATCCCTTATTATACGGTCAGTGTTGTATTCTATAAATATAGTACATTATGGTAAAATAACAGAATCGAATAGTATAGTTGTTATGTTTGAACTAATAGTAATATTGTACTGTAAAACATTAATAGAACTTTCCTTTAAAATAATGGTCATATTAAATAGAAAGACAGATAAGTAATTTATTCGATAAAATATAAATTAGTCCGCGAGTAATCGACATTATTTCTATCATAATATTAAATATATTGTTTTACAAAATCGATTAAAACCAAATTTGACTTAATTGAACAAATATCGAACTCAACGCCATAGTGCTGGAGCAAATAATCGGCAACCGTGCGTAGGTAATGTGAAATTTCTCAATATCCAGTAATAATAAGTAATAGTATACTCCAGTAAGCAAATATATTATCCTATGCGAAAAAGTTTTCAATGACCCGTCCAAAGTTTGTTTCGAATTGCTATCGCCAATCTCACTGGTCTTGTCAGAACTTACAACTAGAACGAATGAAATAAATAGTTTTTAATACAAGGCATTCTCTATTTTTCACATTTTGTTCTATATATGTTGAGTTGTTGAGATACAAACATTGTGGTTTTTAATTGTACTGCAATATTAAAATAAATATATGAACTGACAATTCTACTATAAATGACAACTTTTAAACCAAAAATTGGTAAATTATTGAATTTAAGAATATTTAATAAATTGTGTTATGTCGAAAACATAAATTAAAGTATCTAAACTACAAATTTACAAGGCACTTTACGTTTATAGGAAAATATTTCAAGATTAAAATATAAGACGGAAGAACCCGTAGAACATACACCCGTACGAGTATGTACTCATACCTCTCCTATATAAAGCATACTCTGCTATTCAGAGTCAGGAAACTTTGGCAAAGGACTAAATCTAGGACGTGACGCCTCGAGGCCTGTAGAAGAATGGGTTTGACTGAAAAGGGGATCGTCACTCGTCTGCAAGCACACGCCTTTGATAACTGGCTATACTTCGTCAAGTTTGTGTTTGAGCTTGGGAAGTTATTTTAAAAAAGTTCAATATTTTTGGAAAACTGTATTTTTATTCATATACAATATATACACATACTATATTTATCGAAGTAGCAGAAAGGGCTTTGTTTTCATAGTTCCTTCCATTTAGTCAACATTATAACCAGTCTTGCAGAATTCAATGATACCACGAACATAAGCGATATTTAATTTATTACTAGAGCAATAATTTTCAGTATAAATGTAAATTATTTTTTAATTGGTGCCCAAAGCCAACGAAAATAACAAATTAAAAAAATATTTATGCAGAATATATGTATTTTACAAACTTTATAAAAAGAACCAAGTAAATTAACTGTAAGTGTTTTCCTTATTTTTTGTAATGTACTACGAGTTCTGATAGAACTGGATCAAATCATTGTTAAGGATTTTATTATATATTTCCCTAAATAATGCAATTCTCTCTTCTTCCATTCCATTTCTAATAGAATATTACAAGTATAATTGGTTTAATAGATGTTATTTAGTAGAATCGCAAGTTAATATTTTTATTTTAATATCGCAGAACAATTTAACAAGCACATTATATCTTGTCTCTTGGATGTCTTGTATTGAAAACCCCATTTACTTCATTCATTCTAGTGGGTTTTCATTAGACCAGTAGATTGACGATAGTAATCGCCTCAAACTTTGGACGGTTCATTGAAATCCTTTTTGCATAAAATGCTAACTAAACTTAACACACACAACTACACTATACACACAACACTAAATGCTACCAACGAAATAAGTTGTATAAAGCGTATAAAAATTTTGACGTGGCGTGATGCAATAACGCATGGCTTAGTGGCGAGAGCGCTTGAACGGTTCACAAGAGAGCGCGGGTTTGAATCCCGTTGCATTCAATTTTTATATGATTTCTTTAAGCATTTTTTCTATCCTCAGTGTGGATTAACACTTTAAAAATCATAAAAAGTATTAGATTCTATTATTTTACTATAATGTACCATATCCTCCATTATTTGTAGAATACAACACTACGCTGTGTAATAAGGGATCTAGGTCATTCACAGCCAACTTCCGAAAGGATACGCCTAAATCACTTCATGACGAGGGTAAAGTCAATACAATTTTTGGTCCAAGTAGCCATAATGTTACAATATTTTTTATTTATTGTGGTGATTCATTGATTCTGTTTTCCAAATCCAATTAATTTAAGTTAGTTTTGTAGGCAACAGCTTTTATTCATAGGAAAATATTTATTGTTTTGTATACATATATAGGCCTTGTAACTTAGCTTTGTATAGACTTATGTTACAAAAAGTAAAAGAAACATATAACTTCAAAAATCCATAATCCCACCATATTTAATTTCTTTGACAGACAAACCTCAATAAAGAAGGGTTTAATAAAGAAGTTGGCGTTTAAATTTAAATGTAATTTAATCAGTCTGTTAGAGAAGGCAATAAAACGACCGTCGTTACATTTTAACATTACATCTGGTCCCTCCCAATGGTTTCCGAACAGTCTTCAAGGTATCTGAAGATATGTTCTGCGCCACGACAGAAGTTACGAAAATTACCACTGAGTAACAAGTACTTCTATAAAATTTAGGAAGTTATATTTAAGCTGTTTTCAGTACTTGCATTATCTATTTCAAATGTCTGTAGGTTACGTTACTTAATACCGACAAATATTTTCAGAACAATCTTTGTTTTTAATAGTTTTACACGCTTTAACCCGCTTGGAGCGGAGTAGAAGAGATAGAAGAAGCCGCAAGAACCTTGGGAATCCAATGTTAAGACACTCCCTTCCCTGCTTTCCGCCGTTTCAAAGCATTTCAAGTTGAGTGACGGAAGTCCACGCCGCGCTTTTGCCTAGTTGCTAGAGCGAAGAAAATTAACATGGTAAACTCCAGCTTCCTCGAGAGGCAATCGAACCCACAAACAATCGCGTTTATAGGTAGACTCTACGCCTTGGCGCCACGACGGCCCTCTGACAACCTTTGTAATAAGTATTTTTATTAAATAATGCTAAAATAATCTCCGCGTGTTGAAGTCGACGTGTAATGCAATTAATGAGAGAGAACCTGGCAGAGGCTAGTGTTGCAAGAACAATAATAATAATCTCTGGCTATTAGTCAAAAAAGTCTTTTACAAAGAAAGACCGTCGTGGCGCAGAGGTGCAACGTCTGCCTGTAACGCGACGGTTACTGGGTTCGATCCCCAGTCGGAGAAGATGGATTTTTCTATTTCCATTTTCTTCGCTCTGGCATCTAAGGCAAAGCGCGGCGTTGAGTTCCGCCACTCAACACGCAATGCCTCGAAAACGGCGGAAAGTGGGGACGGAGTAAGCAGGGACTAAGTAACGGAGTGTCTTAACACTAGGTTCATATGGTTCCTGCAGTTCCCTCTGCCTACCCTGCCATGTGCGGGATAAAGCGTGAAGCTAAAAAAAAAAAAAAAAAAAAATTTGTAGAATACAACACTACGCTGTGTAATAAGGGATCTAGGTCATTCACAGCCAACTTCCGAAAGGATACGCCTAAATCACTGACGAGGGTAAAGTTTATACAATTTTTGGTCCAAGTAGCCATAATGTTACAATATTTTTTATTTATTGTAGTGATTCATTGATTCTGTTTTCCAAATCCAATTAATTTAAGTTAGTTTTGTAGGCAACAGCTTTTATTCATAGGAAAATATTTATTATTTTGTATACATATATAGGCCTTGTAACTTAGCTTTGTATAGACTTATGTTACAAAAAGTAAAAGAAACATATAACTTCAAAAATCCATAATCCCACCATATTTAATTTCTTTGACAGACAAACCTGAAGTCCACGCCGCGCTTTTGCCTAGTTGCTAGAGCGAAGAAAATTAACATGGTAAACTCCAGCTTCCTCGAGAGGCAATCGAACCCACAAACAATCGCGTTTATAGGTAGACTCTACGCCTTGGCGCCACGACGGCCCTCTGACAACCTTTGTAATAAGTATTTTTATTAAATAATGCTCAAATAATCTCCGCGTGTTGAAGTGGACGTGTAATGCAATTAATGAGAGAGAACCTGGCAGAGGCTAGTGTTGCAAGAACAATAATAGTAATCTCTGGCTATTAGTCAAAAAAGTCTTTTACAAAGAAAGACCGTCGTGGCGCAGAGGTGCAACGTCTGCCTGTAACGCGACGGTTACTGGGTTCGATCCCCAGTCGGAGAAGATGGATTTTTCTATTTCCATTTTCTTCGCTCTGGCATCTAAGGCAAAGCGCGGCGTTGAGTTCCGCCACTCAACACGCAATGCCTCGAAAACGGCGGAAAGTGGGGACGGAGTAAGCAGGGACTAAGTAACGGAGTGTCTTAACACTAGGTTCTTATGGTTCCTGCAGTTCCCTCTGCCTACCCTGCCATGTGCGGGATAAAGCGTGAAGCTAAAAAAAAAAAAAAAAAAAAAAGAAAGTCTACCATTCTTGCTGTACATACATCTATTATTAATACATTATATATTCTTATTATTTTACTTAACTAATATTTACAAAGAAACATTTTATGAAATGCAAAAGAAGATAATTTAATAAGGTTTCACCATTCAAATGCAACCAACGCATAAAGCTCTAGAGAAATTTTGCATTCTGTTATATTTTCGCTGGGATGTTGACTCGGAATTACTTATTGTATACAACAGTGGCCAGTTGAAATATATTAATGTAACAGGAAGCGAGCTCGGAGAACGCTGTCCCGTAAGAAAAAGTATAGGTTAAGCTTGATTTATTATGAAGGAACTAAAAAACTATATTGGTACATGACTTCTTATAATTTAATTATACATAGCAACTATTATTATTATCTTTTTTCATAAAGAAGTTCAAATTATATTCTTATATAATTTGAATTTTTTTATGAAAAAAAGATAATAAATACAAGTATCTTCAAAATATTAAGTCAATGTATACCTTAATAACAAGTCACCGCAGTTTCCACAAACTTAGCGACAATTTAATAAGATTTAAATTTGAAAGGACCAAAGCGATTTTCTTATTAATTTATCCAAAGTGTCGAATCCAATTCAAGAAATGGGTGTATTTTAAATATAAACAATTTCTGTTGTTTTTAAATATGCTCAAGTCTTGCTCTATTCATTTCCATAAAATATTGGTAAATAAATAATACAATTGAAGTCGGTTATATAAATAGCTGGCTCGTTTGAAGATGGCAAATTACTCGCAATTTACTTCTTTTTTGAGAAACAAAGAAACGTTCTTGGCAACTGTATGAGAATATATCGATACAGCTGCCAACGCTGAATGCTTTGATTTACTTTTCATTTAGAAAAAAGTTGAAATAAATATTTTTAGTGAAAATAGTACATTGAATTGAAGTAAACTAAATAAATTATAAATAAGAAACTAAATAAATTAAATAAAAAATAATCAAGAAACTTAACCCTTCACCTGCATACATGAAGATCAGAAAGAACCTAGAGGGACTCCACTACGTTCAAAGCCCTACTTTTCGATTTTAAACAGATTTCGCGTTGAGTGGCCGCACTTTGGTTTATCACAGCGGAGAAACAAAGTAATTGATTAAAATTAGGCATAATTTATCTTCTTTTCGTAGCATCTTGTACCGTTGTACTGTGCTGTTGTTTCATAGCATATTATACATGAATATATATTTTTATATAATTTATTAAATTTGTAATCACATGTGACATTTTATAATCACGACGACCGTAGTATTACGCTTGACAAGACTCTTAATTCTTCACTTTTCGCAAAAATTCCAGACATTGCGAGCTGATTAGTGGAACTTTGTCCTACCAAAGCGGTTAAATGAGAAAATATCGTCGAACCCGCAACCACAGTTACAGCAAGGCATTGTATTACTGCACCGAATACTGAAATAAAACGATTGAATGTAATATGTGACAAATGAAATAAATTACGTCACCCTTCCGCTATTCAATGTAAATATGCACAAATAAAAAGCAATTGTCAATATTCATGCCTAGTCTTCCAGTAAATTTTATTTTGCATTCAACTCTGGTGAATAAAGACCCAAAATGTTACTCGTATGGACATACGTCCACCCGTCCTACTACACAGTATATTTATAGCAGTCTTGTTGGAAAATCTACAGAAGAGAGAAAATTTGAATTTAGTACGTACAAAGCTATGAGACGTGAACTTTTACGAAAAGCAAATAAACTTCGATGATATATTGAATACAAACTATTGTGAGAATTTCAAAATCAATACATACGAGTAGGTATAACAGAAAAGGTGTAAAGCAAAATGAACTTTTCTTGTCTATTTTAGCTTTTCTTTAAAATTTTTAAGGACCTAGTTAAGTGGCAAGTGTGAGTAACTTAAGACAACCGAAAACGGAGTGTCTTCACACAAGATTCTCTCTGTCAGCACTATTACTACTATTACTTGCGGGATACAGTGTGTTGTAAAAAAACAGCCTTAACGATTATCAGTAATTAATATTTTATCAGAAATATCCTTAAAGTTTAATTTCAACATATGTCCAGTGATGAAATCACTTTGTTCTTCGTTTCCCGTCACTGCATGTTGTTGACACTTCGTTGAAACAAGTGCTGAGAAACCTTTATAGATCGTCATACTCAAACGTTATCTCCAAATATCACTAACATACGTATCTAAATATAATAGTCTTTATTGCACAAATTAATTTAACAACCGTAGACTTATCTCTAGAAGAGATTTCTTCCAGTGAAACCGTGGAAATGGATAAGTGCAAATTGATTAAAATATATAAAAAATAGAAAATATACATAAATACAATACGATATGTATATTTTATATAATTATTATTTATTTAGACATTTAAGTTTAAATGAATTTACTAAAGAAGAGAACCATTTAATTAAACTCATTTCATATAAACGTCATCCTAACTATTTCGTTATATCCATATCCGCATATGTAACTTCGACATTCTCGACATTCGAATATGCAATAGACACTAGGCATTAATGGTACTCGGAATAATTTATTGTGATTGTAAGAATTTAACTTAATTGTGAAGTTAAACGCCTCAATGGCTTAGCGATATCAAACGCAAATATATAGAAGGTAAGGCAGATGAAACCTAGTGTTAGGACACTCCTTTCCACACTCTCCGCCTGGCATTGCGTGTTGAGTGGAGAGTAATTAACGCCAATTATTATCAAAGTAAGAAAAATAACTAAAAGGAATCTCGTTTATAGTCAGACGACAGAGTCTATTTAGGAAAAGAAATACTTTATGAAATGCCAAGTATAAGAACAAGAATATATAATGTCATAAATTATTATTATATTAATATCTATGTGTAGAATTAATGGCAGACTTTCTTTGTAAAAGCCTTTTGAAACACATGTAATATAAGTATACAATTTATATTTAAAAAACGCAATTTTATTAAAATGTTGCGATGATTGTAGCAAGGTGTTTAGTTTCGCCACCAAAAAAATAAGGAACAAGGGTATCTTAATATAAGTAAACTAGTATACACATATACAATTGTAATTCCGTCACTAGTTGGTTGATGGGTTTATATAAATTTCACAAAGATAGACTTCATTCCTCGCAACCGTTAAAAAAATTGTGTTTTCAAATTATATACTTACAATATTTACACATCAGAAACTATTCACTCATATTTTGATACAAAAGCTTTGGACCATTGTGTGGTGAACAATGGAAAAAGTATAAGTATAGTCTTTATTAGTAAAACATATCGGAGCCCGTGATATCACTCAGACTGTAAAATCTCAATTAAACTCTTCCCTAGAAATCGTCTCTTAGTAACTTAGCCTTGGATACCCAAAACATGTGCTATGAGACACTACTTTTAAAATTAGAACTTTTTATTACCACAATAGAAAATGTTCATACTCCCCCATAAATTTTTATAGGAATCGAACTCACAACCGTCAGATTTACAGTCACACGACTACAAAAATGAATAAAAATAATAAGAAAAACGACACAATATTAATCTGGGATCGGTATTTATCCAATCCAAGCAAGAATTGTCAGCTTATCGATAAAATATTAACAAAGTAAAAATGTACTTGACGCGGCCATTAATCAATTGTCAAACCTATTGCGAGTTTCGAACTGCGGCTGAAGGACAAAAAGTTTAGCATTTCACTTTACAAATTAGTGTTCTTGTTCGGAAGCATTGTAACAATTTTTATGAGCAAGTATCGTTTAAATTTTCTGAACGGAATTTCTAATATTATTGTAATTTTTACGTACGTGATAATTTATTTTGGAAATTGTTAGTATTTTTATCTAAAGTATTAAATGAAGCATCATTGAATTCCAGCTCAAGTATGAGAATAAAAGAAATATTGCCTTCTTATTTATGCTAGGTAGCTCTAATAAATAAAAATTATTAAAACATAGGGCTCTTGTGATGCAATAGTACTACGAGTGAGGGTATTTTTATATTAATCTTCTGTAACCCATAGCACGCCGTTGACTTTCATCAACGTTCTGGTATTCTGATGGAAAGCAGAAATCGCGAAGACTCGCTACGAATTTCAACAGCTGGTATTTTCAAGTTCACGAAAACTTAATTAAAGGTACCATCTAGTAATATAATGAAACGGTAAAAGAATGTTTGTATATTAAATATTTAAATGAAGAAATTATTAAGGATATTGAAAAATAGTACAAGTACAGGAATTTATGATATATATTTTTTATTTATTTTATTTTTTAAGATTGTAAATCCTCAGTAGTATGGGATATAGTTTGATGGTAATTTCGATGACTGTGAATCGATTTCCACTCAACGGAATCATTTTATTAGAATAATTTTGATCTCTCTGTTTCCATAATATAAGCTACCATTCAAGTTTTAAATTAAACAATTTGAGCAGATAAATCGCATGTATTTGTTATACTTTATTTCTAAAAATCCGACGTTCCGAACACTTTGCAGCAGTCCGTGACCGCGGATTACGCGATATACACGATCAATGAGTTTAAATTGATTTATTTACAAAAAAATTACATTAATGTTATTAATTAACGAAGAAATAAAATTCTAAATCGTTGATATGGAATTCCGGTTCTGTAAGAAGCAATATTTAAATATTTTATACGAGGTAGCTGTTCACCATTTTCTACCAATACGGAATTTAGTGGTAGTGGTGGTATTTCGTAAGGCTTATATTATCTGACAGCTTACGCAAGTGTTAACGACATTGCAAAGATATCCCTGAAGTCCTTAAGCAAACAATTGGGACGTGAACCTCTTTCACTGCTCTAAAGCTCTCACACGGCAACGCGATTGATTTGGGTCCAAGTAGTGCCAAGCGGTTCCTTCTCTTGTAGAGGCAGATTTCTCTTGTTAACTATCTATATTTGCTATACATACATAAACACATAGCTTCACGTTTTATCCCTAATGGAGCGCCCTAATCCCTGCATACCTCTCGAGCTTAGTCTACTGTCACTAACTTACTCATACGTGATCTTAAGGGATTCCTTATACTTTTTACGTGACCTTCTTCCAGGTCTTCCCTTACTTGTTTTACTTTTGCTTTATCGATTTTTTTTCATTATTTCATCACTTTTTTTGTTATTTTAATATAATATATTTTTTTTTATTTTCACATTTTTTTGCCTTATTTTTAGATATGTTATCTACTATGAAAATATTGTGTGATATTAGTAATATAATTAGTACCAAGACACATTAATTCTCTATTGAATTTAAGTATAGAGTTAGATTCCTATGTACATATATGTTTACACTCAGTGTTAACTCAAAAATAGGCAACCGTAACATTACGTTTTACTTAGAGTAAAGAAACCTAAAATTGTTTCAGTCAAATAACAACATTCGAAGTGAAGTATTTTTAGAGGTGGTATTCTTTCTTTTTTTATTTTATATTTTAAGTATTTCATAATCATGTCAATAGTCTCAGTTCAGTCTAGAACCTAACGAAAATTTACTATTTGTGAGAACATCTTATATATGTATTGTGTAGGAGAAAACGTATTATCTTAAATAATCTGAAAGTGATGTTTTAGCTAATACTGTCAAAATATTGTTCTATTATAATTCCTAGTATAGAAAACGGCACAAGTTTTAATTTCTAGTAATAGATAAGGAAAAAAAGTATCTCATCACTACATTTCATTCCATTACTGTATTTCGCACAAAGGAAGTTACGTAAATGGTACAGCATAAAGCTAAAAAAATATAAACAGTTTAAAATTTAGGTCTACGTTTCTTCTGCGTAACATTTCTTTTAACCTTTTTGTTCTATGACATAAACTCTCTTAATGGACAGCTGAGTTGAACTGATAAAATCCTTATAAAACAAAATGAGCAAATGCAAACACACTGAATAAATATTTAGTTATTTTTCGGTAACGTCTTAAGCTGATTTGTCACAATTTTACTTTAGTTTATGAGAAAATTGTATGTATTGTAAATATTGAGTATTTTTGATTCATAATATTACTAGTGGGTCCGCGTACATGCACTTCGTTTTATTAACTCAACACTTTTTAGTGATGATAAAGTTAGAAATCTATTTCCGTAAAAAGACAGACATTTTGAGACTGTCTTTGAGAAATATTTTTCGTGTAGAATTTGTTTAATCAATTATCAATTGAATTATTCGACTCTGAACATCGGCTATATTTTTAACCTATTAGCCTTTTAGAGGTCTTTAAAACCAAAAGTAAAGTTCGAAGTAAAAATATCGGCTCTCTAAGTGTGCGCAAATAAAAAGCTTCCATAAAATGTCATATTATTGTAAACAAGATTTTTAATATAATTTACAAAAATTTTATAACCTAATATGTATTAGGTTTTATAGTATATATAACCTAATATATATTAGGTTATAATATATAGTATATACTAAAATGATACAGTATAAATTATCACACAGCATATTTTAAATAACAAATAAAAATTAACTTTCGTGTCCACATTCAATCTCCTCTCAAGAGCATATTCATTGTGCTCTAAATAATTAAACAAATTTTCATTAATCAATACTGATTTGATAATAAGGTCTTTGACTTTTGAGATATATACACGTATTAAATATAACTATTTAACTGAATTAATTATAAATGTTTGGAAATACTCTACTTACCCACCCACACTTCAAACACTGTGCGTAGAAACGTCGACTACTATGCCTCATGGTTAAACTAAGTAAACATATGTCTTACATAATACAATTATTATACCAAAATAAAGCCAATGGTTACTGAGTTTCTTCGTGTATTGGTTTGAATTCCTGCAGAATGAGATTACTGTAACCTACCCTCTGGTGTAGTGAGTAGAAAGCTTCCAATAGTATTTTCTGTTGTAATTGGGATATTTTTATATTTCAATAATTATCAAATATGTAAACTTTCATCTCTTGTTATTATTTATTTAGTTATTATGAAGTAGACAACTGATAAAAGTATATCATTTTACGAGTTGTTTATCTACCTTTATAATAAGTCAATAAAATATGCAATGTATCCTTTTCAAATTCAAAGTAAAAATAAGCTTGTTTTTGTAGGCTCAAGATGATAGGGAACCTTTATTCAAATAGCTACACTATTATTTACAGTAACTATGAAATAGAGAGAGGCATAAACGTCTGCCTGTAAACGCGACGGTTTGAGGGTTCGATTCCCATTCGGGGAAGATAGATTTTCCTATTTCCATTTTTTTCGCTCTGGCAACTAGGCAAAAGCGCGGCGTTGAGTTCCGCCACTCAACACGCAATGCTTCGAAAAAGGCGGAAAGTGGGGACTGAGAAAGCAGGAACTAAGCAACGGCGTGTCTTAACACTTGGTTCAAGTGGTTCCTGCAGTTCCCTCTGCCTACCCTGCAACATGCGGGATAAAGTGTGAAGCTGAAAAAAAAAACTATGAAATATATCAATGTGAGGAAAAAATAGTCTAAATAATATGTTTTGGTGATTATTATTTAATAGTGAGAGCACTCTACGACTTATACATTAAATATTTTAACGGTAAATTTTCTATTCATAAAAAAATATTTTAAATTTAGAAGTTATTAAAATATATTTTTTTTCTATGTATTTTATCTTAACGTATATTTTTTTTTAAACTTAGTTAACTATTACATAAGTAATCAATACACGAACCCCATACGTTTCCTCATCCCCATACATTTAATCCTATAATCTCATGATAGTAGCTAATCTTGTGTATACATAAATTAATCATCAACATAGCCCCTTCAAAGCGACTCGAGCGATCAAAAGCGGAAATTTCCATCTATAATGTCAGGAAATGGGTTACGTGTGACGTATTTGTGTTATTTATCAACACTGAGAATAATGGAGATTTGTTGATACCGACAATGTGGCTTAATATATATATAATGGTATATGAGACCATACTGGCGCAGTAGAAGAGTTTTAATCTAGTACTGGTAATGTACTGGTTTACAGTTCGATATCTAATCGATGGCATTAATTATTTTTACTTCTTCACTTCTGTATAAAAAAATTCTGCGTTCATTTCTGTCACTTAATAATGTCTCTAATTTTTACGTAAAGTATCCACGTAAGGAAATTTGACAATGAATTAAACCGTCTGTGTTTGTCATAAAAATAATTCAAATGAAGTATATATTAGTATCTATAGAGTCGTAAGTCATTTAGTTGATCACCTTCGCCGTTAAGTATCTGAACCCAACTGTATAAAATGAAATTATTATAATATAAATAGTCTCCTATATATAAAAGTTTAAGTAAAGAAAATAAGCTTCAAATTAACAAATATAAGAAAAAATTATATCATTCGTGAAACATTAATACCCGTTGCTTCGACACGTATAAATTGGACATTGGAAAAAACCTCTCGAAGCCCAACGAATAGGCTCCGCAATCAATTGTAGAACTCAATGCATATCCGAGGCAGAAAATTGAAATGTAATCCCTCATTCTTCACCCGGAACTGAAGTCGATATTATAAGTGTAGACTATTCGTTGCCGCATTGAGATAATAGGATCGTGAACTAATTTACTAATAATATATAGAGTTTGTAAAGCATCTTCTAATACAAGAGGCAGAGAGAACCTATTATTGGCACTCCGTTCCCCGATTTATGTCTTACGAGTTGAGTCGCGAAACTCAATGTCGCGCTTTGCCTTATTAATAAAGTGTAGCGAGACCATTGTAGCCCAATAAAATAGTTTCACTGTAGAAGTATAGTTACAAGATCAATAAATGTGAGATCAATATATAACATAAACTGGTCTGCCAAGACTGAATAAATACAAAGTTCTCTTTGCATACCATGCAATGTGTAGACTAAGGGCGCATTTTCATTGGTCGATAAGGCCCGCATTCGGGGTGCGGGAGATTTCTGTAACGCATGCCATAGGGCCCGCAAAGAGTTTACCGTTTTCACTGGTCGTCAGAGCCCGCATTCGGGGTGCGGGTGATTTCTATAACGCATGCGATAAGGCCCGCATGCGGGGAGCCATTTTCACTGGTGTTAGAGCCCGCATTTGAAGTGCGAGAGAATTAGGTACCTGAAGTTTGGCAGTGGGTTTTGAGATAAGCAGAAGTACTAACAAATTATTAACATTAAAAACAGCGTTAATAATATAAATAATGCGCATAGTATTGATGACACTAATGAATGACTGAACGGAGGCGAGTCACCGCATGCTTTGTATCGACCGAGTTATCGACTGACTAGTTTCATTGGTCGTTATCCCGAATGCGGATATCACCCGCACACTTTTAATCGACCGATTTATCGACCAGTGCATTTCATTGGTTGGTTTATGATCTTTATTACCATTTTTATTAAAGAACTATAAGCTAGGTTTATTATATGTTTAACATTTACATAATCGCGTACATCGAAGGGAAGGATATCGTAGTTTAGGGCAACATTTAAATTTGGATCAATTAAACGCAATGTGATCTATAGAGCTTTCATATAAACCACATTCACAAATAGATTTCTCTTTGCTCCTTAATGTATCTAAATGTTAAAGCGTACATGTGAGACCTAAGAGAAATGGTAAATGACTGTTGTACCATTACGCACCGATAGCGGGAGACCGCGATGATTACTTCCGTTTGGATAGACGCATTATTTTTTCCTTTTCACTATTGTTGATTATATATATTCCTTCTCTACAAATAAAATAAATAGGGAATTGACACAGGGCGGGTTAGATAGTAGTCGAATAGCGTTAAAGCAATCCCCCACCACCACTTTTCATCCAATTCTGAGACAGTTTTGATACCAAAAAGAAGAATTTAAGTTATATATTCACATAAAAAACGCACAGAAGTAAAAGATTAGTAGAAAATAAAGAAATTATGATTTATCTATATCTCATGAGACGTCTTCCACAAAATTGCTTCCACCTTGTTGGATTACTAAATACAAATTATCTTAAGTTTTAAATTCCCACCTAAGAATAACAGCTTTTATCTATTGTTGAAAAAATATAAATAACTTATTATTTTTACAATCTGTTGAAGTACTATTTATTCGCAAAGGATCTTGCAACAGGCTTAACCAGACAGGTTTTAACCTGGTCCTCTAAATCAGGAAAATTATAAGGTATAGGTATATATGTATATATATATATATATATATATATATATATATATATATATATATATATATATATATATATATATATATATATATATATATATATATATATATATATATATATATATATATATATATATATATATATATATATATATATATATATATATATATATATATATATATATATATATATATATATATATATATATATATATATATATATATATATATATATATATATATATATATATATATATATATATATATATATATATATATATATATATATATATATATATATATATATATATATAATATAATACTATTATAATAGTATTAATAATATTTTTAAAACGTTAACCATTTGATTATTTTAACTAACTAATTTAACGAAAAATAAGTAAGTATACTTAAGTAATTTAAAGACAATTTTAAAATAATTTTAATGAAAAAAAAAATAAGATTCTGTATTTTTAGTAAAAGTCCTCAGAATTCCTTACATTTGTTGCCTTCTTGTGACCTTGTAACATATTATTTGTATTTATTATATAAATTAAAATATACAAGCTAATACTCATTACGACTCTTCAAGTTGCGCGTTTCAGTCGTTTGAACTCTCAATATTCAGACCGTACTTGACAGGGTCAACGGTATTGCAGGCCAGATTTCCACTTGAAAAAAAAAACTTAAAATAGTGAATATTCAACGATATTCATTTGATATGGTGTTTTGATGTTTCTTATGAGTATATGAAGAATTGTAATTATAGTCATATCTTTAGATACTTAAGCGCATCAATAAATATATAGAACCTAGTGTTGATTCACTCCGTTCCTACATTCCGCCTATTTTAGCAGCGTTGAGTGAAATGAAAAAATATTGACTTTGTTTCAGCTGTGTCGTTGCAATACATTTGCCTTCATACATGCCATGTATATACTTGTAGACTGGTAAACAAACTTAATAAACATATTTTAAAAAAATATTGTATTTTTTTTAAATCTCTATATATTTTTAGTAAATTGGTTCACGATCCCATAATCCCAATGAGGTAATGAATAGTCTGCACGTTGAAATATCGACTTAAGTTCCGGGTGAAGAATGAGGGATTACATTTCAATTTTCTGCCTCGGATATGCATTGAGTTCTACAATTGATTGCGGAGCCTATTCGTTGGGCTTCGAGAGGTTTTTTCCAATGTCCAATTTATGTGTGTCGAAGCAACGAGAATAAATGTTCTATAGATTGCATTTCTTAGTTTTGATAATATGTAACTTGTTTACTTAACTTAAACTTGATACACACATTAGAATATTTACATTTAATTTATTGTATAGGTCTATGAACATTAATTTTATTACACGAACCAGTACAGAGATAATACTACTATGCGTGACACTAGCAGATTATTCTACGCCTGTATTCGAAAATAAGGTCATTTAAAAAGAAGAAGGATCATTTGTTAAACATCTTATTAAGTTCAATTTAAAATATTAATATTAATTTTATATCAAAGGACTCATGATTCAATTGACATTAATATCAAATTTATATGATTTATTTCCATATATAATAAATATGCCGTGTATTTATACACAGTGTAATCAAGAGTCAAATTACAGTTTTTCTTTCGAGACTTTTAGTACGGCATGGCGGAATTCAGTTCCGAAATTGAGAAGAATAAAAAATAATTCACTCAATCGAGTAAATATTCAACTTAGTGCTGTTTAATTAATGTTATTTGTATTACTATTTCAGTATTAAGAATTTGAATACAATATATCAACTAATAGCGTTACAATAGAACTTTTGTAGTACATAGTGTATAAGTGTTACACGGTTGTCGATAGATGGCGCTGTGTGTCACTTAGATCGCGCTATGGTTTGGTTAATGGCTAATAGATATTAACTTGATTTATAATTATTGAAATATACACTCGGATACCACGATCCAAATCACTTGTTGTTTTATTTCGACGCAAGAGGGAGTGAGGGTTATCCCAGAGAGTAGTGGATCGTACATATGGTCCTTCGAGCCGGATCAGTGACCCTAGTGGTTTAAGGGTTCACTATAGTGTGTGTAAGTCAGCATCGACGTGGTGGCGGTTTGTCATCGATGGTGCCAACCCTGGAGATTGGAGCCAGGGAAATCAGCCTGTCAGTGAAGACCAGGCAGTGACGTCAGCGTCAGGAGCGGGCGAGATCAAGCGGTGACGTCACGAGAAGATCCATGACGACACGACCGGACCAGGTGTAAGGAAATAGTGTAGTGAGTGAAGTGCTGGACAACTGTGAGTACTATAATCTTAAGTAGTGTCAAGCAAAGTTGGACCTTAAATCAAGTAAGAAATTAACTTTAGTGTAAAGACATAGAATAATATTAAGAATTAAAGTTAGTGTACGGACATAGACTAATATTCGAAGAAAAGTGAACTGACGGGGAACCTATGCCCAAATTTTGTCTATGTCTCAAATTCTCATCGACTTAAAAAAAATTGTGGATTTCAACACTTGTAAAATTTTAAAGTGTTTTGCATCTTGGACTTAGAATATTTTGTTTATAGCGAAGTTTTGAGAATAATTGGACATTGAAAATTCACCTTAAATTGGACTTGTAATATTTTAACTTGTGTTTACATTTATTGCCTTTTATAATTTTAAGTAGTAGTTTAGTTTTGATTTATTGTTTAAATTATTTGATATAGTTTGCGTGTCATTAAATTATCGTCATGGAAGTATTAAACAAACTTCAGGAGAATAATAAGGAGCTTATCTCTAAAGGTAAACTCAACTTTAAGAAATCACCTAAAGAGCGTTTGTCCGTCTCTTATGTAGAAACGCGTTTAGAGGCTTTAGAGAATCAGTGGCAATCATTTTGTGACACGCATCGGCAAATAGTTACAGAAATTAATAAAAATGAGTTAGAATTTTCTAGTTATTACACGAATTCCGTTTATGATCAAACAGAAAATTTATACTTTGATTATAAAACTGATTTAAAAGATGCTTTAAGTAAATTACAATCTAAGGGTAAAGCCGTAGGGAACTTGTTTCTAAGTTAACAAATGTCGAAGACACGTCTAATTGTTTTGTTAAATTACCCGAGATTTCCATACCCAAATTTACTGGAAGGTATTTAGAGTGGACAAGTTTTAGAGATCTTTTTACGTCATTAATTCACAATAATAGTAAATTAGATAACGTGCAAAAACTTCATTATCTCAAAAGTCATTTGTTGGGAGAAGCGGAGCAGCTTTTGAGACACATTCCCATTACAGATAAAAATTATAACATTTGCTGGACTCAGTTAGTCAATCGTTATGACAATAAAAAATATTTGTCTAATAATATTCTAAGACGTTTCATGAGCCAGAAATCTTTGCTTCATGAATCATCCGGTGCTATTAAAGAGTTATTAGACAATATGAACGAATGTTTAAGTGCGTTACAAAATATAGGTGTTGATATTGGTAATTGGGACATTATTGTTATTTACATTTTAAGTCAAAAATTAGATCCTGAGTCTCGAAAGCAATGGGAATTAAAATCGAATGAGTATGTAGAATTGCCTACATTATCTAATTTTAAAGAATTTCTTGAACTCAAATTTAGGTCTTTAGAATTTTTGGACGTTAAGCAAATATCAAAATCTACGAACGAGAGAAAAAATGTTAATGTTGCTCACGTTGAAAACTTAAATAATAAGAGTTCCAATATTGTTAATCTCACTTGTCAATTCTGTAAATCCAATCACAAGATTATAAACTGTAAAGCGTTTGCCAAGGCTGAATATGACACACGTCGTAACTTTATTCATGCTAATCGTTTATGCTTTAATTGTTTTGGTCCATTTCATACAGTGTATTCATGCCGCCAATCTACAAGGTGTAAAATCTGTAAACGCAAGCACCATTCTCTACTCCACCCTCCGAGTGTAGTACAGAGGACGGAGAATGTTGACTCCAATGATGAAAGTGTAGTAGTTTCAGCAACCACATCGCAACTTTGTGAGAACAAAGCTACAGTAAGTACCTGTTTTCCAAATAGTTATAGTCAAGTTCTCTTGACTACAGCTATCGTTGAGGTAGAATCGAGAACAGGTGATACCAGTTTAGCTTGTAGATGCTTGTTGGATCAAGGCTCACAGGCTTCGTTGATCACGGAGTCTGCTGTCCAAGCTCTTGGACTGAAAAAGATACCCAACAAGGTCTACATTTCTGGAATTGGGGGTAGAAATGAGCCTTTAGCTTCTGCGTCAGTCGTTGAAATCAAGCTTAAGTCCGTTCATAATCCCCAATTCACTTTGGTTGTCAAAGCCCATGTTCTTACCAAATTGACATCTTTTCTTCCTGCAAGGAAGGTAAATGTTCAGTTGTGGCCAGCATTAGCTCAGTTAAAGTTAGCTGACCCAAAGTTTGACATACCAAATAAGATAGACATATTACTTGGTGCAGAAGTATATGGCCAGATTTTAGTAGAGGGACTTATCAAGGGTCCTCCCGGGTGTCCTGTAGCTCAGAACACTCATTTGGGATGGATCTTATCTGGTCAAATTCAATCAGATCATGTTGATTCTGAGTCATGCCAAGTTAATAGTGTCATTATCAGTATGCACGCTCAGGGTAATGATAATGATCTTTTGCGAAAGTTCTGGGAGTTAGAATCGGATGAATTGTCTGTTAAGAAGAAAATGCTTACTGATGATGAACAGAAGTGTGAGGAAATTTTTAGAAACACCGTTATCAGAGATGATCGTGGACGTTATGTAGTGAAACTTCCCTTTCGTAATACAAACCCAATCTGTAAAAAGGGAAATTTTAAAGATATAGCAACTAAGAGACTTCAACAGTTAGAAAAGAAATTATCAAAAAATAAAGAATTAAACAAACAGTATACAGAAGTAATAAAAGAGTACTTACATCTTAATCACATGGATTTAGTTCCTGAAGAGCAGCGTAATAAGTCGGATGTGGTTTATTTGCCACACCATGCCGTAGTTCGTAAGGATAAGTTAACATCTAAAGTTAGGGTTGTTTTTGACGCCTCCTGCTCTGGAACTAATGGGGTCAGTTTGAATAATGAACTCTTAGTTGGTCCACCTCTTCAGAACACTTTGAGACATATTGTTATGAGATGGCGAAAACATCCTGTTTGTCTGGTAGCAGACATCGTTAAGATGTATCGACAGGTAAAGGTGACACAAGAGGATGCAGATGAGTTTCAGCGTATTTTGTGGCGCGATGACTCCGGAACAATACAACATTACCGAATGTTACGCGTAACATTTGGAACGGCGTCTGCACCTTACCTTGCTGTAAAAGTCCTGCAGCAAGTAGCTCACGATGAAGGTAAAAATCACCCTATTGCTGTTGATAAAATTTTAAATGACTTTTACATGGACGATCTCATGACTGGCTGCCAAACTGTCGAAGAATGTCTGAAAATAAAAGAAGAAATTAGCAATATATTAATGAAAGGAGGATTTGAATTGCAGAAGTGGGCAAGCAATAAAAGGGAGTTTATGGAGAAAATAGGAAAAGAAAGAGAAGAAAAAGAGTCAAGGTTAAATATAGGAGAAGGAAAGGAAACAGAAGCTATACAGAAAGTGTTAGGACTTACCTGGAATAGTTGCACTGATGAGTTTGAGTATAGTGTCCAACTCCCACAATTGGAAATACCAGTAACAAAGAGGAGAGTAATTTCGGATATTTCGCGTTTATTCGACCCCTTAGGATGGATATCTCCAACTATTGTCACATCTAAAGTTTTTATTCAAAAACTTTGGATGTCAGGTATAGATTGGGACCAAGAACTACCTCCTTCTTTGTTACAGGAATGGCTTACTTACCGGTCAAATTTGGAAAGACTAACAAATTTTGGCATACCTCGCTGGATTCACACAAATACTGATGATGAAGAAGTAGAGCTGCACGGATTTAGTGATGCGTCTAATTACGCATATGCTGCAGTAGTATACGTTCGCATCACAGATAAGAATAATGGAGTGCATGTGAATCTAGTTACGTCCAAGACAAAGGTATCTCCAATCAAGCAAGTTTCGATCCCTCGCTTGGAACTTTGCGGAGCCGTTCTTCTTGCCAAGCTGATTTTAGAAGTTTCGGAGACGTTGGAGATTCCCAAGTCAAAAGTTCATGCTTGGACAGATTCTTCTGTGGTACTTGCCTGGCTTAGTAGTCATCCAAGTAAGTGGAAAACTTTTATTGCCAATCGCACATCGGAGATCTTGACAATTTTAGACCGTAGTCAATGGGCTCATGTGAAGTCCAAAGATAATCCAGCCGATTGCGCGTCTAGGGGCGTAAAAGAATATGACAATCTAAGTTTATGGAGACATGGTCCATCTTGGCTAAGCGAAGTTAAAATCAATTATAGTTTCCGTGAAGAATGCCAAGATACCAAATTGGAAGAAAGAACTAAATTGTGTCATACTATTGATAGTGTTGAGGCAGATGACAAATTATTTACAAGGTTCTCCACACTCCGTAAGTTGATCAGAACGGTAGCTTATTTAAAACGCTACTTTACGTGGCTACGTTCCTCTCGTAAATCTGTTTTTCCTGCTTACATAACCAATGTGGAATTGAAGGTTGCTTTAGATATATGCATAAGTTATTTTCAAAAGAAATATTTTTCTGGTGACATTGAAATTATTAATAGAAGTGGATTAGTAGCTAAGAAGAGTAAACTCGTGTCTCTTAATCCTTTTATTGATAGCGATGGTTTGTTACGAGTGGGAGGACGTTTGCAGAACGCTCAGTTGAGTGACAGGATGAAACATCCTATTTTGATTCCACGTAACTCCCATTTGGCACAGCTTATAGTAGCAGATGCACACGAGAAAACTTTTCATGGAGGCCCACAACTTATGCTTAATTATATTAGATCGAAGTACTGGATCATTGATGCTAAGAGTTTAGTAAAGTTACATGTTCGCAAATGTGTGACATGTATACGTCATGCATCTTCATCTAATCAACCCATAATGGGTCAGTTGCCTGCGTCTCGAGTAACAGCTGGTAGACCTTTCCGTCAAACTGGAATTGATTATGCAGGACCTATCGCGATGAGAACCTCAAAGGGTAGGGGTCATCGCTCCATTAAAGGGTACATATGCCTCTTTATATGTATGGCTACTAAAGCCATACATCTCGAAGCTGTCAGTGACTTGACCTCTGAAGGTTTTTTGGCCGCATTTAAGCGTATGGTGGCGAGGCGTGGTCACGTGTCGGATTTATGGAGCGATAATGGTTCTAATTTCATAGGGGCGGAAAAAGAAATTAAGAAATTGTTTGTTGAGGAAAGGTCTAGTGTAGCTCAAGAGATCGCTTCGTGGCTTTCGTCAAATGGTACTACATGGCATCGAATCCCACCCTACACTCCACACTTTGGTGGATTGTGGGAGGCTGGGATCAAATCAACCAAGCACCATCTTAAAAGGGTGATTGGGAACTCAACCCTGACGTTTGAGGAGATGAGTACCGTTTTGTCCCAAATTGAGGCTTGCCTCAATTCGAGGCCACTGACAACTTTAAGTGATGACGCGCAAGATCCATACCCATTGACACCCGGACATTTTCTCGTCGGTGAACCTCTTTTACTTGTTCCGGATGCCAATTACGAAAAGTCATCCATAACTAGTCTCCGAAGATGGCAGCTTGTTCAACGAATGACGCAGAACTTTTGGCGACGGTGGTCGAATGAGTATCTTTCGCAGTTCCTACACCGTTATCGTTGGAATCGTCATTCTCCTGAACCTCAAATCGGGGATGTAGTTTTAGTCAAGGAAGAAAATCTTCCTCCCGCACGATGGCTTTACGGCATTGTTGTTGAGAAGCATACTGGTCAGGATAATGTTACGCGTGTTGTCAGCTTAAAATGCAAAGATACAGTTATTAAGAGACCAGTATCTAAAATTTGTATATTACCAGTTAAGAATTAGGTAAAATAAAATGAAGTTTAAATTTAGTTTTGTTAAGTGTTAAGTTTTGTAACAAGTTTCGTAGCCATCTATTTATAATTTGTTAAGTTTTATAGCTATTGTTTATACTAAGAATTTTGTAATTACAAGTAAACAATGTCTGCTTTATTATGAACCGTTCGGTTCATGGTGGGCGGAATGTATAAGTGTTACACGGTTGTCGATAGATGGCGCTGTGTGTCACTTAGATCGCGCTATGGTTTGGTTAATGGCTAATAGATATTAACTTGATTTATAATTATTGAAATATACACTCGGATACCACGATCCAAATCACTTGTTGTTTTATTTCGACGCAAGAGGGAGTGAGGGTTATCCCAGAGAGTAGTGGATCGTACACATAGATTATTACACTCCACAGAGACAGTGCAGCTTCAACAGGCATTTTGTGTTGAAAAATATCGGTGTCTATTTAAATATTTGTCATTAGTATTCTAATTGTAGAATATTTTGAATAAAATATATTTAATTTGCTTACAAATATTGTTGGATTTGTTTGAGAATACTGTCTCTACCCTAATAAAATAAATAAATAATAGTCACTGTTATTTTATCGGACTGTAAACTTTCTATATCATTACATACAAAATGTAATGTAATTTGTATATATTCTTCGTAACATTTGTTTCTACAAGTATGTGGTAGGCCAAAGAGGTTAAATCAATTTAACGATTCTTTCATCAAACTATTCTTATTAACCTTGAAAGTCTTTAAAGACATGACAATAATCAAAACTCGGTTTCCGGCCTGCCCTGCTATTCTATAACTGACAATAACATTACTATTAAAAAAACCCTAATTTAGTTGTAGGCAACGTTTATTCAGAAGCAAATAGATCTACCTTGAAATTGATCGGAAACCATTGGGAGGGACCCGATGTAATGTTAAAATGTAACGACGGTCGTTTTATTGTCTTCTCTAACAGACTGATTGAATTACATTTAAATTTATAAGCCAACTTCTTTATTAAACCCTTTCTTGCAGTATTTGACTGTCAAGGAAATTAAATATGGTGGGAATATGTATTATTAAATTTCTATATTTCTTTTACTTTTTTATGTTGACATATTTAAAGGTATAATATATGCGCAAATCACTTTAAAACTGTTGTACTTCAAAATTGTTTAATACATTATGTTATGTATATATACTAGAAAAGTGTGATTTGTAACATAACTCGTATACACAAAGCTAATTAATAGGGCTATAAATACAAAACATTAAATATTTTTCTATCAACAAAAGCTGTTACAAAACTAACTTAAATGAATTTACGTCGGAACACAATCGATGAATCACGTAGTTCTTTAGTGAGGTAATAAATAAAAAAAAATCGGTCAAGTGTGAGTTGAACTCGCGTGGAAAGGGTTCCGTACACAATATAGTGAAATATTTCCCCTGAAAACGTTTTTTCCCTAAAAACATTTTTTATCGAATTTACCATTTTATTTTCAATTTCCTTATAGGTTTTTCTGTAATCTAGAAGCCATAAACTATATTCAGTATTTTTTTAAGTTTTTTCGGCCCAGTAGTTTCGTAGATTAGGGGGGGGGGCAATGATCAATTTTCGGCTTTTTTCATGAATATCATCGAAACTATTTCATTTGATATACCCTTTCATTTGATATATGACTCAGTAAGGTTCGCAAATTTTTTTTTTTTTTAATTACCTAATTTATCCCCCGAAAATTACCCTTATTTCAAAAAAATATTTTTTATGTTACGTTGTGTTCGGGTCAGGGCATTACACCATCCTGCCAAATTTCACCTGATTCGGTCTAGTAGATTCAGAGAAAATTGGCTGTGACAGACGGACGGACAGGAACACGAGTGATTCTATAAGGGTTCCGTTTTTTTATTTTTGTACGGAACCCTAAAAATATAGTAACATTATGGCTACTTGGACAAATAATAGTATTGACTTTACCCTCGTCATGAAGTGATTTAGGCGTATCCTTTCGGAAGTTGGCTGTGAATGACCTAGAATCATTATTACACGGCCAGTGATATGTTCTTAAAATAATAGAGTTCAGTCGAATTAATTCGGCGAATATTGAACTAGTCGAGTTAATATTGTAAAAATAAACAACCTGCAACTGTGCCTAGATAACGTCAAGTTTCTTATTATTTATATACTGTATACAAATAATATCTAATTTTATATAAAAAGTTTTAAAGAATTTCAAAGAAAAAAGTCCGTCCAAAGTTTGATGCGAATTACTAACTATCGCCAATCTCACTGGTCTTAACAGAACTTAGAAAGCTGCAAATGCTCCTCGGTTACGTAATAAGTATCTTTAAAAGTAGTGACTTCTTATATTTTTAAATACATTCAAGAAAAAATATTTCATTACTTTCAATATATTCAAAAATCAATACATTGCACAATTATTTATGTATCATATGATAACCTAACCTTCAGCAATGAATTTTTGAATATTTAATAAATTCTATAATTTTTAAAATAAAGATTAAAACTCTCTACACTACAAATTTACTAGGAATTTTACATTTATAGAGAAATATTTCAAGTTTAAAATATAAAAGCGGAAGGACACATACCTCTCCCATATAAAGCATACTCTACTGTTCAGAGTCAGGAAACTTGGGAGAAGGACTAAATCTGGGACGTGACGCCTCGAGGCCTGTAGAAGAATGGGTTTAACTGAAAAGGGGATCGTCACTCGTCTGCGAGCGCACGCTTTTGACAACTGGCTATACTTCGTCAAGTTTGTGTTTGAGCTTGGGAAGTTATTTTAAAAAAGTTCAATGTTTTTGTAGGACTGTATTCTTACACATATACTATATTTATCGAAGTAGCAGAGAGAGCTTTGTTTTTATATTTCCTTTCAGTGTCATTGTGTAAATTCAGTGATATCTCAAACTTAGGCGATAGGTTCTCCACTTCTTGCGAGATTTTCATACTGATATAACGTAACATAACATAGCAAATTAATATGACATAGTATATAACAGCTGACTAAAGATATAGGACAGATTTTAAAGTTTCAAAAGTTTTACCTCATAGTGAGCAACCGTTATCCATCTTATTTGACACCTTTCATTATATTTAGTACGGCAAAGTGAAGCTTATGGGAATTTTATGACTTGTAAAATATATCGTATGAGGCCGTAGTGGTTCAGTGGATTGTAAACGTGACGATTGGGGGCTCAATTCCCATTCAGGAAATTAATATATTCATTCGCTTGTTAGACAAACCGAAAAGACAAAACGTTGCTTTAACACTCTAAACAGAGTTAAAAGATATTTCTTCAATTAACCATGTATACTATAGTTTTACCAAATTTATTATATTTTTACCTCACGTTTCGTGATTATATTTTTTACGTACGTTTTGCTTGTTGAAATAGTAATTAATGTTATTAAATGTTAAAGACAACATATAAAAAAATAAACTTAAAAACTTAAAGTTATTAGAACCCGCACTTACTGAATAGTAAGAGGTCCGTCATGGCGCAGAGGCGTAAGCGTCTGCCTGTAAACGCGACGGTTTCTGGGTTCGACTCCCATTCGAAGTGCCTTCGAAAAAGGCGGAAAGCGGCGACGGAGAACGCAGGGACTAAGCAACGGAGTTTGTCGACACTAAGTTCCTATGGTTCCTGCAGTTCTCTCTGCCTACCCTGCAATATGCGGGATAAAGCGTGAAGCTAAAAAAAAAACCTATTGAATATCGTTAATTCACAACAAACCATACGTCTTTATCGAGCTACGCGTTTCCTTAGTAAGTAATGTGTGAAAAAAAAAATAATATTAAACTAGAAAAAGCTATACAAATATTTCCAATAACGACAAAACTTTATTCAGAGACATAAACTATAAGGATATCTATTAAGTAACTGTTACGCTTTCAAACAACACCAGCAGTGTCTTTCTTCAGTGACGTGCAAATTAGTACTGAGACCGCGTACAGATAACGTTTATTTGATTTGTAAATGTTTTTAATTTGTTACAGATACTGTCAGGTGTTAATTCATTTAAAGCCATGTCTTCGGGACACATTAAATTAACTTGTAGTAACCAATACCCTGCATATAACAATCAAAGAAACGAGGACCTACTAAGAGTTTAATCGTTTCAGAGATTCTTCAAAGCCAAAAAATTAAAATAATTGACTCCCTTACTTGGACTTGATCACACAAATAGTTGTGGGTACATATATAATAAATGTAAGACCATCGTAAAATCATAGGACTTCATGATAGTCTTACATTTATTATTTGTTATACTTTACTTGTACCAATTATTTAATTTTAATAATTTAAATACAATATATCAACAAATAGAACTTTTGCAGTACATAAATTATTACACTCCACAGAAGCAGTGTAGCTTCAACAAGCATTTTTTTTAAAAAATATAGCGCTCTATTTTAGTATTTGTCATACGTTAGTTTCGAATAAACAGAATTTAATATGTCTTTCATGACAATTTTTCTATATATACCTTTTTATACAAAACTTCAGGAGCAATTAGAGAAACGCGCTAATAAAATAAATTAGTTAGTTTTATTCGACCGCAGGGTGAAGTGATTACCACTATACAAGTATGTACATGGTATGTGTGTAGGCCATAGTAGCTTTTTCATTTCCCTCAATGTTGCTAAATTAGGCGGAATGGGTGCTTGGCAGAGTGATTCTACACTAGGTTCTATCTGTTTATTGATGCGCTAAAGTACATAAAGACATTACAATAATCACAAATTACCATATTGTCATAAAAAAACATAAAAACACCGTATCAAGTGGATATTCTCAAATGTTTCCCATTTAAAGTGTTTTTCACAATTTTTCATTTTAAGTAAGGGTTTACGATACATCGATTTAAATAGCCGATTCGAACAAAATATAACAAACTAATAATATATCGCTTGTATATTTTTAATACTTATATTAAAATGAATTTAGAGTTCGGTAACTAAAATAGTTTCGTGAATGAGGTATTCCTTTATCACTTAGTGTCGCTCTGATGCGTGTTTATTAGTTATACGTTGAGTTTTAATTACATATTATGATTTATTATAGACTATATAATACTATATCATATTTTGTAAAATATTAATAAAAAAATGTTTAAAATTATGTTATTAATATGAAATATATTTATGAAATATAAATACGCTTTTACATCTGTAAAAAGAGCATGTACATATTTATTTGTTAATCCTTTCTTTTTAAATAAAATTAATTCTTACAATAATAATGTACGGAACCATATTTTTAAAATCAAATTCTTTTTTGGTATTTTTTTTACATTTTCAATATAACACAACATTTACGCTGTGCATTGTAGCGTTATAATGGAAACTCGTAAGAAGTTCAAAATTAAAAATATAACGTCTCGTATTTTATATCGTCCTTACATACTTAATTATAATTAATTACATTATTATCAACTTGTCTACCGTCTCTACCTCTCTTACCAAGATTTCTGGCATCAAACATCTGTCTTTATTCTACTTTTATGGAAAATATTTATATTGACTATCTAGATTGAAGGGTTTTCTTTTAAAAAGTAGTTTTAGTTTGCGTGGCGGGAGGGCGGTACTCTCAATACCGCGGCTTGTTATCAGAGCAAGTAATTTTTTTTTTAGTTTTATTACCACTATTGAGAACGAGTCCCCAGCTCATAGAACGAATATTGAAAATACATTTTTCTTTTTTTTTTACTTCGCTAATGAGGGCAAATACAATCTTTTCCCTAATGAAAATTATTGAACGAAAACTATCACAATGGCGTGATTAATGACGGGATCGTAGCATACAAATAATAAATAGAAATATAATAATTTACGTTTTATTTAGCATATATTACTTCGTTTTCTTTTGTATGACGAAATAAGAGAATGCGTGTTGAGTGAAGGTCAATATTGCACTTGGTCTATTACTATAGTCATATATTAGTGTTTGAAATAATTTGCTTCCCCGAGGTGGGAATCGAACCCGTAGCTATAGTGCTTGCAGACACTGCTATCCTACTACGTCATGCTGATAAGTAAACAATATTAACTAAGAACATTTCTTTAACCAAGACCCATCCTGTCGCAGCGATACAACGTCAGATTTTAAACAGAACGTTTTTCTTCCTTTGGTAACAATACAAAGTGCGGCGTTAAGTAACACTGGGTTCCTTCTGCTTTCCCCACCATAAGCGTTTAATATCGCTAAGCTATCGAAGCACATAACTTTACAATTAAGTTAAATTCTTAAAACCACAATAAATTATTCCGAGTACAGTGCCTATTGCACATTCCTCCTATAAATACAGGCGTCGTATGCGACTGAGAATGTCGAAGTCACATATACGGTTACGGATATAGCGAAATAGTTTGGATGACGTTTATATGAAGTGGGTTTAATTAAATTATTCTCTTCTTTAGTGAATTCATTTAGACTTAAATGTCTGCAATAATTATATAAAATATTCGTATCGTATTGTATTAATGTATATTTTCTATTATTTAAATATTTTAATCGATTTGCACTTATCCATTTCCACGGTTCCATTGGAAGAAAGACTATTATATTTAGATACGTATGTTAGTGACATTTGGAGATAACATTTGAGTATGACGATATATAAAGGTTTCTCAGCACAAAAGAAGAAGACACTTGTCTCAACGAAGTGTCAACAACATGCAGTGCCAGGGAACGGAGAACAAAGTGATTTCATAGTGATGATACATCCAGTGGGATGTATGTCATAATTTAACCTGAAGGACATTCCTGACAAAATTTTAATTATTGACAATCATTAAGGCTGTTATTTTACAACACACTCTATCCCGCAAGTAATAGTGCTGGCAGAGAGAATCTTGTGTGAAGACACTCCGTTTTCGGATGTCTTAAGTTATTAACACTTTCCACTTAACTAGGTCCTTAAAAAAATTAAAGAAGAGGGAAAGAAGACTAGAAAAGTTACTTTACACCTTTTCTGTCGTACCTACTCGTATGTATTGATTTTGAAATTATCAGAACAGTTTGCATTCAATATATCATCGAAGCTTATTTGCTTTTCGTAAAAGTTCACGTCTCATAGCTTTGTACGTACTAAATTCAAATTCTCTCTCTTCTGTAGATTTTACAACAAGACTGCTATATACGTACTGTGTAGTAGGACGGGTGGACGTACGAGTCATTCTGTAACATTTTGGGTCTTTTTTCACCAGAGTCGAATGCAAAATAAAATTTACTGGAAGACTAGGCATGAATATTGACAATTGCTTTTTATTTGTGCATATTTACATTGAATAGCGGAAGGGTGACGTAATTTATTTCATTTGTCGCATATTACATTCAATCGTTTTATTTCAGTATTTGGTGCAGTAATACAATGCCTTGCTGTAACTGTGGTTGCGGGTTCGACTCTTGGTGAAGTATATTTTCTCATTTAACCGCCATGGTAGGACAAAGTTCCACTAATCAGCTCGCAATGTCTGGAATTTTTGCGAAAAGTGAAGAACGAAGAGTCTTGTCAAGCGTAATACTACGGTCGTCGTGATTATAAAATGTCACATGTGATTGCAAATTTAATAAATTATATAAAAATATATATTCATGTATAATATGCTACGAAACAATAGCACAGTACAACGGTACAAGATGCTACGAAAAGAAGAGAAATTATGCCTAATTTTAATTAATTACTTTGTTTTTCTCCGCTGTGATAAACCAAAGTGCGGCCACTCAACGCGAAATCTGTATAAAATTGAAAAGTAGGGCTTGGAACGTAGTAGAGTCCCTCTAGGTTCTTTCTGATCTTGATGTATGCTGGATGAAGCGTTCAGTTTCTTGATTATTTTTTTATTTAATTTATTTAGTTTCTTATTTTTTACTTCAATTCAATTTATTACTTTAATTAAAAATATTTATTTCAACTTTTTTCTAAATGAAAAGTAAATCGAAGCGTTCATCGTTGGCAGCTGTATCGATATATTTTCATACAGTTGCCAAGAACGTTTCTTTGTTTCTCAAAACAGAAGTAAATTGCGAGTAATTTGCCATCTTCAAACGAGCCAGCTATTTATATAATAATAATAATAATAATAATAATAATAATAATAAGCCCCCTAAACAACCACACGTCCGGATCGACCACCTGATCACGTGGGGGGCGGACACACGATTTTGAAATTACTGGCGTGGCTAACGTGGCTCTGGATACCCATTCAATATGGAGACTCGGTCAAAAAGGAAACGTTTAGAGCCGCTACCCGGGGGCGATCGCCGGGGCACACCTGGGGCTGACGCTGGGTGTTTCAGCATGCGAACCGTCAGCGGTGAGGAGTTGAACAGGCGGGCTCCCACCGACAAAGATGTTACAGCCGAAATTATTGACGATGGTGGGAGACTAACGGGCAGGACAAACACACCTGTTGAACCGTATAGTCCAAGCACGGCATCATACGCACCATCCATGTCATCTTCACCATCTATACCATCGTCACCTATCTTATCATCATCACTCCCTTTTACTACTTTGAATACAGTTAAATTGAATCCGACCTTGAGTGTTGCGCGGGAGGTGTCTACCTTCTTACCCGCGTCCACCAAGGCGGGAAAACCAAGAGTTCGCATGAGATGGAGTCAAGAAGTCAACCTATTCATCATGCGAACTTACCTGTACATTACTAGATTAGAGACAGACATGACCACGTACAGACCGCAACTGCATAAACTTTTCTCCCAACAATATCCAGATATTACAGTTACAGAGCAGAGAATTGCAGATCAAAGAAGAACTATTGTAAGAAATAAACTACTATCCCAAGAACTCATAGATCAATTAAAAGAAGAAGTGCGCGCACATTTGCAATTAGAAAATGTTGAAAATCCTGACAAACATATTTTAACACAAAATGAAAACGATTATATTCAACAAGAACAACATCATACCTTGACAGAATCAGAATTTACCCCACAACCTCTTTCAAGTTATGAATCACACACACACTCTCAGACAACACACATATCCACGCAAACCGAAAATATAACGATAACAATAGAAAATGACATTGAAATTTTAGCCAACGGTCAACAACAGGTAACGGACACATTCATACAACAAGTACATGATAAATTTAAAACAGCACTTACTCTATATGCCGGGATGAATCCGGTAACACGACCAAAACTACCAAAGCTTAGGTACTTAATCAACTAATTAATGTGTTTAACAAAAATATTCTCATACAATATCTCACTGAAGAAACTAAGTTAACGGACGTACATACCCTTATTTACTGCACAGCATTAGTTATTTCGGAGGAACTTAACTATAAAATCACCGAATATTCAGGCAACCCAAGAGCTAAAACCAACAATAAACCAGCGTGGCAACAGAGGCTTGAAAGAGACATAGAAAAGCTTAGAGCAGACTGTAGTAGATTAACACAATATATAAATAACAATCGTTCAAAAAGAGTTACTAAGAGAGTAGAAGCCATATTTAAAAACGCAAGATACACTTCACATACCAGACATGAAAAAGAAAATAGAAAACCAGAAGAATATTTAGATACCCTGAAACAAAAATTAACACTAAAATCCCACAGATTAAAACGATATATAAAGGCACAAGAACGTAAAAATCATAATTCTTTATTCGCTACAAATGAAAAGAGCTTCTATAGGAACTTGCGGACAAAACCACAAACACCAGGGGCACCTGAAAATAACGCAGAATTACCATCGACACAGCAACTTGAGTCATTTTGGTCAGGCATATGGGAAAATGTAACGCATCATAACGAGAAAGCTAAATGGATATTAGATGAAACAACTAGGTGGAGTACACTGGCAGAAATGGATTTCGTAGAAATTACTAAGGATGATATAGCGATTGTCACAGCGAAACTTCATAACTGGAAGTCCCCCGGTATTGATAAGATTCACAATTACTGGTTTAAAAAATTACAATCATTACATAAAAGTTTAGCAAAAAATTTAACAGACATAGTTTTAGGAAAACAGGACATACCACAGTTTATTGCTACTGGTATAACTTATATGTTACCAAAGGCACAATACACATCACAACCTTCCCAATATCGACCTATTACATGCCTACCCACGATATACAAGGTACTAACATCAGCCATCACCATAAAAATTAACAATCACATTGAACAACACAATATAATAGCAGAGGAGCAAAAAGGGTGCAGACGAGGCCATATGGGGTGCAAGGAACAGCTAGTCATTGATTCCGTTATATACAAGCATGCTGCCTTAAAAAATAAAAATTTACACTGTACCTATATAGACTACAAAAAAGCTTTTGATAGTATTCCACATTCCTGGCTGATTCAAATTTTGCATATATATAAAATAAATCCCAAAATTATAAGCTTCCTACAAAACATTATGTCTCACTGGAAAACCACATTACAACTGAATTATCGGAGCAATAGTGTATCGACTCGACAAATTAATATGAAAAAAGGAATTTTCCAGGGAGACTCCCTTAGCCTCATGTGGTTCTGTCTCGCCCTTAACCCTCTATCACATTTACTTCAACTTAGCCGAGCCGGATATTGCCTTAAGCAGACAACTGAAATTACTACTATCTCTCACCTTATCTACATGGATGACATTAAGCTATACGCAAAAACAGAAAAAGAAATTAAAACATTAATAGATATCACATCAAAATTTAGTAAAGATATTAATATGCAGTTTGGGCTAGATAAGTGCAAAACTTTACACATAATAAAAGGCAAAATTAAACCAGGCGACCATATTACTGACAATACCGACGTTATTACAGCGTTAGAACCGGAGGACTTTTATAAGTATTTAGGTTACAAACAGCTTAAAGGCCTTGATCACTCTACAATCAAAAATACATTGAGAATTGAGTACAAAAATAGAGTCAGCGCATTATGCAAGTCACAGCTCTCGAGCAAAAACTTGATTAAAGCACTTAACACCTACGCAATTCCAATACTAACATACTCATTTGGAGTGATCAAATGGTCAAAAACTGAAATTTTCTCTCTAGAAAGAACGACACGCACCACACTCACCAAACACAACAACTTACACCCTAAATCTGCGATAGAAAGACTGACTATCCAACGACAATATGGTGGGAGAGGCCTTATTGATATTCACCACCTTTGGCAGAAACAAATAACTACATTAAAATTATTTTTTCTAACAAAATCTAATAAAAGTATTATTCACAAAGCCATTGTTACAAACGACACGAACTACACACCCCTTAACCTATACGAACCAAACATTATGTACAACATCAGCAACGACCCGCAAAAACAGAAGGTACAAGACTGGAAAAAGAAAGTGCTCCATGGCCGCCACCCTCATGACCTTGAACAAACACACGTAGATGCAATAGCTTCTAATAAATGGCTCAAAATAGGTAACTTATTCCCAGAAACTGAAGGTTTTATAATTGCAATACAGGACCAAATCATCAACACTAGAAATTACCGGAAATTTATTATCAAAGACCCCACAGTTACAAACGATAAATGCCGTAAATGCCACACCCAACCCGAGACCATACAACACATCACAGGGGCTTGCACAACACTTACTCAGACAGACTATACACACAGACACAATCAGTTAGTAAACATCATTCATCAGCAATTGGCAATTAAACATAAACTCGTAACAGACACAAACACCCCTTATTACAAATACACACCCCAAAATATATTAGAAAGTGCTACACATAAAATGTACTATGATCGCGCCATTCTTACAGACAGAACTGTTCACTACAATAGACCTGATGTAACGCTTCGAGATAAAATTAACAATATCACCTATTTAATAGATATAGCAGTACCAAATACACACAACCTACAGAAAACGACTGGGGAAAAAATAAGTAAATATACCGAACTGAAAGAGGAAGTCGCAAGAATATGGAAGCAAGAAAAAGTATACGTCGTTCCTATTGTTGTCTCCACTACGGGTGTGATTCCAAAATACTTACATCATAGCCTTAAGCTCCTAGACCTAACAGATCCCACCTACATCACATTACAGAAAGCGGCAATATTAAACACATGCAGGATTGTGAGAAAATTTATGCAGTTGGAGGAAAACACTACAAACATTACATGATTACACACTACACCCTTCACTCACTTGGCTTTAGCCCGTGAGTGCAGGTGAAAACCAGCCTAGAGCTGAGAAAAAGTTATATACATAATAATAATAATAAAGCCTTTATTATTTCCCATCACCATAGTATTACATCATTTAGTACAATGTTATCTTATTTTAATATTTATGAACTATGTTATTTTTGTTTTATAATTTTTTTTAGATAGGAACCCCTGATTGGGTATAGGCCTCCTCCAAATTGGTCCAGTTATCTCTGTCTTGAGCTGCTTTTATCCACTCTTTGCCTGCCGTAGCTACTATGTCATCACTCCACCGCTTTATTGGTCGCCCTTTACGTCTTTTTCCACTTGGGCCTTTCCATATTGTCGCTTCAACTGTCCAACGCTTATCGCTATAACGTGCAACGTGGCCAGCCCATCGCCATTTCAAACCAAGACTGTAATGTAGGATGTCGATTATCCCTGTCCTTTTCCGTATTGATTCGCTTTTTATTTTTTGTGCTTTCCTTATTTTAAGGAGACTTCTTTCCATGGCTTTCTGGCATCGAACTAATTTTGTTTTAATTTTAGTGTTGTAGGTTCGTGTCTGACATCCATACGTAAGAGTCGGGAGAACGCATGTGTCCATGATTATTCTCTTTAAGTGAAGTGGGTAGTTACCTTTTAAAATTTCTTTAAATGACCAATATTTTTTCCAACCCAAGTTAATACGGCGATCTACCTCGTCCTCCTCGTTTTTATCACCAAACGATATTTCCTTACCTAGGTATATGTATTTATTTACGTATTCCAGTTCTTGTCCTTCAAGTTTTACTATATGAGTGTTACTATTCGTCATAAGTTTTGTTTTGTCTTTGTTCATCAAGAGTCCTACCGTTTCGCTTTGTTCGTGTAGTTGGTTTATCATTTTCTCTAGTTTGTTGCTGCTCTCAGCGAAGATAACTATATCATCCGCAAACCTGAGGTGGCTTAAGTTCCGGCCGTTGATTTTGATACCTTCGTTTTCCCATTTCAGGTGCTCAAAGATGTTTTGTAGGACTGCTATGAAGATTTTGGGTGACATAGGGTCGCCTTGTCTCACTCCTCGTTGTATTGGTATTTCTGGACCACGCCTCTCTAATTTGACGCAACTAGTGCTGTTGTCGTATATGTTTTTTAAGACGTTATAGTATTTTACATGGATATCACATTTGACAAGCGCCGCCCAGATTGCATCATGTGATATTGTATCGAATGCCTTGGCGTAGTCGATAAACGCCAGGTATAGTGGTCTGGTAAATTCTATGGGTTGGTGAGCTTCGACCAACGCGCTGATTCTATTGAGTATAATAGACGAAAACAGTTTGTAAGTGCTAGGAAGGAGGCTAATTGGGCGATAATTGCCAATAATCTGGGGGTCACCTTTTTTATATATCAGAATTATATCTGATTTCTTCCACTGTTCGGGTGCTTCTCCCGTGTTTAGGACTTTGTTAAATAAGTTTGATAGAGGATGTGCGAGTAATGTTATACCATATTTTAAAGCTTCGTTTGGTATGCCGTCCGGCCCCGGACACTTTTCAGGTTTAAGTTTCTTAATGTGAATTGCAACCTCCTTCGCATCTACTTCTGTATCTTCTGTATTGTTATTATATATATGTTCCACTATATTGTAAACAGTTGTCGTTTTTCTTTTATATAAGTTTTTGTAAAATTCCGTGCTACAATCAATTATATTTTTCCTCGTGTTTGTCCCTGTCGTTGTTTTTAGACCCTGTATCCAGTTTTTATGTGTGGCAAGTTGTTTATATCCTCTTTTGGTGCTCTTGAATTGTTTTAGGTTAGTTTCTATTATACGTTTTCTATAACAGGAGTAGTCTAGTTTGATGGCTTTGTCAGTTTGTTTGAATAGTTTGCTTAACTCTACCTTTTGTTCCTTGTTTTTTTGTTTTGTTTTCAAGAGTGCTGATCGTCTTTCTATTAGTTCTAGTGTTGATTTTGTTATTATTTTGCTTGCAGTAGTTTGTTTATTTTGTTCGTGTTTTTTTGTTATACTTTTTTTAATTATATTTTCTATTATGTTGTATAATGATTGGACGTCTTCGTCGCCATTTAATTTAACCAGTTCCTTCATGTTGTTTTCTAAGCATTGTGTGTATAGTTTTATATCACCCTCTGTTCTGAATGTATTTTGGGTTGTTTTGAATGTTTTCCTGCTTTTTTTACTGTTCTGTAGAATATAAGTAGCCCTAACCAGCCTGTGGTCGGTGCTGAATTGTAACCCGTGTAATATGTCTATCTTCCTTATTTTGCTAGGATGGTTAGAAAGAATGTAGTCCACTTCATTTTTTGTTTTTTCGTTGGGTGAAATCCATGTCCATTTCCTGTTTTGTCTCATTTTAAAGAAAGTATTCATGATTGACATTTTGTGTTCGCAAGCATATTCTATGAGCCTTTCTCCTCGCTCGTTCCTTGTCCCATAACAAAACCTTCCTAGAATTGTATCCTCGTTTGTCTTAGCCTGGCCTACTTTAGCGTTGAAGTCCCCAAAGACCAGTGTGTTCTCTCCTGCTTTTGCTTGTGCTTCTTGCAGGGTCTTGTAAAATTTGTCGATTTCTTCATTTGAGGCTCTCTCAGTCGGCGCGTATACTTGGATTATTGAAATGATCTTCTTGTTGATTTCCAATTGAAGTAGTGCAACTCGTTCAGACAGTCCCAGAAACAGCAAAATGTTATTTTTGTATGTCTTTTTTATAAGGAAACCTACTCCGTACAGGCCAAGAGTTTCTCCTTTGTAACAAAGTATGTAATCATCATATTCTTCTATTTTACTGCCCATTCTCCTTACTTCAGCTAGGCCTAGTATATCTATTTTGATTTTTTCCAATGAGAGTACGAGTTCAATATATCTTCTTGTAGATGCCAAGGACCTTACATTTAACGTTCCAATCAGCAATGGTTTCTGTGATGATTTTTCATTTTTTCTTTTTGGAGGGTTTTGGTCGTTTTCCCCACGGGGACCAGCCGGCTTGGGGGAGGGAGCTATTTATATAACCGACTTTATTTGTATTATTTATTTTACAATATTTTATGGAATTGAATAGAGCAAAACTTGAACATATTTAATAACAACAGAAATTGTTTATATTTAAAGGACACCTATTTCTTGAATTGGATTTGACACTTTGGATAAATTAATAAGAAAACCGCTTTTGTTGTTTCATATTTAAATGTTATTAAATTGTCGCTAAATTTGTGAAAACTGTGGTGACTAGTTATTAAGTAATACATTGACTTAAAATTTTGAAGATGGAATATAATTTGAACTTTTTTATGAAAAAAAGTTAATAATATGTTTTTATTTTTAACATAAATTATTTTATGTTTGTGTTGTTGTATACACAAATATGTTTGGCGTAAATTAAATCTGAGAGCCAGTAGTTGCTATGTATAACTAAATTTTAATAAATCAAGCCTAACCTATTCTTTTTCTTACGGGACAGCGTTCTCCGAGCTCGCTTCCTGTTACACTAATATATTTCAACTGGCCACTGTTGTTTGCAATAAGTAATACCGAGTCAACATCCCAGCGAAAATATAACAGAATGAAAAATTTCTCTAGAGCTTTATGCGGTGGTTGCATTTGAATAGTGAAACTTTATAAAATTATTTTCTTTTGTATTTTATGAAATGTTCCTTTGTAAATATTAGTTAAGTAAAAGAACAAGAATATATAAACTAATGATAATAGATGTATGTACAGCAAGAATGGTAGACTATCTTTGTAAAAGACTTTTCACAGTAATTTACATTTTTCTAATAAATAGTTTATATACTAATATATATATATATATATATATATATATATATATATATATATATATATATATATATATATATATATATATATATATATATATATATATATATATATATATATATATATATATATATATATATATATATATATATATATATATATATATATATATATATATATATATATATATATATATATATATATATATATATATATATATATATATATATATATATATATATATATATATATATATATATATATATATATATATATATATATATATATATATATATATATATATACATATACATATATAAAACCTGATTCAATTGTACTTATATTCTACATTGTGTATATATTTTTCTTTGAGTATTTTTTCTATCTTTAACACTTTAAAAATCACAAAAATATTATTCAAACTTATCTGTCCATGTAAGTAATTACTATTATTGTTCTCATTAATTGCATTACACGTCAACTTCAACACGCGTAGATTATCTCAGCATTATTTAACAAAAATACTTATTACAACGGTTGTTCGAGGGCCGTCGTGGCGCAAAGGCGTAGCGTCTGCCTGTAAACGCGACGGTTTGTTGGTTCGATTGTCATTCAAGGAAGCTGGATTGTACCATGTTAATTTTCTCCGCTGTAGCAACTAGGCAAAATCATGGCGTTAAGTTCCGCCACTCAACACACATTGCTTCGAAACGGCGGAGAGCCAGAAACGGAGTATCTTAACACTAAGTTCCTGCGGTTCCTTCTATCTCTTCTACCCTGCTAGAAGCGGAATAAAGCGTAAAGCTATAAAAAACAAAGATTGTACTGGAAGTATGCGCTGATATTGAGTAACGTAACCTACAGACATTTGAAATAGATAAGAACAAGTAATGAAAACAGTTTAAATATAACTTCCTAAATTTTGTGGAAGCACTTGTTTCTCAAAGGTAATTTCGGTACCCGACCTATTCTGTTATATGTAGTATCTTTGTTGTGTGTAACTTATAATAAATATATGTTTTTTTTATTAGCTTCACGCTTTATCCCGCGCATGGCAGGGTAGGCAGAGGGAACTGCAGGGACCGTGTTCAGTGTGAAGACACTTAACTGTTGCTTAGTCCCTGCTTTCTCCGTCCCCGCTTTCCGCCTTTTTTGAGGCATTGCGTATTGAGTGGCGGAACTCAACAACGCGCTTTGCCTAGTTTGCCAGAGCGAAGAAAATGGAAATAGAATCCATCTTCTCCGACTGGGGATCGAACCCAGAAACCGTCGCGTTACAGGCAGACGTTGCGCCTCTGCGCTACGACGGTCCTCAAATATATGTGTCTAATAAAAAAATAGTAATTAAATATTAGGTTGCGTTTTTCAGAAGAAAATAAATCTACATACACCTTGAAATTGATCGGAAACCATTGGGAGGGACTCGATGTAATGTTAAAATGTAACGACGGTTGTTTTATTGTCTTCTCTAACAGATTGATTAAATTACATTTAAATTTATACGCCAACTTCTTTATTGAACCCTTTTTTTGAGTATTTGATTGGTTTGTCTGTCAAGGAAATTAAATATGGTAGGATTATGGATTGGAGTTTTGAAGTTACAGGTTTTATTTTATGTTGTCGCGCTTAAAAACATATATAGATATATACGCAAATCTCTTTAAAATTGTTGTATTTCAAACATATTTAATATATTTTGTTATGAATATATACTAGAAAAATGTGCTTTGTTACATAGTTAGTCTAGGGCTATAAAAACAAAACAATAAATATTTTCCTATTAACAAAAGCTGTTGCCTACAAAACTAACTTAATGAATTTACGTCGGAACACAATCGATGAATCACGTAGTTCTTTGGTGAGGTAATAAATAAAAAATATTGTAACATTATGGCTACTTGGACCAAAAATTGTATTGACTTTACCCTCGTCATGAAGTGATTTAAGCGTATCCTTTCGGAAGTTGGCTGTGAATGACCTAGATCCCTTATTATAAGGCCAGTGTTATATTCTGGAAATATAGAGCATTACAGTAAAATAATAGATTTCAATAATTTTATGGTTAATGTTTGAAATTATAGTAATATTGTAGTATAAAACATTATTTCAACTTTCCTTTTAATAAGTAATGTTTATATTAATTAGAAAGAAAATCACTATTTATTCATGTAATTTTATCAAAATATAGTGATAGGCTATGGCTACACATGTCAAATGGCTATATATATATATATATATATATATATATATATATATATATATATATATATATATATATATATATATATATATATATATATATATATATATATATATATATAGCCATTTGACATGTGTAGCCATAGCCTATTGAGTTGTAGAGATACAAACTTACTGTACTTGTAAAACAGACGGATGCGTGGAATATACACCCATACGAGTATGTACACATACCTTTTCCATATAAAGCATATTCTGCCATTCAGAGTCAGGAAACTTTGGCAAAGGACTAAATCTAGGACGTGACGCCTCGAGGCCTGTAGGAGAATAGGTTCGACTAAAAAGGGGATTGTCACTCGTCTGCGAGCGCACGCCTTTGATAACTGGCTATACTTCGTCAAGTTTGTGTTAGAGTTTGGGAAGTTGTTTTAAAAAGTTTAATGTTTTTGTAGGATTGTATTTTTTTAGGTTCACGCTTTATCTCGCATATTACAGTGTAGGCAGAGGAAACTGCAGGAACCATATGAACCTAGTGTTAAGACACTCCGTTGCTTAGTCACTGCTTTCTCCGTCCCCCCTTTCCGCCTTTTTCAAGGCGTATGGAGCGGCGGAACTCAACGCCGCGCTTTGCATAGTTTCCAGAGCGAAAAAAATGCAAATAGAAAAATACATCATCCCCGTGTGGGAATCCAACCCGCAAATCGTTACGTTTACAGGCAGACTTTTACGCAACTGCGCCACGACGGTCCTCAACCAAATGTATTTATATATATATACTTATATATTTATATATCTATATAAATATATATATATATATATATATATATATATATATATATATATATATATATATATATATATATATATATATATATATATATATATATATATATATATATATATATATATATATATATATATATATAATATATACATATATATATATATATATATATTATATATATATATATATATATATATATATATATATATATATATATATATATATATATATATATATATATATATATATATATATATATATATATATATATATATATATATATATATATATATATATATATATATATTATATATATATATATATATATATATATATATATATATATATATATATATATATATATATACATATATATATATATATATATATATATATATATATATATATATATATATATATATATATATATATATATATATATATATATATATATATATATATATATATATATATATATATATATATATATATATATATATATATATCTATATATATATATCCAAGTAGCTGAGAGAGCTTTCTTTTCATTTAGTCAACATTATAACCATTCTTGTAAATTAAGTGATACTAATAATTAGGTGGTAGGTTCCAACTATTGCAAGATTTTTATACTTATATTACGTATCATAATAATGCAGATTAGTATGACGAAGTATGTAACAGCTATCAAAAGATATATAGGACAGATTTTAAAGTTGCAAAGTTTTATCACATACTGAGCGACCGTTGTCCATCTTATTTGACGCCTTTCATTGTATTTAGTATGGTAAAGTCAATATTTTGGACATTTTATAACTTATTAAGTATATCGTATGAGGCCGTAGTGGTTCAGTGGACGCCGTGGAGTGGTGTAAACCCCACGATTGGGGGCTCGATTTCAATTCAAGAAAAAGACAAAACACGTTACCTTAACACTCCACGCGAGTTGTAATGGAAACTTCTTCAATTGTATGTTATAGTTTTTCCATATTTACTATAATATACCTTACATTTCGTGATAATATTATTTACGTATATTTTATTTCTTTAAATAGTGATTAATGTTATGAAATATTAAAAAATTAAAGTTAAAAACATGAAGTAATTAGAACCCGCGTCTTCTTAATACCTTTTATTCACAACAAGACATACGCCCTTAAAAAAATTAAACTAGTACTAGAAAAAATTAAAAAAAATAATATAAATGAATCCAATGACGACAAATCTTTATTCAGAGACATCAATAAACTGAGCATATCTGTGCATGAGCATATTTGCAGCAACGTATTCGCTTTCAAACAATACCAGTGTCTTTCTTCAGTGACGTGCAAATTAGTACTGAGCCCGCGTACAGATAACGTTAATTTGACTTGTAAATGTTTTTAATTTGTTACAGATACTGGCGGGTGTTTATTTATTTAAAGCCATGTCTTCGGGATAGGATACATTAAATTAGCGTATTCTAATTAACTTATTGTTCTTGTCTTAATGTCAGAGTAAGGAAATTAAGTAATTCATATTATGTACATATGTAATATGTATAGGACCGTCGTGGCGCAGAGGCGCAACGTGTGCCTGTAACGCGACGGTTTCTGGGTTCAATCCCCAGTCGGAGAAGATGGATTTTTCTATTTCCATTTTCTTCGCTCTGACAAACTAGGCAAAGCGTGGCGTTAAGTTCCGCCACTCAACACGCAATGCCTCGAAAAAGGCGGAAAGCGGAGACGGAGAAAGCAGCGACTAAGCAACGGAATGTCTTAACACTAAACATGGTCCCTGCAGTTCCCTCTGCCTACCCTGCCATGTGTGGGAAGTATATATGGGTATATATTTAAGTAATGCAGGTCATTTTTAACACGTGAAAATAGAGTAAAGCTAGAGGTCACCTAATGTTGTAACATATGGACTTCTGACTGGAGCACTATCACTTAACACGCTACACTTTTTGCAAAAATGGAAAACTAAGTACTATAAAAGTTAATATCGAAAATTATATATTCCTTGTATATGTTCTATGGGGTATCGTTATTTTACCTTAGCACGTTCAAGATACTTGTTTTTCATATTAAAACCATTTAATGTCCTGAAATTGGGCAGAAAGTAAAGAACACAGTGTCTTATTGCTCGCTTATCTGTTCTTTCCATAATCTGTGAAGGTAGAGCTCCTAATTAAGATAAGAAACGATAATATTCTTCAGATAAGATCCACTATACTGGAAAAAGAAAGTAAGTATGTAGCAAACAATAGAAAACCCTCGGTAAATTATTTCATTAAGCAAGCTACTCTTTAATTCACATTGTTATGTTAAGTAAAAGCTCCATTGATTTCATTTTGATGGATTAAGCTCGATCGGTGTTGAGTATTAAAATATGCATCATATGTTTCAATTTAACAATATTGTGATATGAAACACAAAGTAAATCAAAGCATTCATCGTTTGCAGCTGTATAGATATGTTGTCATACAGTTGCCAAGAACGTTTCTTTGTTTCTCCAAATAATAAGTAAATTGCGAGTAACTTGCCATCTTCAAACGAGCTAGCTATTTATATAACCGACTTTGTTTGTATTAATTTCGTTTATTTTACAATATTTTATGGAATTGAATAGAGCAAAACTAGAACATATCTACTAACGACAGAAATTGTTATTGTATATTTAAAATACACCCATTTCTTGAATTGGATTCGACACTTTGGATAAATTAATAAGATAATCGCTTTGGTCCTTTCAAATTTAAATCTTATTAAATTGTCGCTAAATTTGTGGAAACTGCGGTCTCCACAAATTTAGCGACTCGGACTTGTTATTAAGATACACATTGACTTAATATTTTGAAGATATACCATACTTTGAACTTTTTTATGAATAAAGATTAGAGTTATATGGCAGTGAAACGTGGGTATTACAGAAGAAGAATGAAAGAAAGATGAATGCTGTGGAGATGCGATCTGTTCGAAGAATATGCGAAGTCAGCTTAGCTGATCGAATCCGCAACGAAGAGGTACACAGGATGGTAGGTACCAGTGAAGATGTCACAGTAAAAATGAAGAAGAACTTGCTCAGGTGGTTTGGGCACGTCGAAAGAATGAGTGACCAAAGAATGGTAAAAAAAATATACGACGCAAAAGTGAGAGTTAAGAGAAGTAAAGGGAGACCTCGGTGGACTTTCGAAAATACAGTAATAGTAGAAGATACTAGAGGAATGTCACGTAGAAACCATGAGGAGTGAGAGAGCATGTATGAAGAGATTGATGACAGTGGACGAGGTGAAAGAGGGCTGCAGGGACCGTCGCGTATGGCGCTCCGTTCTCTCTGACTACTCCGCTAGGGATAGAGCGTGAAGGTGAAGTATGTATGTATGTACGTATTTTGTGTATGTGTGTGTATATACATATATGTGCGTGAATTTGATTTAAATATGGTATGTATATTTTAATTATTTTCTGGATAGCGTAAATTAAATCTGATACCCAGTAGTCGCTTTGTTTAGCTAAATTATAAGAAGTCATGTACCAATACCGTTTTCTAGTTCCTGCATAATAAATCAAGCTTAACCATTTCTTTTTCTTACGGGACAGCGTTCTCCGAGCTCGCTTCCTGTTACAGTAATATATTTCAACTGACCACTGTTGTATGCAATAAGTAATACCGAGTCAACATCCCAGCGAAAATATAACAGAATGCAAAATTTCTCTAGAGTTTTATGCGGTGGTTGCATTTGAATGGTGAAACTTTATAAAATTATATTCTTTTGTATTTTATTAAATATAAGATTCTTTGTAAATTATTAAAGTATAAGAACAAGAATATATAACGTAATATTAATAAATCTATATATAGCATTGTTGGCAGACTTCATTTGCTTCAAAGCTTTTTGATAGAAATTAACAATTTTTGTTTTAATTAAATAACCAGTTAAATTTATTGTACACCAGATTTAGTTATATACTGTGCGTTGTGTAGTCTCGCTTATATATTAATTTATAGTGTAACATCTCTATACCTTTCCTATAAAATATTAGTCTGGCTTCATTTCAGCTAAGATAAATAAAACCTAATGACCATGATGGTCCATTTGTTCTCTCCGATTAAGCGATATTTAGAGATATTAACTTATTCTATGAATGAGTAAAAAATATTTTTATGTTACGAAGTGCTTATCTCTAACTACCGTTCTACGTGTAGGATGAAGCGTGAGGCGGAGAAATATATCAATTAAATATTCTAATTAATTGAAATTAATTCACATCGTGTTTAGTGAAGTAGGTGTACAACAGCGGCCAGTTGAAATATATTAGCGTAACAGGAAGCGAGTTTGGAGAACGCTGTCCTGTAAGAAAACGAAAATTGTTTACCTTGATATATTATGCAGAAACTAAAAAATGATATTGGTATATGAATATTTGTATTTATATTTTTACACTATCCAGGGATTTATCGAAATATACACATTATTTAAATGTAGTCAGTTTTGTTAGATTATCATTCAATTCACAAACAGACTGTGTATCTGTATAGGTCATACCCAAGATTTTTTATTTTATTTTACTTTTAAATTTGACCCAATTTAAAAGTAAAATAAAATAAAAAAAATGTGTATAATGTGGTATGGTATGGTATCTAATATGTTGAGTAAATAATTTTATTTTACATATCAAAATAATATTTAGTTATAGAGCAGATAATTTGGTTTTATATAGTCTATTTTTTAGTTATCTATGTTATTATTTTTTTAGTCTATGTCTGTTCTCTTCAATACTCTGTGTCTATAATAAAGTTAGTGTGTATATAATAAAGTTAGTGTGCGATTCAGAAAATTTCGATTTCATTGAATTTCCATGTAACCCATATACTTAATATAATATAACGTTTTTGCAAAAATATTGTGATAAATTATTTTATATAAATATGAAAGTATTAAAAAACACTTTTGCTACTTATAGGTTTGAAAAAGAAGTACTTAAAATCTTTAAAATTTTAACTCAAAGTATAGCTCAGCAACAACCCCACAGCAGTCACCCCAGTTTCCACAAATCTAGCGACATTTTAATAAGATTTAAATATATGGTCCGGTCAATACTAATTATAATAATATCAATACTAACTATAATATTTTGTGGCAATGAAGCCAATGAAGAAACTGAGAAAAAGAAAGCACAGCATCTTCGAAAAAAAATTCTTGCGTGACTATATGAACGATATCTACGGACAATAGAATAGCCCGATGTTTTTCAAGCCGTGCATAGAGGAAATTCAGTTAGAGACTGGCTACCATTTGAATAAATGTTTTTAGGATAGCATAATATCTATAAAAGAGAAACAAATAAGTATTTATACTTGTATTGAGTGCCTAATATGTGTTGTAGGTATATACGTAGCTTACATGTGCATATCATGTATAATATGACTCTTAGAATCGCGATGTCTCAGAAATGGTAACTGTTAGGAAAAAAATCATTGATAGGTACTATTTTTGTAGATAATTTTAAGATCTACAACTTTGGTTTGAAGTTTTTATCGATAAAACTTACCATTTTCAAGCAAAATCCAAATAACCTCAAATTTTGACCTTTGACCTCGAATAACTTTTTAAGCACACAAAGGATCGATGGGGACTTTTAAAACTTGATTCGTAATGATAAACTATAGGTCTTCACCAATATTTGGCTTTCCGGGAAATTTTGTTATTTTACCACTTTTTTATGTCTAAATTGACCAGACTAATAAATATAAACGACGAAAGCGGTTATCGTATTATTTTATCAAAAATGTCAAATCCAGCTCAAGAAATGGCTATACTTAATATATACATAAATTCTGTCTTTAATAGTAATGTTCTAGTTGTGCTCTATTTTTTCGCAAAAGACTGGAAAATAAACAAAATAAAAATAACAGCTGGCTCGTTTGAAGATGGTAAGTTACTCGCAATTTACTTCATTTTTGAAAAACAAAGAAACGTTCTTGGCAACTGTATGGGAATATATCGATACAGCTGCCATTCATCGTTGGCAGCTTCGGTTGACTTTTTATTTGAAAAAAAAATTAAACAAGTATTTTTAAGAAAAATACCAAAAAATAAAAAAATGAAAAATTAAATAAATAAATAAATAACTTCTTTGTGCATTCCTCCTTTGAGTCTCAACACCCCAATTTGGTTTACCAGAACCTAGAAAATAGAACTAATTAATTAATTAACTTATCTTTTTTCGTATCATCTGTTGCTGTGAATTATACAAAGAAAATGAAACATACGAGGGTCAAACTGAAAGTTCTTAGAAAATCAAAAACTAAGCATTCTAGCAAGTTATTAGTTTTATTATAACTTTTCAAAATAGCGTCCATTTACATCAATACATCGCTGCATTCGATGGAACCATTGAGAAAATCACCTTGCCCACTCGGCCTTAGGGGTCTCTTCAACGGCGTTTTGAAACGCAGCCACTGCTTCTTCGGCGTCCATAAAATGTTTTCCTTGAAGTTTTTCTTTTATTTTCGGGAATAAATAAAAATCGCAGGGTGCGAGGTCGGGGCTATGCGGCGGGTGACCCAGTAATTCCACGTCTAAGGTCGCCAAATAGTCGATCGTTTGCCTGGCGGTGTGCGACGAGGCATTGTCGTGATGAAGGAGGATCCTGCTGCGAGGTCGTTTCTCTCGAACTTTTTCCAAGACAAGTGGCAAACAGTTGTTAGTGTACCACTCTGCATTAACCGTTTTCTGATCCTCTAAGACAACTGTCGCGTAATGACCTGTCTTTCCAAAGAACGAGGTCACCATCTTTTTTCCAACACTTCGACCTCTCTTCACTTTAGTTGGCAACTCTTTGGAAGGAAACACCCACTGAGCAGACTTCAGTCTTTTGGTTTCCGGATCATAACAGTAAATCCATCCATTATGCGGTATCCAGCGGGCACAAAGCTTCCTGACCGCTAAATGTTCATGGAGGATTTTGTGCACTTGACTCATACCTATGCCTAGACTTGTCCGAATCTGCTGATAGGTCACTCTTTTGTCAGTCTATCATACGCCGCACAACACTAATATTATCTTCAGTCGTCGCTGTAGAAGGCCGTCCCTCACGCAAATCATCGGTGAGATTAGTTCGACCACGTTTGAATTCATTAAACCAGTTGTAAACTGTGGCACGAGATGGGGCTTCATCGTGAAAAGCCAATCGAAGTCTATCATAACTTTCTTGTTGACTTATATGACATCGAAAGTCATAAAAAATCATTGCACGAAAATTTTCTCGGCTTAAATTCATTCTGACGTGCACAGACAATTTTAATTTCTAAAAACTTTCAGTTTGACCCTCGTATTATTTTGATATAAAATAATATTTTTGTACTACAATTTATTTAATTGGAAATAACAATGTTGTTATTGTTACGATTATGTAATCGTGTGCCACTTTTTTAATCACAACGACTGTAGATTTAAATTTTGCACTCTTGACGAAGCCTATCAGCATATAATACATAGGAAATTAATTAAAAAACATTTTCCCTTCACGTTCAATGTAAATATGTACTAATAAAAAGGAACAGTCAATAGTCATGTTAGTCTTTTTCTCTTTTAATCTTATTTTTAATTCGGCTTTCGTGAATAAAAACTGGAACTATTATAGTATTACTCGTATGTCTTGTCCACCTGTCCCACTACACAGTACGTTTATAGCAGTCTTGTTGGAAAATCTACAGAAGAGAGAAAATTTGAATTTAGTACGTACAAAGCTGTGAGACGTGAAATTTAACGAAAAGCAAAGAAACCCAATGATGTATTGAATGTCAACTGTTGTAGGAATTTCAAAATCAATACAAACGAGTAGGTACAACAGGAAAAGTGTAAAGTAAAATGAACTTTTCTAGTCTATTTTCCCTCTTCATTACAATTTTATAACTATAACTTAAAACACCCAAAAACGGAGTGTCTGTACACAAGATTGTCTTTGCCTAATCTATAATTTGCGGGATACAGTGTGTTGTAAAAATAACTTTAACGATTATCGGTAATTTATATTTTGCCAGAAATCTCTTTAATGTATAAGACACGTCCATTGATAAAATCACTTTGTTCTCCAATTCCCGTCACTGCATATTGTTGACACTTCGATGGAACAAATGCTTACTTCATTTGTGCTGAGAAGTCTATGTAGATGTTGTTAACTACAACAATGTCACACACATATATAAATATAATACACTTTATTGCTCTAAACACATAAATGATAAGCATTCATAAATTAATTTAACACCCGCAGATTGATATCTCTAGAAGAGAGTTTTTCGAGTCTACCCGTGATAATATATTCATACAATACTATACGAAAATATTAAATATACATTAATACAATATGATACAAATACTTTATATAAATATGTTAGACATTTAAGTTGAAATCAATTCACTAAAGAAGAGAATAATTTAATTAAATCTATTTCATTAAAACGTCATCCAAACTATTTCGCTATATGCGTATCCGTATATGTGACTTCGACATTCTCAGTCGCATACGACGCCTGTATTTATAGGAGGAATGTGCAATAGGCACAAGGCAGTAATGGTACTCGGAATAATTTATTGTGATTGTAAGAATTTAACTTAATTGTGAAGTGGAATGGTTCAATGGCTTAGCGTTAAACGCACATAGCAACCTAGTGTTAATACACTCTATTCACCACTCTCCGCCTTACAGAATATTGCGTGTAGTTAACGCCGCTCTTTCTATTGTTACCATAGTAAGAAAATGTCCCGTTTAAAGTCAGACGACTGCGACAAGACGGTTCTCAGTTAAAGGAATATATTTAGTTAATATTGTTTATTCAACACGCAAACTCTTATTTAGTCATACAAACCGAAAACATAGTAATATATGATAATAAAACGTAAAACTAATTTATTTCGTTTTATACTACGGTTTTGTCATTAATCACGCCATTGTGATAGTTTTCATTCATTAATTATCATTAGGGAAAAGTTTTTTATGAACTATAAAATTAAGAGTAAGGTGAAAAACAAAGAAATATCTATTTTCAACGTTAGTTCTATGAACTGGAGACTCGTTCTTAATAGAGGTAATAAAAGAAAAAAAATATAACCCACCTTGATAACTAGTCGCGGTATTCGCGAGAGTACCGCCATCCGCCCCGCAAATTGCAGCTACTTTTTGCGAGGAAAAGCGTGAATCTAGAAAGTTTTTTTTTTTTTTTTACTTCACGCTTTTATCCCGCACATGGCAGTGTAGGCAAGGGAACTGCAGGAACTATAGAACCTAGTTTTAACACTCTCGTTACGTTAGTCCCTGCCTTCCTCGTCCCCCACTTTCCGCCGTTTTCGAGGCATTTGCGTGTTGAGTGGCGGAACTCACGGCCGCGCTTTGCTTATTTCCAGAGGCGCAGAAAATGGAAATAGAAAAATTCATCTTCCCGACGTGGTATCGAAACCAGAAACGGTTCGCGTTAGCCGCGTTACAGGCCGACGTTGCGCCTCTGCGCACGACGGTCCGATACTAAATTATACATCACGACGTCTAGATGTAATTATATATATTTTCATAAAATAAAAGAATGAAAAACAACGATTATTTATGCTAAAATCCTAGTATGAGAGTAGTGTTTCCCCGTCAGTTGAATTTCTAGAACACAGTGTTAAGATACTGGAAAGGAGGAGACAGATTACGTAACGTATGAGAGGCCTCTAGCCTTAATATCTGAGATGAGGTGAAAGAGGTATGTAAGGACCGTATGTTGGGTCTCCGTTCTCTCTGCCTACCCCGGTATGAGCAGATAGAGATATTATCAAAATAAGAATATTTTTAATTTCAACGTCTACGAGTCGTTCAATGCACAGCGTCACTGTTGTTTATATTGAAAAACCACAAAAACTTAGTCTGATTTTAAGAAAATGTTCTGTTTTACTGTATTATTGAAAAATAATTTTTTATTAACTGAAAAGAATGGACCCGTCCGTTGGCGCAGAGGCGTAACGTCTGTCTGTACACGACGGTTACTGGGTTCGATCCTCAGTCGAGAAGATGATTCTCTATTTCCTTTTCTTCCTCTGCATCTAAGGCAAAGCGCGGCGTTGAAGTTCCGCCACTCAACACGCATTTCTCGAAAACGGCGGAAAGTGGGGACGGCGAAAGCAGGGACGAGTAACGGAGTTGCGTAACACTAGTTCCCCACGGTCCTGCTGGTTCCCTCTGCCTACCCTAGCCATGTGGCGGAATAAAGCGTGAAGTTAAAAAAAAAAAAAAAAAAATTATATAGTCTGTGATAAATGGCAATATGTATTAAAAAATCAACGTGTAATTAATAAAGACGCCGGTGAAACGACACTAGTAAGTGTAAAGTGACAAGGACTACCTCTGTCACGTAACCATTTCACGAAATCTAAATTCATATTAATATATTTATTAATTAAAATGTAATTTTTATCTATATATTCTTTTTTTGTTGATGTCTTAAATTAAGGTTTGCGGCTCGGAGTCAATATGAAAATGGGTACCGTACCGATTTGTCAACTGTCCCGAACTATGATCGGGTCCGCCCGCGCGTATCACTGACACATGTACAATGTTTAATTAAACACAATATATTTTCTATAGTTAAAATTTGTGCAATTTATACTACATTTTATTCATATCAATAATTTCTACCGAGAAAAGACGTTGTCACGTAAAATTTTCGCCCGTAAACCCACTTTACAGGCAACCATTTTTTTACTATATTTTTGTTCTACTTATATCACATATCATCACTTTTTATCTCTTGAGCTGTGTGCAAGATATTTTTCCATAAAATGAAAGTCATTAGTCAAATAATCAAGATAGGTTTCTAGCGTTGAATATTTTTCGCATTGAGCAGAACGACTCCGTGTTAAACACTACGTTTTTTCACATTCACATATTATTAGGAGGTAAGTTTTGAGGCGTCAGATCCCAGATTCTGCAACTCTAATCCTATATTTAGTAGGAAAAAACCACAGTTCATTGTGTAACTACCTTACATACATACCATTACATACGTGTAGTACTGGTAAACACTTTAAGACCCGGTCGAATGAAAATGAATGTATTTATTTTATTAGGGCGGTCATTTATTACTCCTCAAGAATTGTATATTACAAAGCATAATGAGAATAATGCCCTGAAATGCGTTAAAAAAATTAAATATCTCGAATTAGAATTCATATTAGAATACTTATAAATAGTCAATAACAACCGACATTTTTCACACAAACTGCCCGTTGAACTGCACTGTCTCTTTCGAGTGTATAATATATGTACTCAAAAATCTAACTCTAACGCTTGTGTTTGACAAATAAGCAGGAACTCGTAGAATATTAATGCTAGTAGTACAAATAAATATTTAAGGTCAAGATTGAATATTGTCATCAGACAAGACATATCAAGTCAAAGATATAAAGATAAATTATTTTAGTGCTCCCGCTTCTCATAGAACACATTACAGTCCAAAAGTGACGAATTAGCTCTTAGTAGGTCCTCTGCGTTGCCTGTTATATGCGGGATACTGCTTGTTCTAAAAAAACACACGCAATGACTATCAGTATACGATAACACAATATTAGTAACCCACGGTTCCTGCAGTTCCCTCGCCTACTTACTCTGGCCATGCGTGCGGTATAAAGCGTAATCTAAAAAAAAAAAGAACATTGACCATATTTTTATACTCAACATTGATCGAACTTCATCCATCACATAACCACTGACCTTCTATTAAGATACAATGTGAATTTGACGAATGGTTTGTTTAAGGAGATATTCCCACTTTTTGCTTTATGAATTTATCTTATCTTTTCTATATCTTTTTTATCTTTTATTGTTTAGGACACTAATAAGAAAAGTGTTATCAGATCCTGTGTTCTTTTACTTTTTAAAAAAATGAATTCACTGTATCATAACCAATTTGTATAAAGGTCTACATAGAATTCAATTTACAATACAAATAATATAATCAATTTATAACGCAACGAGAGATTTTATAATTCTTTTTCATTGCCATTTCACACCACAATACAGTATAATTTCGTCTAATTATCTATACACAACTATTTTTATATTTCCTTATTAGATCCGAATTAAATACCCATTATACCATGCAACACAAGTTGAATCGAGATTACCGTTTTGGCATATACATTTGTAATTGTATAAAAAAACACATCGAGAGCACCAAATGTTCACTACGTGGACCTTAGGCTCGAACACCTCCGTATGTCGTATCGTAGTAACTATAATGTTATATATTTATAGTAACGATATTATTCAGTTTATCATTACTTAAAACTTTAAAGAACATTACTTTTTCGCTTTCAAATTATATAATAGAAAATATTTTCCGCTTATATGGGCATCTTACAACATATATTATATAGATACAAAGAATTTGCATATAAGACCCAAAATTGCTGACGCTAATTTAAGATATGAAACCAAATTTTTATTTTTTTCACAAGTCTTAATCTTTTATCGTGATATACATAATCAAAAAATCTAAAAAATTTGAAGAATGTTATTTTTTACGAAATGTTTATTCAGTGACCGTATTTGGGTTGGGTTGACTTAGTAACTCCTTAACTCGAAACCGTGCTCAGAGCATAATATACACACACTCCGTTGCTTTGTCCTGCTTTCCGCCTTTTTTCGAGACAATGCATGTTGAGTGGTGGACTCACGCCCGCAACTCAACAGCTTCTAGGCGCTGAAATATTAATAAACTTTTCCCGTGTTTACAGGTAGACGTTACGCCTGTGCACCACAAGGGCCCCCAGTTTACTTAAACTTCTAATTTCTCACCATTTTGTAAAATAATCAATAATTGAAACTACACAACGTACGAGAAACAACTGAATTTGTTTGTTGTATAGTTATGTTGATGCGGGTAAACACAAAATGTACCTTTTTATTTAAAATATGTTTTAAAAGACTCTGCTGGCCATTCGTGCTATACATAGTTTATTATGATCCATTATTATCCTTGTTCCTTACTTTACTAATATTAAAAGAATCTTAACATTTCCTAAAAACATAAGAAACTTTAATAAACTTAATGTTACTTTAGTTTCACTATTCCAATGCACAACCGCATAAAGCTCTAGAGAAATTTTGCATACTTTGTATTTTTCGCTGGGATGTTGCTCGTAATTACTTATTGCTACACGGCCATTGAAATATATTAGCGTAACGGAAGCGAGCTCGGGGAACGCTGTCCCTGTCAGGAACATCTATGCACAAGAACTATAAAAGACTTGGATATTGTTTAAGTACACATGGCTGCACTATCCAGGAATGAATTGAAGTATGCGCGCAATTATTAAAAGCGGTTAGATTTGGTTAGTCTCCTATTCTAATTAAACACACATGCCCCATAAGTTATATATGATGCCTGTGTCGAGCACCTCCTTTGGTATTTTGATATTTCTTAAGTATTTATATGTAACCATAAAATTAAAAATTATATATAATATGTTACAAATATATCGTTTCTTAATAAAATATACATTTCATAAGATTCAAACTTGACGACGACGATTGGGCGACGAAAGCGGTTTTCTTATTATTATTCAAATTTGTCCAATCCAACCAAGAATGCTATTCTTAAAATAATATAAATTCTGTCGTTGTAAGTATAATTTTTCTAGGTGGTAACTCCATTTTTTTCGAAAAATACGGAAAAAAACAAAAACAAAAAATAGCTTCTCGTTGAAGCGGCGTGTTACTTGCAATTCATTTCCTTTTTTAAACCGTTTCTTGCAACTGTATGAGAATATAATCTATAGAGCTCCCCAACGTTTGAATCTTCGGTTGACTTTTTATTTAAAAAGAAAAAGAAAATATATATATTTTAGGGAAAATACCAAATTGGATTGAAGTAAATGAATAAATTAAATAAATATTAAATACTTCTATACCCCTTGTTTTTCTTGGATGTGGCGACACTCACACCTCTTTTTGGTTTTAACCACTCAACCCACGCAATGTCTCGAAACGGCGGAAAGCGGGACGGAGAAAGCAGCGTCTAAAAAACGGAGTGTCTTAACACTAGGTCGTATGGTTTCCTGCAGTTCCCTCTGCCTCCCCTAACCCATGTGCGGGATAAAGCGTGAAGTTGAAAAAAACCAGCCATTTACTTGTTACTATCTTTTTCGTATCATCCTTTTGCTGTGAATTATACAAAGGAAATTGAAACATATTATTTTGATATAAAATATATTTTTGTACACATTTTTTATGGGAAATAACAATGTGTTATTGTTTACATTTTTAATCGTGGTCACTTTTTTATCACAACGACTGTAATTTAATCTTGCACTCTGACGCCGCCTATCACATAAATACATGGAAAATTAAATTAAAAAAACATTTTCCCTTCACGTTCAATTTACACATGTACTATAAACAAGGAACGGGCAGTCAATCGTCATTTTCTCCTTTTTTCGCTTTTAAGCTTATTTTTACTTTCGGCTTTCGTGAATAAAAACTGGAACTATTATATTTTACCGTATGCTTGTCCACCTGTCCCACTACACAGTACGTTTCGGCAGTCTTGGTTGGAATCTACAGAGAGAAAAAATTTGAATTTAGTACGTCCAAATCTGTGAGACGGTGAACAGTTTACGAAAAACAATAAGCTTCGGGGATGATATATTAAATGCAAACATGTTGTGAGAATTTCAAATCAATACATACGAGTAGGTACCCCGAAAAGGAAAAGTAAAACTAATTTTCTTAGTCTAACGTTCTGAACTAGTAATACCTATGAACACTCGCGATACGAGTGTCTTCACACAAGAATTCTCTCTGCCCTTACTATTACGTGCGGATACAGTGTGTTGTAAAATAACAGCCTTAACGAGTATCAAAATAAGTATGTTGTCCAGATATGTCCTTAAAGTTTAATTAATAATATACGTCAGAGATTAAATCACATTGTTTCTCCGTCCCTGTCACTGCATGTTTTTACACTTCGTTGAAACAGTGCTGGAGAGCCTTTATCGACGTCATACTAAAAGCTTTTCTTCCAAAGACAATAATGTCATATTCATATCTAAATGTAATCTCTTTTCCTGCCTAAATATACAAATGAAAAAACTTCATAACCTAAATTAACCCGGTGGACTAAAATCTCTAATAAGAGATTTCTTTTCGAGAGATTTATTGATTATAACCTGTTGAAATGGATATGCAAATCAATTTAAAATATATATAGAATACAAATCTACATTAATACAATACTTGAGACGGATATTTTAATATATTGTATCGACAGTTTGTTTTAATTAATTCACTAACGACGAGATAATTTACTTAAACCCCCTTCATATAAACGCCATCCTAACTATTTTCGCTATATCCGTATCCGTAAGGTGACTTTTGACATTCTCAGTCACTACGACGCCTGTAATTTATAGGAGGAATGGCAATAGGCACAAGGCGTATGGTACTCGGAATAATTGATGTGATGTAAGAATTTAACTTAACTGTGAAGTTGAATTGGGTTAATGATTCACGATGGTAAAACCCATATCGCGTGGGCATGAGGAACCTAGTGTTGCAAGACACTTGTTCATCCCTCTCTGCTTTGCGTTTTGATGGCGAGTACTTAACGCTAGCCTGAAAGAAATTCCGTGTATAGTGAGTGCTGTGGCACTGCGACAAGTTAACAAGGTTGACTTATCACATGATGCAGTAGGCCAGCATTGGTGCAAGCATCTATTGTTACGGTTACGAATTCCCCCCTAATTTATTTATTTCCAAACACCATTAGCGACTATAATTAATAGACCAAGGTGCAACATTGACCTACACTTAACACGAATTTTTCTATTTGCACAAACGAGAACGAATTTATATACGGCTAAATAAAACCTAAAACTAATTTTATATACTACGGTCACGTTCATTAATTCACACCCTTGTGATAGTTTCATTCATTAATTATCATTTAGGGAAAGATTGTATTTCGCCCTCATTAGCGAACTCAGACGTTGAATAAAGTATGTTGTTCATTTTTTATGAACTAACAATTAAGGGTAAAGTGAAAAAACAAGAAAAAAACTATTTCAACATTCGTTTCTATGAGCTGGGCGACTGGTACTCAATAAGGTTACTGAAAAAACTAATAACTTGTCCTGTTAACAAAAATCGCGGTATTGAGAGTACCCCACCCCCACCCACATATTAACTGCTTTTTTTGCGAGGAAAAGCGTCAATCAGATAGTCAATATAACTTTTTTTATAAAAATAAAACAAAAACAGCTATTTAATGCAAGCATCTGTGGCAGAGCGATAACGGGATCTGTCCATCATTTGAATTTCTAGAAACAGTGTCGAAGTTACTGAATAGAAGTTGGCGATAGGTTTTACATAAAAAATATTGGAGGCTTTAGCCTTAACTTCTGAAGGCGATATGAAAGAGTATGTAAGACCACAGTGGGTAGCGCTCCGTTCTCTTTGGCTGAACCCGGTGTCTATAGATTAGATAATATACGAAATTCGAGACGTTATAGATATTTTTAAATTTCGAACTTCGTTACGAGTCTTCATTACACGCTACAATGCACATCGTAAATGTTGTGTTATATTGAAATGTAAAAAATTTCCAAAAAGAGAAGAGAGTTATAATCTAAAAAAACCGGCACGTGCGGATTAAACTCGCGTGGAAAGGGTTCCGTACACAATATCGTGAATATTTTCCCCGGAAACTTTATGTCTCTAAAAATATTTTTATCGAATTACCATTTTTATTTTCAATTATTAATCCTTATATTTTTCCTGTATCTACAAGCCATAAACTATCTTCATTATTTTTTTTCAATTTTTTCGGCCCAGTACTTTCGAGATTAGGACCCCCTCCCCTCCCTATCTTCGAACTATGGTCAATTTTCGGCTTTTTTTCTGAATATCATCGAAACTATTTATTTTAAAAAAATTTACAAATATATATTCGAGATCATGATACCAAGCCTTTCATTTGATATATGACCTCAGTAAGGTTCACCAAATTGGTTTTTTTAAATCCTAATTTATCCCATCCCCCGAAATAACCGTTTTTCAAAAAAAATATTTTTTTTACGTTACATCATCTGTGTTTCGGGTCAGGGCATTGACCATCCCTCCAAATTTCACCTGATAAGTTCAAGTAGATTCAAGAAAATTGGCTGGTGCAGACGACGACAGGAACACGAGTGATTTCTATAAGGGTTCTGTTTTTTATTTTTGTACGAACCCTAAATGTTTATTTTATCTTATTAACGTAGTTTTAAACCCATTATTTGTATTACTTTATATTACTTAGAAAAAATTTACGTCGTTGATAAATGATACATATAATCAAAATTAACCGTGTAACTGACCTTCGTGGCGCAGAGGCGCACCAACGCAGACGTTCGGCTATAATGCGACGGGTACTTGGGTTTCGATTCCCATTGGGGAAAAATTGATTTTTCTATTTTCATTTTCTTTTCATTTTTCTCGCTCTGGCAAACTAGGCAAACGCGGCGTTTGAGTTCCGCCACTCAACACTCAATGTCCTCGAAAAAGGCGAAAGCGTGCGGATAAAGCAGGGACAAGCAGACGTTCTGCCTATAACGTGACGGTTTCTGTTCGATTCCCAGTGGGGAAGGATTTTCTATTTCCTTTTCCTTCGGTCTGGCAAACTAGCAAACCCGCGGCGTTTGGTTCCGCCACTCAGCACGAAATGTTCGAAAAAGGCGAAAGCGGGAGGCGAAAGCAGGGACTAAGCAACGGAGTGTTTTAACACACTAGGTTTTCCACGTTCTCATGGCAGTTCTCTCTCGCCTACCCTTGCCATGGAGGGATGAAGCGTGAAGCTAAAAAAAAAAACCCGTGTAACTAATAAATACGCAATCTGACCGACACTAATGTCTAAATTAATTTAATCTATTATTATTAAAAATACTCAAGCTATATATTATCTTTTGTTCTAAAGTAGCACTGTTCCTTGCAATATAGTGGCCATGGTTTTAAAGTGTGTATATTGACTAAGTCGTTCATTACGCTGCAACTTTTGTACCATTTTAATAGCTGTTTGCTAATAACGCCAAGTGACAAACATAATAAATATTGGTAATAAGAAACATCTAAGCAGACATTAACATATACATATAAGCATCACCGTGTAATATCTCTGTAGCTGAGTGTCAATGGATTTTCATAAAAGAAGTGAAAGTCAACTAGTTCAAATCATCAAATAGGTATTTTGTCCAGTGTTGCGTACCTTACATATTGAGCGGGCGAACTAAGTGTCTTTAACTCTACGTTTTTGTTCACTTGACATATTTATTAGTATTTTAAATGTCAGTCAGATTCTGTAACTTTAATACAATAATTTAGTACGAAAGAACCAGCTAGTAAACAACACCTCGCGGTCGAATGAAAAATAACTATTTATTTGTATTGGACGTCTTTATTTGCTCCTTAATGAGTTGTATATTAAAGCAAAATGAAGAATAATACCCTGAAACCGCGTTAAAAAATCAAAAATGTTGAAAAATTCTTGAAATTTCTTTTTCTTTTATCTTTTTTTTTATAATTATATAATTTCTTCTACATTGCATGTTAGATATGAATGAAAATATTCACTATTGACCGATATTTTTCATGTACAAACCGCCCTTTTGAAAGCTGTGTCCCCTCTGTGGAGTGTAATAATTAATTTGTAATGTCTAGAAACTCTTTGTACGCTACTTGTTGGTTAACATATTACATTTAAATTCTTAAACTAAGTATTGGTACTAGTAAATTATATTTGAAAAATAAGTATACACCATTATAATGTTCAATTCCAGTTAAAGGGAATTTACTATGTTATTAAGTTGCTCTGCAAATCTCTGAAAGAGGCCTGAATTCTTTGGTTAAAAGCGAGATCAGCTCTTAGTAGGTCTTCATTGCTTGTTGCTTGCTTTTGTCTGTTATCTTCGGACCGTTGCTTAAGCTGAAAAAATCGATTGTAATATGTTTTCAAAATATATACACGGACTTGAACGAAATACTCCTTGAATATGATAACACAATATTACTACGGATCGTGCGTTAATCCATCAAAATTACTCAATGAAACTTCTATTTAAAGTACACTGTGGAATGGAGAATGGTAATGTAACATGTAATAAGACACTGTGGTTATTTATTCTGCCCAATTTGAGGAAACTTAAATGATCTGAAAAATGCAAACACGTATCTTGAAGGTGCTAAGGTAACAGAAGGATAGTCTTTGAACATATACAGAGTACTGATAAATTTGTAATTATTATTGCAAATCTTTGTGGTACTTAGGTATCTATTGGTACCTTTACATTACAGCATAGCTGTTTGGGTAAATACTGTTTAATGACAGTCCGTGGTGCAGAGGCGTAGCGTCTGCTTTAAACCGAACGGTTTTGTGGGTGCGATTCCACTCGAGGAAGATGACTTTTTCTATTTTCCATTGTCTCGCTCTGGAAATTAGGCAAGCGCGGCGTTAAGATAACGCACTCAACACGCAATGCCTCGAAACGGAAAGAGGTAACGGAGAAACAGGGACTAGCAAACGGATTGCCTTACATACTAGGTTTTAATGGTTCCTGCATTTCCCTCTGTCTACCCTGCATATGCGGGATAAAGCGTGAAGCTAAAATAAAAAAAAATGTTTGAGTCAGTACTCGATCAAAGCGATGTGTTTCAAATGTAAGCTTACCTCTACTACAAGTATATTTTTAATTTCAGCATGAGACAATTCATATATAAAAATAAGATTCATATCAATAAACCTTTTGGTTTGCTTGTTTTTTACTCTTGTATTTTTATATTTTTTTTATTATTTATTATAGTGTCGCACAAATATATATACTTAAATATAATACACTTAACATTGTACTTAATTTTTGTTCATTGAGGCCGTGTGGGCGCGGTCATATAGTCCTGATCTGTAAACGCGACGGTTGGGAGTTCTATCCCCCTAAGGGCAATTAATAATTTATTTTCCTCACTCTGGCATTAACAGAAGCGCACTAAGTAGGGTCAATTATTATAGTCTATTCAGTGTACCCTAAAGGCACGGCTTTAATAAATAAACACCTTCAGTAATCTTTAACAAAATTACAAAACTGTTCAAGTCCAATTAGTTATCTGTACGCGGGTCTCAGTACCAATGCACGTCACTGAAGAAAGACCCTGTTGGTGTTGTTTGATGCGATTCGTTACTAATAGATAGTCCTTAGTTTATTAAGTCCCTGGATAAGTTTTTTGGCGTTATTGTATTGCTGCGATTCATTGTTAGAAAATTTTTCTGGTTTCATTTTCTTTTTTTTCCTCACGTTTCCTACTATAAGGTGAACACGTAAACGCGATAGGACATATGGGTTTGCTGTGAATTGAAGTATAGTCAGTAAACCTGGGTTCTTATAGGTTTACGTTTTCACTTTCATTTTTAAATGTTTTTTTATTTGTTTCAAAACATTAATCTCTATTTACAAAACACATCGTTTGTTAGAATTATTATCATAGATAGGTCCGGTTAAATTGTTTTTTAAAATGTATATAACGGAGGTAAAAATATAGTAATATGGTAACACTGCAGAAAACCTGTAGAAAAGTATATAAAAATCCACGATTTACACACTCTGAAGAATTGAAAAAGACGCAACGGACAAAAACTATGTTACTATACATTTTATTGAAATTTGTCCGCTTTTAATAATTTGTTTATTTTTTTTCCGGCCCTTTTCATATACCTTTCGTGAGTATTTAGGCACCGTTATTGTGTCTTTGAAACCACAGCGAAGAAATGAATATTTAATTCCCTTGATTGAGAATCGAACTCACTCATCGTCACGTTTCAGTCCACTTACCACTACCGATCTCTACGATATACTTACTAAAGTTATAAATGTCCATAATCTAACTTTGGCGCTAAATATAATTAAAGGCGTCAATTAAGATGGCTAACCGTCGCTCAGTAAATAAACCGGTTTTTAAACCTTTACAATTTAACCTATATGTTGTCAGCTGTTACATCTTTTGTCATATTATCTGCCATAACTTTTGACGAAGATTTTGATTATTAACATTTGGTCACGCTAATGTCAAGGTGTACTTTACTTGCAAGACTTCGTCAGAGTCGGTTGTGATTACATGTACCAACGTATACAATTTCTGTGACAGATTAAATATGTTTCACCTCTCAAATCGATATTCCTCTCAAAGTTAAATACTAACTTAAACTATTGTTTAATTTAACTATGACTTCAAAAACTTTACTATTTCATATTAATAGATTCTATTGACCTCTTATATCATACTTTGCGATTTGGAGGTTCTCGTTTTCCTCTCTCTCCAGCGGTTAATCTCGTCGATTTATTTTAGGTTTTAACAGTCCAGAGCACAACTTTGGTAGTTGGGGTGATTAACAAAATTCTTCGCTTTCCCACAAATTTATTTCCGAAAATTTACTAGTATTACATGAGAAAATGCCGGTTATCACATCACAAACAAAAATAAAAGCCGACAACCGCCTTTTTGGTAGCTCCTCTGGTGTTTGCAAATGGTCTATGGTCTGCCGTATTCACTTACCATCAGGTGCTCTGTCAGCTCGTTTGCCACTATCCTATAACAAAATAGCTGCAGATTGAAAGTTCGTTGAATTACACATGAGCTCGGGAAAAACATTAAAACCCTTAACAGTTTTGTCCGTTAATCAAACTGGAAGTAAATTTTCCTGACTACATCTACGATTAAATTCTACAAAATGAAATGGAGGCATTGCTGTTGAGTGGCGAAATGCTACGTTCTCGCTTTCCTAGTTTTCCCAGAGAGCTAAGAAATGGAAATAGAGAAATCAGTCTAATTTATTCTTTACAGTCCTCGAGGCGTCACGTCCCAATTAGTCCTTTACAAAGTGTCTGACTTTGATATCAGAGTATGCTTTTATATGGCATAGGTATGTGTCATACTCGTACGCGTGGTTATTTTCCATGGTGTCCTGCCGTTTAATATTTAACTTGAAATATGTCTCTATAAATATATAACCCTCTTATTGTAGTGTAGAGTACTTTCATTTATATTTCAAGATTATAGAGATTTATATATATTCTAAAATTCATACTTTTCCAATTGTTAATTTCATAATTGTTATATATAGGAGCTTATTTCGCTGACAATAAAAGCACGATAGTAGTAGCTCTACATATAATTTATCGAGAATTAGGTTTTTTTAGCTTCACGCTGTATCTCGTCAGGAAGACAGAGGAACTGTATGAAACCATAGGACTTAGTGTAAGACACTACGTTGCTTACTTCCTGCTTTCTCCATCTGAGGCCTTCCGTTTTATGACGTATTACGGTGTTGAGTGGCGGATCTCTACGCCGCGCTTGCCTAGTTTGCCAAGCGAAAAAAAATAGAAATAGAAAATCTCTCCGCGGCTGAGAATCGAATGAAGAACCCTCTGCTCCATAAAATTTATATATTTATTTTATCGACGTAGAGGCAACGCGTGTATTGAAAATCTCAATTTAAAATATTAATTCAGTTATGCATTATCAGACAAGTTAAACGGAATAGACAACTACAATAATAGTCACTAAGGTAATAATCTATTGGTATTATACTTTACTTGGTTGATTGAAATTATTTTTGTATCTGGTTGTAAAATATAAGCTTTTTGGAGTGTTGGTACTCAAAAAGAAAACCTACATTCTTATAGTGTGACTATTCTTATAGTATGACTTCTATAACTATCACTTGAAGACCGAAACAACTTGTCTCACTTCGACCCGCCCACTTTTGCCTTTATCCCTGGAACGTAAAGTATTTTGCTAATTAGAAATAATTTCCAGTCTACTGTTTCTTGGAGTAAAAAAAAAAGACCTTCTAAGTTATCATACATATGAATTGCTAAGTTTAGGCTTTCAATATTTGAAATGTCATATGGACGTTATCATAAACATATAATAATGTACCATGTGTTGATGCCTGATTATGTGAGAAATATTGCAGGGTAGGCAGAGGGAGCGCCGGAACCAACAAACCGTTCAACTTACGGCAGACGCCACGAACTTCCTCAATAATTTTTTACTTGTACCTATTTTACAAAAAGTAAGTCAAAATAAAAATTAATCGGGAATACATCTCAATACTTATTACGTAAACCCGAGGAGCGTTGCGGCTTTCTAAGTTCCGAGAAGACCAGTGATGATTGGCGCTAGTATAATTCGCCCCCAACTTTGGACGGTTCTTATAACTCTTTTAACCTATTTGCATGAAATAAGACTACATATTTGCGTACGGTATATGAATAATAAGAAATTTTAACATCTATGCATAGATGCGGGTTGGTTTGCTTTTACTATATTACGCTATGGTGTCGTTTGATTCATATTTTGTCGATTCGTGATTAATTCCATTCGACCTTAATTGATTAATTATTATTATAAGAATATATACTGGCCGTATATTAAGGGATCTAGGTCCATTCACCAGCCCACTTCCGAAAAGGAACGCCTACGTCTAATCACGACTAGGTAAAGTCTACCATTTTTGGCCCAAGTAGCCATAATGTTACAATATGTTATTTATATTACCGTCACCAAAGAACTTACGTGATTCATCGAGTATGTTAGAGTTAGTCATCTAAGTTAGTTTTGTAGGCAACAGCTTTTGTTATAGCAACATTATTTATTGTTTTGTATTTATAGCCATGTAGGTTGAGCTTTTGTATATACATAAGAGTTATGTTAAAAAACACCTTTTCTAGTAACATTATTCATTATATAATCATAACATAATACATAAACATGTGTCTAAATACAACAATCTATGTGATTTGGATATATATGTATAGATGTCTTTAGGGCGTCAACATAAAAATAATTACATATATTTCAAAAATTCTAGTTCTAACTGTATTTACTTTTCTTTGACAGACAAACCAATCAATACAGAAAGAAGGGGTCACTAAAGAATTTGCATATCATTTAAACGTATTTATCAGCTCTGTTAAGAAGGCATAAACGGACCGTCGTTACATTTTTCGCCTTAACGCGATCCTCCCAATTGTGTTTGAAACATATTCAAAGTATCTTTAGATCTATTTGCTTCTGATAACCCTGCTTGAACTACATTAGGACTTTTTTTTTAATAGTAATGTAATTTAATATCAGGGTATATTACAGGTCTGTAGGGTAGGTCGGAAACGAGAGGTCTTTCGTCCACATTTTAAAACACTTAGTACACTGAAGCTAAACTCATAGTAACTGGTAGAACTTACAGTTTCCGTGGAACAAATATCCCCAAAATTTCCCATCTAAACTAATAATACTTTGATCTTCAAAACGGAAACTGACCATGAATAGGTTTAGAGTTAGCTTATTTGGCGGGTTGAAGTAGAGCGAGAGGTAAGACACGAAATCTCTCTATAGTTTACCTCAAAGATCTCGGCCTGTCTAGAACGATTTAAATTCTTTCTATAACGCACTTCAAAGGCGGCTTTGGGTAGAATCGTTTAAAATTTGGTTAGGTAGTGGGATGAAGCTCGGACAGTGAAGTGGAGCTTTTAATGCATTTTAAAGGGGCTCTTTTAAACCTACACATTTGTCGCAGTCCCCAAGCGCTGATCGGAGCTCCTCTTCCTCAACGCGATGGGCCCGGCCCCCTCACGGTGAATCCAGGAATTCTAAGCATTTTTCCTTCTTTTCATATTCCTAAACTTGGTACATGAAACAGAACTTGTTAAACGGAAAAAATCATAATGTAGGTATTTCCATTGGTGATATTTTTGATGTTTTTCATAATGGTAAGTTTTGATTACTGCCATGTCTTTAAAGACACTTTCTACGTTAATTAAAATAGTTGACGAAAGAAATCATTAAAAATCTGTAACCCTACTGAGGCCTACACCACTGATCGTTGGAACATACTTCATAAAGACTATTTATGTACATTACGTAACAATACCAGACATTACGTTACAAATACATACGTAAAAATACGTCCACATATAGAAATACGTTACAAAGACTACAACAAAACATACCTAAACGATACATACATAAAAAAGCACTGCCTAGTCGACAAAAAGCGACTGTTTATTTATTTTACGTATGTCCTTTCCTCTGATTCCCTGAAGTTGTATATGAAAACTAAAGAACGGAATATTGCTCCTGAAACTAGCCTTACGATCAAATTGGAAAAATATACATACAAATTAAATACCATTTTATTCGAAACATTCACTAATAAGAATTGCATATTAGATGCGATGACAAATATTGTGGTGTTTTTTTCTGAACAGGTTTTCGTGAATACCATTAATTTCTAGTTCACACCCTACAATAAAAATGAATGTAAATATTCTAATGTAATATGAAGTCCTAAGTTAATGAACTCATCTCATCCAAACTATTAAAATAAGAACTGCAATAATTGAATCTTTGTTTGACACTCATAATTGGACATTGGAAAAAAACCCACCTCGAGCCCAACGAATAGGCTCCCGCCATCAAATTGAGAATTCAATGCATATCCGAGGCAGAATTGAAAATGTATCCCATCTTCTTCACCCCGGAACTAAGTAGATATTATAAGTGTAACTATCTTAATCGCTTGGGATATACGATCGGGAACCACTTTACTAAAATATATAGATATTTAAAACAATTTTTGTAGGGTTTGTAAATCATCTTGTTTTTTTTTTCTTTCTACTGTAGGCAGAGGTAACCTATTATTAGCCCTCCGGAAACTTAACGTTGCGCTTTGTGCCTTTAAATATTAAAGCGTAGCGACACCATTGTAGCGCAGTAGAGTATTTTCCATAAAATAGTTATAAGTCCCGATTATATGGGATCACTTTACAGATTTGGAGTAGCCGCGGCTTAATTTAAAGTATATTATTAAAAACCCCTAAAACCTTACAAATTTGGTAATAATTATAAAACACAAATATTTTCAAAATAAAAAAAAAATGCATTTTCAAAAAAATTTACTTTGTGTCATTAACATTATTTTTCCAAAATACATTAATTTGTCAAGTATGACGCGAGCCATTCTTTTTATTTTATCAAACGGCCAAAAGGATATGTCTCTTTCTCTTGTTATTTTGTTAAATGGAAGGTGACGATGACAACGTTTAATTATATTTTTGTAGCAGCACGAGTCTTTACGTCAGACGACTTTTTTCACACGGTACACAGCGGTGTTAAATTATCGTGAAATGGGGAAAAATGATTTTGTACCTGTAACTTAGTATTGATAATTAACTAATTTTTTGTATATAGCCTAGAAATATTAGCATAGGGTATTTTTGACAAGGCATGCGTTGTCAGATCAACCTGTACATAATACTGACTTGCAAATGTGTTGGATAAATCTGAATTAAAATGGATTGTAATGTAACAAATTCATAGGGCTACATAAAGAACGTCTTGCTTTATTTTTGTGAAAGGCCTGGTGTTGCAATATAGAAAAAATATCGCCAGTATTAAATATAGTAGAGAATAGATGAAAAAGATGATGCACTAGTTTGTAAATAAGCCAATTAATACCGGTCCTAGAATGATATGGAAAAATACAAAAGTAAAACATGTTTATTAACTTGAACAAAATTTTTATAATAGGACTATAAGCGAAATTTAGTACATGTTTTAACGTTTACATAATCGTGTACATGCGAGGAAAGGATATCAACCTCTACATTTAAGTCAATTAAGCCATGCGAAATAGAAAGAGGTCATATGTGTAAAGCCCCAATTTTAGTCTAATTCGCAAACATTGAGTATTGGTGGATCAACTTAACTAACGCCATGTTTGCTCCTAAAAGGGAAAGTTAAGAAAAAATCTTAGCATACACACATATGAAAATGTAAAGCTTAATTTATCTGAATCCCAAGAAACCTCTTTCCATAAAGTGCTTGCAGCTGTGTTTCATTCCTAAAAAATTTGCTTTTAACTCTTCTTGACTAAAATACATCAACTTTACTTTTCACCCACTGCTTTTGGTACTATTTATTTTCAAAATGAGCTGCAAGCTTTTTATAGCTAGTTTCCGTACCAGGTCTATTTTAAACTCATCCTGAAAACATTGCCCCAAAATACTAGCTAGCTTTCCTAAGCTTTGTGCGATACCAACACAGTATATTTACCTATATGCTCGTTGGCAGCATCCTGAAGAAACTTTGAAGTCTATGAATACGGCTACCCATCGGTTCAGTAGATAGTTCTACTGATACCCGACTTAACCATAACGTATTTACTTCTGGTTTATATAATAAAGTTCAGTTTAATTATTTTTGAAAATATATAAAAAATATTATTTTCTTGTTAATCAATGGAGACATGACCGCGCATCTTATTTTAAAAGTTAGTATTAATTTCAAGACAATATTTTTGTTTTAAAAAATAAAATTCCCCCCTAATTAATGTGTTTTTAGTTAAAACCTCAGAACCTTACTCTGTTACCTTCTTGTGATACTGTTTCCTGCTATTTATATTTATTATATAAATTTTAAATATACCGCTAATAATCATTACGACTCTTCAGTCTTGCGCGTTTCAATCGTTTGATATCGCGGTCAACGTTATTGCAGCTTTCCCACGCGATTACTTTATCAACAGCTATTTTTGTATGAAGAATTTAAGTTTTGCTTAAGTTAACACAATTTGAAAATAATTATTTTTCAGAAGTATTTATTTTATTTCATTCACTGTACCGTCTTATCACCATATAACTAACCGTTGTATAGCGTCTAAAATTTATCAATATATCTGCGGGCTGGAAATGCTAAATAACATATTAAGAACTCAATATATAATAATATGTTTAACCAGAATACAATTATTAGAAGTATACAATTATTTTAAAAATCTTGCGTAATAAATTCTAATGTGATATAATATATTAGTGTCAAAAAAAAGTAGTGGTAGCCCCTACAGTTAACTTCTGTTTTTTTCAATAGGCTTATTAGAAACGTTCAAAAAGATTCTGTTTAAAAAATGCTTCAATGTTTAAAATGTAAAAAATATAGGTATAATAATAAGCTAGCTTATTTTGCAAACATACAGTTGCTGCATTGCACTTTATATCTGCAAGCGTTCTTCTTGAATCCCCTCGAGTGCACACAAGGCGACAACTAAAGTGTACCTCAGGGCTTGAACACTCCTGACACTCATGTTCGAAGGATGTATCGTTTACATTTTTTTAGCTTTATTCCGCATATTTCAGAGTTAGGCTGAAGGAACTGCAGGAAACCATATGAACCCTAGTGTAAGACACTTCGGTCGCTTATTCTCTGCTTTCTCTGTTCCCTGTGTACATATTTATAAGTACCGAATATTTCATAGTATAAACTTTTCAATACACAAAGACAGATCCTGAAACTTTAAAGTTAATTCACCTTTAAGCTTTTCAGACTATATAAGGACATATTTTTCAGGTTATATGACATCCTTCAAACGCGTATTTCTATCTACAAAATCATATATTCCTACTAAAAAGCTTTACCAATAAATTCTTTCCTGCCACATATGTTATAAATAGGTCATATTTTAGTACGTTATATATCTAGTTTCTCCATACTTTACTAATATGTACAAAGAATCTTATGTTTCCCTATCAATAATATAACGAAAATCATTTAATAAAGTTTCACATATCAAAGCACCACGCATAAAGCTCTAGAGAACATTTTTGCCATTCTGTTTATATTTTTCGCTGAGATGTTGACCTCGGAATTACTTATTGCATAAACAGTGGCCAGTTGAAATATATCTACTGTAAACAGCCGGGTTCGAGAACGCTTGTTCTTTCATAGAATGAAAAATAATAAATTAAATAAACTAAATAAAAAAATAATCGAAAAACTTCACTGCTTCAACCCCATACATCAGGATCATAAAGAAACCTAGGGGTTGAGTGTCCGCACTCACACCTTCGCGTTTGGTTTCCAGAACGTAAAAAAAGAGAACTAATAATTACCTTATCTTTTTTCGGTATCATCTGTGCTGTGATTACACAAAGAAAATAAATTTATTTTATTTCATAAATAAGATATTTTTGTGATCCATTTAATCAATTGGAAATAACATCTCCATCATGGCCCTTCTTAATCACGCGGCATTAGAACCAAATCTTGCAAACGTTTGACAAAATCCCAATATTAGGAATTAAATGAAAAGTAATTTCCCCTTTCTTGTTCATGTAAACCTTACCAATAAAAAGGAACAGTCAATAGTCATGTTAGTCTTTTTCTTTTTTAATCTGACTTTGGATTCGGCTTTCGGCTGAGAAGCCTTTATAGATCGTCATACTCAAAAGTTATCTCCAAATACAATAATGTCACATACATATCTAAATATAATACTCTTTATTGCATTAAACATATAAATGAAAAACAATCATAAATTAATTTAAAAACCGTAGACTTATCTCTAGGAGAGATTTCTTCCAGTTAACTTGTGGAAATGGATAAGTGCAAATCGATTAAAATATGTAAAAAATAGAAAATATACATTAATACAGTACGATACGGATATTTTATATAATTATATCAGACAGTTTAGTTTTAATGAATTCACTAAAGGAGAGAACAATTTAATTAAACCCACTTCATATAAACGTCATCCTAACTATTTCGCTATATCCGTATCCGTATATGTGACTTCGACATTCTCAGTCGCATACGACGCCTGTATTTATAGAAGGAATGTGCAATAGGCACTGATGGTACTCGGAATAATTTATTGTGGTTGTAAGAATTTAAGTTAATTGTCAAGTTGAATGCGTCAATAGCTTCATGACAAAAAAACCTTATAGCAGCGAAAGCATAAGGAACCAATTGTTACGACACTTTACGCCTGGCATTGCATGTTGAGTGGCGAGTACTTAACGCTAATTATTACCAAAGTAAGAAAACATACTGTTTATAGTGAGACGCTGTGCTCCTGCGACAAGACGGTTCTCGGTTTAAGAAATGTGCTAAGTCAATAATGTTAACTTGTCAACATGATGCAGTAGGACAGCATTAGCTGCAAGCACCTATGGTTACGTGTTCGATTTCCTCCTGGGTGAAGTAAATTATTTTAGATACCAGTAAACGACAATAATGGTAGACCAACCACAGTATTCAGTTTCACTTAACACAGTCTTTTATTTGGTCATAAAAATTGAGAACAAAGTGATCTAACAATACGTTATTTCTGCTTTAACTAATTCTTAGATGTATTTCCCATTAGTAGTTACTACTGATGTAACAAATATTCGCATTTGCGTTCGTGCATATTCGTACATATTTACAGGTTCGAATTCGCATTCGCAATCGTAAAAAATGATTAAGTATTTACTTTGAAATCGATTCATTCTTATTCTGAAATATTATTGGTTTTTCTAGTTTTGTGAGACTTTGAAGTTACGAGGTTTCTCTCTCTCGCGGTTAATCTCGTTGATTTACTTTAGTTTTAAGAGTTACAGAGTTAAAAAAAAATATAATATATGTTAGAGTAAAAGACAATACTGGTTTTCTTCTAACGATCTTTATTCACTTTGGTTTTTTTAAAATGTAAATACAATATTACATCTACAAACTACCGACAATATATCTAACTATAGATGTTTCTTGCCCCACAACTCAAATCGGAATGCCGCTTATGACTATTACTCCCTCTTATATTACGTCCCTTCCATTAATGAACACAGACACTAATTTGATTAAACATCCGTTTAATCAAGTTGATTTTTTTTTAAATATTGTATTAAATTATTTATGACTATAAATAATATTCAAATAATAATTTAGGCTAAGAATTCATTATAAAAACAAAATTAATATTTAATTAACGATTTAGGCTAACATATGATTAAAAAGCTTTTCGTTTCCCATATATACTCGTACATACAATTTAATAGTGACGATGTTCAAAAACTGCCAAATTTTCACAATCGAAACAGTCAGCTGCCAATCGAACAGTTCGTTAAATTGTATGAGCTAGAAAAAGATATTAAAAAATTAACCAGTTTCGATTCACTTCGATCAGAATTTGGAAGTCATTTTCACGAAGAGTAAATTTGCTCTGCAAAATGAGGAAAAATATATGAGTGTGAATTTCATTGGCTTTCGGCACCAATTAAAAAAGACGATTTGTATTTATATGGGAAATTATGCTCGAAACAATTCTACTTACGCAGTTATGGCTCTCGCAATAAGTGGAACCTATCGCTTAAGTTTGGGGTGTCACTGAATTGCAAGATGGGTTTAATGTTGACTAAATGAAAGGAACTATGAAAATAAAACTCTCTCTGCTACTTCGATAAATATAGTATGTGCGTATATATTGTATATGTATAAAAATACAGTCCTACAAAAATATTGAACTTTTTAAAAACAACTTCCCAAGTTCAAACACAAACTTGACGAAGTATAGCCAGTTATCAAAGGCGTACGCTCGCAGACGAGAGACGATCTCCTTTTCAGTCAAATCCGTTCTTCTACAGGCCTCGAGGCGTCACGCCCCAGATTTAGTCCTTTGCCAAAGTTTCCTGACTTTGAACAGCAGAGTATGCTTTATATGGGAGAGGTATGTGTACATACTCGTATGGGTGTATGTTCCACGGGTTCTTCCATTATATATTTTAATTTCAAAAAATTCTCTATTAATGTAAAATGCCTTGTAAATCTGTAATGTAGGTATTTTCTATATGAAAATTTATTAAATATTCAAAAATTTTATAAATTTCCAATTATTGATGTAATATTTATATATATATCAAAAAAAGTGGACAATGGAGGGAATGCCTTGTTTTGAAAACTTAATTTATTTCAATCCTACTAATAGTGAGTTCTGACAAGACCAGTGAGATTGGCGAGATTGGCTTACTAGCCTCAAAATTTGGACAGATCAAAACATATATTCTGATAGGATTATATCGATTATTCGCAAACTAAGTTATATGATAGATTTAATCGTGTAAATTACTTTTCCTTCTTTCTATTTAATATGACCATTTGTTAAAAGAAAAAGTTCAATTAATGTTTTTGCAGCACAATATTACGATTATTTTATACATGAACCATTAAACTATTCGATTCTGTTTTTTAATATAATGTACTATCGTCTATTATTTTATTATTAATCGTCCATTTTTTCTAGAATATAACTCTGGCCGTACAATAAGGGATCTAGGTCATTCACAGCCAACTTCCGAAAGAATACGCCTAAATCACTTCATGACGAGGGTAAAGTCAATACAATTTTTGGTCCAAGTAGCCATAATGTTACAATATTTTTTATTTATTACCTCACCAAAGAACTACGTGATTCATCGATTGTGTTCCGACGTAAATTCATTTAAGTTAGTTTCGTAGGCAACAGCTTTTTTATTATTTTGTTTTTATAGTCCTATAGGTAAGTATATACGACTTGTGTTACAAAACACACTTTTCTAGTATATATTCATAATATAATATACGTAAGCGTCTGCTTGTAAACGCAACGGTTTGAGGGTTCGATTCCCACTCGGGGCAGATAGATTTTTCTATTTCCATTTTCTTCACTCTGGAAACTAGGCAAAACGCGGCGTTGAGTTACGCCACTCAACACGCAATGCCTCGAAAAAGGTGGAAAGCGGGGACGGAGAGTCTAAGCAAGCAAGAGAGAGAACTAAGCAACGGAATGGCTTAACACTAGGTTCATATGGTACCTGCAGTGCCCTCTGCTTACCCTGCAATATGCGGGATATAGCGTGAAGCTAAAAAAAATTAAAAGTGATTTAAGTATATATGTCTTTAAGCGCGTCAATAAAAAAAACAAAAGAAACATACACCTTCAAATTCCATAATCCCACCATATTTAATTTCCTTGACAGACAAACCAATCAACTATTGGGAAAAGAAGGGTTCAATAAAGAAGTTGGCGTATAAATTTAAATGTAATTTAATCAATCTGTTAGAGTAGACAATAAAACGACCGTCGTTACATTTTAACATTACATCGGGTCCCTCCCAATGGTTGCCGAACAATTTTAAGGTATCTGTCGATCTGTTTGCTTCTGAAAAAACGCTGCTTCAAACTAAATTAGATTTTTTCATTGATATGTAGATTTATTATTAAGAGCAAGGTAGGTCCCAAACCGAGGGGTATTTAGTACAAACTTGAGGCATTGTAGGTTGAGTATCACAGACCTGGGAAAACTGTATATATTATATTCCAAGCTCGTACTTGAAACAGAAATTGTTAAAAGAAACCATACATTTAGCTATATCCCACGTTTGATCGTTGTTACATAATTTCAATGTTAATTAGAACAGTTTTATCAAAGTATAATTAAATATAGTAAACTTCTAAGGCCTGCGCCAACTACTCGTAAGAACAAACGTTATGACTACATACAAATTACGTTACATTCATAAAGAAATTTAACCGCCCAGTCGAAAAAGTGACTTATTTATTTGTTGTGTTAGGGCCTTTCTCTAATTGCTGTGAAAAAGTTGTATATGAAAAACATAAAGACGGAATATTTACTCTAAAACACAATTACGATGCAAATTCAAAATGTTACATTCGTTCGAACAAAACGTTTAAGCTGTGGCTGAACATATTTTAATACACACATAATATGTATGCAATTATAATATATACTTATTAATATTTAATTATTTACATATTATATATATACAATATTTTATTTATATTCAATAAACAAACATATTTAAGTACGTCGTATTTTATATATATATTTTACACTTGAAACTGGCTCCATTGTTCGGTGCATGCGTACGCGCTCAGCTCGACGCGCGGCCGAGCCGTGCCTCAAATCAGTCGGTTTTCGAATGCCCACCGCGAAGCCCGTGTCGCTCGTTTACCGTCTACTCACTACGTACGCATTATTAACGCTTGCTTTTTTCTATGTTTTACATCTTTTTCTCTGTGCTATCACTCTCTCTCCTTCTGTCTAACGTTTGTCAAACTTTACTGTGCTTGTTTACCGTGTTTTCTTCTGTGCAAACGTTTTGTATTAAATAATATAAATAGTGAACTTTATAAACTTTTTTTCTTTGCTTCCCTATAAGCAATCATACGCATACTAACTACATCGCTACAACTGGTGACCCCGCTATAGTGCACGAAAATGAGTGATCATAGCAGTGATTCTAACCAAACCGCTGGTTCGAGATATGGCGATGGAAAAATAACTACCCGCCGCGCGAGAAAAGTGCGAAACCCAACGGACATGGCCACGCCCGAGGTTCAAAAAGTGAACTTGAAGGTACCTCCATTTTCACCGGAGGACCCGGAAATTTGGTTTGCGTTGCTTGAAGGTCAGTTCGAAAATTTTAATATAACCTACGACAAAGTTATGTTCAATAATGTCATAACCAACTTGGATATCCAACATGCAAAGAGCGTCAAAGACATTATCGTCAATCCTCCGAGCGTAAATCGGTATGACAAAATTAAAAAGGAACTGATTAGAAGACTTTCGGCATCGCACGAATTAAAAATAAAGCAGCTGTTGACACACGAGGAATTAGGAGATCGGAAACCCTCGCAGTTTTTACGGCACCTACAGGACCTAGCCGGTCCGTCCGTGCCCGCAGACTTCATCCGCACAATATGGAGCAACCGTCTACCTAACAACATCCAGACAGTGTTAGCCTCGCAGCCCACCCATTCACTGGAGCAGTTAGCAGATCTGGCTGACCGTATACAGGAGATCGCTCCTTCTCACACGGTCGCGAGCACATCCGCTACAAGTGAGATTGCGGAACTGAAGAAGATGGTGGAGCACCTAGCCCTGCGACTCGAGGAACACACTCGTGCCTCTCATCGCCCTCGTGATCGATCGAGGCCAACGCGAAGGCGCAATCCTTCACGGCACCGGTCTAGATCCAGTTCGAGCCACAAGAAGTTTCCCATCTGCTGGTACCACGCGAAGTTCGGTTCCAAGGCGCTACAGTGCATCAGACCCTGCGACTTCAAGAAGGCGGGAAACTCCATGGGCAGTCGCTAATGGCGACAGACGATTGCCCAGCCTCAACGAGTCGCCTCTTCGTCACCGATCGCGCAACGAACGTCCGGTTCCTGGTGGACACCGGCAGTGACTTGTGTGTGTACCCCCGATCAGTGCTAAGAGAACGTAGAGCTAAGTCGAATTTTACATTAAGTGCAGCCAATGGTACCGCTATAGACACTTACGGCTATGTATATCTAAATTTAAATTTAGGTTTAAGACGAAATTTCTCTTGGCGTTTTACTGTTGCTGATGTAACCAAAGCTATTATAGGCGTTGATTTCTTAAGCCATTATAACTTGATGGTAGATTGTCGGAATCAACGCCTCGTAGATAATACCACATCTTTGTATACAACTGCTTCTGTAGCTAATCTTAATATTTGTTCTGTTAAGGTTTCGACAGGCGACACCAGGTATCACGTGCTTTTGGGCAAGTTTCCGGAGATCACGCGTCCCTCTGGCACACCGTTTACTCCGAAACATAACACAGTACACCACATTAACACACTACCTGGCCCTCCAGTATTTTGTAATCCCCGCAGGTTAGCTCCAGACAAATTACAAGTGGCTAAGAAGGAATTCGAGCTCATGCTTAGCAACGGCACAGCTCGCCCGTCTAAAAGTTCCTGGGCATCACCTTTACATTTAGCACCCAAGAAGGATAACAGCTGGAGACCCTGCGGCGATTATAGGATGCTGAATGCCCGGACCGTACCGGACAGATACCCTATTCGGCATATCCACGACTTCGCCCATAATATCGCTGGCTGTAAGGTATTTAGTACCATAGATTTAGTTAAGGCGTACAACCAAATCCCCGTCCACGAGGATGACATCGAGAAGACGGCTATCACCACACCTTTCGGGTTATATGAGTTCCCTTTTATGACCTTCGGATTGAGGAATGCAGGACAGACGTTCCAGAGGTTTGTAGACGAGATGACAAGAGGCCTCGACTTCGTCTATTGTTACCTCGACGACTTCTTGGTATTCTCTCAAAGTGAAGAGCAACATGAACAACATCTACAGCAGCTCTTCACTCGGATGAGAGAATATGGCATTCTTGTCAACACCTCAAAGTGCGTATTCGGGGCCACCGAAGTCACTTTCCTTGGCTACCGAATATCCAAAGCCGGCACCAAACCTCTGGAATCGAAAGTCCAGGCTATTAATGAGTTCCCAATCCCAAGAACTGTCAAGCAGTTGAGGTGCTTTCTGGGTATGGTAAATTTCTACAGGCGCTTTATACCCAATGCCGCTACCGTCCAGGCACCACTTAACTCCTTGCTGATAGGAACTGTAAAGGGATCTCATCCGGTTAACCTGTCTGGTGATACTTTGCGAGCCTTTGAGCAGTGCAAAGATAGTCTCGCCAATGCTGCTTTACTCGCCCATCCGGATTTCGACGCCAAACTTGCGTTGGTTACGGACGCGTCTGATAACGCAATGGGCGGTGTATTACAGCAGCTCAAAAATGGTCAATGGCAACCGCTCGCGTTTTTCTCTCGTAAACTAAGTCCAGCACAACAAAAGTATTCTCCATACGACCGAGAATTGCTGGCTATTTACGAGAGCATAAAACACTTTCGCCATATGCTGGAAGCGAGACATTTTGTGATTTACACCGATCACAAGCCGATCACTTACTCTTTCCGTAATCGGAAAGACAAGTGTTCGCCGCGCCAATTCAGGCATTTTGACTACATCTCGCAGTTCACGACCGACATCAGACATGTATCTGGCAAAGACAACATCGTGGCCGATACATTGTCTCGCGTCGATGAACTGCAGATGCCTGTCGACCTGGAAAAACTTGCTACTTCACAAGCATCTGACCAGGAGCTTAAAAAATTTTTGGGCGATGAATTTTCACTTCGCCTAAAGAAGATTAAATTACCTGAGAGTAACAAGGAGATCTTTTGCGACGTCGGTACAACGACACCAAGACCCTTTGTGACTGCGCCACTCCGGAAGCAAATCTTTGACAGCCTGCATAGCCTAAGCCACCCAGGATACAAGGCAACCACTAAACTGGTTTCCGAACGGTTCGTTTGGCCTGGCATGCGCAAAGACTGCCGGGAGTGGTCTCGCAGGTGCTTAGCTTGTCAGCGCGCCAAGGTGAGCCGCCATGTGTCATCACCATTGGGCACATACAGCTTACCTCGCGCCAGATTCGCCTTCATCCACGTGGATATAATAGGCCCACTTCCACCTTCACAAGGCTACCGCTACTGTTTGACAGCGGTGGACCGTTTCACCCGCTGGCCGGAAGTTACACCGTTAACGGATATCACGGCCGAATCCGTAGGCAGAGGTTTGATATCGTGGATATCCAGATTTGGATGTCCAACGGATATCGTTACAGATCGCGGGCGGCAATTTGAATCCACACTTTTCCAGTACCTTGGAAAAGTGATCGGATTCAAACATCGCCGCACAACCGCATATCATCCGGCTTGTAACGGTCTGGTGGAACGGTTCCACCGCCAGTTAAAGGCGGCAATCATGTGCCACGCTGACAGCAACTGGGTCGACGTCTTACCTTTGGTACTCTTAGGAATAAGATCTTCCTTTAAAGAAGACCTGCAGGCTTCATCGGCCGAGTTGACGTATGGGGAGCCCCTGCGTCTGCCTGGAGAATTTTTCTCTCCGACAGTTCCAGAGGCCACAGACATATCGGAGTTCTCCTCTCGGCTGCGAAGCATGACAACTAGACTCCGCCCAATCCCTACCACTCGTCACGACACAAAAAAGACCTTTGTGTATAAAGACTTGGCCACGACGAGCCATGTTTTTCTTAGGGATGACTCACTGAGAGGAGCCTTACAGCCGCCATATTCTGGCCCCTACGAGGTCCTTAACCGTACAGAAAAGACCTTTGACATTCTGTATAAAGGCAAGAAGGTCACGGTTTCCATAGATCGCCTCAAACCTGCCCATATCCTTTCAGATCCATTCCCTAACGTTTCCTTGAGTCCCACTCCAGTATCCCAGAATAATATCCCATCTCGCGAATCTGATCCCACCACATTAAAGACCACACGTTCCGGCCGTAGGGTTCGATTCCCGGATTTTTATCGACCGCCGTAACGGTCTCGGGGGGGAGTGATGTGGCTGAACATATTTTAATACACACATAATATGTATGCAATTATAATATATACTTATTAATATTTAATTATTTACATATTATATATATACAATATTTTATTTATATTCAATAAACAAACATATTTAAGTACGTCGTATTTTATATATATATTTTACACTTGAAACTGGCTCCATTGTTCGGTGCATGCGTACGCGCTCAGCTCGACGCGCGGCCGAGCCGTGCCTCAAATCAGTCGGTTTTCGAATGCCCACCGCGAAGCCCGTGTCGCTCGTTTACCGTCTACTCACTACGTACGCATTATTAACGCTTGCTTTTTTCTATGTTTTACATCTTTTTCTCTGTGCTATCACTCTCTCTCCTTCTGTCTAACGTTTGTCAAACTTTACTGTGCTTGTTTACCGTGTTTTCTTCTGTGCAAACGTTTTGTATTAAATAATATAAATAGTGAACTTTATAAACTTTTTTTCTTTGCTTCCCTATAAGCAATCATACGCATACTAACTACATCGCTACAAAGCAAACCGTAAAGTGGTAAATATTTTGCTATATCCCTCTTGGTGTAGCATTTTGATGTTTTTGACAATATTGTGAGTTTTGATAATTGCTATGTCTTTAAAGACAACTTCAAGGTTAATAAGAGTAATTTGACGACAAAATCATCAAAATAAGTCCTGCACTCGTAGGAACAAACTTATGTATATATTTTATTAGGGCCTTTCTCTAATAACTTCTGGGAAAATTGTTGTAGCATAATTAAAGCATAAGCAATTGCCCTGAAACATATACAATAAAACAAGTCCAGTGGTATTAGCAAACAAATTAAATACCTTTTATTCAAAATATTCTCGAATTTGAATTGCATATTAGATACGAATGATAAATATTCAAATATATACCGATATTTTTCAACACAAACTGCAAACTGCCCGTTGAAGCTGCTCTGTCTTTGTGGAGTGTAATAATCTATGAACTACTAAAGTTCTATTGTAATGCTATTAGTTGATATATTGTATTTAAATTCTTAATATTAAAGTATTGGTACGAGTATTTTTACGCACTTACTAAACAGTACTGATTAGGTAATCGTAATCTACTCGTTGACAGGTCGATATTTACTCCAATGAATGAATTATTTTTACTTCTTCTTAATTTCAGAACTGAATTCCGCTACGTAATATTAAAAGTCTCGAATTTCGAAGAAATTAAATGAAAATCATATAAATCTAATATTAATATCAATCAAATTAAGAGACCTTTAAATTAAAATTAATATAAATATTTTCATTTGAAATTAATAAGATGTTCTTCAGGTGATCCTTTATCTTTTGAAGTGGCCTTATTTTCGAATACAGGCGTAGAATAATCTGCTAGTGTCATGCATAGTAGTGTTTTCTCTATACTGGTTCGTGTAATAAAATTAATGTTCATAGACCTATACAATAGAATTAAATGTAAATTATATATTCTAATGTATATATGAAGTTTAAGTTAAAAACAAGTTACAAATCATCAACACTCAACAGAAACGCAATCAATAGAACATTTATTCTCGTTGCTTCGACACATATAGATTGGACATTGGAAAAAATCTCTCAAAGTCCAACGAATAGGCTCCGCAATCAATTGTAGAACTCAATGCATATCCGAGGCAGAAAATTGAAATGTAATCCCTCATTCTTCATCCGGAACTGAAGTCAATATTTCAAAGTGGAGATTATTCGTTACCGCATTGGTGCATAGGGATCATGAACCAATTTACTAAAAATATATAGAGATTGATTGATGATATTAGTTTTAAAGTATCTTCTTTTAGCTTACTTAATACTGAGGCACATTGAACCAATTGCCCCTTTTTTATCCAAATGTCAAACGTTAGACCTAAGAAAAATGGTATTTATTTATTTATTTATAACTTTTCCATTTAGAATCAATAACATCATCGCATGTGTACGTCAGTGTAGAGGAGCCCAACTCGATAATAAATATTGAATTGAGCCCCTCTGAAACCTACACACTCCACGACTTAAAACTAAAGTTCCCAGGGTTCCAAGCGCGGCCTAGTGAGAAGAGCCCACAACAAACTCAACCAGGCTTCCCTAAACCTATTGTGATCACTTCACAAACGTCATTAAAAAATGTCAGTAAACGTCTGTTGTACCATTACGCACCGATAGCGGGAGATTGGAGCTTCCGGTTGGATAGAAGCGTTATCTTTTACCTTTTACTATTGTCGATTTTTCCATATTCATTTTTTATAAATAAAATAACATATCTTACCTCTATTTGCCATGCCGACAGAGGGCGGGGTAGAAAGAAGATATATTATGTTAAAGCAATTCCTCACGTTTCGCCTGATTGTGAGACATTGCTTGTTGAGTGAATGCACTTAACGCGACGTTTTACAACCACCAAGAGAAAGTTAAGTTATATATTCACATACACATCATATAAAAAAAAGATGAGTAGAGAATAAAGAAAGAATAGTTTATCTATATCTCACAAGACAGCAATTTTATGGAAGAGTCCATTAAATTTACTTGTTAATACAGGCTTTAGCTCTTCTTGATAAAAATACAAACAACTTATTATTTTTAACGACTGCCTAAAATTACTATTTATTTGGAAAGGATTTTTTTATAACATAGGCTTAGTTAAAACTAATCCTGAAAACCTGGTCCTCAAAATTAGAAAAGCTTTGTAGCAATACCATACACAGTATATGTATACTTGTATGTATCGTTGGAATGGATCCTGAGACACTTTGAACTTGAATGAAGACGGCTACCACCGGTTCAGAAGATAGTTCTACTGGCAAACACTCAACATAACGTATTTACGTATGGTTTTATATAATAATTTATGTAATATTTTAAAAATGTTAATAAATCGAATGATCTTTTAGAAATTATGGTGAACATTACAGTAGCTTAATGAAAAAAAATATTAATTAATTTCAATATAATTTTAAAATAATTTAAATGACAAAAAATAAGAATCCGTAGTTTTAGCAAAAATCCTCAGAATCCTTTACATCTGTTGCCATCTTACGATCTTGTTACATATTATTCATGTTTATTATATAAATTAAAGTATACAAGCTAATGCTCATGACGACTATTCAACTTGCGCGTTTCAATCGTTTGAACTCTTAATATTCAGATCGTACTCGACAGGGTCAACGTTATTGCAGGCCAAACTTTTCACTTCGGTGGAGTTCAAGTGGTAGGAATCTCCCAGCAGTCTTTTTTATTGTAATTGGGATAATGTTGTATTTCAATTGCCTCGCAGAACATTTTATTATAAAATATATATAATTATTGTTATTGCTTACTCAGTTATTATAAAGTGACAACCGATAAAATTGTATTATTTTATCAATGAAATATGCAATATATCCTTTTTTCTTTCCTCTTTTCAAATATCAATGCAAAGCAAATATATTTCTTTCACATAACGTTAAAAAATAGAGGAGTTGTGTGAAATAAATTAATCGTGGCATTACGATAGCCTACATACATACTATGTACGTACTTGTAGATTGGTAAATTTTTTAATCCAAGATCGAATAAAGATGACTTAATCAAGTTAAAAAGTTATGTTACCCTTATTTTAGTCTTGAACTAGAAGCAAATAGTATCCATTCACAAAGCCCTTACCTTGAGCAAAATGCTGGTAATAAAGTTCCATGTAAATTTTCTTTGTCTTCGTTTACAATTTCGGGTTGGTTATTGGTTGCCTTGTTAGGCAAAGCACGGCGTTGAGTTTCATTTACCTCGAAAAGTAGCCAAAGCTTAAAAAATGACTTTAATAATTTTATAAAAATCTTTTTTAAAACTATATATTTTTAGTAAATTGGTTCACGATCCTATAATCCCAATGCACCAATGCCGTAACGAATAGTCTCCACTTTGAAATATCGACTTCAGTTCCGGATGAAGAATGAGGGATTACATTTCAATTTTCTGCCTCGGATATGCATTGAGTTCTACAATTGATTGCGGAGCCTATTCGTTGGGCTTCGATTTTTTCCAATGCCCAATTTATATCTACCGAAACAACGGGTTGTATTGTATAACCACTGATACAAATTTCTTTCTTAAATTTGTTAATTTGAACCCTCTTTGCTTTACTTTTATATACAGGAGACTATTTATATTATAATAATTTCACTGTACAGAGTTGGGTTAAGACACTTAATGGCGATCACCTAAATGACTTACGACTCTATTGACACTAATATCAGTTTCATTTGATTAATTTTATGACACATACAGACGGTTTAATTTATTGTCAAATTTCCTTACATGGAGACTTTACTCCAAAAACTCCGAAATTCCTTACACCGAAATGGAGAAGTAAAATTATTGTCGGTATCAACAAATCTCCATTATTCTCAGTGTTGATAAATAACACAAATACGTCACACGTAACCTATTTCCTGACATTATAGATGGAAATTTCCGCTTTTGATCGCTCGAGTCCTCGCTTTGAAGGGGCTATGTTGATGATTAATTTATGTATACACAAGATTAGCTACTATCATGAGATTATAGGATTAAATGTATGGGGAGGAGGAATCGTATGGGGTTCGTGTATTGATTACTTATATAGTAGTTTACTAAGCTTTTATTTTAATGACTTCAAAATTTAAAGTAGATTTTTAATAATATAAAATTTGTAGTTAAAATATTTAATGCGTAAATTGTAAAGAAGGAATTGCAGGAATTCAAGCCAATACACGAAGAAACTCAGAAACTGTTGGCCATATTTTGATATAATAATTGTATCATATAAGACAAATATTTACTTAGTCTAACCGTGAGTAGTAGTAGTCGACGTTTCGACGCAAAGTGTTCGAAATGTGGGTTGGTAAGTAGTGTATTTCCAAACAATTACACTTAAATCGGTTAAATACTTATATTTAATACGTGTAAATATCTCGAAAGTCAAAGATCTTATTATCAAATCAGTATAGATTAATAAAGATTTGTTTAGGAGGACCGTCGTGGCGCAGAGACGTAGCGTCTACCTGTAAACGCGACGGTTTGGGTTCGATTCCAATTCGGCGAAAATTAATTTTTCTTAATATTTCCATTTTATTCGCTCTGGAAACTGAACAAGTTCCGCCACTCAACTCAATGCCTCGAAAAAGGCGAAAAACGGAGACGGAGAAAGCAGGGACTAAGCAGCGGAGTGTCTTAACACTAGGTTCATATGCAGTTCCCTCTGATAAAAAAAAAGATTTATTTTATTATTTAAAACACAACGAATATGCTCCTGAGTGGAAATGGAATTAACAAGCATGACGAAGCCACTAAAATTATTTTGTATTCCTTATTTAAAATATATAGTGTAAAAATTTTTACTGTATTACTCTAGTAGTTATTAGGCTAGTTTTGTAAATAATTGGTTACTTTGCCTGATAGTAAATTATATTACATTATAAACCTTGTCTATAACAATAATTATTTTAGGAAGCATATTATTTGTGCGCACTTAAGGAGGCGAATTTTACTCAGAATTCTACTTTTGATTTTAAAGACCTCGAAAAGGCGTATTGGTGAAACATATTCCCGATATTCAGACTAGAACAGTTCAATTGATAATTGATTAAACATATTCTACACGTTAGCCACGTTACGTTACGTCTCAAAAATTGTCTTTTTACAAAAAAGATTTATAATTTTACCATCAATATCAAATCAAGTGTAAAGCTAAAAGCTAAAAACGAAGCGCATGTACGGCGGGCCCCCTAGTAATGAATATTACTGGTGTGGCGTATAGTATGAATCAAAAATTCTCAATATTTACAATACATACAATTTTCTCATAAACTAAAGTAAAATTGTGACAAATCAGCCTAAGACGTTACCGAAAATAACTAAATATTTATTCAGGTGTGTTTGCATTTGCTCATTTTGTTTTATAAGGATTTTATCAGTTCAACTCAGCTGTCCATTAAGGGAGTTTATGTCATAGAACAAAATGTTTAAAAGAAATGTCACGTAGAACAAACGTAGACCTAAATTTTGAACTGTTTATATTTTTTAGCTTTATGCTGTACGATTTTCGTAATTTCCTTTCTGCGAGATCCAGTAATGGAATGAATATAGTGATAATATACTTTGTTTTTTTTTCACCTAGAAATTAAAACGTTTCCCGTTTTCTATATTACAAATTCTAACAGATCAATATTTCTATTAACTTATCTGTTTTGATAAATGTAAAAATAAAAGTATACCACTTCTAAAAAACAATACTTCACTTCAAATGTTGTTATTTGACTTTAGGTTTCTTTACTCTAAATAAAACGTAAAGTTACGATTTGATTTTTTGAGTTTATAAATACAAAGAGTGTACACTGAGTGTAAACATGTACATAGAAATTTTATTCTACCATTAAATTCAATAGAGAATTAATGTGTCTTGATACTAATTGTATTACAAATACATATACTGACATAGTAATCGTATACGACGTATCACACAATATTTCCACACTAGATAAAGTATCTAAAAATAAGATAAGGTATAAAATAACAAAAAAATAGTGAAAATAATAAAAAAGCTTATAATATTTTATAATAAATTAAATGAACAACAAATGAGCGATGAAGAATGTTAAAAATGATGGATGAAACAAAAGTAAAACAGATAAGGGAAGACCTGGAAGAAGGTCACGTAAAAATATAAGGAATCCCTTAAGATCACGTATGAGTAAGTTAGTGACAGTGGACTAAGCTCGAGAGGTACGTAGTGACCGTAGCTTTAGGCGTTCCGTTCTCTCTGACTACTCCGCTAGGGATAAAGCGTGAAGTAAGTAAGTATTTATATAGATATATATGACAAAATATAGATAGTTAACAAGAGAAATTTTTCTCTACAAGAGAAGGATCCGTTTGGCACTACTTGGACCAAAGTCAATCACGTTGTAGTACCTTTAGAGCAGTGAATGGGGATTTGCGTCCCAATTCTTTGCTTGAGCACTTTAGGGATACCTTTGCAATGTTACTAACACTTGCCTTAACTGCTCGATAATGAAAACCTTACGAAATACCACCACTAACTCTAAATTCAGTATTGGTAGAAAATGGTGAATAGCTACCTCGTATAAAATATTTAAATATTATTTCTTACAAAACCGAAATTCAATATCAACGATTTAATAATAATGTACGAGAATCATTCTTTATCAACTTATAACATTAATGTATTTTTTTGTAAATAAAATAATTTAAACTCATTGATCGTGTATGTCGCGTAATCCGCGGTCACAGACTGTAAAGTTGCAAAGTTTTCGGAACGCAGACTGCAAAGTTTTCGGAACGTTGGATTTTCAGAAATAAAATATAAGCCAATATATGCAATTTATCCGTTCAAATCATTTATTTTAAAACTTGAAGAGTAGGTTATTGTCTCGCTTGGTCTTATGAAAACAGAGAAATTGAGGTTATTCAAATAAAATGATTCCATTGAGTGAAAATCGAATTCACAGTAAGCAAAATTATCATCAAACGCTATCCCATATGCTTAGGATATGCTTAGGATTTTAATCTTTAAAAATTAAAAAAATATCATAAATTCCTGTACTTGTACTGTGTCCTTAATAATTTCTTCGTAAAAATATTTAATATATAAACATTTTTTACTGATACCACCTATAATTAAGTATTCGTGAACTTAAATGTACCAGCTGTTGAATTGAAATTCGTAGCAGGACTCTTACCGGTCTCTGCTTTTCATCAGAATACCTGAAGCTTCACCGACCAGTGAAGAAAATCGATTGCGTATACCCTCCCTCGTAATACCATGGCGCCGCGAGAGCTACTGAATAAGGCAATATTTCTTTTATTCTCATACTTGAGCTGGTTTTCAATGATGCTTCATCTAAAACTATAGACAATTTATTACCACATAATAATTTTCAAGTTCATTTCAATTTATTGCTTTATTTAGTTGTTATTTAAAACATTGCAAAACAACTTTTATCTTCCGCATTTTTTAATAAATAAAAAAATATTAACAATTTTCAAAATAAATTGTCAATTATACAAAAAATATTAGAATTCTATTCAGAAAATTTAAACGATACTTGCTCATAAAAATTGTTACAATGCTTCCGAACAAGAACACTAATTTGTAAAGTGAAATGCTAAACTTTTTGTCCTCCAGCCGCAGTTCGAAACTCGCAATAGGTTTGACAATTGATTAATAGCCGCGTCAAGTACATTTTTACTTTGTTAATATTGTATCGATAAGCTGACAATTCTTGCTTGGATTGGATAAATACCGATCCCAGATTAATATTGTGTCGCTTTTCTTATTATTTTTATTCATTTGTGTAGTCGTGTGACTGTAAATCTGACGGTTGTGAGTTCGATTCCTATAAGAATTCATGGAAGGTATGAACATTTTCTATTGTGTTGATACAAAATTCTAAGTAAAGTTCCAAAATTAAACGTACTGTTTTCAAAAAAAAATAGTTAAAGAAAACAAAATTTTGAATGTGTGTCCGAGTGCTTTGACCATTATAACCATACCATTCTTACATATTTTATACAATTTATTGCTAATTTACTTACATATCGTCTCTTAGCTTACAACACCGTTGAAGTCATTTTATGCAACTTTTCAGGATACAAAAAAACTATTTATTTCAAAAGTAAGTAATTATTTGTATTATTTCTTAACAACTTTCTTAGTAAGAATGTAATAAAAAATTAATAATAGTAATTTTAGTTATTTATTTTATTTTGATTAAATTGACAGACTTGAGCTGTGTTGATCGATACTATTTTATATTTAGGCGGTGTTGGTTCTAGTAATATTAACGATGTGTTTTCATCAAAACACAATGTTTAATTAAATTTATTTAGTAAAAATATGTTAAATATATTAAATTTAAGCTAACATATTAAATTATCTTAAGAAATAAATAATAATGGTGACAGAATTAATTTAGACCTAAACTAATAAAACAACTCTTTATATAACCAAGAATATTTATATAAATCTCTAATTACATTTAGTTTTCATGTTTACCGTGTCGGTTCTTCATAAAATGAATGCCAATTAGATGGTTAGTTTAGCTTTATATTTATTATTTACTTTATTTGGATCGAATTGACAGACTTGAGCTGTGTTGATTGATACTTTTTAGATTTAGGCGGTGTTGGTTACAATATTATTGAATGTATGATCTATTATATATACACCAAATAATATATAATATGTAACAATATATACACCTAATATATTAATGGGACCCCTGATAATGTACACCTTTTAAATTTTCATATCTCAAAATCAAGTTTAGACCAATCTCATCTAAATACAGAGCTTCGTACTTCATGGAACCGTGTCTAATTCAAAGAAGGAACTTAAAATAAAACAATTTAGAAACACCACTTTGGTCAAATATAGGAAGGAAAGGAAGTAAATATAGCCTAGGTAAATGAAGATATATTATGACATAAAAAGTGAATATCGATATGCGCAAATCCACAAGAATAATATCCAGTAAAATATTTCGTATTCTTCTACTAAAGCTGTTTACATAAAACTGTTATAATATATCAAAGAATGCAAAGTAAATGCTATGATACATACGGCTGTATGACGACTTCAACGGGTTTGGGAGGGTATTTGACTTACGCGCTGTTACTGTTTTTTAAATAACATAGTCTAATCAGGCAAATTTTTTATCGAGTGACCTACAGTTAAATGCGCAATAATTAGCTCTATCGAATAGCATTAAAATGTAAAAACCACTTGAACGGTGTTGGAAGGTAAGTGACGATATGTTGTCATTAAATATTTTTTCTGTCCTTACTGTCAATTGTAGCGGTAATTGCTGAATGGGCTCTCTACAATAGGTTCTCTCTGTTTACACTGAAAAAAAAAAACAACGTAAGTACTTTCATCATACTTACTCTTATTCTTAAAATAGTATTATTTACGCTTTATTTATCTTATAGCAGATTATATATAGAGATCCTAGCGTAGAGGCACAGATCCACTTTTCATTCCACCCATTACTTATAATTTATTGTAAAATAGTGTTATTTATTAAAATATTTAAATTTTAAATTTTCCTTCATGTATATACATAAATTCGCTTGCGTGACTTGAGCTCGTGAATGCAGCCATTTGTTATATGCAAGCGTAACGGTTATCAGGAGAACGTCACACGTCCCGGAACAAATTTTATATACGTTTTGTGGAGATTTGTTAGGGTTAGAGTGGACCTTACTAAACTTAGGTACTTGAATTCCAGCAATCCTATTAGATTAAATAGAGGACCTGCGTGAAGAACTTGTGCTATCTCCTTTGACTCTACATTTGTAATGAAGTCGGAAGACAAGAGTGAGGCCTTATGTCTAAATAAATTAAAAGAAAACAACAAAACTGTTTAATAATTATGTTAAATTATAGAGAACTTGACTAAAAATAACTTGAATTATCAATCTATATAAAATTTTTTGTTACTTACATGCTTTACTACTCATAGCACAGTAGAAAGCGGTCTTGTGGTGAAAAGTTAAACCATAAACGCAATATTAAGGCATATTCATTTGTATATTAGTTTAATAATATATTATTTTTACTGAAATTCGAATTTATTTATTAAATTTTGTCTCAAGATTGCCGGATTGTTTATCTGTATTGATATTTTTGTAAGAACTTAGTCAAATAGAAGAATAGTACGTAGACGCATTTGGCCAATATGTACAACAAAGCATACATCGTTTTTGCAATAATAACCATAACATAATATTGAAGCTACATTTACAAAGTTAAAGTAAAATTTAAAGACATAAACAATACTATTTTTACAAAATAAAACCAAAACAGTTGAAAATTTAGAGTAGATTAAAAATTATACGTTCAAGCTTTTATGTATAAACTCTAATACAGACTAAAAATAACATTGAAATGATATTAAACCAAAGAAGAACTTACAAAATTAACAAACTCAGTGCCAGACATAGTAAAAGCAACTCAAAATATACTAAACAAAATATTTTATTCATCGTTATTGAACCTACAACCGTCTTCAACTTACTGATAATGAAAGGTTACATTAATTTTCCTTAGTTATGCATAGTAGTGTTCATAGTTTGTAATAGATGGCGCTAGTATAATACTCAACGTATTATTTTGATATTAGTTATACCAACGGACAGATATGGTTCCATAGAACAACGACAGCCTTTTGTTATAGATGATTAAAAATAACTTGAAAATATGAAAATATTTATATGTACTATGTATCAACTATCATTATTATATACTATGTGTATTTATATTGTATTTCAAGCGTTTTAATTATGGACACTAAAAAAGGAGCTTTCTGACCTAGAATTTTACTATTGGTACCGTTTAAAAGATCTCAAAAAGGCGATTTGTCGTAAAAAATTGCCTATACTCGAATTTGAACACTCCAATTGAAAATTAATTAAACAAGTTCCATACGTTTTTTATTTGCACGCTTTTTGTTAATCTCAAATATTCTGTTTTTTAGTAAAAAAAATTTTTCTAACTTTATCATCTCCAAAAAGAGTTAAGCTAATAAAAGAAGTAAATGTTCACGAGTATACTACTAGTTATATATCTCATATATAACTGAAGATGAGAAATGGAAACCTAATCATAAATTATTTTGACAACCAAGCGTGAAATGTCAAACTCCAAATTTATGTCGTAAAATACAAAGTTACGTTTTGTTCTCAGTTCTGAGTTCGGCGTTTTGTATAATATAATAAATATTGTGTATCATTATCGCAAAGCAAACAATTAATAAAGAAAGTATTACTTTCAATTATAATTTCTATGTGGAAATTTTCGAACTCAACTTGCTTTTGTTAAACTTTTAATAGTTCCAAATTGTTCAAAAATTACTGATACTGAAAAGCTTAATATGGTTTAGTCCATAGGCTATAGGCTAACTGCCTTGGTGTTAATCATTTTTAATTAACCCAAATAAGTCAGTGATATCTCGGACACTACGTGAGTTATTTGCTTTTATTTAACTATGGTAAAGCTGCAGTAAAAGCTAATATTATATAAAATCCTTCGTTAGTGTCTCTCTAATTGAGAGAAAAAGCCAAAAACCAGATGCTGATCTTAGAAGAGTTACCTTTAACATATATTTTAGGTATCTTAAGCTAAGTCACTAAGAGGCGATTTAAAAGGAATTGTATAAATGAGAATTGACCGAGCAACATCACGGGCTCCAACTTGTTTTATTAATAAAGTTATTAAACTTTTTCCATTGTTCACGACACAATGGTGCAAAGCTTTTGTATCAAAATATGAGTGAAAAGTTTCTGAAGTGTAAATATTGAGTTAATTTTAATATAATTAAACGGTTGAGTAATCTATATGTATGTATACAATTTATATTTTGAAAACGCTTCTTTTTTAAATTGAACTCTATCTTAAATTTGTGCAACCTATTAAACCTATCAACCGAAACAAGAGATGCAGTTACAATTATATATGCATATACCATTTTATATATTTTTCGATACCCTCGTTCCCAGTTTTTCAAGTCACCACTTTACTTGGAAAATTGGCCAAATCGAATCAAGTGACGAATCTTATAACCAATCCTAGTGCTGTAAATAATATAACTTCGAAAATATTCTTTTAACGTTAACTAGACGAAGCACAGTGTCTAGTTCCACCGAATTAGACACTGTGCTTCGTTTTGTTACTACTGATTTCCTTATTGGGATCGACATCCATCAAGCTCCGATAAAGATTCAAGTCATAGATAAAGACAAAGATAATATTCAAAACATTATTTTCGAAGTTATATTATTTATAGCACTAGGATTGGTCATAAGATTCGTCACTTGATTCGATTTAGTCAATTTGCCAAGTAAACTTGGGACCATTGCAAAGTAAATAGCGCGTCGGAGCTACGAAATTAAGCTTATACAGGATATTTAGATTTGAACGAATATAAAGTAGTGTTTGCAAAAATTACGTAAAGAAATATATAGACAGGTTAAAGTGTTTGTTTATAATAAGATTTACAAGATACACGTTGTCGTGGCACAGGGGTCTAGTTTATACGAACATGATGTCAGTTCGGCTCCAGATTGGGGACTAGTGGAGACTAGAAGTAGTAGGTAAGTGTAGAAATGTATTAAACCTTATTTAACCAAATTTATCATTTATATATTATAACTGTAGTCAAAATTGTCCACTTTGAAAAGTAAATATTATAGTCAAATATCAATCCTAGTATTTGTGTTGAAATTGAATTACGTTTTGGATAGATACTTCACCAGTAATCGTTATATAATTACTAATTATTGTTAGTTTAATCTGTTTAGAAAAATCAATAAAATAGAATTAAATATTTTATTTACTTTGTATGCTTAAGATAGAAATATACGTGCTTAAATTTGTAAACTATGAATTAAAAGCATATCCCTCTGAGTTTCTTGCGCACGTTCTTTTCTCTGTATCTAGGCATTTTCTATAGTGGAAAATAAAAATAGGTCCATTCTCTCTTATATAAATCTAATCTACAATCGTTGATATATGAAAATGCATTGCAAAGTATGCGTGAGTCTTCTTACTTTGAAAAAAATATTTTACTATGACTTTAATTGCGATAGTAAAAAAAGCACTTGTTTCAAAGTTTTGTTTTTAAACAAAGGCAGTTTATTGAAAGTCGAACGAAACTAAATAAGTTGACACTTGAATAATAAAAACTACTTGCACTTGAAAATATTAATAATTGAAAGTGAAAATAATAATTCAGTAAATGATTTAGTTAGTATACAAATTGTCATTAAAACAGTTGTTTGTGGGTGAAACGAATCCTAATTAATGCTAAACTAAAATGGAATCAATATGCAATTAATTGCATTTCTTTGGGTTCTTAAATTATGTTTGGTATTTACGTTGTAGCTATAATTGAGCTACCGACATGGAGTAGGTCGTTCTTGGGGAAAAATAGCAGCTGAACTATCATATGATTTATCCAGCTTACAGCAAGGAGGGCAGATGGAATTGCTGGAATAATGGAAATGTAATGTCAAAACATTCATTCCTTCGTTGTATGTTGAAAACAAAAAGTCTCGAACTATGACAATAACATAATACGCTAAAAACTTATATCTATTTATATCTCATTGATTTTGGAGTTATCTGATATGCTGATTTTCACAAAAACTTATCGTACTTAAATTATGTTTATTATTTTTATCAGTAGTACATGCAATAATAAAGAAACAATAAAGAAAGAAGCTTTTTTATGAACATTTTTAATTAGCAGGGAGTCAGATACACCGTAGCATCAAACCCTACACACATCATTCGAGTGGTACACTGTGATCAGCCTCTCCAAAAAAAAATTCCTTCGCGAGGCGTTTAGTTTTCAAGGTCAACCAAGATCCCGCTACCTCTTTTATCGATCACACTTGTATTGTGTTTGCCAAACTCTCACTACTCATCCTCTTAAAGTGGCCAAACCATCTGAATACGTTATACATTATATTTATTCAAAGTAGAAAAAACTCTATAAAAAAATAAAAAAATGTATAAAATGCAAGTTTAACTGATCAAACTAGTTGTCGGTAAAACTTAAATAAAATGAAAATTAAATAGGCATGTTTTAGTTTCGAAGTAATATCCAAATAAATTTCCGTATTTAAAAAATAATATTTAACTAGTTAAAAGGTACTCTTTGTTTATTTGTCCAGAATGGGCATTCCAGCGCTTGTGGATACAGAAAGATATTTGTGTACTTAACGTCATTTTTTATTTATATAAAGTATACGTAAAAACTACCACATATAGCAAAATATTCGTATTAATCGAGACGTATCCATTTTATTTATTCTTTTAATAATTAAAGACGATTTAATAAAAAAACTAGTACATATTGATAACTCTTACGCCGTTTAATGTAATCTGCTTCATTGTATTGTAAATGCGGGTACTTCAAACGTAAAGTGGGTAAACTGGAACTACTGGCAGATATTGGGTCAACTAAGACAAAGGGACGGTTCCTCTTTACTCACAATAGGGTTAGATCTTTAGAGCAAAACTAACTTGAGATACTTTCAAAGTTTTCAACTGATAAGTATGACGTCTTGGAATTAGATTTGTGAATGAGAATCTCTTGGAGACAAACTTCGAAGTAGTTTGAAATTATGTAAATTAATAGTTGTCAAAACTTTGTGATAGTCTGTGGAAGAAAATATTAAAAGATTATTGAAATCAAAATAAAATAATTAAAATTATACTAATTGACGTTTAAATTCAAATATTAAGTGCTTGAAGTGCAAGTAATTATATGTAAATTTTATTAAACTCTCTCGTTTGGATATAAAGAGTTCACAATGTCAATTTTGTACTTAAAAAGTAACCTTTGTACTAAGATCTATCACTACACTTCTATTAAACTATGTTTAAACAAATAATTTTAAATTTGAAATGATTCGCAATACTAACTATATACATAATACTAGAATTTCTCATAATAATACTAGCATTTTTCATAATAATTCAACCGAGTATGTATCAGAGCTGTAGTCTGCATCAGACAGTTACTTGCATTTGTGTTTTCAATAAATCTTCTTATCTCGGATTGTCATTTAAACTACTTCGAAATGTCTCCCATAAAGCTGAAACTGTTCAATATTACGCTTTTCAATGCTACAGTGAATTTTAGCGCAGCGCTTGGTCTTTATTGGTTCTAATAAATATTTAAACTTAATATATAAACTCGCTCTTGTATACAAACAACGTGGCGTTGAGTTCGGACACTCAACAGGCAACGAATTCAAAACTGGTCGGAAGTGGGGAATGATGCGTCTTAACACTAGGTTTAATATGTATCGGGTGATATTCGAATCATAAGCCATGGTACAGTTGAACGTGGCTCATGTAAAACTTTAGTATGTATATTTGTGTTAGTAAGTTTTTAAATAAGATATATAAAATAAAATAATTAAAATTTTCTCTAACACTTCATGCAATTTGCTTCAAGATTTTAGTACCGAACACTGTTATGCGCTACGGTCTGGTCGCTCGTATTTTACGAGGCAATAAGGTGACACAGACTCACACAATGTACTGCCTCTGTGCTTTATGGTTGCAGCCACGCGCTACACCCGCGACAGTCGACCTTCAGAATACGAAGCTTATTGGGCTGAAGCTATTACTTGCTTAAAGCACAAAACTTACTTTAAAATATTATGTTTTATCTTTCGTCTGTATCCCACATTAAGCAGTGTACAAAGGGAGAAAGTGTAAGAACTTCATTTCTATTTTCGTCCAAATTTTAGATACATGAGTCTTTGAGACTTTGTCATCCTACCGGTGCAATGAAATGAAACGATTAGCTCTAGTGGGGATCGAACCTACAACTGTCGAGTGAACAGTTAGAATTGGTTTTGCCTCCTTACATACGTAAATACACTCCTTATATAGGTATATCCACATGCCTTTGTTCTTTTCTTATTCGTGATCGGTTGCCAAACTCAAATTCGAAATTCGTGTTACTAAACAAGGAAATGAAATATATTTTCATACTTATTTAATTTGCAATTTTAACCTGACAACGTTAAGAAAAGACATTTTAACCAAAAGGAGCTTAGTATTTTTGTAGAGCACTAAAACACTTAAAAAACTACCTTTGCATACTTTAACTGAATTTTTTACAGAAATCCTTAGGGTTCATTTTGTATAGAAACATAATGTTTCATTATTTACATATTAAAGTACGTACATATATACAAACTATAATAATTTAGAATTGTATACCTTATGACAAATGCAGCAGGAACACAGAGTAATGAAACACTTCAGGTTTCTCTCCAATTTCATTTGTTGGCACTGAAAATAATTGAAATATCGACAGCTGCAGTGCGATTGCTTACAGTTCTTTTTCGGCACTAGACAAACGTGTACATCGATAATATTTAAAAAATGATAAAGTGTATTGATTGACAATGACAAAGTATTTTTAGAAACACAATTACATGAAAAAATGTATAATTATAATTTTCGAACGACATTGTAACTTTAATACAATCAATAATGAAAAGAGTAAGAAGAAGTGACGAAACCCACTTTTCTCCAATATCCGTCTAATTCAAAACCTTATCTTCCCAAATTAAAAATATAAGAGTAATTTTTACTCTAATTAAATATTAAGCTTTCAATCACTGCTCTTATTGTCATTCCGTTGTTCTTTAAACCTTTTCCTCCTTTTTACTACAAATATAACTAAACGTACACAATTTAAATGTATCTATATATTTCTGTAAACACTAAAGTAACAAAACTTAAAACTACTTCAGAACTATGCAGTAACAGTTACATTATCTTCACCTGAACCTTGTTCATACTAAATATGTTTGAAGTGACAGCATTGCGTCGTCGAGATAACATTATTAATTCCCAACACTGTTATTATAATGGAATGTGTTTCTAGTATTTATGTTTATTATTAACTAGCAACAGTCCGTGACTTCAATTGAATTATTATTTATTTAGTAAATGAATTGCATTTCTTCATCATAATAAGCTATACATTTACACAAACTTTTGAAATACTATAATAATGTAAAGTATAGCTAGAAATTAGTCATAAATCTCTTACTCTCTAAAACAAGACAGCTCGTAATATCTAGATAAATATGTGGAAAGTGGAGAACTGAGTGACTAAACATTAGGCTTCCTCTGGATAGCTCACTTCTTCATCTACAAAAATATCAAAGAGTACAGTTCGTGATCATTTTGTTTGTATTGGTTTCCGTCATAAGCATTGCCTAAAAGAGAATGTGTTTGCAAAGTGCATATATTTATATAAAAGATGTATACCACAGAGAACAAAAAGCATTCTGTGCATAAATTAAAAAAAGTTTTAATTGGGTCTAGGCATTTAGGTTTAAGCAGTTTATCCTTTGTGGCTTTTGCGGCCTTGAAGTAAGTATATAGCCAACCTAATAAATGTGGCATCCCATTTTAAATGATATTATTTTAAATTAGTACGTATATATAAATTATTATTACTCTTAAAACGTAGATAATAATAGTGCCAACAGTAAAGATACATGAACCTGCTTCCGAAATTAAGGCAGTGGTTAAAAGGTGAGTAATATATACTCTGACGGCATTTTAAATGATGGCGTATTAATTAAGACGATGCCATTTGACTTTAATAGTTCTTATTTATAAGCAGAGAGGGCACTGTGTCTTTTCTTTATTCGTCCGAATTCAAATAAAACCACAGACACAGACAGCACTTGGGATTCATTTGTAAAACGTCATCGGCCGAGGAAAGTCTAGCACTAAAGAGTCGTAATAGTAAATTTATATATAAAAGGATTACAAATTTGAATAGTTAATTTACAAAAAGAAAGACTTTGGGGTATTAGTAGGTGGAAAGTAAGAAAGTATGAACAGGGTGGAACAAGGGTGGTGGTGTTTTACTGAGGTTAATTTAGTATGTCGTATCTTTATTGCTTGATGTGGGATAAAGTTTGAAAAAAAAAAAACAATTTTAGGATATTGAACATAAATACTGTATATGACACTTAATAATAATGAACAGAGTGCACAAGATGATATAATGACATGAGTCAGTAATTTTAAACATTTCACGAAAACAACATGTAAAGTTTTATTTAACAATATACAATTTGTGCAAATACGTAGTAGACTGCGTAAATAATATTTACATTAGAGGCGAGATCTCGGTTTTCATCCAATAAATGCTGGCGTTAGACGCTCTAGCTAAATAAATTTCAGTTATAATGTTAGCTTTGCATAGAGAAAATATGATATTAGCGTTTATGCACGTATGGAACTCGTGCCATGACCAGATTTTTCTAAGAATATTAGTTTTGGACTAAAGAAAAAACAGTTTCTTGAAATAAAATATTAGAGCTGTGTTAAAAAAATATTAATTTGAATTCTTTGTTACTCTTGCAATAAAATTGTAATTTAAAAATTAAATATGTTTAACTATATACTCGTATATTTATCATTCTGTTAGATAGAGAATGTCGAAGGAAGGATGAGTGACAACTTTGTAAGTAACAAATAAAGCAACTCTGTGAAACGAAGATGCTATGGTGAGAAAGAAGATGAACAAGAAAAGAAATTCAAACACTTCATATAGAAAAAACTATATACAAAAGTAAAGTTAGACAAAATAACAAAGACAATATTCAAAACATTCTTCTTTAAGTTATATTATTTATAGCACTAGGATTGGTTATAAGATTCGTCACTTGATTCGATTTGGCCAATTTGCCAAGTAAATTTGGGACCATTGCAAAGTAAACAGCGCGTCGGAGCTACGAAACTAAGTTTATCCAGGATATTTAGATTTGTACGAATGTAAAGTTGTGTTTGTAAAAATTGCGTGATTTCTTCACGTATTCAGACGAGTTGAAGTGTTTGTAAGAGAGGGATGTGATTTCGGTTTTAAAGTGGGGACTGGTAAAAAAAAGTATTTACAATATGTATGTATTCATAGTATGTTAGGTGTAGAAATGTATAAAATAGCAATATTAATAAGAGCTTTGGTTTCTCCATTTTTAAATAATTTTAATGTGATTCTTCTTTTATATATTAGTACTATAGTCAAATTTGTCCACATCAGAAAGTAAATTTTATATTAATAACCGGTCTTAGGATTTGTGTTGAAATTGAAATTACTTCTTTAATACTGAATCAGCCATTGTTATATAATTACTAATTAATGTTAGTTTAATGCGTTTAAAAAATCTGTAAACCTAAATTTATAGTTTTATGTTGAATATTTATTCAATTTACTTCGTGTACTGAAGATAGAAATGTACGTGGTTAATTTTGTAAATTATGAATTAGTAAAATATATATATTTATATTTCTTTATGTATAATATTAAACAAAAATATATCATTCCTCTCTTATGCAAGAACCGTTTTGTTACGTGCATTGCAAAGTAAACGTGAGTATTCTTATTTTGAACAAAATTATTTTACTATGACCTTAAGTAATTATAAAAAATCAATTATTTCATAATTCATAATTAAAACAAACACAGTTTTTTCGATGTCTAACAAAACTAAATAACTTGATAAAAACCAGAATGTATTGAAAAATCTTACTCCTCTTGATGTAGTCTGCTACATTGTATTATAACTACGGGTACTTCAAACGTAAAGTAGGTAAACTGGAACCACTAGCAGATTTTGGGTCAACTAAGACAAAAGGAGGGTTCCTCTTTACTCACAATAAAGTTAGATCTTTAGAGCAAAACTAACTTGAGATACTTTCAAAGTTTTCAACAAATAGGTATGACGTCTTGGAATCAGATTTGTGAATGAGAATCTATTGGAGACAAACTTCGAAGTAGTTTGTAAGATGTAAATTAATAGTTGTCATAACTTCGTAATAGTCAGTGGAAATTAAGTGTAATAATTAAAATTGTATTAACTAAAGTTTAACTTTCATATTTTTTATATTTTATTACTTTATTTATTTTGATGTTTTGTACACAAATAAAACATATTTAATATGCAGCATTTTTCATAATAATTCAACCGAGTATGTATCAGAGCTGCAGTCTGCATCAGACAGTTACTTGCATTTGTGTTTTCAATAAATCTTCTTATCTCGGATTTTCATTTAAACTACTTCGGAATGTCTTCCATAAAGCTGAGATTGTTCAATATTACGCTTTTCAATGCTACAGTGAATTTTAACGCGGCGCTTTATTGGTTTTAATAAAAGTTTTAACTTAAATATAAAATCGGTCTCGTATGGAAACAGCATGGCGTTCAGTTCCGATACTCAACAGGCAACGAATTCAAAACTGGTCGGAAGTGGGGAATGGTGCGTCTTAACACTAGGTTTAATCTTAACACTAGGTATTTTAGTGTGAATCGAGTGATATTCGAATCAAAAGCCATGGTACTATTGAGTATGTCTCATGTAAAACTTTTATATGTATATTTCTGTTACTAGTTTATTAAATAAAATGTACAAAATAAAACAATTTAAAACTTCTGTTACAGTTCAAGTAATTTGCTTCTACATTTTAGTATCGAACACCGTTATGTGCTACGGTCTGGTCGCTCGTATTTAACGAGGCAATAAGGTGACACACACTCACACAATGTACTGCCCCTGTGCTTTATGGTTGCAGCCACGTGCTACACCCGCGACAGTCAACCTTCGGAATATGAAGCTTATTGGGCTAAAGCTGTTAGATGCTTAAAGCACATAACTTATTTTAAAATATTATATTTGTCGCCGCGATTATTTATTTTGATTATTTTACATAGTTCCAGTGGAAATGTGCCTATGGTTAGTTAAATTGTTTAAACTGCTCAATATTAATATTTGTTTACTAATATTGTTAAGAACGATTTATGTATAATTATCAAGTTTTATGTTTCGTTATTCAGAATGTGTATCCTGTTATTTGAGTCAACTAGTTTGACTCAAAATATTGTTATATTAATAAGAAAGTGGTTGTTATTAAGTTTGTTTTAAATTATTTATTGATTCTTTAATTATTTAGAAATTAAAGAAATAAAAGTGACTACAGTGTAAAATGAAATGAATTATTTATATGAAAATAGTTGTGAGATTGACTTCCACCAATAGAAGGGTGAAAGTATTTATAAAGGCGTTACTTGTGTCGGAGTGTGTCACTTGACGACCGGTCGCGTTCGAGTAAACATTGTAAGTAGAATCTATGTTGGTTTTTATAAAAATTGTTAATTAATTAATTAATTAATTGTAAAAACTGCTTTACTTGTTTTATTTATAAACCTTGCAGCATTTGCTGTTCAAATAGTTTGTTTTTAAAGTTGATAGTACTTGCTTATGCTTCTAATTGTTTGACTTGCTATAATTCAATGAAATCATTTACAATTGCTATTTATTACTTGCTTTTCAAAATATTTATTTTAGAACAATAAAACAACGACCGATGACGGTCAAAAGTTCTACTCGTTTATTTTTTTATATTTCTTTTGTGTAATCTGCGACATATTTTATCTTCCGGCTGCATCCCTTATTTAATAGGATAAAAAAAGAGAAAATGTTGAAATTTCGTATTTCCTACTTTCATCCAAACTTTTGATACATAAGTGTTTTAGACTTTCTCGTCCTACCCGTGCGATGAAATGAAACGATTAGCTCTAGTGGGAATCGAACCTACAATTGTCGAGGGAACAGTCAGAATTGGTTTTGCCTCCTTACATAGGTAAATACACGCCTTATATAGGTATAATCACATGCCTTTGTTCTTTTCTTTTCCGTGATCGGTTGCCAAACTCGAATTCGAAATTCGTGTTACTAAACAAGGATAAAAATATATTTCCATATTTATTTAATTCAAAATTTTAACCTGACAACGTTAAAAAAGGACTTTTCAACCAGAAGGAGCTTAGTATTTTTCAAGAGTACTAAAAACACTTAATAACCACCGTTGCATGCCTTAACTGAATTTCACGTTAAAACTGATCGTCTACAGAAATCCTTAATTTTTGGTTAGTTTAGTATAGAATCATAATGTTTTATTATTTACATTAAGTTGAAGACAAGGAACTTATATATAGCCATAGTTATTATAAGTACGAACAGAGAAAAGAAACAACTTAGCTTCCATGGATTCACCGTGCGGGTGCCGGGCCCATCGTGTTGTAGGAAGAGGAGCTCCGAGCAGCGCTTGGGACTTGCGACCCAAGTGTAGGTTTAAAGGGGCCCCTTTAAAATGCATTAACGCTCACCTTCACTGTCCGAGCTCCTCCCACTACCTAACCAAATTTTGAATGATTCTACCAAAGCCGCCTTCGAAATGCGTTCTAGAAATGAATTTGTGATAGTTCTAGACAGGCCGAGATCTTTTAATAAACTATAGAGAGATTTCGCTGTTATACCTCTCGCTCCTACTTCAACCGCATATAAGCTCGCTCTAAACCTATTCCTGGTCAGTTCGTTTGTAAGGTCGAAATACTTATTGAGTTTAAGGTGGTGACTTTTCGGGATATTTGTTTCCCACGGAACTGTAAGTTCTACCAGTACTACGCGTTTTAGGCTTCGAGAGTAAAGAAAAATATCCGGTCTGGCTGACGAAACACAAATGTCCTCAGGGATTCTATACTGTTTCTCATACGTGTCCATCACAAGTGTCCAATCAGGAGCTGGATCTAATATGGAGAAAGGCTTTTGTGTAGATTTTTTATAAGAACCTTCTTTCACAAACTCTATACAAATTATAATAATATAGAATTATATGCTTTATGACAAATACAGGAGGTACAGAGAGTAATGAAAGATTTCAATTCAATTTCATTTGTTGGCACTGAAAATAAATCAAATATCGACAGCTGCAGTGCGATGGCTTACAGTTCTTTTTCTGATAAAATATTTTTAAAGTATTTATAGAAACACAATTACATGAAAAAATATATAATTATAATTTTCGAACGACATTGTAACTTTAATACAATCAATGTTTTCACGCAAAAGAAGAAGTGAAGCAAAACCACTTTTCTCCAATATCCGTCCTAATTTAAAACCTTATCTTTCCTAACTAAAAATACTATAGTAATTTTTACTCTAATTGAATATAAAGCTTTCATCTATATATGTATCTATATATTTCTATACACATTGAAGTAATAAAACTTAAAATGACTTCAGAACTATGCAGTAAGGTACATTATCTTCACCTGAACCTTGTTCGTACTAAATATGTTTGAAGTGACAGCATTGCGTCGTCGAGATAACATTATTAATTTCCAACACTGTTATTATAATGGAATGTGTTTCTAGTATTTATGTTTATTATTAACTAGTCACAGTCCGTGGCTTCACCCGCTTCAATTACTTTATTATTTATTAATAAATTGAATTGCATTTGATCGTTATGGCAACCGTTACATCTTCATAAACTTTCAAATTACTATTGTAATATAAAGTATAACTTGAATCTAGTGATAAATGTCTAAATTGTTCACTATTTATTTATTATAGGTTCCATTTGCCTTCACTTTATTTATTTTTTGTGTGTGAATTGAAAGTTGCAGTAGTAAAGAATTAAATCAAGAAATAAATCAGTGTTCTTTTACCTAATGGAGTGGAGAAACAAATGTCTATCTATAAGAATTTTAATAGGATTTTAATACAAATTAATAGTTTTGTCTTAGTATTATGCTTAATTTAAGCATCAGAAGACGAGTAACTAACTATACAATAACACATTGAAACAGCATCTGATGCGGATTTCATTTCTCGTTTTAATTTAATTATAAACATTTTCACGCTTTATAAACAAGACTGCTCGTAATATCTTAAAAAATGTGCAGAAAGTGAAAAGCGGAGTGTTGTTGAGTACTTTTTTTGTCTACTAAAAGTATCAAAGCGTACAGTCCGTGATTGAAGAAACTTAAATAAAGAAATTTCAACATTCTGTGTGTATTGGCTTCCGTCACAAGCATGGCCTCTACAAGTGAATGTGTTTGCAAAGTGCGGATATTATTAAAGTTGTAAATCGAAATAAAATTGTCCCACCAAGACCACAGAGAACAAAAAGCATTTGGTGCATAAATTAAAAAAGTTTTAATTAGGTCTAAGCATTTAAATTTATGCAGCTTAGTATCTACTGTGGCTTTTATGGTCTTGAAGTAAGTATATAGCCAAGCTAATAATTGTATACGCAATCATTTAAAGTATCACATTTTAAATGTTTAAAGTTTCTATAAATACTTTTTAAGCTACACTTTAGCTTGGGTTAGCACAATACATATGTTCATAAATAAATTGGTTGTTATTTGACTTAGACAGCATTGTAAAAACGAAGACGAAGCTTTTTGACTTACAGAAAGTACTGGATTGTTGCAATTGTATATATGTGCAAAAAGATAATTAATTTTAATATTTAATTTGCAAAAATCAATATTTTATATGGTGGAGAGAATTATTTTGTTTCTTTGCTCTAGTAAAAAAATTGGCGGAAATTAAAATATTCTTCCAAGGTGGGTTGCCATTTCTTAATGGCGGAAGATCGTAGTATAGTATAGCTACATTAATTATGCTTACACTTCTTGATGTAGTTTGAAGTTTATCCTCAACTTTAAAAAAGTATTTTTCGGGTATTGAACATAAATACTGTATACACTTACACTTACATATTAATAAACAGAGTGCACTAGATGATATTATAAATTGAGTTGATTATTCTAAACACTTTACAGTAACACATTTAAAGTTTTACTAAAAAATATACTATTGGTTCAAATACGCAGTAGACTGCGTAAATATTATTTATATTAGACGCTCTAGCTAATCATCTATCTATCATTATGTGTTAATAAAATTTCTTTTCATATGACTATGTTAATTGATCGCTTGAAAAAAAAATGTAGAAAACGCAGCATCTACCTGTCCCTCTGCCTACCTTGCTACGAGCGGGATAAAGCGTAAGCTAAAAAAAAGTAAAATGTTTTTTTTTATGGGAAAGGACAAGGCAAAGGAGCGGTCGAGTCACCTGATGGTAAGTGATCACCGACGTCCACGGCCCTGTGTAACAGCAGAGGTGTTACAAGAGCGTTGCCGGCCTTCAAGATGGAGGTAGACGTGCTTTTTGAAGGTACCCATGTCGTATCGATCTAGAAACACTGCCGCAGGTAGCCTATTCCACAGTAGTGTGGTACGTGGAAAAAAGTACCTACGGAACCACACAATAGTAGAGTTCCACTTGTCCAGATGGTGGGGATGATACTTTGTGTCTTACTGTGGGGTTGGAGAATTCAGCGGCAGGCACCAGATCAAACAGTTCTCCAGAGCACTCCCCATGGTATAAGCGATTGAGAACGCACAGCGAGGAAACATCTCTACGCAGCGCCAAAATGTCTAGTCTTTCACAGATAATTGGGTCCCCAACGATACGAGCGGCTCTACGCTGCGATCAAATGTTCAAGTTGTTACAGGGGTGCACCAGACCAGAGATGCGAACAATACTCCATGTGAAGCCGAACCTGGGCTCTATACAGAGCCAATCGGTGTACAGGCGTGAAGTACTGTCTCGCTCTTCCGATGACACCCAGTGTCTTCGCGGCCACCTTGGCCTTGCTATCAAATGATCGCGATATTGACAGTCATTCGAAACGCCCAATATACTGTTAATAGGCGAGGCTTTAAGAGAAGTATTCTCAAAAACTGGTGAAATAACAAAAGGTTTAGGGGTTAACGCATAAACTTGAATCTTCTGGTGGTTGAATTGAACAAGATTCCTTTCACCCCACAATGAGACATTACTGAGGGAGGTCTCAATAAAAGACACAAGCTTCAATTGGCAATCATCGACATATTCCCGAGAAAGATCTGCGTTGCGCTTAATAGACACCTCATTCCGCACTAGGCAGTGATCGGAACATCCCAGAGGGGTATCGACCACAATCCGGTACGATTCTGGATGTGAAGTTAGCAGAAAGTCCAGTAAGGAGGCATTATGGCTATCCATGTCTGGAAGACGCGTGGGTGAGTCAACCAGTTGGGACAGTCCATTAGCCACAGTAAGGTCAAATACAGCCCGCGTGGTCAGTGGTGCGTGACGCCGGTTTTAAATGCCGAGGATGGTAAATATCTAATCGAGTCTACCACCTAAAATCTAATCTAAAGCATCTACCTATCCCTCTACCCTACCTTGCTATGAGCGGAATAAAGCGTAAGCCAAAACATAGTAAAGTGTTTAAGCGGTATTTGAATTTCAACGTAAAAACTTTATGACGGGGAAAAGTTGACTATAGAACTAAAATAAGCGGTTAAAGAATTTTATTTAAAAGTGGAAAAACCAAAGATCTTATTAGCATTAATATTTCTTTTATACATTTGTACATCTTACATACGAGGTTCCCATAGAGGGCGCGTGCAAGTAAATATTACATTTTAAGTGCTCTGCAAGTTTTTAATTTCAATAAGTATTTTAAATTGAATAATCAACTTATCATAAATCATAACCGATTGGCTTCTTATCTGTAAGAAACGCAGACGAGGTCGACCGCCAAAAAGATGGAGTGATGACATAGCCAGAACGGCAAGAGACAGAGAACAGTGGAAAATATTGGAGGAGGCTTACACCGCGATAGGCGGTCCTTACAGTGAATAAACTAATATTAAATTACTTACACGTACTATATATAATAAGAACCCACTAACGTACTAAAACTTCAGAAAAAAAAATTATAATTTGTTAAAGAAAAAAGAATGTAAGGAAGTGTTTAAGCTTAAAATAAAAAAAATAATAAAAACATACTACGAGTACATAGCATATTGTAAATATTTCCTCACCATTCCCCAATCTGAGACTGAACACACATCTTTCTCTTACATACTTGGCCACTGCACAGTGTGTATCTTGTAAATCTTATTATAAACAAACACTTTAACCCGTCTAAATATTTCTTCACGTCATTTTTGCAAACACTACTTTACATTCGTACAAATCTAAATATCCTGAATAAACGTAATTTCCTAGCTCCGACGCGCTGTTTACTTTGCAATGGTCCCAAATTTACTTGGCAAATTGGCCAAATCGAATCAAGTGACGAATCTTATAACCAATCTTAGTGCTGTAAATAATATAACATCGTAAAGTTTCTTATTTTGTCTATGATTTAACTGTTTTATATTGAGTTCTTTTGAAAAAGGTGTTTGAATCTCGTTTCTTGTTCTTTTTATTTGTCACCTCTATTGCTTTACTTGCGAAGTTGTCAGTCATCCTTCCTCCGACATTCTTTATACGACGTATATTTAAGCAAACGTTATTTTTTAAACTTAAAAACGTTATTTATACTGACTAAAGGTTTATTTAAAGAAACTGTTTTCATAAGCTAAAAACTTAAATTCAGTACAAAAAACAGTTTACGAGTATAATACGAGTATTGTACGTGCATATTTGTATCAGGCGATGCAACTGCACGTAAACGCTAATATCATGTTTTCTTTTTGCAAAGCTTACATAATAACGAAATTTATTTAGCTAGAGCGTCTAAAACCAGCATTTATTGGACTGAAAACCGAGATATTGCCTCTAATGTAAATAAAATTTACACAGTCTACTACTTATTTACGCAAGTTGTATAATATTTGATAAAATTTTACAGCTATACTGTAAAATGTTTAGAATTATTGACTCAAGTCATTATGTCATCACTAATACTAAGTGTATATAGTATTTATGTTCAATATCCGAAAATTATTGTTTGAAAGTTTATCACACATCAAGCAGTGTATGCACGATGAATGTACAACAACATACAACACCATGTTCTTCCACCATTTCTTACTCTTTTTATTTCCGTCAAAATTTTTAGAAGAGCAGACACATAAACAATTCTCTCCACCAAATGACACATAATATCTTCGTTTTTGTAAATTAACTATTCAAATTTGTTATCTTTTTATACAATTACGAAACTATTGTATAAGACTTTCCTAGGCTGATGACATTCCACAAATAATTTTAAAATAATTTATGTTAACGCAATCATTTAAATTATGATAATGTAAAATGGGTACATTTATTAGGTTGGCTATGTACTTATTTCAAGACTACAAAAGCCACAGTGGATACTAAAGTGCTTAAACCTAAATGCCTAGACTTAATTAAAAATTAATTTAATTTACGCCCAAAATATTTTTATTTCTCTGTAGTATCGGCGGGACAAATCTCTTTAAATTTACTACTAATACTATACATTTAAACTGATATCAACAAATACCACTTTCATATAAATATATGAACTTACAAACACATTCACTTTTAGAGGTAATGCTCGTGACGGAAGTCAATACACACGGGATGTTGGAGTTTATTTATTTAAGTTTATTTATCCACGGATAAAGAGTACATATTTATAGTTTTTGTACATAAAAAAATACAACAACATCAATAAAGTAGCCAGAAGAAACTATCAGTAAAGAAATATTAGGACACTTCGTTCCTCAATTTCCGCATAATTTCCAAGATATGTTAGATATTAATTCAATTGAACCTAGAAATAGAAACTAACGGAATAGCGTTTTCCATCAGACACTGTGGCAGTGTAAAAACCTGTTTTAAATTAAAACAGGTAGAGAATAGAGTGCTTTGTCACTTCTTCTTCGTTTTCGTCTACATATTATTGATTGTATTTAACAACAATTATATTTTATATATAATTGTTCTAAACTATTCGAATAATAATGCTATTTATTTAAATAGTTTAGATGTAAATATTTGTAAAAGTTGATTAATTAAAAATACTTCGTACAGGAAATAATCGACTGTGTTCGAGTACAGACGAGAAGTGTAGGTAAAGATATTTGGTCGACCATTCTAGTGCTGAAAAAGAACTATAAGCAATCGCACTGCAGCTGTCGATATTTGATTTATTTTCAGTGCCAACAAATGAAATTGAAGAAAAACCTGAATTGTTTCAGTATCCTCTGTATCTTGTGTATTGACCATAACATATCAAATTTTTATCATGATAATTTGACGACGATATAAGCTAGCATTATATATGTACATACATACGTTCTAACAATATGTATCTATATAGAAGCTCCTTGTCTTCAATTTCAATTCTGTACGAAATGATCTTTAACCTTAGTTCAATTGGCAAATGTTATAAATATACCTTCCTACTGTTAAAAATTTACAAACTAGATTTTAGTCACTACGTTAAACAAACATATTATAGATACTAGCCATCTTAGCACTTTACGGAGATCACTGTAGATGACTGATCACTCTGTACAACTAGTTTGTTTGTTATGTATATGAAATCCTGTTAAAGCATGCAAAGGCGGTTTTCTAAGCGTTTCTAGTGCTCTTGCAATGGTTAAAATATCTTTCTTTTAACACAGTCAATAAACAATTTAAATAAATAAAAAAGCAATTGAAATATTTTTATTTCGCAACCAGTCACGTAATATCTCTTTAGTGCACATTTAGAGCGTAAATATATGTGTATTGTTGTGTATGTATCATTTAATTATCTTAGGAGGTAGAGCTAAGTAAAACTATTTATTCAACGGTTGTAGATTCAAACTCCTACTTGACTGAATTATTTAATTTCATCGCACGGGTAAGAAGACAAACTCTCATAGACTCATATCTTGGGATTAGGATGAAAGTAGGAAATACGAAATGTTAATACTAGTTTCCCACTGGTAACTGCTAAATGCGGCATACAGCATGACGATAAAATGTTATATTTAAAATGAGTTTTCGTGCTCAAAGCAACGAATAGCTTTATCCCAATAAACTTCATATTACGAAGGTTGACTGTCGCGTTTGTAGCGCGTGGCTGCAACCATAAAGCACAGAGGCAGTACATTGTGTGAGTCTGTGTCACCTTATTGCCTAGTAAAATACAAGCGACCAGACCATAGCACATAACGGTGTTCGATTCTAAAATGTAAAAGCAAATTGCTTGAACTACTACAGAAGTTTTATTTTGTATAGTTATTACATATAAAATTATTATATGAGACATGTTTGACTGTACCATGGCTTATGATTTCAATATCACTCGATTCACACTAAAATACCTCATGTTAAGACGCACCATTCTACACTTCCGAACAGTTTTGAATTTGTTGCCTGTTGAGTGTCGGAACTCAACGCCACGTTGTTTCCATACGAGACCGAGTTTATATATTAAGTTAAAACTTTTATTAGAACCAATAAAGACCAAGCGCTGTGCTAAAATTCACTGTAGCAATGAAAAGCGTAATATTGAACAGTTTCAGCTTTATGGGAGACATTTCGAAGTAGTTTAAATGAAAATCCGAGATAAGAAGATTTATTGAAAACACAAATGCAAGTAACTGTCTGATGCAGACTGCAGCTCTGATACATACTCGGTTGAATTATTATGAAAAATGCTGATATAGGGAATCGTTTCAGTTTTACAAGTTTTAGGGTTCCGTACAAAAATAAAAAAAAACAGAACCCTTATAGAATCACTCGTGTTCCTGTCCGTCCGTCTGTCATAGTCAATTTTCTCTGAATCTACTAGACCGAATCAGGTGAAATTTGGCAGGATGGTGTAATGCTCTGACCCGAACACAGACGTGTAACGTAAAAAATATTTTTTTGAAATAAGGGTAATTTTCGGGGGATAAATTAGGTGATTAAAAAAATTTTGTGAAACTTACTGTGAACACTTACATATATCAAATGAAAGGGTTTGTTATCAGGATCTCGAATATATTTTTTTTAATTTTTTAAAATAAATAGTTTCGATGATATTCATAAAAAAAGCCGAAAATTGACCATTCCCTCCCCCTAATCTCCGAAACTACTGGGCCAAAAAATTTGAAAAAATTACTGAATATAGTTTATGGCTTGTAGATTACAGGAAAACCTATGAGGATTTCATAAATTGAAAATAAAATGTTTATTTTTTTATATATATATATATATATATATATATATATATATATATATATATATATATATATATATATATATATATATATATATATATATATATATATATATATATATATATATATATATATATATATATATATATATATATATATATATATATATATATATATATATATATATATATATATATATATATATATATATATATATATATATATATATATATATATATATATATATATATATATATATATATATATATATATATATATATATATATATATATATATATATATATATTATTACGAAGTTTAGACAAACAACTTCGAAGTTTGTCTCCAATAGATTCTCATTCACAAATCTGATTCCAAGACGTCATACTTATCAGTTGAAAACTTTGAAAGTATCTCAAGTTAGTTTTGCTCTAAAGATCTAACTCTATTGTGAGTAAAGAGGAACCGTCCCTTTGTCTTAGTTGACCCAATATCTGCCAGTAGTTCCAGTTTACCCACTTTACGTTTGAAGTAACGTAGTTAAAATACAATGAAGCAGATTACATCAAAAGGCGTAAAATATTTCATTGTATACAAGTTTCAGTAAGAAATTGTTTTTAATAATTTAAGTATAAATGATATGGATACATCTCGATTAATATGAATTTTTTTACTAAAGCTTCAACCTCAAGTCTGCTAATAAAAGATAAGCAAGGAGAATTTTATTGTTTGTAAGCATACATTTATATTTCAACAACAAGATTTAAAGTGTCATTTTAAGCTTCTTCACTTCACTTCGCTTCACTGTATTCCATATACAGCAACGTTGCAGGAGAAAACCTAGTGTTCTCCACTCCTCATCGTTCTCCACTTTGTCGTAAAAATCGAAATAACTATAGAACAGCACATAGCTTAGTAGCTCGGAACATTAAATAATATATTAGAAGCTCGTCATCAAACCAGTTCAAATTGTTATACTTTATATATAGTAAAAAAACCTTTAACTCACATTTACCTTTCTGTATCCACAAGCGCTGGAATGCCCACTCTGGACAAATAAATAAAGAGTGGCATCTTAACTAGTTGAATATTATTTTTTAATTATGGAAATTCATTTGGACATTGCTTCGGAAATAAAACATGCCTATTTAATATTCATTAAGTTTACGTTTTATTGACATTCAGTTTTATAATTTAAGGTTATATATTATGTTTTATTCGATTTTAATTTTTGTATGGTTTTTCCAATTTGAATAAATATAATTTAGAACGCACTCAGACGGTTAGAGCACGTTGAGAGGATGGGTAATGAAAGAATGGTAATATGACTGAAGAGGCTGGTCACAGTGGACGACTCGTAAGAGGTAAGTCTCTGCTACAAATAAATCGTAAAATTTGAAAGTATGCTTAAAAAGCTTAATTTATTATTTTTGCATGAACTGTTGGTCAAAACATTAAAATTAATGAACTGTAGTAAGATAATTTTGTGTGTTATCAGATATATTAAAATTAATCAGATTTATAAGTATTTTGTGCCTTTTGTTACTGTTTTACTTCAGTACTTTTTCACGTTAGTATACAAATGAGCCATCATGGCACATTGGACAATGATGGTTAACTTTAAAAAAATATTTTTATTTCATCATCATCACTTTGGAAAGTTGAAGTGCGGTGTTAAGTTTAAGTAAGGTTTCTAAAAAAAGACAATAAATTATATATCATTAAAGATTAATTCATGGTGACAAACGGCACTACTAGATTTTTAAAACACCATACCAATACCAAATTGGCCAAATCGAATCAAGTGACGAATCTTATAATCAATCCTACTGCTGTAAATAACAAACGTTAAAGATAATAATTTTAATATTGTCTTTGTTATTTTATCTATAAGTTAACTTTTGTGAATTTCGTTTTTTTATGTAACGCGTTTAAATATCTTTTCTTATTCTTTTTCTTTCTCACCATAGTATCTGTCGCTTTATTTTCTACATACAAACTTGTCAGTCGTCCTTCTTCCGACATTCTTTATACGACATTATATTGTATCAGCCGGTAAAACTGCACGTAAACGCTAATATCATATTTTCTCTGTGCAAAGCTTACATAATAACAAAATATATTTAGCTAAAGCGTCTAAAGCCAGCATTTATTGGATGAAAACCGAGATCTTGCCTCTAGTGTAAATATTATTTACAATATATAATTTGTACAAATACGTAGTAGACTACTACGTATTTGCACAAATTATATAATATATTGTTTAATAAAACTTTACACGCTGTAAAGTAAAATGTTTACAATAATTGACTCAAGTCATTATATCATCTTGTGCATACAAAGTGTTATATACAGTATTTATATTCAATACCCTAAAACTATTTTTTGATATTTTATGCTAGATCAAGCAATATAGGCACGATGAACCTTAAATAATCATAAAACGTCGTTATTCCGCCCTTTTCTAACTTATTTTCTGTCAAAATTTTCACTAGAGCCAAGTAATAAAATAATTATCTCCACCAAATGACACATAACATCTTAATTTTTATCAATGAAGTATTCATATTTGTTATAATGTAATATTCATATCCTTTTATGCACAAATGTATAATTACTACAATCCGGTGATAGACTTTCATCGTCTGGTGGTTTTATTTGAATTCAAAAAGATTCGGAAAAGACGCAGTGCCCTCTCTATTTATAAATGAGAACTATTAAAGTCCGATGGCGTCTTCTTATTTAATACGCCATCTTTTAAAATGCTTTCTGAGTCAACTAATAACCAATGTAATGTATTTATAAACAAATTGTGCTGACCCCAGTCAAAGTGCGGCTTTGTAATGCGAAAATAATCCGAAAACTGAGTGTCAGAAAAATATATTCTCTTTATATATCCTGTAGAGTATTATGTATACACTATAGAGGCCTTCAATTATAATGTGGTCGTATGTACATATTACTCATCTTTTAACCACTGCTATTATTTCGGAAACAGCTTCATTTATCTTTTCTTATGGCAAAATGATAAGAAAATATTAAAACATTCCTATCTTGTACTAAACCTACTTTTTGATACCGAAAATGAGCTATGTATATGCAATCATTTAAAATGTGATGCTATATTTATTAGATTGGCTATATATGTACGTAAAGAAAACATATAAAAATTTGAACGCAGCGAGACTCGAAACCACGCCCTCTTGCGAACCGTGCAAGCGCTCTCACCGCTGAGCTATGCGTACTTCAATACGCGGCGTCGAAATTCTTATATGCTTATTTCGTTGTTAGCATCTCTGTAAGTAGATTTTTACAAATTTCCGCTACTCAAAGACCATTACAAAGAACAATCGTTTGGCGAGAGAGAATGCTGCTTTTATTAAATATTTTTGTGATTTTTAAAGTGCTAATCCACATTGAGAATAGAAAAAATACTTAAAGAAAACATATAAAAATTTAAACGGAGCGGGACTCGAACCCGCGCCCTCTTGCTAACTGTGCAAGCGCTCTCACCGCTGAGCTATGCGTTCTTCTTCACGCTGCGACGAAATTCTTATATACTAACAACGAAATAAGTTGTATAAAGCATATATTCGGTTTAAAGCAAACATTATTAAGCATTAGATGAAATATATAGCTTCTTTATCATAATAATGAATACATATATTATATATACATCACAATAATATATACATAAACTGCTACGATGATCAAATATAATTAGTTTTACTAATAATATGGTTCAAGCGGATGAAGCCACGGGTCGTTACTAGTTAATAATAAACATAAATAATAGAAAAACATAACATTATTATAATAGTGTTAGAAATTAATAATGTTATCTTGACGACGCAGTGCTGTCACTTTAAACACCATTTCGTATGAACAAGGTTCAGGTGAAGATAATGTACCTTACTGCATAGTTCTGAAGGCATTTTAAGTTTTGTTACTTTAGTGTGTATATGTGTTTATACACTTGTAATGTATAATGTGTTTAGAAAAATATTTCTTTAAAGACCAACGCAAAGATTGTAAAACCAGACCTTGTAGACGGCAGAACTGGTTAAGGGCTCAGTCTCGACTCAGACTCAAATATTATTATTATTAGATAGCGGAGAATAGAGTGTTTCGTCACTTCTTCTTTTTCGTCTATTTTATTGGTTGTAATAATTTACATTGTTGTTAAAATAATAATTATATACTCTATCATGAAATTATATTTCTACAATTTATTGAATATACTTTACAATTTATTTGAATTGTTTTGATGTAAGCATTTTTTTTTTCTTTTTTTTTATTTTTTAGCTTCACGCTTTATCCCACACATGGCGGGGTAGGCAGAGGGAACTGCAGGAACCATATGAACCTAGTGTTAAGACACTCCGTTGCTACAGTCCCTGCTTTTTTCCGTCCGTGCTTTTTGTATGCATTTGTAAAGGTTGCTAATTTAGAAATATATTTTACAGGAAGTAATCGATTACGTACGAGTATAGATGAGAAAATATAGATGTTTGGCCGACCATCCAAAAGAGGACTTTATATAATCGCGCTGCAGCTGTCGATATTTGATTTATTTTCAGTGCCAATAATTAAAATTGAAGAGACACCTGCAATACCTTATTCCACACTGTACCTGCCGCGTTTTTCATATCAAATCAACGATTCTTATTATTATAATTTGACGACGATATAAGCTACTACTACATATATGTATATATCATCTTCAATTAAATGTAAATAATAAAACACCATATTTGTTTACGAAATGGTTATTTCAATTACCAAATGTTTCTATTGTTAAAAAGTTACTATTGTTAAAAATTAGATTTTAGTCACTTACGCTAAACAAACTTATTATAGTTGCCATCTTAGCACTTTACGGAACATTGCTATTCATAATTAGGGGATCTCATACTGTACAAACTACCAGAAAGTTATCAGTTCCGAATCCAGTTAAAGGATGGAAAGATAGATTTTTAAATGTTTTATTGTACTTTTGAAAAATATTATGCACTTTTGAATTGAAATATTTTTCTTTTAGCGCAGAATAAAATTTTAATAAAAAAATATATAAAATATATTTATTTTCCGGTTCAGTAATATGAATTTCGGTGTTGAGTTTCGCAATCGATCGTAGCGTGTGTCTTTATTATTTAAGTATAAAATTAGAAAAATACATGTATATATTATCTACCTATCTAAGGAGGTAAAACCAAGTCTGCCTGTATACATTATGGTCGTAGGTTCGATATCCACTTGAGTAAATCATTTCGTTTCATTGCTCTGGTAAGAAGACAACATCTCAAAGGCTCTTCGAAATTAGAATGAAAGTGGGGAACACGAAATGTTAACACTAGATTCCCTATTTTTATCCTGCTAAATATGGGATACAGCCCAAAGATAAAATATTATATTTAAAATGAGCTTTCGTGCTTAAAGCAATGAATAGCTTTAGCCCAATAAGCTTCATATTCCGAAGCTTGACTGTCGCGGGTGTAGCGCGTGGCTGCAACCATAAAGCACAGAGGCAGTACATTGTGTGAGTCTGTGTCACCTTATTGCCTCGTTAAATACGAGCGACCAGACCATAGCACATAACGGTGTTCGATACTAAAATGTAGAAGCAAATTGCTTGAACTGTTACAGAAGTTTTAAATTGTTTTTTTTTTTTTCAAAAACTAAGACCACAAATATACATATATAAGTTTTATAATAATAAATTTATTATTATAATTATTTAAAAAAAATGTTATTTTTTTAGTTTAACAGAACGTTAACCTTATATTATTATTTTGTCGTCCGTCCATAGTACAGACATGTTCGACTGTACTGTATTACTTACCCAGTGTTAAGACATCCCATACCCCACTTTCCGTCCAATTTTCAAATCTTTGCGTGTGTGTATATATATATATATATATATATATATATATATATATATATATATATATATATATATATATATATATATATATATATATATATATATATATATATATATATATATATATATATATATATATATATATATATATATATATATATATATATATAAATATATATATATATATATATATATATATATATATATATATATATATATATATATATATATATATATATATATATATATATATATATATATATATATATATATATATATATATATATATATATATATATATATATTTACCTTCACGTTTTATCCCGTATATAGTAGAGTAGGCAGAGGGAACCGAAGGAACCGTAGGAACCTAGTGTTGAGACAATCCGTTCCCCACTTTCCGCCATTTCAAGGCATTGTATATTGAGTGGCGAAACCCAACTACCTAACCTAACTCATCTTGCTTAGTTGTCCCAGCGAAAAATATGGAAATAAAAAAATCCATCTTCCCTGAGTGGGAATAGATAACAAATTGGCACGTTTACAGGTAGGTACCCAACGACGGTCAACACTTTCATCCACATCAAATATTTTATTTATTTTTTAATCTCTACTCACTATCACAGACTTTACATAACTATTAATTTACATATCTCAAACTGCTTCGAAGTTTGTCTCCAACACATTCTTATTCACAAATCTAGTTCCAAGACGTCATACTTATCGGTTAAAAACTTTGAAAGTATTTCAAGTTAGTTTTGCTCTAAAGATCTAACCCTATTGTGAGAAAAGAGGAACCGCCCCTTCGTCTTAGTTGACCCATTATCTCCCAGTAGTTCCAGTTTACCTACTTGACGTTTAAAGTACCCGTAGTTATAATACAATGAAGCAGATTACATCAAAGGATTTACTAATAAATACTAGTTTTCTTAATATTTTTTTAATAAAAGTAATCAATAAGTATTTCGATCTTACAAACGAAGTGATCAGTAATAGGTTTAGAGCTAGCTTATATGCGGTCTGGAACTATCACAAATTCATTTCTAGAACGCACTTCGAAGGCGGCTTTGGTAGAATTATTTAAAATTTGGTTAGGTAGTGGGAGGAGCTTCGACAGTGAAGGTTAGTGTTAATGCATTTTAAAGGGGCCCCTTTAAACCTACACTTGGGTCGCAAGTCCCAAGCGCTGCTCGGAGCTCCTCTTCCAACAACACGATGGGCCCGGCACCCGCACGGTGAATCCATGGAACGTTAAGTTGTTTCTTCCTAAGTACAAATAATATAACTTATTTTTAGCAAAACATTATCAAAAAGCGTAAATTTTTAATACGTACTACGTTTTATTTCTTTTAGCTTCACGCTTTATCTCGCACATGGCAGGGTAGGCAGAGGGAACTGCAGGAACCGTAGGAACTTAGTGTTAGGACACTCCGTTGCTTAGTACCTGCTTTCTCCGTCCCAGCTTTCCGCCGTTTTTGAGGCATTGCGTGTTGAGTTGCGGAACTCAACGCCGCGCGTTGCCTAGTTTCTAGAGCGAAGAAAATGGAAATAGAAAAATAAATCTTCCCCGAGTGGGAATCGAACCCACAAACTGTACGCGTTTACAGGCAGACGCCACGCCTCTGCGCCACGACGGTCCGCAAACGTACGTACTACGTACTACTATTCTTAATAAATTGTTTTTATTGGTTTTAAGTATACATAATACGGATTCGTCGCGATTAATTTGACTTTGTTACTATTGTTGGTAGTTTTAACCTCATGTCTGCTTATAAAACATAAGTTAGGAGAATTTAACGACTAGGCACTGCTTTGCTCTGCTTCCAGATCGTTATAGAGACAACTGATAGAAATGAGCTTTTTATTTATTTATATGCAGATTGTATGTATTTTATCGTTTGTAAACACCCATTCATATATCAATAAATAGACAATATCAAGAAATAATAGAATAGATTTGTCACATTTTTTTAGCTTCTTCGTTACGCTTCACTATAATCCACTTATAGCAAGGTAGGTAGGAAGAAACTTGGTTCTTGACTTAGCCATCCCAAAAAATCTACATAGCTCTATGAGAACGCAAAGCTTAGTGGCTCGAGATATTAGACTATATACTAGAGGCGTATTATCATTATCAATCCGATTTAATACACCCAAATATCTTTCTGTACCCACAAGCGCTGGAATGCCCATTCTGGACAAATAAATACAGAGTGCCTTTTAACTAGTTAAATATTATTTTATTATTAATGAAATTTGAAATTAAAACATGTCTGTTTCATATTCATTAAATCTACGTTTTACAGACATTCAGTTTAATGATTTAAGTTTGTATTTTAATTTTATTCAATTTTAATGTTTGTAGGATTTTTCCCACTTTGAACAAAAATAACGTAGAACGTATTCAGATGGTTAGGGCACGTAAATATATTCAGTAATGATCATCATATGATCGTTTAGCTACTGCTGGCCGTAAGCCTTCCCCAAGGACGACCTACTCCATGACGATCAGTCAATTACAGCTATAACGTAAATACCGTACATAATTTATGAACCCAAAGCAATACAATTAATTACATATAGATTCTATTTTAGTTTGGTATTAATTAGGAGTGTCTTTATATCCAAACAAACAACTGTTTTATTGACAATTTGGATACTAACTAAGGCATTCACCAAATCATTACTTTTGTTATAATACTGATTGTTATTTTAAGTAACAAGTGTTAAGTTCTTTAATTTTGTTGATTATTTGATAAACTGTATTTGTTAGAATTTAGATTTTTTTGTGAACTTTTAATAATCAGAATCAAAGTTGTAGTAAAACATTTTTATTCAAAATAAGAAGACTAATGCATACTTTGCAATGCATTTGCGTGTAACGACGGTTGTAGGTTAGATTTCTATTAGAAAGCAATGTTTTATTTTATACTATAAAAAATGAAAAATATTATCACCGGCTCACAAACATTATTGAAAACATTGAAAATCTTTTAGTATCAGACTCTCGTTTTTGTACTCCCGAGCAATCTAACGAATACTTTAAATTTGACTCTGGGCTGAAAGTCTTACATGCTAACATACGAAGCCTGTGTTGCAATTTTGATTCCCTTTTGATTTTATTACAAAGATTTAGTTACAAAATTGATGTTCTCGTTTTGTCTGAATGTTGGTTGAGCAAAGTTGTAGTAATACCTAACATTCCTAATTATAATTCGTTTAAATCAAGCCATTGTAACCAAAATGATGGAATTGTAGTATATATTAGAGATCACTTAATTTATGACGTGATAGAACCTGATTTCAATGAGGGCAACTGTTTATTGATCAAATTCTCCAAGAATATTGCCCTCATTGCTCTATATAGATCACCATCGTACATAAATATCACATCTTTTGTGAATAGCTTGGATAATACTTTAAACTCAGTAGCTAATTTTAGAACAAAAATCATTATAGGGGATCTAAACATTAACATTGGTCACATGTCAAAGGATACACGAGCAGATGAGTACTTGAATCTTTGTGCTATGCACGGTCTGATGCCAGGACATCTATTTCCTACCAGAAACGATAATTGCCTTGATCATATAATGCTTAAATCTGACAAATCCGCACATTCTTTCGTCTTGGATACCCTTTTTACTGATCACTATCCCGTATTAATTTGTTGCGATCTTCACGTTAAGCGAATAGCAGCCACTCAATCATATTCTTATATTGATAAAGCTGCCATTGTTACAGCCCTTAAAAAGATTGATTTTACAAATATAATAACATCCAATGACCCTGAAGACTCAGCAAACAAATTAGTTTCAATCTTATCCTCAACTATAAATCAGCATACTCATAAAATATCAGTTTCTAGCAAAAAACGAATATTAAAACCGTGGATTACACCTGGACTCCTACGCTGCATTAGAAACCGCGATAAGCTCTATAGAAATTCCAAAAAACATCCAAATAACCTAGTTTTAATAACTACTTACCATCGCTACAGGAATTTTTGTAATAATTTACTGAAGAAAATAAAAACAAATTATGAAAAAAATGAATTTTTAAAGGCTAAGAAAGATGGGAAAAAGACGTGGAATCTCATTAAAAAATTCGGCAATATACCTGAAAAAAAAACAAACATATCGAGTATTTTGCTAAAAACAGCTAGTGACCCAATATTAGCGGTTAATAGCATTAATAACTTTTTTGCCAATATAGGTAAGGACATTGCCTCTACGGTAACTCAACCAAATGTTAAGTTTAAGGAATATATGATACGAGACTCCCATTTCAACTTAACTTCGATGGCAATTAATAGCACTGATGAGTCAGAAATCAAGTCAGTTATCTGTCAACTTAAAAACAACAGCGCTGTTGGTTGGGATGGTGTTTCATCCTCTATCTTAAAAGCAGCCGCAGACGTCTTGACCCCTGTAATAACTAAGCTATTTAATATCTGCTTATCAAAGGGTGTGTTCCCAAGGGTGTTCAAAAGGGCTATTATTCATCCAATTTACAAAAATGGTTGTAAGGAATCAATTAACAATTACAGACCTATATCAGTACTGAGTTCCTTGTCCAAGGTTTTTGAAAAAGTTATTAATAAGCGGCTTGTTTCTTACTTGGAGAAATACAAACTAATAGAAAGTAATCAATATGGTTTTCAGGCCAACAGATCTACAGAAGATGCGGTTATGAATGTAGTAAATACCACAATACAACATATGGATAAAAAAACTAAAACTATTGGAATTTTTTTGGACCTATCAAAAGCTTTTGACACCGTTTCGGTTCCTCTCCTACTTTCTAAATTAGAAAAAATTGGCATCCGAGGTATGGCTTATGACCTCTTTCATAGCTACCTGAGCGATAGAACTCAAAATGTTGTCATAAATAATATTACAAGTACTGAGGAGAATATATCTTTCGGAGTTCCACAAGGTAGTGTTTTGGGACCTATTCTCTTCCTCATATATATAAATGACTTGTGTAGATTAAAAATCCCTAATTGCAAAATTATAGCTTACGCCGACGATACTGCTCTGATAATCTGCGGTCACACATGGGCAGACGCACGTAAGAATAGTGAAAAAGCATTATCCGTTATTATTAATTGGCTATCATGTAATTCTTTAACATTAAATGTTGAAAAAACTAAATACATCACCTTTTGTCATAAGTCCCAAGTACCTTGTGAGTCTTATTCAATTGCCGTACACAAATGTGACTTGGACCAGACTAACATTTGTGATTGCTGTCTAGTTGGTCGATCGCGTTCAGTAAAATATCTTGGTGTAACCTTGGATGAAAATCTCATGTGGACTGAACATATACATTTGATGGTATCCCGAATTAGGAAATTAGTATATATCTTTAAAAGACTTAGGTCAAGCGCAACTCAACCCACATTAAAAATTGTATATTTTTCCCTTGTCCAATCTTTATTGAAATATTGCATACCAGCGTGGGGTGGAGCATCAAAATGTGCAATCCTCCGTTTGGAGAGAGCTCAAAGATGTATTTTAAAGGTGATGACTCATAAGTCTATCCGTTTTCCAACTACAGATCTATACCAGGCTTGTAATGTACTAACTGTACGACAGTTGTTCATATTGTGTACAGTTATACGGAAGCATAGTAGTATTTCGTTCAACTACAATATCTTTGCATCTAAACGTAGATCTGATAAAGTTTGCCCTATTAAGCACCGACGTTTAGTGTCCTCAAATAGGCATTATCTATATTTAAGTTCTACTCTCTATAATATGGTTAACGAAAAACTATGTATTTATCCTCTTTCGCTCCAAAAGTGCAAGATTAAACTAAAAGATTGGCTCTTAACATTAAATTATGACGAGACGGAAAACCTTCTACTAACTACAATATGACACATAAATCCTTCTAAATTTCACGCTCATTTGCACACACACATACACACACACACACACACACACACACACACACACACACACACACACACATACACGCACACTCATATACTACTCTTATTAATAGTTTGTTTTTTATTTTTTACTTTAGGATTGTTATAATACATACTACTTTTGATTTCATTATAAATAATTTTTGTTTATATGTTTACAACGGTTAGTACTTTGTTATTGTGAAAAAAAAAACGCTTGTGAGGTGGGCGTTAATAGCTGTGCCACAGTTTAATACTAATACGGCTATTATCGTACTAATTTTTTCTTGTATATTTACTAAATGTTGTTAATAAATAAATAAATAAATAAAATAAATAAATAAATAAATAAATAAATATTATTATTATAAAATTATTATAAATTATTATTATTAACGGAATATTTTTTTCTAATTTACAATTTACAAATATAAGGCCGAATATTTCTGACTTAACAATATTCAGTTAATTAAATAAATAACTGTTGTTTATAGGCACTTTTTTTAGTGGACTAAACTAATAGTAATTAATAATTAGATAGTGATTACTGATAAAGCGTTAAAACACAAATCTAAAGATTGGTTTTGAAAACTAATTAAGTTGACTGACGTACTAAAAAAATGGAGAAACCGAAAATCTTATAACCACTATTTTTTGTATTTTACGCATTTCTACACCTTACTACGTGACATATTATATGTACTTCCTTACTAGTCCTCAATCTGGTACCGCACTCACATCCTTCGTAAACGTTTTTCTATTCTTCATTTTCTTCGCTCTAGAAACCAGGGAAAGCGTGGCGTTGAGTTCCGCCACTCAACACGCAATGCCTCGAAAACGGCGAAAAGCGGGGACGCGTTCCCGCAGTTCCCTCTGCCTACTCTGCCAAGTGCAGGATAAAGCAAAAAAAACTACTTTATATTCGTACAAGTCTAAATATCCTGCATAAACTTAATTTTGTAGCTCCGACGCGCTGTTTCCTCTGCAATGGTCCCAAATTTACTTGGCAAATTGGCCAAATCGAATCAAGTGACGAATCTTATAACCAATGTACAGCAATAATATAACATCGAAGATAATGTTTTAATTATTATCATTATTTTGACTATAACTTTACTCCTGTATCTTTTGCTGTTTAAATTAAGCATAATACTAAGACTAAATTATATAAGTATGAAAATCCTATTATAATTCTCATATATCATATATTTGTTTGAACACTCCATTATGGATAAGAACATTGCCTTCATACACAAAAAATGAAGTGTATACATATGTAGATGTTTGGTTGATCATTCTAGTGTCAGAAGAGAACTTAAGCAATCGCACTGCAGCTGTCGATATTTAATTTATTTTCTGTGCCAATAAATGAATTTGAAGAGAAACCTGAAGTGTTTTATTATCCTTGTACCTACTATGTTTATCAAAACATATAATTACCATAATTTGACGACTAAGTTAGTAATATATGTATATGTAAAATATATGTCTATAATTAAGCTCTTTGTTTTCAACTTAAAGTAAATAATAAATCATTACGAAACAATCCTTAAGCTTATTGCAAATGTTACAAATACCTAACTACTGTTAAAAATTTACGATTTAAGTTTTCGTCATTTACATTAAAGAAACATATTATATATTTCATTAGAGCACTTCACGGAAGATTACTGTCGGTGATGATGTTCGAAATTCACTTAAAGCACGCAAAGGTGGTTTTTTAAGCGTTTTTAGTACTCTTGAAAAATACTAAGCTCCTTCTGATTGAAATAATTTTATTTTAACGTTGTCATGTTAAAATTATAAATTAAATAGTCATGAAATATTTCATTTTTCCGGTTTAGTGAAATAAATTTCTGTTTCGAGTTTTGCAACCTGATCGATCGTAATGTTTGGTTTTATACTTTTAGCGAAAAATGAAAGAACAAAGGCGGAGGTGTATGATCTATTGTGTATATCTATCTAAACGACGGTCGTAGGTTCGATTTCCACTGGAGTGAATAATTTCATTTCATCGCTATGGTGAGAAGACAAAATATCAAAGACTCATGTAACAAAAATTTGGATGAAAATAGGGAGCACGAAATGTTAATACTAGGTTCCCTCTGTCTATCCTGCTATATTATTATTTCTTCAGGGTGTATCCCTGATACAGCCTGAAGAAATATAATATTTTAAAATGAGCTTTTGTGCTTTAAATAACGAATAGCTTTAGCCCAATAAGCTTCATATTCCGAATGTCGACTGCCGAGGGTGTAGCGCTCGGCTGCAACCATAAAGCACAGAGGCAGTACATTGTGTGAGTCTGTGTCACCTTATTGCCTCGTAAAATACGAGCGACCAGACCGTAGCGCATAACGGTGTTCGATACTAAAATGTAGAAGCTTTGCTTTGCTTGAACTGTTACAGAAGTTTTAAATTGTTTTATTCTGTATAGTTTATTTAAAAACATAGTAACAGAAATATACATTCAAAAATTTTACATGAGATATGTTCGATTGTACCATGGCTTACGATTCGATTATCACCCGATACACACTAAAATACCTAGTGTTTAGACACACCATTCCCCACTTCCAACCAGTTTTGAATTCGTTGCCTGTTGAGTGTCGGAATTCAACGCCACATTTCCATAAAAGAATTTATAAATTTTATATTCAAAAATATAATTTTTAATATAATTTTTATTAAGTTTAAACATTTATTAGAACCAATAAAACAAAGCGCTGCGTTAAAAATCGCCGTAGAACTGAATTTCATCTTTAGGGAAACATTTCGAAGTAGTTAAAATGAAAATCCGAGATAAGAAGATTTATTGAAAACACAAATGCAAGTAACTGTCTGATGCAGACTGCAGCTCTGATACATACTCGGTTGAATTATTATGAAAAATGCTGGTACAGCGAATCATTTCAGTTTTACGATTTTTTTATTAATGTAGGGTTTTTGTAACATAATGAACTAATATACATACAAATAAAATTATTTCATATGGTTTATTTGTATATAATATACAATTTTTTAGCTCTACGCTTTATCCTGTACATAGTAGAGTAGGCAGAGGGGACCGAAGGAACCGTAGGAACCTAATGCTAAGACAATACGTTCTCCGTCCAAATCCGTATTGAGTGGCGAAACTTAACACCAAGCTTTGCTTGGAAAAACATGGAAAAATCCATCTTGCCCGAGTAGGAATAGAACTTACAAATTGTCACGTTTACAGGCAGACCCTACGCAACGACAGTCAACATTTTCATCCTCATCAAATATTTTTTTTATTTTTTAATTTCCGCAGACTATCATAAAGTTTGACAACTATTAATTTACATATTTCTAAGTACTTTGAAGTTTGTCGGAGTTATCTCCAACAGAACTTGGAATTAGATTTGTGAATGAGAATTCACAAATCTAATTCCAAGACATCATACTTATCAGTTGAAAACTTTGAAAGTATCTAAAGTTAGTTTTGCTCTAAAGATCTAACCCTATTGTGCGTAAAGAGGAACCGTCCCTTTGTCTTAGTTGACCCAATATCTGCCAGTAGTTCCAGTTTACCCACTTTACGTTTGAAGTACCCGTAAATAACACAATGAAGCAGACTATATCAAAAGGCATAAGAATTTTCAATATGTACTAATTATCTTAATAAATCTTTTATAATGATTTTAAGTAAAAAGAATAGGGATACGTCTTAAATTATTATTTTTAACTTCTACGTCTAGCTTCGCTTCATTGATTCGTCAAAAAGTCGTAATTTTTAATTGAACAACTACTTTTCTTAGTAAATTATTTTTAATAATTTGAATTATAAATAATATGGATATGTTTTGATTAATATGAAAATATTATTATCAAGTCGGCTAATAAAAGACAGACAAGAAGAATTTAATTGTTTGTTACTCATTACTCATTCATATTTCAATAAGAACATTTTAAGTATTCTTTAAAGTTTCTTCGCTTCGCTTCACTGTGCTCCACACATAACAGCATCGGCAGGGGAAAACCTTGTGTTCTCCACTTCCCCGCGTTCTCCACTTCAATATAAAAATCGACGTAATTCTAAAAGGACACATAGCTTAGTGATTTAAGATATTGGACAAAAGCTTAGAAGCTCACCATCAAGCTAGATGAAATTGTTTTACTTTATTATATATATATATATATATATATATATATATATATATATATATATATATATATATATATATATATATATATATATATATATATATATATATATATATATATATATATATATATATATATATATATATATATATATATATATATATATATATATATATATATATATATATATATATATATATATATATATATATATAAAAAACACAAATATATTTTTGCATCCACAAGCGCTGGAATGCCCACTCTGGACAAGTAAATACAGAGTGCCTTTTAACTAGTTAAATATTATTTTTTAATTACGGAAATTCATTTGGACATTGCTTCGGAATTAAAACATGCCTATTTAATATTCATTTAATTTACGTTTTACTGACATTCAGTTTGATGATTTAAGCTTGTGTTTTATATTTTATTCGATTTTAATGTAGAACTTATTCACGTGGTTAGGGCACGTAAATATGTTCAGCAATGAGCATCATATGATCGTTTACCTACTACCGTACATAAGCCTTCCCCAAGGATGACGATCGGTCAATTATAGCTACAACGTATATACCGTACATAAGTTATGAACTCAAAGCAATGCAATTAATTACATATAGATTCCGTTTTAATCTAGTATTAATTGGGCTTGGCTCACAACAACATACACAAACAACTGTTTAATGACAATTTGTATTCTAAGTCATTCACCGAATTATTATTTTAAATACACTAAGTATTAACACTTTTAAGTGCAAATAGTTTCCAGTGCTAGTAAGTAGTGTTATTTACTTTTGTTAGACTTAAAGGGTATTTTTAGGGTTCCGTACATAAATAAAAAAACGGAACCCTTATAGAATCACTCGCGTTCCTGTCCGTCCGTCTGTCACAGCCAATTTTCTCTGAATCTACTAGACGAAATCAGGTGAAATTTGGCAAGATGGTGTAATACCCTGACCCGAACACAGATGTGTAACGTAAAAAATATGTTTTTGAAATAAGGGTAATTTTCGGGGGATAAATTAGGTAATTTACAAAAAATTGGCGAACCTTACTATGTCATATACCAAATGAAAGGGCGTGCTATCAGGGTCTCGAATATATATTTTTAAATTTTTTAAAATAAATAGTTTCGATGATATTCACGAAAAAAGCCGAAAATTGACCATTCCCCTCCCCTAATCTCCGAAACTACTGGGCCGAAAATTTTGAAAAAATTACTGAATATAGTTTATGGCCTGTAGATTACAGGAAAACCTATAAGGATATCATAAATTGAAAATAAAATGGTAAATTCGATAAAAAATGTTTTTAGGGAAAAAACGTTTTCAGGGGAAATATTTCACTATATTGTGTACGGAACCCTTTCCACGCGAGTTCAACTCGCACTTGATAATTTATTTAAATTTAGAATTTCGAAATATGTGACTTTTGTCAAAATTGCACTTAAAGTTGTAATAAATTAAGTGAGTTATAAGTATGCATTTGCGTGTTAAAAATAGTTAAAAGTTACATTCCCACAAGAGCGGAATGATTTATTTTTGTTTTATACAAAAAAATACTACCACTATCTCACTAAAATACGTGCCTCAGACCTAGATAGAGAAATCAGAATGTGCGCAAGAATGTTGGCGGGATATTTTTTTAATTGATAACATACTCGTATATTTAGAAAACAACTGGTTAAATTAATTTTAAAGAAAAATATCGAAACACACGTTTCGACTAGAGCGTTTTCGGGCAGAAATTCTACGTAATTCTACTTCCATTACAGGCCGTTGCCTACATGCAACTGCCACGATTAACACGATATACGTACCCTCTTTTACAAGAGATTGTTAACAGTACATATTTAAGAATATACAATATTTTTAATTTAAACATATCAAGTAAATAAGATATGTAACAATCGTGTAAAGAAACTTTTTAACCGAAATAAACATTTATTGATTTTGATTTGATTTGAATAGTAATTGATAGTGATTACCTGTAAAGTGTTCAAAAAGTTATTCAATTTCAACAAAATACTAGGTATTGTATTGAATAAAAATTACTTTCCGACGTGGAAAAAGTGACTTATAATAAAATATACGTGATAAATCTAATTAATTAATTTTAGTTTAAAGTCAAGAAACCAAGGATCTTATTCCCACTAATATCTCTATTTTATGCATTTCTAAACGGTACATACTAAATGGTGCATTATAAGCACTTCCCAACTAGTCCCTACTAGTACCCAATCTGGAATCGAACTCACATCCTTACGCTAATATCTCTTAAAACTTGGCCACTGCGCCACAACAACCTGTATCTTGTTAATCTTATATAATAAACAAACACTTTAACCTATCTAAATATTTCTTCACGTAATTTTTACAAACACTACTTTATATTCGTATAAATCTAAATATCCTGTATAAACTTAGTTTCGTAGCTCCGACGCGCTGTTTACTTTGCAATGGTCCCAAATTTACTTGGCAAATTGGCCAAATCGAATCAAGTGATGAATCTTATAACCAATCCTAGTGCTTTAAATAATATATCAACGAAAAGTTTGAGGAAAGAGGTTATGAAGTCAAATGTTTAACATAACATATTATTTTTTTATAATTAGTTATTATAGTTAAACATATTATTTTATTATAATTTCGTTCTTTTGTCACTGTTTTTGATGTTTAAATATTTATGGATCTGTATTTTAAGTATGTGGGCGCTGAGGTTGCGTTGCAGATTTTTTTAACTTTAGCAGCTGCCAACGTTCTATCTTTTAATATTTTGCCTCTGTATTTTATAATTTATTTTTTGTTTTTATTGTTTTTAATATATACATATATATATATATACATATATATATATATATATATATATATATATATATATATATATATATATATATATATATATATATATATATATATATATATATATATATATATATATATATATATATATATATATATATATATATATATATATATATATATATATATATATATATATATATATATATATATATATATATATATATATATATATATATATATATATATATATATATATATATATATATATATATATATATATATATATATATATATAGCTCAAAATATGTACATTAAGTCGAATTCGTGAATAATCTACTAAATACCTTTTATCCTTAATCAGTTTCTAATGACTATCATTAATATTCCATAGATAAATGAAACGGCCCGCTAATATCGTTCTCCATGTTACGTAATATCATAATAGACATATAAATTCTAACATATATCATACGTCTAACATCATACATATATTACGTATTACGGGAACGAGAAGGGTGAGTTTTGACACTAGGCTACAGGTATCTACTGTAATATTTTTAGCATTTGTATATATATATACACACACACATATATATATATATATATATATATATATATATATATATATATATATATATATATATATATATATATATATATATATATATATATATATATATATATATATATATATATATATATATATATATATATATATATATATATATATATACATATATATCTATATGAATAATTAGCTTTTGAACATTAACTTGCCGTTCTATATAAATGCAGTACTTTGAGGTCACTGTTTTATTTACTTCAAACTTTTACTTCTTCTCGTAAAGGCTTGTGAAAGAACTTTCCATCTAATTCATCTATATTATCTAAATTACTTAATTTAAGGCTGCAATGTTTCAAATTGTTTCAAAAGGACCGCTTAATCCTTTTGCCTTAATTTGAACATTATAATCTAGGGGGTGGCTGTAATATTACTTTGAGTTAAAAGAATTCATTTATTAGATATTAAAATAATATCTAATTCTATTTATTTGAATTTGGTTGTAGAATTTTATTTATAATTACATATTTCGCTATTTAATTTAGTTCATCCGAGTTGGATAGAAACAAAAACAAATACTCTTCCTTATTATAGAAGACATAAACTCACAGCCATTTTAAAATCTAGAACCTTTTTTTAAAAAAAATATTTTTTATTTTAAACATACTTATGTTTTGGATTTCATCTCTCGTACTATAAAGTTTTCGTCGTCAAGTTCTTTGGAGGATTTAATTAATTTGTCAGAAGAAAGCTCTTATTACGATGTTGTACTTTTAGATTTCAGTAACAAAGAAGCATTCAATTTAAGTATTTTAGCAAGTAACAAGTAAATATATTCATTATTTAAATAAGTGATCTTGATATGTATGTATGTATGTATATATATTTTTAAAGAGGGGAGACTGGGTGATGTGTTAAGGTGTTATTGTGTAAGACACAAATAAACAAAAATATATATGAACGTGTATAAATTTAGACTAATTTATTTATTAAATTGCTGTAATGTATCAACAAAACGCACAGTTATTTGCATTTTATATAAGTTCACAACACAATATAGTTGAATGAATACAGTGCTTTAAATTATTAACTTAGTTTAAATGTGGTCTTTGTTGTAATTATGTTTATTATCACTTTGTTAATTCTAACATCCAGGTACAGTGTTTGTAAGTTATAAATAACTGTCACTTTTGACAGCTGCACATTGAGCTGTCAAGCTACTAACCAAAACATATTTCTGTTGAAACGCCATAACTAAAGAGAAGAAGAAGAAGAAGAAGAAGAATTTTCATATTAATTGAAATTTCTATAAAATATGTTGTAGTTAGCCGGAACCAATGTAAACTTAATTATTAAACTATTGTTGCGAGTATTTTATTAGAATGTGTCTGTCTGCCATTTCTTACACGAACTAATTTTAATATTTTAAATGAAAATGTTTTAATTAATTACATTTGTATTTTTATATATAAGAATATGTTAAAGAAGTCATTTAACAGACTGTTTTATTAAATACGGCAGGTCTCTCTCTCAGCCTGTATATACATAAAGGGGGTATTTGACAACGCGGCCTTTGTAAAAACTATCTATATTGGATTATTTTTTCCATTTCACTATATTTACACGTGTAAAGTGTAACTATGTAAGGCTTAAGGTAATCATGATTAAATACGAATGACGTAAATATCTCGTCCGTCACTTTTCAATCAAAAAATTAGCGAAAAAGAAAGAGATATATCTCTTTGCCGCTTTTATAGAATAGTGCACGTCTGCGTCATAATTAACAAATAACGTTACATTTTGTAACAATTATATAATTTTTATTTACTTTGCTAGAATAAAACCAATATTTTATTTTTGAAAATATAACTTGTTTTATAATTTTACTAAATTTATAATACTATGCTTTAAGGTCGCGAGTACGTCCAAAGCCTGTAAATAAAAGCCTACAAACCATTTTCATTTTATCGTAATAAGTCACTTCAATCTTCTTTTATGTTTTTCAATGAATAATAATTGCTGGCACTATTGTGAAAAGCCAGTACTGAATATTTGTTATTATTATAAAATATTGAATGGTAATGCACTGTATTATTTTATTTATCAATTTTAAACAGTTTAACATACATTGCGATATTTGGCAGAAATTGACTGTAGCCCTCAAGCGATCACTTAGCTGTTGCTAATCTGTGCATAAAATATAAATAAATAAAATTTTATTTTCTTTGCTTCTATGGAAACTTTTAAAAATATTATTTATTAAATATTATATATATTTAAAAATATTATATATTAATGAAATTAAGACTAAATTTATTATTTAATTCCAGATGCCTCTTAGACTATAACGAATGTGGCCAACCGCATCCTTTCCTGAGCTATCGCGATGTAAGCGGTTTCCTACAAGTGCATAGCAGATCTAGTAACGTCAGTAATGTGGTCCAAACAGATTTGAGCATTCAAACGATGATTAAGCCTTAGTTTATGTCTAATTGTACATGTAACCTACATTGTAAAATATATATTAAAAAAAGAAAAAACTAAGATGATTAATTCTATTAAATTATGCTATGTATGTACATATACTATATATATATATATATATATATATATATATATATATATATATATATATATATATATATATATATATATATATATATATATATATATATATATATATATATATATATATATATATATATATATATATATATATATATATATATATATATATATATATATATATATATATATATATATATATATATATATATATATATATATATATATATATATATATATATATATATATATATATATATATATATCTATATATATATATATATATATATATATATATATATATATATATATATATATATATATATATATATATATATATATATATATATATATATATATATATATATATATATATATATATATATATATATATATATATATATATATATATATATATATATATATATATATATATATATAAAGAAGAACCATAAAAAACTCTCTATAACAAATCTTCATAAAAAATCTTGATAAGATCTGTTGTTTTTATATTGTTCAAGCATTTTATATGATAAAAACAATGTAACAACTGACACTTCACTATTTAGAAATTATATCATAAAAAACTTTACATTAAAAATAGGTTGTACTTATTTGAATAATTAAACATTAAGTTCAATACTAAATAGTTTCGAAATAATAACATCATAAAATGTATATTGATTTGCGCCCATATATACATATATATGGTAAAAAAATGTGATACCGTCATGGCGCAGAGGCGCAACGTCAGTCGGGGAAGATGGATTTTTCTATTTCCATTTTCTTCGCTGTGGCAAACTAGGCAAAGCGCGGCGTTGAGTTCCGCCACTCAACACAGGGAGAAAAAGCAGGGACTAAGCAACTGAGTGTCTTAACACTAGGTTCCCACTATTCCTACAGTTCCTTCTGCCTACCCTGCTATGTGCGGGATAAAGCGTGAAGCTCAAAAAAAATATAGTAATTTTTTAAAATATAAGTCATTCGAGACACATTTCTTAAGATATATAAAGATCGTATATAAGGAATTTCTGGGTTAAAGCATTTATGTTTTACAGAGTCGAATTAAATATTGTTCTATGATCTTAGAATTGAAATAAGATAAAAAGCTATATCTACTACTGAAAACTTCAACATTCAGCATTATTATCTATACATATGTCTACTATGACGATATGAAGAAGTTATAGTGTATAAAAATATAATGTATGAAATTGTTTAAATCCGCAAAAAATAAAGCGCAGGTGTTACAACGCGGTTATAAAATTAATTTGGAAAGCGGGCACGTTTCATTTTATATCATTTAGAGGTGTCATAATCCACAGCCGCTTATAATATTTTTCAGTTAAAATTTTAAGTTTTTGCCAAATTTTGAAACTTTGTGTATTGAGATGCGGAACTAAAAGCTGCTTTTATATGTGAATATCGTAGATATGAAAAACCATCTTAAATTGGTATATTGTTAATGAATGTAACGAATTATGATTATTTTACAATAAGGCCGTTTTTTTACCGTGCTAGTTTTTTTTGGAACGTAATATAGTCAATTTTCCCCTATATAGACAGCTACGCTTTTCCACAAAATGTCTCGGAACGTTGTAAATGTTCTTTATCGTAATTCAACCGATCAATATTTGAAGTGTAGTGCCTTAACACTTGATTTCTTCTATCTAATCTGTGATACATTCTGATAAGTGTAAAATGTCTTAGTCAAGTAGGTAAGTAAATATTTTTTTTATTCACACTTTATCCTACACATACCTGGATAGGCAGAGGAAACTGCAGGATTTTATCTAGGGAACCTAGTGTTAAGACGCTCCGTTCCCTGCTTTCTAGCGTTTTATAGCATTGAGTAGCGGAACTTAACGCCGCTCTTTGCCTACTTGTCAGAGCAAAAGGAGTGGAAATGAAAAAATCTATCTTTCCCGAGTGGGAATCGAGCCTACAAACTTTTACAAAAGACGACGACGTCATTAGTATGATTGTAGAGTAGCCGAACTTATATAAAAATAAAAGTTTATTCGTACAAGGTGCGAAAGCTCCTATACAAAGCTTTTGAGCTTTAAAGTAAGATTACTGAATATCGTTTTAACTGGTTTAGTTGTTTAATGAGATGATCTGATGACTTTTTTAGTTGTTTGATGAGATGAAGAGATAGTCTTACTGAGATGTAGATATGGTAAAAGAGCCATCGATTTATGTATATGGAAATGATTTTGATTTTTACAAGGATCTATTATTGAAGGGTTCTGTATTAATTTTATAATTATAATAATGATTAATACAAGTTGTAAAGTTAATAAAAATGTTGTGCATTTATGAAATTAACTACTTGTATCAATTTGTAATGGATATTCTAAAAATTTTCAATTTCCGGATTTTTTTCTGTCTGTATGAAAAGTTAACTTCTTGCCAAATACGTGATACGTAAATGACGTCGAAATTTACCTCGACCTTAATTTGTCCACGAAAATTACCTTAAAAGTGTTGCTTACATAGCGAAGACTTTTAATAATTGTCTTTTATTTAAGCAAATATGTGAGGATAAGTTTCCTATAACATTTTGTGATTTCATAGTAATTACGCCTTAAATATTATATATACCTACAGTAAAACTCGCTAAAAACTATGTCAAAAACCATGAACTAAACAAGATTTATTTAGCGAGCATTATAAGCGGGTTTAACTAAAACCCGCTTAAAATGCCCGCCCGCCGCACTTAAAATATTTCATTAATAAAATATAAAATCACTACAATAAAGGATCAAAAGGCAAATTGTTAGTAAGTATATTACAATAAGTCTTTCAAAGCGTTTTAATTAATTTCATAAAATAAAAGCCTTGTACAAAAATAATTTTAGTAATAATCTATAGTGATCAAATTCCTCATTACGTTCGCTAAACAATTTATCAAGCGGCCGACGTGGCTGCCATATTGACATTTTATAACATACAGTAATAATTAGTTTTGATCAAACCATTCGAAGCTGTATAAACAGCTTATATATTATATAGATTATTAAATCCAACGCGCTTTTAAAATACTTTTTATAAAATTATACAGAAATGGCGTATTAAATTTTCTATTAAAATAAGCATCTATGATTTTTTTTTATTGAACGTTTGAATTCCGTGATTTCCGTATTTCCCATTTTGGTTATTTCCCAAATAAATCAGAATGAAGAATTTATTTAATATTACAATATAGTGTTAAATTAAAAAGTTAAATTAGGCAAAGTTAGATAGAAGGAACCTAGTGTTAAGGTACGTGGTTCCCTATTTAATTGTTAAATATATTGCGTATTGTGGCGGATCTCAACGCCGCGCTTTGTCTTGTTACCATAATATATATTAACCATTATATATATTATTTATTGCACTCAAAAAATACAATTGAGAAAAATAAAAATAGCGGGGACGGAGTAAGCAGGGACTTAAGCAACGGAGTGTCTTAACACTAAGTTTCCACGGTTCCTGCAGTTCCCTCTGCCTATCCTGCCATGTGCGGGATAAAGTGTGAAGCTAAAAAACTAAGTAAACTTTGTAGTCGGTTGGATTCCCCAAGTAATTATTTTGATCTTTAGCTCCAAAGCGGACTGAAAATGAATTAAGATAAAATAATTTGTTTATTTGGCCTCGTATCGTAATAAATTTGGGTATAGTTCCGTAGAAACACTACAAACAAAACAAAATGAACAGCATATTAACAAATAAGTTTTTGTATGAGTAATAAACTATAAATAAGATCTTTGTTAAACGGCAATTAATTAGTAAATCCTATTATAGTGTAAAGGATTACATTGATGATAAAACGGCATGGAATTAATGAATTGCTCATAAGTTAGGGTGACGTTTGTGAAGTGATCACAATAGGTTTAGGGAAACCTGGCTGAGTTTGTTGTGGGCTCTTCTCACCAGGCCGCGCTTGGAACCCTCGAAACCTTAGTTTTAAGTCATGGAGTGTGTAGGTTTCAGAGGGGCTCAATTCGATATTTACTATCAAATTGGGCTCCTTTGACACTCCTCCGTTCGCTCTATCTGACGTACACAAGTGATCATCTTATTGATTCTAAGTGGAAAATAAATAAATAAATAAATAAATATAATATATGCTAGGCTGAATACAATGTTAGTGTAATTCTGTGAAAATTGCGTAATAATTTTGTAAGTAATAAGAGACGGCTATGGATATGTCTAATTAATAATTCAATAAAAGCGTTTATATTGATTCTTTATTCTTTATATTTAATAAATATTACTATATTTCTTATGTTTCTTTTTTTAAGCTTAACTCCATGTTCCGCATGTAGCAAAATAGACAGAGGGAATTGTAAGCGCAGCAGGAACCTAGTGTTAAGACATTTGGTTCCACAATTTTCGCTTTTGGAGGCATTGCGTGTTGAATGGCATAACTTAACGCTGTGCTTTGCCAGAGTGAAAAAAATAGATATTTTTTATTTTTCCTCAAGTAAGAATAGAACCCACTAATCGTCATAATCTCAGGCAGACGCTGTGCTTCTACTTGAGAGTAACAGTGAAAAAAACTTTCAATTATCTAAGTATGAAGTAAGAACATATACTCTATACATTATTTAATGTATAATAATGTTAGTACGCTGTTAAGTTTATTATTATTGGTTTAAAATAAAAAAATATATTTATGTGAGGGAATTATTAGCCTTTATTAAGGCTAATTTTCATATTTCATTTATAGCTCTTCGATATTTTTATTTCAAAGAAGCGAAGTCGGGGTAAAAGTTATATTGTAATATACCACCACGATCAACTGACTACGGAATCGGTGAAATCAGTTGTCACCGTTATTGCGAGAGGTCGGAATGCTCAACCACAATTTATTTTCGCCGTCTGTCTCGACAGATGGGCTGTAAGACACATTTAGAGGGCAAGCTAAAGCGATTTTATTAAGTTTTTAAGACATTTTTTTAATGTACATAAAATTTGTGTAATTTATTTTTCTTTCACTTAGTTCGTTATGAATTTATTACGTTCTAAGTTTCTTATATATTCATCTGTTTCTCGCACCATGCTCAGTACGTTTATAAAAATCAACATTAACATCCTTTACAAATTAGTCTTAAGATAATACCGTTATATCTTTAATTATTAGTAAATTTAATAAACATTGTCCTTTATCTATTAATGTTTGGAAACGCAATTATTTTGAAAGTGGTGACAAAATAACAACGAATACGTTCAATCTTGTACACTCTAATTTCACTGTATACTTATAAAGTCAATATTGTGAATAATGTCGAAGTGGAGCAACATCCCTCTGTAATTTCGATGGTCATGAGTTCCGTTTCCACATATGGGCAATAAATAAATAGTTTTCATTTACAGTGAGTAAATGACTATTTATTTATTGCCCATATGTGGAAACGGAACTCATGACCATCGAAATTACAGAGGGATGTTGCTCCACTTCGACATTATTCACAATATTGACTTTATAAGTATACAGTGAAATTAGAGTGTACAAGATTGAACGTATTCGTTGTTATTTTGTCACCACTTTCAAAATAATTGCGTTTCCAAACATTAATAGAAAAAGGACAATGTTTATTAAATTTACTAATAATTAAAGATATAACGGTATTATCTTAAGACTAATTTGTAAAGGATGTTAATAATACAGATAAGCCACAATATTAAAATGTGCTACTCAATGTCCCAAATTCAAGTTAAAAACAGAACATAGAGTGTCCTGCGACTAAATTCTTTCAGTCTACCCTGCTGACGATTAAAATTATATAGAGATATACGGTGATACAAAATTTTCAACATTTATAAATAGTAATAAACCTATATATTTGATGATGATGCCTACTTTTTGTACACTATAATACATTCAGTTAATACATATGTATATCTAAATCTATGATATTGATATAAAAAAAAAAATTATAAAAATCGCCACTGCCTGTGAACTGGGTCACGTCTAATCATTTCTCATGGCTGTCAGGGTGTAAGAAAAAATGGATGGAACGTATGCCACTTTTCTATGACGGGGGTAGGACTGTCTTTTCAGTTTCTTTCGAGTAACATTTTCATATCGACGCCATTTCAGTTCGTTATACGCTACGCTTGTATTTGAGGATATTAAGGGTCAGTCAAAGATTTTATGCCAGCATAACTGTAAAAAACGTTAATGAGTGCTGAAAAAAATATAATTTTTTTAGTAAAAGCTTTATTTTATTCCTAATAATTGAACGGCAAAGTAAGCAGTTAGACGGAATAGACCAACTAGAGGGGACTTTGAGGGAGATTGTACAAGCCATAGTAGTGTGTATATTGTATTGGTAAAGTTAACCAGCTGTAAATGTAATTCTTAAGTAAGTAATACTAAAGTCTATGTTGATATTGAACATACTATGATTCGTAGTTGCGCCATATGTAGGTGCAAGGATGCGTAAGGTTATTTATATGTATTTTCTGCGCAAGGTATTAAGTTTCACTACCTACATGCAATGTCTCGAAAATTGTCCTTTTCTGTCTACCCTGCTATATATGGCATGTAGTGTGGTGTGAAAAATAAAATAATATTGATCAAATGTGGGTAGCACTCGCGCACCAAGGGTTCTGTACTCATTTAATTATTATAGTTAAACGGAAACTTATAAAATTTGACAAATTTAAGCTTGCGGTCATATGCGCTGTGTTTTTAAATACTTTAATTCGATTTTTGGATATTTTCCTTTACAAATTTCCTTAAAAAACTAATATTGTTTCCAAATTTTACCGTTCTACGTCAACAGAAAGTATCTAGTAGTAGCTTTGATTATTCAATTAAAAACATACAATTTAAAGAAAGTCCTTTTTCTTAGGTAATATTATTCCACTGTTTTTTTAAAAAATGTATTTTAAATTGTGAATAAGTAAAAAAAGCAAGACATAAAAATATATTTTTTAAACAAAATTCTATGAAAAATTAGATGCAAATCAAATTTAATAATTTTCGTTTCTCCGCTGTAGCAAAACAAAACACGGCGTAAACTTCCATTAATATATACGCAGTGTCTCAATTTCAGCTGTTAGGCGGAAAGCGGAGTGTTGTGACACTAGAATCTCTAAACCAACTCCCCCACAAACGGAAAAAGGCATGAAAGCTAGAAAACATCTCAATTAGTCAACATTTCATCTACAAAACTTTTTCAATGATTAATCTATCAATCTCAATAATAAGGTTTAATAAAACCAAATAGCCCAGTCACTTGAAGTAGCCTAATTATTTGAGAGAGCATATAATTTTGCTATAAACTTTTATTGCTTACTTAAACGTTTCTAATCGAGACACGACTGAAATACTCGTAAACATGTTTTATTAAATCATTTTCGTGTTTTCCTCGTTTCGTCTCGTCTCCGCGTTTCATTTTGATATTTCGTTTGTGTATATAAAATGTAATGGTTATTGTATTTGGGTGAATTATTTAGATCGTTTATATTGACATAAAAAAATTAAGATAAGGATATTCTACCTCTAAAAATCTACTAAATTTCATTTAAAATAACAAAATCTAAGATGTTTAAAGGTAGAATTTATTTTTTCTTTGATTTCTATTAGGAAACCTCCAATAATCTCGAGCAAATTATGCTATGGGAAACATTTTCTAAAATTTTAATGTCCCTTCTTATACGTGTCCGGCCATAACAGGAACTGCAATTACAATAACAGCTAGGTAGAGAAAGCCTTGTGATAAATACGTAAGGCTCTTTGATTTCTGTACTCCATTGAATTATAAGACTGATTTTTCTTATATCGAAAGAACTATAAACTATATATTTTCTAAACATGTACCTCTATTCACATTTTCTTTCATATCTTTTGTAAAAATAAATCTTCATAGCGCAGTAGAGCAGTGAGGCTTTATACACAGTGAGAGTAGATTGTGGTCCCGCGTCTGGCTATTTAGTAAAAGATGACGAAAAAAAAAACATTGTATTTATATATATTATATTATAAAATAAAATAAATGTTTTTTTTTATGCCAGCATATTTTCTATTAGTTATATCTTCTATTAGTTTTATCTGAAACTGATACTTTAAACCAATCTATATCTGTTGGATATTTCGTTATGAGACTTGTGTAACCAATTTTTTTAGATTATCTTCCATACACATATTTGTTGTATCTGTGACTTTATCAGCAAGTCCATGGTCTATTATGACAAATCGCAGCGTTGAGTTCTGCCACTGTGCAATGTCAATGGCGGAGAACGGAATGTCTAAACATAACATTCTCTCTGTCCTATATACGCATTAAATGTGTAAAGCATAAAGTGAGTAAACGGGCAGCGTTTACGTTATGGGACGTTTTACAAAGTTACTAGAAATCTGTCGCAATTAAGTTTTGCTCGGACCGTATACCACCTAATTAACTGAATGCAGACTGTTCTGTACAAGTAACAGTAATGTGAAACTGGAAACATAGTTGAGATACCAGTAGGTATATATTATAGTACTTCGAGAATGTGCTACATCGGTACAAATAATGAATATATATAATATTTAAAAAAATATAGGACCAACTGACTGTATTTTAAGTTTGCTTATTCATAGTATATTATATCACTTATATCATTAACTTCATATGACCAAAAGACGTGATATCGCGGATAAGAGTAATAGAGTAAATTCAAGACATATTTTGTTCTGTATATTAAATGCTACTATATGAAACCTTATTAAACATCTTAAGATGAACTCTAAACTTTGAACCCGTTACTGTGACGTAAAAATGAATCACTACACTAGAAGGAACAAAATATACTACTATATTTACTTAAATACTGAATGCGTTAAGCGCTATTTAAATAGGCAGAACTCTTGTCGGGAGTAAAATATCTAACATCGGGACAAAGTGCGACACAAACAATGAAACGGGGGCAAACGGGCGCAGGAAGAACAATGTACTGTGAACTTTCTGTATAATGTTAACGTTTGAATCTTGCTTTATATAGATATATGATGTTTGTAACTTGTGTAAAAATCGTTTAGTACTAGAAGTTATAGAATAGTATAGAAGTGTGACATTTTATATTAAAGTAAAAGCGCATGAGTTTACGTTTACGTGTACAGTAAATTGGTTTGATATTGTCACTTGCTACTGTTTCATATATATTTACATTTTCTTTAAAATGTTATAACTTTGTAAGTCTTTGTGAAGATTGTCGAAGCTTATCGAAATTAATTTCATTTTTTAATTTCACTACGTACATAGAGCTATTCAAATTCTAGACATACGATTTTGTTTCATCTGTATCTAAAATAAAATTACACCACTAGGTAGCTAAAGGATCAAAGAATTTATTAGGTAAAATAAAGAATGTGATATATCTCGCACGGTGGAGGAAAGCGTCGCCATTTTGCCGTCATTTTGCTGAGTATCAAGCTTTCCATTTAAATCAAATTTGTACTCGGAAAAGCTACGACGTACATTCAAATTTCAAGCGTCAGCTGTCATCAAAACGTAATGAATAAATATAAAAAGTTATAATAAGTAAATATACAACCGTAAACAAAATAAATAAATAAAATGCTTCTCGCTTTATCCTGCACAGGGTAGGCAGAGAAAATCAAAGTTAGTATTAACACGCTCTGTTCCCCACTTTCCGTTTTTGGAGTGGCGGAACTAAACGTCGTGCTTGCATAGTTGTCAGATCGAAGGAAATAGAAGTGATTGGGAGTCGAATCCATAGAACATCGTGCTTTCACGCAGACGCTGAGATTCTGCGCCACGAGAGAGTGTAAAAATTTTAAAATAATAATGTAATTAATATTGAATGTTGAACTATAACCTGTTGAAAAGCTAAATTCAAATGCTGACATCAGACACGGTTGTGAAGTGCTTCTCAAGAGCAATTGAAAGGCACCAATGAATCCAATTAATGGAAACATTGGCCATACTACTGAAACATGAGAACGTTGTGGACTTTTTAGTGTTCAAAAATCGTATCTTATTCATCAGAATATATATAGAAATATAGTCCGCCATTTTAAATAATAACTTTTATATGTAAAATATTACTAGTTACGACTACTATTCACGTGTCCATAATGCTGCCATATCTTATTTTTTAACTTCATTAATGAGATAATACGGGAACCTCGCGCCTATAGGTTATTGTTCGATTGCTTGCTACGTGATCATTTTACGTCCTACATATACTTACAATTATTTCTAGTTAGTTAACGACAGAGGTCGTTAACTCTCATTTATATTGTTAGAATTTATTACTTAAAGGTAACTTAATAGAAATAGGATTTAAAATTTTACTTAACATATATTACTTTTGGTATATTACATAGATATATAAAATAAATACCACGTCGTACATATACCGTCAGTGTTTACGACAACAACACTAGGTGTAAAGTATCCCGGAGTAATAAGCACAGTATATGTTTTGTTTTATGACATTACGTATATGCAGGCTTTCTGTCTTTTATGTTTAGTACTTTTGAGATTCCGGTATCTTTATAGTATCACTATGTTCTCTGACTATATGTATGTCAAGTCTATATATCTTCGAGATGAAGTTGAAATTTAACTAAGCTAAAATTTGTGTCAACTATCCAAGGTTATATATATATATATATATATATATATATATATATATATATATATATATATATATATATATATATATATATATATATATATATATATATATATATATATATATATATATATATATATATATATATATATATATATATATATATATATATATATATATATATATATATATATATATATATATATATATATATATATATATATATATATATATATATATATATATATATATATATATATATATATATATTTATTTATTTATTTAATAGGCAAGCCAACGTAACATACAATGTTACCTATTACAAATAATACAAATTATATTAAAAAAGCGAATTACATTGTACATCACACTTACAGGCTAGCTCAGCATGATTAAAAATAAAAAAACAACAAGTATTTCAAATCAGCAACCCTACACCAAGTTAAATACAATATCAATAGTAAAAACATTAAATTACGCACATACATTAATGACAAACATAAAAACTTACAACTAAAACTAACAAAGGCACACTAAACAAAATTAATCAAGACAAACAATAACTATATAATTTAAAAATAAACTAATATTTAAAAGTAGTGAATATTTCTTTTCAAACATTACAGTCACTTCTTACATTTATTGTAATATTTTTTTAATTTCTTTTTAAATGTTACTATAGAGTCTCTAAAAATATCAATATTGGCTATGTTAAATATAGAATTGTAAGATTTCACAACTCTTTTTAAAGGGGCATTTGTACCAAGGTTAGTCTTTACCATCCTGCTAAAAAAAGTGTATTTATTTTTTAATTGAGCTCTAGCATTTGCCCTCGGTATGTAAAACATAATTTTTGATAGTAGTTCGTTGCAATCTATTTCTCCATTTATAAGTTTATGTAAGAAACAAAGATCCAACATAACCCTACGATCGGATAGGGAAAACGTTTTGTAAAATGCCAATATATCAGTATATCTCTCATATTCCTTTGATTTGTGATTGGCAAAATTAATATATTTTAAAAACTTCTTTTGTACTCTCTCAATCCTATCCCTATGTATTTGGTAGTATGGATTCCACACAATAGAACAGTATTCTAATTTGCTTCTTATCATCGAGTTAAATAATATTAATTTAGTATGAGATTTTTTAAATTTCTTTGTGTTTCTTATGATAAAACCTACCGTTTTCAATGTTGTTTTTAATAAATTTTCAATGTGGGGCACAAAACTTAGCTTATTGTCTATTGTAATGCCCAAATCATTAATTTGCTTTACATTATTTATTTTCATTCCATTCAGGTTATACGCGAAGTTAACATTTTCCATTTTTCTACTAAAAGTAATAGTAAAACACTTCTGGTAGTTCAGATTTAGTAGTGATTCATTACACCAAAAAATTAAATTGTTAAGATCTTGCTGCATTAACAATGAATCGTTTATATCTTTTATCTCCTTATAAAATTTGAGGTCGTCTGCGTGAAGATGATAATGGCAATATTTAAAACATTTCGATATATCATTGATAAAAATTCCAAATAAAGTGGGTCCTAGAAGAGATCCCTGTGGCACTCCTGATGTTGCAATAATTGTACGAGATTGATACCCACCAATGACGACGTTCAATTCTCGATCGATCAAATATGATCTAAACCATTGAAGCAAATTTCCGTAGATGCCATAATTTTGAAGCTTCTTAATAAGAATCGAATGATTAACAACGTCAAAGGCCTTAGCAAAATCTGCATATATGCAATCTATTTGGCAACCCTTATCCATTGACTCCGATAAATTATCAACAAATAAAGCCAAATTTGACGCAGTTGGTCTTTTGCTTATAAAGCCTTGTTGTTCCACAGAAATTGTAGATTTCATATGCCAATTAAGTACCTTGCAAATCATTGACTCAAAAATCTTACCAAAAACTGATTATATGCAAATCGGTCTGTAGTTTGATATTTCCTTTTTGTCCTTATTTTTAAATATGGGGACAACACGCGCTTTTTTCTATATTTTGGGAAATTCTCCCTCGTCGAAGGATTTTCTAAATATAAGCAGCAGAGGTTTAGTCAAGAATAGTGCACAACGTTTTACAAAGATTGGGGGTATATCATCCGGTCCAGCTCCTTTATTCGTTTTTAAATTTACCATCTTTCTTTCTATTTCATCTTCTGTGATATTGATTCCATGTAAGCAAGAGTACTGATAACCTTTTTTAGAATCATTTTTTAGAATAAGCAAATGTACTGCGTTGATTGGGGTATATATACTAGAAAAGTAGTCAGCAAAACCGTTGCAAATGTCAGCTCCATTGGCAAACGTAGAATCTTTTAGTATCATAATGCTTGGGAAGTCACATTTACTATAACGTTTATCTTTTAAATATGAATAAAAAAATTTTGGATTCTTTGTTATGTTGTTTTCAACTCTTTCGATATATTTTTTATAATCACTATTCATAAGAAATTCACACCTGTCTCGAAGTAATTTAAATTCTATTTCATCCAAAGGATTTTTATATTTTTTAAAACGTATTCTGTATTTATTTTTTTCAGTTAACCTTTTGAATAAATTGTTTGAATGCCAAGAAGGATATAGTTTTGTTTTTGTTATATTTTTTTTCGGTATGCAGTTTTCGATCACTTTACGGATCTCTTTATAGAAAATGGCCGTCATTTCATTGACATCGATTGAATTTTTAAATAGTGCTTGCCAATCTATGTCTGATAGTTGTTCATTAATCATGTCATAATCAGCACTTAAAAATGTGTGTCTCACCATTCTATGACTTTGCAGTAAAGTGTCTCTGCAAATTGTTTCATTATATATTATTAAGGGAGGGTGATATTTAACTACTGGACATCCAAAAAAATTACTATGTTCTGTGCTTAGGTTATAATTGCTGAAAACAAGGTCCAAAGTTTTTCCATATGAATTACAAATACCATTATATTGTGACAAATTTGTCATAGCCATAAAATCATAAATTAACGCACTCGCTGCACTTTTAGTGTCAGGAGTAAAATTCTCATTGTTCGATTCTTTAGTCCAATGTATTGTTGGTATATTGAAATCTCCGATCAAAATAGTACACGATTGTTTATTAATTACCCTTTCTATATTGTTTACATAGGTTTCGAGCACTTCAATTTTTAAAGGTGACGGAATATAAACTGCGCATAAAGAGACTGTTGTTGAGCCCAATAGAATATTTACCCAAAGATCTTCACATTTGGTTTCCCAAGACTTTATCCTGTAACTCCTATATCGCTTGGACACTGCAATTAATACTCCTCCCCCGTCTGATTTAATACTATCGCACGACTCCCGATCTCGACGAAAGACATTGTAACGGTTGTCAATAATTTCATTGTCATATATACCATTATTAAGCCAAGTTTCTGTAAAAACTATAACATCGAAATCCGTATTAAGAATTGCGAGAAAAATATCATTCGTCTTAGTCCGTATTCCTCTTACATTTTGATAAAAAATCTGTAATTGTTTCACCATTTACAAAAATAAAAATGAATAATATATATAATATAATAAAATGTAATTGATAACCACTAAAAGAGTCTTTTATTGTAATGTTTTTAAAAAGTCCTTTGATTTAACTTGTATAACGTCACTTGAGATTGATTTTCTAAGGAAGATATTACCATTACGTGACCACACAAACCGGTACAGTTTTTCTTTTGCAAAAATCCTAGCAGCGGCGTAAATATCTTTTGCTGTTGATGTTAAATGTTCTGATATAAATATAGGTTTTTTTTCCCCAGAAATACCAAGATGTGTTGTGTTTAATTTGTTGTCTGTATTACTCTTATTATACTTTATCACTCCTGCTAAAAAACGATCTCGAAGTAGTGGACTGCTAAATTTTACCAGAACTGACCTGGGACGTGCTGATTCTTTGTTAATTTTAGCTATGCGTGTACACTTGGCAACAACACCTTCCTGTATTGGTACACTAATGACTCGTCCAATCTGTTCTACTGTTCTTAACAAATTTTCACTCCTGTGCTCTGGAATACAGTGTAACTCTAGGTTGCTTGATCTTATTTCCCTTTCTAGGTTATTAATTGTATTACCTTGAGAGGTCAGCGCTTGTCGGAGGTCGTTGTTGTCTTTTTTAAGGCTTACTATTTCTTTCTGAGCCTCCTCTAGTTCTTGTTTAATTACTTCAAAATGGCTCGATAAAAACTCAAGAGATTGCTTAATATCCTGCAAACCACTTAACTCCTCGCGTATGTTCTTTAATTCTAAGCCAATTGTTAGAGAAATCGCCTCTTTTACTTCACTCCTTACCGCTGCTAGTAAGTCGGCGTGATTGTCAGGTTTGTCCTTGTTGGTGATTATTCCCGTCGGAGATGGCGCCCCGTTTGTGTTGTTCCGATTGTTAAGACAATTTGGACACGTCCACTGTCCTCGCGTTGTTGTAGGCTTATTACCAACTGATGTAATACATTCTAGATGATATTGAGACTGACACTTAACACATTTGAGTCTTTTCTGAGTTACAAGAACACTTGCATTGCAGGCAAAACATTCATTTGTCATTTTTGAAAATTACGTTTTGAAAATGTAGTAGTTTAAGAAAAAAAAATAAAAAAAAATTATGAACAAAAAATTAAAAAAAAAAAAAAAAATAATAATAATAATAAAAAAATGTAAAACAACGTTAACACAAAGAGTCGTAGGAATAGAACTCGAAGCGTAAGAATTCACTCAGCATACTTCCCAAAGAGTCCACTTAAAGTCAGCAGAATTGTGCAAAATATTTAAGTATATGCCAGTTCGATGGTACACTATTATGCACTTATAGCCATATTAGTTTTTATAACTGAAGGTAGATTTAAGTATCACTTGCACAATAAATATTTTTTAGTTCGATATTTATTACGTTTATTATAACAAGTATGCAATTACTAAGTATGCATTTGCTCTTAATAGCCGCAATTAACACTCATATCACACGTTATATAAGTTTACTTGATTTTGAACACTTTATACACGAATAATTGAATTTAACACTTGGAGCATGAGTAATGCACCTGTTGCGGACGACGGTCGGTCCTCGTATGACATGTATATATATATATGTATATATATATATATATATATATATATATATATATATATATATATATATATATATATATATATATATATATATATATATATATATATATATATATATATATATATATATATATATATATATATATATATATATATATATATATATATATATATATATATATATATATATATATATATATATATATATATATATATATATATATATATATATATATATATATATATATATATATATATATATATATATATATATATATATATATATATATATATATATATATATATATATATATATATATATATATATATATATATATATATATATATATATATATATATATATATATATATATATATATATATATATATGTATATATATATATGTAGTCCTAGTTGAGCGGAGAAAAAATCAAACTTTTAAGTCAACGCAATCAAAAATTATTAAATTATTTTCTTAATTTTATACATAAAGAATAAAAATATTAATTTCTAATGAATGAAAAATAATTATGATCTATTGATATTTATAGTTCCTTTCAGACATAATCTAGGCTAGGCTTAGCCAATACTTATGCAAGTGTTCGACCTTTCCTAGTCCTTTTTATTATTTTGTTTTGTCAATTTCTTATGTAAAGATATACATTTAAAGATGTTCCAAAGATAGATTAAAATAAGATGGTGTTTTAAGACTAAATAAAATGGAATCCTGCTAACAAATGTTCCTTAAGTTTTGTAAAAAACATACCAAAATTATTATATGATTTATATTTTTACGATACAATTTGATATAGGTACATTTTCAGATTACGTAAGTAGATATTGAAATACAACTCAAATTAGAACTTTTTTACGTTTAACTTTGTAATTATAGCTTTTAATATATTATTATATGAATTGTAATTAATCCAAAGTAAAACTTTATTTTGCGTACATTTTAATATAATTTAGTATAAATTTATTGATTGATTAGCTTATAAATTGAATATTTCCATCGAAATTAATTTCGCAACTTGTTCACGAACGCAAACGAAAATTATAAATTACAAAAGTTTTCTTAAATATGGGAGACGCCGCTATGATTATTTATGAGTTTGCATTGTATTTAAGACAATGTGTACAATATTGGCCATGAGAAAATATTTATTAGAATACACGTCTGTGTTTTTGTATTCGATGTCGACTCCTGTGAAAGACTTCTACGTCAGTGTAAGCTAAAGCAAAAGAAAGGTGACATTATTACGTATGTAATAGTATTTTTAATGTATTTCTATGCCTACTATTTGAAAACTTCTAAATACCCTAAATAAAACTAATGATTTTTTTTAGCTTCACGCTTTATCCCGCACGTAGCAGGGTAGGCAGAGGGAACTACAGGAACCACATGAACCTAGTGTTAAGACACTCCGTTGCTTAGTCCCTGCTTTTTATTCCGTCCCCGCTTTCCGCATTTTTCGAGGCATTGCGTGTTGAGTGACGGAACTCAATGCCGCGCTTTGCCTAGTTTCCAGAGCGAAGAAAATGGAAATAGCAAAATCCATCTTCCTCGAGTGGGAATCGAACCCAGAAACCGTTGCGTTTACAGGAAGACGCTTACGCATCTGCGCCACAACGGTTATTTAGCTTATGATTTCTGCCTTTCACAATTTTTACACTTTTTTTAACACAAAATGTTCGAAACGTCAAGTTTCCGAAAGATTATGCGTTTACTCGATTAATTCGGTCAAATTGTGTTATTTAAAATAATTTAATAATTTTTAGTTTTATATTAAAAAGGAATAGATTTTTTTTAAATCTATGCAAATTACTCAGTAATCCGATTCCAAGTACCGAATTTTAATGAATATATTATTATTACATTTTAATATTATTTTGTATGGTATATATCAAGCTTTTCTTATGTACATAAGGCTTCATTAGCTTTAATATCTTTTAAAGGAGATCGTTATTAAGTTTGTATTAGTTCGCAGAACCGAAACAATTTATTTTTAAGCCATTTATTTTTCAATACAAAATAATAACATAAATGTAATTCAAAATTGAGTTCTGATGCTATTTAAAAATATAATATTATTTATACTTTTTAGCATTCCCAAAACAATAAACCTACGTATTATTTATAAACAAAGATAGAATTACCCTTCAAAATTTATAAAATTTTGCAAAACTCAATAAGGCAGTAAAATAACGTATACAAAAAGCTTATAAAATATAGCAACGTCAGTATACACGTATATAATTTTTTCTGTTATTTACGAAGAGATGGATATACAATGTATAGTGACACATTGTTTTTTTTTTGCTTCACGCTTTATCCCGCACATGGCAGGGTAGGCAGAGGGAACTGCACCGTATGAACCTAGTGTTAAGACACTCCGTTGCTTAGTCCCTGCTTTCTCCTTCCCCGTTTTCCACATTTTTTCGAGGCATTGCGTGTTTAGTGGCGTAACTCAACGCCGCGCTTTGCCTAGTTTGCCAAAGCGAAGAAAATGGAAACAGAAAAATCCATCTTCTCCGACTGGAGATCGAATCCAGAAATCGTTGCGTTACAGTCAGACGTTGCGCCTCTGCGTCACGACGGTCCTCTAGTAGTCACACATTGGCCATATAATTTCCTCGGGGAAGTGTAAGGAAATATTTAGAGGAAGTTTTTCGAAATTCCAATGAAGGAAAACGAATTTTTACAATTTATAATTCCATACACATATTGTGTAATAGCGGAGTCGCTTAGAGGTGTAGTGAGGAGGTGTCTGTAAAAGCGATGGTTTCTGCGTTCGATTTCTACTGAGGGAAAGTGAATTACTTTCATATTCGGTCTAGCAATCAGTTCCGCTACTTTACATGGAGTGCTTCGAAACTTTGTTCCCAGTTTTGCCTCTAGCGAGATATTGCGTGTTAAGTGGAAGAACTCAATGGCATTTTGTCTTCATTCATACCAGAGCAAGGCAACCTACAATCGTTGCATTTACACTATAATACTGTACCAGGTTCATTTCAAACTGATAGTTATTATTCGAATATAAATAAACATGGCTATTTCTTATAAGTATAGGAGATAAGGTAAGGTAATAAGGTCAATTGAAATATTGTTCCGAACGATTGGATTTCCGCCTTTGCTGATGAAAACGGAAGAGCCCTAAATTTCTATTCCTACTAATATTGTAAATGCCAAAAGGAGTTTCTATATATATGTTTATATAAATTTTTGTTACGCTTTTCTACCAAAACAACTGAATTATTTTAATGAAATAAATATAAAACGAAAATGCTAGATTTATTATGAAAATAGGAGAAACAATGCTATGTATGCAAGACATTTTACAGTGGCATAATAATTCAATATATGCAAAATATGATAAATGCACATTATTACATACTATATTGAAATTATAGTATAGTAGAAAACATTTAAAAATGATATCATGAGTATAATAATAAAAATGGTAAAGAAAGAAATATTTTTACCCTATTTTACGTATATAGCAGAGCAGTCAAAGGCAATTTAATGTTGAGTAGTGTAACTCAACGCCGCACTTTACAGATAGAGATATTACAGAGCAAAAAATGAAATCATTTGTTCACTGGAGTGGGAATCGAAGCCACAACCGTCGTGTTTAAAGTCTGATGCTGTACTATCTTGCACATATAGTCACTGGTAATATTTTTATAAAATATATAAAGATATTTTATAAAAATATTACTAGTGACACGTCTGGAATTTGTAAGAGCAATATGTTGTTATAATAATACTATTTTCTATTTAAATTTATTTTCTTTTTTTATTTACTTCTTTTTCTACCTTTTCGATGACGAATTCTGGTTTTTTAGCTTCACGCTTTATCCCGCACATGGCAGGGTAGGCAGAGGGAACTGCAGGGACCGTGGGAACTTAGTGTTAAGACACTAAGTTGCTTAGTCCCTACTTTCTCCTTCCCCTCTTTCCACCTTTTTCGAGACATTGCGTGTTGAGTGGCGGAACTCAACGCCGCGCTTTGCGTAGTTTGCCAGAGAGAAGAAAATGGAAATAGAAAAATCCATCTTCTCCGACTGGGGGTCGAACCCAGAAACCGTCGCGTTACAGGCAGACGTTGCGCCTCTGCGCCACTATGGTCCTCTAGTAGCCACACATTGGCCATATAATTTTCTCGGGGAAGTGTAAGGAAATACTTAGAAGAGGTTTTTCGAAATTCCAATGAGAATATTTTAAAAAATTTAAAAATTAATGTTTAAATGTTCTTTATTTAATGAGATCGCAGCACTTTTGCACTTTGAAAGAGCACTTTGAGTTGTCCTACACAAAGCTACCACAGTTTCAGAACGCAAAGTCGGCAAGAAATTGTGTAATTGTTCTTGCGAAACATTTGTTTCCATGTTCCAATATGGCGTATATTATATAATGTATTTTAGATTATAAAGTAAGCACTGCTTTATAGTGTTTATATAATTTAATTTAAATATATATATATATATATATATATATATATATATATATATATATATATATATATATATATATATATATATATATATATATATATATATATATATATATATATATATATATATATATATATATATATATATATATATATATATATATATATATATATATATATATATATATATATATATATATATATATATATATATATATATATATATATATATATATATATATATATATATATATATATATAGATACAAAAATATATAAATAGATATTAAAATAATCGAAGTTATTACTCATTATATGTACGCCCTCAGAGTAATTCCAATAGTAAACGATGAAGTTATGATGGAATAAATAGCTTGAGAGTGTCATTAAAACTAAATATACATTATTGAAACAAGTTGTCCTTGTTAAGTTTGTATTCAAATTAAAAAATGTATTTTCTTTCCAGACAGTGATTTTTCCTTTTCTACCTTGATATTTTCCTTTTGCAAAAATTGAAATACTACTAATAATCTACATGTCTGGGTACGACACAGTCTAATTAACGAGTCTCTTTATCGATTCGACAATTTAATAATATATAAAATATATAACAATAATATATAACATAAGGCCGTACATTTTAATATTATAACAATTTTTATTTTTCTCTATAATTATTAAAAACATTAAATTATGACAGATGGTTGTCATCATTAAAATAAATTACTAAGTTCTGCTCCGAGCGCGTAAATAATGCATAGCAAAGGCTATGAGGGTTGTCTGCCATTGTTTTTGACTTCACGACCGCTTGGACTCGTTTTTCTTTGAAAAAGTGGAAAATATACAGGTTTTAAAATGTTTTTACTATACAGATATACTAATTGGATTATTTTGAAATGTCATTTTTGTACCTGATGTGTTTTAAATGTTTATGTAAATGGAATTAACGCATTGAATTATTTTTTTTTAATAATCATTTGTTTTAATTGCAACACTTTTCAACTTACAATAATTTATATTTATTTTATTTTTATCAATTTTTATAATAATATGATTAATCAATCGTACTAAACTAATGTTTTGTTAACTGTCACTTAGAATTAGATTATAACTAAGCGACTTCTTTATTACTTTATTTTATACTGTTTGATATAAACTCCTTTGTGTGTTTTCCATTCAACGTGACATTGGCGAAGTGAATTGTGCTCCACTCACGCTCGAAACGCCATAATTAAAGAGAAAAGAAGAAGGGTTTTATATTAAAAAAGTCAATTTAACTGACAGCTTATCAATATAAAAAAAGTCTTGATATATAGCTGTTAAAAAGCTTAAATGTGTTTAAATTACAGTTTAAGCTTTTTCATAAATAATTTATTAAATATTCTACAGTGCTGCTCATGGTCTCTGATGGGACCTTAAAACTTTATTATTTCTGTAATTGTAATTCTAAATAAATAAACTTTGTATATTTAAATCAATGTTCATATTATCCTAATTTAAATAATTCTACATGTTTTTTGTTGACTTCGGTTACCTTACCTTTGACTTTTCTTATGTAATCTTTAATATTTGTAAATTTTTTAAACCTTTATTATCTAAAACTTGCCTTACATGAGAATATAGATGTAATTTCTATTCTTAACAGTCCATTTATTTCTTGACTTGATTAGGAACGAGCACTAACTAGTAATAAAAAAGATATTCCTAAGTGAAGTTGCATACCATTTTATTTCAAGAATACGACTAAGTTGAAAGTTTTAATGATATCGTATTCAAACTTTTTTGAACTTTTACATTCTTGTTAAAGTAAATTTAGTGAAGGAACTTTGTTGAAAGTTGAAATTGTTCGTAGGTTTGCAAAAATTTTTACTCATTTTATATTTGTTATCTAAACGTTAAATATTGATATTTGGAATTTAAACAAGGTACAGAGAATACAAAGGTCAGTAAAATTCATATAAAAGAAAGTGTGAATGCTTGCACCGAGGATTCCGTACCAATAAATGTAGATGAACAGAAAATTTAATTTATAAATGCACTTATTTTGTATGAAATGTCAATTTCTAATGTTTTTTTCATAAAATATCTTATAGATAAAATACTTAAAGAAAACATAAAAATTTGAACGCAGCGGGACACGAACCCTCGCCCTCCTGCGAACCGTGCAGGCGCTCTCACCACTGAGCCATGCGTTCTACATCACGCCGCGTTGAAATTCTTATATGCTTTTTATACAACTTATATCGTTGTTAGCATCTCTGTAGGGAGATTTTTACAAATTTCCGCTACCCAAAGACCATTACAAAGAACAATCGTTTGGCGAGAGAGAATGCTATTTTTATTAAATATTTTTATGATTTTTAAAGTGTTAATCCACACTGAGGATAGAAAAAATACTTAAAGAAAACATATAAAAATTTGAAAGCAGCGGAACTCGAACTGCTTTCAGCTTTTTGCCTCGAGCATTTGATGTTGAGTGGCGGAACTCAACGCTACGCTTTGCCTAGTTTCCAGAGGGAAGAAAATGAGAATAGAAAAATCCATCATCCCCGAGTGGGAATTGAACCCGCAAACCGTCGCGTTTACAAGCAGACGCTATGCCTCTGCACCACAACGGTCCTTATCCCAATCTCCGGAATCCGGAAGTTATCTTAACATTTCTACACTTTTAGGTTTTTTTTTTCTAAATTTTCATACTTTTGCTGATCTTGACAGACTAACAAATAGATGCGGACGGATGACAAGGCGACTGTTATAAGATAAGTTGTTTGAGGTTATTTATTTAGTAGGTATAATTGTCTTTTTGTAGTTTAAGGACAATCTCATCTAAAAGTATTTAATCGACTTTGATAAAAGATTAAGAGATAAGTAAAACTTGTTTGTTTTTTATAAGAATAAACAAGCTTTACATATAAAACTTTTCTTTATTTTTCTTAAGAATTTGCTTATATCAAAAATCAAGTTTAGATACAAATTTTATATAATTAAATTGAACATTTACACAAGTCTATACTTTCAATATTTTCAGTAAGTTTCTAGTTCAGTAAGTTTCTTCAAAGAAATTCTAGATGGTTTTTGTTCAATATCTACGTTCTAGGTAATTTTGTTTCTTTACGACATCTGACAGTATAGCGCCGATGGTTACAGATTTGTTTCACAGTCGAGGAATGTATAAGTTATTTTCATTCCATCCTGGAAACCCAAAAAAAGAAATGAACTCTTTGCGGGTCCAATTCATTCAATATTTCCAAGTAATTTAGTCTTATTAATTTCTTTTTTAGCTTTATGCTTTATCCCGCACATGGCAGGGTAGGCAGAGTGAACTGCAGGGACCATACTAACATAGTGTTAAGACACTCCGTTGCTTTAGTCCCTGCTTTCTCCGTCCCCACTTTCCGCCGTTTTTCAAGGCATTGTGTGCTGAGTGGCGGAACTCCTCTTATTTATTTACCAGAAATCAGTTATTTCTGTTTATGTTATTATAAGAATAATGTATTGTGACTAAAACAAGATGAGTAACAAATATAATAATCTTATATTCAATAAGACTCTTCTTACATACACAAGTTCTATACGACGTTGGATATAATTGATAGTGGCCATTATTGTTTTACTTTCTCAGCGTTTATTCTCATTGCTGCGAATGTTCATTATCGTTTCTGTTATTTTTCTGTCTGTTATAATTATTTTTATTATTAAAAGATGTAGGTTGTGTAATTATAATTACGAGCTTGTTGATGAAATAAGTGGAAAATTCTAGTAGTGGTGTGACAGGCACAGTCTGTCTGTACAAGGTTTGTGGGTTCGATTATCATTAGGGAAAGATGGATTTATATTTCCATTTTCTTCGCTTTAGTGTCGCAGTGTTTTAACACTCATCCTGAGGTACGCTCTGTCTACACTATTTATTGAACACCAAGTCACATAGGTTTATTTTTTTATGTCTTCACGCTCTATCCCGCACATAGCAAGGTAGGCAGAGAGATTCTTAGGAACCGTGAGAACCCAGTGTTAAGACACCGTTATCCGTTAAGTGGCGTGGAACTCAAACGTCGCGCTTTTGTTAAGGTGCCAGAGCGACGAAAAGGGAAATGAAAAAATTCATCTTCCCCGAGTGGGAATCGAACCCACAAACCAACGAGTTTACAGGCAAATGTTACGCCACATCGGTCCTCATATAGGTTTATAATATTTATAAAAAAAGGTATAAATACAAATATAATATTTTTTCAATTTATTGCAGTGATGCTATATTTCAAAGTTACCCAACGTGCTTTTCAACTAAATTGAACTATCTTTACTAGATTTTTTACTTAAGGTGAGAAATAATAAAATTAACATATACGAGTAATTCCTTTCCATTATCATGGGAAAAGTACTGAAATAGCAGGTCGTATGGTTTTAACGAGCGTCTATAACCAGGGGGACAATAAAAGTCGTTTATGTGATATAATTTGAATATTTATTTCGTAATGTCACTGGAAACAACATAAGAGCGGGCGGCGGTGACGCTGAGGACTCGCGAGCGACGCCGTCGCGGCTACATAAACTATAAAAAAATTGTCAACGTTGCTATCGTATATATCTTCATATTATTTACAATTTAACTAACTTATTATTTACACTAGCTACAGATGTTAAAGTATGTATAACATACATAAAGCCGAAATATCTTACAAATAGAGGGTTAGTATAGTCCGTATGAGACACGCTCAGGTATACACATAGTAGTAGCATTTTCGTTAGAATTTTTTATTACGTCCACGTCGGTGGGTACCGAAAAGGATCCGGGCGAATGCCTGACGAAAATCAGGACTGAATATCGTGTAAATGACAGGGTTAAGTGTCGAGTTAAAGTAGCCGAGCCATAGGAAGAAGCTTGCGAGATAGTCGCTGATCACACATGTTTGGCAAATTGGCATAACCAATGCCATTATGAAAAAAGGCAGCCAGCAGAAGACGAATGCCCCTGTGATTATGGCAAGAGTCTTGGCAGCTTTTCTCTCTCTTTTAGCTTCAAGAGATTCTTTCTTTTCTTTGTGAGAAAGAGCTGGGGCAATAGAACGCTCTTGTTTTGATCCATTCGTAACGGTCGAGGAAGACTTTTCTGGAGAGACTGATGGAGGTATCTTCTCGTTTATTGTAAACGCTGTAGTACGAGGTTCTTCATCCAGCGTGTCTACGGTTGAAGTGCTTTGACCTTCAGTAAGCAAAAGAGAAGCTGCTAGCGTTTCAGCGCGAGTTCTTTGATTACACTTCTTCAGGTTAAGAAATCGTTTCTTAACGAATCGTCTATCTCTGGCAGGTTGGATTGGTCTTCCAGAAGGCGGGGCGCCGTCAGCTGATGTTGGTCTCGGGGGAGGTGGATCTCGTCTTCTTCTTATGCGTCTCCTTGCTGTTTGGAATATCTTCCAATACAAAATCAATATGACAGCAAGAGGAACATAAAAAGTTGAACACGTCGCAAATATTTGATAAGCCAAATCTTGGCTTACAAGACACTTTTGCTGTTGCGTTATTCTTGCAAGGTAATCGGGATCTTTCCATCCTAATTGTGGTGCTAGGGACACAATGAGGGCAGCTGCCCACACGAGGAAAATCATGGTGAAAATACGCCTTTGGTTCCTTATATGAATATAGTCTACGTCTGTCACAGCCCAGTATCTATAAAGAAGAATATTTAGTTAGTAAAATATTTAAAATAATAATTGTTTGGTGTATATTAGAGTAGTAATTTATAATATTATGTATGTTGAAAAGGTGATGGAGACACTGCTGCTGAAACTAAAGATCGAAGTTTTGTGACAGCCTGACTAAGCCCCCTTAAGCCTCAACCCAACCATCACTTTCGATTTATCGACTGTCATCATGTAGCTAAGTTAAGAAAATTAATCTAAATTATTTTTACACTTAAACATGTCCCAGTATACCATTTTATACACCCTTATCATAGATTATAGATTAGTACACATAGATTAGTTAAAGATTAGTTATATAATAAAAATTATATGAATAAAAATAATAAATAATATTTATAAGCATATGTATATATATAAAGTTTTATGAAGAGAGAACATATCATTATGTTTTACCTATCAGTTGCGATAGCAACAAGGTGAAGTATTGAAGCGGAGCTGCAGAGTACGTCGCTAGAAGTCCACATATCACAGAGCTCAGGACCTAGAATCCATCCTTGACTGACCTATCAGTTTTAAAATTACCATTAGTTTTAGTATTAAAATAGAGAAAAAGATATTTTTTATAGCTTCTTCCTTTTATTCCTCACAAGGCAGGGTAAGCAGAGAGAACCGCAGGAACCATGCCAATCTGGTTTTAAGATATTCCGTTCCCTGCTTTCTGCCTTTTTCGAGGCATTGCGTGTTGAGTGGTGGAACTCAACACCACGCTTTGCCCGGTTGGCCGAGCGAAAAAAATGGAAATGAACAAATCCATATTCTCTGAGTGGGAATCGAACCCACAAACCGTTTAAAAGCAGACACTGTGTCTTTGCGCCACATCGTGGCGCAGTGGCATCAAAAATATATATTTATTGAATTAACATGCTAAAGTCATATGTTTGATTTATATACATTTGTACAAAAAAAAATAATTTTGTGTTTTCCTTAGATTGCTAATAATAAAAATTTGTCATTTTATACTGACGGCGGTACTTTAAAAATGATTTTCTTATATAATAAAAACGATATAGATAAGTGAAATCGGTAATAATTTTATCACACGGTATTATAAAGGAACACATAACAAGTATTTTATCTGAAATTACCTCAACATTTAATTTTAAACCATTAAGCCGCACAAAACGAGTAGGTATGTTAAATACTCATTACAATTAATTACTGAAATGGCTCTTGGCACACATGAACTTTTATTACATTATTAATATAAATTATATTATTAACTTAAAAACTGATTAAGTGCAGTTTTCTATATACAAATGTTTTTAGATACCCATTTTAGGCGGGTATAGATTATTCGCCGAAATTTCATGACTGGAGTCAAAAAAAGTATTTTTATATTTTATTTTCCAATTACGGCATCACAGCATTAAGCCTTGGCCTTTATGTATAATTTATGTTTTTTAATATTTAAAAGTTAAATAGCGTAGTAACTGTAAGTGTGGCAGATATGGGTTCAGTTTCTTTTTTTTTTTTTTTTTTTTAGCTTCACGCTTTATCCTGCACGTGGCAGGGTAGGCAGAGGGAACTGCAAGTCCCTGCTTACTCCGTCCCCACTTTCCTCCATTTTCGAGGCATTGCGTGTTGAGTGGCGGAACTCAACGGCGCGCTTTGCCTTAGATGCCAGAGCGAAGAAAATGGAAATAGAAAAATCTATTTTCTCCGACTGGGGATCGAACCCAGTAACCGTCGCGTTACAGGCAGACGTTGCGCCTCTGCGCCACGACGGAATATTTTTATTTCATTTTAATTATTTCCTCCATTGGAGGAAATAATTAAAATTAAATAATATTCTGAATTACCAGTGGAATAATTTTTTTGTTATGAAAACAAGGAAATGCAAAGGCAGAAAGTGTGTTTTAACATAAGAATATCCTTAATTACCTATTGTGTGTAGGACATTAACGGATACACTCAAAAACTAACTTACTTCATACACAGCACCCAAAGGCATGACAAGGCAGGCGACCATCAGATCAGCCACAGCTAGTGACGCTACGAGGTAGTTGGCGACGTTCTGCAGGTTCCTTTCTATTATGATAGCTGCTATTACGAACACGTTTCCTGTTGATAAGAGAAAATCATTGAGTAAAAATTGCTAAATATTATTTGATAAATATGGCGTAGAAGAATTTGAACTGGCAAATTCTTTATGTTTTTGAAAGTTATAAAAATTGTTGCGGATTGAAATTTTCATATATTTACGAAGCAATATTATTTATGTTTTTGAAATTGTTTCAACAGAATAAAGAGGATATAATTGGTACCTATTGAGGTATCCAGTCTTATTCGTAGGGTATTTCAGATAAAAAAATGCGCCCCCACAGTCAAATTGCTATAATTGACTTGTGTCTGACACATTTTAAAGTGCACGCGATATTATATTAGCCGCCTCTTCACGATAGAAAGACGATCCAATATAAAAATAATATTTTAATTCGAAGCAACAGTTTCTGACAATAGAGTATTCAACAAAAGAAACATAAAATAAAAGAAAATTAAAGATTGATAATATTATAAGTGAACAATATATTCATAGACTATAAGTATGTTTTTTTTTTATTATATTTATTTATTTTTTTTTTAGCTTCACGCTTTCTCCCGCACATGGCAGGGTAGGCGGAGGGAACTGCAGGAACTGTGGAACCTAGTGTTAAGACACTCCGTTGCTTAGTTACTGCTTTACCATCCCCATTTTCGCCCTTTTTCGAGGCATTGCGTGTTGAGTGGCGGAACTCAACACCGCGCTTTGCCTAGTTTCCAGAGCGAAGAAAATGGAAATAGAAAAATCGATCTTCCCCGAATGGGAATCGAGCCCTAAAACCGTCGCGTTTACAGGCAGACGCTTACGCCTATGCGCCACGACGGTCCTTATATAAGTATATCTCACATAAAATTAAACTTTAGTCAGTTAGAATTTTTTTTAACAGAAATTACCTGTAAAGTTTTATATAGTAATAGTATGTTAGAAATTGCGCCGGTAATTGTACCTTATGGCGTATCGTAGTGGTGGTATACGTCCAACCGTGGAATGTTGTAGGCTAATGTGATGCAGAAGTGTGATAGATAAGTAAAATAGATAGCTTAATGATGTTCATTAAGCTCCACCATCAGCGCAATGTAATATTTTTGATTTCATAAATAAATAAAAATCGTCGTGGCGCAACTTCTGCCTGTAACACCACGGTTTCTGGGTTCGATTCCCATAAGGAAAAGATGAATTTTTCCATTTCCATTTTCTTCGCTCTTGCAACCAGGCAAGAGCGTGGCGTTGAGTTTCGCTACTCAACACGCCATGACTCGAAACAGGCGGAAAGCGTGGACAGAGAAAACAGGTACTAAACAACGAAGTGTCTTAACACTAGGTTCGTATGGTTCCTGCGGTTCCATCTGCCTACTCCGCCATGTGCGGTAAAAAAAGCTAAAAAAATAATAATAATAAAGAACGGAATGTAAGCAAGGATAAGGATCTTTCTAAGTTTATTATATAAAGCTTTATTTCTCTATAATCTATACCTGTATATAGGTCACATTTACCTGTACATAATTCACTATTATTTATATTTACCTTGCAAAAGAAATAAAATATACTAAATAAATAAAACATTTAATTGTATAAACGTTAAACACTATCCTTTAAAGATCAATACAACAAACCGCTAATCCATTTAAACTAACACAAATAAAATATTCATTCATTCGTATCACAAAGACGCGGAAACTGAATCTAAAGCTTAGCAACGTTCTATTATTTGTTCCAATACTATTGCTGTCCATTTGTGAAATGAAATAAGATATATAGATGTACTTTGTACAGTGCGCATTTTCTTGGTGTTTTGAATTGTTTTATGTTGGTAGCAGGTTCTTTATTTTTGACCTGGTTAATATTTTTATATACTATATATAGATTAACAAGTAATTATATATATATATATATATATATATATATATATATATATATATATATATATATATATATATATATATATATATATATATATATATATATATATATATATATATATATATATATATATATATATATATATATATATATATATATATATATATATATATATATATATATATATATATATATATATATATATATATATATATATATATATATATATAATAATATTGCAAATAATTTAATAATATTGCAAATATTAATCAATCGTACAAAAAAATAATCAATGGCATTTTAAGAAAAACATAGAAAAAGAAAAGGTTGTAATCAAAATTGGTTTATTATATTTTCTCTATCCTATAACTAACTATACAGAACCTTTGCTATAGTTATATTAAATTAATAACGTTATTATTCATAAGGCATTGTGGATATGATTTTAAATGAATCTCGCTCCGAAATTCATGGATTCATATGAATATGTACGAGTATTTGATACTGGTATCTGTTTGTTAAATTGATTAAATACAATCTCTGGGGAGTACCTATTGTGTGTGTTTCGCGTATAGTTAGAGATTGGCGAGGGAAACTTTGATAGCCATAATAACTGTTAAACAATTAGTTTCAATAACTAAGTAAATACCTTTAAATGTTATTTATTAATATATTTTGCATAATTTAATATATTGGACTGTTTTGTATAGAAGAGTATACGGAGTGGACTTAGCATTCATTAGTCGATAGAACGACATATAGATTCATGCTTTATCCCACCCATGGCAGGGTAGGCAGGGGGAACTGCAGGAACCATTCGAACATAGTGTTAAGACACTCCGTTACTTTAGTCCCTGCTATCTCCATCCCCACTTTCCGCCGTTTTTCGAGGCATTGCGTGCTGAGTGGCGGAACTCAACGCCACACTTTGCCTAGTTTCCAGAGCGAAGAAAATGAATATAGAAAAATCCATCTTCCCCGAGTGGAAATTGAACCCACAAGCCGTCGCGTTTACAGCAGACGCTGCGCCTTGTATAATTAAAAACACTAATAAACCGATCTCGAAACAACATTAAATTAAGATATTTACAGGTCGAACTTAACGCTGTACTTTGTATTTATTCGAGTGGAAAATGAAAATAAATATTGCTTTATTTGTTCTATCTAAATTAATATTATTTTAATATTCATTTAGACTGTGCTAAGCACAAACACTCACATCGCGCGTCGGTTTGTTGCTCTCCATATTAATGGTATATTATTAATCATATTGTACATGCATATTAAAACACGTAGCTTTAAATTTCGTCAATACTTTACATACTATTATAGTTTTGATTAATGGACCTCTAGTATCAATTTCATTGACATATAGTGTTTATTATAGCGTTTTAAATATATGTTCTATAATTATAGGTGAAATTTCTCCTGAATATATTTTTTGTGACCATATGTTTCGTATCTATAACAGACAGAAAGAAAATATGACAGACAGAAATATAGAAATATCAGTAGCAAAGGTGGACTTATCTCTATAAGAGATTTCTTCAAGCCAACCTGTGAAAGTGGGTGAAAGCAGAATGCACGAGAAGACATATAAAATGCAATATAAGGTTAAATAGAAAAAATAAATAAATAAAAAAAAACAATACATAAGATATAGAAAATATACATACATACACAAATGCAAGTGCAAAGACATATATTTATATAAATACATAAAAAATATTCAAGTATATGTACATATACAAACATACATACTTTATACATATATACACATATATCCTTTCATACATATATACACATATAGACATAAAAAAATATAATATACATGAAACATAGTTAAATTAAGACTTCAGATTCTTTTAAGTTCATGAAGTAGGTGTTTTTTCAATAATGACTTAAATAAAAAGATTGATTGCCTTAGAGTTAATAACAAATTGAAATGTCTGTTTATGACTTCTGAACTGAACTTACTTAAGTGTACCTATCGCCTAATATAGCATATGCAATGCAAATTTACGTCTATTTACATATTTCTTCATTATTTTTCGTAGATATTGTAAAAGGATATATGTATATAAGTCCAATAGAAGCATATTAAATAAAAATAATTGATACTTGATAAATATTTAATTTAAATAATGATTTTCAACAGTCCAAATCGTGCAATGTTAAACATTTATGTTTTCTTTGAGTATGTTTCTATATTATAGTGTGGATTAATACTACAAAAGTTATAGAAATATAATATTTCCTTCACATATTTAAACTAGCATTCAAAAGGATAACTCATATGTTACTGGCATACGTTACTGTCATATATTTTACTTTTATTCATATCTCAGCGGTTAAACGACAAATATTTTAAGTATATCTGATTATTTTAAGTAAGATTTGAAGCGAAATAAAGTTTATTTACTATCAGTTTTTAAAGTTTTTGTTTATTAATGAAATTATTTTATAACCTTTAAATTTTTGAGATCTTGAGTGTTTAGTGGCGGAACTGAACGCCGCCTTACTTCATTCAAAAGTGAAGTTTCATTTTTATAGTACTCTGTGAGGCATGTCGAATTCATGACATGTTTGTCACATGCGATTCTTCAGATACGATGGTGTTACTAGTTGAACATGGGGGAGAAATGTAATTTATTATTCAATTCTCTATTTCTATAAGGATGGCAAATTTGTTATAATTAATGTTGTATTTAAAGTCAAATATATATCCTTAGATCTTATTTCCCATTGAACGTAATATATATACAAATAATTTGGAGTTAGATCTATAGATACATATATAGGTACACAGATTGTACATAACTGGTTGATATGAGGTGAATTCTCTATTTTCTTGTACACTTGACGCAGTCAGAATGATTTAATTTATATGATAACACGTGATGACTGAAAAAAGAAACAAAAGTATAGGGTGTTCTTTAAAAACTTCCTATTATGGTTTCAATATCGAACTCATAAACTATATTAAAGTAATGAAGGAACATTTGTGCATATTTTAAGTCTTTAACTAAAGGCTTTTTAACTGACCGAGTGTCAAACTCAAAGGGGCTATGTTAAGGCAAAGGAAGAATATGTATGTGGTCTAGTAGACTATTTGTACGTCATTGATTAAATCAATCGATTAAAAAGACTTGTTAAAATACCAGTAATAAAAAATAATAACTTAACTTTAAATAGTTTTTTTTTTTTTTTTAGCTTCACACTTTATCCCGCACATGGCAGGGTAGGCAGAGGGAACTGCAAGAACTATATAAGAACCTAGTGTTAAGACACTCCGTTACTTAGTCCCTGCTTACTCTGTCCCCACTTTCCGCCGTTTTCGAGGCATTGCGTGTTGAGTGGCGGAACTCAACGCCGCGCTTTGCCTTAGATGCCAGAGCGAAGAAAATGAAAATAGAAAAATCTATCTTCTCCGACTGGGGATCGAACCCAGTAACCGTCGCGTTACAGGCAGACGTTGCGCCTCTGCGCCACGACGACCATCTATATAGTGTGAAGACGATAAATAATACTACTATACGAATGGTCATCGGTCATTACAAATGCCAGCGAAGCTTTTCCTTCTTAAACTAATTGGAAAAGGTATTAAGCACTAAGCTATGGGAAAACGGAACAATTATTATGGTGGAAAGTTATATTAATATGTTCTTATTATTTAATAAATTCTCTAATATAAAAGTTTAAAGAGCCTAGTTTATTTTTTTTTTTAAATAAAAAGTGAAAATTGACGTAGAAGTGTAATAAAAATGAAAAAAAAAAATCAGCCATTCACAAAATATTTCGAAATTGGGTGGATTGTGGAGGTCAGCACCATATTGCGCATAGCACCATAATGTCCATATTGCCTACTCTGCTACATATAGTATAAAGCACCTGAAAGAGTTGATTATTGAAGTTCACAATATTGCTTGTAGCCGATATAAAATCTAAAGCTATCGCATATCGTTCATAAATTTGATTTTTTTTAATTAGAATCATTTTATTAATATTTTTTTAATTATTAATTTTATAAAGTTATATTAATTTCAATTTAAGGTCTACAAATTGAAAACTCAACGCAACCTGGAATCAATCGGTCTAATATTGGAAATAGTATATATAGTAAGGGAATATACGATAGATATGCCAATAAAGACCATACACATCCATCGAAGTTTGAATACAATCAAAGTAGAAAATCGATAGACCACAGTGTCGGGAACGATTCAGTTTACAAACAACTGTTCGAAGTTAGCAAGTCGAGCATCATTTTAGTTGAGTACTCTTCACAAACTTTTTAAAGTACCTTTATAAATTACTTATTTTAATATAACAAATTCACTTATTTAACTATATACATATATGTTTTCAATATAAACACATGTTATGGAACGTTTTATAATTATTTATTTTTACCCTGACTTTTTAATTGTAGTTCTTGGGACAGTTAGTATGAAAAACATTGCAATAGTGTAATCTCGATTCTCAGGGCCTAAGAATCTTTAAGGTTTAAGATTCTTCATTTATTTCGTAATTAAATGAAGAATCTTAAGCCACCCAGTGTTATCACAACATCTCAACGATAATTAAATCAAATATAAAAAAAATGAATAGCTTATATATCTCCCCTACAATAGGGCAAATAAAAACTAGTAGTAAGACAACATTTCAAACTTACTGCATTTTTTTTTAAAAATCAAGTGTTATCATTTTTAAACCAAAATGAAATTAAGAAACTTCTCGTTTACAGCTTTCCTTGCCAATAACTGCTTGGACTCGGACAGCATGTGCAACGGCGAATAAAAAAGTCGAAATAAAAACTTTTTTAATAATCGTTTCAGATCCATACTTTTCAATATTATTGCTCGCTGTGTTCCGCTTACTGTTTCCATATTTAAATTGCTAATAACAATACTAGTATGATACAAATAAATGTACATATAGAGCAGTCTAAACTAATTGTTATTCAGAACAAGTTTAGGCTTGTCTAAACTAGTTCATATAGAATTCGATTTAAACTAGATGTCACTTTTAATCTTAAATTACTTTAAACTTAAACTTCTAATAACTAGAATAAATATATGTGTAATGGTGTAATGTAAAGGACTGAGTTAAAACACATATTAAATAAATAAAGGTACATTCCCTTTAAAACCAAATTAACTACTAGTTTAACAGTCTATAAGTTTATATAGTTAATGTCGACTAATATTCAGATAGAAAATGTGACCAAAACTTAACCGTGATAAAGAGCAACGAAAAAACTAGTATTGGGTTTCTTCAGATTTCCTATAAAATGCTGTACAATTAATCTATTAACTAAAGAAAATTGCTTTACCAAAAAGCCGTTATAAATTGAGCCTCGTGGCGTCTATAATCAATTTTCTAGCTTCAATAATTCTCATAATCGCATTATTTGTATACTTCAGCTGGTCATTTTTAATGGTGAGAAAATTCCGAAATATTAGCCTAATTGAATTGGAATTAAGGAAACAAAGGCAGTGGCAGTGGAAAAATACTTAGTTACACTCATTGTTTTAATCGGTTTCAATTTTCCAGCGCTCTTGGTCAAAAGAATTTAATTATCTACATTGGATAATTATTCATTCCGTGTTGATTAACTTTTCCTGTTTTCGATAAAATAAGGGCAAAGGACGTCATTGGGGAGTTTACAGAATTTGTTAATTAAGAGGTACGGAGGTTTAAATTTTGCTATGGTTAATATTTAGTTCAATAAGTGTTTAAATTGTTAATATTTTTTTCTTAGCTTCGAGCTTTTATTCCGCACATAGCAGGGTAGGCAGAGGGAACTGCAGGCACCAGTTGAACCCAGTGTAAAGACACTCCGTTGCTTAGTTCCTGCTTTCTCCGTCCCCGCTTTTCGTCTTTTTCGAGGCATTGCAAGTTAAGTGGCGGAACTCAACGCCGCGCTTTTCCTAGTTGCCAGAGCGAAGAAAATGGAAATAGAAAATCCATCTTCCCCGACTGGGGATCGAACCCAGAAACCGTCGCGTTACAGGCAGACGTTGCGCCTCTGCGCCACGACGGTCCTCAAGTTAATATTTAATATGGTTAATATTTAGTTCAATAAGTGTTAAAATGTCAAGTACCACTTATGCACACACTTTGAACAGAAGAACACATACACACAAAAAAGTGAAGAAAATTTATAAGGCAAATTTTTCTAACTTATTTCAATATATTTTTAATTTCATCACATTTATTTATAATTTGTTTATTAATAATATCTTATGTATTATGATATTGAACGACTATCCATTGGCATTTTCAAAATATTACTTTAAAAATGAAAAATTGTATTGGAATAAAAATTGGGTCATTTTATTTTTAAAGCTTTCATGCAATATAGAGTTGCTCTTGATACCAGTGTTTTAGAAACTGATATCGAGGTTTATATATGCAAAAAGCATATTTTGTTATAGTATGCATCATACATACATACATACATACATATATATGTAGATTTTTGTTGTCCATTATTTTAAAGAGAAATTTATATAAGTTTTGACGGATATTGGTGCATTTATGGATTCTTATAAGAAATATAGAGACAAATGAAAGTAAGATTTGTTTTAGAATTCTGTTGACATTATCTTTTTTCTATTTAAAAAGATATATTTTTTTTCAAAACCTATAGAATTCAAAATTCGATTCAAACTTCGATCTTAATTTTATATTTCAAACTTTGATCATCGATAATATTAATATTATTGATTGGTGACACATCTAAATAGTTTTCTTATTATGTTATTAATTCTGACATCTTTTAAGTATTTTCGTATGAGAAAACTTATCTTTTTAAGAAATTTTCTGCATTGACGTAAACAATGTATCCATTCGTAGAGAATTGAATTGGCACGGACAAACTGAATAGGAATTATTATGGACTCGCGTTAGCTGTTTTATGTACGGTAGTTTTGCTCAGATTCCCATACCAGTTACGTCGTACTAATTTGGATGGATGCCAGTAAAATGCTGCCAAATAACCTAATAATATTAGTATGATTAGAAAAATATTGGTGTTCGGACATAATGAAATGTCTTGTATTCCTTATGAAGTCATCATGTTTACATAATATTCTTTGTTAGTTGTCTAGAATTATGAATATTATGAATTAGATTTACGAAAATATTTTTTTCTTCATAGAAAGAGCAAGATGTCTCATTGTCAATCCGATGGTTGATTAAACTTACATTAATTTTTGGCGTCGTGGTCCATGACTCTTGCAATTTCTCTAAAAGTGAGATTTGTCTACAGTTTCAACAATTATAAAATTAATACTTGCTTAATTCTAAGTATGATGGATGTCATACAACACGGTTAGACAAAGATATTTGCTTTAATAAAGCTAAACAAAGTTTTTAGTTACTGATATTATAAATTGATGAGTTAGCAGGTTGTTACGTCCATAATTTGCTAACTTTTGCTAGTATTCTATTACAACATTTTTGGTTACAATCGGTCTTAGTAAATATTTAAATCAGTTAATTCATGTCTACTTTTCTAATGGGGAAAAAGTCCTAAATTTCAAATCCAAAGTCTGAATATCGCTTAAAATCTAACTTAAGTGTATAGTACGTAATGTCAGATTGTTTTACCCAGACTTCTAATAAATTAATCAAATGTTGAGCACACTATATAAAACAGCTAAATACGCCGTATAAATTGATGAAAAATAAGTATACCAGAAGGAAATATTTTAGCAAGTTTGTCATCAATTATTAGTTTTGGATTTGTTTATTATTTATCTAGGCAAAGCGCGGCGTTGAGTTCCGCCATTCAACACGCAATGCCTTGAAAACGGCGGAAAGCAGGGAAGGAGAAAACAGGGGCTAAGCAACGGAGTGTCTTAACACTAGGTTCCCACGGTCCCTGCAGTTCCCTCTGCCTACCCTGCCATTTGCAGGATAAAGCGTGAAGCTAAAAAAAATGTTTATATAAAAAAAATGGTTTAGTAACATATATTTATTTTACTTTTGGAGTATCTTAAAAACTTACGAGATGGAGAATAAATCGCTGAAAAACTTCTTTGTCTCTGTATATTACTATAAAAAAGATTATTTACAATAGATCATGTTAAACTTTGTACCGAAGTAATTAATATAAATTTCATACAATTTGATGTAGAGGTATAGATATCATTCTCTTTATTGTAGAGATTGAATCTCATGTAGGTTTGATAGTAAATGTAATTTTGTTAGGATATTTATTTGCTTGAATACTGTTGCTGGATTATTAGATTCCAGTAGCTACTTTATTTACTTTAGAATAAACCTAAATGTCTACATACATTATGTACACTTATTATTTATCGGACATTACTGTTGTTTAAGAGAATTTAGTGTGAAAAATTCTTGACATTACATTCTATTAATGAAATTGTCTCATCGAAATATAGTTCTCCTCTTAATTTTAAAATTTATTATAAAACATACACTTAATTTATCAAAGACTGATAAGAAGCTAAAATTACGAATTAGCTACGCTTTTTGTATATAATTGTAGAATATTTAATTCTACCGTTAGGTTATGTTTGGTTTAATGATCCTACTGTGTTTGATTAAAGTATTTATCTGAATATAAATAAAAAAAATAAAAAAACGATTTTTCTAGGCAAAAGCTTATGAACTGATTTTAAATTGCTCTTTTCGTCTTTGAATAAAGTTAATCTGTGGGCATTAGATTATTCCACAGAACAATTTTTATTTAATTTAAAGTTTATTTCAATTTGCCCTACTTTAGTAAAAAAGAGAAGCCTATAGTGCTAAAACACTGTTCTCATCTCTCTGTATAGCTTCAAATAAGATGAAACTTATCCAACGTATGGCTTCGTCTAATTGTGAAGCGAAACCCCATGAATCGCTTTGACTTTCCTAATTGGAAATTTAATCTATTGCCATCGCGTATATAAACAGATGCTGTGAAGCAATCTAGTATACTCACCGACAATAGTAGCTAGGATGATTAGAGCTAGAACAACAGACGTGACCGCCATGAGGACGAGCGACGTGACGTCGGTGGCGGTCGCGTTGTGACTGGCACTCAGTGTCCCGTTGCATCCCCATGTCACCGCGTCCACCCACGAACAATTGAACCACTCTGTCGTGACTTCATCTGGGAACAAAATGAGAATATTTTTATATTTTTCACATACATAGCGTCACGCTTTATCTTTAGTGGGGTAGTCAGAGAGAACGGAGAACCAAACGCTGCGGTTCTTGCATAGCTCTTTCGCCTCGTCCGCTGTCATTACCCTTTTCATTCATGCTCTCCGGAGAGTCTAAATGTTTTTTACGTGACATTTTTCCAGTAACATTGATACTGTGTTTTTCGAAAGTCAATCGAGGTCTCCTCTTACCTCTTCTGTCTCTTATTTTTGCTGTTTTATATTTTTTAAAGTGTGAAAAAAACACATATTTTGGTTTTAAACGATATCCTGGAGACGTAGGTTCGAATTTGATATCTTTTACTGTATGTAAATTAAGTGAATTTTCTTTTTTAATATTTGCATATGTTTTTGAAAACCAAACATTGCCAGCCCACTTTGCAGCAATCCAAAACTGGCTTGCTTGTGATCACGAACGTTTTTCATTTAGAGAAATATTATTTTTTTTGTTCTTATTCCTACAGTACAGTGGTATTGTGTACTCAAATGTAAGTACGTGTAGGAATCAGGTTAGAAATATATTTTTTAGTATGAGGAATATTCAAAACATAATTTAAATTACTTTATATTTGGCCAGATACGCCCCAGTTGTATTAATTTTTGAGTCAGTATCGAGTGGAGAACAGATTAATATATAATATATAGAAAAGACAAAATAATGAAAAAAAAAGGATAGACATTCATGGACAACATTCACGAAAGTATTTTCCTCTGAGTTGTAATAGTAAAAATATTTCAGTTACGCTTCATAATCGGGTCTTAATATTGTCTTAGCACTAGGTTTATCCTAGCTTCCCTTTTGTGTAAGATACAAGGGTGAATGTAATACTAGTACAAATATATTACAAAAGCGTAATATTATTCAGTTTGGATGTAGAATACATCCAAAGTGTGTAAAAAATTGAACTTATTAAACTTCGATAAAAAAAAACCACGACATCCGAATTTGCTATTCACAATCATATTTCTCAATGTTTGTTGAAAACGTATATCACTATTGCAGTCATTTTTGATTGAAAAAACCACTGCGCATATTAGTGTCGTTGCTTATCTTAATTTTTTTTATATTATAAGCTGGAAAACGTGCAGAAGGGCCACCAGATGTGGACCGACCCCCCTTTATGGGCTTCCGGAACTCTCACTCACCTGACGAAACCCAGCTGCAATGATACTGCTGCTACTTCACGACGGTATTCTGTGAGAGAGTTGTAATTACCCGGTTCGAGCCTGGCCCTTTGAGTTACGGGTGTTGTTGTAGTTTGACTCTACCACTTCATCTTAATTGATTTAATTAAAACTATAATATAGTACATTTTTTTCAACATTTAGCTTCGTAATTCAATGCGAAATGTCTCGAAAATTAAACGAAAAGTAGAAAACAAAGTGAAGTGAAGTTTCCAATAGTGACGTATGAAATTATATGGAGCAAAGACGGAGCAAAAAAAGCAAAGCAAAGTTAAAAAGGTAAAAAAGCGAAAAAATATTTGACAAAATGTGTTAAGTTGGGTAGCAAGGTTACAAAGGTTATTTACTCAATCAATACTTTAAGATTTGTTTTGCATTAAACAAAATTGATTTATAGTAAGACTTTTGTTACTTAATTATTAATTGCTTTTCAACAAATATTGAGATATCCCGATGAAAAAAGTCTTACAAACACTTGCTTGTATATAAACTATATAGGCATGGCTTTTCCACGGATACTGCCCTTTTATTTTCATATTGAATTTACAAATAGCTATATCTTGTTTGGGGAATTTTTCAAACTTTTTAAAGTATTTTTCCAATCCAAAAAAAGTGAAATATTTAAAAGTATAAAAATATATACGAAAATCATTGAACACCAAAATTTTCTTGAAACCTACAAAAGCGCTAAAGCGATAAAGTCATGACGGTTTGGAAAAAACGTAAGGGCTAGTAGTTTCGAAGGCTAGTCCATGAGGCGTGAGTTTGATTCTCAAAATGTTTAAGTTAGTCTGTTTACTCTTTCTCTTTTTCTCTTTATATAAAATATTATGTCAATCACCAGGGCGGCGTTAAATTAAGCACTTAAAGACATATCTAAAAATGCGAAAAACAGATAAGAACGTTAAAAATCTTCTGGCTCTTAATTTGTTTCTGCCTTCCCTGCTGATTAAAGCGTTAAGCTTAAGAGCTATTTTAATTATTAACATTACACTTTATAATCAGTTCCATATAAAAAGCCGGTTACATGAGAATTTTTCTGAAAGCTATTTCATTCTTTATAGTCCAAATCCTATTAAGCGCCCTCTCAATTTACTTTAACCGCTTTATTGAACACTTAAAAATTTATACCGCGGGCCAATGTAATTGAAAATCTAAGCCTTGTTTATGAAAATAAAATGTTGCCTCTTAAATATATATATATATATATATATATATATATATATATATATATATATATATATATATATATATATATATATATATATATATATATATATATATATATATATATATATATATATATATATATATATTATATATATATATATATATATATATATATATATATATATATATATATATATATATATATATATATATATATATATATATATATATATATATATATATATATATATATATATATATATATATATATATATATATATATATATATATATATATATATATTTCCAAAGAAACTTTGTAAAATTTCTTAGTATTCTTTGAAAAAAGTCCCGGTCTCCATTTTTTTATTTTTCAAAATTATTAGGTAAATTGTTCATCTCAGTTGTGTGAAGATCAAATGTCGCAAATGAAACTGCATCGGCCACACTCTGCGTAGATACTGGAACCACACACCTAGGTAAGCCCTTGATGAACCTAAAATTAAAATCTTCAAGGCCAGAGAACTCGGTGACAGATGGTGGAAGCTAAGGAAAAGAATATATGGATGACGTGGAACGAGATAAAACGCGTAGTTCAAGGATGATAGCGCTAGTAGAGAATGATTTTCAACCACTGAGCTCGCTCTGTTTTTAATTTTTACTCAGCTGGTATGTTCAATCAATCATTGCATATGTTTACATACACACATATATATTCAATTAGTGTGGCTTAGTAAAGTTAAATCTCATGCTGCTGTAGAAACCTAACGAAAACCGAACCATGTTCATCTTAGTTATTTTATATAAAGAGAACAAGATAAAGTTAGTTCTGAAACACAGTGTTCCAAAGTATAGCGAAAAGTGTAAAAGCCTTTATTATTCACTTCGTTTTCGACTCTTTCACTGAAGGGGAAATGTTTTTTTAATTTTAAATATTATTCATACATCCAACCCATTAGTATTGCAGGCCAAAGCTGTCATAAACTAAGTTTATTAAAAACAAACTTAAAATAATAAAAAAAAAGCTCAATTGAAATGAGTTCAATATTTGTGTAAACTATATATGTTTATATAGACAAATATCCTTTAGTGTCATCGTTTATGGAGGTCGTTAAACTGACTCTTCAGAGATATTGGCTACTTTATGTTTTATTATACCTATACTTGGATATTTCATATAATAATATTAATAAATTTCTTCTTCTGTTTGTATTATTATAGCTTTTTTATAAATATTAAATTGTTTTATAGTAACTGTACGTTTGGGTAAAAGAATAAGTATATGAAATAATAGTTAGTTGTATTGTAATGAAATGAAAATAATAGAGGTAGGACAAAAAAGAATGTCTTCCATACGTTGATGGAACAAGTACCGATGTTGTAAGGTCTCGTGAAAAGCTTAAGGGTGAAAGGGTTATTATCGCTCAGTTTTCTATGACTACGTAGTTAGGGATAAACCTTGAATCTAATCTTAGAAATTACATTAAAAAAATCTACCAAATTGTAGAAATTTTCTAGAGTGCTGCTAAATAATAAAGTATTGAGTTTTCACATTTGAGTTAAGTCGTTGATTACAGTGTAAAAGGCAACATCTCCGTAATTGTACAGGACTGTCCCTAATAATATTCTTAAATCGGGTTCGAATTTATAGACATCGTTGCTACTTTTAAAGGAACGAACGCTCCTTTTCCTTGTATTTCCAATAAAAAACAACACTGTCAGACTTTGCTTCATTGACGTGGACCATTTAGTGTTTATATTTATATACCTGAAAACTTTTGTTTTAATATATATGATGCGAGCTTTAAGTTGAGTCTTGTCAAAATAAGTTCCATTCAAATATGACCTTCACAGCCTTTTAATGAGTTTTCGGGCTGTCTACTTAATTGTTAATAAATATGAAAATACAAAATATGTAAGAGACAAGAAATACAATGACACCATTTTACATACGACTGATTACATAATTGATAGTTACTTGTGGATTATTTTTTTAGATTTAAATTTCATTTGTCTCTCTTTCTCGCCCAATGTACAAGGAATATAAGTACGTAAAGTCACGTTATAACGTATTTAGTGATGGAACTTAATGCAGTATTTTCACTTTGGCTTGTTAAAAAAGCTAAAAATAATTCAGCTTGTCGAATGGAAATTGTTCTCACAACCGTCACCTGACATTGAGAGCCCCATTAATTAAAAAAAAATTAAAAATAGAATTAGATTTAAAAAACAATATTTTAAATATCAGTTACTTTTTACATAGTGTTTTAAACTTAAGTGGAAAGTAGGGAACTGCGTTTCACAAGCTCAATGTGTAACTACTTTTATAGCTTTCTTAGTAAAAAAGTAGCTTCCCGCTTATTTTTTCTCAGTGAATGCAATTAATTGCTTCGAAAAGGCGGAAAGCGGGGAATAGAGTGTCTTAACATCTGCTATATGCGGGATAAAGCGTGAAGCTATAAAAAAGAAACCTATTAAAAAAACTCCATCCTCACTTAAAGAATTTTTCCATCCATTATTTAAAAATTGCGTGTGGCGGAACCAAATGCCACGATTTATCTTCTTACCAGAGCTATAAAATGAAATATTACATTCTCACCAATTGGGAATCGAACTTACAGCCATCGAGCTTACACTATGAAGCTATGTTGCTACTTTATTTAATTGTTTTCAATATTAATACAAAAATTTTATTTAAAATATATACATAGATTCACTTAAATGAACTAAATTCTATATTTTAAACAAATTATACAGTAGTAACAATTTGTTCAAAATAAATCCAAAGAGATAAATCTGAAATCCTGGTTAGTAGGGATTACTATTGAATTGCACCAAATCTTGTTTTAATTGTGTACATAGATCAAGGACTGTGGTAGATATGGTATGTGCAATACTTATGCTAAATATGATTATTATTTACAACCGTCCGTCCGTATTATATATACCGTCGTGGCGCAAGAGGCGTAAGATCTGCCTGTAACGCGACGGTTTCTGGGTTCGATTCCCAGTCGGAGAAGATGGATTTTTCTATTTCCATTTTCTTCGCTCTGACACCTAGGCAAAGTGCGGCGTTGAGTTCCGCCACTCAACACGCAATGCCTCGAAAAAAGGCGGAAAGCTGGGACAGAGAAAGAAGGGACTAAGCAACGGAGTGTCATAACACTAGGTTCCAATAGTTCCTGCATTTCTCTCTACCTACCCTGCCATGTGCGGGATAAAGCGAGAAGCTAAAAAAAAATTGTTTAAGAGAACTTTTAGACGTTCCATAGTTTCACTACACGATATTAAATGTTATGGAAGAATGTATTTAATGCAGTATCTGAAACAAATGGTCCATGAGGTGTAGTAATAATAGTATTTACGTTTAGCATTTTCGAATTTAAAGCACTTCAATATCAATTGTTTTTTCATATAAATTTTGATATTTTTAAGGGCGGTTTTCCTGTTTCATATTTTTTACTTTTAAAGGCAGAAGTCCAATATATGCAGCTGATTTTTGAAACAAAGAATGTATAGGACTGTAGTTATTGCTTAAAATATAATTACTTTATTTAAAAAAGTGCTTGGGTGATTTTCAAGTGGGAATGCACCTGGCATTTTTCAGAAGTATAGAAAACTGTTCTGAAAATACATTGAAGATTGTTCAGAAGAACTTATACATTCCAACTTTTGAATTTTTTATAATAAAATATATCATTCAATAAACAAGTAATTAAAAATTTAATAATCACAATTACAAGTTTTTCTAATATATTATCACTTCTATTCACTATTCTAAGGTAAAGCCAAAAGGTTACTGTAATCGTCCGCTCAGGTCGTAAATTACTAGTCAGATACGAACTTAATTCAACTTGATCCAAAATCTTAGAACACTGTTTGTGTAACTTTAAAGCTAATTATATTATTGCTTTCACTATATATATATATATATATATATATATATATATATATATATATATATATATATATATATATATATATATATATATATATATATATATATATATATATATATATTATATATATATATATATATATATATATATATATATATATATATATATATATATATATATATATATATATATATATATATATATATATATATATATATATATATATATATATATATATATATATATATATATATATATATATATATATATATAATATATATATATATATATATCGTGTATGAACAGGCACGTCGTTAACGGTTGGCTTGCTGGAAATTGGAATGATACGTTAATTAAACATAATTATTCAATAAAGATTATGAGATCCATTTTGTATTTACATATAAGACTATTATGTGTTTATGCCAAAAGCGGCGTTACTGGATAATTATATTAATTTACTTCGTTTTATTTTGAATCTAGTGTTTACTAAAGTTACTAAACTGAATGCTTCAGATCTGAGAAAAACCAGCGCAAAAAAACTTAGCAGGACGTTTGTTCCTAATTTTTTCAATTTCGTTATTTGCAGATAACCCTAAGCCCTCCACAATAGAGAATTAACATAAAGACAAATGTTTTTTTCATACTTGAAGTTCCTAAAATTACCACACATCACACAAACTTGTGTTTGTGTGATACATAAAGCCGAACAAAATGCAGATTTATATTATAAGTATAGATGTATGAGATGTATGAAGCTTAATAAAAATATATATATTTTTTATAGGCTTAGGTATATAGTATTGGTTCCGAACTCGTTATGGTTGTTTTTCTCAACTTCATTGTTCACTTGTTTATATTAATTATAATCTGTTTACCACTTTCCACTGGATTTACTTGGCTTATTCTTACCAAAGCGGGAAATTGAAAATAATTTATTTATCATCGTTTCAACGAGTTAGATTAAAATTTACATCTACTAGGTGAAAAACATCATCGCTGTGCCATAATAGCTCCAGAAAGCAGTGAAAACGAAGTAGGACGTAGTCAAGTGTAATAAAAGGGTAGTAAATAATATATATAAGGTAATAGAGCGGTAAGAGAAACATTTGTTAGCGCTTGCGAACACTGTATCTATTATAGTGAAGGAAAGTCATGTAAGAAGCATGAAGACTTTTTTATTTTTTATTTTATTTTATTTTTTTTTCTTTCATTACGTATTTTAAAAATCAGATAAATTTTCAAGAAAGATTAAATAAGTAAGAAAACTTAGGAAGGTAAAAGAAAATGTCTACTTCGGTAAATTGGGGATGTTGTTCGCAAGAAAAAGCAGACAAAAATGAGCGAGCCATATCATGTACTGGCTGTAAAAAATCATATCATTTTTTGTGTTTGTCGATAACGGAAATAGCTTCTGACACCGAAGTATACCACCAGTGGAATTGTCCTTCGTGCACGAATCGATTCCCGAAGACCTCGAAAAAGGATAGTACCCCTGTTCGTAACGTCTCCACAACCAGAGGTAACAAGAGGCCAGCATTGAACTCTCCCCCAGAGGAACCTACTATAACCAGTGACAAATTACGTGCTATTGTTGAAGATGTTGTAAAGACTGAGCTAAACGCCATGCTAAAGAAGTTGAATTCCAATATAGTCGATATTATTAACAAGGAATTAGCACCTATTAGAAAAGAAATTGGTGACATGAATGAGTATATGTCTTTTATTAATGGTAAATTTGAATCGATCGAAGCCGAACAACTGAGTGCGAAAAAATCTTTTAAAGATATAGTAGAAGAGAATAAGAAAATGGAAAACACAATATTGGATTTAACGCAACGCCTAAATTACTTAGAACAGAAATCTCGTTCGAATAACCTGGAATTCCAATGCGTTCCTGAAGTGAAAAGTGAAAACCTATACACACTTGCAAAGAATTTGGCCTCTGTTGTCGGATATGACCTAAATGATCGAGACATTCTTCACTGTACCCGCGTAGCCAAGCTTAACAAAACAAGTACTCGTCCTAAATCTATTATAATTCAGCTCTCTTCTCCCAGGATTCGTGACGAACTTCTAGCATCCGTTATTAATTTTAACAAGACTCATGCTAACAATAAGTTGAACGCAAATCATCTGGGATTTCTTAACTGCAATGGTCCAATTTATGTCGCAGAACACCTTTCTCCAACAATCAAAGCTCTTCACGCGGCAACTAGATTAAAGGCCAAAGAACGAGGATATAGGTACACGTGGGTAAGGAACGGCAGAATCTTTGTCCGAAAGAGTGACGACGCAGAGCATATCTTCATAAGAAATTTGGATACACTAAAGAAATTAATTTAAGTTTATTTGTATACCTTATATTGCATGTAATAGTTGTAATTTCAACCAAAATTCAATGTTCTTCAACTTTATTATCAGAATAGTAGAGGTTTAAAAACAAAAATACTAGACTTCTATCGTAACGTGTGCTGTCATGATTATGATATCATTATTATATCTGAAACATGGCTTAACAGTTCAGTGCATAATAGCGAATTATTCGACGATAGATTTGTGGTATATAGAAGGGACAGAGAAAGTGTTAGAAATCAAATAGGTAGAGAAGGCGGAGGAGTTTTAATAGCTGTTAATAAAAAAATGAAATCTAGACGTATGACGGATTGGGAAACTAATTGCGAGGATCTTTGGGTTATGATAGATATTCCAGTTTCACATGGTATTTGTAGAATGTCTTTTTGTGCAATTTATCACCCACCACCTGTTTGTCAGTCACTCTTGAAATATTTCTTAGATAATTGTAATAATATCTTTGAAAAAAACATGGATATGCATGTATGCATCGTTGGTGATTTTAATCTGGGCTCGATTGACTGGCAAGCGCAAGACGATATAGCAAAAGTCCGATCAGTGTCTAAAACTAGTCAGACTCTCATTGATTTTGCAGATATAAACAATTTCAGGCAATTCAATCTTGTCACTAATGTCGCTGGTCGCATTTTAGACCTAATATTTACCAATAGACAGTGTAAGGTCACAGAGAGTATAAACCCATTTAGTATAATAGACATAGCGCATCCGCCCTTAGACATCACAATATTCTTAGATGAAAAATTGAAACTACCATATAGTTCTAATCAGAGACATAATTTCTATAGAGCCAACTACAATTTGATTCGAGAATCTCTAGGTGGATTAAATTGGGATGAATTATTTAGTGGAACAATCGATGTAAATGATATGCTGACCATTTTTTACAACAATCTACGTTCAGTTATAAAGAAAGTCATGCCTGTCTGTAGACCTAAGAACCAAAAGTATCCACCATGGTTTAACCGAAAATAAAGTAGAACGTTGAACGAAAAAAATAGGATTCGAATGCGATATAACATTTATCAGAATCCACTAGACGCTATTGAACTAAACTTCTTCGTAAGCGTTGTGATAAGCTAGCAATGGATTGTTACAATGATTATATTTACCAAATTGAGGAAGGCATTGTAAAGGATCCCGACATCTTTTGGAATTATGTAAAGGTTAGACGTAATGGTACGAGCGCTTACCCTTTTACAATGACGGATGGTTCCATAACAACTTCTGATGGTGTTCAAATTTGTGAATTGTTCGCTAACTATTTTTCGTCTGTATATTGTAGTGAAAAAAATAGTTCCTCTGTGCCTAAATCAAAATTTTTAAAATGTTTCGAGCAGAATTCTCAATGTCTTATAGTCCCGAATATTTGCAAAAACAAGTTACTGAATAAATTGAAAGGCTTAAATTGTAAAAAAGGAGCGGGTCCTGATTTAATACCACCTATATTTGTTGTTAAGTGTGCATCTGAATTAGTTCATCCTCTAAAACTAATATTTGATAGGTCTTTGATATCTGGTGTATTTCCTTCAGTATGGAAAACTGCAAAAGTTGTACCCATTCACAAGGCATTAAATAATAATAATGTTTCAAATTATAGACCAATCTCGGTTCTATCAACTTTTGCTAAAATTTTTGAGTCTTTAATCTGTCCTTATTTTTCTAATCATTTAAAGCTCTATCTCAGTGATCATCAGCATGGCTTCGTCAAGTCTCGGTCTACGAACACAAATTTAGTCCCTTTTACTGAAATACTATTCAGAGCAATTGATTCCGGCTTGCAAGCTGATGTGTTATACACAGATTTCAGTAAAGCCTTTGACAAAGTGTCTCATGACATACTTTTATATAAGTTGCGAGCTTATGGTATTTTTGGGCCGTTATTGAATTGGCTTAAAACGTATCTTGTGGATAGGCATTTCTTTGTCGCAGTCAATGGGTATCAGTCGTCTTTGCGTGGTGTTTCATCGGGAGTTCCCCAAGGTTCCCATTTGGGCCCATTGTTATTTAATTTTTTCATTAATGATATTTCTAGTTGTTTTCTTTCTTCTGAGGTATTTTTATATGCTGATGATTTAAAATTCGTTAGGGTAATTCGATGCGTTGAGGATACTTATTTATTCCAAGGAGACTTAGATGCACTCGTTCAATGGTGTGACGAAAATGAAATGTACCTAAATATAAATAAGTGCTATCATGTCAAATATTCCAGGAAACATAACGTGACAAATTCAGAATATTACATAAGAAATAAAAAAATTGAGGAAAGGAATAGTATTCGCGACCTTGGTGTATTCTATGACCAAAAACTTACCTTTTCTTTACACTTAGACGATATAATTCAGCGGGCATCTAGAATGCTCGGATTTGTTTTAAGAACTTGTAAATCATTCAAACATGCTAAAACAAAAAGACTACTATACAATACACTAATTCGTAGTATTTTGGAATACGGTAGTGTTGTTTGGCGTCCTCACTATGCCAATCATATTTTGCGACTAGAACGTGTGCAAAAACGTTTCCTATGGCATCTATCCCATTCGGCTCGCTTACATAAAACCATTAAATCGTACAAAAGTCGTTTGCTTCATTTTAATATGGTCTCTCTATCAGAACGCCGAAATGTTTTCGATGCGATGTTTGTTTATAAGATTTTTAATAATAAAATTGACTGTCCTTGTCTGTTGCGCTCTCTTAATTTAAGAGTACCCGTCAGAATTCCTCGTCACCCGATTACCCCTCTGTGTCCACCACGAAGCAGAACTGTTTTAGGGTCCAATTCACCTTATTCAAGATTATGTAACATAGTTAATAGATGCAGTAATAACATTGACTTACACTATGATTCGCGATTAAATTTTTATAAAACTATACAAAATTGTTTAAAAGAATAATTATGTTGTGGCTCTATTGTCAACATGTATTAATTTCTTTAATTATGATTATCATTGTTATATAGATTTTATTTGTAAACTTTTTTATCTTTCTTGTGAACTTTGTACTTTGTAAAATTGTAAAAAAAAAAAAAAAAATTTTTTTGTTTCTATAGTTTTTTAAAATAGACTTATTTAAATTTGTGTGCAAGCGGAGTTTACCTTTAAGTAGTTGTTGCACTGTACCCTAGATTATAATTACCTATTTTACATTGTATTGATGTAAACAATTGTTGGTAAACCTATTAAAATAAATAAATAAAATAAATAAATAAAAAGACTCTACGCAGGGTATATAAAGAGGTTATTGATAATGGACGAGGTGTAAGAGAATCTCAAGACCGGAGATTTCGACGTTGTTTTCTTGTGTCGTTTTGTACAAAAATTTAAAAATTGTATAAAATAAAATTATACTCTAATTTATAATGTGCAAAAAGTTTATATGGCACAACTTACTGAATACGCAATTTGTGTATGATTCAATTATAAAGTGCAAAACTTGGAGTAGCATGATATTTCACTTTGATTCATCTTGTTTAATTTTGTTCTAGTTTCATGATGTATACACCGACGCAGAAGATATATATACATATACATATATATATATATATATATATATATATATATATATATATATATATATATATATATATATATATATATATATATATATATATATATATATATATATATATATATATATATATATATATATATATATATATATATATATATATATATATATATATATATATATATATATATATATATATATATATATATATATATATATATATATATATATATATATATATATATATATATATATATATATATATATATATATATATATATATATATATATATATATATATATATATATATATATATATATATATATATATATATATATATATATATATATATATATATATATATATATATATATATATATATATATATATATATATATATATATATATATATATATATATATATATATATATATATATATATATATATATATATATATATATATATATATATATATATATATATATATATATATATATATATATATACAGAGCGAGGAAACCTAGTCTTTTTTCTAAGATAATTTGTCCTTGTCCTTGTACTCAATGCCACGTTTTGTCTTGTTGACAGAGCATGCGATTCTTTTCTTCCATTAGGAATTGAACTCACAATAGTCGCGCCTACTATTTGGTGCTGTGTTGCTATTTTAAAAAAGAGAGAAACTCTTGATCTGTTTACTTAAATCTACTGGGCATATGAAGTAATATTGGATATTAAGGAGTAACTTGTAAATAGATTTCAAATATACTTCAGTTTTAGCAACCGAACTAAGCAACGGAGTGTTCAAATGGTTCCTGCAGTTCCCTCTGCCTAACCTGCACTATGCGGGATAAAGCGTGAAGCTAGAAAAAAAAACTAAGGGTTTAAATTCCTGGTGTATCGAAACACATATACTTACACATAACTACTATTTATAATAAATTGTATTATTTACATGACAATTTCAATAATAACATTTAAGCTTTACCAAACAAATAAAAGCTTTAACTGAAATAAACTGCAGCTCACAATAATAAATACTCGCCACGGTGAATGACGGCGCATATTTTAAATTCATTAAGAAATTGTCAGCATTTGCGGCCAGTGGAGTGTGAAGCCATAGAACTAAGGGTGGACGTGAAGTGACATTTGTTGTCATTATATATTAATAAGGAAATATTTATTAAGTATATATTTTATATTTTTACGTAAAATAATTGATTTACCAGAGAGAAAAATAATACGAGAAGTAAGAGAAAAATAAAATATTTCCTTCGCGTGTAAATCGAACCCACAATTGTCGTTTACAATTTTGTTTTTTTAAACATATTTTAAACCGTATTTTATATAATTCGAAGGATAAATTTAGAAATTTGATGGCAATTGCATGAGGTAGTAAGGATAAGTATATGCACATACTGTATAATGAAAAATAAATATATTAAGTTTTCAAATAAAAAAATAACTTCCAATTTTTTTCAATAAACTTTTTCACATATTAAATAAATTTTACATTTATATAAAAAATAATATATTTTCTCAGTAAATAATAACCTTTCAAATAAACATTTCTACAATCAACTTAAAAGTTACAATACTTTCAGGTCACTTCTACAATATTTACATTCTCTGCTTCCAGTCATAATTGGATTAAGGACGCACCCAACTTTCCCAAGCATAGGCAATAAGCGACCTTTTTATATTTTTTCGTTCGTGCTCTTTATGCAAATGCCTAGAGTGTTAGCGTTTACAAATACGTTTTGTAATTCAAAATGGCTATAAGTGTAAGATTTTTAGATTTTTTTGTGTCAAGTTCCATTGATTGTACAAGCTAAATGTTTATTAAGAATTATATAATTTTTTAAAAACATATGTACATTTATATACAAAAGTAATGTAAATTAGCACGATTTAGATTTTAGAATAGTTAGTGTTGAAGGAGAGATTATGTAGTTTTGATATTTGCTTCTTTTTAGTGAAGACCCAAATAGCGATCGGCTTAGATTTTGGAGATACCTACATCAAAATGCAATTATTGGAATTTCTTGTCGATTATAAAGTTCCAAATCACTTTTGCCCATTATTAAAAATCGAAATCAATGTATCTATATAGACGTTTCTTGTATTTATAATGCAAGTAATACTAACACTATTTAATTTTAATTTATAGCAACACCGTCATTATAAGCCCTGACAAACAGACTATCTAATATTTGTAACATCGCCTATGACTAAAACATATATATACGTACATGCATATCTATATCTTTTATTCTTAATGGAGTAGTCAGAGAGAACGGATCTACAATGTTACATACTATTTAGTGGTTTTCTGTCACGACTATCAATATATTTACCAACCTAACTAAAATTTTATAAAATCAATCATTAACCATTACTTAGCTTAAGTTTAAAAATCCGAAAAGCATCTGAATATGAAGAGAACCCAGAAAACAAGTGTATAGTCCACTCTAGGTTTACATTTCTCCATTCTAGTGAGACAAAAGACGTATGGAGAGTCATGAAACATGTTTTATTTAATATTTTTTAGCTTCTTGCGGGACAAGCGAGAAAGTAAAAATAATATTAATATTAGCTTCAGGTACATACCACTGGAGTCATTGAAACCGAGTGTTCGCGACGCGTTCATGATCACCTGTCGCTCGTGTCGCTCGTCCTCCTGTAACAAATTAAGCAATATAATAAATAATATAATTGAAATAAAAGTGAAATAATCATGATATATATATATATATATATATATATATATATATATATATATATATATATATATATATATATATATATATATATATGTATATATATATATGTATATATATATATATATATATATATATATATATATATATATATATATATATATATATATATATATATATATATATATATATATAGATATATATATATATATATATATATATATATATATATATATATATATATATATATATATATATATATTGCTAAGTACTGCTTTATTGACGTACATATTACAAACAAATGAAGTCAGCGATTTCAGCAAAAAATCGAATAGCTCATAAATTTCTCATAAATTTCTTTTGCACATCCAAATGTCCATGCAAGCGTGAATAACTTTTATAAATGTGGACTTGGAGTTATATACGACTTAATCCTATATATAGGCATATATACAAGTTACTGAGATAATTTTTGTATACATAAATAGGTGATAAAATATAATATTTAAATATTTTTATTTAAAATTATTGACACTTAGTTTTGTAGAAATACTTAAAAAATAGTAATTTGAAAGCATTAAGTTTTGAACCCCCGTCTCATGGAAACCGTCCAAGAGGCTTTGACTATTAATGCATTCTTCAGCTACATCTACTACATCGAAAATTCTATATTCCTTTTACAACTTATTTTTTTTACGTTTTTACCGATCTATGGTTAGAAATTGGTTCATAGAATAGAAACATCAGATTGAAAAAACCGGTCAAGTGCGAGTTGAACTCGCGAGGAAAGGGTTCCGTACACAATGTAGTGAAATATTTCCCCTGAAATCGTTTTTTCCCTAAAACATTTTTTATCGAATTTACCATTTTATTTTCAATTTATGAAATCCTTATAGGTTTTCCTGTAATCTACAAACCATAAACTATATTCAGTAATTTTTTCAATTTTTTGGCCCAGTAGTTTCGGAGATTAGGGGGGGGGAATGGTCAATTTTCGGCTTTATTCATGAATATCATCGAAACTATTAACAGTAGCATAGCGTCTCAATAGTTATAACCCATTCAGCGGATCATATTGTTCCACTACTTCACTTAACTTAATGAAACCTGCCGAAGTAAACATCTGAAATTATTATTACAAAATACTTGGTATAAGAAGATTAAATGAAGGAAAAGCAAATTTTAAATTTTATTTGGATTTTGCAAACAAAAAATGAACAGAACTTTAATAATAAATTTTGTTTGTATCAACCTAAAGATAGATAGGTATTAATTTCAGTCTATGGAAATTTCTTTCTTATAATGCAAGATTTTCCAAAGTGTGTGTCACGTATATCTGAAGTGTCACAGCAATGTCCCAGGAACATCGATTCAGAGTGAGTCGTTCATTGGAAGAATATTCCAATGATCGACTCACTGTCTTCTTATAGTTCAAAGACACAGCAAGAAGATTAAAAGAAAAGAAAAAGATTAGTATCTATTTGTAAGATCCAACATCCAACTTTATCTCGTCATATCAAAAAAACAAAAATATTAACAAATTATTCCAAACGAGTATTAAATCTAATTCCATTGCGTAAATACTTAGAAACTACTCAACAACGCTATGATGTCGTTACAGACAAAACCGATTAATCAAATATGAGAATAGGAACTATAGGAACAAAAACTAAATTTGGACAAAAACACGTTTCTTTCTATAGATGTTGTCCAATTACGTGAGATTGAAGGTCTAATTCTGATAGCATCAACTATTCAACAATGAACGATTGAGCGATTGATTGGATTGATGGGTCAATTCTCACATATTAGTCTTCGCGTTAATCTTTTGAGGAGCACATGATTAGTACATTACTTATTCTATATAAAATATTTTCTAAAAAGATATTATTATTAATATTAATACATAAAATTATTGTAATAATACAACTACTACTTCAAATAAGTTATAGTTTGTAATGTTTTTATTTAATACGTTTCAGCAACAGTATCTTGTAGATTTAATTTGATGTTGTGATATTTTAAGTTTTTTAAGTGGATTTTTCCTTTTCTAACTATAACATTAGTGTTTGACTAAAATAATATACTAATCAAGATGAAACAACTTACCATGCCATGGTTTCACCATGCGGGCCGGCCCAATATTTGAATAGTACACACGTTCTTAACACACGTTCTTATTTAAATTTAAAACATTGTGGTGGAAGTCAAAAATAGAGTTATGATAAAAAATACACTGCATACTGGTCCGCATATTTTTATTTTTTTCTATGAAAGTTCATGGAAAATATTTTAGAGAATCCTGAATTATGTTAAATTTTGAATAAATATATATGAAATAAAACAAATAAAATAATATATTTTCTCTTCACAATATAAGGGCGGATAAACAATTTTAACATAAAGTATATTAATTAACATTTAATTTCGTATTAACTTTCCAGTGAATAACCTTGTCTTGTATAAATTAACTTGTCCCAAATGCTGAGGTACGTCTGACATGTACATATTTATTAGGTGAAATATATAAATATATTATGCTATGTCTGGGTACACCTGTATAAGGGAAAATCAGGACAGATGCCCCACTACTTGAAATACTCGGTATGTGTTGTAGTTCACTGTTCTGTGTAAACAAAAAGCTCAAGTATATTTTATGTAATTTGGTGTAAATAATATAATATATGTTAATATCATTAAAAAGAGTATAACATTTTATATTTATTAAATTAACAATTAACAGCATACACGAACACATTTAAGAACTGATTTACAAATAAGTAATAAAACACCTGTGAGTACATATCACCGTATGTTATCATCTTTTATTAAATTTGCATTTCTTATATTATTTTGCTAATTTGTACGCTTTGCTAATACTTCGAGGATTTCTTCATTTTCATTTTTTTGCGCCCGCCGTTGAGTTCCGCCACTCAACACACAATGTCTCAAAAAGGCAGAAAGCTAGGAGTAGATTATTTTAACACTAGGCTACAACGGTTGCTGCAGTCCCGTGCCTTCCCTGCTGTACTCTCTTTTTAATAAATTATATTGATGAAGCCATTATGGCGGTAAAGTACAGGCAACAAATGACATAATTGTGATCAAATCCCAGTCTGCCAATTTGTGAAAGCAAGACGGTAAAGATATTATTTTTCGGCAAATAGAATAATAAGAAAAATATTGTCGCCTACATATGATCTTAGAAGGTTTTCGACAGAATAGTTTGGTTTTCGTAATTAGGCCATCTATCCCTTAATGCCACGCGCATCTCCGTTTTACTCTAGTCGCTTAATGAGACAATAGCATCCACGAGTGCCTGTCAGTTTCTATGAATGCTGTGACATTTACGAAACATCTTTTGTTTATACATATGTTTATTTCACTTGTTTAATATATAGTGCCTAGTTTATTAAGCTTCTTTATAGGCAAGAAGTTATAAGGTAATGTGATATTTTTTTCTAACATTATTTTAACTTTGTCTCAGCTTAACGCATACAGTGTGACAGAATTATGTGTTCTGAGTGTTAAATGGCAATGGCTTGGTTTTAATAAGGTCGAGGAAAGATAAAAATTTATTTCACCGAGTAGGAATCAAATCCACGACTTAGTTAGTAATTGACTGCACCAATGGTATCATTTATTTAAAACGTTCATGTAAAACAGTACAGCACGAAAGTTATGAATTTACACAAAAATAGTTTTGTAACCGTTTGCGGTTCTGAAATTTGAATTAAACGCGAACTCATTTCAACTGCATATTATACAAATATTGCAAATTTTATGCAAAATTCTTAATTTTTGCAAATTAAATTTCAAATTGTTTGTAGGGATGCGATGTTTGTTATAATTGAATTAAATTATGTATGGACATAAATAAATACAAGTATTTCAAGAATGGACATGGTATTTTGAATAATAATATATGTTGTTTTTATTTATAAAATGAAGCAAAAATGAATAGTAAGGAACGTGAGAGGAGCTCTCGGTTAATGACAGTGTACGAGGTGAAAGAGGTACCTCAGCGTGTGGCGTTACGTTCTCGCTAACTACCCTCTAGAAATAAATCATGAAGCTTTGTATGTATGAATATACTTATGGTAATATAATAAGAATATTATAATAATTTATTTAAATCATTTTTAGTGTAATTACGTTTAAATTTACTGCAAATTGACGTTACATTCTGAATCTATTTTGAAGATGTTTTTATCCAAATTCTAGACATTTATACTTACTACTAAGTCAAATGCATGCTAAGTCTTCCCGTAATAACAAAATAAAAATAAATCAAATTTGTTATAATACAATATATATTAAAATCCAACAACAATAACAACTAAGGACCGTCGTAGAACAGAGGCGCGGCGTGTAAATGCGACGGTTTGTGGGTTCGATTCCCATTCGGGGAAAATATTTTTCTTTCATTTTCTACGCTTTGGCAACTAGGCAAAGCGTGGCGTTGAGCTCTGCCACCCAATACGCAATACCACGAAAAAAGGCGGAAAGTGAGGAACGGAGTGTCTTAACACTAGGTTCTCACGGTTCCTGTGACTCTTTGCCTACCCTGCTATGTGCAGGGATAAAGCGTGAAGGAAATAAAGAAAAATAAATAACAAAATAACAACTGGGACACTGCGATTGTCATTAAGTTCGTTTAATGTGAATCAACCGCAATGGTCTCAATTTTCAATTATTTATTATATTTGTCAATTAAGTCTGGCGACTATAATAAAGATTTTATTTAGGTTAAGGCGACATTTTCTTTTTTTCACATCTTATATCTTGGATAGGCTATTATTTTCCTTCGGTAGGCGTTCCAGACTTCTATGACGATTTCTCAAATGTCTATGTTAAATGAGTATTACATCAACATACTTTTTGCATTATTTTGTATAGATTGTCTGATCTACTTAGGTACATTATAGAACATCCCAGATTTTTTCCTTTTATATGGAAAAAGCTCATCACTATCAATTGCTTTATTTGCAGCATCATTTTGTTACTTTTAAATCTGTAAAGTTTGACTACTATAGTTCTACATCTGGTCTTTTATGTAATATAAACCTCAAGAGTTTGTTTGTATATATGTTATCTATGTTATCTCAGAAACTACTGGTTCCAAATGAAAACATATTTTTTGTTAATTAGAGCATTTATTAAAAAAAGAAATGTAATATAAGATAATAGAAATAATAGAAGTGTAGCAGTAATGTAGAATGCTGTGGATTAAAATCCACGAGGAAAATGACGCTGGAAATCATGACCATATAAATTGTAGCCATGTTTTTAATAAAGCCTATTAAAAGCTATATACATATATAAAGCTAAATCTATACATATAGTATATATAATAAAAAGCTATACAAGAGTAACGAAAAATATCTAGATTCTTGTAGTCTCGCTCAAAATCAGTGAAAACAAAACAAAAACCTCCTATGTCGAAATTGATTAAAATGTTAAGTAAATAAGCGGCAATATCAACATGAGTTATATCTCATATGGCCAATTGAATTGATTGAAAATAAAATGAATTAATTTAGTACCGAAACAAATGTAAAATAAATAATTGCTTTAAAATATTTTATTGTTATTGAAATTGATATGTTTCAAAATTACTAACAGATGCGAACCCACAAATTATTTAATATATTACAAAGTGTAACTCTAAGTATTATTTTTTTATTTTTTATTGTAAAATTGCTTCTTCCGTATGCATATGTATATAGCAGGATACATAAAGACGACTCAGTGATATGGCTTTCCGTTCTTTAATTTGCGACCGTTTAATATTTTTATAGCTTTATCCCGCTTGTAGCAGGGTAGGTGGAGGGAGCCGTAGGAACAATAGAAACCTAGTGTTAAGACACTCTACTCTCCGTTTTTCGCCTTTTTAAGGCATTACGTGTTGAGTAGCGAAGTTCAACGCCGCACTTTGCCTATTTGGTAGATCACAGAAAACGGAAATGGAAAAATGTATCTTTTATTCCCAAGGGGGAATCCAACCCACAGACCGTCGCGTTTAAAGGAAGACGTTACACCTCCGAGCCACGACAGTTCTCCTACTATTTAAATTTGGTTGTTTACGAACTGCTCCAATTAAAATCTTAAAAAACAAAAGGATAAAGATTTTATTTTAATATTAATAAACGAAATGTAATTATGAATAATCAGATCAGGCGTCAATTAATAATGGGCTTTAAGTAATTACTTAACCAGTTACTAGATGTACGGCTAATTTTCTTGTTAGTACGTCTATTTATAAGAGTCGTGACTAAGAAATTAAGAAGTTGGTTGTAATTCAATTGTTTTCATTGCTTTGCTCTGGTAGACAAAATGGCGATGTCTACTATCTTCACAAGCTAAAAAAAATTCAAAAAATATGTTAAAAGTTTTAAGATTTTCAACAAAATATACCATATTAACTATTTCATATATAGGTACTTTAATAATATCAAATTGTCATAATTAATACTAAAAAATGACAAATATCGAAATAATTTGAAAAGCAAATCTCAAAAGTCAGTAGAAAGTGTTCCACTAAATTTCATATTTCTTTCATTTTCCATCAGCAATGGATATAAAGAATGTTCATTATGCTCTTATAAAACAAAGCACAAAGAGATCCATTAGTTTTTCTCATCAATTTAATACTATGCCTTGCTTGCAACAAAAGAAAAGACAATATTGTGTTTTATTTTCTTTTTATTTTCACGCCTATTTTAAAGAATAGATAGATGCTTAATGATTTAGTGTTTTAGTGATAAGTATAGTGAATCGTAAAGTGATAAATCACTATTTAATCACAGTCAGGCCTATTGTCACTGAATATTCTTCTTTTTTTTACGTCTACACGCTTTATCGCACATGGTAGAGTAGGTAGAGGAAGCTGCAGGAACCAAAGAAACCAGTGTTACGATACTACGTTGCTTAGTCCCTACTTTCTCCGTCCTTGCTTTTCGCCTTTTTCGAGGCATTGCATGTTGAGTAGCGGAACTCAACGCCGCGCTTTGTCTAGTTTTCAGAGCGAAATAATGGAAATAGAAAAATCCATCTTCCCCGAGTGGGAATCGAACCCACAAAACGTCGCATTTGCGACGGTCATCACTGAGTATTCTTTTCCTGATAACCAGTCTAAAGCTTAAGTCAGAAATATCGACAAAAAAGTGAATAATAATTATAAATGATATATACGCGTAGTTGGCTTGATTAACTTAACTCTGTTGTTGTGAAACTAAATAAATAATTATGTTGATCATGTACTAGTTAAAAAACTAATAATTAAGTTAATTATTTTAATTTCAGCTGAAAACACTTTCTATAATGAAGAAAGAAGGGCAATATCGTGCTGTAGGGAGTTGTACTTAGAGCTTTGGCACCGTAATTTATTTCCACAGAAACAATTTTTGTATATTTCCTTTTTGAAATAAGATTTTTCAACATTTTCCTAAACATATATGATTTGTGACAACTACCCTGTATTTTACTAATTAAACCTAATTATGAAAAGCACAATCATTTAAACAATTTATGTTTATTGAAAGTTCGGTATTAATTCAAAGTAAGTAAAAAGATAACTGTTGAAATAATTTCAACTAGCAGCGCAGTCATTTTTTTATTGTTTCGACGTGTCAAGATCTGGGCTTTGGCTTAGTTTATAAAGAAATCTCAACATTTATTGTTATATTTTCCGCATAATTAAATTTAAAAGATAAGCAGCTAGCGAAAATTTTAAATAAAATAAACTGAAGTTTGTAGTTGTTCTAATTAGAATAGAAATCATATTTTAGCCCGCATGTTGCAAGGAAGGTTGAAACAACCGAGTATAAACATTCCCGCTTGAATTCGACACACATGAGGTCAATATTGGACGATTGGGAATCAAACACACAATCTTCGTGTGTACAATCAAACGCTAACCTATTTTGCTTCAAAACATTACAAAGGCACCTTGCTCTAAAATTCATCTAACACTGTAACCATATAAATTGTTTCGTTGAAATGAATTTTCAAGTTTGAGAAGGAAATTAGTGTAATTCCCGTAATATAGTTTTCGCATTTCAAAAAGTTTTACATGTAGAAATTAATGTTTGATTGTATAAAATGTCATATATATATATATATATATATATATATATATATATATATATATATATATATATATATATATATGTATATGTATATAAATATATATATATATATATATATATATATATATATATATATATATATATATATATATATAAATATATATATATATATATATATATATATATATATATATATATATATATATATATATATATATATATATATATATATATATATATATATATATATATATATATATATATATATATATATATATATATATATATATATATATATATATATATATATATATATATATATATATATATATATATATATATATATATATATATATAAAGACCTATTTATTTTTATAGATTTGTTAAAATCTAGATTTGAATCTGTTACTTCAAGTCTGTCAGCCGTCAATAACTAACTAACTAACAGCCAAGCTATCAAAAAATGAAAAAGAAATCGCCCTGTCTTGTCACCTTATACTAAAAATATACTAAGTGTTGCTTTAGCCAAAATGAAATGTTGAATGTTGTACCACATTTTGACAGATGTGATCTGCGAATTCATCTGAAAGCATAAATAACGATTCAAAGATTGCAATAGTATACGTATACGTATACACTATCTATCGACTTTCGATAAGCCCTATAATACGTTACTGACGTTTCGAATTGGACCGAAAAGTAATAGTGGCATTAATCTAATGTGTCCTAGCGATTCGTTTTTGTTTTATTACGTGTGCGTCCAGCAATTGGGGAGCTACCAGGCTGTTGGTATATATATATATATATATATATATATATATATATATATATATATATATTATATATATATATATATATATATATATATATATATATATATATATTATAATATATATATATATATATATATATATATATATATATATATATATATATATATATATATATATAATATATATATATATATATATATATATATATATATATATATATATATATATATATATATATATATATATATATATATATATATATATATATATATATATATATATATATATATATATATATATATATATATATATATAAATATATATAGATCTGTCTGTGTCAAATCTGTTAAGAGAAGCTGACAAAAAATTTAGCAAGTGCTCTTTCATAAATATAATGGAAGTAGTATGCTGCATTAAATTCAAATGACGTTACCTCCATTTCAAAATGGGCTTTACTTATATGCATTGTTTTAACATTTTCTTAAGTGGCAAGTTTAGAGTACATTGCGGAATTTTACTGTAGATGCCTATACTTAGACCTGCCCATGTATAAATATATTTTTATAAAAGTATATATATTTTTTTTAAGGCAGAGAGAACTAAAGGACTCTGGTGAGTATTAAGACGTTCCGTTCCCTGCTCTCCGCCTTCTTTCGAGGCATTACGTGTTAAGTGGCGGTGGAAATCAAACCTGTAAATCGTCGCGTTTACAGGCAGAGCAGAGGACTCTCGCTGCGTCACAACGGTCCTCTTATCCATCTATATCTTTTAATTAAAAATAAACCAAATATTTATTTAAAAAACTTTTCATCATTTACATGTCAATATATTGAATTCTAAGCATCCAACAACTTCACAAAAATATAGTTCAGTTCATATTTATGTACGAGATTTATTTATTCATTGCTATTCGGTTTTTACAAAAGATTTCTATGCATAGACTTATGGCATTCCTTACTTTTATGAATATAGATTGCTTTGAATGTATTTCGTATTATGTAAAGGGAACTAGGTTAATGTGTGATTTGGAATATGTTTTCTCATTATTTACTGTAAAAAAGATGAATAAAAAGAAAAAAAATCTTTCCTCTTCATATTGCATATAAATAAGCTTAAAGAAATATTGTGAATATGTATATATGTATGTCCAGGCCACAAGCTTTACTTGCTAATAAAATTATTTCAACTATATTATGGTACTATTACAGTACTTCTTTACCATTTAATACTATGTTCTTCCTCATGGTCCTATCATAAAAACCGTTAGTATTGTTTCCTCTTATTGGAATAATGATTTTCTTTAATTATTGTTTATTTTATTTTTTTAAAGTTTTACAGTTTGTCCCGCACATAACAGTGTAGGCAAAGGGAACTGCTACCGCTATGAAAATATATTGTTGTGACATTCAGTTCCACCGCTCGCGCTTTCCACCTTTTTTCAGGGAATGCTTTGCTTAGTTGCCTGCCTAATAGAGCGAAGAAAATGAAAATGAAAAATCCATCTTCCTCGAGTGAGAATCCAACTTAAACTGTCGCGCTTACAGGTAGGCGCTACGCCTCTATTCGTTATTTAATGCAATAACAAATCTGTGTTTGCGTTTTTTGTAATATGATGTGTCTGGCATAAGCTTTGGAGATTAAAATTTTAAAAATGTTAAAAAAAACACAAAGCTACAATATTAATATACATGTTCTTAAAAAATCAATTTGTATTCTCTTTTTGATATTACTTATAAAATGTATTCTCTTTTGATATTACTTATAAAATTTTGATATATAAAATATATTGTTGTGACATTCAGTTCCACCGCTCGCGCTTTCCACCTTTTTTCAGGGAATGCTTTGCTTAGTTGCCTGCCTAATAGAGCGAAGAAAATGAAAATGAAAAATCCATCTTCCTCGAGTGAGAATCCAACTTAAACTGTCGCGCTTACAGGTAGGCGCTACGCCTCTATTCGTTATTTAATGCAATAACAAATCTGTGTTTGCGTTTTTTGTAATATGATGTGTCTGGCATAAGCTTTGGAGATTAAAATTTTAAAAATGTTAAAAAAAAACACAAAGCTACAATACTAACATACATGTTCTTAAAAAATCAATTTGTATTCTCTTTTTGATATTACTTATAAAATGTATTCTCTTTTTGATATTACTTATAAAATTTTGATATATAAAATATATTGTTGTGACATTCAGTTCCACCGCTCGCGCTTTCCACCTTTTTTCAGGGAATGCTTTGCTTAGTTGCCTGCCTAATAGAGCGAAGAAAATGAAAATGAAAAATCCATCTTCCTCGAGTGAGAATCCAACTTAAACTGTCGCGCTTACAGGTAGGCGCTACGCCTCTATTCGTTATTTAATGCAATAACAAATCTGTGTTTGCGTTTTTTGTAATATGATGTGTCTGGCATAAGCTTTGGAGATTAAAATTTTAAAAATGTTAAAAAAAAACACAAAGCTACAATACTAACATACATGTTCTTAAAAATCAATTTGTATTCTCTTTTTGATATTACTTATAAAATGTATTCTCTTTTTGATATTACTTATAAAATTTTGATATATAAAATATATTGTTGTGACATTCAGTTCCACCGCTCGCGCTTTCCACCTTTTTTCAGGGAATGCTTTGCTTAGTTGCCTGCCTAATAGAGCGAAGAAAATGAAAATGAAAAATCCATCTTCCTCGAGTGAGAATCCAACTTAAACTGTCGCGCTTACAGGTAGGCGCTACGCCTCTATTCGTTATTTAATGCAATAACAAATCTGTGTTTGCGTTTTTTGTAATATGATGTGTCTGGCATAAGCTTTGGAGATTAAAATTTTAAAAATGTTAAAAAAAACACAAAGCTACAATATTAATATACATGTTCTTAAAAAATCTATTTGTATTCTCTTTTTGATATTACTTATAAATTATATTTAATAATATATTGTGACTTTTATAAATAGAATCGTAGCATATAGATAGAATCGTAGCGGGGACGGAGAAAACAGGGATTAAGCAACGGAGTGTCCTAACACTAGGTTCACACAGTCCCTGCAGTTCCCTCTGTCTACCCTGCCATGTGCGGAATAAAGCGTGAAGCTAAAAAAAAAAAAATAATAGAATCGATGATAATGGACTACGTCGATCCAAGATATTCAAAATAAAGGTTTGTATTCTTTTTGGGATAAATAAAGAATTTGTTCAATACACTATGTTACATATCTATTAGTTTTAGATTCCATTGTTATTTGAAATAATTGATAGATACAACATAATGTTCCTTAAATCAACAAGCTGTTGTATGTTAATTAGGTTCTTTCCTTGTATTTAGCTTTTAGATATGTATATGGCATTATAAAATAATATGTGAATGTTTTTTTTAGCTTCACGCTTTATCCCGCACATGGCAGGGTAGGCAGAGGGAACTGCAGGTACCGTGAGAACCTATTGTTAAGACACTCCGTTGCTTAGTCCCTGATTTCTCCGTCCGCGCTTTTCACCTTTTTCGAGGCATTGCGTGTTGAGTGGCGGAACTCAACACCGCGCTTTGCCTACTTTGCCAGAGCGTAGAAAATGGAAATAGCAAAATCCATCTTCTCCGACTGGGGATCGAATCCAGAAACCGTCGCGTTATACGCAGACGTTGCGCCTCTGCGCCACGACGTACATACACTTTTTATATTTGTAAACATATATGCTTGAAAGATCATAATATCCGGTTTCTTAATTTCCACTTCAGCTATAGATTACATGGTGAATGGTACATATTGTCACACTATTGCCTTGAGTTGAAAATGCTATGAGGCTTTAATGTAAGTCTCTCGTTCCATTGAAAATACTAATAACAAATTCGCAATTTACTAAAAAATATAGTTATTAATAGTATACATAATATATAATAATATAGTTATTACTAGTATATAGTTATTAATAGTTACGTAGGGAAAAATGAAGCTGTTGTTTAACACTCCGTTATTCGCAGACCTCAAAGCCGCGCTTTTTGCCAGAGCGAGGAAATAAAAATAATGAATTTCTTAATTTTAACTAAAAGCAAATCGAACGCACAACCATCACGGTTGAAAATGAAAAATTTTATGTTATTTTAAGTGTTTTTAATTTATAAGCAAATGGCAAACAAGACCAAAAATACAATGATCCACATTCAACGTTTTTGTTTCAGCGTTGAAAGCATCAATTTCTCAAAATATTTTACCAAATTCTTCACTAATACATCAACGGAAAGTTTACATATTTTTTTCACGTTATATAATATTGTTAAGGGCAATGTAGAACTAAGAAGTCATCACCAGTAAACTAAGTGTAAAGTAGAGAAAGGAGAGTGTTAAAGTGTAATTTTGTTCTTTTTCCTAGTAATTACAGAAAGAGAAGGCACAAAAACGAAAGTTCAAAACATTATAATGACAAAAAAAGTACAACGTTGATTTTAAATAAAGCATATGTCTTACACATATGCTTATCTTGAAAATAAATATAATCATTTACGGTCCAATAGTGCAGCCTTTTGATCGGTCATAAAACGCTCAATATATAAAAAAAAAAGCTTAAAGTAGCTTACTGAACACTGCCTACCTACCTGACAAAAAGCTTTTAAGCTTCACTAAAAAGAAGATATAATAGCTGGAATGCGATGTACAGATGGTACCGTTGTATAGATTCGGTACGAATACGCGAGTAGACACTCAATGTGATTGTTTCTGTAGATTTTAGGACGCGCCCTCGAGACCGAGATGCGAGTTTATTAATTTAACCGCCACAGTTTCGAATATAGAGCACTCAAAATAATTGTCTAGAAATTGGGAAAATCAACAAAGCAGAGGCACTCCTGAGATTCGGCGTACGATTGGCATGTAGTAAGTATTTTTGTTATATAAGTTCACTTATATTTACGTTTTTTTTTTAAAAACGTACTATGAATATTTTTCTCTTATTCTAAGTGAGTAGAAATCATTGTATCTCAGCAGCTATACGTGATAAATGTATGTAACTTAAATTTTTTTTTTTTTTAGCTTCACGCTTTATCCCGCACATGGCAGGGTAGGCAGAGGGAACTGCAGGAACCATAAGAACCTAGTGTTAAGACACTCCGTTACTTAGTCCCTGCTTACTCCGTCCCCACTTTCCGCCGTTTTTGAGGCATTGCGTGTTGAGTGGCGGAACTCAACGCCGCGCTTTGCCTTAGATGCCAGAGCGAAGAAAATGGAAATAGAAAAATCCATCTTCTCCGACTGGGGATCGAACCCAGTAACCGTCGCGTTACAGACAGACTTCAATTTTCATTTGGGGAAATGAACATTGGTAAGATTAAGTGCAGCGTTGAGTTCTGCCGCACAATATGAAATGTCTTAAATCCGGACGAAAAGTAAAGAATGAGTGAATTTAAGAAAAAATGTTCTATTCTACATAATATATAGATTTCAATATATAGATTTCACACATACATTTGTTTTGCTTCATCCAGGGTACTGCACATAGCAGATTAGGCAGAGGGAACAGCAGGATCCGTAGAAACCTAGACTTAAGACACTCTGTTCTCCACTATCCACCTTTAGAGGCTGAGGTTGAGCACAATGACTTGGTACCAGAGCAAATCGAAATCATAAACCGTCGCGTTTACAAGTAGACGCTCTGCACCACAACATTACTTATTTGACACGTGTAATCAAAGAATTGATTAGTAGTCAGTGTATGTTATTTATTAGTGTAAGAAAAGAATGTGTATCGTGTGTTGTGTAGCATAGGTTTCCTTTATTGATATCAAATTCGAAAAATTTAAGTGAACTAATAAGAAGATATTTTATTAGCCATGTCTCCCTAAATTAGCGAAAAGTAGCGTATAAAGTGTCTTAATAGCTAGGTTCCATTTATTTATAGCTGGAAAGCTAAAAGAAATGGTTTAAATATTACTCTTCATTAATTCAAATGTGTTACGTAATCCACTACATTCATTACTACTTTATATAAGATATAACGAAAAGCAAAACCAAGGGCTAAAAGGAACCAGAACTAGGTAGGTACATGAAAGGGATATCTACGGAAGTTACTAAAGATCCCTTTCACCTTCAAATATCGCCTAATTGCTCGAAGTGTTTACTCGATAGATTTCAAATAGCCTTGACTTACACAATGGAACCTAAACAAATATTAAGTTACTTTGTACAATTAATGATCTATATATATATATATATATATATATATATATATATATATATATATATATATATATATATATATATATATATATATATATATATATATATATATATAATATATATATATATATATATATAATATATATATATATATATATATATATATATATATATATATATATATATATATATATATATATATATATATATATATATATATATATATATATATATATATATATATATATATATATATATATATATATATATATATATATATATATATATATATATATATATATATATATATATATATATATATATATATATATATATATATATATATATATATATATATATATATATATATATATATATATATATATATATATATATATATATATATATATATATATATATATATATATATATATATATATATATATATATATATATATATATATATATATATATATATATATATATATATATATATATATATATATATATATATATATATATATATATATATATATATATATATATATATATATATATATATATATATATATATATATATATATATATATATATATATATATATATATATATATATATATATATATATATATATATATATATATATATATATATATATATATATATATATATATATATATATATATATATATATATATATATATATATATATATATATATATATATATATATATATATATATATATATATATATATATATATATATATATATATATGAACGGCTTAGCGGATACTTTTACTAATTTTATGTTTAAATTCTGATGTAGATACAAAATGTGTTGCAAGATTTTAGACTTCAACGATTGAGATTGCCATTTTCAAGATCAAAAAGATTTCTTTGCTCTCAAATAATTAGCATAGTAACTCATTTGGCTCATTATATATCATTTTTAAGTCCAAGGAAACGTTATCTTTAATAATAATAGTAATATAAATTCAATTTTATAATACAACAATAGTTATATAACATTGTAGGAATTATAATCATATGACGTAGCCTTCCTCGTTGAAACCAGTTTTTGAACTACAAAATACTAATTGGTGAGGTACCAATTGGTGTTAAATGGTCACTATGGTCTGAAGAATGTGTACCACCGTTGCATTGGTGTCATACCATCCTGATGAAACATTAAATGTATCCAAAAGACATGAAGGCCCTGAAAGTCAAGGTAATATTGTAATTTTACAGAAATCTATCTCGATTGTGAACTGAAGTATGTGGAAATTACAATAAATCAGCAATAGGCACAGAGATACTGGGCTGCAATGGATAACTAGGATGATGAAGAAGAATTCCACAATACTTGATTAGAAATATAGATACTAATATGGGGATAGAAAGGGGACACATAAATCGTTTAATAATTGCCTAGTCACTTCACTAAACAAAGCATTCTAATTGTCGCATGAATTACTAATCATTCGGCCATTTAATGAAGTACATAAGCGAATTTTATTTATAACGCTAAAACTGCTTGTTACCGCAGAGGGTCGTCGTGACACAGAAGTAGTGTTTGCTTGTTAACACGACGGTTTGTGGGTTCGATACCCACTCGGGGAAAATTTGACATCTATCTATACTGCTTGACATCTATTTTTTAACAGGTAAACAGAGAAAATCTGGTATTAATACACTATGTTTCCCGATCTTTATCTTTTGTGATATCAGTCAGTCCATACAATATAAAAATCGGTGATTATACCTCCGAATCCAGGAGTTATGCTTAAGATATTTTCACACAAATTAGTTTTGACAATTTGTTACGTATAGACATATCCACTAAGCTTTAAGCTGAAGTCAAGCTGCAGTAAATGTTAAGCTTACAATAAAAAAATTAACAAACCACTTTCTTTCATGAATACAAAGAAATATTAAAAAGTTTAAGTAATTTAGAGGGAAGATAATTGAACTCATTCCGCAATCAGAAGTGACCTAGAAACTTGGGAGATGCATTTTTTGCATTTTACCCCACCGTTTTGTCGTTTTATTGCTACCATTAAACGATTTATTATGGTCTTTAATGTCTTATTTTGTATAATAATTTAATGTATCATGTATCAGCTTGAATATTATCTTTTATGTCTATAACGACAAAATATAAATAGCCGAAATAATTTTAATATAATTTTATTTAATGTAGAGGATTTTAATACGGAGATAATTTATGTAAACGTTTATTTGATTAAGTGAAAATGAGATAGTTAACGATTAAATGTAATTTATTTTATCTGTGGTATTTCTTGCTGTTACGTTTTACGCTATGTTTCTATGATTTTGGCTATTTTTTAAGCCCATATATCCTTGTTTATTAGGTTGATAAAGCTAAGCTTAGCTATGCTATGCTAAGCTAAGTTAAAAAATAAAAATAAATCACTCTCCCGAGGATGAACTTATTAATATTAGTAAAAAATATTCTTTCCAGAAGAATGTAACGTGAGCCATTGTCACTGCTACTGTTAGATAGTGCTGCCAACTAATGGGAATTACTTGAACATTGTTACATTAAATTGCTAATTATAATTTTAAATTAAATCCATCGTATTTTATAAATGCAATGGTTGTGGATTCTATATAGGCTCAGTGGTAAGATTCTTTTTTGCATCACGCTTAATTTCGTTCATAGCAGAGTACGCAGAGGGAACAACTAAAACCACGAGAAAATAGTGTAAAGACACTACGTTCCTGCTTGCTGCTTTTTCAAAGCATTGTATATAGAGTTGCTAAAGCCAAAAATAATAGAAATGAAACAAATATTCTCCGATTGGGAATCAACCCACAAACCACCGAGTTTACAGAGAGACGCCACTGTGCCTTGGCGGTAATCAGTGATATTTATTTATTTTTATATCTTTACTACTCTCCTAGCCTTAGTACGAAGAGCAGAGTTGAATTTCGCTCAAAATTAGGCGTAAATTGAAGACAGTCCCAAATTCCTAATATCCAAAACATAGCTTTGACTTCGATAGTCTTTCATTCCATTAAATAAAGGCAATCACGATATAACTGTGTCTAAGGTAAGGTGTGGTGTAAAATCAATATGTACGAGTAACACATAAGCGACCCATCCAAAGTGAAACTTGATATTAGCTCTATTAGCGGCTATGCATGTTTCAGTTTATTCGCATCACACGCTTGCACCGACTTGCAAGAATGTAGGGCTTTGTATGTGTATAACACAACTTTGTTAACATGATAATATTTTAGTTAGTCGAGTTCGTGTAATGCCACAGGTATTCGAGCTTCATATGCATATTATTAAAGTCTTCGAGTAAATTCAATTATGTTGAATTTTGAAATATTTCTAGTACAATATAATAATATTTGTAAAAATATGTATTTAATGTAATTTACTATAACAATATGTGAAATCAGTAAAATTTCAAAGGTTTTTAAATCATAAGTACATTATTTTACTATTTTTAACTGCATTTTATTTTTCGAGAAAAACTTTTCTTTATCTAATCACTTGCAGGATAATATAGTCTACCGCAACACTATATAACTGAGCCTCACGTAAATATTAAATTTTCCTCTTCAATCTCCATTCGACCTTCAGCTAATGTTAGTGAGATAATTTCCCACTTTACAAAAGTGGCGTTATCAAAAAAACATTTACATTATATTGAATATTGGCCATCCTGCGCCACATAGGATAGGATGTTTTTCTTTTTTTTTATTTTTACTTTTTATCCAGCTTATTGCAGGATAGGCAGAGGGAACTACAGGAACCAGGATAGGATATCATTCTGATTTACCAAACTATTAAATGTATTTTATTACAATCAATGGATATTGAAACGTTAATGACAAAATATTTTTGGCTTATTTATGCATTATACAACCAAGTACCATATTAAGATATACACTAAAGTTCTTGGTTATTGTTTGTTTTCGCCCTTTAATCGGTTTTGTGCAAATATAGCAATAAAATTTATTACCTAAATTCAAAATGTTGTTGTATAATGATATTTTTATTATTATAAGCGATGTATATGTTTGAAATTAAAAACAAAATAAAAAAACATAATATATGACATAATTTTTATTTCAAATACAATTTCGGTTTTGAATACATCAGAGATTGGCAAAAGCAAGAGTGTATATCACGTTTTATCCGATTTGCGATCGAACTCAACGTCTAGCTATCTTAACAGATTGAAGAAATCACATTAATTTATTCCTAAGAATAAAAGTCGAAATCTAAATCGTTCATTAACAGTCGAATACATAAAAAATGGTTGTAAAATTTTATAAATTTCATTTTTAACGATAAATTAGACAAGGTCGTTGGACGGTTATCTAACGATAACTCGACCGTCGATAAACCACAAGTCATGTGTACTTCAGTCATTTTCAAAACACCTACACTACCATGTTTACGACCTTATACTCGTAGATATATATGTATAAGAGGTTAGAAGCAACGTTTGTACCTAATGAAGTGAACATCACGCGATGCCCTCTCATATGTTTTATATGTCGTTATACATGAGAATACGTGACCTTCTCGCTTATAAATCGTTTCTAATAGCTAATAGCGTAGCATTAGAAAGTTTATAGTTAGTGCTAAGTTTCCGTTAGAATTTTAACTCGATGGTTATCTTTTTTTTTTAAATACATATTTTTCCTCTTTTTTGGATCCATTTGGACAAAACGCAGTAGATAATGGAAATAAATAACTTCATACCTTTGTTAATTAGATAATAGGCTGATATGCTATAAAATGCATTTAAGTTAACAAAAAAACTTAATAATTATTAGTTAGCTTTTTAAATTATTAGTTAGCTTTTCGATTACTTGGGACAATGTCCTTTAAGTGTTATTTTGTTTTTCATTTAACGCATACAATTAAGCTTCTCTCATTAGCTTAATAAGTAAAACAATTATGTGCAAAAGAAGTAGTAGTGTATTGATAAAATTCTTCTATCTATTATATAACTTGAATATACTAAAATGCACGATCTCAGATCATAAGATAATAACAAATACCAATATATTACTGTAAAAAATAAGTTACAATACTAGTATATTAACTTTAATTATAAAAGCACCTGTAAGCTTAAAAAATGAAAAAAAAAAAACAATAATTGCTATTTCTATGTTCTCATAAGGTATAAAGTTAATATTAAAACCGAAATACAGAAACACTAAGATTATTCTGCCTACCCTCTATCAGAAACCTAAAAAGATTTCAATGTAGAAAAAGGAACATAAAGTAATTGATATAAAAAAAATAATCACACACGTTCACATAAAGGTATATTTTAGTCCAAAACACATATAAATCTAGCAATGAATAAAATTACAATATTTCGTGACGCAATTCAATCTGTATGGTGATGCGTGCGCGAACAGTTATAAAAATAACAAGGTAGTGGCTTCCTATAGTGACTAACGAAATATGAATTACATATAAAGGTGTTTCCAGCTGTAGTGTATATTTACATATACATATATAAACGTTAAATATTGGTTTTCTCGTTCCAGTTAGAGAATTCATTTATTTATACTTTGTTGTGACAAATTCTGAATAAAGTCCAATTCGTAACAATATAATTTTATATATGAATTTAGTTATTTTTCTTATGATATAGTAATTATATTTCCAAGAATTTCATACTTTAATTGTAACCAATACACAAAATATATAAAATAGTTTGTAAAATAAATATTCGTATACATAAGTAAGTAAACAAAGTGCGGCGTTGAGTTCAGCCACTCAACACGCAATGCCTCGAAAAATGGTGGAAAGCGGGGATGGAGAAAGCAGGGACTAAAACAACGGAGTGTCTTAACACTAGATTCGTATGGTTCCTGCAGTTCCCTCTGCCTACCCTGCCATGTGCGGGATAAAGCGTGAAGCTATTACAAGTAAGTAAACAGTGTAGGTCATTAATATATGTTCATAACTACCATATTGTATATGTTAACGCAAACATATTATTATAACGCTCGTTCAAATAGGATCATTTGATGAGGAACATTCCAGCTCATTACTCCCAGAACGTCACGATGTGACTGTTGGATATTTGTTGTAATTTCTGTCGCTTTATACATTCGGCTTGCTATTACAGCTGGGTATTTTACTCTATATTAAATGAGTTCAAATATATAGTTTTAGTATAATATAGTTTTAGAAAGCTTAGATAAAAGCTCTGTTCCAAAAAATTCAGAATTTTGGACGCAGTGTTTGGAAATTGGACTAAAAGTATCCTTTTATCTATCCTAGTTGCTAAGTTAGGTTACAAACATAATAAAATATATTAGTTAGTTAGTTAGTAACTTAAAGAATATAAAATATACATAGCTATGATCTGATATCGTACCGTCATATATAAATAACTTATTACTGATTATCGATATCTTTGGGTTTGTTTACAAGACCGACTGATGATACATTAAAACAACATGGCATCCAGTATTTTTGTCTAACGGTCTAAAGAGATTTTTGAAGAAGTCAAATTTTTATGCATTTTTATGGCTAAATTTTAGTGACTTATAATCTAAATGACATTGACAATAATGAATATTTTTTGGGTTCTGTCACTTTGAAAGTTAAGTGACGAAACTCTCCACTTTAAACATTATAATAATAGATATAAACTATTAATAAGCACTGAACAGAAATTGTTGTAGTGTAAAAATAGCGTAGACTTCTAGTTAAATTGTCAGAAGCACAATGGGCTCATCGTGTCTTATCATATTACAGTGAAAGGTCGGGTCTATCTAAATGTCTTTTCTATCAACGAGTCTCAGTAAGGTTTTATTGTTTTAGTCGTCTTTTGTTTTTCATTTACTTATGTTGTATTTGAATGTAAGATGTAAGATTGTTTTAAATAAATTATATTAAGTCATAATATATCGTGGCGCAGAGGCGCAACGTCTGCCTGTAACGCGACGGTTACTGGGTTCGATCCCCAGTCGGGGAAGATGGATTTTTTTATTACCATTTTCTTCGCTCTGGTAAACTAGGCAAAATGCGGCGTTGAGTTCCGCCACTCAACACGCAATGCCTCGAAAACGGAGGAAAGCGGGGACGGAGAAAGCAGGGACTAAGCAACGGAGTGTCTTAACACTAGGTTCCCACGGTCCCTGCAGTTCCCTCTGCCTACCCTGCCTTGTGCGGAATAAAGCGTGAAGCTAAAAAAAAAAGAAAAAAAATAATATCTTTTTTATTTAGTTTTGTTTTGGTTTTCAAATGTTATTTCATATAAAAATAGTAAATTTTACAAAACGATTATTTTTTTGTTTTAACGCATTATCCCGCTTGTAGTAAAGTAGAAAGAGGGAACTGCAATCTTGGTAAATAATGTTAAGACACTCCGTTCCTTCCGTTGCATTCCTCTTTTGGAAGCATTAAGTGTTGAGTGGTGTATATCAATGCTGCGCTTTACTAATTGCCAGAGCGAAGAAAATGAAATGATCTCCCCAAATGGGAATCGAACTCACAAACCGTCTCGTCCGTCCCGTCCTTTGCTACTCGTGTAATCAATGCTGTATTTAAAAGGCTTGAGAAATCATAGAAAACTCTAGTGTACTTAACTAAGAATCAAAGAAAAAGAAAAGATCAGAAGGCCAGAAGCTTAGTCAGTAGTCAGTTTACCTTTTAATTATATGAATCACAGTAATGCACTCACACTAGCGTTTGAAAGTAGAATATTAAATGTTAATCCGGGATAGTATGTGGGGCAATTTAGAAATTGCCACCTTAATCTACCCAAGTACATATGTATGTAGACCAGTAGTAAGGTGTGAAATTTTTATAAAGGTAAGGATGCGTCAAAGTGTTTAATAATTTGTATTGCATGAAATTAAGTTGGCTCTATATTTTCGTGATTTTTAAAGTATTAATCCACTCAGAAGGTAGAAAAAATACTCAAAGAAAATTTGAACGCAGCGAGATTTGAAACTACGTCCTCTTGTAAACTGTACAAGTTCAGTAGTCAGAGTGTTTTACATATTAATATTTGTTTATTAAGATTTATAAAAGATAATGGGGATCCTTTTACATTATTTCTTGGCCACTACAAAAAATAGGAGCGCCTAAAGCGTAACAATAAAATAAGAAAATTCCTAAAATGGGAAATTAGTGCATACTTACAGTAGCAACGTAAATCAAAATGTATAATCTTAAAAACCTTAAATGTATACAGGAAATCATGTGACAGTGTATTTGAAACTCAACGCATGAAATTTAATCGAATTTGACCGATTTTGTTATATTTTTTTTAAATGAAAATAATGTTTATTAACAAAAAACAACATTATACAATGAAATGTCCGGTGGTACCCTAGGTATTCCTGTGTCGTAGGTACCTATTGATAGTTTTACAGTACATGTTTATTGTTATCGCTCGGTTTAGCATATCTATACTTCTATACTAATATTATAAAGAGGTAAAGTTTGTATGTTTGTAAATTGTAAGGGGTAATCTCGGGATCTACTGAACCGATTTTAAAAATTCTTTCACCAATAGAAAGCTACATTATTGCTGAGTATCATAGGCTATATAAAAAAATCTAAATCTGGTGATGGGATCCTGAAAACGAGGGAACTCCTTAAATTTTATAGGCACACCTATAGTGATTTCGGTTTTTTTTAAAGAATCTTGGTCATTTTGTCACGAAAAATAACATTTGATGAAGTGGAACTGTTGATGAAGACCACAAATAGTCATGAGAACTTAATAATAAGTAACTGTTTCACGGGTTTCGTTCTATTTCTTTAACATAGTCGCTAAGCAATTAATGTTAGTCAACATGCATATGATGAAGTCTAGCTGATGATGGAGTACCAGAACAACTCCTCAACGATTAACGGCCTTGCATCGGGAAAAATATGTACTTTCTAATTGGTCATGAGTAGTTGACAATCGGCCATTGTAACTTAGGTAAAGGGTAATGCAAGTTGTAGTCCACAACGTGCTGAACGGGAGTTGACTTATATTTAGAGTTGGAGGCCGCGTAATATAATGAAACGTGTAAATTCTCTTATGTATTCCTATTAATTATTATATATCCATGATTCCCACTGATTTACCCATACCGTTTAAAAGGCTACAATTTCCAGTGAAGATCTCTTTCACCCTCAATATTAACAAGTCCTACGGTCAAACATTCTCTCTGGTGGGCATTGACATGAGAAAGCCGTGTCTTTCCCATGGACAGTTATATGTTGGCTTATCTCGGGTTGGATCTCCTGATAGACAACATATTTTACTTCCAAATGGTAAAATTACATCCAATACAGTTTACAGAGAAGTTTTGAAAAATTAAAATTACCATAACCAGACTAATTTTTCTCGTGACTTGATATTCATGGAATTTGTTTATTGCAAATCCCACAGAAAAGGTATTTTTTTCTTTTGGACAAGGTTACTTTCGAATTTTGTATTAGCATGCAAACACAAACTATACCTACGTTTAACTCACCTTTTGGAAGTTAGAAATAAAAACATAACACTCTGTACTATAAAAGGATTATTAACATTAGGTATTCCCAACGAAGTGGGCACGGGTCAGCTAGTATATTATATAATTGTTTAACAAACGTTGCATAATTTTAGTAGTATAATGAATAGGTACTGTACTAAGTGCGAGAAAAGTTTTTCGGTGCTATCATATGTCAACGAGGAGAGCCAAGAAATAATTTTTGTTTTGGCTCGTTTAACGGAGCAATGTTTAATATCACAAGCGTTGGCTACTTTATTGTAAATAAACGACTCAATGAAAGGACTGAAACGTCTAGCAAAATATGTCTTAATTTTGGGCAAGGGGAGCCTATAGTCCCGACGTTTGAGTAAAATTTTGTAGTTTTTAGAAGATATAGTTGAGTGATGAACTTTAAGTGCAATTTTTAATACGTATAGTTGTCGCACAAATAGAACTTCGCTTTCTTGATAAAGCTTGGTTGTTGAATAGTCGAAGGGTTTATTCAACATCGTTTTGAGCACTGATCTCTGGGCTCGTTCGAGATGAATTAAATGCGTTTTGGAAGCGCTTCCCCAGGAACCAATGCAATAGGCAATCAGTGACTGACAGGGAGCAAAATATACGGCCCGCAAAGTGCTTAAAGACGCTGACTGTCGAAGTATTTTCATAATATTTATGATTTTGCGGACACGACCAGAAAGAGATTTGATGTGAGCTGTAAAGTTCAAATTTTGATCTATAAGAATTCCGAGATATTTTGCTGCATCTATTTTGGTCAGAGCAATACAAGTGCATTTGTCACTGTGTACACAGGTGTGAAGTTTTAATTTTAAAGTTGGATTAGGTGCAGAAATCACTGTTTTATTACTTATATAGCTTCCTGATATTACTCCCAAAATATTAAGTATACTTGAGAACTCGACTACTAAAGAGTGAGTCATCTGTGATGGTTAAAAGTAAAACAAAAACGGAGCACATGTTTTATAATTTCATATTAACAAAGTTGAGAACCCGTTCTAAAGTTACACGTTATTTATGGTGTTTAATGGAATAAACTACCTAAGTAACTAATACTAGTTTAAAATTGTAATTATTATATAATGTATGCGGAATTAACTGTAAAAATTGATTTTTTTTTCATTAAAATGCAAAAATCTGCCATAAAATATCAAAACCGATAAGAAATTGGACATTTATAGTCAAAGATTGGTCTACCAGCACATATTTTCCATTGAAAATACTAAAAGTAAGATTACAAGATATTTAAATTGCAAAGCCTAATTACATGGCCCTGCCATCTCCCTGGGCATTATGAATTCCGCTGCGGTAGTAACGAAATTAGAATTTTTAAGTAATTCTGTTCTCGTGAGCTTGCCTCTTGATTACATTACGCTTTCGGAGCCGCTAATGTTAATAGACGACGAATATCTATAAACATAAATACAGTTCAAAAAAAATAAGTATTTATTGTTGACATATGTTTATTAATAACATTTTAAAAATATATTGAAAGGAGATGCAATTAGAACCTAGTGTTAAAACACTCCGTTCTTCTATTTAAGCCTAAATTTGAAGACAAAGAGGAACTTACGCCAGGATTATTCTTACCAAAAGGGAGAAATAGAAATGATTGTAATCTACATACATACATTATAAAAAATCATATTTATATTTATTAATTACGATTAAGTAAATTAATTTTAATTTGAAAATTCTATAAGCTTTTAAAAAACATCGGTTTGATTATTGCACTTATGACAAAAGTGCTGAAAATGTTATTCTTTACCTTTAAAAATAACTACTGTAACACATGACATCGCTTCGTAATTGGAAATCTGTATATGATACCTCATATTGATGTTTTAATTAAGAGATTGATAATATTTTTTTTTAAGTGCAAATCAAACCAACACTTCTAGGTACGCTTCTAGGTTCTAGGTCGCACTAATTTGAAAAAACAAATTATATAGTTATAAAACGGGTGCATTCGTTTTGTATGACTTGACGCATACGTTTTTATGATGTTTTTTGCCATATACCCATCATTTCTTATTTTTCTATTGTTATCTGAGAGCTAGCACTTGTACATAAAAGTATAGCCTACCAAATTTAATACAGAATCCATATTTGACAGAGGAAAGTTACAGTTAAGACAGTGTCTCACTATCTGCTTTGATTTATTATCACAGCAAAATGAAAATACTTCAATCTTTTTGAGCGGAAATCAAATTTAAAACCGGTGGCGTTGTCGATATCGTTTAACGTCAAAGTTAAAGAAAATGGTTAAAAAATTTATTAATATATTATATTATACGAATAAATCAATAATAAAGAATATACATAATATTTATTATTTACTTATGATGTGGACTATAACAATTAGAACATTGCAGCATAGTTCCCTTCCAATGAGTGACATGACCGTATCATTATAATTAAAAAACTTTTTTTAAATTGTTAATGTACTCTAAAGAAAAAGAAATCTTTTAGACTTATTCTGCACATGGCAGGGTAGACAGAGGGAACTGCAGGGACCTAGTGCTAAGACATGCCGTTCCGTGCTTTTTGACTTTTAAAGCATTGTGTGTTGAGTGGTAGAACTCAATGACTCGCTAGCCTTGTTGCCAGAAAGAAAATGGAAATATACAATTTCCATATTAGCCCCTGAGTGGGAACTGAACCCACGAACTGTCTACGAAATGGTGCCACATTTTTTATGTTTTGTTTCAGTGAACATTAAAACAGATACATGTTTTGTCGTTTTAATTTTATATATTCATCCTCTTTTAGACTTAAATGTTTAAAAATAAATACTTAAAATCCTTTTAGGATCATTTTGTTATCCGCCTGTCAACATACAATCAAAACTGTGTACGTTTTACCTTCCTTCTACTTTACGGTTGACCTCTCGTTGACTTAGAATAATAAAATTTGCAAGAGGTTTGTCTTGACTGAATAAATGTAGAAAACACTCCAAAAAGTAGCAAAATAACAAAAGAGAATAAATTTCTTTTTCAAGATCTTTTCAAGTATACACCATATTGATATGTAACAACTGTATATAAAATATACTATGAGTAGTGTACTAGCGACGCATGCCGGCTTTGCACTTTCACAATTTGTAATTTGGAGTCGAGAATATATTGTGTAGATTGAGTTACGCCAAGCAGCTAATACATTTTTAGCATTCATTCAATTTGAGTTGTTTAAAAGAATATTATATATATATATATATATATATATATATATATATATATATATATATATATATATATATATATATATATATATATATATATATATATATATATATATCAATGCATGGAATTTTTAAAAATATATAAAGATATGTCATTCGTTGTTTACTCCAAATGTAACAGACGGTTTGAAAAGCTTCAATATAAAATTAAAAAAGATGACAATTAATAGATTTCAATCTAATATCTAAATCTAGAACAGAATTGAAAAAGCTCGTAATGTAGAAATACATAGTTAACAGTTGTAATTATGGAACGATTAAGGTACAAGGCCGATCATTAGACAGTGTTACAGTTGAAAGCCGAGATTAAGCTCCGGTTTTATTATTATTTTAGTACTAGAAGTTTTCATTTATGCGTTGACTAGAAAAAAGTTTGGCGGATTATTGTTTTTTAGCTTAGCTTCACGCTTTATCCCGCACGTAGCAGGGTAGGCAGAGGGAACCGCTGGAATGTGGGAACCTTGTGTTAAGACACTAAGATTTTGTTTTATATTAGGTAAATTATAGTATAATTACAAATCAGAAGTGATTTATTTACATGTCCTAATAACTTTGAAAGATAGAGATTATTTGCTTATCAATTTATAAGCTATATGTATCTAAATAATTAGATTAGATAATCTACGTGTGACATAAATCACATACTTTTAACTAACAATATTTCAGAGTTCCTTTCTAACAAGAGCCATTGCCTACAAGAGACTGCCACGATTAACATAATGTTATTGCTTTTATAGTCTTTTTTATCTATAACTATCTTTTTTTCACAAGTAATTCCCAACAGTTTAACATGAAATTTTTATTTGAATAGCTCGATTAGGCTATGATGTATTCAGTATAATTGAAAGTATTTAGAATTCAAGTGTGATAATAATATATTAATATTATATTCCTTCTGAAAAATATAATATAAACTCTCATAAATAAAAAAACTAGCAATTAACTAGCAACTAACTCTAAGTTGATGTTTTATATATATATATATATATATATATATATATATATATATATATATATATATATATATATATATATATATATATATATATATATATATATATATATATATATATATATATATATATATATATATATATAAATATATATATATATATATAAATATATATATATATACATATATATATATCTCAAGAAAAGAATCTACTTATCTATCTTACCATTTTTCAGTTACAATTTTTCAATATCATATTATGACAGTTAAGATTTCAGTCGCATAAAAATTGAATCTGTTAGCATATAAATTGAATTTGAATCCTTTGTCGTTTCGTACATATATACATAGAACATAGTGAATTGTGACTTTATTATTTTTATTAGCCGTCAGGGTACAGTGGGATTCGGTCGTGTTTTGGGGTTATATTATAAAATAATTTACATAATGTAATTGACTTCGTTTTTATTCCAGTAAGAATTAATATAAAATAAAGTAATTTTATTTCATTTTTAGTTCCTTTCTCTCAAAATAAAATTTCTAAATCAGGCTCAAAATAAAAGGAGCGTTTGTGACAAGGTTGTCACTATCTACTAACACATATGCAAGATTCAGCTTTAATCTAAAAGAATCAGTCTATCAGCCTTACTCAGAATGTAAAATTTATAAAATTTTAAATTTGAATTTGTGGATTTTATTAATTTTGGGTAAGAAATACGACAAAATGAATTTAAAATTATTCTCTTTCTGTGTTTTTAATGATTTTCCCATAAATTTCCAATTTTCAGATTTGTGACTATAGATTTTGAATAACATTTTTATTTCGTGAACGTGAAGTGCTGTCCACTTTCAAAAATATCGCATGTAGAGTGTTAGTTTACGGTCTTATTAATAGTTTTGAAGTAAAAATATTTTCTCAATATACAAATCCAAATTTGTGCTTCATTTATTAGAAATGAACAATAATATTTAATCTAAGCGCGTGTACAAAAGCAACCAATAAGGAATCTCCTTGTATTTTTAGACTGTTTTTGATCCTTCGAGCCGGATATAACCTTGAACGTCCTTAAAATACGTAGGGATGTTGTAATTTCCTTTGAAATTTATTCTCATTGTGCTATTTTATATTTCTTGTTGTTAATAATAGAAACATATTATATTTTATAAATAAGAAGAAACAATATTTATATAAATGTTAACGGTTTATAAATATACGTTGAAAAGCTTTGCCTTCTAAATTATGAAAATATAGTAATGTAATATCATTTTAACCGAGGACCGACGTAGCGCAGAAGCGCAGGTTTGATTCCCAGTCTTCGCTCTGGAAACTAGACAAAGCATGGCGTTAAGTTCCGTCACTCAACACGCAATGCCTCGAAAAAAGCAGAAAGCGGGGACGGAGAAAGCGGGGACGGAGAAAGACTAAGCAACGGAGTGTCTTAATACTAGGATCCCAAGGTTCCTGCAGTTCCCTCTACCTACCATGCCATGTACGGGATAAAGCGTGAAATTAAAAAAATATATATCATTTTAAACATTTTAATTTTGATTTACGTATAAAACATTTTAAAAGGGTATTTTGAAGAGAGATTATACAAGTTTATCTGTTGTACGCTTATAAATAGGACGTATATAGATGTATGTACATAAGCTCGTTTGTCTCTGTCAAATGGATGATGATCTCGTATCTACGAGATGGAAATGTCGTGAATGGCAAGCATTAACTTGTTTGGTTTACAAATTGTGCTTTTGAAATTTTCTAAAACTGGAATTCGTTGTCTGCTTGGAATTTCAAGACATAAAAGTTGAGCTTTTACAGCTTTAACTTTCATAGCTTTAAAACACAAGAAGATCATAAATATTGCATGTAGCGTAAATATTTTTGTTATATATAAAATTTATATTTTTATCAATATTATTTAACACCATTTAGTATAAAGACCACTTAGTATGAAGACCACACGTTCCGCTATTCGAGGCTTTGCTTTTTTAAATGGCAGTACTTAACGCCACAAAAGAATTCATCCTCCCTGAGTAGGATTTAAATTCGCGGAGGACGGAGTGTCTTAACACTAAGTACCCATAGTTCCTGTGATTCCCTCTGCCTAACCTGCTGTGCTGGAATAAAGCGTGAATTGTGAAATAAAAATATAGAATATAGACACTTTGATCTCCGCTTTCCTTTCAAATTGTAAAACAAATGAATTCCTTCCATCAGAAGAACCAAAAGTTAATATTTTTTTTAATGATTTTCACTGTTTCTTAATAGAAATATATTATTATCGTTACGATATTTTCATTAAAGTATATGTATTTAAAATAGAGTTTGCCTTACCATATATTGTTTTAAAAATTGAAGTTATAGGAGCGTTGAATTTCAATATTGAAACTCGTGATCAGCGATCATATTTTTATAAAAATCTTTCTAGCCTGCACTAGTACCAGTTTTATATGCATTGTATTAACAGTAGCAAAACTACAATAGAAAATTACAGTATAATAATGTTCTCATTTTAATGTTGTCTTTAGATTATATTGATAGTACTTGAACGCCAATGGCAACTCAAACGAAGGACTCTTTAAGGAAAGAATCTATGTAGATATATTACCTAAAAGGATATTTTACGTAATTAATTAAAATAAATAAATTTGTTGTATTACATAAGAAAGCTACAAATCCTGTTAATTTGTATGCAAACGAAAAAATATATATTTTTGTTTATTATCTCGTTTTTAAAATAGCTTTCAAATGTGAAGTGGATTAAGTGAAGATCGAACGATACAAGCTACGACAGAAAATTTCGTGCTTGCTTTCATGGAAATTGGTTTTTTAATACAATTTACAAAATATTTACAAAATCACTGTACATATAACATTCAAAATTGCTACCAAATTACACATTTTTTATAAGTTATTGTTGATTCTTGATATTGGTACAGAGCCTTTGCCTTAATTCAAAATATATAACTATGGATTCATTCATTTCCACTTTCTTCGCTTTGGCAACTAGGCAAGCGCGGCGTCGAAAGGAAACAAAGTGTCTTAAAACTAGTCTCCTAAGGTTCCTGGTTCCCTCTCCCAATCCTTTTGTGAGCGGGATAAGCAAAAAACAAATACATATATGTCATTACTAATTTTTAGATTTTTACCTAAGTTTCACTATAAATCCTCATCTTGTATCTCATTTTAAGATGCTTATTCGACGAAATATAATCTTATAGATTTTGATTACACTGCCAGCGTCGAGATATAAACGTAGGATACTAAGAATATACTAAGAGTATCTTTTTATTACGTTGACTTAGAAGTTAGATTTTTTGTTCTAAGAGGGAACTTCAAATTTGAATTTTTTAAATTAGTATCGGTATAAAGCCATCCATCCAGTCCATTGTAGGCTTACTAAAAAAAGTATAAAAAATACACTAAATACAATAGTAACCTAGAAATTTAAAGCACAGTATCAGTCTTTGGTCTAGAATATAACGTTATTTCTATTTATAAAGGATAAAAAGAAAATCCCTTTGTCATAATAACTTTAATATAATTTAATTGACAGATGAAATATTGCTTTACAGAATGAAAGATACAGATTTAAATTAAGCCTGAAATTTATAATTTTTTAACGTAAACCCCTGTAAATCCTTAAGCCAAGGGATTCTTAAATGCAGTTTATTTTCCTTAAACATGGAAGACGTGAAAAAAAGTAAAATATTTCATATTTATTTCCATTTCAGTATATAAAACATATATTTAAGTATTACTACAACTTTTTCAATTTAATTCTTACTTGGGGCTTCTCTCGCTTATTAAGTAGTATTATTAACAAAATAATATTGTACAGTATTAGATTAGAATATTTAACCAAAAATATTCTTCAGTTTCAATTTTAAAAAGAAATGAGCGTCAACTTTGCGGTCCTTGCATACATCTCTCGCCTCGTTTACAGTCAATAACCTAATACATACCCGTCGAGTTTTCTATGTGAATTTCTCCAGTATCTACCTTACTATTCGAAAGTCAACTCTCAAATGCCTCCGTTAATCTCTCAGAATACATAATATCGTTTGTTATAAATTATAAATTTTATAGATACCATAAAATTATCGATAGATCATTAGATTGTAAAGTTTGGATATTAAAATTATCATTTTTCCGCATAATTTATCTTTGACTCATCAAAAGTTGAAATATGACGTACTTCGTGAACAAAGACTTTTTAACTTAGAGCGTCCTTCAAACTTTATTCTCAAATCTTTTCATAATCACTGAAAAGTAACGATGGTTATGAAACTTGGCATCCACTATGAAATATATATTAAATTTTCTAATAATAATATCGGCCGGGAACGATTTGTGAATCGATATAGCAGGGAAACTCTGAAACCTTAAACATTCTGATGAAGCCCATAATGAGCTACCACATCTTTGTACCATGAGCCGCAGGCAGCAGCTCACATTTGTCGAAGACTTTAGTCTTGATACATATTAGTAAAACATATGGCTTAGTATCGTCAAAGCTGCCCAGTCAAGTTGAAATCAAAGAGCTTTTGTCGATGTCGAACCTAATTAACTGGACTGTTTGATTTTCTCATAGTTAACAAACGTTATACACTTCATTTTCAACAGGCTGGTTACATCACATCACGTTCTTCTTTATAACCTGCCGCAGTAAACCGAGCGTCTTATCATGATGATCTTTCTTCCTGCCAAACTACGAGCAGTATAATGTAAGATAATATAAAATAATATAGAAAATGTGAAAAGGAAATAAAATTTTATCATCAAAACATATCCTTTCAAACATACATATCGACATTATTAAATTACAGTTTAAATTATAGTTTAAACTTGGCTTTGACTTTGACTTGACATTGAACCTAATCGCATCTATTGGTATCAAAATATGTATAGACAGATTCATATATTTAACCAACCAAACATTTAGTAAATTTAATACAAATTAATTTATTTACATATTTGGCTTGATATACTACGATATTAGCTCAGATGTATATGCTTATTTTAGTTAAGCTAACAAATATTATTATATTAATATAATTATATTTGTTTATGTACAATATCGAAGGAAGTAAACAAATTTCTACATATACCTACATACGTACATAGCTTCACGCTTTATCCATAGCGGGGTAGTCAGATGGAACTTTCGTCTTGTCTTTCCCCTTTCCAGGGGCTCTCATGCTTTTTACCTAACGTTGCTCCAGTAACTTTTACTGTGTTTCCGAAAGTCAACTGAAGTCTCTTAATCTTTTTTTACCATTCTTTCAACACGCATTCTTTCGACCGGCCCAAATTCTCAGAGCACATATGTCCTCACTCTCACTGTGTCACAGTATCCTCGCTGGTATCTACTATTCTGTGTATATATTGCGTACTCGGTCAGCTAAATTGACTCTGCGTTCGTATTACTTTCATTCTTCTTCTGCAATACCTAGATTTAACTGTCATATAATGCATCAGAACCAGAATTGCATTTAAATTGAAACTAGCTAATTAGATTTTTACATTTAAATGAACTGGAATTAATATCTTTTAAAATTTTTATCTATATATTTAAAATATTAATTAAATTAATATCTTATAAATTGTAATATCTTTTAAAATAAACAAAACGTTATATCAAAAAAGAGAAGCAAAAAAAAAATCTTTTTAAATTAAAAGATATCTATCGTTACGCATTGCCAAAACACGATAGCCTTTACACAAAAGTAAGCTTATTAATGTCCTTCCGTGAATTCAATGAGAATACTTGGAAGTAATTATATTAAAAGTGAACAGAAATGGTTTTGTCTGTGGGCAGCCAATTTTGGTATTTAAAGGCTTTTAAGTATTATATATTTATCTATATAAGAACAAAAATCGTCGTGGCACAGTGGCAATGTCTGGTTGTATACTTTACGAATGTAGGTTCGACACCAATTCTGAGCAAGATCTATAGAAATGATAATAAGGCCATATATACCTCAATATAAGACTAAGGTTAGGTTATTGTTTTGAATCTATAATCACCGTAGTATATGCATGTACATATGCATATGTTATTAATGTAAAATAAAACACGGTGTTAAATTAAGCTGGAGAGTGGAGAAAAGAGAGTTTCTTTAAAACACCTTTAATGCTTAAATTGTAATCCCTCAATGCTGAAATTCTGAAGGAATAAACCATTGATCATGTGATTATATGGTTAAATAAACCTAACAGAGCAACAATTCTATTAACAATACAAGAGAACAAAAGCTTTCATACGAAAAAAGATATTTCATTTGGAAAATCGTAATTAATTCCTGTACATTGCGGACTGTACGAAAATTAAACGATCAGTTTGCAGGCAGGAAGTTGACCTGAGGGGAGTTTTCACGCCTGCTACTGTAATAAATGATCTTTTACTGTCATACTGTGTAAATTGCCTTGCTTTACACTTTTATATTTGAATGCTGAACTTTGTATTTTATTTTTTTATAGTGCTTTTGTAGATGAAGAAGATGGATTTTCCTATTTCTATTTTCTTCGCTCTGGAAAGTAGGCAAACCGTGGCGTGGCGCAGTGCCTCGAAAAAGGCGGAAAGCGGGGACGGAGAAAGCAAGGACTAAGCAACGGAATCTTAACACTAGGTTCGTATAGTTCCGGCAGTCCCCTCTGCCTACCCTGCAATATGCGGGTTAACGTGTGAAGCTAAAAAAACATTAAAAAAAGAAAATTTGGATTTACTAGATATGGAGCTTTCTACAAAATTTTTGATTAAGGATACTCAAGGTATATGAAGATTGTGAAAAGTCTAATTTGATACCTATGAAAAATGTTACATTTCTCCGAAAAATCTACCTGAAAATTTTGCATGTGAATTATTTAAGAAATGATAATTCTTTGGCAATTGTCAAACTATATTTAATATTTAAAATAATATTATTTGAACAATAAAAATATCAATTTTTTAAATGACCACATTGCTTAAAATGACCACCATGTTTTTTTAATAGAAATTTACATTTTTTTTAATTTCAAGTTTTTTTACTATGAAAGTTTAATTGATTTTAAAAAGTCACTTGTTAGTACTATATGTAGAAAACAAAAGTAAAGCTAAAAATATATATCAACACGGTTAGAGGATTTCTCGAAGTTTCTACCGGAAGGGATTTAAATACAGAACTTAACGTTTTCCGAGAACATCCCGCACAAAAGAAGTTGTGTCAAATCGTTCTAAATATATAAAATATTCATGTTGTAACCTTGTACTTTCTTCAAGCAACCGTACTTATGATTCACTGAAATACAACAACAAAACTCCTTACAATCCAACCATTAAGTTAATTATTAACTTTAGATACGTTTTCGATCCTCACAAAGAATTTTTCCGCTCGTTTAATACTACCGAAATTCGTGTGTCACGGAGTAATTCACTCCAGTTATGGCTTAGATATATATAAAAAGTTATTTATATAACTATTATATTATGTTTGTTTTTTATATATATTTTTTGAATTCTCTTTATATTTGATCAAATACAAACAAAATACATAACTTTATGTTATATACATAAACATCATTGTACGTCATATGTATATAAATTCATACAATTTACATAAGGACCGTCGTGGCGCATAGCCATATCGCACGATGGTGTTGTAGGTTCAAAAAATACTTTTTGTTTCTTTTTTAGCTTCACGTGTTTTAAAGGGAATATTGGAAACACTCTATTCTCTGCTTTTCGCCTTATTTCAAGGCAATGAGAGTGGAGACTGAGCTTGCCTAGATAACAGAGCAAAGAAAATGTAATTGAAAAATTCATCTTCCCCGAGTGGGAATCGAGCCCACAAACCGTCTTGTTTACAGGCACGCCTTTGCGCCACTACGAGCCTCACTTCTCTGAACAATTTTCATTTTCTTTGCTCTGCTAAAAAGGCAAAACGGGGCACTGTAATCCGCCTAACACACAATAGATTGAAAGGCGGAAAGCGGGGAATAGAGTGTCCAGGGTCTCACAATTTGTACGGTTTCCTTTGTCACGAGAAACATTAATATATAAATTTGTATGAGCATATAATAAGAAATAAATATAAAGTAAATGTAAATCGCTGAAGCTTTTACTAGGTACTGTTTAAACTAAATAAACAATAAATTATTGTAAATAAAAGTATAATTCTAAGTTTCTTTTAATTAAGAGTAGCTAAAGAATAAACGTGAAATATTCGATCACCAATTTGTCGATTAATAGAATCGTCTTACAAGAAATCATTCGTTTGAGAAAAATCCTCAAAGCTTCTACAAATTGCTTCCACACTAAATTATTAAGTGTAAAAGCGTTTATTTTCAAGTGTTATAAAGAGATCTTAAAATCCATTGAGACTTTAGCACTGGAGCTTAAATAAGAATAAAATTTAACGTATTTTTTTATTTTTCCTTAATAGCGTAATTAAAATGTTTTTATTTAGTATAGATAAGCAAGGCTCAAGATAAATTTTCCATTTTCGGCATGATATCGAGACAATATTTCTATGATGATAAGGATTAGCTGAACTCAACACCGTGAACTGTTTTTCTAGAAATTTTAAACATAACATAATTAATTCTTGAAGCGGTAATCGAATTTATAATCACTATAGTATATATGTACATATATATATATATATATATATATATATATATATATATATATATATATATATATATATATATATATATATTATATATATATATATATATATATATATATATATATATATATATATATATATATATATATATATATATATATATATATATATATATATATATATATATATATATATATATATATATATATATATATATATATATATATATATATATATATATATATATATATATATATATATATATATATATATATATATATATATATATATATATATATATATATATATATATATATATATATAGTTTACCAATTGTATAGTTTACCAATTCTCTTTGTTATTATAATATTTTTCATAATATATATATATATATATATATATATATATATATATATATATATATATATATATATATATATATATATATATATATATATATATATATATATATATATATATATATATATATATATATATATATATATATATATATATATATATATATATATATATATATTATGAAAAAATATTATAATAACAAAGAGAATTGGTAAACTATACAATCTCTATATGAATATCTTATATATAACTATATCGTACATTTTTATATTGTATATTAAAAAAAACTGATTATTTAAACGAAAATGTTGCCATAAAATGTTAATTTTAAAAGTTCGATCGAGAAACATCTCGACCTATGTAGAACTATCACAAATTCATTTCTAGAACGCAATTCGAAGGTGGCTTTGGCAAAATCGTTTAAAATTTTTTAGGTAGTGGGAGGAGCTCGGACAGTGAAGGTGAGCGTTAATGCATTTAAAGGGGCCCTTGAAACCTACACTTGGGTCGCAAGTCCCAAGTACTGCTCGGAGCTCCTCTCCTACAATACGATGGGCCCGGCTCTTGCACGGTGAATCCATGAAACGCTAAGTAGTTTTTCTTCTCTGTTATATAAAACATTCTCATTATCTATACTATATGCAAAAATAGGAAACTGAAGAGATTTTGTTGAACGCGCTTACTTCAGAAACTACTACAAAATACTAATCATACATAATGTTATATAGAAAACATAATACTTGTTCCATAGATACAGATACAGACCATAAATACGGTCGCGGATGTGATTATCACTCTAAGGGAATTTCATTTTACGCACTAGTATCAAGACAAGGTGTGGCCTTAAATTCTGTCAAAAGCACTCTCAAAAGACGGAGAGAGGAGAACAAAGCGCCTTAACACTCGATTCTCTCCAGTGACCCTACTCTACGCGACATACAGCGTGCTACACTACAAAAAAAAACAAAATATATAATTTATAATTTAAAATAAGCTTTAAATTAACAGAACTAGACTTATAATTCTGTAATACTACACACAATTACAGACATACGTATTTGAAGCGAACACTTGATTAGCACCTAATATGTATGCTGAAGGACTTTCATTTCACTTAAGGTCAGTAAATAAACAGTTCGGTCGAGTGACCATCTCGTGACCTCTACCTTGGTATTTATTCTCGCCAATGACAAATCGATATATGACCTTTTGTTAGTCTTTAAACAATATATAGTATATGTTATTGTTGTAACATTTAACATTATATATTATGAAAAAGAAGATAATCTTAAAAATATTTCTTTTACTTTCACTGTATTTTATTTGCGTCTGTAAAAAAAGTTCTATTACTATTTTTTGTTCTAAAAAGCTTAATGCTCTAAAATTAAACCTAATAATAATCAATATTTATTTTATTATGATATATAGTTATGTTTTTTTTTCTAGCTTTACGCTTTATCCCGCATATTGCAAGGTAGGCAAAGGGAACTGCAGGAACCATTTGAACCTAGTGTTAAGACACTCAGTTGCATAGTACCTGTTTCTCCATCCCCACTTTCCGCTTTTTTCGAGGCACTGCGTGTTTAGTGGCGGAACTCAACGCAACAAAAATATATTTTTATGATACTTAACTATATAGTTAAGTATTATAAAAATATATTATTTGCGAAAGCATTTTAATTGCGCACACTTAGAGAGGCTAGATTTCGACCTAGTATTTTACTTTTGATATTGTGTTAAATATCTCGAAAAGGTGGATTGGTGAAAAGTATATCCGATGTCGGAAGTTGAACAGTTCAATTAATATTTTAATAAATACATTTTAAACGTCAATTGGATTTGCCTGAAAAACTTATTAAATCTCATGTAAAAAAATTAGATCTTTTATAGAGAAAGCAGGGACTAAGCAACGGAGTATATATATATATACACACACACATATATATATATATATATATATATATATATATATATATATATATATATATATATATATATATATATATATATATATATATATATATATATATATATATATATATATATATATATATATATATACATATATATATATATATATATATATATATATATATATATATATATATATATATATATATATATATATATATATATATATATATATATATATATATATATATATATATATATATATATATATATATATATATATATATATATTAGTTCAATAAAGAGTATTATATAAAATTTACGATATTATGGCGAAGAGTGCTCATATCTAACTGTTAATATAATAATTGTAAAATTGACTCCCACTGGAGAAAAATAATTAGTTTTATTTGCTTGCTTTAAAAAGATGAAACAGTAATTTTTAACAGAATTACTTGATTATTACTATAAATACTCTCCGTCTCTCTCTTTTGAGATAGAACGCAAAGTTGAAAAGTTTTATACGTAAAAATGTTTATATTACTTGGAGCTAAAGAAAAGCTTGCCGTATAAGTAGATGAACAGGTAAACATACATAAAACATAAGCCTAACATGTCTTAAAAGCAAGCTTTTATTATTTCCCTGTGGAGCTTTCTTCCAATAAACTTGTTCACATAAAGTAATAAAAATCAACATATATATACATGTACATATATACATATAAAGTAGAGAAGTCAGGAAGTAAAAGTAGTGAGTTATAAAGATGTCTCTTAGAATTAGGATACTGTACAGTGCAGTACGCGAGAAGGAGTGTGAAGCTAATCATATAAGTTGTTATTTAATTAGTTTTCTTTTTAGCTTCACTCTTCATTATATAGCTCGTAGCAGGGTAGGCAGAGGGAACCGCAGGAACCACGGGAATCTTAAGACATTGCGTTCTCTGCTTTCCGCCTTTTTCGTTTTTCGTTTCGTAGTTTTTTCTATTCTCATGTACAGTAACATTTTAAAAATCATAAAAAAATAATACGTTACTTTATTTAAATTTTGAATTATAGTGGACTAAATTTAAAGTCTATAATAAATTAACAAATGTGGCTTTAAAACTTTATTTTGAATATATTTCATTACAATGGGCTAAAGGCATATTTCGTGATCGTTAAGTAACCTAATATTAATAGGTCGTTGGGTCCAGGTTAATCCTAAGAGGCATTAATTGCAAACTGTCATGCTCTTAAATTTTAAGTATGTTTTCTATATTATTTTTATACGAGGGGTGATCAATAAGTAATGATAATCGAGTATTTCTAGAATGCACAAAACCCCAAATTATTTTTTTCTGCTTTCTTATTTATCCACTAGTTCAGCTTCAAAAAATTGTATAAATAGGACACCATTACAGGAAGATACATTCATTTCAATACGAACTGTCGAAAAGAAAACATCAAAATGGAGAAAAATGAAATAAGAGCTGTCATCAATAACCTCTGCCTGAAAAAAATGTCTACCAAAGACAAACACAGCGACTTACAGGAAACATTGGGGGAGTCTGTTCCTCCATATTCCACAGTCAAAAAAGGCAAAAGCTGAGCAGAACCTCCACTGAAGATGAACATCGCGAAGGACGGCCTTCCACGTCCCTTACTGGAGAAAACGTAAAATAAGTGGGAGATATCGTGTTGGCCGATCGAAGGGTGACCGTAAGGCATGTAACTGAGGTCACAGGAATCTCCTATGGCAGCGTTCAAAAAATCATTGTCAACAAAATGCATATGAAAAAGGTCTCTGCGCGTTGGGTGCCGAGAATGTTAACCGACGAGTAAAAAAAGAAACGAGTCGACATTTCGAGGGTGAATCTTCAAAAGTTCCAGGCTGATAAGGAAAATTTTTTGTCGCGTTTTGTGATCATGGACGAGACCTGGATCCACCACTTTGATCCCGAAACCAAACAACAATCAATGACTTGGAAACGAGCTTCCTCACCAACGCCGAAGAAATTCAAAGTGTCAGGTTCAGCGGGAAAGGTTATGGCGTCTGTTTTCTGGGATGCAGAAGGAAATATTATGGTGGAATATTTGGAAAAGGGGGCCACTATAACAGGCTCTTACTACGCAGACCAAATAAGAAGATTGCGAGCTATTAAGTCAAAAAGAAGCGGTAAACTGCGCGCTAGAGTGCTGTTTCACCAAGACAACGCCCCGGCTCACAAAGCCGTAGTTGCGATGGCTGCCATTGAAGAAATGGGGTTCTAACTTCTCGAACACCCTCCCTATTCGCCAGATCTAGCTTCCAGTGACTTCTACCTTTTTCCTCGGCTCAAAGAACATCTCCGGGGCAACAAATTTCAGGACAATAGTGAAGTGATGGCCGCAGTAGAGGCATTTTGTGAGGGTCAAGACAAAGAATTTTTTTCTAAGGAAATCATGGGCTTAGAAAAAAATACAATAAATGTATTAACTTGTTAGGAGACTATGTTGAAAAATAAAATATATAGCTTCACGCTTTATCCCGCACAAGGCAGGGTAGGCAGAGGGAACTGCAGGGACTGTGGGAACCTAGTGTTAAGACACTCCGTTGCTTAGCCCCTGCTTTCTCCGTCCCCGCTTTCCGCCGTTTTTGAGGCATTGCGTGTTGAGTGGCGGAACTCAACGCCGCGCTTTGCCTAGTTTGCGAGAGCGAAGAAAATGGAAATAGAAAAATCCATCTTCTCCGACTTGGGATCGAACCCAGTAACCGTCGTGTTTACAGGCAGACGCTTACGCCTCTGCGCCACGACGGTCCTCAAATACTTTTTTTATCTAATACTTCTGTTTCATATTGATTATCATTACTTATTGATCACCCCTCGTACAACGTTTATATAAGCTAAGTTGGTGTTTTTTTTATTTTATTAATATAATTTATTTTATAAATTTCTTTAAAATCGCACTCGAATCGAACTGTAGCAACCGTGGGAACGTAAAGTTAAGACACTACGTTCCCCGTTTTACGCTTTTTTGAGGCATTGTGTTGAGTGGCGGAGCTCAACGTAGTGATTTGGCCTAGGTTCCAGAGCGAGGAAAATGGAGAATGAATAAATCCATCTTTCCGAATGGAAATCGAATGGGAATCGAACCCACACAACGTCGCGTTTACAAATAGACTCTGCGCATCTGTGCCACGTCGGTCCTCTATATTTTTTTATTTTTTCTTTAACATTTCTCAAAACGAGAATATATGATATATAGAGATTGAAATACAGCCTTCACCTAACAAAATATATTACTACGTAAAATATATACATATCGTATCATGGATTTAGTAGGCTAATTATTCTGGACTTTCTGCGGCATCAAGATTAACGCTCAAAAAATCACGTTTAACGCGTGATAGCACCTTACAAAATCATGTAAATTTAACATGACATTTAGATATTCTTCCCTCCCTACGAAAAGAAATGATTTTATAAATATTTTTTTCCACATAAAACAAAATCGCTTCTCATCGACGAAAATATCATTAATCTTTTATATGCACCGTTGCATACTTTTTAATGTTGTTTGCGTTTACAAAATTTAACAGTACAATGTTTAAGTATGCACGTAATGTTAGTATACTTGCTTTGTCAGCAAGCTGCAAATAGAATGCTAGTCAAAAGAGAAATCATATAATTGTAGCATTGTTATTGTACACCAGTGCCTTACATCATGTAAATTATAATTCTCAATTAAGAATATCAACTTCCAAATAGTATAATTGTTTTTCAGGTTAGGCATTAAGAAGTGTAGGTTGGAAGAATCCAAAAGTGTGTCTTAAGCGTACGTCCCCCCTTTTTCCCTTTTGACGTATATTCAATGGTGGAACACAATTGCCCGAGTGGGTATCGAACCGACAAATCGTCGCGTTTGCAGGCAGACGATGTGCTTTTGCTCCAAGACGGTTATTGCTTCTTCTTGCCTTCCCTTATATATATTACATATACACTTTTTTTCTAGCTTCACGCTTTATCCCGCATATTGCAGGATAGACAGAGGGAACTGCAGGAATCATATGAACCTAGTGTTAAGACACTCCGTTGCTTAATTTCTGCTTTCTCTGTCCTCACTTTCCGCCTTTTTCGAGGCATTGCGTGTTTAAACCACAGGCAGACGCTTACGCCTCCGCGCCACGACGGCCCTCATATACATAGAGATTATATAAAAAGTAATATGTAGTATCTTGACACTGTTCTCTCCGCTTACCACGGTATATATCATGTATATGGTATATTGCGTGAATATATAAAAATAATAAAATTTAAAGTAAACATAGCCTAGAACGTTATGTAAATAACTTTCATCAAAGCATAGCTTTCCTACAAAATATATAAGTTCAATTCTAGTTCAAAACTTAATGTCTAATAGGAAATGTATTGATTTCAGATGGTAGAAGGCAAACTTTAGCCGCATATATATACGAGATAACTAAAATGATAGCATATTACCTAAACTTCGAATTGCATGTGTTACACAAGTCAAACTAACTATTTTGTACTACATTTTCTAAAATAATACTGATTTATTTTAAAATTTTTATTGCAAGATTATTAATAATGAGAAATTGTGTAGGCTTATTTTATTAAAGCCATCAATGATGCGATTATTTATTACATTGAGATCTTGTGTCACCATCAGATAAAAGGCAAAAGGCTAAGTCTCCGTCTCTATGACAATTGAGAAATAGGGCGGAAGGAGGAAAAAAGAGTATCTAAACCTGATATATACGTGATTATTTTAGCTTCACGCTTTATCCCGTATAAAGCGTGAAGTTAAAATAATATTTTTACAACAATATTGATATAACTTTTAGGTATACTTAGGCATTCTTTTATCTATATATAAAGGCATTGGTTTCATACGAGCATTTCATCTTAATATATTCCTACATGTTTGAACAAAATTTTCTAATTTCCGTTGAAACATTTTCATTGTAATTTTTAGCCTGGAGTAGATTTTTCTTCAATATTCCCCTTGCGTGTGTAAACTTTAATATTAAACAAATATGTGTTTTATTTGCTACAAAGAGTAAGGCTTTTATAAATTGTTTATTTATTGTATACCGCGCATCTTTTTCGAAATAGTTAAAAATACTCGTAGTATGTTACGCAGAGTGTTTCTTAGCTTTTTTTAATTTTTTTTAGCTTCTCGCTTTATCTCGCACATGGCAGGGTAGGCAGAGGGAACTGCAGGAACCATACGAATCTAGTGTTAAGACTCCGTTGCTTAGTCCTTGCTTTCTCCGTCCCCGCTTTCCGCCTTTTTCGAGGCATTGCGTGTTGAGTGGCGGGACTCAACGCCACGCTTTGCCTAGTTTCCAGAGCGAAGAAAATGGAAATAGAAAAATCTATCTTCCCCGACTGGGGGTCGAACCCAGAAACAGTCGCGTTATAGGCAGACGTTGTGCCTCTGCGCCACGACGGTCCTCGTATTTTTACTTTCTGCTAGAATTTGGAAACAAAAGTAATTCAATACATTACATGTCCTAGCAGAATGTATTTAGCAGAATTTTTATTACTAGCGAGATTCTTAAGAGTTTTTGTTCTCCGAGAAACCGCAGGTCTCAATTATTGATATTGATTCCATATATATATATATATATATATATATATATATATATATATATATATATATATATATATATATATATATATATATATATATATATATATATATATATATATATATATATATATATATATATATATATATATATATATATATATATATATATATATATATATATATATATATATATATATATATATATATATATATATATATATATATATATATATATATATATATATATATATATATATATATATATATATATATATATATATATATAATATATATATATATATATATATATATATATATATATATATATATATATATATATATATATATATATATATATATATATATATATATATATATATATATATATATATATATATATATTATATATATATATATATCAGATGTATAATGTATATATGTTTAAATCTATATCTAGAAATCTTCATTTATCAAGTAGGTTGAATAAATCATACATACAACAACAACAGTTACTATTTCCTCCCATGCTTCATACAATGGTCAATAAAGTTAGGCTTCGGACTAGTAATATAAAAATATTATAAGGAATAAATTTTAAACAATATTAATAGAAACATATATGTACATATGTGACATCACTTACAAATTCTCGAGTATATTAAATGAAATCAAATCAATTTATAGGGAGTTTAGGAATCAGTACTTCTTTTTTTAATTAACATGGAAACGTAATGCTAAAATCTGTTTCGCTCTTTGTTGTGAATGATGAAATTCAACATATTCTTACACTAAAATAAAGAAATAGAGAATCTCTAGAATAGAGAAATGTATATAAATTTAAAATAACTACGAAAATAAAAACAACAAAATCTCATATAAAGGCCAACGTGTTCAAGAATAATGCCAAGCCATATACTCTCTATAAACGCCTTGGATGGAAATAGGAACTGGAAACTGTTTGGTTTCTTATTTTATTGTAAGTTAAACTCTGGTTCAGATTTAAGATCCTTACATAATGTTAACAATGAATCGAATATTGACTCGCATTCTAAGAAACTAAGTTACTTAAAAATTTAAAGGCCTACTTGTTACAAAAGGTTACGACGTAGCCTTGCCGTACTATCATATTATATTTACAAATGTGCCCGCAACTTGGTTTTGTATTTGGTGGAAATAAACAACTGTTCTAAGAGCAGAAATAGTGAAAAACTGGTGATTATAGAAATATAATAATGTTATAATACTAATTTGACGCATTTCGTTGATACTTTATCGTCGAAAAGTGACAAATTCTGTATACACCAATTTTAAGAGTGCCAAGAGGGTATGGGTTCAAATCCCCTTTCAAATGTTTATATGTTTTCTCTAAGTATTTTTTTATCTTCAGTGTTAACACTTTAAATCGATCCTAAATAAAATATTCCCTTATGAATGGTTCAATCTTTTATTCATATTTAACTCGTATTCATATCTCTTAAAATGGGTAATAAATTATTAACAATGTAAAACAATGTGCAGTGTTGAGTTACGCAACAGACGTGTCTTTAAAAATGGAACTAGGGAACGAGTGCCTCAATTTAATGTAGTGTACGTTACCCCTATGTACCAAATATATCCCCTATCATCTTAATGCGAGAAAAAGCTTAAAATAAATATTTTTTTATGTTTTTGAAAATCAAAATTAAAAACCATCTATTGATTCAATATACAAATCAGAATAAATGTTTTTAGTCTATTTAAATTTTCATATTCAATAAATAATTGGAACAACTTTGGAACAAGTATCGCTAGGGTAGATGAGTAATTCAAAGAAAAACGCGCTTCACGCTCTATCTCACATATCGCAAAGTAAACAAGAACAGAGTGTCTTACTGTTTTCTACCTTTTTCCTTATTTTAAGAGTCGTCAATAAATAAATAAAAATTTAATGTCGAACAGTTGCATACAACAACACTGTACCGGCCAGGGTATACAAAATAGGTATATATCTAAGAAAGTTAGAAAGTTAATCGCGAGTCGGTGTATTCAAAAAAAGTTTAGCTACGAAAATCATTGAAATTTATTATAATAGGGTCTGTCGCTCTTTTGTAAATCAAGCTTTTACAAATTGTATCAATGTGTAAATATTTGCTTCATATTTAAAAATGTTGGCAATTTATATAAAAAATAAAGTAAATTAGGTAAAATTTTAATCATTCTATACAAATAAGACAAATGTTTACAAAACCAAAACCCCGTTGCCCGTTTTTCTTCTATAGAGTTATTACTTTTTGTGATGCGGAACTCAACGCTGCATTTGCCTAGTTTCTTTTGCAGGCAGACGCCTAGCCTAGTTTCTTTTGTGTTATATACATGTTCTACTATAAGATTTGTGTTATATATTAGAAGAGCGTTATACTGTAAAAAAGTATAAAAAATATTCTTTTAATATATATATATATATATATATATATATATATATATATATATATATATATATATATATATATATATATATATATATATATATATATATATATATATATATATATATATATATATATATATATATATATATATATATATATATATATATATATATATATATATGAGCCGCTCAGTGCACACATCGATTAACTCCACTTTTTGAAAAATCTTAAATTTTAGTGTCAAAGCACTTGGTATAGTCATAACTTTTTTAATTTATAATAACTTTTCTGAATAATAAACATTAGTACCGTAAAATGGCAAATTTTTTTTGGCGACTGAATAATAAGTAATTTATTTCAGAAGCCATTTCGATTAACTCCATACTCTAATGTAAAGCGGTTCAGTAACGCTTTATCTGTTCGGGCCTTGCATTGACGCTTATTTGTTTTCAAGCATCTGAAGATGCTCTCTCCCTCACTCTCCGTAATCGTAACTAAATCGCATCGGTAAACAGATAAGAAGAAGCGCAATTGAAACGGTAGTTAGTATAGCAGTAAACAGTAAATTAGCTGGATAAAGTTGGAAAGGTATCTACCCTATCTCATACAAATGAAATGTGACTATAGTCTGTCTTCATTATAATGAAGACACATGACGAAACGACAACACGACGAATTTTAAGCCATTAATATAAGAAAATCTTTAGTGGATAGACCGCAAAGTTTGAAAAATATAGATCAGCCTTTATTATATCCTTAAGGTAGAACTGAGTGTGAAAAGGGAAAAATGGAAAGACATGATGGGCCAGCTAAAATTCATTCCGCCTGTTAATCACGATTACTATAAGAGCTTGTCAACAAATCGAAAGGACGAATTCTCGCATACAGCCGATGAAGAAGACATTATTTATAATATTGCTAAATCATCCCAAAGAACAGTACCGCTAACATAAAGTTGCTATGAATTCATTATAAAAATTATATAATAACAGAACTGCCAACATTCATTTTTATGAAAAAGCAGTGCATTTTTATTACTCACATAATAACTAATATTTTCTGTAGTAAAAAACTTAAAAATGTAAAAATTAAATTTAACTTTATTACTTTATTCAGTTGCCAAATCGATTAACTCCACCATTCACATAAAAACTATAACATTACTGACGATTGTTTGTTGGCTATTCTTTCTTATTAATTTTATATACTATTAGATGAAAGCTATATCTGCCATTATGCATTCTACACTATAAATTTGAATTCATATTATCAGAGGAATTTTAAAAATCAATATTCATTACATCATCGCGTTTCTCAATTTTTCGTTTTATGGAGTTAATCGATGTGTGCACTGAACGGCTCATATATATATATATATATATATATATATATATATATATATATATATATATATATATATATATATATATATATATATATATATATATATATATATATATATATATATATATATATATATATATATATATATATATATATATATATATATATATATATATATATATATATATATATATATATATATAAATCGATGATTGAAGTTTTTGTAATTTAATATTTTCAGAGTATATATTTGTAGTTATAAAATTATTTAAGCTTCTTTGATAAAGCACCACAATATTCCAATACTTACAAAATTAGATATTTGGATAGGTCTTAATATCATCAGTACGTTTTAATTACTCGTATTTTGATACTAACGACCTTTAAATTGTTTATAGTTTCGCGTTTCTAATTCATTTATGTGAAATATTGTTAATTTAGGGTGATTTAACTTTAATCCATCCTAAATTGTCTTTTTTTATGATCACTACTCCAAATTTTTAAGTAATTACTTAAAAATTACTTCTACATTGCAGAAATGGACATTATTATACCTGAAATTACAATTATATATTATTATTATTAAATATTGTATCTTGTTAATTGTTATGCATGTACATATATATTTTTTTTTGTTAGCTTCTTGCTTTATCTCGCACATTGCAGGGTAGACAGAGGGAACTGCAGGAACCATACAAACCTAGTGTTAAGTCACCGCTTTCCGCCATTTTCGAGGCATTGCGTGTTGAGTGGCGGAACTCAACGCCACATTTTTGCCTAATTACCATAGCGAAGAAAATGGAAATAGAAAAATCCATCTTCCCCGAGTGGGAATCGAATCCACAAACCGTCGTGCTTACAGGCAGACGCTACGCCTCTGCGCCACGGCGGTCCCCATATATATTAGGTATATACATATTTGAGTGAAGTATCCTTCAGTGAGACAATTGGCACATGAAATAGTTTGTTCGTTGTAAATAAACCTTTGTGCAGCCTGAAGTTGACGAATGTAGTTGAGCTTTGATGCTTTATTAAGCTTTCTGTTCCGGTAGTCCGTCTAATGTTATTGACAGTTTTATGTCGATATGTATTAAATCTATCATAGGCGAAACTAGGTAGCTTATTACTGTAAATGTGATAAATTTTAGGTGACAATTCCCTCCAGCAATTCCGTTGTTTTTAACTTACTTTCTTAGCTTTATGCAATATCCCGGAAGGAGAGTGAGCAGAAGGAATTCGAAGCATTTCACATTGAGTAGCAGAATACAACGTAGCGTTTTTGCTTTGGTCCCAGAACGAAAAAAAAATATTAATTGTTTATTCTCTGTAGCGCAAACTCTTGAAATTTTTGCAAGAAAATTATTCACAATTGTCTCACTTCAAGAGGATTTTTTTTATATTTTTGTCTTTTATATATTTCTTTATTTCAATTTTATTCGCTCTGGAAACTAGGCAAAGCATTAAGTTCCGCCACTCAGCATGCAATGCTTCGAAAAAAGCGAAAAGCTGGGACGGAGAAAACAGGGACTAAGCAACGGAGTGTCTTAACACCAGTTTCGTGTGGTTCCTGCAGTTCTCACTGCCTACCCTGCCATGAGCGGAATAAAGTGTGAAGCTAAAATAAATTTTACACTTATTACTGTTATTTCAGTATATAAGTATACAAATATAAACACAATTAACAAAAATCCTTACCTTTCCTAAAGAACTCGACCATTCGTACACCACTTTACCTAACTAACAGGTTCCATCGGAATCCCTTCTCTTTATTCATAGTACCGCCCTGTGCATATTTAACAAGTCATAGCCACATAGCTACAGGCGTAAAGGACATTGTTATTTTTGCTCCGTAATTCATTCCTGTTTACATAATATATTAAATATTCTTGACCCTTGTATGTCTTTAATTAAAGCTTATAATTGCTATTTGCCAAATAAGGAGTATGAAAGTGTATGTGCAAAAATCATTAAGAAAAGTCAATGCTTTAGAATACAGCACCAAAAAAAACGAAGCTTTTACTGAAATTAACTAATTTAAAAAAATATTCAGATTTAGTGGGCAGTATGTACTGTACTAAATTACGTTTATATTAGTGACAGATAGAAGAGAGAAAATTTAAGTGAAACCAACTCGTACATATCTGTATCTAAAAGATATTTTAAAAAAACCAAGGTTCTTTACGTTTAAATTAATCAAATGTAGAATGTATATATTAAATATGCGTTTCGTTGACATAAATATGCTAAGCATCGTGTTGACGCAGCGGTACAGCAGCAACGCGTCTGACTGTAGTTTTTGGTTCATTTACAGAGAAACAACTTTCTCCTTCGCTTTGTTAATAAGAAAAAGTGGCAAACAGCGGAAAACGGAGTGATTTAACACTAATTTCCTTTTGAATACCATGCTATATGCACAGCATGAAGCAAAATATCTAAGTATAATTTATGAATTTGATTATAATGAGAAATAAGTGAATTGGAATAGGATGTTATCAGGATGATCTCAGATTATAAGCAATTTAAAAAAACCTTATTTGACTTAGTGAAAAAAATATAACCTATAGAAAAGTGTCCTTTTTCATGGCTTAACACGACTGAAAAGGGTTTATTAAAAAATCTGCCTTGTACCCCGTAATTGCGCCGTCTATCCTGTCCTGATCTTTAATTACAATAATTAATGGATCTCCAATGTGAATCTGACAGATTTATTTACGTTACATGCCATTACGTTATTTTTTAAAGCTTTTTAAGCTTTTAAATTAACTGAAGCGCTTATATATATCTGGTAGAGCAATATTAATAAAAGCTTTTTTTGAGGATTTTCGCTTCAATATAATAAAATAAAATACTTATTAGATCATTATATTGTCAGTTTGTCTGTCAATAATCTTTTTCTCAAGTATTTTTGATATATTAGTTATATTTAATATCATAAAGCAAGTGTAAAGTAAGATGGAAAAAAAAATAAATTTCTAAGTCAACGTAATGAAAAGATACGAGCGTTAATGCTTCCGTTTTTTACCGCATATAGTATAAAATTCACCACGTAATCAAAACGAGAGTTATTATTATTGAATTCAGTAAGGGTTGAGATTACACAGAAAAATGTAGTTACTTTACAACGTGATTTTAGCGAAGTAGCTTCAAATAACTAAACGGCATATTAAAAGAACTATATAAATATATATATATATATATATATATATATATATATATATATATATATATATATATATATATATATATATATATATATATATATATATATATATATATATATATATATATATATATATATATATATATATATATATATATATATATATATATATATATATATATATATATATATATATATATATATATATATATAATAATAAATTATTTTGTTATTTCTCAAAAACTGAGCCACTTTGATGCTGTTTAAGAAAATTCAATGTAGCTCTACAAATGTTCAACGATTGCACCAACCTTTGTCATAAACACTTTGTTGGAAAGTTTTTCTATATAATACAAAAGCTCCTCTTAAAAAGTTAGCTGGTATAATTTATCTCCAGTTTGAGAGTGATCATTTATAGTTATAATGCAATTATTTCTCTGATCCAGATAGATAGAGTGCCCAGTTCAACTTGAAAGATGTCTAAGTGAAAGAAGGTGTAAGTTCCTTCGTATAAAATATTCTGAAAATACAAGAGTAAATAAAGCGTTGAAAAAATAATTATTAAATAATCAGAGCAAAGAGAAATAAAAAAATAATTTAGAAACGTTCTCGTTTTGAAAGCAAATGTTGATAAACTTTAATTTGTGGAAATAACTACGAGTACTCGTACTCGTAAAAGGATTTCCAAGTGATTTTTTGCTAATACACTAAATATTTCTAATGGAAGTGTTGAACAAAAATCAAATTAAGTTAAGGTCTTAAAACGTTAAGCACAATTAAATAAATTTAATGTCAATTATTGGTAAGTAGGAACGTACACATCGCTTTCTGTTTAAGTATTTTACGATCGTGATATATTTTTTTTAATGTTAGATTAGATACAATATATTTTTATACATTTTAATATATTGTTTTAAATTTGATTGTTTTTATGTGTTTGACATTGCACTATAAAAAAATTTCTTTTTACCATCACGCTTTATCCTAGCAGAACATAGTGTTAAGACACTCCGTTTGTCGATTTCCGCTTTTTGATGTATTGCATGGTAGAACTCAACGGTGACAGATTTTTTAATAATATAAGAAACGTGATAAAAAGTACTGAAATGATTTATACGAAACTTTGCAATAATACAGCTTATTCATCAGAATGACATATTATGATCTATTTAAATAACTAATGCGATTCACTTTACAAATAAATATGTACGCCCGCGTAGTTCAAGCGGCGCAGGCGAATACTAGCGTATAGGTACATATATAAATTTTTCTGTTAAATTACGCGCAAACGATATGATTGGATGCAGAAAGCAGATGTTATTTAAGGAGTTAATCTTTCTAATATTTTTATTTTCCTTTTTTAGCTTCACGCTTTATACATGGCAGGGTAGGCAGAAGGAACTGCATGGACCGTGGGAACGTAGTGTTAAGACACTCCGTTGCTTTATCCCCGCTTTCTCCGTCCCCGCTTTCCGGCTTTTTCGTGGCATTGCATGTTGAGTGGTGGAACTCAACGCCGCGCTTTGCCTAGTTTTGCCTGAGCGAAGAAAATGGAAATAGAAAAATCCATCGTTCCCGACTGTGGATCGAACCCAGAAACCGTCGCGTTACAGGCAGACGTTGCGCCTCTGCGCCACGACGGGCCTTTACGATTATTATTTCTAATATTGTTCAATTCCTAATAATAATTATATTTAAATTTAATGTAATTTTATTGTTACTATAATTTGCCTAAAACATTATAATTAATTTTTCCAATTAATGAAAATGGAAGGCGTGAAATAAAAAATTTAAAAACATCTTATTTCATCATATTACTACAAATTATGAAGAATAATTCATTAAAATTAAATACTTGCATTTAAATAATATCCGTTTTTTCATTATTTACATAGTTCGGATATTTTAAATATAATATATTGTATTGCTATTAATTTTGCTATAATGGAGCTGAATTAAAAATGTATAAGAAATACGTATAGTTTTGTACATGGATATATATACATTCAATTTTAAATGATTTTATACAAAACAAGAATACAAAATTAATTTTTTGAAAGTCAAAATCATTACCACCGGTTCACTAAAGTAAATGCCTCAGATCTGAGAAGAGACATTAAGGAACAGCAAGATTTTTTATTTGATCATTACAAGGTTCAATTCCTACTTTGGGGAACAATTTATGATTAGCAATGTATTCGTTATTTTGTTATGATTCTATAATGCGTGGCGTTGGTTAACTATTAATATCTGTTCATCATACAAAAGTGTGAATTTAAAATGGTCAATTTTCGGCTTTTTTCATGAATATCATCGAAATTATTTATTTTAAAAAATTAAAAATATATATTCGAGATCCTTATAACAAGCCCTTTCATTTGATATATGACTCAGTAAGGTTCGCAAATTTTTTTTTAATTACCTAATTTATCCCCTGAAAATTAACAGTATAAAATCCCTGAGGACATTGGTGTTTCGTCATCCAGACCGGATATTTTTCTTTATTCTTGAAACCTAAAACGCGTAGTTCTGGTAGAACTTACAGTTCCGTGGGAGACAAATATCCCTAAAAATCATAACTTTAAACTTAATAAATATTTCGAGCTTACTAACGAACTGACCAGGAATAGGTTTAGAGTAAATTCATACGCGGTGGAAGTAGGAGCGAGAGGTATAACAGCGAAATCTCTCTTTAGCTTACTAAAAGATCTCGGCCTGTCTAGAACGATTACTAATACATTTCTAGAACGCACTTCAAAGGCGGCATTTGCGGAATCATTTCGAATTTGGTTAGGTAGTGGGAGGAGCTCGGACAGTGAAGGTGAGCGTTAATGCATTTTAAAGGGGTCCCTTTAAACCTACACTTGGGTCGCAAGTCCCAAGCGCTGATCGGAGCTCCTCTTCCTTCAACGCGATGGGCCCGGCACCCGCACGGTGAATCCATGGAATGCTAAGCAGTTTCTTCTCTTCTTATTTCAAAAAAATATTTTTTACGTAACACATCTGTGTTCGGGTATATATGTATGTGTGTTCGGGTCAGGGCATTACACCATCCTGCCAAATTTTACCTGATTCGGTTTAGTAGATTCAGAGGAAATAGGTTGTGGCAGACGGACGGACAGGAACACGAGTGATTCTATAAGGGTTCCGTTTATTTTTGTACGGAACTCTAACAATCTAGCAAATAATAAGCTGTTTGAAAGTATCAACCTTTAACTGGTAGATATTAATTACCAGCGTACTATCTTAAACTTTATGCATAGCTAGTGAAACTGGTCCTAAGTCTCTTTAAGCCACGCTATATGTACTATTATTATGTCTACTTGTAAACGCGACGGTTTGTGGGTTTGATTTTTACTCGGGGCAGACGGATTTTTAATCATTTTCTTCGCACTTGCTACTAGGTATCCTTACCTAGCGTTGAATTTTGTCAATCAACACGCAATATTTCTTAAAAAATGAAAAGCAAGGAACGAGGTTACACTACGGTTCCTGCGGTTCCCTTGGTTGTGTTATCATACGCAATGGTCGTGGGTTTGATTTTCACTTGAAATAATGAGTTATGAAAATGTATGTAAAAGGAAGGAGGAGGAGGAGGGAGTTGATTTTCATGACTATGCACAATATTGGGCGTTAAGCGGAGATGAACTATCTTATGGTTGCCAAAGATTTCATTAGGTTTTTTCTTATACACCTAATAATACCAAGCTTAAAAATACAAATTAGATTTCATTTAATATAAAATAAATTCAAGCACTCTATGTGTATGAAGTTATGGCTGTGAGGAGGAGGTTTATATAAAAATATTTACTACTAGTATGTACAACGAAGAAACGAGTTTGACAATAGATTTTTTATATCATCTTTCTTTATACGGGATGCTGCGGTAAAAAAAACGAAGTATATTTTCTTGATAGTAAACACCTATACTACCTATTTTTTCAAAAAAAAGTAAATAAAGTTTTCAAAATCAATATTTATATTGTACAAATGTTAACATTAATATGAACTACTGTAAAGATTTGAGACGTAGAGTGCCCAAAATGGATTTTATATTCTTGTAAATTGTTTTGTTTAAAAAAATTACATAAGAGGTCATATCTTTAAAAGTAAGCGCAATAGTTATGAGTGCGATTCCTGAAAAATAATCATTTCTATTTCCTTGTTTTTATAAATTCTATTACAGCGTTTAGTTCTGCCACAGAGATATCTAAGATTTTGACGAAAACAGGGTATCTTTAAATTAAGTTTTTACTGTAAACCATGTTATATGTGACCTTGAAAAGTATTCAATTTGAAGGACCGCCGTGGCCAGAGGTGCGAATCTGCTTGTAAGTGCAATGACTTGTAGATTTGATGCCGATTCTGGGAGGATAGATTATATTATTTCATTTCTCTTCGCTCTGATAAATAGGCAAGTGCTGTTTTAAGTTGCGCTACTCAACACGCAATGCAAAAGCAGGGACCAGAGTATCTCAACACTAGGCTCCCAAGGTTCCTGCAATTCTTTCTGCCTATGATACTATGAGCTGAATAAATTGTATTACAAAAAAAATTGGGCTCTTTAAATAACTAAGTATGACGTAATATTGTCTTTATTTTTTTACATTACCTTTCTTCATTTATTTCAAAAATAAGCTGAAAATATCTCGGTCCACTAAATTTTTGCTATTTATTTATTCTTTTAAATTTTATAAAACATTACTTTAGTATATTTAATTTGTTGTTAATATTAATTAACATTTTTTGGCACTTATTTTAAATTAATAATTCAACATAATAAATACCTGGCCTACAGCATCAGATCCTGTCTTGACTTTCAATCATCTTGTCACAAACATGCTAAAGTTATATATTACCCAGCTTCTAAAATACACATTTTAAGTCACGGCACTTTCACAGTAGTTTTCGGTAATTTAAAAAAAAAACAGTTGAAAATATTTCGTGTGTTCTTGGATGCAAGTGAGAGAGACGTGTAGTCGGTATGGAAGTTAGTTTCAGACTGAGGGGTGAGCCGTGGCGCGCGCAAAACTGTTGATTTGCCCAGCTTCCACTGTGAATTTGGAATCTACTTGTCTTTGTGTGCTTAGTGAGACTTAGAAAAAGGCGTTTAAGACAGGTGCCAAATAAAAATGTATAGTATATTACCTTAATCGTTCGTGTTGTAGGAAATGTGCTTTTTTTCTTATTTTTATATATTTTTACTTATAATAAGAATCGAAATATAGTTATAAAAAACTCTTTTTCCGAATTTCATTTAAATTTTGGACACTATAAGGTAATTGGTACAGATAACTTACATATATTGACTTACCAGAGCGGATAAAAGAAATTATTTAAAAATAACTAACCGAATGTGGCTTATATCCTTAACTAACGCGTTTTCAATCAGTGTATAATCTTGTTCTTTGAACCTAGGATGTGGACAATTCTTTGCCTAATTTTTGCCCAATTTCTGAGACAGTATGGAAATCAGTGCGAGAATTGCGGAACTCAACGTCTCGTATCTTGTTACCAGAGCTATGAAAGTCATTAATCTATGCGGGTAAGAACCACCCAACTACCATATCGTCGCGATTACAGCCAGATGCTGCACCGTTGCGCCTGCTGGAACTTGATTTTGAAGTACTTTATATATATAAAATGTTGTTAGTTTTAATTTAATTACATTATAATTATATTGAAAATATATTAAATAGTAATTTTTAAGAATTCCGAATTGATGGTAATGCGTAAATGATTCATGCGTAATTTTTCATAATGTACTTTTATATTTCATATAAAAAAACATTTGATATAGATTACGGTGGAATCTTGGGGATATCTTGGTAAGTATAAGAAAATACTCAGAGATATTATTCGGAGATTAAAACTGGGGCAACCTGGAAAAATAAGTTTCTTTCCGTGTAGTTCAGGGATACATCTGATTTTTTTTTATTTTTCTTTTTTATATTTTTTAATTTTTTTTAGATTCACGCTTTATCCCGCACACGGTGGAATAGGCAGAGGGAACAGCAGGAACCGTGGGAACCTAGTGTTAAGAAACTCCGTTGCTTAGTCCCTGCTTTCTCCGTCCCCATTTTCCGCCTTTTTCGAGGCATTGCGTGTTGAGTGGCAGAACTCAACGCCGCGCTTTGCCTAGTTTGCCACAGCAAAGAAAACCGAAATAGAAAAATACATCTTCTCCGACTGGGAATCGAACCCAGAAACCTTCACGTTACAGGCAGACGTGGCTAATTTAATAAATAGTTTCAAAGCAAATGATGTTAAATATCAGTAAAGGCACAATACGGCTTATGGTGAAGTTGACTGTACTCTACCATATGGTAGAGTACAGTCATTTACATTTACATTTATATGACTTAGTATTTTTATTCTTCTAGAACTGTGTAAAAGAAGGTAGGGAAAAAAAAAATTATGGAAAAAACTTGGATTGTTCTCCTATATTCTCTTTACTGTTATTCATTTTATCAGAAAGGAAAAATTAAAATTATCTATTATTATAGAATATCGCTTTTACAACATAGCGCCACAATGTCCTCTAATAATTATTTGTTAAGCTACTTATTAATACTTGCCTACATAAAAATATTTAATATATATTATACTAAATATACATAATAATATTTATAATAAAATAAAACTTGTATTTTTTTTACATTTTCATTACACTTTAGTTTAAAATATTACACACATTTTCTCAATATCAATACAATACAAGTATATTTTATTGACAAAAATACATATATTACATGAGAGCTACAAAAAAACGTATAATAAGGCGATGTTGCAGCTTGAAGCAATCTCTTCTGAGCTTGCTTTAGATGTAGGAGTTGTAAAAAGAATTAAATATAACATATACATGAGCATACAAATATATGTATATATATATATATATATATATATATATATATATATATATATATATATATATATATATATATATATATATATATATATATATATATATATATATATATATATATATATATATATATATATATATATATATATATATATATATATATATATATTATCAAATATGATTTCTTTAGATAAGATAAATTGTACTAATAAAGGAAAAACATATAAATCAAATTATATTGTTCAAATTTTTATCTTTATGTATTTTTCTTATACTTAGTGTGTATTAACCCTCGTTACTATTTATAGTAAGTATATAAGTATTATATTTACATACATACAGGACCGTTGTGGCGCAGAGGCTTAAGCGTTTGCCTGTAAACGCGACGGTTTGTGGGTTCGATTCCCAGTCGGGGAAGATGGTTTTTTCTATATCCATGTTGTCCTTGTATGGTTTTCTCAGTTCCCTCTGCCTACTCTGCCTTGTGCGGGATAAAGCGTGAAGCTATAAAAAAAATTTAAAAAAAAACATATAATTAAATAATATTTTCTATGTAAAGTACTACTTTTTATGTCTTCACGCAGCTTTATCCTGCACATGGCAGGGTAAATACAAAAACTATAGGAACCTAGTGTTAAGACACTCCGTTGTGTTTTTTAATATACATAGAAACTTATAAATGACTACACAAACGAATTACACCAAATTTATTTTATTCACAAATAACAAAACAAAATCGTCTCCTAACACTTGCGTCACTAAATTATTTAAGGCGTAGCGTTATAAAGAACGAGCTTAGCGAAAACAATACAAGATCAAAAGAAGGATTAATCTTAAAATATAAAGGGATATATACACAAAAGGTACGGTGTGAAGCTTTATTATATTACCTAGGCTATGATATTGATTTCAATGAGAAATAAATACTTCTAATAATTATAGTTTTGGGCCTATATAGACTCGACGGACATTATTTATTATTATACAAAATATATTAAGCATACGTTCATTTCGAGTATCAAAAAAAATCTTGTAACTTTTAATGTTCTAGGTGGAGGCCAAAACGCGCTTTACTCTATGACTTTAAATATAAATTATAAATGAATCTTAACAGATATTTCTGTCGTCGCATCGATAGTACCATAGTAATGTAAGTCAAAATATTTTTATTCGTAAAGCGTATTTTTTGTTTTATTTTCAACTGGATATAACTTAATTTCAAGGGACACTCTCTAATTTTAGCTCCATTTGAGTCATATTACTTTAATAGCTTTTAAATTTGAAAATAAATCAACTCCTCGAGTGGAAATCAAACTCAGAACCATCGAATTATAAATTTCGTGCTAATTACTTACTTATTTTAATACACTGTAATGTATTAAAGTTTAGAAAAATATTTGAAAAAAATTGTCAATTTACAAAAGCTAACTATATACTATATTGTATTGCTTTACATTGAAAGCTCCGGAGCATTTTGTAAAAGGATGCAAAGGTGACATAAAATGCCTTGGCTGCGAAAATATGTTGCGAATGTTACGCTCTTCACGTGGAGTGGTCGTTGGATTCTTTAATTATATATATTTCCACTTATTTTAATACCAGTTTTTTAACATTTTAATTAAGTTAAGCCATAAACATAATCAACTAATCATTTTTATTTGGGATGCTTTGTCAACTTTTAATTTATATTTTTACATTTTATCTTCATGTGGCAGAGAAAGCAGAGGGAACCGCAGTAACCAGAAACCTAGTGTTAAGACACTTCATTCTCTGTTTTCCGCTTTTTTTGAGGCGTTGTGTGTTGAGTGGTGGAACTCAACGCCGTGTTTGCTTAGGTGCCAGTACGAAAAAAATGGAAATTTAAAAATCCATTCTCCCTGAGTGAGAATTGAACACACAAACCATCGCGTTTATACCATAGCTAGACCTCTGCACGAACAGTCCTTTTGTTGGTTGTAATTTATATTCAAGAAATATAATATTTGTTTTAATTAAGTTGTATTTAATTAAAACAACTATTATATTACTTAGGTAAATGCAATTTTACAAAGAACAAAAGCTCTTAATTAAATTGTATTTTTATTTTATTTTAAAATTACAATTTGCATGTCAAGTAAATAAAACGTATGAACACAGATCTTACTCGCCTTGTCAGAACGTTGACTCTAGACACGATGAACTGAAAGCTCGACCACCTGCGGTAAAGTTATAACTATAACATGGTGCACAATATTCTTAGCTAGTAGCTTACCTAATAGCTTCGGAAAGAACAACTGCAACTGTAACTTTTTGCCAGCTGCACCAACGACGACTACACGTACGGGGTTCAAGCAGGCGCCGTGACTGCAATTTGTTTGGAATTATCATTTTGTAATCTTCTGATGATAGACTCTATCATTGCCAGTTATTTTTGTTTTACTTTTAAGATATCAATATTGCTGTTATATTATAATGTATTCTATATAGTAACTTTAAATCGTACATGTATTTTAAAAAGAGTTCCTTTGAAAAAAGAGGTTAATTAGAACCTTAATTTAATTGACATTTATACAAAGAATAAATGTTATGTAATATTTATTTAAAGGCCATCAGGTTATTGGGTTCAATTGTCACTCGTTGAGAATAAATGATTATAATAGGAAAAATGCTGCGGCGTTGAGTTCCACCGCTCAACACCAAATGCCTGGAATCACGAAAAGAAGGAATTAGTGTCTTAACATTACGTTCTTTTAACCTATAGTTCTCTCTATTCACCTTGCTACGTGCAAAATAATGTGTAAAGCTAATATCAAATTAGCAAAGGTTGTTTACAATTCAACAAAATTGATTAGATTATGAAATCAAATTTTATAGACAAAATACATATATATCTTTAGAAGGTCAATACGCAAAAGTGCTACTATATTCGCAGTGACAAACGTGAATGTAATTCCTCGTTTGGTTCAACCTTTTGTACCGTTTTAGTGTGAGAATGTACTATTATGTGCGATAAATGCATTCTTGTTACAAATTAAATTGTACCTGCAGTTGATTTGATCTTAATCTTTATTAAAGGATAATTTGCTTTGTAATTTGAATGTATTTCTTTTTTATTTGGCTTTTATATTTAACCGCATATTGTAGAGTACTCAGAGGGAATCTAGTTTAAGTAGCTCTGTTATTTTTGAATCATTACACGTTGAGTGGCGGAGCTTTACTACGCACTTTGTTTAGTTACTACAGTGAAAAAATGTAAATAAATAATTTAGTCTAAGTGGAAATCGAACCCACAACCTTCTCGGCTACAGGCAGTTTTTGACAAAGTAAATATTTGAATTATTTTTGTCTCAAACAGGCGGAAATAGAAGATAGAGAGTACAAGCATTTATAAATATGTTATAGCAGGGCAAGCAGAAGAAAATTTTCTGCCTACCCTGCTATAAGGGAGAAAGTAGGAAACTGAATAACTATATTTACCATATAAAGAAATTAAGTTCCTTTTTTTTATAGCTTCACGCTTTATCCCGCACATGACAGGGTAGGCAGAGGGAACTTCAGGAACCATACGAACCTTGTGTTAAGACACTCCGTTGCTTAGTTCCTGCTTTTTTTTCGTCCCCTTTTTTTGAAGCATTGCGTGTTGAGTGGCAAAACTCAACGCCGCGCTTTGCCTAGTTGCCAGAGCGAAGAAAATGGAAATAGAAAAATCCATCTTCCTCGAGTGGGAATTGAACCTAGAAACCGTCACGTTTACAGGTAGACGCTTACGCCTCTGCACCACGACGGTCCTCTTTTTTAAGGTCCTCGGTCCTCTTTATTAATTTCGATTATCGAAAATTTAATTTAAGCTAGTAGATATATTGTATACTCAAAAATGTCCACGTGTCAATCGCGGCTTCATAACAATTTCATGATTATAGGTCAACGGAAATTAAATTAAAGTTGTTGACACACTTAAGTAGTTTGTGGACGTATGCACAAATTTTGTGTGAATTTAATTTTAAATACGATTTTCATAATGGTTTTTCTGTGATATATATTTTCAATTTGCGGCTTTTACTTGCCAAATTCATAATTTAATGTCGATGGGCACTATAGCTTTTAACAAAAAATAAAAGACTTCAAAAGCAAATCAAATTGATATTTCAAAAATATTTTTTATATATTATGCAGCAATACGAAGTATAAGCTCTGTACGTAGTATAGATCTTTTTTGGTCTTATGAATTTTATGATTTAGTAATAGTAACATGCGCAGAGGCGTAGCGTCTACCGATGGTTTGTGGGTTCAATTCCCATTCGAGGAAGATGGATTTTTCTATTTCTGTTTTCTTCGCTCTGGCAACTCTTGCTCAGGCAAAATTCGGCGTTGAGTTCCGCCACTCAATACGTAATACCTCGAAAAGGGCGAAAAGCAGGGACGGAGGAGACAGGGACGAACCAATGGAGTGTCTTAATAGTAGGTTCCTATGCTTCCTGCAATTCTGTCTGCCTTGCCTAGGGCTAGTTAATATATTACACATATCAACTATTAATATGAAATATCCAGGTTATTATATGATTTATATTCTACACCTTGACGTATAAACAGACAGATTGGCAAAAGTGATCCTATATGGACATCGTTATTAATTTTTATGTTATAGAACCCTCCCTACAAAGATGTAAGTATGTAAGACTACAACAATTTGTACTTGACCAATATATATATATATATATATATATATATATATATATATATATATATATATATATATATATATATATATATATATATATATATATATATATATATATATATATATATATATATTATATATATATTATATATATATTATATATATTATATATATATTATATATATATTTATATATATATATATATATATTTATATATATATATATATATATATATATATATATATATATATATATATATATATATATATATATATATATATATATATATATATATATATATATATATATATATATATATATATATATATATATATATATATATATATATATGTATATATATATGTATATGTATATATATATATATATATATATATATATATATATATATATATATATATATATATATATATATATATATATATATATATATATATATATATATATATATATATATATATATATCTATTATGAAATAAAAATATATATTTTAATATATTATTGCTTTTACTTTTAATTTTACTACTAATGTGTATTAAATTGCGTTTTATAGGGTATTAAAAAAAAGTACCAATTTACACAAAGACCCTTTACGTTCTATTCCACTGTAATTATAACTGTTTATTGCCTGCTATTACTGGCTCGTGGACAATAGCGAGCTGCTGGATTTACTAGATGTCACGTGTGGTGTAAGCTATGGACTTTTAGAAATTTTAACATGGTAATAAATAACTAAACACTTGTTATTTTAGAGGTGAGAGAGGCTTGTTAGAGGTCGTCGGTCTATATGAATCTAAGAAGGTTTTGACTTGGTTAATGTAGTGTAAGTATATATATTATTATATAATATAAGAATTGTGAAAGCAATTTTTTCAATTTAAATTAAAAGTTTCTGATACTAGTGTCAGCAAAACTCAGAAGTGATTAAAGTTAATCTAAAATGGAAACCACTAAAACACATATCGATCACAAGTTCGACTATATTCGGACCTAGATTCCTCGCAACTACGTGAAATGACACAGATCACTCAATAACAGTTCTTCAGGGTAGTTCCCTTCCAGTATGGGCCGTTGCCTACGAGCAACTGCCACGATTGACATAAATTCAACGCTTTTATAGTATTTTTGATCTAAAACGACCCCTTTTTATGAAATTGTTTGGAATAATGACTAAATAAAATAGCTAACACTAGCATGTACAAGTAAATTAACTCTTTAATATACTATGTATAGTTTGTATATATTATAAAAAGTTCACTTATAAATGTGATTAAGTAAAATACCCACCTAAGAATATAGTATGAAATAAAATAATCCTCGATAAACATCTTATAGACGTCAATCCTAATAGATTAAAATTAGAAATATCCTTTCTTCCTCGTATTATAAGCATGAATATTAAAAAATAAGTGAAATTTCACTATTTTAAATATTAAATAAGTTAAATTTTTGTCAAAAGCTTTTTGCTGGTTTTTCTGATCTTGTCCATCACTAGTTTAAAATAATCTAGCACATTAAAATCCTTAAACAGATCTTTATTCCTATTGGAATTTATCTGATAAATAACATTAGCTACTAGCTAACCATCTGACACTTTACCCGCATGTGGTCAAATTATCTCTGTGTTTATTAATTAATTTACTTACTCTTAATTTGAATGCAGCGTTGAGTTCCGCCACTCAACAGGCAATGCCTCGAATAAGGCGGAAAGTGGGGACGGAGAAAGCAGGGACTAAGCAACGGAGTGTCTTAACACAAGGTTCATATGGTTCCTGCAGCGTAAAAGCAAAAGCATAAAAGCGTGAAGCTATAAAAAAATATTTGAATTCAATTATTTTTCTTTGATTCATCATTAGGCTAGAGCCTTTTTGGGATTTCCACTTGAATAAATTATGTCATTGCGTCACTATGGGAAACAAAACGCGGTGTTGTGTTCCGCTAATTTATACGCTATGTATTAAATTTTGGTTTAATCTTCTTACCATATTTTATATAGAGTAAACTTGTTTATGTATTAATTTTATTATTTTATCACTAACCTAAAAGTAATACTACTTAAACGACTACTCGCCATCTCTTTATATTTGTGCCGTAAAATAATTGCGTACTGTCCTGTCTCCCACGTCGTGAACACGTTGGCAATGGACATGAATTGAAATGGAAAATTGAATTTTTTACTTGAAACAATGCTTAGAGATTGAAATTTTGAAATGTTAGAGTATTTACGGAATTAATTAACATTTTTGTATTAAAAGGCGATACTCGATAATATTTCGATACATTTATTTACATTAAAATTTTACTCAATTTAAAAAGAATTACATTGAGGACCGTCGTGGCGCAGAGGCGCACAGTTTCTTGGTTCGATTCTCACTCGGGGAAGATGGATTTTTCTATATCCATTTTTTTCGCTCTTGCCAGAACAAGACTTTAAGCGAAGCGAAAAAGCGCAGCGTTGAATTCCGCCCAACATGCAATACGCAAAGCCTTGAAAAGGCGAAGAGCGGAGACGGAGAAATTAGGGACTAAGCAACGGAGTGTCTTATCACCAGGCTCCTACAGTTTCTGCAGTCTCCTCTGCCTACCCTGCCATATGCAGGATAAAGCGTGAAGCTAAATCATAAATAAATAAATAATACAATCCTGTAGGAGTGCAAAGATAGGGGAAACATTTAGCTTTTTTATATAGGGTAACTAGGTTATTTTAAATATGGCTTTAGATATATAAAAAATGACTGCAATATATAGAATGTATAATATATAGGACCAATTTTATTTTTATGGCAATATATACATATAACTATTAACATAAAGCTGAAAAGTTTATTTGGTTAAACACATAAACCTCAGGTAATACTGTATGTGATAAATGAGCAATGTCATAATTTTTTGCTAATCCAATTTGACTACAAATAAAGTTGTAGGTGCAACACTAGTTATTATTACGTTTTTTTTACTTTTACGCTTTATCCCGCACATGGCAGGGTAGGCAGAGGGAACTGCAGGAACTGTGGCAATCTAGTGTTAAGAAATTCCGTTGCTTAAGTCCCTGCTTACTCCGTCTCCGCTTTCCGCCTTTTCGTGAAATTGCGTGTTATGTGGCGGAACTCAACGCCACGCTTTGCCTAGTTGCCAGAGCGAAGAAAATGGAAATTGAAAAATCCATCTTCCCCGTCTGGGAATCGAACCTCAGAAACCGTCGCTTTACAGGCAAACGTTGCGCCTCTGCGCCACGACGGTTACCTATTATGTTGAAATTGCAAAAAGTGCAATTTAACATTTTACACGTCGCTCAATAAGGTGACATTCCCAATAAATGAATTTACAGTATAGATATTTTATTTTCAGTCAAAAACAAAAAGCAAACAACAATAAATAATATTACATTATCTTATTCTAAACTATCAAACCTGAAAAAGAGTGGTTTAATAACATAAAGCATACCGTACAAAGGCAGGATACGCTATCTCGATAAGTCCGGACTCGATGGTGCCAGTAAAGCCTTTTACATATCAAACGAGGGATAAGTTCAGATTTTGCACCTAATTCTCTCTCAGTCGAATTGAAATAGAGGAAAATCTGTTTGAATGGAACCGGAAATTTTCACGTTTTAATTTGATTTAGAGTTCGATTGAGTGGTTAGTTTTTTGTTAGCGTTGGTTTTTTGTTTGACGCAATTGCAGCTTGACACAGTTAATTTAAACTGGTATGGATATTGATTCTTCATTTAATATGAGTCTATAGATACTTAAGTTGCTGTACCACCAGTCATTATATTACACTATTATATATAGCACCACTACAAGAAATCTTTTGTAGTCTACCATTCCAAATACATATTTACTTATTATAAAAAAAAGATAGCACGATGCAAAATAGTATTAATCAAAATTTACTTACATTTATTTATATACATATACATTGACAATTACATTAATAGGTATACATGCAAACATGCATACTAACATATTTATGATGATGAGAAATGCTGATGAGGGTTATACTTTTAAGCTTCCGCTTAAATATTCCTACTGTCTGATTTCTTTTGGGAACGCGTTTCATTGTTTTCACAGTAAAAAAATCTACGTAGCATTTGGTGAAAGAAAAAAGAATTACTAGGAGATTGTTGTTACAGGAACGGAGGTGCTGGGAGTCAAGGGTGCTCGAACTAAACCTTTCGTCGTACTTAAACGACGGAGTGATAGGACGGTATAGAATATGACAGTGTGAAAGAGAGTAAGAGTAAGTATATATATATATATATATATATATATATATATATATATATATATATATATATATATATATATATATATATATATATATATATATATATATATATATATATATATATATATATATATATATATATATATATATATATATATATATATATATATATATATACATACATATATATATATATATATATATATATAAAATGTTCTAATGAATTCCTCCAATGCACGTCTCTATGAATGTTCGCCTATTTAGAGAAATTACTACTCAGTATTGACCGCGGAGTTAAACGCCATAATTTATGTTATTATACCCAGTAAGTTTCTATTTTCGTCTTCCGCATTATGTTAATATCAATTATTTACTGTACACTTTAACTTAACTGTAAAAATATTAACTTAAAAAAACATTTGTTTCCACCCCACCTAGGAGATAGATTAGTGTTTGTTTTGAAAACCTGCCCAAAAATTTAATTCAAACTTGTAATCCACAGCTTCCAAAATAATATCTTTTATACCAGTTAAAAATTTAAAGATTCTCAAGCAGTTTCTATCGTAACTTTAGCCGATTCAGAATTCACTATAAAACAAAGCAAGGGTGCTGTTTTAAAATGCAACATGTGGACAATTTATGTTCTCTTATTTTAAAATTGAACACTACAGCGTATAAAATAACAATAAATCGGTATTCATTTATTTATTTTAAAATGAATGTAAATTTTGTAGATAAAATATACGAGTACTGTAAATAAATTTAAAATAAATAATTGTTATTATTTTTAGGGAAGTTATCAGTTTTCTTTCATGTTTATTGGCGGAACTCAACCCCGCGCTTTATCTTTGTACCGGAGCCAAAATATAACACAAGAACTAATACAAGTTATGTTAAAAATTTTGTTAATGTATAATTTTTGTTATTTTAGGGAGTTATCCACTTTATGCCTAATTTATGAGATATTGCGTGTTTATTGGCGGAACTCAACACCGCACTTTGTCTTTAAACCGGAGCCAAAATGTAACACAAGAACTAATTAACATTTAAAAAATGTTTACAAAAATAAAATTTCTACAAACTTAATGTTACATATATGAACCTGTTACTACCAACCTAATTAAATACTCTTCAGTACTACGCTATAATATATAATATATCTTTCTAAAACCATTCTTCCTTTTCAAGAACAAAATATATTGACTTGACGTGATAAATAGTACTCACGTTTCGTCGAGATTTCACTTCAATGTTCAATATGTAGCTTAGGCTTCTTTTACGGAAACTTTTTAAAAAATAGGTCATAAATCTAACAAAACAGGTAAAATAGGTATTAGGAAAAATAATTTTGAATTTGAAATTTTCAATTGTAAACGCTTTTTCATTTTAAATTTTATAATTAGGAGAAACAAAGCACTACGTTGACTTTGACTACGCCTGTTGACTACACCTAATATTATTTAGAATACGAGAGATATATAGTTGTAAATAGCATTATTGAAAGAAATATTATTTTAATTATATATACTAAATTTGTAGTATTTGAACTTGTACTTAACATTTAGCCAACTAGCCTCGCAACTGTGAAATATTTATATAGAGTAGTAGGTCGGTAGTAAAGCATTATTTTTCATGTTTTTTTTAAATACATAAAGAATTATCGATAATTGAAATATTTTTGGATTATATTCGAGTCATTTTCATTGGGAGATTATTTAAAGATTATAATTATAATAGGCTAGATTAAAAAAAACCTGCGGTTGTTGGGTCTGACTTGCAAAATTCTTTTCACATATATTTTGAGTAAAACATTTTAAAATTAAATTTCAACGGACTATTTCTGTATATTATCATTTTTTTTAAATCCGACGTTTTACACTTTGCAGTAGTCCGTGGTCGCGGGTAGATTGAGATGTCTTTTGTCTGTCATTTGATATAAATATTATATCGAACTACCGCCAACGTTTCTGAGTAGCCTAGCGTACTGGGAACATTCTATTTTCCCTAGAGAGTATAGGAAGCTTATCAAACCTGATGTAATCGTCAAATAATCGAGTTTCCAAAAAAAAAATATAACTGGCTTAAATTATTTTATTAAAAATATATAAAACTCGTGTAAATCAAAGATCTTTTTATTCCATATCCTCATCCGGGCATGGTGAAGAAATTTCGCCGTATAAGTCACGTTAAGCTAAAAATAAAGTAATAAAAAATAACATTAAACAAAATTCATATGAAAAATTAGAATTAATTGTCACACAGTATTGCAGTATAAGTAGATGTCAATACAATTCAATATTTGCGCTACTTATTTCACTCCTTATTTTCTAATAATTTAAAGTGTTAATGCTTGCGGTAGTTAACTAAGCGTTGTGTAACCTAACTACTAAAAAAACAATTTCAGTCATAGTTTACAATACATCCCAATATAGATATGCATATATATTAAGGGAAAAATAATGTTTACAAAATTACATTCACGCTTGGCTAGGCCCTGGTCCGGCCACCGCTTGTATACTCGTATAGTTGTATAATTAACCAAGCTTATTTATTTTATTTGGAATTGGGAACGAATATATTTTTTATATATACAGTTGTCATATGTATAAAGCCAACTCGTTGAACCATTATATACATGTTGCCATAGCAATATATACATATATATGTCATACAAAAGTGTAAATTGTGAATTTGGCAGTTTGTGTAATGTTTTATTTATTGATCTCATGTACTTTATAAGTGTTATTTATGAAAAATATTGGGATTCTCAATTTCTCCTGCACATAAAATATAAGTGTCCCAAATTTCATATTCATCTGTTCGCGCTATTTTAGTAAAAAAATGATCAAAAGCTTCACGTATTGCTATGTTATTAATGTATATAGTCAATCTTAATATATTGTTTGTATATGGTCTACGTAAATGAAGTATGACTCTTAACAGTCTTAAGCATATGAAATTGAGTGAAATTTCAGATATTTAAGACATAAAGGGCCGTCGTCGCACAGAGATGCGTCTAATTGTTACGGATTTCGACGGTTTATGGGTTCAACTCCAATTCGGGGAGAATCCATTATTTTGTTTCCATTCGTCACTTAACATGCAATTCCTCGTATGATGGAAAAAGAGGAACGAAGTGTACACTAGGTACCCACGGTCCCTGGGGCTCCCTCTGCCTACCCTGCCATGTGCGGGATAAAGCATGAAGCTAAAAAAAAGGTTAGTCGAATTCCCGTTTCGTATTTACTGGACTATGATAGTATCAAATAATTGTAGCTATCTAAATAATGTAAGCGTAATGTTTAATTGACGTGACAGTTCATCGAACCACAGAATGTGGTCAACACTAGTTTTAGTTCCAATTTGAAATTAGGTTGACTCGATGTGGTCATGTAATAAACGTTTTAATTTTCTTTGATTTTAAATTTTTTGGAATTATATTGGAATTTATAGAAAGGGAGAACATAGTGTTAAGATATTTGACCTGCAATGACTTTCTATCTAATAATATTGCATGTTGACGGAACTTAAGGCCCCATCTATTAAAGCGTCAAAGTGAAAATGTAAATAAAAAAATTACGTGTAAAGTACAGATAAAATTTGTAAAAAATTTAAAAACATAGATTTAACTTATTTTCAAAATATCTTTTATATTTATTATCGGTTCCTTTTACTTATATAATAAATACTTAAATTTAAATATTAATACAGAGTCTAAGCCAGTAACCACAGAACGGTCTTCACTGGTTTCAATTCAGAAATATCTAGATAGTATTCCGGTAGTTAAATAATAGTCCAGTTTGCTTTGAGATTTGGTCATACAATTTTTGTATCCACGTTGCAATTTGGTCTCAGTACTATTGATTGCTAATTGCAATAGCAGTAAACTCTGAATTTCGATTTGTTCTTGATGTTTCTCACAAGTTCTTTTCTTTTTCTTATAAAAATTAAGTAGAGAGAACTGTAAAACACTCCGTTTAATTTTAAATTTTTTCACAACCAATATTTATTCCTAGTGATTTGGATAAAAAATCGGAGCAACAAATACAAGAATCCTTACATACTTCTTTTGCCTCGTCCACTGTGACAAAGTCACCTCTTCGTACGTGCCTTCCTAGGGTCTCTCATGTTTGTCATGTAACCTTTCTCCAGTATCATGAACACTGTAGATTCAAAGGTCAACCGAAGCCCTCAGTTCCTCCCTTTACCTCTCTTATCACTAAATTTTACTTCATATATATTTTTACTATTCTTTCATGACTAATTCTCTTGATGTACCTAAACTATAACATATATAAATATAATATTTACTAACCTGTCTTATTTACTCAAAACGTCTTTACATTTACAAACTGTCTCGGTATGTCATGGTGTCTTCAATACAACGATTATAATTGCTTATTATTTTATATAGTTAATTAACCTAAATTTCAATATTAACCAAGAATTTCTGGTTTCATGCTTCATAAGATCCTCACGTTGGAATTAAATAGATATGAAGTTCCATCTACCGCTTACATGAACGTTAGCGAGCATACTCGAGTTCAAGATATCACCTTATCGCATAGGTATTCTGATTTAAGTTCCTTGAATTTTAAGCAAAATTTTGCTAAAATATAAATTTAGGGGAAAATTTTCACAAATATTTGGAATATTTGTGCTGTTGTTACAATTTTTGTTGTAAATGCAGAGTTTATCTAAGTCCCAAGCGCTGATCGGAGCTCCTCTTCCTACAACGCGATGGGCCCGGCACCCGCACGGTGAATCCATGGAATGCTAAGCAGTTTCTTCTCATTTAAAATGACAACCCGGAGAGACGGGATGACGCTGGAAAGACAGTTGACTGCTGGAAAGACAGCTGGCAGCTGGGAAGACAGCTGACTGTTGGAAAGACAGCCGAGGGCAATGGCCTAGCAAGCCAAGCCCAGGAAATCCTAAAAGCTAAAAGTCCAAAAAAGAAAAATACCCCTGGGACAGTCCGAGAGGGGGGGCGGAAGATCTGTCCACCGGTTGGAACAAACAACGAAAGCGGCGCGAATACGGACTTGAAATGCCCCACGTGCGGGAAAAATTACAAGAGAAGAGCCTGGTATATTAAACATCTTAACACGCACGATGGTGTTGAAGCACGGCTATCGTCGGTAAGCTCTTCGACTATCACTGCGGATAGAGTTGACCCTCATATGTCCCATGGTGAGCCATTGAGTGAAAAATATCAGGAGTCCATTTCCACCCGGACACGTCTTAGCATTCCCAATTTAAAGCAATCGACATGGAAAGTACACGACGAACGATTAGCGGTCCTGTTAGAGCATCCGGGCTCGAAGCAGGAGTTAGACATGCAAGTAGAGACTTTCCAAAAAACTATTTATGACTATTTCAACGAAATATATCCACCTTCAAATCATTACGCTCGTAAAAACAAAGAAAACGCGTTCAAGTCGAAAATGAGGAGGAAAAAAAGAGAGCTAAAAAAGAATCTTCGTGCGGCCAAAGCTCTAGGCGATAATTATCTTAGTCACCAATTGTCTAGGGCGCTACGGTCAACCTTAAAATTAATTCAGGGTATATCGATACAGATCGCGGAACGTCATACAAATTTTGATCGGGCAAAACACGAGGTTGCTTTCGATAAAAATCCTTTTGAGTACTCAAAAAACATTTTAAGGAAGATAGAGGTAAGCTTCTCTTGACCGATGAGGCAACTTATGAACATTATAAAATCACGTACGAAGTGCCTAATATAGAAAGGCTATATATGGAGCCAAACAACCAACGACCTGAGATTCCTCACGTTGACTTTCAAGTTGACCCACCAACTTTAGAGGAAATAAATAATCAAATCAAAAAGAAACCATCTAAATCAGCTCCAGGTCCTGATGGTATCCCCTATATAGTTTACAAAAAATGTTCATCTGTTCGTAAACACCTCCACAACTTATATGGTAAAATCTGGTCAAGAAAGCAAATACCTACGTCATTTGGAGAAGCGATATTTGTCCTCATTCCCAAAAAAGACCGGGTAACAGATCCAAAGGATACTAGGCTCTTACGAATACTTTGTCTAAAATCTTTTTCTCAATATTTCAAACGAAAATGACCCATTTTATGATTAGCAATAGGTACTTCAGGCCGAACTACCAGAAAGGGTTCCTACCTGGAATTTCTGGATGCCTGGAGCATAATACTTTGTTAACCGAAAGCTTAAAAGACGCCAGAAAGTGTGAGAGGCAAATTACGGTATGTTGGATAGATTTAGAAAACGCGTTCGGATCAGTACAACACGATCTATTGATGTTTGCTTTAAAATGGTACAACTTTCCTACAATAGTAAGCAACATAATCGCGTCATACTATTCAAAACTAAAATTCGTTATAACCTCAAAAAACGGTAATTCAAAACCTTTAAGCTATAGAGTAGGTCTTTTCCAGGGTTGTTGTTTATCCCCAATAATATTTAATATCGTCATAAATATTTTAATAGATAATTTAATTAAACATGAGAGAAAATGGGGTTATCGGTTTAAGTTAAACAATAAATACACAGAATCCATTCTTGCTTTTGCGGACGATCTCGCGATACTTACTAGGAATCCAAAGCAATGTCAGCTGCTATTGGATGAAGTGGAAGAATTTTGTGCGTGGACGAAGGGAATGAGGACAAAACCTACTAAGTGTCACTGCTTATGTCTGGGTAGACGAAACACTAAATATACCTCATACGATCCGGGACTTAAAATAGATGGTAAAAGCATTTCTATAGTTTCCGAAGCGGCCCCTTTTAAATTTCTCGGCAAGAAAATAGATTATAAAGGCCGTACTCCATCTTTAGATGTACTAGTCGACAGCTTTTTGACAGATCTTGAAAAGGTAGAACATCAACCTATAAGTAATGTCAAAAAAGTTTGGATATACGACAATTTTCTAACATCACGTCTGAATTGGCCTTTCCTCGTATATGATTTTAATAAAACCCTCTTGGCTAAGTTAGATGCAAGCGTCATAAAGATACTGAAGTTTTGGCTTGGGCTAGCGCATTCGGCAGACACCTCAACCTTATTTAGGGAAAAAAATAACTTTGGGTTGAGATTAAAGAAACCATCGGAGCTCTATAAACATCTAAGAGTTGCCAAAACACAAATTCTGGGAAAATCACGAGATGAGATTGTTACTTCACTTCCAAAAGACAGAAGTGTCCCAGAGCTCGAGTCAAGACTTAAGTTCCATAAACAATTTATGATAGGAGCACAATCAAGTAAAGTAGGGTTAGGATCAAAGAGGAAAGTTCAAGATATGGACATAATAAAATCTTTTATACGGCAAGACGAGAATGATAGGTATAAGATGCACGCAATGGGGTTAGAAATGCAAAACGAGTGGCTAACTCTGGGAGAATTTTGTATCCCTTTAGCTTTAAAATGGCGCACCCTAATTCATGACTGGTCTCCAGCACTATTAAAATTCTACCTGAATGCGTTCCAAATGACTCTTCCAGATCAAAGTAATTTAGTGAGATGGGGTAAAGCTACCGATAAATCTTGCTACATCTGTAAAGAGGCAGTGGGGACAGCTAAACATATGCTGGTGGGGTGTAGGGTACTCCTGGAAAGTGGTCAATACTCGCGGCGCCATGACAAGGTACTAGAAATTATACGTGAAGCCGTTAGTCTTTCAGTAGCAAGAGCACAGAGAAACATTACAACCAGCAAACGTTCAACAGAGTTTGTGAAAGAAGGTTCTGTTAAAAAACACACGCAAAAACCTTTCTCAATATTAGATCCAGCTCCTGATTGGACTCTTTTGATGGACACGTATGAGAAACAGTATAAAATCCCTGAGGACATTGGTGTTTCGTCATCCAGACCTGATATTTTTCTTTATTCTCGAAACCTAAAACGCGTAGTACTGGTAGAACTTACAGTTCCGTGGGAGACTAATATACCTAAAAGTCATAGCTTCAAACTTAATAAATATTTCGAGCTTACTAACGAACTGACCAGGAATAGGTTTAGAGTAAATTCATACGCGGTAGAAGTAGGAGCGAGAGGTATAACAGCGAAATCTCTCTTTAGCTTGCTAAAAGATCTCGGCCTGTCTAGAACTATTACTAATACATTTCTAGAACGTACTTCAAAGGCGGCATTAGCAGAATCTTTTCGAATTTGGTTAGGTAGTGGGAGGAGCTCGGACAGTGAAGGTGAGCGTTAATGCATTTTAAAGGGGCCCCTTTAAACCTACACTTGGGTCGCAAGTCCCAAGCGCTGATCGGAGCTCCTCTTCCTACAACGCGATGGGCCCGGCACCCGCACGGTGAATCCATGGAATGCTAAGCAGTTTCTTCTCTATTAATACGTTAGTGCGTTTAACATTTTCTATGTTCTTTTGTATCGTATTATTACATTTATTAAAATATGATAATTTAAAATGTAAAAAATTTAGCGTTTTGTGAAATCACTGTGCGGCTGGTGTGAGAAAAGCTCTGAATAATGCTTAGGTTTTTCGACCCGAATGTAAGCTCTTTCTCGAGAGTCTCTTTTAATACGTACTACTCGTAATTCTTCTCCACAGTTCGAGCTTTTAACATTTAAGTAAATTTAAAGTGATCCTTTTTATGGTACGTATTTGAAATATGTTCTAAAAATTAACTGATAGTTCTAGACAGGTCAAAATTATCAGGTACTTATATAGTGATAAAGCTTCTATTTCTTACATTCGCAAAATATATATTTGTAGCAAATTTATTTTTATTTAAAAGTGTTAGTTTTTAAATGATTTTTAGGGTAAATAATATCAATATTACTTCTAAAATTATATTATTCAAAGGAAGCCTATTGGAAATTATCATAATTTAGGGTAAATGCAAATTTATATAATTTTGATAATTTGCAATAAACTTTCTCAATGACTGAGTGACTCAATAGATTCACCAATATCAGCCAGTATATATTTTAAGAAAAATACCAAACAAAATGCTGAGCCCAAAGAAAAACTGTATACTTACAGTCAGCGATTTCCTACTTTCACTTGAGCAAAAATAAAAAAGGTATCAAGCTTTCGTTAAGCTAGCGACACTTCACCGTTTTAAGCTAGGAAAATATTTTGTGGATTTGAAATTCTTGTAGAGAATATATTTTGAGAATATATTGTTGCATAGTGGTACCGTCTGTTAATAAATGATATGTTTTTGTGTTCAATTATAGCTTAGGATTTCGAGATATGTATATCTCTCGAATTTTAATGGAAATTATGGATTATCTAGTAGGTGGCTGTTTCTGCTGCTGGCAATATATGGGCGTGTGAAACTATAAAAAAATACAGAATAATTTGTAATGTCCATATATTCTGACTATATTGTAGTTTAATATCATTTTTTTTTATTTATTTAGGTAGCCAACATAGTATACAGTGCATTTTACACTATACACCACATTTAAAGGCTAACTTCGTATACTAAACCTAATATTATTGCAAAACTTAATTTTTGATAAAACAATCATTTTTTATACTTGATTTTGTGCATATATCGCATTTTGACAAGTTTTCTATGGTGGTAGAAAACAGATCTTGGCAAAAAAAGCCAGTATCAGGTAGAAGAAATAAACTGAAAAGAAAGAATGCTTGAGTGAATCGTAACTTTATTACTAATACTGTGTTTTTAATGGTAAATTGTACTGTGAGAGATATACATAACGATAGACAACGATTGGGGCTACCAGTCTGTAAGTTAAAAGAAAAATAAATTATTTAATTTTTTTTGAAATAAGCTTATTAATTAATTAGCTTAAAATTAAGCAATATGCCTTAGATGACGCATGGAATACAGCGCGATGCCTTAAATGATGCATGGAATACAGCGCAATACATATATATATACACTATAAAAATTAGCCTAATCATCGTCTTCATTACTTTTACATAACCATCTGTGACATTAGTAATAAGATAAAGTTTTGCACACTAAAAGCCAAAAGTACAATAATATTTAATATATTTTAATAACTTTTCTTTGAATTTGTTCATCTTCAATTTCAAAATTTTACAATTTAAATTCGACCTACTTCTCAATGTTCAATTGAAAGGAAGTTGGCAACGTCTTTTGAATTAATATCATTCAATGATAAACAATAGATAAGCTTGAGGGGCTTTAAGTAAAGTACACAATTGTGCTTTTAAAAACATTATATCTCCGTTTCGTAGAGGCAGAGAGAATATAGAGTTCTGACACTATTCTTGTCATATTTTACAAAGCTTTTTTTTCTGTTTCTTAAAACATTGTATATTTAATGGCGTAATTTGACTATGTGCTTTGCCTTCTTATCGGAATGAAAATAATGGTCTTTGCTGTAGTGGAAATCGATCCCACAACTATCATGCTTAAAACAGGTGTTTTGAAGAGCAAGTTTATCAGTATTGTAACTTTTTGTATTTTATAAATATATACTTAACAAAGAGTAGCTGAGACAATTTTACTAAAGAGAACTACGTAGAATTGCATGGATTCACTGTGCGGATGTCGGGTCCATCGTGTTGTAGGAACAGGAGCTCCGAGCAGCGCTTGGTACTTGTGACCCAAGTTTAGGTTTAAAGGGGCCGTTTTAAAATGTATTAACGTTCACCTTCACTGTCCGAGCTCCTCCCACTACCATAAATATAGGGATGAATTTTAGAAGAAAAATGTTCTAAAATACTCGGTTTATAGAATTTCTATCGGCATATTGAAATCTTCGACATGGACACTAAAACCGATTACTATTTATTACAACATAAAAACGTTTTGTTACAAAATTCCCAGAACCATATATCATATATTGTTTTCTAGATTACTTACAAATCTATATCCGATAGCTAAAAGCTTCTAAGAGAATTTGTCAAAACGTTCACTAAAAATGATTGATGACTGGGATAATTCAAAAGTAAATATAATGTATGTATTTACGTTTTCAAAACAAATTGTGTTTATGATTCAATCTTTGATAGAAACATGCATAAATCCTATCGACCATACAATAAATTACGATGTTGATCTGTTTGTCGACTTGTCAAACTGTGCATATAAATCTGATGGCCATTTTAAATGCGTTTTATTTGAATTGAAATTCGAATATGATGTGACTTATTTTATTAAATAAATACAAAAATAGAAATATTATGTGAATCAATAGTGACATACGATAGTGATACTTACGAGTTACTTTGGGGCTCAAAAATAATCTCAAGGTCATACAGAGGACGATGTAGAGAGTGTAATGTAGTGTATAATGTATTTTGTCCTGTTGATGGGATAAATCTTCGCGATATACCTTTATACTCTATCCTGCACAATAAAGAAACGAGAGGTGGTCGTGGTGCAATAGCGAACTATGAGAATGGAACGCAACAGTTATTGGTTCTATTCACAGTTAGATCTATAAAATATTTTATATTTTTTACACTGGTAACATGTAAAAGAAGGAAGACAGGCAAAAGTAACCTAGTGTTAAAACACACAATAGGTTACTTTTGCCTGTCTTCCTTGAGGGATAATGCGCGAAAGTGAAATACAAACAAATTTAAAACATTGTATTTAATTACTAGAATTTTTCCTAAAAATGTATATAAATTGTAACATAGAACAAAGCAAATAAAATTAAGGCTAAACAAACACTCTTTTCCAAGTATCTGACCTACACAATGAAATTAGAAACTATCCTCGCTATATATATACATTTCAGCAACCTTTCTGCGGGTTCAACGGATACACCGCGATAAGCGTGACTAGAGCTTTCTCGTATATATTGTGCTACTTATTTTTATCTAACAAGTCGATAAGAAATGTGAGTGTCACGTTCTATAGATATTAAAAGAAAATAATAAAATAAAAGTTGTATAAAGAGAAGAAACAACTTAGCATGCCCATCGTGTTGTAGGAAGAGGAGCTCCGAGCCAAGCCAAGTATAGGTTTAAAGGGCACCTTTAAAATACATTAACTATCACCTTCACTGTCCGAGATCCTCACACTACCTAACCAAATTTTGAATGATTCTACCAAAGTCGCCTTCGAAGTGCGTTCTAGAAATGAATTTGTGATAGTTCTAGACAGGTCGAGATCTTTTAATAAACTATAGAGAGATTTCGCTGTTATACCTCTCGCTCCTACTTCAACTGCATATAAGCTCGCTCTAAACCTATTTCTGGTCAGTTCGTTTGTAAGACCGAAATACTTATTGAGTTTAAGGTGGTGACTCTTCGGGATATTTGTTTCTCACGGAACTGTAAGTTCTACCAGTACTACGCGTTTTAGGCTTCGAGAGTAAAGAAAAATGTCCGGTCTGGCTGACGAAACACAAATATCCTCAGGGATTCTATACTGTTGTGTACTCATCACAAGTGTCCAATCAGGAGCTGGATCTAATATGGAGAAAGGCTTTTGTGTAGGTTTTTTATAAGAACCTTCTTTCACAAACTCTATTGAGCGTTTGCTGGTTGTTATGTTTCTCTTAAGTTCTCTGTGCAATTTATATTCTTTATTTAGCGAATTTTACGTACGTCGTTTTATATGCTAATGAAAAAAACAGCTTTTCGGGAAATAAATAAGACAAAAGTATAACTTAAGTTTATTCTGTAAGTTCGACTTCCAATTTAGTATATAAAGCTCGCTTCAATCACAAATCGATGGATATTCAATGAAATCTGTTCCCGAAAGCTTGTTACCATAATTAAGTCCAGTTGGATATTGTATTTGAAACTAGCGGTCAAATGTAAGACAATGATAGAAGTCATGCGTATAGCTTTAAGTGTTCCAGCTACAAGATACCAATTAATTCTGGTAGTCAGATTGGTGTAAAATAGTTACTATATCTTGTAGTTATTTTAGCTATTTCTACGAATCTCTTAGACAATGTTAGCATTGTTTTATATATTTCATTAGAAATCGGTAAAATTTACAAGAGTGTAATTTTTCAAGATCTTGAGTTTTTCATTTTTCGTTAAAAAATTTGGTAATATAAATATAGTAATTATACACACACTCCAAGAATTTTATGTAGCCTACAAACTACATTTGCTTGGACTTTAAAACGTAATAATCCGATTCTATCCGCTGCCGTCAGATTTTCTAGAAATCCTCTTTTGGTGTGCTCCTACACAGTTTGTCACTTAGTAACGGTAAATAATAACTAGTTTTTTTAGCTAACGGTTTAATGAACTAACTAGCTTTTTCCTTGTCACTTAAACGATAAATAGATGATAAAGCTTAGCTTTACAAAAAGCTTTTACAATCCGAAGCTGTACTACCAAATATTAGCAGAATCCACTAAATAAGCTCATAGTTATACTATATGTAAGATATTATCCTCCAACAAAAACTCAATGTACACCTAAATGTTTAAAACTTTTTTTACTTATTAATATTAAACTCGCGACACGAAACGCGCATTTGAAATATCGTTCATGATTAATAAATGTATTGACGCAGATGGCATTTTTCCCACTGAAGGAACATCATACATTAAAAATATTCACCCTCACCAAGATATCGGGGTTCTATATCTACTGTGCTATATTTATTTCGCTTATACATACAGGCACGTATGCCTAACATTATTTATTTGAAGGGAGCTTCAAAAAAAGTATATATATATAATATTATTCCGAGTACATCTTAGTTACAGTTGCATAGCGTAGTAAGTACAGTTACAATCAAAAGCTGTCGAGCTTTTGACTGTAATTGTAATAATTGTGGGTTAGAACAACACTTTAAAAGTTGTGAGATGTATAGTTATGCCGCTTGTCACAGAAAGCTTTAGACGAAAAGCTTTGGATGGAAAGCTATGAACCGAATAGATAACATCATGTTCTCTTGCTTACTCTACTATATCCGGGAATCAAATATTTGAAATTAAAAATATATGAAGTAAATGTAATATTTCAGAATTTATATACAAAATTATTTAATAAACCACGTCTGTCTACTCTTTTTATTCGTAAATGCTCACTTAGGAATTAAATAAGAAATGTTTTGTCGCTAGAATATTTGTAACTCTCTTAGTAATCTGTCAATAATTCATATACCAAAAAACATGATTTATTTGTTAGCCTAAAACACGTTCAGAATTCTATGATTAATATTTTATCTTATGTTACGTTTTCGTTACCCAAAAAAAATATGTAAAAATAAAGATTTCACTTATTAATAAGTTTAAGTTTCACAGTTAAGTCTCTCATCATCATAAGACCGGTGATGTCAGGTGATCTAAATGTAACTTAGACTCATGATGATAAAAAAGGTTACTAATATACGTTTCTACTAAATAAATGTATAGAACAGCGATTGCAACTCGTGCATAAATATTTGAGTGCCAATTTCTTAATTTAGGTCAATAGGAAGTACTAATTGTAAAATTCAATAACTTCAAATTTATAAACATATTATATATGAAATGTATAACACTTTATATGTATATAATTTTGTTGTAGTTTTTTATGAATATACCAAAAATTTTCAATTTTCGATTTTTTTCTTTATTTGTACTTAAAAGAAAAATACCAGTGTAGGTTTTGATGACGCTGCGATTTATTTAGAAGTTTGATCAATTTTATGTAAATTCAATTTTAACAAGTAATTGAGGACCGTCGTGGCGCAGAGGCACAACGTGTGCCTGTAACGAGACGGTTACTGGGTTCGATCCCCAGTCGGAGGATTTTTCTATTTCCATTTTATTCGCTCTGGCATCTAAGGCAAAGCGCGGCGTTGAGTTCCGCCACTCAACACGCAATGCCTCGAAAACGGCGGAAAGTGAGGAAGGAGTAAGCAGGGACTAAGTAACGGAGAGTCTTAACACTAGGTTCATATGATAAAATATAAGAGAAATCCAATAATTTAGATATCCTATTAAAAACTGTCAATATTGCATTTTACATTTTATTAAAAAATATTTTATATTGATCAGTATACAAATGCATGGCAAAGGAGATTTTATTAAATGCCACGCTCTCAATTCCGTAAGATCGCGGTTTGTTTGTCAAACCGCGATCTTACGCACTCGCACTGCCTAAAAACAATGTATAGACGTCGTAATATGGTATTTTATATAAAGTAATAAAGTCGATTTTTTAAAGTACACAAATGAACTGTTTCTCATTCAAAAAGGAATCGGAATGAATGAATAATTTGGTGTCATTATTCTGAGATTTATACATATTAATAGCGTTTGGACTTATACAAATGGTATTGAAACTTGATACTTTCAATATTGGGCTTATGTGGACATATATATATATATATATATATATATATATATATATATATATATATATATATATATATATATATATATATATATATATATATATATATATATATATATATATATATATATATATATATATATATATATATATATATATATTACGTATATTTGTTCTACTTACCATGTTTCACAGGTATAATTCTTAAAGATTGCAAAAAAAGACAGACATAAGAATCTAGATCCGTTTTTTTTTGCAATTTCTCAACGGAATCCTAAAAATATCTCATTATGACATCGAAACTCAAAATCAAATTAAAATGTGTTCCTCCTAAATTAATGACTAGCTCAGGTATAATTACGGATGGTACTGAAATATGTGAATACTTCAATAAATTCTTTGCCACAGTTGGTGCTGAGTTAGCCAGCAAAATTCCAGATAAATATCACAATAATAGTGTTTTTACTGTACACAACCACAAACACAATGATAACTTAACTAGATTCAGTCATTGTAGCGAAAAAGAGGTTTTCAAAATTATTGATAATCTGAACTCTAACGTTAGCACCGGGATAGATGGCATTAGCGCAAAAGTATTAAAATGTTTAAAAGTATATATTATAAAAGAATTGACAAGTTGCATAAATAAGTGTCTAGACGAAGGAATTTTCCCGGATGATCTAAAAATTGCGAAAGTTACTCCGATATATAAAGCCGGCACAAAAACTGACGCAGGGAACTACAGGCCTATCTCAGTCTTGCCAATATGTTCAAAAATTTTCGAAAAAATCATACATCACCGTCTGGACACTTATTTATCACGAATAGATTATTTTTTTAAACGACAATATGGGTTTAAGTCCAAATCAAATACCTTGTGTGCCACAATTGATGTAGTTACAAAAATTAAAATGAATATAGATTCGAAACATATAGGTTTGGGTATTTTATAGATCTTAAAAAGGCCTTTGATACTGTAAGCCACTGTATCTTGTTGGATAAATTAAAACAAATTGGTATCACTGGCGTCGCTCACAAATTATTAGAATCGTATTTAGCAAATCGTCAGCAATTAGTAAAGATTGGTGAATATCATAGTTCTGCTCACCCAATAAATTTTGGTGTTCCTCAAGGATCAATACTTGGCCCTCTACTCTTCTTAATATATATAAATAGTATCGGCCAACTTTCTCTACACGGTGAACTTACCTTGTATGCTGACGACACATGTATTTTTTATTTTGGACACTCTTTACAGGATACAATAAATCGTGCGCAAGAAGATCTTAATATATTGCACAGATGGTTTCAATGTAATCTATTAACCATCAATATAGCCAAAACTCACTATATAATATTTAAATCCAAAAATAAAAAAATACAACATTATAATCCGCTTACTATAAACAATATCAAAATTAATGAAACTAGTAGTGAAAAATATCTGGGATTGGTTTTGGATAGTGGTCTAACATGGACCTCACATATTGACAAAATTAGATGCAAATTATCATCCCTCCTTGGATCCTTACGTGGTATAATACGTTGTCTTCCCCGTCGTGTTTGCTATATGATATACTACTCGTTAGTTCAACCCCACTTAAACTACCTAATAGAAATATGCGGCGCTGCCTCGAAAACGGCTTTAAAAGACTTGCAAATTACGCAAAATAAAATTGTAAAACTTCTTTTTCACTACAAACTTCTAACACCTACGAATAAAATATACAAAGAAACAAACATAATGAATATACAACAACTTTATTACTACAATACATGCATTCTTATTCGCAAAATTTTAAACGGCACTTTGCAGTCGGAACTAACTTTCTTAACAAATGCACAAAAGGGGAAAAGACAACTTCGAAACGCAAATAATCTATATTTACCTAAAACACGCACCAACTGTGGCAAGAAAACCATATTATTTGAAGGAGCACAATATAACAAACTGCCACAAGATATAAAAGAACTTAAAAACTTTAACATTTATAAAAACAAATTAAAAAAATATGTAACAAATAATTTTATATATTAATATCTTGAGTCTGGCCCTGCATTCACAACAAAGTTAAATGAGGGTATGTGTTATTTAAAATCATTATGTTAAAACCAATATAGAACAATATTTAGTATTACCCACTTTAACATATCATTATTTTCTTAATATTAATATACATTTTGTTTTATATAACTATTATTATTGTTAAAAAAAAAAAAAAAAAAAAAAAAAAAAACTATATCATGTTTAATATGTAAGTCATATTGTGAAAGATTATGTAAAAAAATTAAATGTATCTGAAACGCTCACAACTAAATTAGTACGTAATATTTTGATTTGTTTTCTCATTAAGTGAAATGTAATTTCTTTTGAGAAATAAATGTCTTTAACCGTAAACTCGCAAGTACTTCTTTCAAATATCATCGATATCTTCAAACGCTAATGGTGTAGCAATAAAGGGGACGTATACGGTAATGTTTCGTGTGACACATGATCTTTTGAATTATATTAAGTTGTTTTTGGGGTAAATTGTGCCGTGTTTAAGCTCACTTGCACCGTATGGACTTTATGTGACGCAGTACCTTTAGTACCTAGAAGAAAGCAGTTGCTAAATAAAGAAATATTTTTTGTCTTATCTCTTAATAATAATTTTAGCACATTTTACTTTGAGTTTAACGTTTGTTTAAGCGTTTGCAGTTTTATTCGTAATATATTGAAAAATAAATGGCCGTTGCAGCGGCACAGATTCAGTTTTTAAACACGACGACTCTGAGTTCGATTTCTCCTCAGGGAACAAGATTAATTTAATATTAAGTTGATATTCAGTATTCCGATACCTGAAAAGACCGAAAGCGTGGAACGAAATGTTTTAACACTTGATTCTGTTCAATTACTCTACTATATATAATATACATCGTTGAATAACAAAAAAAAAACATCAATCCTCTATTATTTTATAGCAATAAATTAAAATATTAAATAAATTACTTGCTCAAGTACTGGCCTATTTCAAAGCAATAGTAATATCACGTTCGCATGTCATATCGCTTCTTAGAATAATAAGGTGCCTTTTGGCCAAAATTTGCTGCCGCGAGTTTATGCTAATACCTTTTTGTAATAGAAGACTTAATTCTTTCGTATATTTTGGATAAAATGAATTTTACCTGTTTTTGTGTGGTTCAGCTTATGTTTATACAGCAGATTATAAAGTATAAATGTTTGTTTCAAATTGGTTATTATTATTAAGTTTTAAATTCCAATTGTTTTATTAGTTATGTATAGCTTCACGCTTTATCCCGCACATGACAAGGTAGGCAGACGGAACCGCAGGAAACATAGGAACCAAATATTAAGACACTTCTCTTTTATCGAAACGTTGCGTTGAAGTGGCGGAACTCAACGCCGCTCTTTACGTAGTTGCCGAGGCGAAGAAAATGGAAAAGGAAAAATTTATCTTCCCTGAGTGGAAGTCGAACCCACAAGCTGTTACGTTTATAGTCAGGTGCTACGCCTCTGTGCCACGACGGTCCTCAAAGTAGTTAGACAGTCCTCAATTTAGTTTTATCAAATGTTTTAAAATTATTAAAGATTATTTTTTAAGGGTGTTAATATGAAAAGTTACTTTAGATATTTTATTTAAATTAAAATAGTTGTCATTCATATAAATATAATAATTGTAAAGAAATATGTATAATAATAAATGTAGTACAGTGTTGTTTCTTTAGTGACTACGTTGTTCTTCCATTTATAAATTAGTGGAAAATTAATTATTAGTGTTTCACTGTCACTAAATTCTTTAATAATATACCTAAAACGATAATAAACTTAAAAAATAAAATAATTGTCAATTTATTTGACTATTTCTTTAAAGAAATGAGCATTAGCTATCAGAGTGGTCATATATATCTGTATATCATCTAGTACGTCGTAGTGTCTAATATATCGAACTCCCACAGGAAATTGTTTTTTTTTAAATGTCTTGAAAGGTGAATGTGTTAAAAGTATGTAGGTTAGGCTAAAGGAGCATATATATATATATATATATATATATATATATATATATATATATATATATATATATATATATATATATATATATATATATATATATATATATATATATATAGTCTTATAAAAATATCATTCATTTTCATCTAAAAGTAATAAATTTTGCTACTTGATACTGAATTTTCATTGTACTAACATATCTATTGAATTTGCAAATTGTATACGATCATGCGACGTATTACGTTGTTCTCATTTACATGTTAATGCATTTGGTTCACATGACGAATTTATTGGGAAGCAGATTTGCGATGCTGTTACAAGTAAGTAATTTATTTAATAGTAGTTCGTGGCTGTGGCTTTGTTTGCGTAGAGCACGTATCTGTTGAATTTCTGACATTTGCTTTTTATATAATAATATGTTTTCACGTTTTATCCTGAATATGGCAGAGGAAGCTTCAAGAACCATAAGAACCTAGTGTTAAGACACTCCGTTGCTTAATCCCTGCTTTCTTTGTACCCGCTTTTCGCCTTTTTTGAGGCATTGCGTGTTGATTGGAGTAACTCAGCGCGGTACTTTGCCTAATTTCCAGACCGAAGAAATGGAAAAATTCGTCTTGTCCGAGTGGGAATCAAACCCATAAACCGTCGCGTTTACAGTTTTTTATATAATAATAATAATAAACCTTTTTGATTTGCTATATTGATTATTGTAGTTTGCTAATGTCATCATTTGTCGTCTTAGGACTGAAACTCAACTACCAAAATCATAGTAAAAATAATCTTTATTAATTTCCGCATTACAAACGTCGTCGCCGTCGTTGCGTAGAAGCGCAACGTCTGCCTGTGACGCGACGGTTTCTGGGTTCGATCCCAAGTCGGGGAAGATGGATTTTTCTAGTTCCTCCACTCAACGCCACGCAATGCCTCGAAAAAGGCGGAAAGCGGGGATTGAGAAAGCAGGGACTAAGCAACAGAGTGGCAACAGGTTCCCACAGTCTCTGCAGTTTTCTCTTCCTAGATTTTCAATTGTCACCTTTCATTGAAATAGTGTTCCACAGGAAGCTATTAATAATTCAATGGCGAAGATTTTAATCACGGACTGCTGGCAGCTGTATCGTTGTAATTAATATATTTAATTTTATATATATATATATATATATATATATATATATATATATATATATATATATATATATATATATATATATATATATATATATATATATATATATATATATATATATATATATATATATATATATATATATATATATATATATATATATATATATATATTATATATATATATATATATATATATATATATATATATATATATATATATATATATATATATATATATATATATATATATATATATATATATATATATATATATATATATATATATATATATATATATATATATATATATATATATATATATATATATATATATATATATATATATATATATATATATATATATATATATATATATATATATATATATATATATATATATATATATATATATATATATATATATATATATATATATATATATATATATATATATATATATATATATATTACGTTTATTTAATCATATTTTGTTCAAAACTTAAGGTATATGTACAGTGTGGTCAAATATATAGAAAATTGTAAATAAATGGTGGTAAGTGAACATCTACATTTAATCTTTTTTTTAAATATTATTTTTTGTGAGTCAAGAGCGAGTGGTACTCGCACCCTGGTACTGTACCAGTTGTGTGTGTCAGTTGTGTTATCAATGTGTGTACTTTATGTGAAATTACTGTATCAAAAATTATTTTAGCCGTAGATTGCAAATACAGATAGATTTATAAATATCGAATACGGCACTAAGCATAACCAGTTCCTATTTAAATTACGATGACTTATGAGTTGAAAGTTTCGTCTGCTTTTAGAGATCATATATCTGGATATTTAATATTAATCTAAGCTTGATTCTTCAAGCAAATAATTTTATTATGTGGACAAGCAAACCAACAAAGAAAAGGAAACTAGAAGGTTTCATTTCTTGTCTTTAAACCTTAATATGAAAAAAATGAAATGGTGGACTTGTAAATTGAGCAAACAACTCACAGCCTTGTTGCTCCTTTGTCGTAATACCATTAAAATAATTCCCAGATTTCTCCAAATCTTACGTATTCAGAATAATGAAACGTATTACAATTAGCCTTAATATTCCTTTTGTCGTTCTAAGAAATTAATGAACCTAAAATTAGACTTAAGCATCTAAACACAATTAAGTTGAAATTCAATGAAAATACGACGATAATTCACTTTACGCTTTCTTCAGCGTATAGAAATCAGATGGAGAGAATATTACTATAAAATATTTCATTCTCCGTTCTTTTCGGATAAGAGATATTACGTCTTGAACGCGGAACTTAACCCCGCAATATGAGTTACTAAAGGCAAATGAAAATAATTACTTGGGGAATCCTACTCACAAGTCTTGTATTTACAATAATATGCTGTGTCGCTGCATCAAATCGGCTTTATGTCTTCAATCTTTACATTTTTTAATTTACAATAAAATTCGATATTGATTTTAACAATGTATTTTGACGATAACGAGAAGTAGTAGTAGTGCTACTGACGCCATTTTTATTTTGATTCGTTATGAGTTTGATTCCTATGTATAGAAGCTGCTCTATAAAGTGGTATATAGACAAAAAGAAAAAGAAATCACTACTAACTACGGAATACAACATATATTGTCAGTCATCAAAAAAGTGCAAATCGATCGGTCGACGTAGATGTGTTTAAGTTTTTAAATATTGAAAATACCGATCACAGTCTTAGATAAAATGATTAAAATATAATGAGTGCAACAACGAATCTAAACCAAAATTTTTAAATGCTCATAAACTCACTCACTATTTTCCTATATACATATATGTGACGAGTTTTACTAAGAAATTTATGATGGAAATATTTTCTTTCTTGATTTAAAAATATTGTTAGAATCTCACTTCTCGAACTTCTTTACAGAAATAATGTAATTAAGATAGGCATTGCCATAGGAACCTAGTGTTAAGACACTCCGTGGCTTAGTCCCTGCTTGCTCAGTCCCTCTTTCCGACCTTATCGAGGCATTGCGTGTTGAGTGACGGAATTCAACGCCACACTTTGGCTAATTTCCAGAGCGAAGAAAATGGAAATTGAAAAAATCATCTTGTCCGAGTGGGAATTGAACCCAGAAATCGTCGCATTTACAGGCAGATGCTACGCCTTTGCCCAGCGACGGTCCTCTTTTGTTTATTTTATATTTTCTATGTAATATTAGAAAAGCTTTTTTGGGTACGGAAATATAAGGGTATAAAAACATCTTGCCTAACACTTACAATAGCAAGTTCCTGTGCCTATTGTTGTCGGTATTTTGACCTATTTTAGTGAATATTTCAAATGCTGTTTATTTAGTATATATCTAATAGATATACGAGTGTTGTGTAGATTTTATCATTTTTATTTTGTTTTAGGACCGTCGTGGCGCAGAGGCACAAAGTCTGCCTGTAACGCGACGGTTACTGGGTTCGATCCCAGTCGGAGAAGATGGATTTTTCTATTTCCATTTTCTTCGCTCTGGCATCTAAGGCAAAGCGCGGCGTTGAGTTCCGCCACTCAATATGCAATGCCTCGAAAACGGCGGAAAGTGGGGACGGAGTAAGCAGGGACTAAGTAACGGAGTGTCTTAACACTAGGTTCTTATGGTTCCTGCAGTAAAAAAAAAATATGTTTTAAGTTAGATGGAGATAGATGAAGGTATGAAACAATAATATTTTTACTAGATTCTTGATTTATGAAAATCTTACTCTAACGAGAAAATTGTAAGCGTAACTAGCTTACAATTTTTACGTACTAAATTTATACATTTGAAATATTTTCTTAAGCAAGTAATTAAGTCTAGGTTACAAAAATTTATATATTATTTTTGTGTTTTAAACCACTAATTTATTACTTATGAAGATTTTATTCTACCATATTTTGTTAGGCAAAGTTAACCTAATTAATAATTTGAGTGGCAGAATTTAACGACGCGTTTTTCCTTATAAGACCAAGATATAAAATAAATAATTTCCCCAAAAAGGAATTCAACTTCAACCATTGACTTTATGACAAGATCTACAACATGTCAGACGAAAGGTATCTACAGCTGATCGAAGCACTCTCTCATCCATCCATCTTCAGAACTATCAGCTCCAAAGCTGGCTTGGCTATGGGTTCTGCAAAGTATGTGCCCTATTCACTACAAGCTAAGTTTTGTAACTCTAAGGTCTATATCGGTTACTTTGGTTCTCATGTAGATCTCTTAATTTACTTTATTTCAACCATAACCCTCTCCATTGCCCTCTGGGTGACCTCAAACTTTGTGATAAAGCATATAGTAAAAAATCAAATATTTGCTTTTAGTTATTTTATTTAATTCTTTGATACAAAATCATAAAATATAAAAGTAGTATAGGGCCATAATATAGTACACTGATTCTGAAATATTTCAAAAGCAATGTCAACACTTGTTTCTCCTGAGTGAGAATTGAGCCCACGACCACCACGTTTACTTTTTTATTTTATGTACATCTACTTTATATTTTACTAGCACAATATTACAGTGCCTCGATAGCACGATATCAAATAGTTCTATTTATATATTTTTTTTAATTTCATAAAGGTGATTTTAAATGCAAATTATTAAAGATTAGTTACTTTTCATATTTGTTGTCTTCCTCACATTATTCATACAGGAAATTATAAGACAAGTTTTAAAATACTTTGTAGCAATATTTATAAGGATTTCATTCACTTTACGTCCATAGAATATAGACATACACACATTCATACTTATATCACAATTTAATATCCGGCGCTGGACGAGGAAAATGGGAGAGAAACGAAATAAAGCTAAAGCGATTTCTTTATGAGAAAATAATGTTGTGTATGACCAGTATTTGAAAACGCGAGATAATACTCTTTGTAGGCTACTTTGTATTGCTCTGAGAGACATTAATTAGCGTTTAACTGATGTTAAATTTACGTAATAGCTAGTCTACATATATGATTATCATGATTATTAAGTCTGTTTAATCTGTTTATTTACAATATTTATATACATATTTTGTTAAATTTTAAAATGAAAATCAGTGTACATATATGCAAGAATATTATATTACTATTATATATTACTTAAAACTCCAATATTAAAGGTATATAATATTAGGGCCTTTAGAGCTTTTATTTCATTTACGAGCCTATTAGTTACTATATGCTTGTTGCTTCGTCCTATGTTGCGGAAGTCCCAGAAAGCTTAAATTGGAAAACTTCCGCATAGCAGGTTACAATCGTGTCTAAAATGTCCTTTAGTCCATCGTAGTTGCCTCCTATATAACAGCTTTTCATATGCTAACTTAATCAGAGACAAATTATGAACACATTGAAATACTAATTTCAATTTTATTAACATATACTTTTTTTAGCTTCACGCTTTATCCCGTATATTGCAGAGGAAACTGCAGGAATCATATGAACCTTTAAAACTTTAAGACACTCCGTTGCTTAGTCCCTGCTTTCTCCGTCACTGTTTTAACTTCATGCTATAAACTATATCAAATACAAAATTGTAACATCGGGCCAAAATCTATACGAACTAAAAGCTTGGCCTATTTATAGTGTAAGCTTTAATATATAGTAAAATAAAAAGAAGTGACAACAATTGACTATCTTCATTACACGTAAACGTTCGTCTATTCCTTAATTTTATGTGAGACCATCCATTTACTTCCATTAGAGACCTCTTGGGTGAAATTTAATCACCCACTCACGAAATAGTCCCTTTTGTTTTCGATATATTTAGGTTATGTGCTTGTTTGGACACTATGCTGTTAGTATGTGTTAAGAAGGTAAAAGTATTATTAGAAGAAAGTGTGATGAAAGAAAATGTACATGTAACCCAATTTTTAGGGAAGTGTGAAAAAAACCCAATGCTTTACATTCAGGCATATGTTTTATCTTTTATTTAAAAAACTTTCTATGTCAAGAATTTTCTTTTCTGTATCATGCATTTAGGTTATGTGCTTGTTTGGACACTATTACGGGGACAGAGAAAGCAGGGACTAATCAACGGAGTGTCTTAACACTAGGATCCCACGGTCCCTGCAGTTCCCTCTGCCTACCCTGCCTTGTGCGGGATAAAGCGTGAAGCTAAAAAAAAAAAATAACAGGCTAGGCGAGCACCCTATTGTTGTTATTTTCTATTAATGACAATCGAACCAATCAAATAAAAGTGATTATAAATACAATGTTGGTAACATTGTATTTATAATCACGGTAGCGCCATTTGCAGTATTTTTTTTAATTTATAATATACTTTAAATTGTGCACATATTTTTTTATTACTGAAAAAACATTCGTTCTTTGACATTAAGTTCATTTTAATTTTAAATTGAAATGAAATAGATCTCTGGCTAAGTAGATAACAACAAAAATTTGGTCTGAAATTGTACTCATAACCTAAAAATAAAAAAAATATAATATAATAAAGTTATAAAGTAATATTAAAAATGAAAATGTTTATTTCAATAAAAAAATTATATAATTGTTTGAAAATTAAAAGCCTTGTACCTTATGAAGTATAACGCAAACAAACACAATCTTATCAAAATGATAAAGATATATCTCTTCGGCATTCTGTTACTTTTTGAACGAAAAGTGGCATATTAGCAACGCTTACTTGGACTTTAGTTGTAGGAGATTTCTACGTCATTTGTATTTAACGATGACCAGCTCACACGTTGCACAGAATGTATAAAATTCAAGAAATAAAAAAATCCTGTACCTAATCTATTGATCTGCCAATTTTTTGAATATTTAACCTATAAATATTTTAACCAATAGGTAGGACCGACGAAGGCTGCGCCGTCATTCAGTAAAACCTTTTTTAGTTCTATATTTATACAATGCTATGTGTAGTACATAAAATATATAGAAATAAAAATATATATTATTATGTTCAAAATATATGTCTATATTATCAAATATATGCTATTTGCATAACAAAAGCATCGAGTATTGCTATGAAAGAGCTTCTTCCATTTACGCGGCACTTATAAAGGTTCACGCGAATTCTCCCACAAATATTATCCTAACTCAAACGTAAGTAAAAAGTCAACATTCAATAATACTTAAGCAAGCTTTTTAACATATCGTGTTGTTTTTTATATAGACTTATTTGTATAAGTATATTATACGTATAAGGATAGAATAGATAATTTTTTTCGCTTGCTTTTAAGAGATTGGCGGAAATAGCGCAGTGTAGGGTCTGTTTAAGGATAGATATCTATTTATTTAATTACATATAAGAAACCTATATAATCTATATTCTTAAATATTGTGACTCGTTTGACTTTTTAAAAGTCAGTCCTCTACCTCTCCTTACCTCTCTTTCTTTACCTTACCTAAACTATCTGAGGACGTTCTTCTTCATTCCCACTGTGTCATCCTTGCTGGTGCCAACCATTATGTATATCTCATAGTTGTGGATACAGCCAGTTAAACTGACTCCGCATATCCTTTGATGAGATTGCATTTCCACAGCATTCATCATTGTTTCACCCTTATTTTGCAATATCCATGTTTCAGCTTCAGATAATTCATAAGCAATATTGTGTCCTTATATCTCGAAGTAGAATAGAAGAGAATAATTAGCATTAAAATAAAATAAAATTAGTTAATCTATCTCGTTGCCTTAAAAATTACATAAATAACAAAAGAACAAAAGTTTTATAAGCATTTTTATATTACTACATCTAAAAATACAGAAAACAAGCTAAAGACAACAAAGATGCATCTCTGAAAGGCACTATTGTTACTTGTTAGCCTACCATTGTGCTCTGGTCATGCGGTTCATTTCATTGCTCAGCTTGATTTCCTGTAAAAGAAATCCAAATCCAAATAAGAATTTTGCTTCTGTATTATTTATTTAACTAAAGTTGAAATATTCTTTGAAATATAAAAAAAAATATTTGTTCAGAGGTAAAAAGTTTTGAACAGGCTAAAAGAATTGTATTTATATATTTTAATAATCTAATATTAAAAATACTACATAAATGTTGAGCTACAAATAAAATGACAAAAAATGATCATGACGCTTGATGATGATGACGCTTGAAAATGATGATGACATGACGCTTAGACTTTATTTAGAGTTTATTCTGAATACCAACTAAATAACTCCAAACAGTTATATGAACTTTTCGCATACGTAAGTAGTTTAAAATTTTAATTAAAACTCGCTATCCTAATGTCAGTAAAAAAGTTTCCGCCACCATTAACTTATATGAGGGAAGGAATGGAACTTGAGCTGTTTAAATGCAAATGCGAAGTAGGGTATAGTGAAACATAGGTCGAACTTGCTTGATTATAGAGCAAAAGCTACGGAAACAAAATTCTAAATAGTGAAAAAGCTGTAATAGATAGAATTTCATGTACCGTGAGGACATTATACGTCTGCTTATAAACGCGAAGGTTTATGGATTCGTTTCCACTTGGGGGGAGGGGGGTTATAGATTATTTCATTTCCATTTTCTTCTCTGGCAACTAGACAAGCGTGGCGTTGAGTTTCGCCACTCAACACACAATGCTTCGAAGAAGGCAGATAGCGGGAACCGGAGTATCTAAATACTACACGCGAGATAAAGCGTGAAGCTATAAAATCAATATGATGTAATTTCCTGGTTTTAAAAATGATTAGATGACGATATTTTACTTCGTATCCATTCAATTTGTTACCAGGATTCATGTAAGCATGATTCATTTAGCTAATCACCGAGGAGAAGTGCCGTGAAATACACTGAAAGCCCAGTGAATAGTATTCAGTTCACTTGTGATAGCTCTGTAGCCCTAACTCAATCAATCGAGATCTCAATTGGACGTATACCCATAAAACCCCTAACCTATATTTCCTCGCTAATCAAAAAAGTAATCCTTACATGTGTTATTGTAAAATCAAAAATATTGATTTAGGAAGCAATAGGATGTTTTGATGCATATGTACATAGAAGTACTCTTCGCCTAATATCCGAGACAGAGCAGTGTATATTTTTTGTGCAATTAATTATGTTGTAATTTCTTGAGATAAGGTTAACGTAGAGCTATAAATTTTTTAACATAACTTAAATATAGCTTAATTTTTTCTTCTTTAGAGATTCCATTTGGAAATTATAATTTTGGCATAAAATTTAAAATTGAGTGTCATGACACTAAGTTATTTCTCGTAATACTGATTTTTAGGATAAAATGTGAACCAAAACGGGATTTTTTTCTTCAAACCTAACTTTAATGTCACAAAATAAAAGTAAATAACATTTCCACACTTTATTGCTTACACAAATCTTATTTTAAAATTTTGATACCGTAGTACAAAATGCATGTAAGTCTGTATGAAACACAAATATAATGTAGAATAAAGTAGAACAGCGTCGCTTCGTAGCATGTTGCATTTTGCTAAGAAAAATATGTTGAAATATTTTATTTGACATGTTAAATGCAAACTGCAAACAAAATTTAACTTTTAATGATTGTATTGTTGAAGCTTCTCATTATTTCTTTACATACACATATATGTAGAAGTATGCAGTATTTTATATATCAATGAAAAATTTTGAAATTGGTGTTGCAAATGTTGTAGTGTCTTGACACTAGGTTATTTGTCTTAACCATATTAAGCAAAAAGTAACGTGTTATATGTTACAACTAAAGCTTAAAATACTATGACTTTTATAGAAATATATGGTATCTATAAATGGTATATATTATGCCATTTAAGATTAAAACAATGTAATATTGATATTCAAAATACTATTATTTTAATTATTATTATTATATTATATTTGTTTGGCATATCCATATAATAATAATATTTTAATAATACATATAATAATGTTGAACGCAACGGAATTTGAACCCATACTTCATGAAAACCGTCCAAGTGCCTACTAAGCCTTATGGTCTTCTTGAATCTGCGCCAAAATTCTTTTATACTTTGTTTTTACATTGCAATGTTATCTTTGTATAAAGATTTCTACAAATTTCCGCTAACCAAAGATCATAAACAACAATCACTTGGCTAGGACAAACTCTTCAACTTTATATCATTGGTAATAAAATTGTATATAAAATGGTAAACACTGTTTCGGTCCACATGCTTCAAATAACATCATAAATAACTATTTGTGCATATTTTCATACAAATGTATTACAAAGTACCTTCACAAATAAAATGTACTAGCATTTGGGAAATGGAAAAGTCTTGTCGGACGAAATTCCAAATTTATGTCTTAAGTGAAATTGCTTTCAGAATCCACTTTATTTCGTTTTGGACCTTATATTAATATCAAGTTTAAATATAATAATTATATATAAAATTTATTATTTTGATATATTTAATTTTTCATTAAAAGTAGACACTATGTACGTAATATAGCGCGATCGAGTGCGGAACTGAACACCGATATTCATAATTGAGATGGATAGAGGAAAGCAGAATATAGTTGGAAAGCAAAATATGGACCGTCGTGGCGCAGAGGCGCAACGTCTGCCTGTAATGCGACGGTTTCTGGGTTCGATTCCCAGTCGGGGAAGATGGATTTTTCTATTTCCAGTTTTCTTCGCTCTGGCAACTAGGCAAAAGCGCGGCGTTGAGTTCTGCCACTCAACACGCAATGCTTCGAAAACGGCGGAAAGCGGGGACGGAAAAAAGCAGGGACTAAGCAACGGAGTGTCTTAACACTAGGTTCCACGATTCCTGCAGTTCCCTCTGCCTACCCTGCCATGTGCGGGATAAAAGCGTGAAGCTTAAAAAAAAAGAATATCGTTTCAAAATATTTAGTGGGAATTAAATCCACAAATCGTCGCGTTTACACGTTGGCACGCTACGCCTCTGCGCGACGACCCTCTTAGAACAAGTTAATAAACAGTATAATCAGTACCTTCAAACTACAAATTTTAAATATATTATATTATGACAAAATCCTGCAGCATTCATAAACAAAGCAAACCAAAATGAGATTTTTGATTATGTTTCAAAAACCTCATTTAGATTTCCCTGAACAAATTAAATGACTAAGTGAAACATTCAACACTCATTATCCTATTTCTGGAAGTAACTCGAACTATTCAAAATAATAGCGAATTTATTCTCCAGAGTCTAGTGCAATAAAACTGTGAACCAACGCTGACTTTAAGACGAGTTGAGCGAGCTCCAATTAAGTGCTACTGGCTAAGGATTGTTATGTACTTACTTTGTTAATATTATAAGGCGATTTACGACAAAATCTAAAAATTTTATGTATATTAAAAACACATATATATATATATATATATATATATATATATATATATATATATATATATATATATATATATATATATATATATATATATATATATATATATATATATATATATATATATATATATATATATATATATATATATATATATATATATATATATATATATATATATATATATATATATATATATATATATATATATATATATATATATATATATATATATATATATATATATATATATATATATATATATATATATATATATATCATATTTTGTTATCCAATGCTATCATTTTCTTTGAAATTAGTCTGAAAGGTCTAATACTGATAAAACAAATATTATAAGTTCCATGAAACGCAAGTAATAAAAAAATTATATACTTTTTTAAAATATTTTCTACCATTGGAGTGAATTAACAGATGATAATAATAATAAAGAAAATAAATTTTCTATATCCTGTCTAAAGTAAGGATCCTAGTGATAACACATTTCCTTCTTCTTTCTTCCTTTCACACCGATTTATGAACAGTGCAACGCGTAGCCTTCTTCTGTTCTCGCGAATCTTTTTACATATAAATGACAAGTTATATAGAAATCTCAGTACACTCTCCACTTTAAGTCTAAGCAGCAGCTTCGTTGTAAAGTCTCACAACTCATTATATACAACAAACTAGCAACTAAATGATTTACACAGCGGAAAATGAAATATTCTCGCCTACAATACGACTGTCGAACAAACAAATACAATAACGTAGAATAACTATAGGATAGCTACAGTAGTTTTAACAAAGTTTTATTAGTTTCGTGCTCGGCTTAATATTGACATACGTACGGGCGTATTTACTTATTTTTGTTTGATTTTGTGTCGCTAATTTGTAATAAAGGTGGATATTTTATATTTATTAAGTTATTTCTTTAATTGTATAATAATTTTTGGTCCAAGTTTTTTGTAACTTCATTTTATTCATGATCAGAAGCACGCTGATCTATTGTAGGGGAATTTTCCACTAGTCTAAGTTGCCTCTTTTTTGTCTCCGTTATAAATATCCAATCTTACAGAATGCCTCGAAAAAGGCGGATAGTGGGGACGGATAAAGCAGGAACTAAGCAACGGAGTGTCTTAACACTAGGTTCATATAGTTCCTGCAGTTCCCTCTGCCTACCCTGCAATATGCGGAATAAAGCGTGAAGCTATAAAAAAAAAATCTTACATAATATATAAAAACCAGAAAAGATATATGTATAATTGTAGATGCGTGACATTTTAAAATATAGTATAAAATTTAAATTACATATATATATATATAATTTGTGAATTTACCTAAAGTTAGACAAAACTAGCAAATATTAAACCAAAATTATAAATAACCTTCAGTGAATTTACAATGTCGATTGTATGAGGAATTATCGGCACTGTTCCATTTTAGATTACCATTGACTCTACGCTATAATCTAGCTTTAACCTGTAATGTATTGCGAATTTTGTGTATTATGTTCACGATTTGTAAAGATAGAATATTGAAAAACAATATAAATAAATTTTATATCGAAATTATAAAACTTGAGTACATTACTGGAGTTTTAGTAGATGATTACGAGATAGTTACTGTAACGATGGCAATAGGTTTGATTTGTTTACAGGTTAATGTTAATTAAGTAGTATACATTAAATTAAGAGGTCGATGTAACCAAACTACTTGTTGACTGTTCAATCTTAACTTGGGAATATAATATTTATATATTGACAAAAAAGTTAGCCTTCACGTACAAAGTCAAAATGAAAAATATATTCTTAATTTTTTTCACAAAATAAGATATTTTTTTTAGCTTCACGCTTTATACCGCATATGGCAGGATAGGCAGAGGGAACTGCAGGAAATATTGGAATCTAGTGTTAAGACACTCCGTTGCTTAATCCCTGCTTTCTCCGTCCCCGCTTTCCGCCTTTTTTCGAGGTATTGCGTGTTGAGTGGCGGGACTCAACGTCGCGACGTAGAGTCCCTCCACTCAACACGCAATACCTCGAACACGCAATACCTTTGCCTGGGTGCCAGAGCTAAGAAAATGGAAATATAAAAATCCATCCTCCCCGACTGGGAATTGAACCCAGAAACCGTCGCGTTACAGCAGACATTACGCCTCTGCGCCATGACAAAATAAGATATACATACATATATGTTACTGTTCTATCATAGTCATCTTATAATAAAGACAGAGTAAGATTTCTTTATAATATACAGTTTATTTAATATACAATTTGTATATGAAATCATAGACACTGGTCTTGATTTACACTTGTTGTTAAAAAACGTCAAAGAAATTCTAGTTTGTATTAGAATTCAAAGACAAATCAAAATTATACTTAAAGCAGTTTCATCTTTTCAAATTTAAAGATATTATAACTTTACGAAAGAGTAATAAATATACATATCTGTGTATTTTTTATACTTTGTTTACCTACACTTTAGATATTTTACCTACATACTATCATAATTAATTATTTACAATCTTTACATTACGCTTCTACTTATATACTTATGTTTCTTAAATAATAAATAAATCTTTAGTGTACTTACCATGTGGATCTAGTTAGATGTGGGTAGCACGTAGTCACGGTTAACGTTTTGATGAAATTTTATTGCTATTTTAATTTTCATTCAGATCACGCTGACCCTTACAAATGGCCCCCTAAATCAATCGCAATATTGGATGCAATATTAATTGGTCCCAAAACGTTGAATATTCGTTAATTACTCGTTACTATTATTGATATTGGTCTCTTGTTGCCAAATGGATGGAAACAGACGTAAATTGAGAATTTTTAATTTGAAATATCAACTAATAAAATTATTCTATCAATAATAATAATAAAAGTTAAAAAAGTGTTTATTTTTTCTTGTGCAATAAAATATTATGATGTTCTTTCAAAAAATACATTTGAAAACCATCGTGGCGCAGAGGCATAGCGTATGCTTGTAAACGTGACGGTTTGTGGGTTCGATTTCCAGTCGAGGAAGATGAAATTTTTATTTTCATTTTCTTCACAACACGCAATGCCTCGAAATAAGTGGAACGCAAGTTTCTTAACACTAAGTTCTTATGGTTCCTGCAGTTCCTTCTGCCTACTTTGCCACATGTGAGAAAAAGCGGGAAGCTACAAAAAGGAAAAAAATAATAAATGAAACTGGAAATTGTGCATCTGTGGATGTTTTTTCATTTAAAATAAAGAAGTACCGAGAACCTGGTATTGCATATAATGTCGAACTTGTGACCCTCACGTATACACTTAGACTTTCCGACTACGATACAATGGCGTTTTCTCTATATATAGTCAAGATAAGCATAAACTATGACCCTATTTACTCGAAGAGTTAGTTCGGAAGCTAATTCAACAGTGATTTGTCTTCAACCGCAAGACAGCGTGTCCGTGCCGTATAAATTAGTGCACCTGGCTCTGTAATTAAACGATTGATAGCTTGATGCAGCCCATTGGTCATCGATAAGCGAATTTACTGTTATATTGGTACAGTGTAGGTATTTGTTATTTTAGTTTAAATTCCACAATGAAATTTAATACATAACATAACACATATATATATATATATATATATATATATATATATATATATATATATATATATATATATATATATATATATATATATATATATATATATATATATATATATATATATATATATATATATATATATATTTATTTTATTAATAAGTTCATCTCATTAATTTTTTCTGACTCCGGTACTAAGACGCGCGTACAAAAAGCAGAATTTAGGTGAAACGTATAGATCGCAGTGTTTTTGCGAAGGACCTCAATTTTTCCATAAAACATGTGTATTTCTTATAACATTATTTCGTCGTATGCATTATTAGGATAGAATCATTTTCTCCCATAATGTTATAGTATTTGTGGTCTTGTAGTACCATAGCTAAACTTTTTTTAAGGCACTCCGTTCGGACGGCTAATTACCACCCGTTTATTAACTTGCCTTAATTTGATCTTTAAGGGATTAAACAGGACAGGCTTTTCATATATATAGAATTATGATGTGAGTTACAACAGAGCTGTATAACTATTATAAAGCATAAAAATATTATAGAAAAAGGTGTTGTTAAAGAAATAAAAAAAATTGTATTATACCCATACCACGCAATCATCTTAAGGTTTCTCAATTTCCGTTACAAATAACGTCATAACAGAAGGAAATTAACTTTTCTCACCGAAACATTCGGTGAAAATACTTATGTAAAAATATGAGCCAAAATTGGGTTACTAGTAAAAATATACATGGAAAATAGCAATTTGGTTTCAGAAATGTTTACGAGACTCGTTGTTCCTTGGAAGTATAAGTAGAAATTTAATAGATAGGCCATATATCTTATCAGAAACTTTAATTGCTTATAGATATTCGACAGACTAACTAGAAGAACTTTTAAAAAAAATGTACATCATACTTTGGACATGAATTGGAATTTATAATGTCTATCCTAACAAAGTGCAATACATGTGTAGTATGGGTGACCACTTTACATTCAAAATACTAAAAGAAAATTCTCCATTTTAAACAAAAGTACCGATTACTACACAGAAATTGCAAATTAATTAGATTTTTTATCACTTAGAGTAACGTATTTTATATGAATTACACACAATATAATTCTAAATATTTTATATATATATATATATATATATATATATATATATATATATATATATATATATATATATATATATATATATATATATATATATATATATATATATATATATATATATATATATATATATATATATATATATATATATATATATATATATATATATATATATATATATATATATATATATATATATATATATATATATATATATATATATATATATATATATATATATATAAAATATTTAGAATTATATTGTGTGTAATTCATATAAAATACGTTACTCTAAGTGATAAAAAATCTAATTAATTTGCAATTTCTGTGTAGTAATCGGTACTTTTGTTTAAAATGGAGAATTTTCTTTTAGTATTTTGAATGTAAAGTGGTCACCCATACTACACATGTATTGCACTTTGTTAGGATAGACATTATAAATTCCAATTCATGTCCAAAGTATGATGTACATTTTTTTTTAAAGTTCTTCTAGTTAGTCTGTCGAATATCTATAAGCAATTAAAGTTTCTGATAAGATATATGGCCTATCTATTAAATTTCTACTTATACTTCCAAGGAACAACGAGTCTCGTAAACATTTCTGAAACCAAATTGCTATTTTCCATGTATATTTTTACTAGTAACCCAATTTTGGCTCATATTTTTACATAAGTATTTTCACCGAATGTTTCGGTGAGAAAAGTTAATTTCCTTCTGTTATGACGTTATTTGTAACGGAAATTGAGAAACCTTAAGATGATTGCGTGGTATGGGTATAATACAATTTTTTTTATTTCTTTAACAACACCTTTTTCTATAATATTTTTATGCTTTATAATAGTTATACAGCTCTGTTGTAACTCACATCATAATTCTATATATATGAAAAGCCTGTCCTGTTTAATCCCTTAAAGATCAAATTAAGGCAAGTTAATAAACGGGTGGTAATTAGCCGTCCGAACGGAGTGCCTTAAAAAAAGTTTAGCTATAGTACTACAAGACCACAAATACTATAACATTATGGGAGAAAATGATTCTATCCTAATAATGCATAAGACGAAATAATGTTATAAGAAATACACATGTTTTATGGAAAAATTGAGGTCCTTCGCAAAAACACTGCGATCTATACGTTTCACCTAAATTCTGCTTTTTGTACGCGCGACTAAATACCGGAGTCAGAAAAAGTTAATGAGATGAACTTGAACCCATAACGTCGCGTTCATATTCAAGCGCTGTGCCACTGCGCCATGACTATTCATTTACTTTTGAAATAAAAGGCATATTACGAGCTAATTTTATACGAATACACATTATTCTTAGCTCGAATAACATAGAATAAATTACTTTAAATACGTGAAAAGATTTGTTAAAACAATGAATAAATCTAAAAACATATTAAGAACCCAGATAAGCCCATAAGAAATGTATTGGGGGTTACCATAATGTCTGTTAAACGACTCCCTATGAATAACGCGTGTAGATAACAGGAATAGGTAAAGTTGCCGTAATACATTCTACATCTGTAGTTTTAAGATTAGTATTTAAATTGTCTCATTTTAAACTAAAATATATTTTTTTACGTTCACGCTTCATTCCGCTTATAGCAGGGTAGGCAGAGGGAACTGCAGAAACTGTGGCAACGTAGTGTTGGAACTCTCTTTTCCCCGCGGCTGAAGAAGAAGAAAAAGAAAAGAATTATGTAAATAATAAAGTAAATTATTAATATATTCGATTTATATACTCAGAATTATTGTTTAACTTACTAGAATTATAATACAGTAACAATAAACAAAAACAAACAAGAACTTAATGTAATTAAATGCACCTCCATTATGAGAGGCATCTTACATTTCAAAATGATTCATACAAGAATCCGTATATTTATAAGAAAATTAAATTATAATTAAATTTTTATTTAAAATTTTTAAAATTTAAAGTTTTTTACGGCTTCCCTATATATATCCCGTGCAAAGCAGAGTAGGCAGAGGGAACTGTAACATCGTGGGAACCTAGTGTTAAGTCATTCCGCCCCCCATCCTCTGGTTTTCGAACAATATATCCATTAAACATAGATTATCTATTATTTATCAATTATAAAAATTTTGAAATATAGGAATTAGCATGTTTTAGGGTAGGACCTGAAACATAAAGGTCGCGATTTAATCAAAATAATAAAAAATACTATACATTTTTATGTCTTCAAGATTAAATATATTTTTTTATATTTTTTTTATAAGACTAATACAAAAAAATAACTTTATGAATTTTTCACGCGCACAATATTTACAACATAAAATCCTCTGTTGACTCATTTGCTACGGTATTATATTACTGATATAAACACGTATTCCTGTAACAAAGTAGAATTTTTTCGCACATATATATATATATATATATATATATATATATATATATATATATATATATATATATATATATATATATATATATATATATATATATATATATATATATATATATATATATATATATATATATATATATATATATATATATATATATATATATATATATATATATATATATACATATATATATATATATATATATATATATATATATATATATATATATATATATATATATATATATATATATATATATATATATATATATATATATATATATATATATATATATATATATATATATATATATATATATATATATGAACTACAGTATATAATAAAAATAAAATAAATAGTTCTTATTTTTTCCCTTGCCGCTGTAGACCGCTAAGCACAGATGACAAAGACAAAAGGGTGCTGAAAGACCGTTTTAATCAGTTTAATTGGCGGAAATCGAACCTATACCTGTTGTCCTAAAGTCCAGCGATATGCCACTGCATCATGACGGCTTCAATTTCATATTTTGACTAGAATATCAAACTAGTGGCTGCATAATATCTCAGTATTTGTCTTATTAAACATTTTACTAAAACAGTTGCGCATTTTTTTGTCACTACAAAGCCTTTCATGCAGCCTAAGATTTTTTTTTTTTCATTTACTTATATTACATACAACTTGCAGGAAAAGAACTCAGTGCTAAGATACTCTCTCTCTCTCTCTCTCTCTCTCTCTGTATTCTCTTTCCTACTTGTATTTCAGACATTAAATATTAAATAGTGGAACTTATCGCCAATGTAGTTAATTAATTCCCTTATTTAAAACGACCTCGATTAGTATTATTTCTCATCTTTTAGACATTTATTAATTTGTATTGAAAACTCTTTAAAGGTAATTAATAAATAATTTGCAGCATATCCAGAATATCCATAGGAAGTTTAAGTGCCTCTATATAAGGTTTTATGAAAGAAATGCTTCCATAGTATGAAATAACATTTTATAAATATTAAAAATAAAAAAGGCTTGAAATGTACATCTACTGACATATAACCTTTAATAATACATATGTATTAGGTACTGACAATTTAAAGATTCTTTTTTTGTAGCTTCACGCTTTATCCTCTACCTGGCAGAGTAGGCAAAGAGAACTACAGGAACCATAGGAACCTAGGGTTAAGACACTCCGTTGCTTCATCCATACTTTCCGTTCCCTGCTTTAAAGACTTTTAAAATTATATTTTAAAATTCTATCCTTCATATATATAACATTTTCTAACTATATCCCTAGATGGGGTTTTAATCCACGATTGATGGTGGAGTTATAAAGGGGGTTTACTGATAGCGTCGGCATATATCAATCTTGTATCTCTAGAGTGTATACAGTTTCAAATATTCCAAAATACGAGGCTTGAGTAAGTAATGTCATTACTGTAACAGCATTGTTTTGCTTTTATAATATCGATAATAGTATAAAACACACTTTCAAATTATTTTATACATTTTGTATATGGTAGCGTAACTAAACGCTGACATATGTCTTCTCTGATTTATCATTTTCATATATTTTATATAATACATATAATGTGCTTTTTTTTAGCTTCATGCTTTATCCTGCACATGGCAGGGTAGGCAGAGGGAAGCGCAGGAACCATATGAACCTATTAATAAGACACTCCGTTGCTTGGTCCCTGTTTTCTCCGTCCCCGCTTTTTGCCTTTTTCGAGGTATTGCATGTTGAGTGGCGGAACTCAACGCCGCGCTTTGCCTAGTTTTGCAGAGCGAAGAAGATGGAAATAGAAAAATCCCTCTTCACCGAGTGGGAATCGAAACCACCAACCGTCGCGTTTACAGGCAGACGCTAAGCCTTTGCGCCACGAAGGCTTGTGTGCTTTTTAATAATTTTACTTCAATTGTTGTCATTTTTTCGCTCTGGTAGGTCTAATATGCGATTTAAATTCCTTTACGTAATGTTTAGAATGGTGTGGAATAAGATCGCTAAAAATATGTATTTTTTAAAAAAGTTCTTTATATTCTAGCTTTTTTCCTTTATACTTTTTATGACCAAACGACGTACGACATTTTCTCAGTCTACACCTTGAGTTGCTCTAAAAGGTACTTTTGTTTTCAATCCCTTGTTCCAATTTAAAAAGTTTCGCGATAATCGGATATTGTGATTAGATTTTTTTTCTTCTTATGATGAGTTTTATAATACCTTACATGGACTTATCCCACTTCTGTATAATAAGCTCGTTTTACGGTTAATTTATTATGAAAAAAATTCACGTACACGCAAAATATATATTTTAATGACTTAATTTTTTTTATATGAAAATTTTCTAAAACATTGTCGTAGAGTTAATAGCATTGTGTCTAATTGTAGTTAATGGTTAAGAATTTAAAATTTTAACTACGACTAGTGCAATTATTTGGATGCATAAAGTGACTAAGCCCTTAATAATGTAATAATATTCAATATATCTCTGTAAATTATATGAAAGTAAAGTGAAGTCGCTTGTGAGAAACTTATTACTCAAAGTAAGCTTTCCAATAATGTATCAAATGTTTCACTCAGATATTAATACTAACGTAACTAAACTGTAAAAAATATGAAAAGAAATCACATCAATATCGATATTCATAAATAAAACACGATAACCTGAGTGTCGTGTATCAAAAGTACGGAAAAAACATAAAAAGAAAAATTTACATAATTATTTGTACCAAAATGAAATTATAGTAAAAAGAAATTATATGTAAAAATTGATCGAAGTGGGATTTAAACCCGCACCTCTTGTTTACACAACTTACTTTGCACACGCTCTGATCACTAAGTCATGCGTCCTACATAACGCTGCGTCAAAATTCTTACGTAATTTACACAACTTAATGCGTTCTTAGGATCTCTGTAGGGAGATTTCACAAATTTCTGCTACGCTTGGGAGAATGCTATATTTTACAATATTTTTGGATTTTTAATCAAAACTATAGGCAAAACATATACTGTTAAAATTTGAACACCGCAAGATTTTTTTTAAGTCCTTACACCAAAATAGTGTTGTTGCGTTTGCATCTACCCTCTCGTCGATTAAAACAATTTAAACTGACAGTTGATGCTTGCCATTCGATGTGTTTCTTTCGTCGTCGTAATATTGTGTGTTCAATTTTGTGTGATAATCTTGTGGTAGACTTTAGAATAACTGTTTGGTGTATTGTCATCATACGTACATCTTATGTAAGTACTTTATAAATATTTTTACAGTATTATTGGATATACTCACATGGTTTGGGGAAACCTGGCTGAGTTTGTTGTGGGCTCTTCTCACCAGGCCGTGCTTGGAACCTTCGTAACTTTAGTTTTGAGTCGTGGCGTGTGTAGGTTTTAGAGGGGCTCAATTCGATATTTATTATCAAATTGGGCTCCTCTGACACTCCTCCGTTCACTCTATCTGACGTACACATGTGATCATTTTATTGATTCTAAGTGGAAAATAAATAAATAAAAAAATAAAATACTCGGAGCCAATCGTGACTAGATTTTTATTATTCTCCATGAACGCCATACTGACAATAGGCTATTTTGTGTGTATCATGCATTTTTTTTTTAATATTACGCTTTATACAGCATATATTACATACACTAAAGTATTCAAAGGATTCTTCACTTTTATTTGAGACACTGCATTGTGTACGAGAGAGAAGGAATGAAGAATCCCTGAGTGAATGCATGGCGATGGCCTCTCGTACAAAATTACAAACGCATAGTAACATAAGAAAAACAAAAACTTTAATAGCTGCTATTAAGCTTTTCTATATTGAATGGTTTAAATGAACGATGAAATTGATCCTCGATTACGACACAAAGTGCCACTCAATTTCATATTGATGTTTCACAATAAATATTTTGGGCAGCGTTTGTAAAGCTTAAATTTAATTATTTTTATATAGTGTATTTTAACATATTTCAAATTTATTTATATAAATTAATATAAATAAATCTACCAAAAGTGATGCTAATCGATGATTGTCGTAGCTTCGTCTTAGCTGCATAAAATCGTGTTGCTTTGTTGGCACAGCGTCTGACTGTAAACACAATAGTCGTGGGTTCACATCCCAATTGGGGAAATTTAAAAAATGAAGCGAATTGACAAGTTAAATGGTCACTCAACTCATACTTCGAAAGGTGAATAGCATGTAATGGAGGGTCTTAACACTAATTTCCCTCTGCCTGTTTTGCTAAGTGTGGTTACAGTTTAGTTTAGTTAGATATTATAAAATAATTTGAATTTTATTTTATATGCAATTATTTTATAGTATTAAAAACTTTACAAAGTTCTACTGCACTCTTTCACTTTCTAACATTTTCTACTACTTTTGACGAAAATTGCGCCAATGTAAGATTTAATAAACAAAAATGTAAAACATACATTTCAAATATACGTACATAATGATTCATGTTCAATAAAATTATTATGAATTATATTACCTATTTACGTTCTAAATAATAAAGTTTCACATATAGTGGGAGCAAATTAACAGAAATACAAACGTTGACTTGTAAAATATGTTGGCTAAATATCTGTTCACGCTGAAGGTCTAGTTGAAGTAGATTTCATTTCACTGTTTACGTTGGTGTAAGTTAAAGAAAACGACTCTTACAAAATACTTTCACATGATGACTTAAAATATATTATGTCACGTTATATTCCGCGTATATCGGGGCATAGTAAATGTAGTCGTTAGGACACTCCTTTTGCCGCTCTTCGTTTTTCAACTATATAACATCTCTAGTAACTATATAACATGTTCGAAGGAATGAAAATATTAGACAGTCAGATGCTATACCGATGACTTACGGCGGATTATCGATTATTTATTAATAAATATCTACTTAATTCATAAAATTATAAAAGACAAATTTTAACACTCTCTTAATAATTCATATATTCATATGTATTTTGTATTGCGGTGTAATCTTATAACTTAGATCGGTAGTTTAAGGGCAGATTTCATTGCACACCCGCCTAAAGGCTGTGAATAATTCATCTCGAGAACGTTTCGCTGAATAAACATGGAACTGCCAACTAAACTGCTAAACAGTAAGTTATTTTTACCTTTCATCAGCGGAGTCAAATGGTTTGTCTTATACATATTTAATATGAATTAATAAAAGTTTTTATGATTTACATATGAATTTGATAATTGTAGGGATTATTTATATAGAAAACATATAAATTGTGGTAGTAGAGTAGCTAGACGGTTTCCATGAGATGCAGGTTGAAATCTCGATGGTTTAAACTTTTTTGACTTATTTCCAGTTTATCTTCCAGCTAAGGAATGGAGGTATATAACTAAAATCAATATCTAATATTAAACTAATCATAGAAAAAAATGAACTGCAACTCAATAAAAAAATATGCTTAAGCTTTGATTATGCGAATTTACATTATATTTACGGCGTAATTGAAATCGTGTTAGTATTGTAAAATTACATTTAATTTTGCCTTCAGAATTGACTTTAGATCCGGTGGCAGCTTCTAGTAATACCTAAACATGTGTTAATTGACGATTCTAAAGCGCTTATATCCTTTTGAATAAGAAATTAATATATGTTTTGATTTGTTTTGAGTAAAGTATTACCTGTTGACCTACAGTTATGTAATTTAGCTAAAAGGGAGAATATTATGAACTTACACGTATAGTCAATTTCATATACAATTTGAACATATAGCTATAAATATACATAATCACAAATATTTACAATATAATAAGAGAGTATATATTGTCAGCTTTACACTTTTCACGTATAGTAATGTTTCATATAGAGTCTTATATAAAAATACATCGCTGTACAAAATTGAATTTTCTGAATATGAGATATTATTTATTCAGTGTTGGAGGTAAACGCCGTGTTTATGTTAACGTCACATGCATACATATTTCCAAGCTTTGTTTCTTTGGCTACTCTGCTTAGAAGAAAGCTTTCTTGCCTTATCCATGGTCCCCATAAGGCCCCAAGTAGAATCAAACTTAAAGCCACTACAAGACACTATTCCACAATGCCAACTTCAATAGTACGTTCTATAATTATAAAATACTCAGTAGCTCGAAGATAACTGCAACAGTAATGTAGCCTAAAATATAGCTTTATCTGAAATTTAGTTTATTACGTAAGATATATGATGCATATATCTGGCTTAAATGCATTTGCATTTAGCGGATCGCTACTAGCCATTGCTGGCAAGTTGGCACTATTGTGGAACAGTTGATTTGTGTGTGGCACAACTTCAGGCTAATTTAATTAAAATTATTATTTTGTCATTTAATACTTGATTTTTGATAACTAATTTACTAAAAGATCTGTTATAAGGTTTCATCTTATCTTTTACATAGATTTCTACTCTATCTTCTTCTATTAAAGAAAATGAACCAATCTAGTAATATTGTTTTTAACAATTCTATGTATATATTCATAAATTTAATAAACATATATGTTTATATAATAGCGGTTCTTAACGCCGTTTTGCCTTCCCATCAGAGTGAAGAATAAAAATGGATCTTATTCCTGAGAGAATAACGACAACGAATCCAAAATTTTGCCACAGTGACCTACATTTTCCTTAAAGTTTGTTTATTTGGCAATGCTAAGACTAATAAATCATTCGTTTATAATTACGATTGATGGAAGAACGGAGATAATGCATAAATGATCCAATTCCTTTTTACTATATTGATCACCGAATTTCACACTGAAACTTACTAACGAAAAACCTAATATATATATATATATATATATATATATATATATATATATATATATATATATATATATATATATATATATATATATATATATATATATATATATATATATATATATATATATATATATATATATATATATATATATATATATATATATATATATATATATATATATATATATATATATATATATATATATATATATAAAGTGTATGTTATATAAAATAGGTTTTTCGTTAGTAAGTTTCAATGTGAAATTCGGTGATCAATATAGTAAAAAGGAATTGGATCATTTATGCATTATCTCCGTTCTTCCATCAATCGTAATTATAAACGAATGATTTATTAGTCTTAGCATTGCCAAATAAACAAACTTTAAGGAAAATGTAGGTCACTGTGGCAAAATTTTGGATTCGTTGTCGTTATTCTCTCAGGAATAAGATCCATTTTTATTCTTCACTCTGATAGGAAGGCAAAACGGCGTTAAGAACCGCTATTCAGTACGTAATGTCCTGAAAATTGAACAAATGATGTCTATATGAAATACAGGTAATGCTAAAAAATTTAAAGATAGATTTTACAATTAATAACTTATTAATTTAACTATATTTAGAAATTTGGACTAACATCAACGTTTAAAGAAATAGCTGAGTTCTTTTCACACATCAATATAACTCTAGCTGGTTATTGAGAAGAAACGCTGCGGTCGATGTATACCTCTTACACTTGATCATCAACCTCTTCATACGTTTTCTTTTCGCTCTATTACTGCTCAAGCATTATATAAGGCCATTTTCTATGAACTTGAAACAAGAACAAAAAAATATATAGAGTATTCACAATTGCTTACCAATTTTTTATGTTTCTATTGTAAGTATATTAGCATTTGTGTTTATTGGTAAATATAATAAAAAGCTACAAGCACTTCGAATTTAATTTGCGGCTTACAAATCGAACAAACGCAGAAACGAAACGTTCCCTCCATCAAATTAGGCAGTTTAATAACATTAGGAAATAACAAATAACAAAAAAAGCTACAAATAACTTGGCGTGATTTAAACGAATCACATTGACTCGAAAAAAATGTTGACGTGATTTAAATGAATCACAGTCAAGGGAAAAATTTAATCTTAAACGGCAAGAAATCGTACCGGTCTCTTCTCAATCGGATTTAGTGTCCTTTGGGAAAGCTTGCTTATCTTCTTTATTAGTACTCTTAATGGCCTGACCGGGACATTTGCTAGTATATGTATTATATAATTACATTGTCTTTCTTTTTGGATTTAAGCTATTTCATGTATTTTTTTCTAAGATAAAAGAAATTAGATTATAATTAGTCACTTAGCTTCTACTTTTCTATTTGATCAGCTCTTGACAGCTCCATAAGTTGAATTTTGAAAATAAAACTTTTGAACTTATCGAATCAAGATTAAGCCAATATATGGCGTATTGGGCATTGGCATAGCTGTTTTAGTATTGTCATTTATCTATAGTAAATAAAATAAATTGATACAAATTCACAAATCAATTTAAATACTGTCTTTTGAGGACCGTTGTGGCTTAGAGGCGTAGCGTCTGCCTGTGAACACGACGTATTGTGAGTTTGATTCCCACTCAGAGAAGATAGATGTTTTCTTTTCCATTTTCTTCACTCTGGCAACTAGGTAAAGCGTGGCGTTGAGTTTCGCTACTCACGCAATGCCTCGAAACGGCGGAAACGGAGTATCTTAACACTAAGTTTCTAATGTTCCTGCGATTTTCTCTACCTGCCCTGCTATGAACGGGATAAAATGTGAAGCTACAAAAAAAAGAAACAAATTTATGTTGATAAATACAAAACCCTCAGTGTACGAAAACCATTCGCACTTGACTAATATTTTGTTATTTCTTATACGGAGTTCTAAGTAACATGTATTACCTAAAGTAATGTACCTATATGGTTACACAACAAATTCTATTCCTTCTAAACCAGTATGACACGTAAATGATATTAAAATTAAGATTGATGCTAGCAATTTCGCGCAAATATGGACAGAGACGTGTGATAGGAAACACGCTTTGTACATATTTGTATATATGTGAGAAAGCCACAGGAACTATATTTGAGATAAGGACTATATATCAAATTTTGCTACTTAAAAAATAAGATCAGTGTTTTATAATAAATATGTATAATAAATATAATATTTTCCTTAAATCTTATACAATTTTTTTTATAACCTAGTGTTAAAATATTGTACCTTCTACATTACACTACTGAGTGAACCTTTTGTTGTGCTACTTAAAACTGTATATGAATAGGTATATAATAGAAAGTAAAATATAAATAATCACAAAGCTCTATTTGTAGCACCGTCCTCTACTTCCTGCCGTTCCGGACATGGTGTGCTGGGTGGCGGTTCCTAACGCCACATTCATCACCACTTTTCACACCAGCGGGGACGCACTGGTGCGTCTCGGGGGACGTCTCGAAAGATGTATGCAGAGACCGCAGCGTTTGGCGCTCCGTTCTCTCTGACTACCCCGCTAGGGATAGAGCGTGAAGCTATGTATATATGTATGTATAAAGCTCTATGACACAGTTATTTTCTACAATCAATCAAATAGTGCAAGTTTAAAATTGACGAATTTCAATTTGTGACAGAAAAAGCTAACAACAGACGATATATAGTGGTTGTGAAAGTAGGTTACTTTAAAAATATTGTAATTATTTGTATCGCCTACACTTCGGCTTGCAAGTCCCATAAACTACTCTAAACTTATCCTTGTGAAATACGAAGGTATAACAGAATCGACGACCACCATATTAACTGTTAGATGATGCCACACTACATGATGGCTTCTCGCTGAAACGAATATTGCATTATATAAATATAGTCAGAATAATGTAAAAGGTCTGTTTGTAAACGGTTTGTGGGCTCGATTCTCAATTGGGGAAGATGGAATTATTCATTTTTGTGATCTGGCAACTAGGCAAAGCGCTGCGTTGAGTTTAGCAACTCAACAAGCGATGCCTAGAGAAAGGCGGAAAGCTGAGTATGGAGTGTCTTAACACTAGGTTCCCAAGGTTCCTGCGATTCCTCTGCCTATCCTGCTAAGTGCAGGTTTAATCCCGCACATAGCAGGATAGACAGAGGGAAGCTAAAAAAAATAGAAGATTTTACTTTGATACTGAATATATATATATATATATATATATATATATATATATATATATATATATATATATATATATATATATATATATATATATATATATATATATATATATATATATATATATATATATATATATATATATATATATATATATATATATATATATATATATATATATATATATATATATATATATATATATATATATATATATATATATATATATATATATATATATATATATATATATATATATATATATATATATATATATATTTCAATTTAAGAATATAATCCAATTTGAACAATTACCTAACAAATAAGTTTCTTAAGGTAAAAAAATTAGAAAATCCCTGAACAAGGCATCCTACTTAATATAAAATGTTTTGGGCCTAAAAGACCCTTGGAGGATAAAAATCGTCTCACGCCGATGAGGGTGAAGCTTGCGTGAAATTGTTTGGAACGTGAAAATTAAAAAAAACGAACTTATGTTGGGTTTAGAGAACATTGTCCATTACGTAACAAGCAAAAAAAACAAAATACAAAAAAAAAAATTCGACTTCATTTGTTGTCAAAATATAGATTATTGACATATGATTTTATGCTTTCAGCGACCTCAGCAACGCAGAAGTTAGGCTAGGTAAGTGTTTTGTTTTAATTATATATGTATATGATATACACATATATAAGGTAATATGTCTTATATATATGTTTATCGTATTCCATTCTGTGTGTCAGCATTTTTCTCAGGGAAAATATCGTCTCGAAGAAATTATATAAATATAGAAATTTACGGTCCCCATGAAACTTAAATACACCATTTTTGTGTATAACATATAAGTTTACATAGAGAAACTATATATTTTTTTAATACCGAATAATATGTCCAAATATTATGTTAACTCTAAATTTTTAGCCAAACTCAAAAATATTAGCCAAAAATCAAACAATAATCTTTCAGACTTTCTTTATTTTGATTATATCGTATTAATTTTTTAATATTATATCACTGTCTTGAAGTAGAAATAGTGGCGATTTCTAAAGTACTTTTTGCTATAAATTATTTAAAACTTCCGACAGGAACAAATTTCAAATATTCTACTTACGAAATATATCTCACGAAACGAAGGAAGAAAGATAAGAACTTTTGTTAATTATGGTATATGTCTGATTTAGTAAAATAAATATTATCCATGCATGGCAAAAATCGTCTTAAGTAAGTCGTAAGTTTTGTTAGTTTTAGGGACGCGCCTTCTCATTTCTTAATGTGACTCTTTCTCGTATCGACTCCATTAATTTATATCTTCCTTTCCATCTCATCTACGCTTCACTGATATACCAGAAATGCATTTTGCAGTTAAGCCACCGTTAATTCTGTAACTAGCAATAATTTTGTTTTCCACATATGCCTCATACTTCAATTCTACTTAAGATATTTTCGATGTACATGTATTTTTACACTTTTACTATTGTTTTAACGAAAATTATTACCGTAGACTAATTGATTTTTTAATCTATAAGACAATTAGGCAAGTCGACGTAGAAAATTTAGAACGTGACAGTGGTTTTCGTGTTTCAAACGTGAATATTACGATATAAACAATTACATTAATTGCATGGCATTAGTAATGTGTAATAATAACATGTAATTGCATAATTTCAATATTTATCGCGTTTAAATTGAGGATAAGGTTAACTGGTATGCTAAGGGCTAACCAATTCCATTTACGATAATTTTACTAATAATAATGTTAAAAAATATATATATTTTATAAAATATATACAATTATATATATATATATATATATATATATATATATATATATATATATATATATATATATATATATATATATATATATATATATATATATATATATATATATATATATATATATATATATACAATTATATAAAAAATACTCAATAAAATCCGATCACGTTTCACATTCACATAAAATTCATACATACAGCGAGGCGTCGTCACTATGAGGCTTGGTGTAATATTTACCCCTTGTAAAAATTAATATACTTCAATAGTTTGGTGCAGTTATTATTGGTATTGTATCAAATTTATAAATGTGATTTAACTTCAATTTGGAGCAATTCATTGCACTATAACTCTATACTCTATACCAACAACATGTTGTTAAAATTTCGTGTCCCCGCTGCGAATCACTGAGGAGTTGACACGTCTGGTTTACTTAGCACTTAGCACCAGATTACTACAAACATTGTCATCAGAACTAGACCGGTTTAAAAATTTTCAGCTCAATTGGACACCGGAAAATGGGTCAATTTTAACTTACCACTTCCACCTTCAAATACATACAAACATACATACAAGTCAAATTAAATAAGAACTTGTAAAATATTTAGATAACCTGTTCAACGAATAAGGCTTTTGGCTATATTAAACAATGAAAACAAACCGCACAAGACATACATATATAAAATGTTTTGATATTACAATAAAATACATTAATGAGCCTGAGAATTTTACTCGTCACCCATAAATAGGATATAAAAATACTTTATTATTTATTTTTATTCATTATACTTTAATTTTTATTAATTATACTTTAACTTAACGCCTTACTTAACTTTTGAACAGGAAAATGTAAAATATTTCAAGTATCCATAGGCTTCGTAATAATAGCATTAATTACGTTGGTAAAATTGTAACAAGCTGAATTTTCACCACATATTCTAGTTAAAACAAACGTGTCAATGACGTGCCAATTTCAGGTTATTCGAATGACAATTGTAAAATCAAATTCGAAAATTTCAAACATATGACACATTATTTGCTTTTACGTTGTGTTTTGTTAAACAAATATCTACCTTTTTGGTAATATATATTTTACCAGACTGAGATTAGGCCGAGAATGAAGTGAGATCGACACTATACTTGTAGTGTGGTTCGCCCTTAATGCCAATCTCTGCCCGAATACTTTCTATGCTGTCATCAACGTGTTTTCGATGTTATTCTTTAAATAAATCTAACCACATTAGACATGAGATTTCTAACAATACATATGTCTATATATAATACAGATATAGCATAACAAATATACAATTCTTTTACACGTACATTTTTTTAAACAAAAAAATACATTATGTATGTATATGAATTTCATTAATACACAGAGTGATTCACTGTCAAATGTGGACGGAAAAGAGGAGCATTTGGTCACTTAACCCTCTCATTATTCTTTAATGTCCGAAATTAACCTTTGTTCTTTTAGCATTTATAACTTTAACATATAAAACTATAAAATAAAACCTGAGATTCAGTCGTGAGTAAAAATCGAGAAATCCAAAGCCTATAAGAGCGTTTTATTTCAAGTTAGAGATAAATAAAACTGTGATCATTTCTCGTGACGCCTCGCTGTATGTATGAATTTTATGTGAATGTGAAACGTGATCGGATTTTATTGAGTATTTTTTATATAATTGTATATATATATATATATATATATATATATATATATATATATATATATATATATATATATATATATATATATATATATATATATATATATATATATATATATATATATATATATATATATATATATATATATATATATATATATATATATATATATATATATATATATATATATATATATATATATATATATATATATATATATATATATATATATATATATATATATATATATATATATATATACAATTATATATAATATATATATATATATATATATATATATATATATATATATATATATATATATATATATATATATATATATATATATATATATATATATTTTATATATAATTGTATATATATATATATATATATATATATATATATATATATATATATATATATATATATATATATATATATATATATATATATATATTTTATAAAATATATACAATTATATAAAAAATACTCAATAAAGTCCGATCACGTTTCACATTCACATAAAATTCATACATACAGCGAGGCGTCACGAGAAATGATCACAGTTTTATTTATCTCTAACTTGAAAAAAAACGCTCTTATAGGCTTCGGATTTCTCGATTTTTACTCATGACTGAATCTCAGGTTTTATTTTATAGTTTTATATGTTAAAGTTATAAATGCTAAAAGAACAAAGGTTAATTTCTGACATAAAAGAATAAAGTGAGAGGGTTAAGTGATCAAATGCTCCGCTTTTCCGTCCACATTTGATAGTGAATCACTCTGTGTATTAATGAAATTCATATACATACATAATGTATTTTTTTGTTTAAAAAAATGCACGTGTAAAAGAATTGTATATTTGTTATGCTATATCTGTATTATATATAGACATATGTATTGTTAGAAATCTCATGTCTAATGTGGTTAGATTTATTTAAAGAATAACATCGAAAACACGTTGATGACATGCATAGAAAGTATTCGGGCAGAGATTGGCATTAAGGGCGAACCACACTACAAGTATAGTGTCGATCTCACTTCATTCTCGGCCTAATCTCAGTCTGGTAAAATATATATTACCAAAAAGGTAGATATTTGTTTAACAAAACACAACGTAAAAGCAAATAATGTGTCATATGTTTGAAATTTTCGAATTTGATTTTACAATTGTCATTCGAATAACCTGAAATTGGCACGTCATTGACACGTTTGTTTTAACTAGAATATGTGGTAAAAATTCAGCTTGTTACAATTTTACCAACGTAATTAATGCTATTATTACGAAGCCTATGGATACTTGAAATATTTTACATTTTCCTGTTCAAAAGTTAAGTAAGGCGTTAAGTTAAAGTATAATGAATAAAAATTAAAGTATAATGAATAAAAATAAATAATAAAGTATTTTTATATCCTATTTATGGGTGACGAGTAAAATTCTCAGGCTCATTAATGTATTTTATTGTAATATCAAAACATTTTATATATGTATGTCTTGTGCGGTTTGTTTTCATTGTTTAATATAGCCAAAAGCCTTATTCGTTGAACAGGTTATCTAAATATTTTACAAGTTCTTATTTAATTTGACTTGTATGTATGTTTGTATGTATTTGAAGGTGGAAGTGGTAAGTTAAAATTGACCCATTTTCCGGTGTCCAATTGAGCTGAAAATTTTTAAACCGGTCTAGTTCTGATGACAATGTTTGTAGTAATCTGGTGCTAAGTGCTAAGTAAACCAGACGTGTCAACTCCTCAGTGATTTGCAGCGGGGACACGAAATTTTAACAACATGTTGTTGGTATAGAGTATAGAGTTATAGTGCAATGAATTGCTCCAAATTGAAGTTAAATCACATTTATAAATTTGATACAATACCAATAATAACTGCACCAAACTATTGAAGTATATTAATTTTTACAAGGGGTAAATATTACACCAAGCCTCATAGTGAACTTATTTTTTTAAACTTATTGTCAGATGTAATTTATTACTTTACATAGAGCTTTACATAGAGCATAGATTACATCCTATTTTTACTATTTTCAGGCATTTCTAAGAGATTGTTATAAAAGCTTTTTCTATTATTTTTATAACATTTTCAACGGAAAAAAAACATAATTTTCTTTTATAACTAAGTTTTCTATTCATTCTGCAATTGACAGATTATTTGGGAGGCGTTCGAAACAAACGAGGCATTGTTCTGGATCGTAAATTGGAGATAGGCTATAGATTTAACGTTTCATTGTCTGTCACCTGACAAATCACCAGATGAGGCTGTTAAACAGTGGATTTATATTGAGTTTTGCCTATAGGATTGTTTTGTAGCTTCATGGATAAAGTGGGAAGCTAATGTCAAAATACTTTCTTCTCTATTTTTTCGGTTTATAAGGAACTTCCCTACAATTTTCTAACTAAGCAGACACATAGAGACTTAATTATTAAAATTTTTCACTGACAGATTAAATAAAAAAATATTACTACTCAATCTAAATATTGTACAGTAGTGAAAATTATAAAGTACCAACATTTTTTGTTTGTTTATGAAATAAAATAAATATTAAATATTGCAATAAGCAATTAAATAACTCTGTTACATTAACTTAAATTAATTATTAAATTTAATCGACCTAACCAGCGAAATATACACGACTGATTACTGCTGATGCTTGTAAATTGAATCGCGACTAGAGACGGATTTTACAATGTGAATACAAAACAATTTTACCAGACCGAGATCGGACCGCGAACGAAGTGAGACCGACACTATAGTGTGGATCGACCCTAAATGACACAAGTCAATTAACAATAACACTTCAGAGTACATAATTCCGTTGCTTGTATTTGTTATGTAAATCTACCCTCTTCTTAAAACAGATTCCTACTGACTAATTAATATTTAATATACTAAGGAAATAAGGAAATTCTGATCTAGGTTTTCAAAATATTTTCACAGGGTAAGTTAAACATGACATCTACTTATTACAATTATTTTGTATTATATAACATTTAATTTTTTTTTTTTAGTTTTTATATCAATTGCCATTTTTGGTAATTATATATATATATATATATATATATATATATATATATATATATATATATATATATATATATATATATATATATATATATATATATATATATATATATATATATATATATATATATATATATATATATATATATATATATATATATATATATATATATATATATATATATATATATATATATATATATATATATATATATATATATATATATATATATATATATATATATATATATATATATATATATTTTTTTTTTTCTTTTTTTTTCTTCTATTCAGTAATTATTTTTTTTGTGTGTTAGTTTTTAGTATTTTATTTTACCGAAATGTACTCTTCGTTGCCATGAAACCATTTTTTGCTTTTTCTGCTAATAATGTAGTATTGTTTTATAACTCGCAGTATTCAAACTGTGACAATATTGTAATATACATTTATATAACGTATTACTATATGTGGGATACAGCACGAAGCTATTTAATATTTTTATTTCAATATATTACCAAAAAGGTAGATATTTGTTTAACAAAACACAACGTAAAAGCAAATAATGTGTCACATGTTTGAAATTTTCGAATTTGATTTTACAATTGTATGTCATTCGAATAACCTGAAATTGGCACGTCATTGACACGTTTCTTTTAACTAGAATATGTGGTGAAAATTCAGCTTGTTGCAATTTTACCAATGTAATTAAAGCTATTATTACGAAGCCTATGGATACTTGAAATACTTTACATTTTCCTGTTCAGTTAAGTAAGGCGTTAAGTTCCTCTACTCAACACACAATATCTCTATAATGAATAAAAATAAATAATAAAATATTTCTATATCTTATTTATGGGTGACGTGTGAACTCATATATACTGCGTAGCATTCACAGGATGGCTCATTAATGTATCATATTAAAATATCAAATTTTTCAATTTATCAAAGGTTTATTTTCATTGTTTAATATAGACAAAAGCCTTATTCGTTGTACAGGTTATCTAAATATTTTACAAGTTCTTATTTAATTTGACTTGTATGTATGTTTGTATGTATTTGAAGGTGGAAGTGGTAAGTTAAATTTGACCCATTTTCCGGTGTCCAATTGAGCTGAAAATTTTTAAACCGGTCTAGTTCTGATGACAATGTTTGTAGTAATCTGGTGCTAAGTGCTAAGTAAACCAGACGTGTCAACTCCTCAGTGATTCGCAGCGGGGACACGAAATTTTAACAACATGTTGTTGATATAGAGTATATAGATATAGTGCAATGAATTGCTCCAAATTGAAGTTAAATCACATTTATAAATTTGATACAATACCAATAATAACTGCACCAAACTGTTGAAGTATATTAATTTTTACAAGGGGTAAATATTACACCAAGCCTCATAGTGAACTTATTTTTTAAACTTATTGTCAGATGTAATTATTACTTTACATAGAGCTTACATAGAGCATAGATTACATCTTATTTTTACTATTTTCAGGCATTTATAAGAGATTGTTATAAAAGCTTTTTATATTATTTTTATAACATTTTCAACGAAAAAAAAACATAATTTTCTTTTATAACTAAGTTTTCTATTCATTCTGCAATTGACAGATTATTTGGGAGGCGTTCGAAACAAACGAGGCATTGTTCTGGATCGTAAATTGGAGATAGGCCGTAGATTTAACGTTTCATTGTCTGTCACCTGACAAATCACCAGATGAGGCTGTTAAACAGTGGATTTATATTGAGTTTTGCCTATAGGATTGTTTTGTAGCTTCATGGATAAAGTGGGAAGCTAATGTCAAAATACTCTCTTCTCTATTTTTTCGGTTTATAAGGAACTTCCCTACAATTTTCTAATTTAGCAGACACATAGAGACTTATGAAAAGTAGAGCTCAATATCGTAATTTCATATTTTTATGTTTTTTAAAGGTATTAATCCACACTGAGAATTGAAAAATACTTAAAGAAAACATATAAAAGTTTGAACGGAAAGGCATTTAAATCCACGCCTGTTGAATGCATGGCTTAGTGGCCAGACAGATTGCAAGGCTTACAAGTAGCGCAAGTTAAAATCCTGCTGAATTATTTTTTTTATTTATTCTCATTTTTTTAGTTTCATAATTTAATGTCATACAAATCGTTTATTTGAAGTCGTCGTGGCTCAGTGGCACACTGTAAACGCGACAGTTTTATGTATGATTCCCAACCGAGGAAGATTATATCACATATATAGTGTATTTCATTTCCTTGCTTTGGAGACTCCGCTACACAAACCACACAATATTGCAAATTTGTCGTAAATAGAAAATAAATGTCCTAACATAAAATTGTTTTTTTTTTCAAACTAAAATGCTACTCTTGCCCTGAGTTCATTTTGAACCTTTAACTATTTTCCACGTTTAATAACGTCTGAGTAACTGTCATCACATAAATTTTATAGAAAATTCAAGCTATTTGTGAACACTATCGTGCGATAGTGAAAGTTAGTATACAAGCAACTAGAGGCATCTGTGCAGTATTTATTAGCAAAAGTTTAGACCTTGCTTAGCGATTAACAAGAAATAATTTTACATGTAAATTATTATTTGTGGCAAATTAACGATTATTATATATTTAGTACTACAATATATTTTAGGAAATGTATTGGAAATTTAATGGAGCTTAGCACTTGTTCTTTGGTTATATTTATTCTAAAATTCAATAAAAACGTGTGTATCTAAGCATAATATTAGTATTAAAATCCAAATTATCACTTAGCAACTGGTTGTGGCAATAATTTCACTACAATACAGCCTGAACTAACAGAAAGTTTTAATTTATACGAGGTACGTCAGTTAAGATGGGTCAGGCACGAGTAGGTTGGTTCTACCTTAATAAACTTGCAAATATTGCAAATATTATATATTTACTTTCCCCATTGGTACATCAACTCTCTTCACCATGTGCTCCGCCCACAAGTACTTCAGCTGATCATATCTTGGAACAACTTTATATAAAAAAATGTCATGATAAGAAAAATTTAAAAAATCACACAAATAAAGAAATGACTTTGATTATTATCATAATACATGTTATATCAAAACTGCAAATTGTTGTAAAGCATTCTTAAGCACTGCATACGCGTTTAGCTACAACATAATATCGTTTATAGCCACTTGGCTCTATGTAAAGTGTACTTGGCAGGGCCTTTTATATTATATTTTATTTTTATTATTTGTCTCATTTTTCAGTTGAATGTAAAAAGTAGGTCAATTGCATTGCAAGTTCAGAGCTCGTACTTTTAAGTTTTAGAAATTTATAAAATAGTCAGAATCGATACAGATATTAGAGGATTGAATTCGACCACTCTATACCCCTAAAATTAGGCGTAAAATGAGAGTGTATTCATAAAAAAAAACACTATATTTTTTCATAAAACACAAAAAATAAGAAAAACTTACTCGTAAATATCAATTAGGTCTACACAATTTTACTTAGAAATATAAATCTTGCTGGTTCTTTCAACCCATGTATATACCCTTGTAAGCCTATTAAGCTACCATCAACAAGGCTGGCCCTTATCAATATCTTAGGGCCCATGGGAAATCAAAAGCTAGCGACAAATTTAATCAGACGTATATAGGTGAAAAGGTAAAATATTTAGATAGTTGAGATCGGAAAAATATTGTTAGTAATAAATTAAATTATGTGATTTTTTTGCTAAAATCTCTTGGACCTCGTCCACTGTCAGTCTCTTTATATATTGTCTTCAGGGATCGTTATACCTTTTATATGGCCTTCTTACTGTTTCCGATGCTGCATTCGTGTACCAATTGAGATCCCCTTCACATATTTAGTTGTTTTTAATAAATACACATCGGCTATGAAATCTCTTAATGATTTAGAAAGTTACATTTAAATTACTTTATAAATATTGCATTCTTTTATAGTTATCTTTTTTAAACTAGTGTAAGACACTCCGTTTCCCGCTTTCGGCCGTTTCTCAAAAGTCAACTCGCAATGCCTCCAAACTGACGTCGTAAAACCATCTCTCCCGAGTGGGAATCGAACCTACAAACCGAATAAAGTTTTCTTTTTAATCCCCCATTTTGCTACAAGTATTGAATTGCCACCGTTTAATTTGTATATTCCCCATCATTTCCGATAAGCCTCGCCGCTTTCAATATAATAAATGAATTCTCAAAAGAATATCGACGAGAGCGCTCGCTATCGGAACTAACAGCAAGTTATTTGTGAAGACTTTGATCAATCGTTTAAACTGTAGCGTTTTGTTCACTTCTATTGTTAATTTTATTAATTATCTGGAAATTTACTTTCTTATTTATGACTGTTTTCTATTTATTTCTATTATAATATGATAAAGCGGGGACGGAAAAAGCGGGGACTAAGCAACGGAGTGTTTTAACACTAGGTTCCCACGGTCCCTGCAGTTCCCTCTACCTACCCTTTTATTTTTTTTTTTTTTTTTTTTTTTTTTTTTTTTTTTTTTGTCGCTGGGAAAAAATGCCATTACGCATCCCCTTCCCGTCGGGGGACGGGAGAGGGGTATGTGGGACTCCCGGTAAAGGCGTTCCCGGTATACCCACTAAAAATACCCAGCGGCGCTCCGACCTCACCTGCGTGGAGAGGGCCTGGGAGTCCAAAGCGTCCAGGCCCCCGCCGGTGACTGCCCGCCCTACGGCAGGCCCCTCAGACCCCCCCTAGTGGGGAGGGGTCGTTACAATGGCCGGAGTGCACGACCATTGTGGCCCGACGAGTGGGGTGATCCTGGAAATGCAGGCGGTGGCGCCCCCGCGCCTGTCGCCTGCGGATCACCCCCAGGGGCGGAGGGCGACGGACGTTGTGTCCGCCGTCTTCTGCCCCTTCTTCGTCTGCGGAGCGGCGCCGCGAGAGGGTCATCCTCCCGCGTGCGCTCCGCCGCCTCCTTCTGTGACATTACGTCCTCACAGAAGGAGGCCACCGCCGCCCATGCCTCCTCCCCGCTCAGCATGGCGGCGACCACGCTGGGGAGCGTGAGGTCGGCCCCGACTACTGCCACCAGGGCGCGGCGAGGTTCGGCCCACGATGGGCACACCTCCAAGTGTGCTCCGCCGTGTCCACCGCGCCGCAGTGGTGACGGAGACTGCTACAATCTCATGGTTCAGGTACTTTCCCATTTAAATTCTTAATTCATTCTTTATAGTATCTTTTTTGAAGCCGTGCCGAACCCAAACTCGCCCGTCGGGCCGATGGCTCCAGAAAGCCGACCTCCGAACGCCGCGGAGTGAGGCCATCTCCCCGAGTGGGAATCGAACCTACAAACCGAATAAAGTTTTAACTTGATCAACGTTTAAACTGTAGCGTTTTGTTCACTTCTATGTTAATTGTTATTAAATTATCTGGAAATTTACTTTCTTATTTATGACTGGTTTTCTATTTATTTCTATATAATATGATATAAAGGCGGGGACGGAGAATTCCCACGGTCCCTGCAGTTCCCTCTACCTACCCTGCCATGTGCGGGATAAGCGTGAAGCTACCAAAAAAGAAAAAAAAAATATATGATATATTTCTTATATAGAACGGAGTCTTTTATGTTTTTACGCTTTATCCCGCCCATGGCAGAGTAGGCAGAGGGAACTGCAGGAGCCATAGGAACCTAGCGTTAAGATACTCCATTGGTTAGTCCCTGCTTTCTCCGTCCCCACTTTCCGCCTTTTTCGTGGCATTACGTGTTGAGTCGCGGAACTTAACGCCGCATTTTTCCTGGAACTTGGAGTTAAAACACTTTTTACTTAAAAAATTAAAAGTTTCATGCCTTAACCGGAAATCGAAGCCCCAACCACTTACAGTCTGACGCTGCGTCACTATACGATAAAATTAGAAATATTAATACACTCAATTAGTTTAGTTTTGTTTAAAATATAAAATGTAGATAAAATATAATGTAAAATAAGTAAATTTTATTGTAAGTTATTTTTCTAGGGGTCTATTTTCAATACACGTCACGTTAACCCTCGTCGCCGTGGAATGCTTTTAGGTCATTAATAGATGCCTTAACCGTCAACTTGTGATTGATGTATAGATTTAAGAACAGTTTCTTTTAACACTATTTCTATTTTGATTTTATACAATGATAAATGTAAATAGCTAAAAATATTTTTACTATATAAAGCTAAATATATTTTAAGAATTTGGAATAAATTAATAAATTCCGATTCTACAGGATATATGAAGATGTTAATGACAATTGATGAAAGAGGTATGCAATATAGCATTTGCATATCCGATATCCCGTTCCCACTAGGAATAAAACGTGCAGCTAAAAAACAATAACAAAAATATAAGTAAACTTACGAAAATATTTGTAAACTTACTTAGTCATCTTCATTTGATTGAAATATAATTTTTCGCATTTTTTATTTTAAATTGGCTCGCTTGAATTTCTATCAAACGAGATTCCCCTCTTGGAAAGATTTAGAAACATTATAAAAGATTTCAAACAAACGTATAACCACCGTAACTTATTAATTACAATGTTATGAAATATTATATAAATATAATCGTTTATATCGGAATATGGTATAGTTTTTTTTCTTTTTTTTAGCTTCACGCTTTATCCCGCGCATGGCAGGGTAGGCAGAGAGAAAGAACCATATGAACCTAGTGTCAAGACACTCCGTTGCTTTTTTTCGTCCCCGCTTTGAGTGGCGGAACTCAACGCCTTGCTTTGCCAGAGAGATTAGTTGCCAGAGCAAAGAAAATGGAAATAGAAAAATCCATCTTCTCCGATTGGGAATCGAACCCAGAAACCGTCGCGTTTATCTGCGCTACGACAGTCCTCAATGGTATGGTATAGTTAATTTCTTTATATTGATATAATCGCAAAAGCATTATATTATGCTTGTCAATCGATATCGGAGCGGTAGAATATATAGAAATAACGATTGGGCAAAGAAAATCTAGTTTTTAATACAATCTGATCTCCATTTTAAGTTTTTAACACAATGTTAGTTTTTAATACAGTCTGACCTCCAATCTCCTTTTCCACCTCAGTTTGAGGCATTACTTGGTAAGTAGCGGTATTTAACGTCGCTTCATGGCAGTACATAAAATTGATAATATTTCTTGGTTTTGTCACATTTCTATAAGTCAATACGATATTGCGATATTGAGATCATAGCAAGAAAATCAATATAGTAGCACTTGTATATAGTTTGGCAATATTTACAACTTTATTAGGGTACAACCAACCTACTCGTACCTGACCCTATCTTAACTGACCGTACCTCGTATAAATTAAAACTTTCTGTTAGTTCAGGCTGTATTGTAGTTAAATTATTGCCACAAGCAGTCGCTAAGTAATAATTTAGATTTTAATACTAAAATTAAATTTAGTTAATTACTATTTATTGAATATAATATCTATTACCATTTTAAGACTGAATTTTCATTTTTTAATGAAGTATTTATAACTTGGTGTTTTTTTTTAAATATAGTCCTGGGTAGGGATTGAATTTAACTCTTTACTAACACAAAGAAAGAGAGAAACGGAGAGAGAGAGAGAGAGCGAGAGACAGATAGATATAAGACGCCGCGCCGCTAGTCTGCCCAATTCGAAAGATTTTCGGTAGATTTTCGTTGTTTTCTAGTTAAAAAGATACAAAACTTCAAATTTTTTTCATGCCTTCAGGCTTTATCCCACACATGAAAAAGTAGGTAAAGAGGAACCTAGTGTTAAGACACTACTTGCTTCGTCCCTGCTTTCCGCCATATTGAGATATTGCGTGTTGAGTGGGGGAACACAACGCCGCGCTTTGACTAGATTTCAGAGCGAAGAAAATGGAAATAAAAAAAAACCATCTCTCCCGAGTGGGAATCGAACCCACAAACAGTAGTACATTTACAGGTAGACGCTCGGAATGTACATATGAAGAGAGTTTGGTGCTCCATTCTCTTATACCCCAATAAGCATATAGCATGAAGCTATTTTTTTTCTTAACATAAACATTTGAGATTAAATTTTAATATAACAGAATTATGAGAGGAAAACATAAATCGTTAATAAAATCAATAACTTAAAAATATTTTCTTTAACATATCACAATGCGGGATAAATGTAAAAAAACATTACTTGAATATTATATTAAAAATAGAGTAAACTAAATATAACATCGTAATAAGAGCCTTACATGCCAACATCTGTAACGCACTCGTTCCAGTCCCGTAATACGAGACTCTCAGCTAATAATAAAATAAGAGGTCCGCCAATTTATCACTCGTAGATCCTCCATTATGGCAAAATCTTTCATTATATGCCATCCGTTGTCAAATATTGAGTTTTTAAACTAATTTATTGCTTTTCTGACTTTGAGATGACTTTTTCATGTCGGCTTTGGGAAAAAATTTTTTTAAAGTACCAATAATAATTAATTTTTGGCATCTGAGTGTAAATGATGTTTGCAGGTATTAATGTTTTTTTTAGCTTCACGCTTTATCTCGCTCATGGCAGGGTAGGCAGAGCGAACTGCAGGAACCATACAAACCTAATGTTAAGACACTCCGTTGCTTAGTTCCGGTTTTCTCCGTCCCCGCTTTCCGCCTTTTTCGAGGCATTGCATGTTGAACTCAACGCCGCGCTTTGCCTAGTTTCCAGAAAAATCCATCTTCCCCGAGTGGGAATCGAACCCACAAAACTGTCGCGTTTACAAGCAGATGCTTGCGCCTCTGCGCCACAATGGTAAGGTGTAGGGAATGATGGGGTTGTATTTTCTTGTTCTGAGGTTCCATTTAAATAGTTTTCTCTTAATAACATACTTATATTATATATCTTTATGTATTATATAATATAGCGTTTTTCTTCGTTATGGCATATTGTATTATTTTTATAGCCTTTTTTCCGCATAATAGCGGAACAAAGTGTGATTAATCGCTCGATAATGGAAAAATCTTGTAGTATATGCTATCTTTTGTTGAATAGTGCTTTTGTAAATAAAATTAGCTTTCACAATCACTACAGATACTATAGATCATTGTAAATGCTGGTTCTTTAATTTTATTGCTTATTATTAAGGATAAATAGATAGATCTAGATCTCTAAATATTGATTTGACAGAAGCTGTAAGTCGTAATTATAACGACTCTTAAAAACATCAAGGCTATTAAAAAGAAACAAAATTTATGGAAATCACACAATTTTTTTTTAGCTTCACGCTTTATCCCGCACATAGCAGGGTAGGCAGAGGGAACTGCAGGAACCATACGAACCCGTTAAGACACTCCGTTGCTTAGTCCCTGCTTTTTTTCCGTCCCCGCTTTCCACCTTTTTCGAGGCATTGCGTGTTGAGTGGCGGAACTCAACGCCGCGCTTTGCCTAGGGGACAGAGCGAAGAAAATAGAAATAGAAAAATTCATCTTCCCCGACTGGGAACCCAGAAACCGTCACGTTTACAGACAGACGCTTACGCCACTGCGCCACGACGGTCCTCCCAATGTTAAGGGAAATTAAAACAGCAATATATTAACAAATAATTTATTAAACTCCAAAATCATACAAAATGTATTTCTGTAACGTACATATTAATTACATTATTATACAAAATGATAACATAAAAATTTTTAAAAGCTGAAATATTCTATATTATTACATCAATCCACAGAGAGGGAATCGAACCCCCATCTTAAGTTTGTGAATGTCATATTTGGACAGTAAATTAGCATACAAATAAAATATCTTTTAAGTTATATAAAAAAACTGTGTTATTCAAAATTAAGTATTCATTGGATATTTAAGATATTCACGCGTTATTCAAAATAATATATATTTGGCAAATAGCTTTTGGCATTGATCATATTATTATATGACTAGAAAAAGTAATTGCTAATTTATTACAATTTATTTATTATTCTTTATTATTATTATTATTTTTTATTTTCATATACATATATAAATATATAATATATACATATACTCCAATTACTTTAAAAATATATATAAATGCTCTAGATTTTTATTAAATCGTAAATAATCTTAATCGGATTAATAACATTGTAGTCACTAAATGCTGCGATTTTATGAACAAAATTTAAGCAAAACATTTAATAATAGATTACATGAGAAGATATATAAATTTCGCAAGCAATGCTAATATGTTTTAATAATAATTTATAATATCGTTCGTAAATAGCTATAAAATTTCATAAAATATCGAGAAGGATTTAGGAAATGAGAATGAAAAATGAAAATTCAACAACAAATTATTATCATTTGAATAGAATTTTTGTTTGAAAAATAATAATTGAATTGATTTTAAAAGGCCAATGTAGCAAATGTTAAGATAAAATTGCATTATGTATATACAAGTATATAAGTACTTAACTATATGTATATTTAAAGTTGATTTGAATTTATTGATGATATCAGTAACTCTGAAACAAAAGTAAAATGAACATTTTAAATATATATTAATGGTCATAGGATGTACTGTAAGCTCGTCTATATTTTTGTATCACGACGTTCTCCTTTTTCTAGATTCTACTTCAGATGTAAATATTCAATTAGCGTAACTCAACGCCGCCTTAAAAAATAAAAATAACTCAGTCTTGACGCAGAGACGCAGTGTTTGCCTGTGTCACTGCGCCTCTGTGTCAAGACTAATCGAGGATTCAAGGGTTTGATTCACGATTTTGTATTTCTATTTTCTTCGCTCCAGCCATAAGGCAGGCGCAGCGTTAAGTTCCGTCACTTAATGCTCAATGTCTCGAAAGAGAGAAAAAGGGAAACGGAGTGTCTTATCACTAAGTTCCTACTGGTTAAAAATAACTCAAATGTTTACTCACAATGAGCTGTGTTTTTAATACATAAATAAAACTATGCCATTATTTTTTATTCAATCAGGAAAATACCGTATACTTCACTTTATAACTGGAAATAAATATAATTTTTATAATGAAAGTAGTTGATTAAAACAGCTCCTATATTTTGCATTTTTAATAATGCATTTCTAACTTCAATACAAACTTTATATGAACTTTGTAAGAGCTTTGAGCTTTTATATTTTAATATATTAATGGAATTGTAATTTACTTTTATTATATTGTGTTATAGTAAAAAAGTGTTTTATCAAATTTAGTATTCGTCTAAAGAATAGATTAAGAAAGCAAAAATAGTTATTGTTTATTTTAAATAAAACGTCGAAACACTCGTAGATTATTTTTTGAGTGTATTTAAACAGAGATTCTGCGTCATTGCATAAAATAACATAAATAACATATGGGAGTAATTTCTTTCCATTACGGACCGTAGCCTCCATACAATTGACATAATTTAATTACTTTTATAGTCTTTATCATCTAAGGTTATCTTCTGAATATTAAATATAGGTATTAAAAAATAAACCCATAACAATAAATTAAATTATTTTTAAAAAGTCTTGAAAATCAACATTTTTAAAATTTGACGAACATATTAAAAACTTTTACTATAGGATGTCTTCAGTATAAAAAAATGTGCATATGCTACTCCTTATTTAACTTGAAAATAAATTTGATAAAACCTGAAGCAATCTTTATTTTTTTGTATGGAATATAAGGCCAGTATTGTAAAATATACGTACACAATTTTCACCTATTATATAATACATACCTTTAAAAAACCTGTACTCTATGGTTCTCTCGATCGCATACAATGATATTGCCACCGGACATTACGGCGATGCCTTCTAAGCCTTTGAATTCACCATCTCCTGAACCCCAAGATCCGAATGCTCTGAGGAAAGTGCCATCAGGATGGAAGATTTGGATCCTATTGTTGCCTGAATCAGCCACTACTATGTAGCCTTGGTCGTCTACGGCAACGCCCCTAAAGAAAATACAGAAACTGCTTTAAGTATATAATTAAAGAATAAGTAAATCTCAAGTAATTATATAAATTCTACTACTATTATGAGAAGTTAGTGGTTAATATATAAGTAGAGAGAAAATTGTCTACTTTACTAATTCAAGACGGGACGTTGAGTGGATGAAAGCAATTCCTTATTTTATTTTAGCAGAGTGAAAAAGCTAAAATATACCAAATAATAAATACATGATGAGGTAAACGTGACGGTTTGAGGGTTCGATTCCCACTCGGGGAAGATGGATTTTTCTATTTCCATTTTCTTCGCTCTGGTAAACTAGGTAAAGCGCGGCGTTGAGTTCCGCCACTCAACACGCAATGCTTCGAAAAAAGGCAGAAAGCGGGGACGAAGAAAGCAAGGACTAAGCAACGGAGTGTCTTAACACTAGGTTCCCACGGTTCCTGCCGTTCCCTCTGCCTACCCTGCCATGTGCGGGATAAAGCTACAAAAAAATTACATTTAGAGTGTTCATGTCTTATTTTTTTCGATCGGCTTAACAAAATATAACATAAAAATGGAAATAAATAGGTAATATTATAATTTAAAGTGTTTGTTCTCTTAAAAATATAGTTAAAATGAAATTGATAAAATTTTCTGGGGAAATAAATGCAATCTAAAAATATGTTAGTAAAACATTACTTGTTCCACCAATTCTAACTTCTTGAAATTTAAAAAAAAAACAAATTGTAATGTGTTTGACGTTCCAATAATAAATCGCTTATTTATATATGAATAAAATTATTTGAATTTAAATATCCAAAGTCACTGGTCAAGCAGAAGGAACGCGGCTGACTTAAAAAAATAATCTCTCCATAGAAATCATATATTCATATCTCTATATTTCTATAAATTCCAAATATCTACATAAAAACCAATATTACAAGGACTTATTTCAAAGTCAACTCAACTTTGTTCATAACCGCCTTGTCTTATGACTCATAAAATTGGAGATCTATTAAAGTATTCAGTAAACGTATCACGTATTTGGGTCACGAATTCGTTATTTTTGGGAAATCGGTCAATGTCTCTCAAGGAGTTAAAGATACTGCAGTGAAATTACGAAATTTTATGTGTTCAAAGAAAATTTAGTTTGGTAAGCACTAGCATTTGAAGTAAATATGTGTATTTTTACTAAAATTTACAACTTCTAAGTTGTTGTATTTTGAATTGACCATACATATAAATTGACTTGAAAATATGTTGAATTCACAAAAAATAACAATAAAGGCAATATCATAAAATATTATTCCTTAATAATAAAAGAAGACGTTGTTAAAAATGTTGCACATTATCATATATCTACATTTTTTTTAGCTTCACGCTTTATCCCACACATTGCAGGGTAGGCAGAGGGAACCTCATGGACCATGGGAACCTAGTGTTAAGACACTCCGTTGCTTAGTCCCTGCTTTCTCCGTGACCGACTTCCGCCTTTTTTTCGAGGCATTGAGGCATTGCGTGTTGAGTGGCGGAACTCAACGCCGCGCTTTGCCTAGTTTATCAGAGCGAAGAAGATGGAATTAGAAAAATCCATCTTCCCTGACTGGGGATCGAACCCAGAAACCGTCGCGTTACAGGCAGACGTTGCGCCTCTGCGCCACGACGGTCCTCATGTCTCATATCTACATATAATCAGAAAATGGAACATTAAGAAATCTAAACAGGGTACGTGATCAATTAATGCTCCATCCAAAGCTATACAGGCTCGTAATCGATTACTCGTTAGTAAAATAGCAATCACCGTATAGTTTACAACGGACCCGAAGTGTAATCCTATTATCGTCCCTTACGATCCTAGTTAAAGACTTCTAAGGTTGTCTTGGTAAACTATTTATAGCAAATCAATATTATATTGTGTGAAGTTGCTGGATGTAAATTGAAGTGATTCTTAAAGTTTTTTTAACTATATTATATTTAGTGCAACGTCACAGGCTTTGACTATAAGCGTGAAAGTAACGGGTTGAATCTTCGCTAGGAAGTAATAAAATAATTAAGTGCAGTACCGTTTATACTGCATGATTGTAATGTTACAATTAAGTACAGTAATAAGTATATGTTTGTCGTTTTTCAGAACCTTATAACTCTGGTTGTTCTTTTTATATAAGAGGTAAAAAATTCAAATAAATATTTTCGTTGAATCAAATACATGCCATATTTCGGATAATTTTGTTGGTACGAACACAAGAGAAAATTGGTTTTTGTTACCCGCTCAAGCGTTAAAAAGTTTACAACAAATTGAAATTTTGTTTAAATCGAAGTGAGCAAGGAGACGATGAATAGAAAAAGGGTAAAAAATAATATAAACATACCTTGGGAACTTGAATTGTCCATCTTCTGAACCTTCTTCTCCAAACGATGAGAGTTCTCTTCCATTCACGTCAAATACTTGGATTCTATGGTTGTTCGAATCAGAGACCAGAACGCGATTGGTACTAGATACTGCTATGTAATGAGGGTGTTCCAATTGCCCAAGCTTAGATCCGAAGCTGCCAAATTTACCCACAAAGGTGCCGTCAGATTGGAATACCTAAAATAAATATACGTGATTAAATTATTTTAATAATATTTACGTTCTCTCCCCGTGATTTACCTCACTTAACCTAACCTAACCTAACCTTATTTCAACATACTCTTTTCTGCTCAATTTTTAAACAATTTTCAGTGGTGGAACTAAACACTCTGCTTGTTCTTCTAACCATAATATGGAAACTAAGATAATTCTCCACAAGATAATTTCCTTCAAGTAGGTATCAAATCTAGAACCGTCGGAAAGAGCTATGAGCAATCAAAAATGACTTACTCATCAAATTATAATAGAATGTTTAATTATAAATAAATTTTTAAAATGTTTTTTTTAAAGATAAACAGATATGTAGCAAATGTCCAGTCACTTACGAATATTATTTACAATAAACGTAATAACGATGCCATAAAACGGTAACCTCGTAAATGTCAATGGAAAATAATTATATATTTCTCGGTGTAAGAGATAATATGACTAACATAATTTTATTTTATTCTTGTTCTATAAGCTTGTTACGCTTCGTCTTATTAAAATGGCGAGAAAATTAAATAAATTATTTCTTCGAGAGGAAATCAACCCTAACACCTTGTGATTAACCTGTAAAGTCAAACCTGCTACTGTGCCATGACGGCTTATACAGCTGTTATTATCAAAAAAATCTATAGATAATCCTCTTTTACATTTATTCCATTACATCCACACTATATGTGCCAACTACACACGGCTTACAACGTATGTTTAAAATGTAACACAAGCCACATCCTGAATATTATCAATATCAATATGTTATCGTCGCATTGGCTTGTTACCAAATTTTATGTTCAATATCCCATAACCGCAAACCATAAAACTAATTACCATATAAATAATTTATCTTAACTTTTGATTTTTCATTGGCTTTTATGCATTTTTTCGGTCTATTATTTTTATTAAGAGAATCTAGTCAAGAGTCTCTGGTTACTATAATGTGTCTGAATTTATGAGATGTTAAATGACGTAACTGAACGCCGCGCTTTGTGCGCATCTTATCACTTCTTACTTATTTCTAATCATCGACGTGACATAACCATATATTTGAAAAATATCTGACCACATTTAAAGAATATTTTTAGCTTGTTATATAAGCACACGTTTAGATGATGAGACAAGTTAATTGGAGAGAAGAATAAAAAAAGGACTACTTTTTAAATATATTAAGTAAATAGATCTGATAAAATTATTTATATACTATAATATATATCTATTAAATTGATATAATACACTGTTCTATAAAGAACCCAATTACCTGTACTCTATGGTTCTCCTTGTCACAGACATATATAAATCCGAGGGCATCAGTTGTAATACCCCATGGGTAGTTGAATTTGCCATCTCCCGTACCTTGACTGCCGAAAGATCTTAAGAAACGACCAGCTGGGTCGAATACCTGAAACAATAACGACTTTTTAGTAGAGGTAAGTTTTTTTAGTATAACTTTTTAACGTTTTTTTTATCGAACATTGAAGAAAGGGTAGAGTGGGGATAAACGTGATATACTGAAGTATTCCAAGATTTGTAGTCGTTTCAATTTAAACCAGAGCTCCCTTGAAATATATTTATTTAAGAAATATTAACTTACTACAATTATGAAGTAATTAATAGAATTTTCAGTGAGCTTTACTTTTCTGTATGTATTTTTATAATTGCTATTGTATATTTTTTTATGCATTTATTCCAAATTATTTTATTTTATTTAAGCGAAATCGGTATATACGATTTAATATTACTTTATTTGTATATTTTTTTTTTTTTTAGCTTCACGCTTTATCCCGCACAAGGCAGGGTAGGCAGAGGGAACTGCAGGGACCGTGAGAACCTAGTGTTAAGACACTCCGTTGTTCAGTCCCTGCTTTCTCCGTCCCCGCTTTTCATCGTTTTCGAGGCATTGCGTGTTGAGTGGCGGAATTCAACGCCGCGCTTTGCCTAGTTTACCAGAGCGAAGAAAATGGAAATAGAAAAATCCATCTTCTCCGACTGGGGATCGAAACCAGTAACCGTCGCGTTACAGGCAGACGGTCCTCTAGATCCTTGTATATAGCCTACTATATAATAATTATTATTTAAGCTATTTCTAAACAAGAAAGGAAAATATATTTATAAATATTTGAACTAACTAGAATTGGAAACAGTATCTAATGTATAGTATCGAATAACGCTCTATTTTCAAAGAAATTTTTGTTTGCTATAAATTTTAATTTATATTTATATATAAATGAATATTTATTTATAAGGCTATATTTTGTATTTAATAATAAAGGTAGTGAAAAGGGTTGCGCTTATGAGCTTTTGATCTAGACATTACCTTTTACAAGCACTTAGCTTTATAATGAGAAGATTATTAATACTCGATACAACGTAATTAATGTCGAGAATAAATTCATTAGTAAACGAAAACAAAGCTAAGGGCTTAAAACTTTCCACTAAACATTTTAACTATAATTTTCTTATTTTTTACATTGAAATAGACAAAATTATAATTTTAATATCTTGTCAATTTATTTTAGATTATTTTATTTCTATTTTCTTCGCTCTGGCAACTTGGGAACTACGTTTGGTTCCGCCACATAACACGCCTCAAAAACCGGAAAGTGGGGAACAGAGTGTCTTAACACTAGGTTACCACGGTTGCTACGTTTCTCTTTGCTTATCGTGCTACGAGCGAGATAAAACTAAATAAATTAATAAAAACAAAACTGCCTACAAGCGCGATTGCCATGGGTTCGATTCTCAATACAAATAACATTGAAATATTTAGTTAATTAATTTAAAAAAAGATATAAACAAAAACGTATTGCAGCGAATAAAAGAAATTACGTCCCTAGTTTCCTACTATGACGCCTTTTGTCAGATGTATAAAAGAATTCACTGTTTTTGAGCGTTCAGTACAAATTGGCGTATCGCAAAGACAATATTGTTTTGTTACTATCGACACTGGCTGTAGAATACAAATGATAGATTATTACGTTATGCTGTTATTGTATTACTTATTTTTATTTTTATATCTTAATGGCCTTGTTTTTTACCTTTTATACTTAGTAAAGAAAATAATATTTACTTAATTCAGTTTCATTTTGCCTCACGCATAAGACAGAGAGAACAGTGTCTAAACACTCTGTCATTCGATTTTTAAATCGAGCCATATGTTTTATTAAGAAAGTAAACATCTTCAAATGTATTTTAAATAAAATAGATGTGGTAAAATATCACTCCCTAATTAATACAGAAGCTAAATATCGAATTTCATGATCAAATTCTCTTTGTATTCGGTTAATTAATTGACATTCTTGATTGATAACGACTGTTTACATGTAATCCTACTAACGAGACGCACTAACGAACACACCGTAGTGTCTTATTATATTTATAAAGAATTTTAGAATTTTATTTTTCTTAACTTATCTATGTATAGTTTGTTAAATGAAAAGCGAAACAGCTTTGTCACAAGAGTAAATCTGTTGTTGAGACAGTTCTAAGGCATCCAGATTCCCAGGGGAGAGATGGGATATAGATGGCTATATTCGAAGAAGGCTTAAAGCAGTTACTTCAGATGGTTATGAACCCAGAATTATCGCGGTTATAATCAAACTCTTTTGTACTTCACAATAAGGGCTACGGTTAAATAAAAAAATATTTGGAATTGTATAAAAAATTAATAGAATATATATTTAAATATTTTAGATCCCCAAAGTGGTCTATATCGACCCCTAGGGGTCTATGACAGCTTGCAAGGGGTCTACGTCAGCGAAAAAAAATTTGAGGGTTCAAGAAATGAAAATGGTTGTCTACGATAGTGAACCTCAGTACATACACTGATAGTATCGTTTTACTTACATCATACTATCTTATAGTATCAAAACATATTCATTATTTATTTTTTTTTTATATTAAAGGTGGCAAACGAGCTGACAGATCACCTGATGGTAAGTGAATACTGCCGCCCATGGACATTTGCAACACCAGAGGAGCTACAAAATGCGTTGCCGGCCTTTTAGATGGGAATACGCTCTTTTCTTGAAGGTCTGCAGGTCGTATCTGTCCGGAAATACCGAATGCGGCAACTTATTCCACAATTTTGTGGTGCGGGGCAGAAAATTTCTGTTAAAACGTACAGTAGTACTCTGCCAACTGTCAAGGTGGTGGTAGAGTTGTCGCATAGATCGATGACGGAAAGAGGCGGCAGGGATCAGCCCGAACAGTTCTTCAGAGCACTCCCCATGATATATGCGGTAGAGAATGCATATATACATCTCTACGCAGTGCCAAAGAGTCGAGCCGGTCAGAAATCTTTTCGCAATCGACAATTCGAGTCGCTCTCCTTTGAATGCGGTCTAAAGGGAGAAGCTGGTACTGGGGAGCCCCTGCCCAAAGATGTGAACAGTATTCCATGTGAGGCCGAACCTGAGCTTTATAAAGCTGCAGGCGGTGAGCCGGCGTGAAATACTGTTTCGATCTATTGAGCACACCGAGCTTCTTCGAGGCTAATTTAGCCTTACCCTCCAGATGACCACGAAACGCGGTGAACGCGCAAACTTGTGTCTTCTTGGGGTTAAATTGGATAAGGTTTAGTTTACCCCAGTCTGATATTTTCCGAAACGAAATTTCAATTTCAGACACAAGTTTGGTTCGGCTTTCAATGACATTTTCTCGAGAAATGTTGGCGCGGCCGGTGTATAAAGCATCGTCCCCGCTTTTCATCGTTTTCGAGGCATTGCGTGTTGAGTGGCGGAATTCAACGCCGCGCTTTGCCTAGTTTACCAGAGCGAAGAAAATGGAAATAGAAAAATCCATCTTCTCCGACTGGGGATCGAAACCAGTAACCGTCGCGTTACAGGCAGACGGTCCTCTAGATCCTTGTATATAGCCTACTATATAATAATTATTATTTAAGCTATTTCTAAACAAGAAAGGAAAATATATTTATAAATATTTGAACTAACTAGAATTGGAAACAGTATCTAATGTATAGTATCGAATAACGCTCTATTTTCAAAGAAATTTTTGTTTGCTATAAATTTTAATTTATATTTATATATAAATGAATATTTATTTATAAGGCTATATTTTGTATTTAATAATAAAGGTAGTGAAAAGGGTTGCGCTTATGAGCTTTCGATCTAGACATTACCTTTTACAAGCACTTAGCTTTATGAGAAGATTACTAATACTCGATACAACGTAATTAATGTCGAGAATAAATTCATTAGTAAACGAAAACAAAGCTAAGGGCTTAAAATTTTCCACTAAACATTTTAACTATAATTTTCTTATTTTTTACATCGAAATAGACAAAATTATAATTTTAATATCTTGTCAATTTATTTTAGATTATTTTGTTTCTATTTTCTTCGCTCTGGGAACTTGGCAAGTACGTTTAGTTCCGCCGCATAACACGCAATATCCCAAAAACCGGAAAGCGGGGAACAGAGTGTCTTAACACTAGGTTACCACGGTTGCTACGTTTCTCTCTGCTTATCGTGCTACGAGCGAGATAAAGCTAAATAAATTAATAAAAACAAAACTGCCTACAAGCGCGATTGCCGTGGGTTCGATTCTCAATACAAATAACATTGAAATATTTAGTTAATTAATTTAAAAAAAGATATAAGCAAAAACGTGTTGCAGCGAATAAAAGAAATTACTTCCCTAGTTTCCTACTATGACGCCTTTTGTCAAATGTATAAAAGTAAATTCAGTACAAATTGGCGTATCGCAAAGACAATATTGTTTTGTTACTATCGACACTCGCTGTAGAATATAAATGATAGATTATTACGTTATGCTGTTATTGTATTACTTATTTTTATTTTATATCTTAATGGCCTTGTTTTTTACCTTTTATACTTAGTAAAGAAAATAATATTTACTTAATTCAGTTTCATTTTGCCTCACGCATAAGACAGAGAGAACAGTGTCTAAACACTCTGTCATTCGATTTTTAAATCGAGCCATATGTTTTATTAAGAAAGTAAACATCTTCAAATGTATTTTAAATAAAATAGATGTGATAAAATATCACTCCCTAATTAATACAGAAGCTAAATATCGAATTTCATGATCACATTCTCTTTGTATTCGGTTAATTAATTGACATTCTTGATTGATAACGACTGTTTACATGTAATCCTACTAACGAGACGCACTAACGAATACACCGTAGTGTCTTACTATATTTATAAAGAATTTTAGAATTTTATTTTTCTTAACTTATCTATGCATAGTTTGTTAAATGAAAAGCGAAACAGCTTTGTCACAAGAGTAAATCTGTTGCTGAGACAGTTCTGAGGCATCCAGATTCCCAGGGGAGAGATGGGATATAGATGGCTATATTCGACGAAGGCTTAAAGCGGTTATTTCAGATGGTTATGAACCCAGGATTATCGCGGTTATAATCATACTCTTTTGTACCTCACAATAAGGGCTACGGGTAAATCAAAAAATATTTGGAATTAATAGAATATATATTTAAATATTTTAGATCAGTGATTCCCAAAGTGGTCTATATCGACCCCTAGGGGTCTATGACAACTTGCAAGGGGTCTACGTCAGCGAAAAAAAATTTGAGGGTCCAAGAAATGAAAATGGTTGTCTACGATAGTGAACCTCAGTACATACACTGATAGTATCGTTTTACTTACATCATACTATCTTATAGTATCAAAACATATTCATTATTTATAAAAGTACCTATAAAGTAAAAATTTATTATATATATTTATAAAATTGTGTAAGTTGTAGGATGTTGGTATTCGCTTTGTAGGTCGCAATTCATATTTTTACTTTAAGTTTTAAACAATAAACTTAAATATAGTTAGAAATTTACAATAAATCAATATCACGTAACCCCCTCCTTACATACCCAACACAGAAAAGCATAGCAAGTTGTTTACGACACAAGAAAGTTTGAGGAACTCTATTTTAGTGCATAATTAAATCTTTCTTTATAATTGTAAAATAATAAAAAAATGTACACTATTGCAGATCCTAAAAAACCCCGCAACAGTTAAACATACAGATAGTAATAAAAAAGATATTGTTTTAATAGCATTGCGTTGTTGTTTCTATCGCACATGATCAGAAACGTATAAAAAGAAATGTAACTAAGGACGTATTTATACGTATTTTTATGATTTTTAAAGTGTTAATCCACACTGAGGATAGAAAAAATACTTAAAGAAAACATATAAAAATTTGAACGCAGCAGGACTCGAACCCGCGCCCTCCTGCGAACCCTGCACGGTTCGCAGGATTTCGCGGGTTCGAGTCCCGCTGCGTTCAAATTTTTATATGTTTTCTTTAAGTATTTTTAAGGAAAACGTACTCTAAATTTCTTCGAGTACAAAAAAGAAATTAATAGTCTACAATCAAAGCTACGAACTAGAAGTAGTATTTCCATATAATAATAAATTAATACTTTATTATTATATAATGCGAAACAATAACCATTAATTGCACAATACGCATCGTTTATGAATAAATTGAATGAATTTAGAATTGAAAGGCCATTCAATTTGATAGTTAACACAATTTTATTTATTTAAGCGATATGTTGATTAGTTTTTATTATAAGTAATTAATAGATTTCTAGGTTCAAATCGAAGCAATAACTTAAGGAATTTTTATTATAGGGATTATGGTTCGAGATAATTCTGCTTAAGATAAAGTGAAGATGTCACGTTGATATTAGTACCCAATCTCTGGGATAAAAATAATTCTTAGTTGACGCCAATAAAAGAATAAACGTTTTGCTTTGCTTTAGCTTCATTTAATAAGCCACGTAATTTAGGTTCTACAATAAGAAAGGAAGAGTTCTAAGGAGAGAATCTACAGTAAGAAATTTAGTTAGCACTATTTAGTTACTACTAATAAAAGATCATCTTATAATCTAGCAGTTTCTTTTAATTTAAGCACTAAGCGCTAAACGTTGTAATAAGTGTACAAGAATTTCGACGTAGCTTAATGAGAACATATGGATTAGAGGTCAGAGCGTTTGGACCGCATCCAAGAGACACAAATTGAAATACAGCATCCTAGTGCGAAATAATCATAAAAACAATTTAACTATAGGTACTCTGTTATTTTAAGATCGATCTTGCTACTTCGTTACGAATAAATCGATGTACAAAAATCTTATCTCCGGTATTATTTGTTGTTATCTATCAAGAAGGTCACACATTTTCTATCGCAGAGCAATATAATATACTATGTAATAATTCAAACTACGACTACCTGAACCGTTCGGGCGTGAAGCGTCAAGCGACGGCTCCAATATGGAATGCGATTATGCTTCGAATGCTTCAACATAATTTTATCCTTTTAATGGACTTTTATAAATAAATCTATCAAAAAACAGTATTATTATTCGATATTAGTATTTTTACAACCGTACTAACAACAATATTTAACAAAAATACTAATTTTTTATCATCTATCCATTGTTTTCAAAAAAGACCAACTTACATCCACAATGCTATTACGTTATGACCACTCAAGTTGCGGCACTGCCTTTTAAAAATTTCTTATAATAAGCGATTTTAAGCATTGTTGTAGTAATAAGTTAATGTATTAGTCTTTGGAATATGGGTGTATTATTTCAAAAATGATGAGTTTAGAGTTCAGTGTGATTTGTGACGTTCATGTGATAGTTACAAACGTTTACAAGCTCATAGAAGATAGCTTCGTTGTGATGTTATCAAAACGAAGTCAACGTTTAACTGTACCTCAAATTACCGCTACTTTAAATTAAACCAGAGAAAAGTCAGTTTCAATAACAATTGCAAAAAGACGTTTGCTATCTGTTGATCTAAGAGGATGTGTAGCAGCGAGAAAACCCAGATTGACTAGTGTTCATAAAAAAAAAAGACTGGAGTGGGCTAAAACACATAAAAACTGGACAGCAGAAGACTGGAAAAAATTCTTTTGGATAGATGAGTCCAAATTTCAAATTTTTGGATCTAATAGACGAATTTTTGTACGCCGATCAAAAGAGGAGCGGGCTTTAGAAATTTGTACTGTGCAGACTGTTAAGGCGGTGGTAGTGTGATGGTTTGAGGATGCTTTTGCAATAATAAGCCCGGCCATCTGATCAAAATCACCGAGAAACTGAATAAAGAAGGCTATCTGAAAATACTTGAAGAAAATGCCATTCTCTGTGGAATTAATGTGATCGGTCGTAGTTTTGTTTTTCAATAAGATAATGAACCACAGCATTCATCGAAATTGTGCAAGGGGTTTTTAGAGCTTTTTGCTCTCGGTGTGAAACAGTTTTACAAATTATGAAGTGGCCCTCACAATCGCCAGATTTGTCTCCGATTGAATTAGTATGGGATGAACTTGATAGAAAAGTGAAGAAGCGGTGTACATCGAGCTCAGCACAGTTGTGGGATTATTTACAGAGCGAATGGAAGTCACTGGACTCCGAATACTTTAATAAATTAGTCAAAAGAGTGAGTAAAATTTGTGAACAAGTAATAAAGAATAAGGGTGGCCATTTTGACGTTGCTAAAATTTAACGAGGAGTGTTAACTTTTGGTCTTAATTGTCTTAAATATATTTAACTATTCTATGGTTTGATTAAGATTTAAGTGTAATAAAGTACACTATACACATATTATAGTTGTTTCATATTATACCTATGCTATGAGCAGGATCAAGCGTGAAGCTAATTAAATTTAATTAAGTACTTTAAATATATGTACATATTCGTATCACAATCCGATGAACAAACGTTAATTAATATTTTTTTTAAAATTCTATTGCTTTTATCTATTGCGTGATTAATTAACGACTAGCTTAAACTATTTGTGAGGAAAAAGTGAAATTTACAACTTACATTCAAAACCACTGAGATGACAAGATACATCAAGACTTCATCGACACTTGGCTGAGGTCTTTATTATTCTTTAATAGTGTCACCGTAATTTAGAATTTTGTTTGCAAAGATATAATTAAGTGGTTGAATCTTTGTACAAGTACTTTGTTTTATAATTTTAAAACAATATGTAAAGACAATCATTTTAATTTAATAAAAATATATAAAAAATGGCTGAAAACACTATTATAATATGACTATCGCAAAATTATTAAATAATTTATTGCTACATTGTTTAAAAATGTAATCATCTATGTTGAATTTTATTTAGTTTTAATATATAAAATCATCACTGATAAAGACTTTTATTATATTAAACAGTTTTACTACCCTACCCTGGTTATACACTTATATCCGGTTTAAGGATAACATACTATACTATATGTGATAATATATTATATAATTATATGTATATTAATTAGTTATTATATATTTCTATAGAAATTATATTAAATATAAAACATTCAAATATGATTTTAAATTATGTTTTAACCTAATTTGGCTAACGGCGATATTGACAGTAGAAATTTGTTTATGATTTGTTCTGTACAAATAATACAATACAATAGAATTATGATTGTTATAAAATAATAACAAATATGTACAAACGTTATTTATTAGATAATAGATATATAGCTGTATTAGTAGAAATTATAACTTATAAGTTAGCAGTTAATTAATTATCGCGTTAGAATAAAAAATCTATTATTGTGTATTTTAGTTTTAAAAGGGATACTGTTGAATTTCTTGCCATAAAAAGTAACACATAATAATGACAATTTCATTTTTTTGTTTTTTAGCTTCACGCTTTCCGCATGGCAGGGTAGGCAGAGGGAAGTGCAAGGACCGTGAGAACCTAGTGTTAAGACACTCCGTTGCTTAGTCCCTGCTTTCTCCGTCCTCACTTTTCGCCTTTTTCAAGGCATTACGTGTTGAGTGGCAAAACTGAACGCCGCGCTTTGCCTAGTTGCCAGAGCGAAGAAAAATCTATCTTCCCTGACTGGGAATCGAACCCAGAAACCGTCACGTTACAGGCAGACGTTGCGCCTCTGCGGTACTTTATGGAAAAATAATAATAATAATTCAAATATTTTAAATAATAAAAAATAACTTTTTAAGATTTACTCCAATATTAGAATAAACTTTCGAAATTTCACTTATGATTTAAAGATCACATACGCTGGAAATATACTACTGTATTCTTGCAAATATCAAGTCAGCCACATGATAAATGTTCTCATATCGAATTCTTGCAAGTTCTAGTTAAAGTAACAAATGGTACGTGTTATTGGTCATCTTATACCAGAATAGCGAGTCAAAGGCTATTATATATTCGCATATAAACTTGTATACAAAATTTTAAATCTCAAAAGAAATTTTTAAGTTTTTAAAATAATAATTACTTATCATAGTATGGGATATAGTATTCTTTCTCAAATTTCCCTTATTTTTGGGCAAAGTAAAAAATACTTGTTACATTTTTTGGTTACGATTTTGACTAAAACAATCGTGGGTTCAATTCTTATATAGAAAATTGAAATAATTTTATTATTTTGGTTAGTTAGTAACGTGAAATTTAAATTAACCTCGTCTTAAGACATATATCCTCCAATTATTCTAAAGATATAGTGTAAAGACGCAATGGCAATCAGGGCTAATTTCACCGGCTACTGATAAAGTTTTTAAATAGTTAGCTAAAAGTTAGTGCTGTCGGTCAGATATTGGTACAGACAGGTCTTTATATAGGGGGAGTCCCCCGAGTACCGGACACTTAAAGATTTTTTTAAAAAAATAGGATAAAATAACCATTTTTTATTAAGTTGCTTCTTATTTAATATAACTTAGTCATGATAGGCATTAAACTAAATCAACATAAACGATTAATAATTACTAATTAAGCACTAAAAGAAACTATTAATTAAATATAATTTTTAGTATCTTTGAAATTTGGCACACAGTACCGGACAGGTTTAATTTCAAACCCCTATGATTGGACAACATTCAAAACTTAAACTTATAAATTCTTCTTATTACTAAATAATCAGTCATAAATACGTGAAACATTCTAAACTACTTATTCATCATAAACATTGAAATAAAACAGACAAATAAACATAAACATTGACAATCCAAGGATTTTAAGAGAAACTAAAATAATTTGCAATGATCACAAATATACGCATCTGAACATTCGAGGATATCAGCACAGGCCTCATGTACCCAACCCTGACATAAGCCGCATTGGATCCAGTCTTCATCATAGTCTTCACAACACACAATACAGGAATATTTCACTTGCTTATCTTCAATTGCTTGTTTAGCTTTTGTTTTCTTTATTTTAGTTCTGTCATTTGTCTTTTTTCCCTTCCTGCTGATTTCTTCTTTCTTTTATTTCCTTCTCTTGTAATTGTTGATTATACGGCGAATTGTGCTCTTATTGAGGCAGCATCTGGTGATGGTAAAATATTAAGAATGGTTTTCCTTACATTAGTGACGTCTCATAATGGAGAACTAGGCTTTTTATTAAAACTTTCCGCTAATAGACCTGATTTTCGGCTGGTAGAAGGTTGAGGTGATCTTGGAATGCTAATTTCCTCAGCTGAATCTTATGTATTTGACTGCAAAACAGGTGGTGATGTAATCTGTCGTTTACTGGAACATCTTCTGAGTGAACTTCTTGTGTGGTTTCCAGCTGTGGAACGGTGGTTGAAAGAGTATCAACAATGGTGGCTGCAACATTAGTGGTTTCTGCGTCATTTGCTGCTTCATAGTCAAGAGGAATATTAGTTATATCGCTTGGCATATAATCCAGGTCTGTAAATATGTTTTTGTCGAAAGGATGAATTCCTGTACATCTATGCTTCTGCTACAAGACCGGCAATGTCATACTCAGTTAATCTGGCGCAGCATTAGCTTGCATCCACATACCACAGCGCTCATTGTAAGCATTTTAAAAAAGTTTCATGAAAGAACGATCTAATGGCTGCAGCTTGTGTGTTGTGTGCGGTGGGGTGCTGAGCAAGATTATGTAATTGTCTCTGCAGAAGTTGATGACGTCTAAAGTCTTGTGGCTGCTATACCCGTCTAGCACTAGTAGAATAGGCGATTCTTTTGCCGGTCTAGTAAATTTCACAAAATGTGACAACCACTTTAAAAATATTTCGTTGTTCATCCATCCTTTAGGCTGAGCTACAGCGTCACTTTCCGGTGTCAAAATTAATTTGTCCGGTAGTAGGGGATCTTTAAATGTCCGAACTTAGGGGTTTAACCCCTAAGTACCATACCGTACCATAATAAAATTTCGATAATAATTAAATTTGCTATAATATCCAGTCCCAAAGTAATATTAATTTAAGTATACTCACCAATTAATAAATGGACGCTATTACACACAATATATTCGCACTAATAAGTGATTTACAACGTGAGAAATGTAAATAAATACGTGACATTGGCCATTACCGTAGAACAGAACAGAACAGAACAGAATTTTAACAAATATCGAAAAGAAAAACACAAATTACACGTATTATGACACGTACACAATAAATTTTAATACATTTTTAATGCTCTTAATTTAATTACCAAAGAGTTAAGAAGTACTGACACTGGGAATGACAGTTTGACAGCTAACTCAAGTTTCATACAAGGGTTTGTTCCGGCACGCCGAAGTATTAGGTGTTTACATTTCAACGCATATTAAAATCTCTGACGATGTTGTGTATTATTTTATGATATATATTTTTGCAAATATAACACATGATGTATAATATGATAAATAGTAAAGATACTTTTTATAGTTTCATGCTTTATCCTGCACTCAACTCAACGCCGCGCTTTGCCTGGTTGCCTGGTGCCTGGCCAGAGCGAACAAGATGGAAATAGAAAAATCCATCTTCTCCGAATGGGATACGAACCCAGAAACCGTCGCCTCTGCGCCACGACGGTCCTCAATATTGTAAATACTTTGTTTTAAAATAAAACTTATAATATTAAATTTCAAGCATTTGTGCTTGATTTATTATATCATAGGAAAAATAAACAATATAGCAGAGTATGACAATTTCTAGCATTTTTTCATCCATGAAAATCTACATAAAAGGCAATAAGCTTTTTAATTACTTTTTTTTTAGTTTTAAAATATTAATATGAAACCAATTTCATCTTATCTATATTCTTATTATCTTATTTATTTAAAAAGAAATTCAATTCCTGTGAATAAGCTCATTAGAAATTTATTAAAACTTTTTTTTCCCATAAAAAAGAACAAAAAAAAAATAAAAAAAAGAAACAGATAATTAAAAATCACTCACCTGTATACGATGGTTGTATCTATCAGCAATGATGTACTGTCCGATCCTATTGACAGCGACGCCGGCGAGGCAATCAAACTCGCCTTCCCCACTGCCATATTGACCGAATTCTTTGACGAATATGCCATTTGAATCGAATACCTAGAAAATGTTAAAAAATGGTTAATATTTTTCCAAAATCCAAGGTCAATTTTACATCTAAAAGAAATAAGGAAAAGTTATTAAGTGTTTTAGGTATTTATTATGCTAATTGTACTTTTACGTACGCTTAGAGAAGGGAAAAATTTAAACTTAATTCCAATATTCCATATATATTGGAAATAAGTTAGGCTAAACTTAAAAACAATATGTGATCATAATCATAAATTGCCCTCAGCATATAATACGTGTTATTAAGGTTTGATATCCTTAATAATATGTATTATTATTATTATTTTAGCATATTTCTAGAGCAAATATCAGATGAAACTACTACACTAAAACATTTAATATTAGACCACGTTCGAGGAATGTGTATACATAATTTACGATGTTACGCATTCCTGTATTTACCAAACATGTACCATCGTTGACTTCGAGTTGATGTGACTTCTACTTTACGACTAGTAAAGTATGTACAAACGTTCATTTACTCATTGTATGGAAATGTCAATGTCTCTATGACACAATTTTCATAAAATATTTTGATTTGTTTTACATATTATTCAAATTGAATTGAGAAAGCAGGGACTAAGCAACGGAGTGTCTTAACACTAGGTTCCCACGGTCCCTGCAGTTCCCTTTGCCTACCCTGCCATGTGCGGGATAAAGCGTGAAGCTAAAAAAAAAACTTGAAAATATGTAAATTCTCTTTATTTAATATAAGCTTTATTTATTTATACAGTTTCAATATTGAACAGTAGCTATTCAAAGAAGTTCGCTGATGTTTCGTTGGCAAATAAAGAGAATCAAGCTGCTGTTTATATTTAAATTTAAATTTTTAAACCAAAATAACTCTTTTATCTCCATTTTATTCATGGATCTTTTGCTATAAATTTAATAATACAATTTCTTCCAAATGATAAAATTTATAGCCCTTATAATATAAATAAGCATTTATACTGGAGTTATTAATTTAAACATAAATTAAATTGAAACTTTCGTAATATTTGAAATATTTAGATCGTTATATTTCGAGCAGGTTATAAATTTGATATATGAAGGTCTAGATACGATAAATTTAAACTGAATATTAAAGAATATTAGCGTTAGAGAAGTATTTAAGTTACTTTAGTATAATAGTTAATAATTCTTTTTTATTTTAAATATTTCTTACATATTTACAAGTTTACCTGTACACGATGATTAGATGAATCAGCCACGACCATAATATTGTCGGGACCTACAGCGATGCCACGAGGCCATGTAAAACAACCGGGTTCGCTCCCCCGACTCCCAACACTGAATTGTAAACGGCGTTTCTGCAGATATTGGCTCCTAGGGGAGGAACCTGCTGCTGCGAAACCTGTGGCAAAATTTCATATTAAGAAATATTTCAAAAAAGTTTGGACAACCCAAGTTTTAGAAGCATCAAACCTATGTACACGCCACTCTTATTCTAACCTGCTACCGCTGCTGTAGCCGCCGTAGGGGAGATGGGGGAGCCTGCCGCGTTTTTTGAATCATCATCAGAACTGGCAAGCTCGTTAGCCGAGCGCAAGGGCAACCCGAGAGACAAGCGACGGGATGTACTTGACGATGTACCGCCCGAATCACGATCTTTTCCTCGCGAGCCATACTTGCTCTTTAAGTACCTGGCCCAGGAACTCAAGGCCGCTCCATCTTTCTCGCCGGTAACTGGGCGTTCAGGGGAGCTTTCCCTCGATTTTAGCGCGTGGGAAGATCGGCTACGAGACAACTCTGAGCCTCCAGTGCCGGAGCCGTATCGAGCCGCAAGGTAAGCTGATGGTGACGCAGTAGTCGGCGATACAGGGTCATCCTGATCATCATCATCGCCACCACCAAAACCTGAGTGACTACTTTTACTCCTCGCAAGACGGTTTCGTCGCTCCTTGAGAGCAAGGTATCTGGACCGAGCGGTGGGATATTTAGTATCATCATCTAAGGAAGATGTCATTTCGTCATCTTTTGGTTTGCTGCCGTAACGACTATATGACGAACCACTGGCGCCATATCGAGGTGCTGGCTCCTCTTCAGTTTGTGAGGACTGTCGAGTTCGGTAACGAGATTGAGTGGGCGTTTCTTTATTTGATTTATTTTCGCTTGCATCACTCCTAGCATTACTACTTCTCGCTAGTAGCGGTCCAATATCACTACGTGCCATCGCCTGACTCTCGGGCTTCCTTTGTGTTGCAGGCTCCTCTTCGCTCTCCTCTGATGAGTCAGTTTCCTCTTCAGAGCTCGTGTCGGAGTCTTCATGGGCCGGCTCGGCGGGCGCTGGGGCTGGTGTAGGTCGCTGTGAACCAACAAAACGGCTTTGAACCCGTTGTGCGCCGCCAGTTGTGCCATTTGTAGTTGCTGGTGCTGATCTTTCATTGCCTGCGGAAAGAAAATGAGTGATCGATTTTGGTTTCGGAGGCCCATCACTGCTATATTTTGCTTTCAATTCTGCGATGGTTAAAATCGCACCTGTATGTTTTACCGCCGAGCCGGAACTTTCTGTGGAAGCACTTGATTCGGTGCTTGCTGCACGGGCTGCGGGACGATGTGCAGCAGCTGTATCAGAGGCTGAAGGCCTTCTTGGAGCAGTTGCTTTAGGTGCTGCAGCTGTATTCTTGCGTTGAGTTCGTTGGAGAGATCCAACAGATTCATCAGATTCACCGTCACTGGAAGCCTGAGAAATATACTGAAATTCGGTATTGACACCAAAAACGCAGTACTGCAATATTTGTTGTTGTGTTGTGTATATGTGTGATTATCATGGAGTGTATATTAGTGGAATGCCCTAGTTAGTTGTTGCGTTTGTCCATGTTAGTATCGATGATTGAATATCTATTTTATTTTTCTTTTCATATTTTAATTTACTCTCTTTCATCTTCCCAACTCACCTCGCGAGCTGGTGTTGGAGGTTTACGATTAATTGAACTTCGTTCTTCTTCTGCGGGTCGCTGCACTGGTCGATCGGGTTCCTGTGATGTAGCTGCACCCTTATTTTGTCTTTTAAGACGAGTTATTTCGTCATCTTCACTCTGTTGTCTTGCTGGTGGAGGTGGACGACGCTGCGGTTGTGGTACTGGTTGAACTGGTTTCGGTGGCGGAGGAGGTTCTTTCTTTTCTTTTTTTTTCCCACTGTCTGCATCTAATATACGTTGCATTACACGAGGACAGTCACTTAATCTAAATATTCCGCTAAGAGGACCACGTGTAGCATCTTCTGTATCAGCTACTTTTTCTTTCTCTTTTTCTTTGTGCTCACTTTTTGTTGATCGTGTTGTCGTTTCAGTATCAGAATCATTATCTGCTTGATGACTTCTTACGAAGCGAGAGCGAAATCTTCGAGAAGGCCTATGCTCTGACTCGTAACCACTATAGTCATCAGTGGCACCGTAGTCCCTTGTGTGCTTTTCTGGTGGAGGCGGTCGGCGCTCGCCGAACTTACGACCTCCTAAAATTGGTTCATCATTTTCTGTATATCCTTTAGCTTCTTCCTGCTGACGGAATTGTGTTGCTAATCGATGGTCACTCTTCGATCTAGTTAAGCCTTGCGCTTGCTGAAGCCCAACTGAGTATGCATTTGGTTGAGTGATATTCAGTTCTCCATAACTAGCAACGTGCATTACTAACTGATTTGGATCATGTGTCATTACAAACCGTATCCTTCGATTATAATCACCAGCTTCATAATCAAAGTTACGTAAAAATTCCACAGTTTTTAAGAAAATTTCTTTAGTATCAACAAGTTCTGTATCCTCCCACTCAACATCATCGTTCATATATTTATCAGCGAGATCACAATTGCTTTGTATATTACTTAACTCTAATTCTAAATTATCTTTAAGATGAGTTAAGTTTCTAAGTTCAGTAGCTAAATAACGATCAACTTCATTTCTTAAGAAATCTGTTCGATCTTTTAAGGCTTTAGCAAGCCTTTTATGAATTTCATCCACTTCTCCAGCAACTGCACCACAATTTGTTTGTAGATTAGCAGTATTTCGCTCTACAACAGCTAAAATATCTTGCAATCTATTAACACCTCGTCGTATTTGATTATTAATTCTTGCTATTTCTCTGCGAAGTACTTCCATGTGGGCAGATTTACAATCTTCGCAAACTTTCTTTTCGCAATGGGCACAGGGAGCACAATATGCCTTTTCTGAGCAAACGTTGCATCTTTCCATGACTTGTCCGGCAGTAGGGTCCGGTAATTCCCCAGCGATTTGAGCGTGAAGCTCTAAAAACCTTTGCAAAGTGACATTTGTTGGAAACCCTTGTAACACCCTGATAAGGAATACGATGCTCCGCTCGACATTCTGGACATTTGACCTGTAAGAAATATTTTTGTTTATATTTACCATTTTTTAAGATTTATTGTTTTGAAGATACACAGTTTTAACTTTTAATTGTACCTGTCGCCGGACATAGTCGACCAGGCCGTCCATACATGGTTCCATACAGAAACTGTGCTGACATGGTAGCAGCTTTGGGTTTCTGTACCGGTCCAAGCAGACGCAGCACGTCAGCAGTGATTCAAACTGCTCCATTTTGATTTACCCTTTCACTATGTATCTGCAATAGAAATACAAACTGTTATATTTCATGGCGTAAGTTTAAAATTATATACTAAAATGTTTTTAATAAGACTGTATTTAAATATGTAATACTCTTCAGGGCACACAAAAACTAATAATAAATAATCATGAAAATTTACTACGTTGGTATTTCTAAAAGAAATCTCTTCCAGCGAACCAATGGTAGTGAATGAATTAAGTGTAGCAGAAATATTCAGTATAAATATGAGAGAAAAAGAAAACGCATTATATAAAGAGATAATAATTTTATATTATATTAAAGAAAATATTAATATTGTTGTTCTCAGATGTTTATTATAATAATTTCAGAATTTTCTTACTTATATAGCCTTTTTGCTGTAATGTACATTTTCGCTATAATATACGTATTAATTTTTTTTCATATAAATAATAAATATAAAAGAATTTTATAACCATAAAAATATATCCTCAAAGCGGCTTATAAGATATCAATTTTCTTGGCACTTTATCTAAAGTACTCTACATAAGTATTAGTTCATTAGGCTTCTGTTATATAAGCTTTCTATTTAAATTGTCCCACTATACCAATAATATGGTCACTGGGATTTCAGTCAGGTTTAATTTTAGCGTTTGCGCGATATGTAGAGGATCCGGCTCCATTTAAAAATAGCAAACGTCTGGCATTTCACACGGCTTTCATTTACATTTTAACAGCAGTGGGCTTGAATGCTACGTGGGTTGTATTTTTGAAAACATAACGTGTAATAACGCCATTTTTAACTGATGATGAATCAAGAGAGATTTTCTTATAAAATATTGTTATGCCAATACTTGAATGTAATAACGAAATAAGTAACGTATGTTTGCGTATTACCAGAATTCACGTAATCTCTTCACGTAGTTTAAGTACAGTAACAAGTTAAATGTTTAACTTTTTAGCTTTTAATTATCATTTATTAACTTACTTGTATGAACACAATGTGTATTCAATGTGTAAATATTTCGTATAGGAAGGTATAAGGAGAATTATAATTCAAACTACTAAATGTTTAGTACAAAATATAATAGGTACTTAATTTAGGAACACATTGTTAATACATTCTGCGTTAACCAAAAAACTCATATGTTTTAAGCTTGACATGTTATCTCGCTTATAGTACGCTAGGCAGTGGAGACGTAATGTTTACGCATTACGCACGCCACTATAATTTTTTGATAGTGCGTTTAAAAAAAGCGTTATTCAAAACCGCGCTATGTCTTATTGCCAAGGCGAGGACATGGCGATGAGGTAATCTACGTGTGAACCTACAATTATTAGGTCTTTTTGTGAGTTCACGCTTTAATTCCACATATAGCAGGGTAGGAAGAAGGAACCGTGGAAACCTAGTGATAAGACACTCTGTTAGCCACGTTCCACCTCTTTGGAGGCATAGGGTGTTGAGAAGATAACATTCTAGCATTGGAGGTGAAGGGGAGTTTGTAGAATATTTTCGCTTAGGTCAGAATCGTGCTTCCAATCATAATGTCCTGTTAAGAATATCCAAGGTAAATATCTGCAAGTAGATCAAAAAAAAAGAATCAATTTGTTTTCTTTACTTTACAAAACGCAGGAAACGCGTAAAAATACAAAAAAAAAAAACAGTATCATTAATATACACCGTTATTGTTTTTGACGTAATCCTTATATTTAGAAATATCGTCAATGATTTTTGATGTAAGGAAACCCAAAGTAGATAAGATTTATATATTTCATAAGACGTCATTTGCTGAAAAAAGCTTCATTCATCCTCTATTAATATTTTATTTTGATATCAAATAAAATCTGTTCATCCGCTTGAGAGCTACGATGCCACAGATATACATATATGTATATATATATATATATATATATATATATATATATATATATATATATATATATATATATATATATATATATATATATATATATATATATATATATATATATATATATATATATATATATATATATATATATATATATATATATATATATATATATATACATATAATCAATGAAAATAACAGAACTACCTATACTAAGTCCTACGTAAGAGGATGGGCTGATAAGATATAATCTCATATTCCACTTTTCCTGTAAATTCGATCCATTGCCAAATTCCTAGCTACAATATTCTTTTCATTGACAATTGTTTTAAATGTATTTTCGCCGTAGTATTAGTCATTGGGGTAAAATGTTCATGATTCATTACTGACAAAAGAAAATTATTGAATAGCTATATATATATTTTCAACTATAAGCTTACGTGATTTTGATGTGGAGCTTTAAAGCGGTATTATATTGTTTTTAAACAAGTATATAAATATGCTAATTCAAGGCTTTCGTGGGACATGAAAACAAAATGTCCTTACTTGTTGGAAGAATTATGTTTTAATTTTATAAATTACGCAATTCAGTTAAATTACGCGAGTTTACCTACAATGTCTTACTCTGGTAAAAGGTATAGCAGAAAAGCTCTCAAAAACTTATCGTGGACGAGGTCTTAATGAATTACTTGCAGCAATTGAATAGCTGCCATACTATCAATGGTCAACAAATTTACTTTATCATCACCCAATTGCCCTTCACCGACGGATGAAACATATTCAGATTGCAATATATTGATCTACAGCTTGTGTTAAGTATAACTCAAGAGCTAACAAAATCCTATAGAGAGATTTTTGACGGAATTTATTCAGTCCTTGAAAAGTTCAAGTTACACAGGTGTTTCCATCCCAACGGGATTATCCAACATTATATATTTGGTCCACACTCAAACGGAGAAAGTGGACTTTGTCAAGTAAGAATATGGAAAAAGGGAAAATTTACACACTCTAACATTTGACAATCTTAGATATTAACATATGTGTAGGTAGTGATCATCCAGACAGCGAAAACTGAACAATAAGCAAAATCACGTATAATCAACATCTGTAAATATAGTAAAAAATATAGAAAAAACTGCAATTTCTCATAATTGGATAGAAATTGAGACTAAAATGTCTTTTAGCCTATCCTATCCCGTATGATACAACCGTTTAATTTGATTAGTATATTTTCATTACACAAAATAAAAACTAGATGCAAAAAATTATCAATCAAATTACTTACTTTATTTACTTTATATTTACAAGTAAGTAAGTACTTTAACATTTGTTTACGTTTTTTTCGTTCTCACACCAAGAAGCAGTGTCTCAATATAAAGTGAAAACTAAAATCGTAACAGCAGGGACTAATTAAAAATATATAAATTTATATAAATAACTATAAAATAACCAAAAACTTAAAATGAAAATATTGTCGAAAAGTCTAGAAATCGCCTTACATATGTATGTATGTATACATAAGGATTAATTTTATTACATATCGACTACGTATCTCCTGTTTATTATACAAAATCACGTCAGATCTATTTTAAACGTGGTTGGCAGAATTTTTAATGGTCGTTCGTATTTGGCTGAGAGAAACGTAACACGATTTTTTTTAAATTACGCATTTTAGTTGCCGTTGGAGTTTTCCATCAAAGTCATGGTCGCTTTAAGGCTTAGTACCAAATTCTAATTCTTCTCTTCATGATATTATAAAGACGAGTTATCAGGCGACGGAGTGTCTTAATACTAGGCCCCTCTGTCTACACCATTATGTACCTTACTGTAGACGGTATATTTCCTCTAAAGATTTTTTGTTTCTATGAACGCGCTAATCTCAGGAACTACACACACTACAGGGTTTATGGAAAAACTTCTCTCTGTATTGTAAAGGTATTGTTTTTACAGTCATTATAACCGTTATATTTGTTATAATAAGGTAGTAAAATATACATCGACTAAATATATACTCGACTGAATTTTCTAGATACGACAATATTTTCTAAAATAAACATTTAGTAGCCAACAAATAAACTTATAACATACTCATTATTAAAATATTAATGTATGAAAAGATATATTGATATTAGTATAATAAATAATTTCGTCGAATTTATTTATTTGTATATATATTTACTTAATCATAGCATTAAGCAAATATGCAAGGAAAATTTTTATACCATAGTCAGCGGTATTAACATAAAACTGTTGCTTTTTTCTTTCAGTAGCACAGTACTAATTGTTGTAAACATTTAATCAAAAAAATATTTACAGCGAAACGTAAGAGAGTATATCATCTTCATAATAATTATATATAAGAACTGTCGTGGTGCAGAGGCGTAGTCCTGTATGCGCGACAGTTTATGTGTTCGATGCCTACTAGGGAAGGATGGATTTTTCATTTAAATTTTTTTCGCTCTGACAAATAAGCAAAGCGCAGTGTTGAGTTCTGCCAACAATGCCTCGAAGAAAGGCGGAAAGCGTTGAACGGAATATCTTAACACTAGGCACAAATGGAATATCTTACGACGGATCTCTCCGCCTACCCCGCTTTGTGCGAGATAAAGCGTGAAACTATTAAAAAAATATATTTTCTTAAATATTTTAAACATTCAACTTAAATAAAATTATAATCTATGATCTTCTATTATACAATATATAGTGACATTACAATATATCATGAAATTGTATAGAAACGTTCTACTATCGATAACTGCGAAGATAGCACGTTTCATAAATTGTAGACAATTTATGTTAAGGTATATTCAGAAATGTCACTGAATAATAAATATAATATACGATGACACCGAGGTAGCGTCGAAACAAATTAAGGTTAGAAAATGTTTTGTTACATAATTTAACACCTAACATAATATATGTTCGGTGATTTGTTTTCATAATTATGTTTTTTTTACTGATTTTTTTTCACAGGATTAATTAAGCCCTTACTTGGTCGTCATTCCACCTGTCGCATGTAGTCACTCAAACATTTAATGTAAGGCTTAAATTTTTTGTCTTAAAAATATAAAATCATCTTTAAAATCTACTTCTCTTAAAAATGTAGTATAAGGTTGCAATATTAATCTAGTAGTACTAAAACTCCAAAAAATAATTTGTTTAAAACATCTATGACACTAACTACTAAATGAAACGAAAAATACTTGTACTTGCTTTATATACAACGATTGTGATATTTAAAAGTGTTGAAATAAAATTCTTTACTAAGACCACACTATCTAAAATTAAAATTTAAATCTAAATTGTCTTTTTAATTTGGTTGCTATTTTCATTTAAATATCTATGTTAGGCAGAGACAGAAGATAAGTATAATGTAGAGAAGAGTGTTAAAACACTCCCTTGACAATTTTTCGGCTGAATATGTTATGAACCATCGTCAAAGGGGTCGTTAAAATAATAAGAAATCACTATCCCGAGTCTACTATACAGTTGTTATCAGCTGATATTAATTTCTAGCAACTCACGCGCGATTCCGCTAGTTTATATATATATATATATATATATATATATATATATATATATATATATATATATATATATATATATATATATATATATATATATATATATATATATATATATATATATATATATATATATATATATATATATATATATATATATATATATATATATATATATATATATATAAATTATTGCAAAGTGAACTTCCCTTATATATAGCAAATTGTAACCCAAATTACGTTCTCATATATGATCTTTAACACTTAAAAATTTGTATAACCTCAGGAACTCACAAACTTTAATATTAATAATATCAGTGTAATGTTTTATTAATAATGTTTATATATTTTCTATGTTAAAAAAAATTCAATTAATTTACCAAGTATTTAAATTCTAATCTAATTTTTTGAGCACAGTATCTCATTGTTAATTTCGGACCGCATCGTGTCGTGTGGTAATCAGAGCGTGTAAGACGAAAGAATGTAAAGTTTATTTAACAATGGTTTTCAAATGCGAATTAAATTATATACGATGGAGTTTTTTTTTTAATAAAATAAATAAATTTCTAATGCAGATTTATTCCATAATAAATCTAATTACTACTCGGGGGGCCATCTCAGAGGATCGTGGCAGGGACCTTGGCGTCTGGTGCCCCATTCTCTTTGGCTAACCGTCTAGGGACTAATCATGATACTATGCAAATAATGTTAATTTTGTACTATACAACAAAAACTTTGATTAAATTATTATTATGGATCTAATTCAATGATCTATAAAGAAGGTGTAATATGAGATTTTCTGCTATTATTATCTTATATGCATGCTAATTTATATATCTTAATGCAGTAGAGTCAAATAAAACTGTACTTGTAATTTGTGTTTCCATCTGGAGGTAATATTAAAACCAATTTTAAATTCAACAAGACTTCGTGTGTTAGTTATTTTATTTCTTTCTCTCTTTATATTTACATACATTAGTTGCGACGGTTTTGAGTTCAAATCTCACTTGGGGAGAACGAAATATTATATTTTAACTAACTCTGATAATAATTTATAAGCGCGGCGTTGAGTTCTGCATCCTAACACTAACACGCAATATCTCGTAAGCATGGAATGTAGTGTCCTAACACTCAGTTTCTTCTACCCACCCTGCCAAGCTAAACAAACTAACTAAACTAATAATATAGAATGGTCCTATAACACCATAGACCCTTCTCAGTGTTAACATATAGAAAGATAATAAAGTATAGCAAAAGACACTAGCAAAGTAACACTCAAAAGCATTGAGTTATTTTAATACAATTTATAAACAAAAGAAAACATTCAAACGCTAAAGAGCTGGTTCCAGAACATGACGTGTTGAGAATTTGTATGAATAAACCATACGTCATACATGTACAAGGTCGTCTGCGTTTTACATTTCCTCGCAATTTGTTCAGGAAAGTTTTAAAGTACAAAGAAAGTTGGAGCTTTGTATGTAATATTTATAGTATACAACATTCCTTATGTTGGAGTTAGTACTGAGTAGAATGAATATTTGATAAAAAAATACGTGTTGTTTAATTTTAAATCTATATATATATATATTTAATTACAAAGTTTATTCGAACAATTTAACTGTAATAACTAGAGTTCTATATATATACACGATCTACGAAATACTAAAATGGATGCTACGTAGTGGTATGGTGTGTTACGTCACAACCGTATTTACGTTACATTACAATAAATCGGTCAAGCACATAATAACTTTTGCACGTTACTTAGGATTCACAACAATATATATATATATATATATATATATATATATATATATATATATATATATATATATATATATATATATATATATATATATATATATATATATATATATATATATATATATATATATATATATATATATATATATATATATATATATATATATATATATATATATATATATATATATATATATATATATACTATATTTACAGCGTACACTTCAATTAAAAATATGAAATATTATTTTGTTATTCTTGGTATTATTATTCAGATCAAAGGAGCTTAGAATAAACAAGACTTATTTAGAAGATTTAGTGTAATTGAAGATGAAGAAAAAATCCAAAAGCGTTGCTTAGAATGAGAGCTTAAAAAATGAAGGGTAATATATATATCTATATATCTATATATATATATATATATATATATATATATATATATATATATATATATATATATATATATATATATATATATATATATATATATATATATATATATATATATATATATATATATATATATATATATATATATATATATATATATATATATATATATATATATATATATATATATATATATATATATATATATATATATATATATATATATATATATATATATATATATATATATATATATATATATATATATATATATATATATATATATATAAACAAACAATAAAAAAAATCACATGCTCCCGGACTATAATAAGAAACTTAAATATAGATTTATATTACAGAAACACCTGTAAATTAAAAAAAAGTTAGTTCAAAAAGCTTACTTACAATATTTAATGGCACATTAAGGTAAAACAGGGTAAAAATCCAATTCACAAGCGAAAATACACTATAAATTTACTTGTCATTGTGGTATAAGGCTGTTTCAGACTAGATATATCACAGGCGGTCCGTTTCACGTTCTTAGCTACACTGAAAGCAACTCGACACCGCAGTGTTATTTTTGGTTGGTGCGCACGCGCAGCCGTCACACTCACTTTTGGACGGGAAAAGGTCATTGGACACGCGTTTGTTTTCAATACGCATTGTTCCTTTTCAATGTCGGTGAAATGTTCAGGAATTGGGTCGTTGTGCATTTTTTTCAGGAATTATATATTTTTGTTCCTACCCATTTAAAATATAAGGATGCTATTTATTTGTTAAATTGTATTTTCTTTAGCATTTAGGAGTAAATGACAACATATTTTGAAAAATTAGGTAAGATTACTTGAAATATTTTATAACATCGACTTCCTAAGTTGTTGACGTTACACTACATCTACAGTATAAATTAAAAACATCAAGTTATGATAAAAGTATACTTTAAGAATAAGGTCAACTTATTACCACTAATTTATAAATTAAAGAAATATTACCATTAATTTATAAGTTTAAAAGGACTACAAACCTAATTTAATATATAATAATTAAAAATATATTCTCAGATAAAAGCACATGCCATCTCCAGTGATCAAAGAGATTCGTAACTCTTCTCAGTACTGTCTATCAAAGTGTAAAAGTCATTGGCATTTATAAGAAAGGGCAGTAGGTCTTATTTATAGTTGGACTGAGTGATGTGTGTTTTTTTAACTTCACGCATATGTGATGCGTAATAATGTGTGATAAATATAATTCATTTATTTAGGCGTAATATAGAACTAAATGTTTAGACACTCCGTTCTTCATTATTTCTTAATTCTCCAATTAATTGTTTTAATAGAGATAGGAATTTTTTTTTTTTTCAGTAAGTGTGTGGATGAAGAGCTAAGTTTAGTCAGAAGCTTTTTTAGAGTTCCACGGTTATTTAGGTTAGATTTTCGTTTGATTTGATTTCTATTCGTTGTTATCAATTAGCATACTTCCTCAATAGGACCGTCGGGGTGGAGGGGCACAGCGTCTGCCGACAGAGAAGAAACGTGACAGTTTGTAGGTATGATTCATACTGGTGAAGAATTAATTATTTTCATTTTTCCATATCTAAAGCAACAGCTTAAACCACAATGCCAAAGAAGGCTGAAATTGGAGAATGGACTATCTAAACATTAGGTTCTTTTTACCCACGTTTTCCTCAGTCTATCATGTTGTGTGCGAGATACAGCTTGAAATTAAAAAATAAATATAAAAAGACAGAGTGAAGCGTTAAGCTCCGCCACTTGATACGTATTGTCTCGCATTGGGATGAAAGACTTTTGCATAGGCAACCTTAAACTACTTCAACAGAATTACAATGGCATTATTATAACAAACATATACGTAAGGCGTAAATACACGTTTTCCGTTTTGGTATAAGACTTGACATCGATAAGGAAAACAAGTATTTAATCAAATTAATTTGCACATTTAGATGCGAGCGGCGGAAATGGGGGAATGATATTCCAAATTTTCACATTATGACGGAAAATATAAAGTATGACGGAAGCAGTTTAAAACAACATATAAATTATACTATGCGTATATAACAATTACATCACATATAATTTTATATAAGCTTCTTAAACATAATGTATACCAATATAATTAAAGTTTTTGTATTATTATTAAGGGAAATCGAACCTACCTCCAAACTATATCCATTTTTCTGTGTTTTCTTCGATATTGAGCTTTTGAAGTTAAGTAGTTAGAATAAAACTATAAAAAAGAAATCTTTTAAATTGTTCAGTTTCAAAAAGTAGTTTAAAACAAATTGGGAAAATAACCCACTTAATACAGTAAGAAGATAGCTAAACAAGATACACACGTTTATTCAATTCGTTTTAGTTCTTTAAGTCACAATTCGCAACCGTTGCTTGTGTTGGTAAATGTTATTTACGCTTCGTTTGATTCACATTTACTTTTACGGGTGTTTATTTTAAAATAGTACCTACTTACTAACAAGTGCATTGTAGTGTAAATAAAAATATGGTGAGGTTTAAAGAATTTTGGTTTCCAGCTTTTCTTTCAACGCTTTCTTTTTTAAATTATTATATTATATAATATAATATATAATATAATATATAATATATAATATAAATCTTTTTAATATATACATATATATATATATATATATATATATATATATATATATATATATATATATATATATATATATATATATATATATATATATATATATATATATATATATATATATATATATATATATATATATATATATATATATATATATATATATATATATATATATATATATATATATATATATATATATATATATATATATATATATATATATATATATATATATATATATATAATGTTAATCATTATAAAGTCACACTATACCTATTTTCATAGTTAGTGCCAAGAGTATAACTTTCATTATGTGTTCCTTAAGATGATCATATTTTTTTGTTATCAAAGTTATCTTCTAATTTTATTGAAAACAAAAACATTAATCATCTTTTATCCTGGCTTACGATATAAGGTCATCGTGACAAAATGCAACGTTGAGTCCGCTTCTCAATAAGCAACTTTTTCAAAGTCTGTAAACAAATTGTTTTAACATTAGGTCTCCTCTATCTACCCTAATATTTGTGAGACATAAAATAAAAAACAACAATTGCTTACCTTCGATTTCAATTTGGAAAATTATTTTATTAGTGCTTCAATAGTAAAATCGACCGTTATTGGGCAAAGCACACCCCATACTGACCGGCAAGGTCACCAAATGACCATGGATCGTACTGCAGACGCCAAATCATCTATATAATTCAGACAATCTCGCGTGTTTCGATACAATAAATTTACATTTAATTATTTACTCCATTTATCGATATATCAGTTTATTTATCATACATGATTTTTAACACGTTATTTGGATTTTCGATGATATGGGCACGTCGAAAGATTAAGTGAGGACCGAATGGTAAAAAGGTAATGGTAAATGAAAAGATATATTAAGAGAAATGGTAAGAGAGGTAAGGAGAGATCTTAGTTGACTCGAAAACACAGTATCATAGATCCTGGAGTAGGCCCGTGAAAAGCCTATATAAAGAGGTTAAAGACAGTGGCCGAGGAGAAAAAGATATGGAGGATCCGCAACGTTTGGTTCTCCATTCTCTTTGACTACCTACGATATAAAACGTGTATGCATGTGTCGGCGCAAAGCCATGGTTTCGATGTTAGGAGAGCACTTTTCATTATGAAAATGAAAATTTATATCAATTGGTTTATTCTCTTACGTAGTTTGATACAGGAAATGTTTATTTAATATATTTTAATTGTTTTTATGTGATCAAAACATGTAGAAACCGATGTTTCTATTGAATATTCGAATTTAACATCATAAAGAGCGTTTCATTATGAACAGGTTTTATTTATATACCTTACGCAGGTATGCGCTTCTGTTAGCTTAACAGTTTATAGCGATGATCAAATGGCCATTTTTATTAAAAGGCAGAATTTTTGAGGCTGACAAAACGAAAGGAAAAAGAAAATTATCAATTAAACTGTTTAAGTTCGAATGTCAGCTTTATTTTTACTAATTCCCTTATCAAAATCTCTTAAAAGGTATCCAAAGAATAATTCTTGGTCAAAAACTGCTAAGCGTGCGCAATTAAAATGCTTCCACAAACAATATATAATGATGACTCTCTATGTTTTCGAAACAATAAAATCATAAAATATATATTGATTTATGGATACACATATGACGCAAAAGTATTTAAGTATATATAGTAAGTATTTAGCATATTGGATCCAGCTCCTGATTGGACACTTGTGATGAACACATATGAGAAACAGTATAGAATCCCTGAGGATATTTGTGTTTCGTCATTCAAACCGGATATTTTTCTTTATTCTCGAAGCCTAAAACGCATAGTACTGGTAGAACTTACAGTTCCGTGGGAAACAAATATCCCGAAAAGTCACCACCTTAAACTCAATAAGTATTTACTTACAAACGAACTGACCAGGAATAGATTTAAAGCTATATGCGGTTAAGATAAGAGCGAGAGATATAACAGCGAAATCTCTCTATAGTTTACTAAAAGATCTCGGCCTGTCTAGAATTATCACAAATTCATTTCTAGAACGCCTTTGAAGTCGAAGGCGGCTTTGGTAGAATCATTTAAAATTTAGTAAGATAGTGGGAGGAGCTCGGACAATGAAGGTGAGCGTTAATGCATTTTAAAGGGGCCTTTAAAAGCGCTGCTTGGAGCTCCTCTTCCTACAATGCGATGGACCCAGCACCCGCACGGTGAATCTATGGAACACTAAGTTCTTACTCATATAAAATAGCCCTAATTCTAAGTAACAGTTAACAAAAGAAGAAATGTAAAAAAAATAATTTCTTATACTCTACTGAGTAAGTAAGAGTTAATTATTATTATTTTTAAGAGACATTTTCATTCTAAGAGTTTGTAGTGTTGTAATTTTTAAATAAATAAAAAAAGAACAACGTAACTCAGCAAAGCCCTTACCTTACCAGAGGGATGAATGAAAATGATTAATTCCTCTAAGTGACACACAACCTTCAACCATTGTAGGATACGTTGATCTGCCGAACTTTAGATTTTAAACAATAAATGCGGTTAAATTAAACAAAATAATAAACACGAAATGTTCAAAATAGAATTGTAGCTTTCTTTGCTCACAAATAAACATTTACGATCGGTCTTTGTTCTTACATGTTCGGAGCATTTCACTGTGATTCTCTTTAATTATTTTAAAATATATTTTGTAGTTTCGATCCGTATGTGAGGTCGCTCAATATCGATATTTTTATATTTCTATAATATAATATACAAAAGTATATATTGTACGTAAAAGATATACGTAACATAAATCCACTTATGTAATAACGTGACGTAAATCCTATTAATAGTAAATATATGTTTATTATTCCATGGAAATATACATATATTTAGTATTATAGTTATTATCTCGAAGAAGTATATGTTGTCTCGTAAGCTTTTCTATTTTTTGAAACAAAAAGACAGCCCAAAAAATAAGACAAATATAACACCAGTTAAGACATGATGCGATCACTAAGAGAAATAGAGATTTAACTTTAGTTTGAATTTGATCAGAACTTGAGAAAATGATCCCATTCCATGAAAATGATTCCAGAGATATTCAAGTTGAAATTATCGTTGTTTTCTCATTATTTATGTACTATGTTTCTCATTATTTATGTGTAACTGGCTGAAGAAAAAACATGTATTTAAAGAAATATAAACATTTTTCCGCATAATTTCTTAATTTTATATAACTTAATTTTATATATAAGTTTGTTATCTTAAGGCTTAATTGGTTTAGTTTACCATACCTGAAATCGATATGAATTCAAGCACCACTTTTCAATAATTTTTATTCATTCATACATAATAATCTAAACCTTTAAGCTTTACCTCAATAAGCAGGGTAGGTAGAAGGAACTGCAGGAACCATGGAACCTAGTGATAAGACACTTCGTTCTTCGGCAGCAATATATTGCCATCTAACTCATATTTATTGTATTGTGTCAATTGTAATTTTAAAGTTTTAAGAATATTAATTATCCGCTTTTCTTAGTATCTTGTACTTATGAAGAGAGGTAAATAAAGTAGCCTCAAGTCAGGAGCGGCAAGCGGAAAGCAATGGAAGCTTATCTCTTTCACTTGGGTTCATTAGAGTGGCGAAATAAAAATATAACTGCCCGAATGCTTGTACCATCGGACAACAAGTAGAAGCTAAGCCAAGATACCTCATACCTACATTAAGTATGATATATATGTAAATTTAATTTAATAAAAATATATAAAACAATAGATTGTACTGTAATTTAAATTAGAAAAAAAATATTATTATTACGAAAAAGCTAAATTTATTAACAATTTGAACGAAAAATTCTAGGACATACTAGGTACGAACAATAGTCCTTTGAAAAACCTTCTGAACCACATCAACGAATAAAAACGCTATCTTTTAAAATATTAAACGTACCCTCGCTACCTTTTCAGATACGCTTGTGAAAGGAACATTGCAGACTTGACACCGGTTGATTAAAAACGAAAATATAAGCGTTTGTTTGCTCTTCGTGGAGATTTTAATCTAATAATTTGAAATTATAAAGCCGTAAGATATTTATTTATTTAAGCTCTACATTTTGGGTAGAGGCGCAGCGTTAGATTGTAAGCGCGAAAGTTATGGGTTCGATTTTCGATATTTTCGTTAGATAAAACGCTGCGTCGAATTCCGGGGAAGAAGGTTAATTTGTATGAAAAAATGAGTAGCAGTTGACTTTATAACTACACGATGTGTGAAATAGATGTCTAAAAATAATGGCGAGAGTAATGGGTTCTATTCTTGCTTAGGATATTGTTTAAAATATTATATTTAAATTTTAAATACACTAAAATAATTTAGATCAACTACATAAAAGCTTAGAATGATATAATTTATTTGAACAAAATATTAAATATAGCTTGGTTTTTTAAGAACTAGGTAAAAAGTGCAAATCTGGACTTTTTGAATTCATAAAATATTTTTTAGAAATTTTTTTTACATTGTATCATGCTCGAAGCAGAAGTAAATGTCAGTGTAGTCATCATATATTGCAATATAACTAAAAAATCCATCTCCATACCAACCGCGCTAAGACCTAGTGACATAATCTAATCCCCAGCTGACATGAGATGAGTTTAATCAAGTCCCATGTTTTAATATAAAATGTATAACCAAATTGAAACTTCGTTCTTTTGTGAGTCACTCTGTTCCAAACCGCCAAATGTATGGTAATTACCGAACAAAGCGTGACTAACGAGCTATGAATATAATGGAAGAAAGTTGAATTTCTAACATTATGTGCTGAAGACGGTAGAGCGTTACTTTTTTATTTAATTTATTAAACATATTGTTTTGTTTCACATTTATAAGGTTACCCTGGGCTTTTCTTAGAGAAATTGGTTTCGTATGGCAAAATTTTTTGTTTGTCTGTGTGTTGAGAATTTTTTTCTCGGAAACGTGTAAATTTGTCAATTTAAAATTTATAACAAATGCTCCAATTTACGTTTTTTTATATGATCTGATATGAGAAATATAAGAAGTATTTTTATGATTTTTAAAGTGTTAACCCACACTGAGAAAAGAAAAAATACTTAAAGAAAGCATATAAAAATTTGAACGCAGCGGGACTCGAATCCGCGCCCTCCTAAGAACCGTGCAGGCGCTCTCATCACTGAGCCATGCGTTCTACAGAGTAGTTCTAGAATGCTATTTTTATTAAATATTTTTATGATAAAATAGCATTCTCTCTCGCCAAACCATTGTTCTTTGTAATGGTCTTTGGGTAGCGGAAATTTGTAAAAATCTCCCTACAGAGATGCTAACAACGATATAAGTTATATAAAAGCATATAAGAATTTCAACGCGGCGTGATGTAGAACGCATGGCTCAGTGGTGAGAGCGCCTGCACGGTTCGAAGGGGGGCGCGGGTTCGAGTCCCGCTGCGTTCAAATTTTTATATGTTTTCTTTAATATAAGAAGTGTTTATTTTTAGATGTACAATTAAATAATCTTGATATACACTAGTACAAACACATATCATATCACACATTTGAAAGAAAAAAGTTGCATATAATACGATTGTAGCAAGAATCATATATCTCGGCATAGTTATTATTTTAATTAATAAACCTGGAACGTTATATGCATTAATACAAAAATTTTTAGTTTAAACTTGACGGTTTGTGATTTCAATTTCCATTTCAGAAAAATATATTATTTTATTTCCATGTTCTTCAATCTGTCAACCAGGCCAGCGGGGCGTTATTTTCCATAACAACACAAAACGAGTTTCATAACACTAGGTTCCCACGATTCCTTCAATTCCCTCTGCCAATCCTGCTTCGAGCGGGATAAAGCGTGAAGCTATAAAAAATATTTTTCATGCGTACTCAAAAAAATGAATGCACAAATGAATAACAAAATCGTAACGTTTCATATAGAAGTATATAATTTAGAAAATAAATTACCAGTTTTCAACATCCTTTGTCCTTTTGAATACCAATAAATTATAATTGCCAGTGATATAGCACTTGGTGATATTTATATGAAATCTTGAGTATGCAAATTGGCCGTTTGCCGAGAGCCAAGTATTCTTGCGTGTGACATTTCTTTATTTTGGTCGAGACCATATTGACAAAGAAAACGTAAAAAACAAGTCATTGAATTATTAAAAGGGACAAGGGTGAAAATATTTACTTGTCAAAGATTTTATTGTATATATAAAGAGTATTGAGACAAAATATATATTTGAGAAAATTAGTTCTATATTTTAAACAGATTTTTAGAAATATTGAGTGGTTATTTGAAATATTGTTCCCATGACAAGGAATTGAAGCTGTTCCTATCATTTGTACAATCACAGTATTATATAGCAAGAAGGTGTCTAAAAGTCTTTAGGATAAGATTTTAATATTATTTATATAGCAGGGTTAGTACATAGAACTTACAGTTAAGACACTCTGTTCTCCACTTTCTCCTCAAGTTAAGAGACATTGTGTGTTAAATTACCAATGTATTTCCTTGTATTTTTTATAGTGGATCGAAAATAAATGTATCCTTGGTTGGGAATCGAAGCCTCGAATCGTGATTACAGTCAAACGCTGTGTCGCTGTGCTACGACGGACTTTTCAAAATACTCTCTTAAAAACAAAACAAATTATAGTTTCAATATACAGTATAATTTTTCTTTAAAATTCTTGAACAATTCAAACCACGTTCTTACAAATGGAAATTTGTATCTTATAGCAATAGAAAAGTATTCTAGAGAAATACACTGGAGGATAATTTAGAAATTCTCGCTTTGCCACGATCGCAATAATGCAGTGTCTTTGGTTATGGAATCGTACTATTTTTGATGTTCTTGTTTTAGGAACGATACAAATGTTTTCTCGAATCTTCAATTTTTTGTTTATATATTTATATTGTGTTGAAGTACTCAATTGAGTGTTTATATGAAACTTATCCGTAATTAAGTGACTAACAGAAAATGTACAGCCGAAATTACAATGTAGAAACAGTGTAGAAACTTGAAATTTAAACTATTAAGAGTGGATTTCCGGAAATAACAATGAAAATAAAAATATAGTTTTATAGTTCACATTACGTTGTATCGTAGAAAATTGTTAAATGCTATAAGCCATGCGATAATCGCAATATGTGTCAATTATTTACAGCTTGCCTTGGCCGACATACTTATAGACTGTTTACATGAAAACAGAAATAGGTGCTCTTAGTATGATAAAAAATACTTAGTAAATACTGACTGTAGACGTTTTATAAAAAATATATAATTATTAAAACTATTATTTTAAATATATAAATAATATTGAAATGTCTGTGTTTTTAGTTTAAAAAATATGTCAATGTAATATAACTTTTTAAAACAATATTAAACTTTTTATCTGTCATCACGACTTTCTGTATTTCCGGGCTAATCTTCAGATCTGATGGATTGTCTTTTAAGAAAATTTTGATTACAAAAGATATAGCTTAAAATAGTACAAACCAATATTTTTCCAGAGATATGTACCCAGATAAAATATTACATACATTGGTGCAATTTTGGAGTTAGAGTGAAGTTCATCAGTCTTGCAAGCAATTCTACTCAGGCTAGGCGATACTTGTTATACATTTATTTTATGTTATATTGTTATTACTTTTTTAAAAAATGTGCTGAGGAGCTTTTTACGCCATTACTTCTCCTCTATGACAAAGCACCTTTCCAAAATGGTAGTAGATAAAAAATTGACGTGCATAAGCATACATGTGATACCTACATGAATAAATGATTTTGATTTTGACAAAATAGTGCGTTGTCACACAAGCAACAGTAAAACAATTTCGGCCAAGTGTTTGTGCATTTAATTTTATATTTTTAGAGAATAGGTAGATTTAAATATTTAGACCGGTTTACATATAATATTCTCATCTATACGAGTTAAACCAGAATCGTTGCATGTAAAACGCTTGTCATTCCTATGTTTCCGTTTTTATTCCGTTATGATTTTTTAAAATATTTCAATGAATGTTATTAATGAAAACTTAAATTATACCTTTTTTGTTTATTTAATATTTATTTCGTTCGATAAAAAATGTATTTAATATAATTTTTATACACTTCTTTTTATTCTATAATAGTGTAAAGCTACTTCTTTTCACCAATCAAACGCTTTGGTGAAGTGGATTGTGCTCAACTGGCACGCTCGGAACGCCATAACTAAAAAACTGAACTAGAAAAATATTCTCTTGCAGATTTATGTATCTGTATTCCATATAATAGTTTTGTAAGAAGGATTTTTATACTTTGTACAACATACCTATTATTTTCATCATTTTCGGGGCATACTTATAATTTTTCCGAAATAAAACATGTATGAGTGATTCTAAGACAAAAAACTAGACTGAGTTGGTTTTTATTTTTGTATGTAGCCAGATTATGTTATTTAAATGGATTTTGAATGATTTTAGTTTCAAAATTCTCTTCACCAGCTCATTTTCAAATCATAGTATTTCCGTTATCCTACTTCTTCACCTGTAAATATTATTATTTTTAAATTTTTTATCGGTTGTAAAAATTGGCAAAGAATTAACTTAGTGTCAAGACATTTCATTACACGTTCACCACCTAAATATCGATAAACTATAACGTTTTATATTCTGACCAAGAAGGAAAATACAAAAAATGAATTCCGCTAAGTGAGAAACGAACCAACAACCATCACAGTTACACGGTTAACCACTGCACCACGACGTCTTCAACAAAACATCATTTTGCTGCGCAAATATTATTTTTACTCACAAACAGCTTAAGTGACTGAAATATCAAGAGCTGTCTTTAACGAGACATAAAAGTTGAAGCACTTAAACGTTGTAGCTTTGAAACTTAAACAACCCTGACTGTGGGATAAATCATACAAAACTACAAAGTAATTTTCTTGCATATTTAGTTTGTAACGAGCTTTCGAATAAAGTTGCTAAACGAAATTTGCTATGAATAATGTTAACAACATAAATAAGCACGAACGTGCGATTATATTTAAAGTGGAAATAATTTGCTTCATTTCTTTTTCAATACATTCAATTATAGTGTTGGTAGAGTCTTATTTGTTTTAATGTATTATAGGTATTATAACAAAATAAATATGAAAATAACAAATTTTACCACAAAAGCTTTAATTGAAACAAGTATACGCTTAATAATATAAAGTTCTTAAAATAAAGATATTATGCCTAACAAGTAGATTTTTCTAAAAAATCGTATTGAAAATTTTAATATAAGATCTAATATCCCACAAATAATAATTTTTTCAGTAAAAATCACTTTATTTTTGTTATATTAATTATAATAATAAAAGACTTTAATCAATTATCTAGTTTCATACTACATACTTGAAACTCTAAAATGACTAAACCACTACTTCTATTGCCATATATTTGTAGTGATCATAAAACATTAACAGTATAAGTTTACACAAAATCGTAAACTATGCACTTTATGATGGTATAAAGGAATAATTTTAAATTCAGTGTCTCTTAAGACTCCATTGTGACTCAATTTTAGAGAATATTGTAGACAATACGTTAGGTTATTATATGTATTTATATCTATATTTTTAATAAAAGTACCAATTTACCTCATATTGGTACCGTAAAACGTTGTAAAATGAACATCAATTATATAATACCGTCGCGTTCTGACGTTATATGTACGTACGTATGTCATGACGCCTTTCTTATAGCAACTTCATGAAATAAGAGAAAGTAAGGAGAAATAAAAGTGGAGAAAAAACTACCCTGTGTGCTTTCTCAGGCGTGAGTAATAATTTTTTTATATATTGGCCTTGAGTGAGTCAAATATTTCTCTACTGCAATGTGCTTGTACAAAAAATGTAATAAATGTTATATTACAAGTAAATTCAATTACACTCCGTTCATAACAACTTTATTAAAGTCATACTTATATTATTTTATTATTATGTAGTTCTACTTTACTATAATAGAGTAGTGGTGCAGCGGTACAGCTTCTGTATCAGCACAATAACGTGTTTTGGGTTTGATTCTCGCTCGTGGAAATAGAATGAGGAGGAACGTCGTTGCGCAGAGGCGTAACGTCTGCCTCTAAACGCGATGGTTTGTGAGTTCGATTCCCACTGGCAAGGTGGAATTTTTCATTTCATTTTTTTCTCTCCTGCAATTAGGCAAGACGCGGCGTTGAGTTTCGCCACTCAACACGCAATACCTCAAAACAAGGAAAAGCGGAGAACGAAGTGTCTTAACATCAGGTTTCCACAGTTCCCTCGGTTCCCCCTGCTATGTGCGGGATAAAGCAAAAAAAAAAAATCATTTTCTCTTTACAGTAAGAAGATAGAGCACTACGTTGAGTGCCGCCACTCAACACGTAATATTTCGAGCAACAGCAAGTAAGGAATATTGGTGTTAACATTTTTTACCTTACCTTGGGTCTTTGAGATTACCTTACTTTTTTCTGAAAACAGCCTGCAACATATTCATTACAGTTATATTAATAAGAATAAGAATATGTGTGTTTGATTTTGCATTCAAATTAGATTACGACACTAAGTTTAATTCCCGTTATTTCAAAATGATTCCTCAAAAGCAATCCTTATTTCTGATAAGCTAAATTTTTCAGTGAAAATCTACGAAAGATGTAGCAGTAATAATTTGAAACAATTACGACCGCACATTAAACGAGCAGCATGCAATTTGAGAATGTGTAACCTCGCGACAAAATAGTCGGAGTATGCAAAAAAATTTAAGAGTATAAAGAAATCGTCAGGGTGGCGTTGAGTTCCGACACTCTTTTGAGTGTCGGAAAGCAGGGAACGGAGTGTCTTAACACTAGGTTCTTATGGATCCTTCCGGTTCCCTCTGCCTACCCTGCCGTGTGCAGGTCAAAATGTGAAGCTATAAAAATAATAACAAATCATACAGCTTCATACTTTCTTAGGAATAAAAAAAATCACGGATATTTTCGCTTTTACGTCATCCACAGTAATTTTTCCGAAATAACCCAGGATTATTAAGTGACTGTCTTTTAGTATCATCGATATTGTGTTCTAAGAGGTCAGACATGAGAAAAGCGTTAGAAGGAGATCAAAATATACATGTTTGAGCTTATCCCATTTTCGTCCTTTCCTTGGCAAAGTAGTAAAGGCCAAAGGAAGAAAATGATATATCGGTACAAGCTTAATTAACGTTGTGATATGTAAATACAATAAACGTGTCTTAAAGAACAGAATACTAGAAAATAGCGAGTTCTCTCTGTATTCAGTTATATTTTATATAGGGCTAAAAAAGAATGCGACAAAGTATACGCCTCCCATATACAGCATTATTGTACAGCGGATCACGTTTAAAGCCAGTTATACGCGTCATTTACTCTGGAAATTTCGGCTGAATTATATTGTTTGCTTAAGATTTTATCCGATGTGTTTAAACGCTTTAAATAATTACCATAATTGTATCATGAAACGCGTTCTTTTCATTTATTTTTATTATCTTTTGTTTAAGTAATTACTTTTTTGTATATAATATTTAAAATATATGTCAAGTAGAGTTCTTAACTGTAGAGCTAATGAGGACTCAGTGACACGTCTCTCCTACTTAAGATTTGGACTGACCTGTATATCTTTTGTATTTTATTTATTCTAATAATTTGGCTTACTTTATTTTGCTGTATAAGTAAAATTATATATACAATTAGGCAAAGCGCAGCCGCCACTCAACACGCAATGCCTCAAAAAAGGCGGAAAAAGGAGAAAGCAGAGACTAAGCAACAGTCTTTACACTAGGTTCCTGAAAGCTAAAAAAAATGCCATTAATAATCCGTATTATCTGCAAACGGAGTGTCCTAACACTTAAAGGCGCGTGAATGTAAAATATATAGATTTATATATGCGTTTTCATTATACGAACCAAAATAACATTATTTCATTCATACTAACATTCATTTAACCTATCTCGCTGTCATATACGACTTAACCGACCGTACCGTGAAGTATCATTAAGCACAAGATTCCCTTCGCCAAAGGAAGCGTAAGGATATGAATCCTCTACGTATATTAAATTTAGTAGCTCTGTAAGTAACATTTTGTTAGAAATTTAATATTCTACTTAATATGCTACTGTAGATGAATTTAAGAAATATTCTAGATTTCAAGATTGAGATGGTTTTTGGTTGAGTTTTAATAAGTTGGCTTTGTAATAAAATTAATTAACTAAATTTAACTTATTTATTTTTATTGAGAACCGTCGTTGTGCAGAGGCGTAGCATATGCCTGTAAACGTGATGGCTTGTAGGTTCGATTCCCACTTGAGGAGGAATGGATTTTTTCATTAACGCTTTCTTCGATTTGGCAACTAGGCGAAGCATGACATTGACTATCGCCACTTAACATGTAACGCCTCGAAGAGGCGGAAAACAGGGACCGGAGTATCTTATGACTCTCAAGTTCTCTCTGCCCCTACATTATTATGAGCAGGATAATATGTGAATAAAAAAAGTAATTACTTTTTATTACCGTCAGATAAGGTTTTAGGGTTCTGTAGCTGAATTGCTAATAGTGTCAATTCTTGCTTTGTATTCTTTCTTTCTTGCTTCTTAATCTTCTTCTTCTTGAAATACAATATCTGGTACGTTGGTTGTTGTGAACTAAACGTCACGTCTACTGTTACAAGAGCGAGGATACTCACAACCATCATTAACAAATAATATCTTTCTTTATTTAACCAAATTCAACGGAAATGAAAACCTTGTGCAGACTTGAATAGAATTCTTAATAACTTATTTTAATCGAGTCTATAAATGTATAATAATAAGATCGCTATCACCGTTTATTTTAAAAAAAATAACATATCCTATAAAACGGAGCTTTGGGATTTATTTCTCTGCAAAGCTGCTAAGAAGCTGTCTCATAAATTCGCAAAATATCCAGCGCTTAAGAAAATGCGTTACGAAATTCTGAGCTATAATTAATTACATGTCGCAATATCATTTTCCTCAACTTAATTACTTTACAAATACCGAGAAGCTTTTGATAAGCTTTTTAATAATAAGCAACATTATCAGCATACAAAAATACATGTATATATTATTTAATAAAAAATTATTGTAAAATAATATATTAACTGTATCAGTACAAGTTTTTGAGACACTGTCTTTAAACAAACTCATCGCTACGCGTAGTCGGTACTTGTAAAAGCTTCTACATATTAAATATAAAGTAATATTTACTTCAGACTGAACTGAACTTTTAGTCATCTTTTTTGTTTTTATTTATAAACGATTTTATATTTTTCTTTAGGTTTTACTTTTATATTTTTTTATAGCTTCACGCTTTATCCCGCACATGGCAGGGTAGGCAGAGAGAACTGCAGGAACTGTGGGAACCTAGTGTTAAGACACTCCGTCACTTAGTCTCTTTCTGTCGTCGTCTTCGTCGCTTTTTCCGTCCCCGCTTTCCGCCGTTTTTCGAGGCATTGCGTGTTGAGTGGCGGAACTCAACGCCGCGCTTTGCCTAGTTTGCCAGAGCGAAGAAAATGGAAATAGAAAAATTCATCTTCCCCGACTGGGGATCGAACCCAGAAACCGTCGTGTTACAGGCAGATGTTGGGCCTCTGCGCCACGGACCGTTCCTCATTATTTTTAGAGTTTAGTTTTATAGATATTCTACGTGTATACTTGAAAAAATATGAAAATTTGGAACTATATTACGTTATAATAAATATTATTTTAATATTACTGTTCAAATGTACCAGGCCATAAATCTATTGAAAAAATGCAGTTCAAAAAGTTCATATTGAATTTAATTTGTGTCACAAAAATTAAAAAAATTGTAGTTATTATTATTTATTTTAACCAAAACGTGAATTCGATGCGAAATTTTAACGAGCTTGGTTGAATTGTTAAAAGGAACCGCATAAACCACAAACTTTTGAATGATGTTCTTTAATAGTAATGAAATTGTGCTATTGAGATATTTATACAAGCGCAACTCTAAATATTTTAATTTGTTCAAAGATAATTTATATGAAAATATAAATAAAATTTAAATAATTTTAAAAATAAATGATATATTTTTACACGAGTAACATATAAAAATATGGACTTGCACACAGTTACAATTTGTCCGTCGTGCCGCAGAGGCGCAGCGTTTGCAAGTAAACGCCGCTTTTGGGTTCGATTTCCACTCGGGGAGAATGTAATATTTTCAATTTCTTCACTGTAGTACCAAGGCAAAGTGCGGTGTTGAATTATGCTTCTCAACACGTAATGCTTCAAAAGGCGGAAAATGGAGAAAGGTTTCAATGACTCTTTCTGGCTACCCTGCCATACATGAGATACAATTAGAACCTAGATTGTCTATTTTATATTTCAAAGGATACTATACTAGCTTCTTCTCTACCACTTCAATTGTAACCAGATTCGTAGATTAGCGTTTTTGACCAATGAACGATTCAATTTTATAGAATTGGCATATATTAAAATTTATTCTAATCCACCGCAAATGACACGCATATATAATGAAACACATTGAAAGTTTTTCTAATTCTATACGAAAATATATTATCAAATAGGTAAAAAAAAGTTACATTCTCCCCCGTCTACAGCAGTCGATGAAGCCATCTGTTTACCACCTTTTCACAAATTTTATCATAAAGCAAGTTGGATGGCGGAACTCATTGGATAGTCATTTGGTTTATTACCTGTGCGATTAAATAAAGTATTTTATTACCCCGAGCAGGAATCAAACTTACAAACACGGTTGTAATAATTTATTTTACCACTTTCAAAACAGTCGGTGACTTAGCGCAAAATTGCGAAAAATGCGAGTTCCTCGAAAATATATTCTATTTGTCTTCTCTCATATCCTTATATACCCAAAAAGAACCGATACAATTTCTAAATAAGATAGTTCTTCTTCAAATAAAATACGTATAAATCTGAAACGAAGAAAAAACAGCAACCTTTTATTATCTTTACGAGATTAAAAATAAAAAAACTTGTGGGAAATATTAAGCTTTAAAGTTCTAGAAGACGAAGAAATAAGTATGTACGTTCGTTGACGTTTTAAGAAATAATATTGCAATATGAAAAATAAATTATTTCGAGTGAATAACCTCTTAAGGTGAGTGCAAGTATAATACTCATTTGTATTCAAAATAATAATACTTCTGACTTTATTACTTTGGCTTATCATCTTTTTGACATAAATATGACGTTAAAAATGATAAATATTTTTGTGAAATAATAAAGACCATCGTGGCGCAAAGGTGAAACGTTTGTGGGTTCGATTCCCCCTCGGAGAAAATGCAACTAGGCAAGCTTGGCGTTGAGTTCCGCCATCAAAACGTTATGCCTTAAAAATAAAAAACAGAGAACGTAGTTTTTAACACAAGGTCCTAACCTAGTGTAAGTTGCGGTTCCCTCTGTCTACCCAGCTGCAAATAAGATAAAGCATGAAGCTAAGAAAAATAATAATAATAAACTTAAATATGGAAATTATGTATATTCATATTTAGTTTGACTACTGTAAATCGTCGGAGTATGGGTTTAATCCCCATTTATAATCTTGTCTGCGAATAAAATTGTAAACCATATTTCCATACTAAATTCTTAGAGAATTGAATTATAATTGACACAGAGAGTTTATGTAATGGTTAATACTCGAAGAATCGCACTGCTGATATAAGTCTCCGATTTTGGTCTAAAATTCAGTGACTGAAACAAAGCGATGAAATGATTAATGCCTTTCAATGGTGATACAAATTTTCAAACTTGCTTGCTTTGAACTTAAGAATATTAATTTATATGAAAAAGTACAACAAATATAACTTTTATATTTACACGAGCTCTTTGTTCAAGCTTCAACTCGCCCTATGATGCCTAAAGTAAAAAGTTAAAAAAATAAATAAAAGGAATGTGATGTTGTAATCTAATTTGATTTAACCTAATTTCGTGGGTAAGGATAGTCTAATGGAAACATGGTCAAAGGCCTAATATATTATGGAGCGAAAGTAAAATCAAACCTTGGTAAATTCGTTACGAAAAAGTGGTAAAATTCCTCAGATTTTATCGTTTGCGTTGTTTTTTGATTGCGAATTTTCTTTTGAGTTTTGTGGCTTTAATCAGTCATTTCTTGCAGAATAAACTTTAAATAGATTTAGATAGAGAAAATTTGTCTTTGCTTCATAACTTAACACATTCAGGCTGGAGATAGCAAGAATATTAAGTAAACCAATGATGAGATTATTTAGTATCTAAGGGAGATTTGGAATTAACTTATACTCTTTTTTATGACTTTTAAAGTGTTAATTCACACTGAGGATAGAAAAATACTTAAAGAAAATGTATAAAAATTTGACCGCAGCGGGATTTCAACCTGCACCTCTTGCATACTCTTTTTATAACGCCGCAGACTTTAAATGATAAAAATTTTAAGTGGTAAGCTGAACAATCATCTGAAATATTTGACTGTCAGCATCCGTATGGAATTTCAATTTTAAGGACAAGGATGAAGTGAGGCTAGACCCCTACTGTATTTATTAGAGCATGTCAAATGATTAAGAGAATGAGACCTCAGACCTCAGTTCATGACTTCAAATATTTGGTCAACTATACCCACGTACGTGTAGTTTTTACAGAACAAAATTAGAATACTTTTATAATAGATATTTAAACTAAATTAGCAAATTTTCAATTAATTCAAAATATTTTGTTTTCATATATAAAAGTATTATCTACAAAAACAAATCCGAAATCGTACAAGAAACCCAATACTCTTGGTGTTTTGGCTTGATGATGATGCGATGCAATGAGTTGGTATTTCCATTTGCAGTTATCCGTTTGCAGCTTTCTTATCAGTTGATAAATCAAAATTCTCATCCAGCATCTTCATAATGCTAATTAATTATTAACAATTTATGTTACAAATAATAAACTGATTAAAAATAAGTGGAAATTGAAAAAATAGGAAATTTTTATTGAAAAAGAATGCATTATATTACTTGACATAGAGACAGACATGTATACTTGTAACTAATTAAGCAATAGGTAAATAATAAATAATATTTTGTTTAAATTAACAAATAAATTTGAGTATAGTATTTGAACAAACATATCTAAGCAAAACAAAAGGAAATTTTCTAAAACGTCCACGAATGTATGACCTTGTTTTAAAGCACTTTGCCATTTATTGCGCAGCGTTCCACTTTAAACTGAAGTTTTAGCTGTCCAGACCTTCTTTTATGGCTGCGATACGATACACGATGCTGAATCTTTATTTATTAGCAAAGATAATTGTATAAGGAGGACCGTCGTGGTGCAGAGGTACAGAGGTAACGTGACCGTTTCTCGGTTTGATTCCCACTCGGGGAAGATAGATTTTTCTATTTCCATTTTTTTCGCTCTGGATATTAGGTAAAGTTGAGCTCCACCACTTAACACGCAATGTCTCAAAAAAGCCAGAATGCGGGGACGGAGAAAGCAGGGGGTAAGCAACGGAGTTTCTTAACACTAGGTACCGCGGTTCCTGCAGTTCCCTCTGCCTTTCCTGCCATGCACGGGATAAAAGCATGAAGCTTATAATTGTTGAAGCCTGTACTATTTTTTCCACTTAGAGGTCGCAAGATTGTCAAGTCAGTAGACTTGCAATCGATTAAAACCTATCGGTTAAAAAATTCTGAGTAAATTATAGGATTATAGGATTATTTCGTCTGTCTATTATTTTACGGATCCTTTTTTTCAAGATTATTAGATTAAAATATTTTTATATTCCAGCCTATTTTTTTACCTCCAAGAGACTGTATTCCTTGGAGTGCAAAACATATTAATATAAGTCAAGTAAGTTTTCACATTTTACGTGATTCGTCGCGTTATATAAAGGAACATTTTGTTTACCAAGAATTAATAAAACAAGGAATAAATTTTAAATTATTAGAAAATTGATTAGTGTAACATTAAAAATCACTAAAAAAATATATTTGTAGTTATTTTTACATAAAATTAGTGTATCGAAATAGCACTTGTCCAATTTTTACTAAAAAAATAAAAGTTCCTATATATTGAATTTGTGACTTAGGTCGACTTAGGTGCGAGCGTTTTGTAAACACTAACCAAATCTAGACAACACAAATCAATTCCAATTCAGTCGCACCGTGTCGTAAATTCGAAATGCCACTGAATGCAATCACAGCCCAGGTTTTAAAGTCTTTATAGGTAGGCGATAAAACGTGGTGATAAAACGCTTCATCATTTTTCTTGGTCCTTAAAAAGAAATATAATTTAAAGACGCTCTCTTTATAATAGATATATTAAGAACATTGAACGATTTTATTACAACACTAAGTATTTATCATGGTTTTGTTTGAAAGAGCCAATTATTTTTTTATACATTTAATAAAATATATACAAAATTACGAAATTTACAAATGCCTGGATAATTTTGATCGTTTTAATTTAAAAAAAATTGTAGAAGTGATTCTCCAATATCTTCTAAATTTTCAAGCATTGCATACTAACAATAGTGAAAGAGAGCGAGAAAAGAGAGCAGTTAAGTGTTTTCTAATAAATTCAATACATAAATGATAGCAATTTGTATTAATAATTGTGCGTTATTTTGTTACAAATAACCTCTAAATCGATTGTAGAATATATTATGATCAAATTCCTCATATAATGTACGACAAGGGAGTAATTAGCCTAATTTCTTATTACATTTAGACTTAAAAATGTTTTTTTGAGATTGAAAGCGGGTAACGGATCGCCATAGCACTAGGTTCCTGCGGTTCCCAGTGCCTACCACCTACTACCTATAAAACAGAAGTGCGGAATATAGCGTGAAGTTATAAAAAACATAATTACTTCTAATTAAAACAATCTAGATGGAATAGTCGCGTGTATTATAATTTATCGGAAACGCAACGTAGACCGTGCAGTATTTCTGTAGTTCGTGGTCACAGGTAGGTAACCCGTGGTTTTTCATTTATAAAAATATCTAACAATTTTTAAAGTAAATTTCGTCTTATTTCTTCAATAAGAAAGCATAAATAAAACATGTCTCTTAAGAATTTCATTTACACAAATGATTTTCTTTGTATAGGCTTAGAGTCGAATCCCTTTTCTAGGAGAGAACAAATGGCTCGTTACATCAGGACTTCGTGATAAGACAGCGTTTATCTTTCGGTGTTCAGTATAAGTGTTGACGTAAATTACTGTGACTTTTTTACTTGTATTGGTTATCTGTTTTTAAATATGATGTAGAGAAAAATAAATTCAGCTATATCAATTTTTATATATATATATATATATATATATATATATATATATATATATATATATATATATATATATATATATATATATATATATATATATATATATATATATATATATATATATATATATATATATATATATATATATATATATATATATATATATATATATATAAATTGATATAGCTGAATTTATTTTTCTCTACATCACTTTTAGAGGAAACCTTTTTCGTGATATTACGTGTTATATAGTGTATATAGGAATTGAAATCATAGCTTTCGTATTTGCAATTTAGTTATAGAATGCGCCATAAAGTACTATGACCCAGGGCTAATATGCTCCCCTCTCCACTTTCCACAATAATTTGGAATTTTGACATTCCTATCATTATGTTCCTGGAGTGACAAAATTTAACGTCCTGCGTCTTTTCTAAAAAAAAGGTCGTCTCTGTCTTTTAAAAAAGGTTTTTTGTGATTCGGCAGGATGGCATCTGACCATACACGTAATATACCTAATGTGAATTTGTTTTATTTCTTTTCATTATTTCAAGTGTGACAACTAGTGCTCTTCGTCTTACTTATAGTACAAATATACTAGCCCAAGAGCCCTAAAACGTCCCAAGGATACGCGTGTGATAGTAAAACTGTGAAACAATTATTCAAAAACCTATGCAAGTTCCAAGGTTTTATTTTTTATGGCACGTACTAGTTACCTACTTACGACTTTGCCCGATTTAATTTGAGTTATCAATCAATTACATATTTAAACTAAATACGTTTGTAGTTCAAAAAAATATTTGTTTTATATTTCAACACCCATTGAACATGTGTCTAATATTGACTTAGTTGATGAAATATTTTTTACTATATTATTTACAAGCTTTTTTAAGCACCAGCCGTCGTCGTGCTTAATTCTCGTGGTTCAATTCTCACTTCGGAAAATCAATAGCCTTAACACGTAGTGATTTTTAAAAATTAGACAGAAAATGGGTAATTGAGTGTTTCATCTCTCTATCTTCCTGGCTATACGCGGGAAATTGCGTGAAGGAATCCTTTTTATTTAATTACCGTAAGTCAGCTGACAAATTTATACAACTGTCAGAAGATATATTTTATACGTAAAGTTATCTATGAAAAATCTTATTTAAGTTAGTGACGATAGAATTTCACATATTTTGGAAGAAGATTTAATTTCATATTCCCATGGCATGAGTACGAGTCACGTAAAACAACTTATGCAAGTAAAATCTTAAAAGACGAGATTTTAAAATTTTCACAAAATTCCTTTTAAAAATTTGAATAGCAAAAAGTAAATATCCAGTCCTCAGTCACACGTACGGAAACGCCTCGTTTAAGGTTTCCTATAGCATCGCTTCTACACTAGAATATTGAAAATTGAATATTTAAGAAAGATCTCCAGTGAATGTTATTACATGTTTGCTATTATCGCATTTACTTAGTAGTGCAACATTGGATGCTTGAAAATATTACAATATTGGGTATGATTGTTTATATTTAGCTTCACGCTTTTATCCCGCATATTGCAGGGTAGGCAGAGGGAACTGCAGGAACTATATGAACCTAGTGTTAAGCACTCCGTTGCTTAGTTCCTGCTTTCTCTGTCCCCACTTTCCGCCTTTTTCGAGGCATTGCGTGTTGAGTGGCGGAACTCAATGCCGCGCTTTGCCTAGTTTCCAGAGCGAAGAAAATGGAAATAGAAAAATCCATCTTCCCCGAATGGAACCCACAAACTGTCACGTTTATAGGCAGACGCTTACGCCTCTGCGCCACGACGTCCCTCTATGATTGTTTATCTCTATGATTGTTTGTTAGCCACAATTTTATGTCAAATCCACCTACCCTTCCTTACTGCACTACCCTTAAATATTACTTTTTTTCCTGATGGCCTGTATGAAATATTAGTGCAGTGGATTTCATTTCTTTTAATTTCCCCACTCTATCAATTATTATGATTCACACAGTTCAATGACCGTTTTACGATAGAACGCACAAAAGTCCTAATTTAGTAGGAGTATTAGCTAAATCAACGGAATATCTCAATACCAGCTTCCCTAACCTTACGCTGCAAAAAATTTCAGTAACAAAAAAAAAACATAATTAATATAGTATTGTTGAATATGAAAATGACATATCTTAGTAGCAGATAAGTAAAATATTCCGCAGTCTCCGTATCGCCTAAAAATGAATACAGTTTCTATATTAAAGAAAGCTCCTTAAAACTTGGCAACTTGCCTAACCAAAAATAATTCATCAATCGCGAAAGCTCAATTTGACAAGTCAATCCTGTGATAAATTTGCCTCTTTACAGATTTATCGAATTTACACTGCATATTTGGTACAGCCTTGGCTTGTTTGTGTATTATAAGGGTACATAAATTTAGGTTAGTAGTTCATGAAGCCAAAAGTTTTGTTATGAATTTAATTTGAACATTTTTGTTAACGGTCGGTTACTAGGTTCCATTCTGGGTCGAGGAAGATTATTCTTATTTTATAATAACGCAGTAAGGCATAGCGTGGCGTTGAGTTCCACCACTCAATACTAAATACCTCAAGAGCCAGAAAGTGGGAAACGGTGCGTTACATTAAGGTTCCTTCAACCTACGGTCTCAATTCAAAATCATATATAATATTTAAATACATTTTACTATATAAATATTATTTTTATATATCAATGAGGCATTATCTACTATTAATTATGATTATGTGAGCTTGGTAAAATCTTTTAAAGTAAACCTGGTGCCTATATATTAAAATAATAAACATACTATTAACAATTATAAATAGAAAGCACTGTAACTGCGCTTGTAGATTCGATATTAACTTAAGAGAATTAATTATTTAAATTCTGTTGAATGACAAACTAAGATAAAGAGGGGCTTCTGGGAAATTCGGACGTAAAATAGAAAAAGGCGTCTTAGCACTAGATTATCTCTATCAATGCTATACAGCGTGAACTAAAAAAGTAAATAAAAAAACCAAGCAAACTCTAATTCAATTTAAAGCTTCCACTTATATAGAGAATGCTTTACCGAATAAAATTGCTTGCCACATTAAGATTCACCGCAGTAATAACAATTTTCTTTTACTGCTATCACATGTATTTATGACGTACCTGCGTTACATTGGAATGATGATGTTATAATCCTGTATGTAATTTGACTGCCAGTTGGCTCAGTAGTGGATATATACATATATATATTTATTTTATATATACACATATATATTTATATTATATATTTATACATATGTATATATTATCTTTATTGTTCATAGTAGAGTAGGCAGAGAACTGCAGGAACGGTAGGAACGTAGTGTTAAGACAAGTCGTTCTCGTCTTTTCGAGTTTTTGTGTGTTGAGTGGCGGAATTCAAAGCTGGATATGCTTAGTTTTTAGAGCAAGAATAATGAAAATAACTATCTTCCCCGAGTGGGTGTCGAATTCACAAGCCGTCGCGTTTGCAGGCAGACGCTGCGCCTCTACACTTCTGCGCTACCACGATCCTCTTAAGGAATGTATTTGACTTATCTCTCGCTGCAAATTTAATATAATAAATTCGTGGGCAATATAATATTAATTGTAGATGACATATGTGAACTCCCCGAACACCATGTAGGAAGAGACTAATGACAGTGGACGAGGCGAAAAAGGTATAAAGATACCGCAGCGTTTAGCGTTCCGTTGACTCTGACTAACCCGCTAGGAATAAAGTGTAAAGATACTTATGTATGTATCTATGATGTAATATACCTTACGTAATACAACTCGCCACCAATCGTAATTTCTGGCATCTTGTTATTATCAAATGTAAAAGACGGTTTGATAAGACTAAACTAGATTGAAATATAATTGGAAACATATTTTTTCATTCTAAATGCGGTACTCAACGCTGTTTTCATTAATGCAATACAAAAAAACAGTGTTTGTTCCCGGATCAATTAATATGAACAAATCTGTGCTAAATTATCTTTATTTTAAAATTATTTGAACGAATTAGATCTAACTTATTTTCCGTTAAAGAAAAAGGAAAACTGCTTATAATTTATAGAATAGCATATTCACACTACGCCCCCATCTTTTATAAACGTTTCCGCAAATGGTTTTAATGTACACTTAACGACTTATAGACTGAACGATAGATTAACTTGATTCAAGTATTCATATTTTTTGTACTATATATATATATATATATATATATATATATATATATATATATATATATATATATATATATATATATATATATATATATATATATATATATATATATATATATATATATATATATATATATATATATATATATATATATATATATATATTAAATATTTAGGACATTTCTTTTGTTTTTATTAGCTTCTAGCACGTATCCCGCACCCACAAGAAACTATCATCAAACAGAAGTTAGTGGTAATACACTCAGTTCACCAGTCTTTGACTTTCGAGGTATTGCGTATTAAGTGGTGGAACTAGAAGCCGTGCCAGATCCAAAAAAAAAACAATTCATTCTCGCCGAGTGGGAATAGAACCAAAAAACAGCCACGTTTAAAGGTATATGCTAGTTATTAACGTATATACATAGAAATATTACAATGGTATTATCACAATAAAGCCACAGCTTTAGTTAACATGTTACGCCCATTAGTTTTATGAGTTCCCCCACACTATGCGATAATTTCATTAATACATGGATTACAAAGAATGTACTAGATGGAAATATTTTAACTACCAACTTTTTCTGGTTTTCTGTAGATTATATTTAATTGTGAAATTTCTTTTTTTTAAATAAAGCAATGTAAAGGGATGCAGCAGGTGGTCAGCTCTGCCACCAAGCCTTATTAGAATGAATTTAAATTATTATTTACTTTAGGCGGAAATCGAACTTACACTCCTCACGCATGCAGTAAGATACCACGCCACTGCCCATGATAACCTCACAGTTACATACAGTACTATAATATAAATAAAAAAAATTGAGCGGGGAACGGAGTGTCTTAACACTAGGTTCTCATGGTTCCTGCGGTTGCCCCTGCTTACCCTGGTATGTGTAAAATAACGCGTGAAGGTATAAAAAAATGTTTTAAAATAAGCTCAGATTAGAAAAGCTAAGTCTGTGCTATTTCGCTTTCTACGTTTTATTATATAATATATTGTACTAATACTAGAAGCCAACGTTTATGGCTTAGGCTAAGTGAACAATATTGTATTTATGCTATTTGTGTTTAAATCGAGGTCATTGTTTCCGTAAGTCTGTAAGCTTGTTAGTTACAAGTTCAATTCCCTCTGAGACTTAAATTTTTTTTTGGTCTAATTATTACTGTTTTTTTTTTAAACTTCACGCTATATCCCGCACATGGCAGGGTAGGCAGAGGGAACTGCAGGAACTCCTTCCCCGCTATTACTGTTATCTATATATATAATAAAAATGTAACTAGTGATGTCTGTACATGAAGAGTATATAAATTCACTGATATTGGATATCATTATAAATGTAAGAGCATATTTATAATATAATTATTATTTTCATAATTAATTAAAATCTCTATTTCAAGAACAACTTCATCGATTCAAATTAAGTTGTGGTTAGCTTCACTATATATTTAGAGGTTGTGTTATTTCAATTGGTACATGAATAATAAAGTTATACATCAAGTTAAACTACATTGTATAACGTAAAGGCTAAATTTTATTATTTAAATGTTTAAATTATATTATTTAAATGTTTAAATTATATTGTTTAAATTATATTATAAGTATAAAAAATCGTTGTTCGAGAGTAGACGTGTCGCATTGATTTTTATATTTTAATATGTACATGGTTAAAGTAAAATAAATCGCATTGTTACTTAATAAGGTTTAGTTTAAAATAAACTCTTCAACGTGATTTACGACGTACCACTGGATCAAGACGTGAGCTTTGACCTTCACCTTTGAGCAAGCGATGCAATCATAGACTCTAATTCTGTACCATTCACTACTCATTATTGGCCCTTGTCATCACGAATACATAGCAAAAAGTAAAAAAAGTTGCACAACATGAATAAGTCACCGAGCGGAAATTCGCATGCCAACCTCTCGAAGTTGAACGAAGTAGCGGATCGGCAAGTTACGGTGCGCAAACGCAAGCAACCAGAGACGGACTGTGACTGCAAAAAGGAGCTAATTAAATTTCGAAATGAATTAACAAAAATAATCTCCGATTTTACTGACATACAAAAAGAACACATGGTGGCTATGCGAGAGGATACTTCCCAAATCAAAAACCAAATAAATGAAATTCAATCTTCAATTGATTTTCTCACTAAAGAGCATAGAAGATAATAAATGAAGTAACAACATTAAAAAACCAAAATACACAAACTGAAAACGATGAAAAAAATAGAAGAAAGAATTATGTTCTAAAAGACGAATCATTTTACAACTACAACAACAAATCTTTCACAAAGGAGAAATATCATCGCGAAGTTAAGAGATTTCAACGAGAAAATAATATCATATATCATAATTAAAGATCTCAGAAAAGCGCGAAAATGATATAAACATGATAAACATGAAGTTTTGGTCTAGCCTTGACTCCATACAGTGTAATTTATATGGAGATGAAAAGTATAAACTCAATTTAAATCGACCTATAAAAGTGTGTTTTGACTCAAACAAAATACCTAACTATTACTACGTGAAATATAATATAGCTGATAAAATATTAATATTATTATGACAAAACTCAAAAGGAATACTTGTACTAAAACAACTTAAGGAAGAACTACAAAACGTCATCAAAATAGGTGAAAAAACCTACTCTTAACTACAAAAATGGACATCCTATAAATAATAACCAGAGTCAAAAAATTAACTAAAACCAATAAACCTTGCAACAATAACTAAATTTCCTAAAACTATAAGAATAATAAAACTTTTAACCATAAGCTATGAAATCTAACTCTTGATCATTACAGAAGACTTTTTCCTTCCAGTACGTTTTTCTACTACAAATATTCGAAGTATAGTGAAGCCTGGAAAACTAGATGACCTAAAATGTACAAGAAAACATATAAATCTAAGTTCGTTTCATTTATTAACTGAACTTGGATAAAATCAGAACAGAGCAATAGCATTCACTACCAAATTATACTCACTATTTAACTATAGACATTCTGGAAAGGGGTGGTGGAGTATCTATTTTGTAGCACAACGACATGGAGCATATGTGCACTAACGAAAACTGACCAATGAAAAATAACCACTTAGATTCATGTCAAAAACTTTAATCTCGAAAAAACAAAGCTTATTTAACGTATTAACCTAATCGTAGAGACGTTAAAGATATAAGAACTATGCTGACAGAATGTGGCTCACACTATATTAACCACCATAGCCAAAACTTGCCAACTCGTATTACAGCTTCAGTAATACTATTTAGATCCTATAATGACAAACCTTAAGCTCACACCTCACCATCTGGCATTGACTGACTCTGCAATCCTCAGATCATATGCGAATGATTTCTAGAATTAACAAAATACCAACGTGAACCACCGAACGTCTTAAATATGCAAGCTATAATTATATTTATTACAGAAAATGCTGCAGTTTTCCTTTAAATCGACTGTCATTCGTATACCGTTATCTCCATGAAGCATTAACGCATAATAAGCCAAACACACGATGATATAATTCAAAATACAAAATCTGCCACTAGCCAGACTGGATAAATAGAAACATATTGAAGCATTGAACTAAGAAATGAAGCTGGCGCCATTTAAAATGATTCCCGATAATTTGATGTGAAAATGATTTAAAAAAAAGAAATATGCTGCGGCGGCGAATATAGGCAAATGTAAAGGAATGTTAATTGATTCCTTTTGTCGAAATGGTAAAAACAACCAAACTAGTATGACATCTTATCATACGTTTCCAATAACACAAATAAAACCGAACTGTGTCCCCCACATAAGGACTACTATGGTCATTAATTACTGAAGTACAAAAATAGGTGAACACTTTAATTGGAATTTTGTGCCACAATTGGTTCCTCGCGCCTGCTGACTAATCAAAACCGTAGCAGTTTATATAATACTATTTATCCAGTAAGTATCCACAAATAATAATAATAATTGATCTCCCAATTCACACATTGTCTTTGTAATAAAGGCGAAATATGCTGAATTATTGATAATTTTAACTCAAAGGTAGGTGTTGAATAGATGTATTAGTACAAAAGTAGTAAATGTGTGAAGGCACTATAGTGTTGATGAATTCGGATTGCATTAATAAATGTCTTGATGAAGGTGTCTCAGGATACACAAATCTGTGAGAAACTGACCCAGGTAATTAAGACCAATCTCAGTTTTATGTAATTTTCTAAAAATAGTTGAAAAAGTAATTATAGTCGATTAGATAAATTTTTCACAGATTGGATTTATTTTTAAACGGCAGTATGGTGTTAAAAAGGATTCAAGTACTCTTACGCCACCATAGACATGTCCACGCAAATTAAACAACTTTGAATGCTAAAATGTAGGCTTAGGTATGTTTATAGATTTGAAGAAGCTTTCGATACAAAAGTCACGTCTATCTGCTACAAAAACTTTATGGACTGGTATCAGTGGTACAGCTCCTAATTATTAAATCTTACTTAACAATCGCGTCCACAAATAGGAAAATCGATATTCAGAGTACACTCGAGTTAACTTTGGTGTACCTCAAGGTAATCTATCTTGGGCCCCTGTTATTTTAATACTATATAAAATAACATTAGTGAGTTTACCCATATGACTTTACACTCTATCCGATGACACGAGTATGTTTTTTTCGGTCATTCAATGCAAAGTTTCATGCATGCTCAAGAAGATCTTAATCTGTTACACCATGGTTTCATACACTCTCCTAACAATAAATGTACAAAAAACAAATTATATGTATTCAGTCTAAAATAAAAGAAATCCCAATTTTACGGCCAACTTTTTATCGATAACTTGGAAATTAAGAAAAACTAATACAGAAAAATATTTAGGGCTAATTTTGGATAGTAACCCTTAGCATGGACACGCATATTGATAGATTAAATCTAATTATCCTCCCCACTTTGGCTCTTGCGTGGTATCGTTCGGTGTATCCTCGTATGTATGCTACCTATATCTTTTTCACTAGTTCACTCCAATTGACCATACTTAATTCGAAAGTTTGGGAGTGAAGGCTGAAAGTAATACGTTCTGCAATTATCCACATAAAATGAAATAAAACTTCTTTCCATTATAAACGGTTACAAGTACACACATATATACGAAACGAAGTTACTTTAAATATTCTCATTTATACCAATAATAATACTGTCCTGTTATCGCAAATTTTGGAAACATTCTTTGCAAACCGAACCTCTTTCTTGACAAATACCCAAAAGGAATAGCCCTACGGAAATGCAAATAAGGTTATTTCCCCCAAACACGAACTATGTGGACAGAATGCCTTACTTAACGAAGAGCACATATACAATACTTACCCCGAGATATAAAAACCAAATTTAAACTTTGTAAAAGACATCTTTAAAAAAGTTAGAATCCGACCCTGCACAATAACTTGTCGATGTGGGAAACTTAATATTGAGAAATGTTCTGACATTATTTTTATTGGATTTACCGTCTTTTTTTTTCTTATTATTTTTATTTATATAATTAAACCCATGTTTTTTCTTTGTGTGTATAATTATGTGCTAATTTTGTGTAAAATGTTTGCTCGATAACCACGCTCACAAGCTAGTGTCAACTAATGTGTATTCTTCGCAGTGAAATGTATTTCTTTTTTGAGAAACTCAATTAACCCTTTTAACCACAAATTCTTACACTTTTCACAGGTTGATTAGGAAAAATCTCTAAAGAAATAAGTCGACCTTCGTTAAGTTAATATTTTTGTATCTTGTATTCTACCTCTTTCATAATTCAACAATATAGTTTTCTTTACAATACCGAAATTATTTTACCACGTAGATAAATTTTGCGAGTGCAATCAGTATTAAGAACGACGAACACAGGTAAAAAAAGATTAACAAACCGGCATTATAATATCCTTATGCTATAATTTAAATAAATAAGCACGTTATAAACGTTTTCTTCATTCAAAATAGGTTAACCTCCCTAGAAATTCATAAGGGAATTATTCTGCTGTAATCCTTTGACTTTACGACAAGTCGTTAGCGGATCACTTTATGAAGGAAATTGGCAAACATTTTAAGTGCTATTTATGACATTGGCCATAGAAGCGACATGTCTTTATAGTTCCTATGTACCTATTATCGTTCTGATATGAATTTAATATATTACTATTGCTTTTATTACGCTTCACGCTTTAATACCGCATTTGCGCTTAGGCGATTGAAATCGATAGAATCGTAGAACCTAGTGATAAGACACACTCCGTTCTCTGCTTTCCGCATTATTCCAGGCAGTAGCGTGTTGATAGGGGCGAGAAATAAACAAAATCTCCATTTGTCCCTCCGTAGGGGTAACGTAACTCCAACCGTCGAACCTTTTTTTTCTTTTTCTTGGATTTTGTTTTTTCTTATGAGGAAAGGAACCGAGGAGTAATATAGCAAATGTTTGAAGCATTACGTCTGTGTATATTTGACGTAACTCACACATCGCAAATGTATACAATTGAGTACGAACGGCATCACGTAGTACGTGTTAGAAAAATCTGTTGTCTAAAGGGCAATATTGATTCCAGAAAAACAATGAAGGTATTTATAATAATGAACTAAAGTAAAAAAAATAACAATTCCTCACTCACTATCGTCTACACAATAGGTTAAATATTTAAAAATCTAAAAATAATTTTTAGCCTAGATTATAAACTCTTGACTCATAAATGAAATAGAACTATTAGACCAATAAAACGGCCATTTTATAAGACTATTGTATTTTAGTTACTTAGACTTGTATACCAGACAAAATCGGTCGAGGATGACCATTTATCTTACTGTCACAAGAATTTTTCTTCCAACCTCATTGTTTGTATTTAATTTCTTTTATCTTTCTCACCACGTAGTGTAAGCAGATATACCATAGTGTTATATAACAAGTGTTTTTGCTATGTACTTTATAAATAAGTGCTATATACACCAATAAAGAAGACCTTCATCCGGTATTTTCGAATGGCAGGATAAGGTGGAGGATATTAGCGTTAAGACAATCCATATTTTTGTTTTTTTTTTATTTTGTGAATAAATCTTAATTTAACTGCATCACATTTACTTAATGTGGATATGATCATTATTCATTTCATAAGCAGAGAGAATCACAGGAAACTTTGGGATCTAGTATTAAGACTCTCCGTTCTCCGTTTTACGTTTTGCGAGATATTGCATATTTTGTGGCGGATCTCAACGTTGCACATGCCTAGTTATTAGGTCAGGAAATGAAAATGAAACAATCTATTCTCCTCGAGTGGGAATCGAACCCACAAATCATTACTTTTGCGTCATGACGGTACTAATTAATATTAAATATATACTTATAAATATAGACCAGGAATTTATCTAATAATGCTACACTACATAAAGCACAATAGTTGTCAAACAATTTGTGTATTGTTCGTGTAATACAAAATGAAAGGTCACATATAGTTAAGTACGCAATATCTCCAAAGACTAAGTTAACGATGTATGTATAAGGGTTGGGTTAAATTACACGTCGCATGAGTGGAGTGTGCTTGAATTATTGCGTGTATATGAAGTTTTGATGCCATTATGGTACATTGGACTGGTCTTAATGAATTAAATAATTTTCAACGGTATAATAATATATGTTTTCTGTAATTATTTTAGTAAGATAGTTCTATCTATAAATATTAATATTTAATTCGATACACTTACAAAAGAGTGTTTTTATATATGAAAATACAAAACACGGCGTTGAGCTCCGCCGTTAATGTCTAAAAGCTGCCTTATATGACTCAACTATAACGCGTAATGTCGGATTTGATCTAAAACTTCTACATTTTCTTTGTTTTTCATTTAAATATTTATTTTTAAAAAAATCTCTGTAATAATGCCAGTCACGAATCCAATATGGAATTATGATTCAGTGAACGACCATAAAAAACAGAAGCCAGATATGTAAATAAAACATAACAAGTTTAAACTTGAAAAAATAATTTGCTCTGATCGAATTACAGTATTATGACGAAATTGCTTAAGAAAGACAAGATGTTGCTTCATAAAGCTCCCTAATAGTGTGAAACGTGTTTTTTTTATTATTTTAAGGGGTCATCGTGGCTTTGCGCGAGAGAATTGTAACATGAATGCGATAACTGTGGATCCAATCCCAAGTCGAAGAGGATTTTTTAGCTTCATGCTTTATCCCGCATATTGTAGGGTAGGCAGAAGGAACTGCAAGGACTGTGGGAACTTAGTGTTAAGACACTCCATTGCTTAGTCCCTGCTTTCTCCGACCCCGCTTTCCGCCTTTTTCGAAGCATTGCGTGTTGAGTGGCGGAACTCAACGCCTTGCTTTGCCTATTTTCCAGAGCGAAGAAAATGGAAATAGAAAAATCCATCTTCCCCGACTGGGGATCGAACCCAGAAACCGTCGCGTTACAGGCAGACGTTGCGCCTCTGCGCCACGACAGTCATATTTTTGATTTACTATATTATGCCAGTCTCATAATTTACAAGCCTTTACATCTTACCTAGATCTTTTTAGAGTAATAATCCAGTGCTTATTTTCCAAAAACTCTTGAAAATATCCAACTTATAGGATTTCTATATCTCAATTTATAAACGTAATTAAAGTAATAGATAAATTTTGTTAATTATAATAAAGGGGCCATATTGAGTTCTGCCACTCAACATGAAATGTCTCGAAGTTAGACGTAAAGCGAAGAACAAGTTAACAAGTACAAGAAAACAAGTAAACAGGATCTCGTTTAAATAAATCATTAAAGAAAGAAGCATCTAGGAGTGAATAAATTATTAATGAAGTCCATGGTAATCCTATCTCAACATTTTTCGTAATAAAGCTTGTGTAACACTGAAATATCGATGATCAAATGAAAAATTTTGTTTTTCCTCAACAAAGCGATCAAGCTCATTAGTGACTCAATGAGTTATGGATGAAATAACAAAAGCTTACAGCTTATACAAAACAATGTAATTTTTTTCCTTTACTGATCGGAAAACAAATTTGGTGCGAGAATCAGAGAACTTTGCTATGTATATGTCATGTAAAAGCTTAGATAAAGTTTGAATAAAATTTTGTACGCAAAAGCACAAAAATATTCCAAAATATCGTAACCGAAAATTCAAAATTCTATTATAATTTTTTGTAAATTTAAGATATACTTTCGCGATGAACCCTTATCTTTATATTTCCCAAAGGTACAACCTGTCATCGTTTTAATTAATTTGACGAGCAAGCTGTGACGGGACGATGAAGTTACACCGACTTCAAGTAAAAATTATTTTAAAGCAGTAATTTTAGTTCATTTTCGTCTAAATATTTAACAGGGGTTAAAAATTTTCGTGGGCTTTGTTTTTACAGTGGAGTTATGATGTTATAAAATTGCTTGCAGAAAATTTAGATATTTCAAATATCTTTTAGAATATTTTTTGTAATTAAATTGAAGTTTGTAAGAAAATTTAACAATACTTAAAGTAGTGTTGTGAATAACTCAAAGCCACGCAAGAACAAAGATATGACAGATTTTTTATATGGTACATGTATAACATTAGTTTAATCTAAAATCGTTATGATATCATTTTTAGGGTTCCTTACCCCAGAAAATAAACCGAACCTATATAATCATTTTGGTATCCCTCTGCTTGTTTATTTGTCTGTCAAGAGCTTTTAAGTTATCAAATCAAAAAATTATATTTCTAAATCAACACAATTAAGATGTGGATATTGTTGCTTAATTTTTACGCTGGCTTTAAGTTATTAAATTTTGCAAAAATATAGAGGAAAATATATAAAATATTTGAAAAAATTGTCATATTGTCACTCTTCTCTTTAATGCTATATGTTTTATCCTGTTTATGTTAGGGTAAGCAGAGTGAGCCCCACGGACTGCTGAGAATTGTTTATCAAACATTTTATTTACTGCACACCTTTCAAGGTATTGAGCGATGTTTCCAGTGCTAAAAAATGGAATTTAAATAATTCTTATCACTTAAAATGTACGTTTTCAGTTGATTAACTATTATCAAATTGATGTGGAATAATAAATTTATAGATATGGAGTGCAATTGACCGATATTTTTAATTATTGACATTGTCCTTGTCGCCACAGGAAGAAAACGAAAGGAACTCCTTACAAAAACCGAGCATACGACCTTCGGACTTACATTTATATAAATCAAATAACGTATCTATTGTATAATACGTAAATATTTATTAGAAATACCAGCTTTAGTATTATTGTTTCGACAATTTCGAGCTTTTTCCAAAGCACTTCAACTAATGTAATGATATCCATAACACTTATGGACAACGAGTAACCTTTTGGTAAGTACTACAGACCATTAAAGAGCTATATAATAATATGCCCTTATGTTTACAAAAGAAAGTAAGGCACGTATATGTGGTAATAAAAGACATCTATGCAGGATATTACGTATGTACTGTTACGATATGTTTAAATTATTATTATTTGAGTGGTTTTTATATTTTAATATTCGTTTTGGTTTAAAAATTAGTTAAATATACAATGGGATAGCATTTAATAATTTTATTTTTTCTAACAAACTAAGATAAATAATTGCATTGTTTCATTTAGTTTAATATATTTTACTATTGTTTGGGAATAATATGAATTAAATTAACTTGTAGGAGCCAATACCTACACCAATCCAAAGTGATTATAAAGTGTGAAAGCATAAAAGCACGGAGTACTTTAAAAATACATAATAAAATATACTAAAACGCGGTTTGTATTTAAGAAAAGATTTAAAATTTTATTTAAACAAAACTCTACGCCCGTAAAAGTCCATATTTGAATAAAAGTGTTCTTCGGTCACATTTCGGATATGTGTCCGTACTACTGAGTCTGCTACATTCAATGTTATATTATTTAAAAATAAAGGTAAAAATTGCTATTAGTTCAGTTTAAAGGCATTTCTTAAAATGTAAATAGTACATATACATATATGATTAAAATATAAAAAGTAAGTTAGCGATAGTCAACTAAGTGATAATATTTTTGTGTGTATCTATCTTTAGTACAAAAGCTTACAATTTATCGTTTATAAACGTTTATAAACTTCAATAAAAAGTATAACGTGAAAGCCTAACCATCAGTACACGTAAATACGATTGCAAATTAAAAAAATATTAAAAATGATTTTCAGGGTTGTAAAAACTATGCTACCTAAAAAAGGTACAAATGCATAGTACAAACATACTAATGTATACAAAGGATGCAAGAATGCGAAGAAACTTTTATTTTTCCTACAATAGGATGTTTACGTCTATCAGACTAGAATTCCGTTTAACTATTGAAACTGTAGAAACAAAATATTCCAAACATTTCCTGAAAATGTCAGAGATAATGAGTTAAAATTTCACAATATTTTTATATAAATAATGATTGCAGGGGATTTTTAATTTAAAATGATACAGAAGAACTTCGCTAATAAGATTAATGTTAGCAAGGGGATTGTGGGTTGGATTTTGTCCGTTGGAAGAAGTGGATTTTTTTATATTAACGCTCCAGTACGAATAGATGTTGCGTTAAGTTTCGTAAATGAATATTTAATAGTCCTGAAATCCCAAGTAAGGCGGAAAACGCAGTGTTTTCTCTCTCTCTCTCTTTCTCTTTTCTCTCTAGGCTGTTAAGGATTAAATAGACCGTAAAGCTGTGTAAATTATTATTTATATCAATTTCAAATATCTCTTTTATCCATTCATAAACGTGTAGACCAAGTGTATAGTCTAGTAGTCAGAGCGCTAGGACGGTTTTTAAGAGTCTCAAGTTCTAATCCCACGTTTTCCAAAAAATAGAAACTGTACGTTCGGAGGCTTGGTAGCATAACTATAAAAATAATAATTACATTTATAAGTCTAAAGAATGGACAGAGTATCTTCAAGCTGTGAAATTGAAAATTGAAACTTTTACTATTGGTACGAATTTACTTTTTTAGATATACTATATATAGAGCTTAGTGCTAAAACACTCTATTCTCCTCCTTTCCCATCTTTTTTCAGACAAAATAAATAGAAGAGCAGAATATATTTCGTTTTTATTTAACATTATTCGACTCCCTAGCTCTACGCATACGTATTTTAAATACTATTACTTACAGTTTTATCACTTTAAGCCCTACGATTCCATAGAATTCAAATTGAACTAAGAACATTTGTGTATATCTCCGCACTGTGAATTGAATGGTAAAAGTTTTACGATCAGCAAGCCATGTATTACAAAGCTATCACAGAAAAAGAAGTGAATACAATTTAAATATATATCAAGTTTCTATGTAAATATTTAAGTAAATCCGTACAGGATATCTCCTAAGTAAATAAGAGCAGTTGGTATGGAATTAGTATTTTAAATTGAATGTATATGTGTTTGTATTGTAAATTTAGTTAATGTGTCAAAATTACAAAATATTTATTTTTTAAATTATGGTATATTTTCAAGTCAAAGTGCAGTGAAACAGTGTGTAACGGTGGACACGTTAGATACGAGTTCCATTCCCTGCAGGGTAATGAGTAATTTTCAGTTATATGGTAGATAAAGTTTCACCATTTACAACATTGAATTTTGACGTTATATGATGGTATTCGTAGAACATTAGGTTCTTTTATAGAAAGAGTCTAATTTTAAAACACCGTTTACTGTTCTTCAAGCTATTTCAAAATTCATTGTATTAAGTGGCAAAATTTTGTCTACCAGGGAACTGAAAATAACTTACGGAACCCCAATACATATATACATATATATGTTTTGTCGGTAATTTTATTTAATTTTTAACTCTTACCTGGGGTAATTACAGTGGCGGGCCCAACCTGTAGGTGGGCCCGCACAACTACTTTCTTAAACTTCTTTCTTCTCAAAAGTAAAATAAATCACCTGCAATGAAAATAAACACATTAATAACAAAAAGTATTATTATTTTAAATATAACTTATTTTACATTTATCATTATGACAAAGCAAAATTGGCCTCTTGGCAAAGTTAGATGCAAGCGTCGTAAAAATGCTGAAGTTTTGTCTTGGGCTAGCGCATTCGGCGGACACCTCAAACTTATTTAGAGATAAAAATAATTTTGAGTTGAGATTAAAGAAACCATCGGAGCTCTTTAAACATCTAAGAGTCGCCAAAACAAATATTCTGGGAAAATCATGGGTTGAGATTGTTATTTCATTTCCAAGACAGAAGTGTCCCAAAGCTCGAGTCAAGACTTAAATTCCATAAGCAATTTATGATAGGAGCACAATTTAGTAAAGTAAGGTTAGGATTACATCTGTAAAGAGGCAGTGGGGACAGCTAAACATATGCTGGTGGGGTGTAGGGTACTCTTGGATAGTGGCCAATACTCGCGGCGCCATGATAAAGTACTAGAAATCATACGTGAAGCCGTTAGTCTTTCAGTAGCAAGAGCACAAAGAAACATAACAACCAGCAAATGCTTAATAGACTTTGTGATAGAAGGTAATCATAAAAAATCTACACAAAAGCCTTTCACTACATTATATCCAGCTACTGATTGGACACTAGTGATGAACACGTATGAGAAAGAGTATAGAATCCCTAAGGATATTTGTGTTTCGTCATCCAGATCGGATATTTTTCTATATTCTCGAAGCCTATAACGCGTAGTACTAGTAGAACTTACAGTTCCGTGGGAAACAAATATCCCGAAAAGTCACCACCTTAAACTCAATAAATATTTCAATCTTACAAACGAACTGACCAGGAACAGGTTTAGAGCTAGCTTATATGCGGTTAAAGTAGGAGCGAGAGGTATAACAGCGAAATCTCTCTATAGTTTACTAAAAGATCTCGGCCAGTCTAGAACTATCACAAATTCATTTCTAGAACGCACTTCGAAGGCGGAAGGCGAAGACTTCATTTAAAATTTGGTTAGGTAGTGGGAGGAGCTCGGACAGTGAAGGTGAGCGTTAATTTTATTGGGGCCCTTTAAACCTACACTTGAGTCGCAAGTCCTAAGCGCTGCTCGGAGCTCCTCTTCCTACAAGACGATGGGCCCGGCACTCGCACGGTAAATCCATGGAACGCTAAGTAACTAATACTTCTCAATATATTGATTTAAATAAAGCATTTTATTGATTCCAATTATAAGAAGAAATATTTAAAGAAAACTGTACTGGAACCCGCGCCCTCTTGCGAATTGTGCATGCCGCGTTGAAATTCTTATATGCTTTATACAACTTATTTCGTTGTTAGCACCTCTGTAGGAAGATTTTTACAAATTTCCGCTACCCAAAGATTATTATAAAGAACAATCGTTTGGCGAGATTTTTTATGTTTTCTTTAAGTATTTTTTCTCCTCAGTGTAGATAAACACTTTAAAAATCATAAAAATATCCAACTATAAGTCAAGAGGAAGGACAAAGCATCTACAACATCTCTATAAAAAATATATATTTTCAATATATGTAAGAGCATCTATCTATGTATTGCTTAAAAGAATTGGACACGTTGTGTGTTGAGTTGCGGAGCTTAACGCCGCGAGTGGTTAATACCGGAGCGGAATCATTTTTCTAAATATAAATAGAACAGTAAGCTTATAAACAGGCACTTTTCATCAGTTTGTCAAAAAACCTTTTTAATTTTCATTTTTGTTTAATCTAATTATTTTTTTATTTTATAGCTTCACACCTTTATCCCGCATATAGCAGGGTAGGCAGAGGGAACTGCAGGAACCATATGAACCTAGTGCTAAGACACTCCGTTGCTTATCCCCTGCTTTCTTCGTCCCCATTTTCCACTGGTTTTGTGTGGCGAAACTCAACGACGCGCTTTGCCTTGTTGCCAGAGCGAAGAAAATGGAAATAGAAAAATCTATCTTCTCCGAGTGGGAATCGAACCCTCAAACCGTCGCACTTACAGGCAGATACCTACGCCTCTGCGCCACGAAGGTCCTCTCTAATCTAATTATATTAAAACAAAAAGTTGAAAGAGGCTAGAGAAGCTTAATTGATATGAGAAAATTATTATAACAATGATATTAAAGATCTTGTAAGTAATGTGATAATTACGTAGATATATATTTACACTTTATCGTGCACATAGCAAGGTAGACAGATAGAACCGCAGGAATCGTGGGAACCCACGCATCCTGCTTTCTGCCTATTTGAAGTAATGTGTGTTGAGTGGCGGAACTCAACACTGCGCTTGCCTAGTTACCAGAGCGAAGAAAATGGTAATAAAATAATGTATCCTCCCCGAGTGGGAATAGAACTCAAAAGCAGTCGTGTTCAAAGGCAGACGCTACGCTTCTGCGCCACGAGTAAAAAAAATAAAAATAAAAAAAATATTTGTTTGTAAAAAAGATGAATAAAGACAACATCACCTTAATGAAAATTCGTTTATTTATTATACATAGGATTTAAAACGTCAGATAGAGGCTGGTAAGCAATGCTCTTTGTTTAGATCCTCCTTGTACTCATACCGTTTCCGGAAGATAAGACGTCAAAGAAAATACTGTACGTGACTGCTAAAAATACAAATTTAAGATGGAACATTCTATAGGAATATTTTTTAAATTACCATATTTTCAAGAATTTATATGAGGCTACAGTGGCGCAGTAAGGACCATTTCAAAGTCAACACAATAATTGAGAGTTTGATTCTTCAGTCGGATGTATTCTTTTAGCTTCACCTTAGCTTAGGTGGAACTGCGGCAACTATAGAAACCTAGTGTTAATACACTCATTACGTATAATATTCTTTATAAATATATAATGTAGAATAGCATATGATAGTATTTAAACAATATTTAAATTAATATTGAAATTGACAAATCTTTTCTAATAACTATTGGAGCCCACAACAGATAAAATTCTTCTCTACAGAAAGCACATTTCATTAATATTTGAAATAGTAGAGAAAACTAATGTCAGGAACTCCATTTTCCACTTTCGACTTCAATCATTTCCGAGGCATTGCATGAAGAGCGGCAGAAATCAATATCGGTTTTTATCTTACCAAGGCCGAAATATCAAAAAAAATTTTAACCTTCACGCTTAATCCCTCGCATATCAGAACAGGCTGAAGGAACCACAAGAGCCGTGGAAATCTAGTGCTAAGATACTGTGTATCTCACTTTACGTCGCAACCTCAAACCTCAACGCAACGTAGTTACCAGAGCGAGTAAAACGAAAAGGAAATATTATTGGAATTCGAATCCACAAACCGTATAATTTACATGCAGACGCTGCGTAGACCTATGCGTCACCACGGTTCCCAAATATTTTATTCTTAAATCTCGAAGTCCTTCAAAACCTACGTGCTCAACAATATCCAACAATGAAAATTAAATACAACTAGAAAATTACTTTTCTAATACTAGATACCAGTAGAACTATCTCAAAGTAGACACCCGGCTTATACCAACAGTGTTATACTGTACAACTATTTCTTTTGTCGCCTATCTACTTCCGCAGCCGAGATGTTTGGCGAAACGCCAGTGTGTGTATGCCCTAATTAAAAAGCTTGAGCGGATTACAATTAATATGATCTTAAGAGTATGTGTGTGTGAGTATATGTGTGTGTGTGTGAGACAGAGAGAGAGAGAGAGAAAATGAGGGAGAAGCTTTGCCACTAAAGTTAAAATATCTCAATATTAAGAATTAACATCGAAAGCGTAGAACGGAGTGTTTCTAATCTTACCTTGATATACAAAATAAAGTATGAAGCGATAATAACTATTAATAAGATATTTCTGTCAAATAAGTTTACATGAGTGGCAGGTAAAATAAATATTTTAAAGAATTGTATATATACTACAACTTTCTTAAACAACGTCTAGTAATAATAAACTTAAGATATATATAGGTATAGTATAGGTCATTTATATAAACATTTATAATAAAGAGAAGTGGACTAAAATAGTGAAATTATTTTATCTGTATTTTTCTAAATTCAATATAAATTACGATGTAATATTTAATATTTGTTATTCTATTTGTAATATATTTTTTTTTACTTTTTCAAAAAAAGCCGTCGAAAACTTAATAGGCTTTACACTAATAGCTTTACAATTTCAACTGTAAAATGTAAAACCTCGTTTTTCCGTTTCCGTAGAAAATTCGAATATTCCAAATTTCCATAATATTTAATTCAAATAATAGCTTTAAATATTTAATACATATTTAAAATTATTTCAAGCATTAATATCATATATAGCTTTTAAAATATATAATATATTAACATCAAGAAAAAATATAAACAAAGTAAATGAACAGAAAAAAACTATAGACAATAAATATTGGAACTACATATTAATCCTTACCTTTGTAAATAAAAAAAAATAAAATAAATGTTCTATTCTTTCAACAACAATTTGTAAGTAAAATATATTTTTAAAAGTACTAAAATGATCACCGTCGTGGCGCAGAGGCGTAGCGTCTGCCTATAAACGCGACGGTTGGTGGGTTCGATTCCGACTAGGGGAAGATGGATTTTTCTATTTTCATTTTCTTCGCTCTGGAAACTAAGCAAAGTGCGGCGTTGAGTTCCGCCACTCAGCACGCAATGCTTCAAAAAACGGCGGAAAGCGGGGATGGAGAAAACAGGGACTAAAGCAACGGAGTTCGTATGCAGTTCCCTCTGCCTACCCTGCCATGTGCAGGATAAAGCGTGAAGCTATAAAAAAATGATCATGTTGTTATTGTTATTTTATGTATATAATTTCTTCCAGTACATTTATAATTTACCATTTTTTTACCTTCCCACTTCGTTCTACATGTAAGTATAGACAACTTAAGGCACTTTCCCAGATATTACTGTACGTTTGCGAGTTTTCAGGCATGTTCAATGAATGACGAATTTTAACTTTTTTTTTTCTTTTAAGTCACGGGATCAAATAAAAATAATTGACTTAGCTTTCTTTATCCAACCAGAAATCAAACTCACTCAACCTATCCACTGGTCTATTATTATTTATTATATTTTTTAATATGAAACGTATCTAAACGAAGAACATGAAACTGGAATTCTAAAATATTTTTTGTGACAAAAATGTTCTACATTTTATTTAAATCTAATACAGCATGTACCGTATCGTATCGCCAACTCAATTTTTACTGTCACAAAATATTCAAAATGTTTAAGCGTTGAATGCACTGAAAATTTCTATATATAATTCATTTTCAGCTTCATACGGTACCTCGTATATAACTTTGATGAAAGTAAACGTGTAGTGTTAAAATATTCCGTTCTCCACTTTCTACCTGAATTCAAAGCTTTGCTGATGAGTGATGGATCTCAACGTCGCATTTTCTCCTATTTTAGTAGGATAATGAAAACAAATTAATAATCATAATTAACAATTTTATTCTAATAAGCGTAGAATTTATTCATGTTGGCAATTTGCACTAGTCTGATTGCATATTTGTAATTTTATATTTTCTCTTACTGTTCATTTCGTTGTTTCTTTTGGATATGTAATAAAATTTTTTGCATGTGTTTGACTTCGAATTTTCCTTTTGGTGCCGTTTTAAAGATTTCAAACAGGTGGATTGGTGAAAAATATAGCCGAAGTACGAACTTGAACAGTTCAATTGATTATTGATTTAATAAATTCTATACGTTAGTCAATTAAATTTACTTCAGAAGCAAAAAAAAATTAACGTAACAATCCCTAAAAAGTGTTAATCTAATAAAACAAAACACATGTTCGCGGGTATCCTACTAAATATTAAATATTTTCAAGTAGAAAAAATTAAAAACTTATACTTTTTTAAAGCATCACTCAAATACGAAGTCGTATGACGTGCTCAGTTTCACATGAACATCGTGAGTGCATGTTGGATGCTGGCCAGATGCACTTATTAGAAGTGATCTCAAGATACGCTATTAACTTTAACACGGAGATAAACTTGGATGATTTTTGCAATATCACAATGTTATATATTTTCTTTGTGACGTTTTATTTACTTGTTCTTTTTGTATAAAAGTAAATATTTTAAATGAATTTGATTTTTTGTAATATATTTAAGTACTTTATATGTAGTGTGAAATCAAGAATAATCATATTTTTATAGCAAGCGAGATATGGTGCTCGTGGTGGTGTTTCGGCACGTCAAAATAATAAGTGATGAAAGAATGTTAAAAAAGATACATGAGCAAAAGTGGGTGGTAAGAGAGGTAAGGGGAGACCTTGATTGTTTTTCGAAACACAGTATCAAATATACTGGAAGAAGATTACGTAAAAAGCATGAGGACATGTATAAAGAGGTTAATTACAGTGGGCGAGGCGAAAGAGGTATGCAGGAATCGCAGAGCTTGGCTTCGTTCTCTGTGACTATCCCGCTAGGGATAAATCGTGAAGCTATGTACATATGTAGTATATAGTCTTCTAGTGATGTATACAAAAATAAAAGCATTTCCATAAGCAGTATTAATTGCATTTTTGTCGTTAAAAAGATTTTTACAATTTCTGCAAATGCGAATGGAGTTTGTTGGAATGTTAAATTAGTCAGAAAAATGAACTATTTGACAAAGCACAGGGAATTGAATTGGGATCAGTGTATCTTAAAGCAAAGTTCTTTCTACTACTTCAGTTCTCTAACTATGGTGTCCCGAGTGCGTCACTTGAATACAAATCACTTTGTTAACGTCACGTTCTATGAAGAATACACAAAGAAGGTTATACGGTAAAAAAAGTAAATATTACATACTCTATGCGGGAAAAAATATATATTTAAATAGTTCAAACTAAAACTTGTTACTAGTTACTATAATAATGTAACAATAGTTAAATCAAAGTACTTTTTTTCTTTAGCTTCATGCTTCATCCCGCATATGGCAGGGTAGGCAGAGGGAACTGCAGGGACCGTGGGGACACTCCGTTGCTTAGCCCCTGCTTTCTCCGTCCCTGCTTTCCGCCGTTTTCGAGGCATTGTGTATTGAGTGGTACTTTAAGCACTTTAAGCCGAGGTAACAAAAAACTTTGCTGTGTAAATAAAAGAAAATAATTTGAAAAGCTCAGACAATCATAATATTTTGGTATCACAGACATTTTTATTAACCATAACTTAAAAATTTAAAACTTGAAACTAATTAAAAATTATGAAAAGCTTCCTAAAGTATAAGATATAAAAAAGGCACTTCTTTTGGTGGTGGCGTACTGTAAGTGTGGATTTGTTTTGTTTCTGTAAAAGATTTACAGAATAGGTTTTTTTTTTACTTTTAAGTGGAGTAACACTTTAAATAGACTAATATACTGTTTAAATTATTAATTTTAGGCAAAGCGCGGCGTTGAGTTCCGCCACTCAACACGCAATGCCTTGAAAAAGGCGGAAAATGGGGATGGAAAAAAGCAGGAACTAAACAACGGAGTGTCTTAACACTAGGTTCATACGGTTCCTGCAGTTCCCTCTGACTACCCTGCAATATGCGGGATAAAACGTGAAGCTATAAAAAAAATATAATAATTTGTATATTCATATTTATGTATTCTGTATATAAGTCATTAATATACTTAATTTCGAAGAAATTACAGTTTGACACACCTCGGCTTTTATTTCCCACATGACAGGTTGGCTAGTAGAGAATGCTTTGTAGCGTTAAGCCCGCCTTTTGTACATGTTTACTCCTTGTATTGTGTGCAATAAAGGATAAATAAATAAATTAATTAATTAACTAATCGAATAAAATCTCAAATTAAGTAATCGGTGCCAAGTTGTTTGTAAATAAATTCCAAACAGCAGTTTTATACAATATGCATAAACAAGACGGCTAGTAGCTAAAGTATGAGATTGAATACATTAGGTTCCGTGAAGCCCGAGTTCAAGGGAAACTTTTGATATCAAAATTTTATTGGCTGAGAAAATTTTAATATAGTAGCAATATTTACTTTGCAAGTACTTCTTCCTATTTAGTAATAAATTGTGATTAAATAATTTTGCGCTTTTTACTGTAACCTTTTAATTTTTTTTTAATTGTGTGTATGACAACGCAGCGGTGTTGAGTTCCGCTTCTCCACTATAATAATCCGAACTAACAGCGAAGAATGAAGTGTCTTAACACTGAATTATTTCTGCCTAAACTATCGTATAAATGATACAAACTATCAATTCCAAATAAAATAAAAGAAAATTTGTAGTTGTTAGCGGCGCAGTGGCATCGAAAGTCTACACGCGGCAATTGTGCATACGATTCCAACTGGAGGAAATACATTATTTAACTACCTCGCTCTTGTAAGAAGGAAAAAAATATGTAGTTTTCTTCAACTATTCAACACGCAATATTAAACTTATGTATTAGCACTAGGTTCCTGTTATAATACCTTAATAATAAATTATTCGAAGAAACAATTTTTTGAATCAATTCTCCAAAATTGATTCGAAAATCGATTCTCTTTCAAAATAATATATTTTTCATATTATTTCAAAAGTAGAATTAAATCCAATATTTGACCGTAAATATATAAAAGGGGATGAAGTCATAAGTTCAGATGGAGACTAACATGCCCTTCACTCCACACGTAAAAATAAATATATATTAGTATATATATATTGGTAAAGTCTAAGTAGGTATATACGTGATGGTTGTAGACTCGAAAACGCGAAATGTAGTTGATAAAATATAGATATTCGGCTTTTGTAAATAAAAAAACACTAGGCTACGTGGCTCGAAATATTTTTGTAAGAAAAATCTTACAATTCTTTATATGAGTTTATATTAAAAAGAAGTAGATGGAAACAATATAACAAGCTTCTCAGATTAAATAAATCATCCCTTGCGTCAAAGGGTTCAACGCTAGAGCCCTTTTAAGTGCTTCAACTTGAGATAAGATAAGACCTCAGGGAAACGAGTAAGCAAGTAATAAAATTTCTTATGGCTGTAAAAATAAACACTATTGTTTTATATAGGCTGGTATTGTATTTATTTGTATATAATATAGTTAGAGGCCATCGTGGCGCAGCGATATAGCTTTTTACTGTGAACATGACGGTTGAAGGTTCCATGCCCACTCCGAGATATACGAATATTTGTAGTTATGCGAAAAAGCGTGACGTTGAGTTCCGCCACTATTAAATATTTGTGAAAATGTGTATAACAATGTCAGAAGATTAAATTCTCTTTGCTTTATAAGTCTAATAAAACTTATAAGTAATAAAAAAAATCTCCGTTAGTGAGTGACTGAGAGATAACACAGAGCCTTATTTACTTTAGCGTAGAAACCTCTGGCGTGAAGGATCTTTGGAGAGTACCAATTTTGGATATTACAATGAGATTTTACATTTTACTGTCCAAATGATATTAGAATTACAGCCTACTTTTATATAGCAATTTATAAAACAAAAGAAATGTTACGAAAATATTAAAACAATATAGGCCTGTAAAATAGAAAGACAACAAAATATTTATTCACTGAGGACCGTCGTGGCGCAGAGGCGTTAGTGTCTACCTGTAAACACGACGGTTTAAGGATTCGATTCCCTATTGATAAAGCGTGTAGCTAAAAAAAAAATAATCAAGTATAAAATTTAATAAGGAAAAATTCAACGCTATAAAGTGTAGAAATGTAAAGTAATATATATATATATAGCGAAAAATTTCGTTTAACACGTATAATAAGCTCGCACTTCCATCAACTCTTGGTAACTTTTATTCGTTCCTATGGAATATTAGGAAAATCTGAGACTTTACGTATTACTAATATGCTATGGGACGGTGTGTGTCTGTGAGAAAATTAATTCTTTCCATTTTCTTGCTTTGGTAAAACAAAGATTGTAGTAATAGTTCCCGAAGTCCTACGAAATTAGGTAGGCATATTTATAAAAGATTATTTTATAATTTTAAATATTAGGGTAGTATCCATAAACTAAGGCGTATTCATCTTTTATTTTTTTTCTTTCATCTTATATTTGTTTTACTTAACTAAACGGTCAAAAGTCATTTCGTTTACCAAAAATATAATTTACCCACTCATTTTAAACCTTTCCTTTTACCTTAAGTAAAATCTAAAATTTACCACAATGAGTAACATATACATATAATATATGTAAGTATTCTAAATAAGTAATTAAGTGGATATATGAGGCTGGTAGAATCAACAATTGACACAGATTCTGAACAGCGTTCGTGACTAATAGCCCTTTGACGTCAACTCAATAGAGTATACATGTTTTGATTAAAGATTTTTTTTCTTACTCCATAGATTTTTCATAATATTTGTATAGACTATTTATGTATCTCATATAAAACTATTTTTTTTGTATATGTTTCTCCTACAAATAGATTTTATTAAATTATATATTGTGTGTTTATTGCAATGTGCCTCTTGATGGTAAATATATATATTTTATAGCTTCACGATTTATCCTGCACATGGTAGGTAGATTGGACCACAGTAACTATGGGAACTTTTTTTTAGTTTTACGCTTTATCCCGAATATTGCAGGGTAGACAGACGGAACTGCAGGAACCATTATGAATCTAGTGTTAAGACACTCCGTTGCTTAGTCCCTGCTCTCTCCGTCCCCGCTTTCCGCCTTTTTCGCAATTTATTTAAACTGTTACAGTTTAACAATGCAGTTAAATGTAACAAGAAATAAGCAAAATATGACAAAAAGTAGGTCTGCTACTAAAAAACATCAAGAAAATTGTGCTCTATTTTAAGGCTGTACTGTCTAAGAGACGAGTTAAATAAAAACGAGAACATTTACCTTCTAGGTATACTGTTTTATGGATCTTAAAAAAGAAATAAATGGCCGATTTCAAAAGAATATAACTGAATGGTTATAAAGTTGGCATTATTCTGATTTGTATCGGTATACATTTTTGTCTTATTTCTTAGCTTTATGTTATATTGCCATATAGCGGAATAGCTAGAGTCAATGTAGTGTAAGAAAAGTTAAAATAATTTATACTCCCGGTCCGGGAACTACTATAGCTAAATTGATTTGTATACTAAAATAAGTAATTAAGTGGATATATGAGGCTGGTAGAATCAACAATTGACACAGATTCTAAACAGCGTTCGTGACTAATAGCCCTTTGACGTCAACTCAATAGAGTATACATGTTTTGATTAAAGATTTTTCTTACTCCATAGATTTTTCATAATATTTGTATAGACTATTTATGTATCTCATATAAAACTATTTTAATTAATTGTTTAACTTTGGACCACCTGCAAACGAAACTAGTGTGGGTTGGATTTTTATTTTGGTGAGAGTGGAAGTTTATCAAATTTTCTCAATCGGGTCACCAAGATAAAGCGCGGCGTTGAGTTCCTCCACTCAACACGCAATGAAGCGTGGAAAACGGGAAATATAATATATTAAAATCAGCTTAAAACTAAAAATGACAAAATAACTTAAATCTTATTTAAGAAGTTTAAATTTATTTACCATATGCAATATCTCTTTGCTTAAATGGAATTTTAATTGATCATAGACGCTGTCTGGCTGACTATTATTCGGATTGTAGATTTTTGACGTGACAACGTCTTAAATTAGGTTGCGGCTCGGAGTCACATATGAAAAAGTAACGTAACGATGTGTCAACTGTCACCGAACTATGATCAGTCCGCCGCGCGTATCACTTGACACATGTACAATGTTTACAAAATATATTTTCTATAGTTAAAATTTGTGCAATTTATATTATAATTATTAATCATATCAATAAATATTCTACCGAGAAAAAGACGTTGTCACGTAAAATTTTCGCCCGTAAAACCCACTTTACAGGCAACCATTTTTTAATTCATTTATACAACTGTATTGTCATTTTCTACGAAACAAAAAATCGTAACAATTAACAAATTTAAAAACATGAATCCAAAATCAGTTTTCCTAAAAGTCCAAAAATTCTTCGCCATAATTATCTGTAAGCCAATTAAGAAAGAATAGAAATTTGCACAAAACCACTGATTCGGTATAAGCAGTTTAGCTAACAGCATAATTAGATTAACATCAAGTGTATTTAAGTTAGGGACAAGGACTCTAGGGTAAGGACTGGTGAGTTATTGAAGGCAACGTTGTTGAATGTGTAAACATTTAGGTAGTTTCTGTGCTTGTATTTATATAAAAAAATGGTGAAGTGCGAGTTGGATACGCTTATCAAGAGATCCCTACCAATTTCATGATGTATCATTTTTTTTTTTTTTTTTAGCTTCACGCTTTATCCCGCACATGGCAGGGTAGGCAGAGGGAACTGCAGGAACTATATAAGAACACTCCGTAACTTAGTCCCTGCTTACTCCGTCCCCACTTTCCGCCGATTTCGAGGCATTGCGTGTTGTGTGGCGGAACTCAACGCCGCGCTTTGCCTTAGATGCCAGAGCGAAGAAAATGGAAATAGAAAAATCCATCTTCTCCGACTCGGGATCGAACCCAGTAACCGTCGCGTTACAGGCAGACGTTGCGCCTCTGCGCCACGACGGTCCTCATGATGTATCATGAGATATAAAATTTACAATTTTTAATTTTTTATTTAGATTCATGCTTCGTAAATATAGAAATATGGCAAAAATTTTCTATGTTTAATAGAAATTTAATGCTTAAACACTTTGCTCCTTCTTTTTAATATAATTTAAGAAATAAGAGAGTTTCAATGCCACACTTAATTAATTATTCCAGTAGGAATCAAATACAAAATTGTTATATTTAGAGCCACTACTAAAATTTTAAATGATTTGTGGTAGAAAAGGAAAATTAAAGTTCATGTCTCTCAATTGCCTTGAATTTGTAGTACATTAATATGGACTTGTTATGATTTTTAACTTGCACGATTCGCAAAGGTGTGGTTTTAGATCACGCTGCGTCCAAAAATTTTAACATATATTTCCTTTAAGTTTTTTTTCACGAGTATTTTTTCACAGAAAATCGAGTATGATGAGTTCGTTTATGTAACCCTAAAAATCTAATTTTTCTCAAGTGTCTTCTTAAATATTTTCTTAAAGTACTATGTAACATTCGATATGTATTTAAAGTTCAATATTGTAATATATTTTATTCTAAACTAAACAATTTTAATCCAGAATAATGATAAACCAGGAGATAGAAGATTTTCATCGGTTTTTTATACCTAGGTAAGATGAAATTATTGATGCCATCATAGCAATGTAGGACATTATCTATCTGCAAACGCGGTTGAATATAGTAATTTCTGTAAAACAAGCCGCGGTGTTAAGAACCACCATTGACTTCGCAATATATACAATATACAATTCAGGTGAAAAATGAGAAACACAATGTTTTACCTCTATATTCTCTATATATAAAGAGTATTAAGTAAAAAAGGAGAAAAAAGAAAAAGGAAATATGCAAAAATATATTGGATTGCAAACTTTCTGTCCAACTTTATTACTTTAATTAAGGTTTGACTAATGGTTCGCGTCACCTGTCAAGAACAGAATATTTAAAAGAAAAATCATTCGCAAGGTGGATCTACCACCTTTACATATTTATAACTTATATATAAATATATACAGGTATATTGCAATTTAATTTTTGATCCCGCATAAAGCTGAAACAATAATTGTACGCGTATGTCTTAAACTATATTGAACTGACATAAAGATCTAGAAATAGGACTTGATAATATTTAAGAAAAATAGTGATGAGATCGTAGGAAGAACGATGGTTATGATAAATAATAATCTAGTTTATTATTGTGATTATGAACCATGTAATGAAACACATATTTTTTACTAGTTCAAGTAAATTAAACGTACAAAAGAAATATTACGAAATCAATCTTTCGAGTACATTTAATCTTAACCAACAAAATATTGAAGCAGGATTATTTGACACATCCCCTTCTAATTCTTGATCCAGTACATAACTTCTAGATGAAATCCCCGAAATATTAATAAAGAATCAAGTAAGCTAAAGTAAATACGACTGTTATGTCTCCCGAACTTCGCTCTTTCAGTTCGCTTGAATTGCTTTCATAGGATCGTAACTAAGCAAGAACGAATAAAATACATACCCGTTTGTTACCAAGAAAATTACTGGGCTGCAAAATTGCCGTCTGCACTACGACTATGTATGGAACAAAACGTTGAGATAAGTAAAATATATGAAGATACAATTGCGTTCCAAATGTGCAGCCTTGTGTGACACCAAATTATACTATTTGTTCGTGCTACGTATGGCGTCTCAGGGTTAAGCAATTATAGTGAGAGAAATGTGGCTCATATAAAGATTTTCTTGGTAGATTTAATGTAGTTTTTATGGTTTTGAATGCGTCAGTCTCAGGAATTGCTGGCTTATTTTTTTTTATTGAGGTCGATTTATGCATACAGATCTGCGTCACTATAGCCTATACTATAGTAAAGGGTCACACAACGACTACCAAAAGCGAAATATTATTTATAAACATTTCAAAAGGTTGTGGTGTTGAGTTCCGCCACTCAGAACACAATGCCTCGAAAGGTGGAAAACAAGCAACAGGAAGAGATATTTATACTTTAATTATGGATATACTTAGTATGTGACACATTTTTTTAAATTCATATTTTTTTTAAATATACATAAATTAAAAACACTCTGACGAAAGAAATATTTTTACATCATTGTTTTTGTAAAGAAATAAAGCGTGGCTTTGACTTCTGCCATTTAACCTGCAATGTCTCGAAATTAAACAAAAATTAAAATGGAAAACGGAGCACCTTAACACTAAGTTTCTTGTGTTAATTTACGTTTACGTAAACGTTTCTGGACAAATTCATCTTACCAGATCCCATTACTTGAGTCTAGAAGCAACAAATCATTACTTTCATACTCTGGTTTACGCTCGGTAAGTTAAGTTCGGAAGTTTCTATTAAATAGTTACAAATTCTACTTTACTGCGAAACTTGACTCAATTTCTACCTGCTAGTACATTTTGGTGTTTAACTAAAAGTGTAATTCATTTTAATGAAGCATTGTTGTATGAGCTTTTTTATGGCTTTATTTGAGCTATTAATTTTTCCTAACACATTTATTTAGGTATAAAGTAGGCAACAAATCTAGTGCTAAGACATTCCGTTCTCCACTGTTAATTTTTTTAGCATATATTATCTTAATATTAGTTGAAAAATTTACTTGAATGTTGATATTTGAAACTTTTCATAATATTCCTATAATAATATACTTTATGTTATCGAGACGTAAAACATATTTATACTAGCGAAATATACACACACACACATATATATATATATATATATATATATATATATATATATATATATATATATATATATATATATATATATGTCAAAAATTTTATATATATATGTCAAAAGTATATACATGTGTTAAAAATTACAACAGCACATTTATCCCAATTCTCCTACAATATTTGAACTCTAGTTTGGCTGAATTTATTTACAATCTTCCTTATGAAATACTTTGAAACGTTTCACGAGAATTTATTAGAGGACTTTGGAAAAGTAATTCTAAGTTTCAACGTCGAGCCGTAGCTCGGTTGTGTTCCGCTAAACACTTTTAGTAACATTTTTAAACTGTTATTGTAGCAGTGTTCAAGTAAATTGTTTTCGTTTACAACACTATAATAAAAATAACTTTGAAACTTTTAAGGATTTAGCGTTTCATGTAAATTGTACGTTTTTATGGTATTGTTTTAAAAATTCTTGTTTTAAGATTTCGTTGTAACTAATTGCAAATAGCATAATAAAGACGATATATATTTATTATACATTTTAATTAATAATGTGTGACTATCATTGCGTAGTGGAGAGTACAAAATCTTGTGGGTTTGGTTCGAGGGAATATGCTACTTTCATTTCCACGACTGGAATGGGAAATTGGAAATACTGTCCATGCCTAAGCTTCAATATACAGAAAAACATACAATTTTTGCCAAAAACAAACTATTTTATTTGTATTTGAACTATGATCACTATAATGTAACGCAATAGTAAGAAACGATACCATACATCTCCAATTACGATATATCTAATCCCCTCGTAAGACTTTATCGAAGTGCGCGTGTATCGTAAAGGCGAACTGGAGAGCGATAACAGAAAGGTCCGTACAGAAGTCGTAGTTTTATTGCTTTTTCGTTCTTTCTCTTAAATTTTATGACAGTGAGCCAATGGGGACGTAATAAAACAAAATCTGTAACTCCTTGAGATATCATCATGGAGTAATTGGTTATAGATTGTTAAAATGTTAGCATCGATTCTATATAGATATTTTATTTATATATATTTATTCTTTACCTATGCATAGTATACATACAGTATTCATCTTAAGTATAAAAAACCAGCAGTTTTGGAGCTTTAATACATTAACATTGACTTATCACATTGTTCTTGTGCGGAACCTGTTAAGTTGGAGATAGCCTTTCACGCTTTACGCTTTATCTCGCCCATCGCAGGGTAGGCAGAGGGAATCGCAGGAACCATAGGAATCAAGTGTTAAGACACTCCATTCCTTGTTTTCCGACTTTTTAAAGCATTGCATTGTAAGTGGAGGAACTCAACGCCGCAATCGCACTGCCTTTCAAATTTAAATTAAAACAACTTACCCAAAAAAAAATCAAATCAATTTGGATACTTTTTGCTGTAATGTCTTCTTGATATTTAATTCTATGAGAGTTCCAAAAATGCTACTAATAATATTAAATATATATATATATATATATATATATATATATATATATATATATATATATATATATATATATATATATATATATATATATATATATATATATATATATATATATATATATATATATATATATATATATATATATATATATATATATATATATATATATATATATAGTCCCTGCTTTCGCCGTCCCCACTTTCCGACTTTTTCGAGGCATTGCGTGTTGAGTGGCGGAACTCAACGCCGCGCTTTGCCTTGTTTTCCATAGCGAAGAAAATGGATATAGAAAAATCCATCTTCCCCGAGTGGGAATCGAACCCACAAACCGTTGCGATTACAGATAGACGAAATATATAATATATAGAATTTTAACAATTCATAGAAATATAATATTACTAACTACTAAGAAGAAAGAGATCTAAAAGTGCATTAATTTTAGGAGTAAATTGCCGGTATATTGCCGATAGGCAATAATGGCTTCTTTTGGATCAGCTAAAAACTTATGTATATTATGTATGAAGGCTTTGGAAGTAAAAGTATTTTTCTGAGTGGAAAGTTACAATAAGAAAAAATGATGATCTCAAAGTATCTGCTATCGATTTATATTCACTTATGACTGTGATTGTTTTGCTTTGGAACCCCAGGTAGCAGATAATTATGAAGAAAATGTTTCCAAAGATTGAAAAATTAATAAATAACGGATCAAAAAGCTTTTGTTAATTAAATAGTAAATTCTATCATTGGAATTTATTATTCAATTAACAAAAGCTTTTTAATCAAAACGCAGGGAAAGCCTAATTATGTAAAATTAATAAATAAAATTTGTGGGTCGAAAATGAAGGGTAGATTCTCTTAACACTATAGTTTTTTCCTACCTTTTAAATGTTAACAAAGCGAAGTAAAGAAAATATGCGAAACAAAAAAAAATTAAAGTAAATCGAACCACTGTACCAACATGACAAGATTGAGTTATAACAAATTAGATTCCAAAACGTTGTCAAGAGAGATCAAAACAAATGATTTCATTAGGCTCTGATATAATAGCTTCAGAAGCGGACGTACAGCGTTTTGTGTTTCATTCCTTTCATCGCTCGAGAGGCTTAACAATAATTTATTTATTTTTCTTGGCAATATTTAACAGTGTCTTGCCTTTAATTAATATAAGATTTGACTTCAACAAATTATTTTAACGACTATTATTATTAGACTATAATTTTTTTTTTTTCATTTTTGTGATCAACAATAAAAACTCCGCTTAATATTTCTGCCAAATTGCTCATTTCTAATCTTATCTCATTTGAAATTCAAACCTATTTATGACTTTAATTTAATTAAAACAGTATCTATTTTTCATCTATAAATACACACTATATATGAATTCCTTTAAAAAATAAGATCCTCTTTAAAAATTATTTCTTTAAATACGTTTCCATAAGCTATACTTAGTACAAACCAAAAATAAAACTGAAAGAAACGGTAAAAGTAAATGCTCTCACACTTTTATCACACTTCGTCATAGATAGTAAGTGTCATCATATACTCTAACTCTAATAAACTTAACCCAAGAAAGAATCTTACAAAGAAGTATATTATATCTTTTTTCTGTAGCTGGCCCCTTATGATTGGTAGAACGAAGCCACGCAAAATATTAGCTACGACATTTTCCCACATATAAACGACAAAAACGTTTCATTTCTCCTTCCGTCCTTCATAATCCAGATCGTAAACCTCGAGAGCTCTACATGCTTTGTTATTACCATTAGATAAATCTTCATTATTCACAGAATATTTTCTTTTTTGTTCAAAAATCTAGGCTGTTAGGCGAAATAGATAATAAAATGTAGTGTTTAAATATTCCTTTCTTTGTTTAGTCACCCGTTTTGGACATTATTTGTTCACTGACAGTACTACGTAAGCAGTATTTTATTTAAGTAGATCAGGAAAGAACCCACTACCCTGGTCACCGTTATATCGAGCCGAGAAAAAATATCTTCAACAGAGGCCGACAACGAAGCTTTTACTTTATCATATGATCAGGATCTTTAAGCTTCACCTGCTGACCCAATTCAAAAACTTTTGAAAAGTTTTGATCATAAGCTTTCTGAAGGCCGCTATTTATTAAAATAACTTTTTTCTGTAGAAAAGTCATTTAAAATTTCTTCTCCAATAAATCAACATAAGAAAATAAGAGTTATTAAAGTAAAAAAAGCAATTCCTTAAATATAGTGAGGACCTAAAGAAATGTAGAAGAATGTAACGTAAGAAATATGTACATAATTTTATATGACTGTGGTTTCCACGGTTTTCACTTTAACTTCATTTTAACACTCACTCCTTACTATTTTAATATAGAGAATATATAAAAAAACAGAGGCAAGATACTACGGAATATGTTATCACTACCTTTTCTTACAACGTTCCGCAGCGTGTTTGTTCCGCATAAAGCGGGATAGTCAGAGGATACCCGTCTTCAACTATCTTGTTTTATCTGAGATACAACGTGAAAATAAAATAAAACAAAAAAAAATACAAATAATACAACAGGTTCAATAATAAAATAGTGTAACACGTCACATTTCTTTACAATCCGCTGAGTCAAGCCGAACCAGCTTAATAAATGCTTGCAAACAACATTGTTGGGTTGCCTTTGATATTATTTTCGGGTATCGCTTCCTAAATACGATAAAGCTTTGCTACGGAAAGGATTATTTTATTATCCTTATGAAATTCCTCGAACACGGTATTTGTAGAGTTTTTGTGCCCCACGAAGATTTATAAGATATATGTGACAAGTTAACGAGGCTTTCGGGTCAGATCGATTGCGTTAATTATAATGTAGATATCTATCTTCAATATGTTGTAGATGAAATGTTCTGGACAAATTATGTGATAAAGTAAGCGTGATGTGGGTAACTCGAGTCGTAACAGGAGGAGTAAACGAGTTTTAGTGTCTTGACACTATTTCCTCTGCCTACCCTACGCAGGATAAAAACATGAACCTATTTTCAAGTTTAACACACGATTTAATATATTTCTATAATTATTTTTATGATTTTTAAAGTCTTAATATACACTAAAGATAGAAAAAATAATTGAAGAAAACATATAAAAATTTAACCGCAGCGGCATTTGACCATGCGCCTCTTGCAAATCATGCAAGATACGCGAATTCAGGTTGCGGTTAAATCTTTATACGTTTTCTTTAAGTACTATTACTTCAATTATTTTCACAATTAACAAATGTTTAGACTATTCTTATTTTATAAGGAAATTTTTATATGGAGTTCGTTTGTATTATTTTCAATTAAATTCATTTATTTATAAGTTTTCAATTCAAAGTACTAAAAAATGTCATAAATCCATTTTGTTCTCTAAATATATAAATATATTCACTTTTAATTCACTAACATATAAAAATAATGAAACTTCATTTAAAATGTAGAGCGTCTACCTCAAAATTCAACTTTGTTCTGATTTAGGCTCGACTTGCTTTAATAAACAACGCTGCAACAATCTGAAAACTAAACAATGTAATTTACTATTAAACAGGAGTATACTAAGAAAAGTTTTCCGGAGGCATAGTGTTTGATATTGGAGCGTTAAAATCTAATTACGGCCACACACTGTCGACTAATGAACAACTAGCGCGTTAGTTCAGAGTGCATTGATGTAATTATCGCTTTGAGTAATTGTATTTGTGTTACATAATGAAAGTAACCTTACAATAAAGACGCTAAATGATATTGTTTTAATCGAAACATATTGAAAATCGCGTATGATTCCTTATTACGTTACTTACATTCTTAATATTTTTTTTTAGCTTCACGCCTTATCCCGCACATAGCAGAGGGAACTGCAGGGACCGTGGGAACCTAGTGTTAAGACACTCCGTTGCTTAGTCCCTGCTTTCTCCGTCTCCGCTTTCCGCCGTTTTCGAGGCATTGCGTGTTGAGTGGCGGAATTCAACGCCGCGCTTTGCCTAGTTTACCAAAGCAAAAAAATGGAAATAGAAAAATCCATCTTCCCCGACTGGGGATCGAACCCAGAAACCGTCGCGTTACAGGCAGACGTTACGCCTCTGCGCCACGACGGTCCTTCTTAATAAATGATACGCTTAATAGCAGTATGTGGTACTTTTGAAATATTTTTTTATATTGAACTTACTTAGCTTACAATTTATTTTACGTGGACTAAAATGATTTAATTAAATCTTCTCTTAGAGGAGGTACTAAGCCAAACAAAATAAATAAATACAAAATAAAGTATATAAAGCAGAGAAGGGTTTAGAGAGAGGGAGGTTAAATTAACAATCGTAAATCTATTGAATTTTAATTGAATTTTCTACCTCGATCAACTGGAAGAGTCTTACTACTTACAACTTGTATGTACGTGTTTATTTTGGACAATTGTACACGTATTGCGTTGTAATGAACTTGGCCATTCTAGGCACGGTCGGTTGCAGCATTCTGAACAGAACTATCCTAGTTTTGGTAGGAGCAAATTACATTAGTTATTAAACTAAATATGTTTTACCCTCACGGCTCAGTGAGCTAGAATATTATATATTTAGAGTTAGAAAAGTAATCTTTTCATTAGATTAAAAATCTTTTCATTAGGTAAAAGAATTATTATATTCTCGATTATTTTCTAATAATAGGCTTTGCTAATAAATCTTTTGATTTTTACATGAATTGGTTAAGTTTAAGCTGGAAAAGCTTAAAAAAAATTCTTTTGTAAAAAATTAAACAATATATGTGTGGACATATTTGGGCACCTGCGGTTCTATATTAATTTCATGATTATAGGTCAACGGAAAATACAATTTAGTGTATGCACTGATTTGGTCTGAAATAAACCGCACAATATATTTGTTTTCTATAGTATACACATATAATTCAAATAAATTAAACAAAACACAGGTTTGGCCTAGTTTTAGAGCGTCGTCGCATATCCCATTGGGTCCTGGGCTTTTATCGTTGCTTAAGGTTGATGTGGTCGAGAACTTCAGTTCCGTCTACTTTTGGTACATTTACATAGAATCGCTGATTTTTTTTCTACGACTTCTTATTTGTAATGATATAAGATATGGTTGTCTTTTTTGTATAGAGCTTGGTAGAATGTTACCTTCTTTCTTGTCTTCGTCTTTTTCGAGATTTTATGTAGTTTTTGTGAAATGAAAGGGATTGTACTGCGCTATTTAAATAAAACTTACTCAAATCGTTTTTCATTTCTTTTTCGTTTTGTTTGGTTGTTAAGTTGTTAAATTGACAAGTTTTGTTCTTTTTTGTATCAGATTTCTAGGTTACTCTGTGGGATCTTTAGAATATATCTCTAATAGTTATAGTAATCTTGAACATTATCCAGGGTTCTTCTTATATTCTTTAGGTTTGACCCGTCATTTTAAATACTAATTGATCTCTTTGTTTGACTTAGAATTGTCCAATTCATTAAAGTTCTTAATATGAGAAAAATCTTTCCGTTTTGATTTTATGTTGCCCGTACAATTCTTTGACCACAGAAAAGTTGTATGCAATTTAGAACTACATTTAGTTATTAGCAAATGTTTATAAAACATGATGAAATTTATTTTACGTTTTATGATTGAATCTTGGGATATATTGCCTAATTCATATCGTCCTTTACTTTAGCATTGGATAAAATATTAATATTTTTGTATTTGGTAACACAACATCTTTATTTGTGACTGCTTTCGCTTCGATGTTAATATTTTTGAGAGCTCTAGTCAACTCAGAGTGATTTCCTGTATAGTGTCTATCATCAGAAGCAAAGTACAAATTATTGTATGTAAATATTCCTACTTTGGCATTTTTTATGACTATATTATTATGTCTAATATAGTAGAAAGTAATACTTGAGAGTATGTCTCTCGCAACAAAAAAGGTGTTTATTTAATATATTTATATAATTTTAAAGAGACCTACACTAAGAATAAAAGCATTCATATAAAATAATAACAGAAACACTTAAAAATATCGCTTTCGGAAATATTCGGCATATTGAGCTTTTATAGCTTTAAAGCTCGAAACAATTCCTTTCATAAGTTTCAATTATCCGATAGGAAGGCAGTACTTTACTGCACGTTGCATCCGTTCTTCTAAAATATTACCATTGTAATTCACCGTTTCTATTCTATTCAGATTTTTCATTTTTTGTATAAGTGCTTGTTATTATTTTTAGGAAAACTTAAAATTTTTATAAAGTTGTCAAAATTCTACGAGAAATTATTGCTATTTTAGTTCATAGTTCATCACTTCTAATAATTTTTATTTAACTCGCCAAGTGTCAAATTCTTTTTAGCTTCTGTGGATATGATATGTCAAATTGTAGCAGAAAAAAAAGAACGGAGTGTGAAGAGTTTCTCTCTGTATACTTTGGATAGAGTGTTGGCTGAATGGCTTTAAAATATTAAAATAATTTAATTATTTTTAAAAATTTCTTCGAAAATAAAAGTTTAATTTAAATATAAAATTGAAATCACAGCTTCATCTACACTCTACAGTGATTTATTTAACTAACTCCAAAGTTTTGCTCGGTTAACTTAAATAACTGAGTATATTTACGAGTACTTTCATAATTCCACATGCAAATTTATATTAATAATCACAGACTGCTGCAATAAATTTAGGCTTAATAAATTATGTGAAAGCTAAATTATAATATTAATAAATTTCGATATAATAGGAAGTGCTGCAGTTTTAATATACCGTTGTTTAATTGGAATTCTTGAACATAAATAATATCAAGTTATTTTAGTGGTTGCTCGATAACTCTTTTGATAACGATATGTATATATGGTCTTTTACAGAGTACATACCTTACCAATAACATATTATACTATATTATAATCTTTTAACGTATTTCTTTACCTTCTCACAGTGCTTATTTGTCCCTTTCGAATATATTAACTTGCTTTTAAGACTTCCAAACGGACGCTATCTCGCGCAATTAGTGTTTTTAATATAATTTAGTTACTATACTAAAATAAATGAAAATAAAATAAAACTCAAAGTTGCAGTGTTTAAAACGTGTTTAAATTCTACACCGTGAAGGCACCATACCCTTCTTTATAAATATTTAAGCTCTTTACCAAACTTTCTGTATACAGAAAGCGCGAGCGGTTGCCGATAAATTTAATTTATTCGTAAAATCAAAACTGATACTGAATAAGAAACAACTTTCGAACAATACAGTCTCGTTTTGTTAAGTATTATTAAGAACAAAAGTTACCCCGAGTTGGAGGAAGCGAGAGCTTTTTTTACATATTTAACGAAGTTCTCCTCTAAATATATATTTAATTTCTAGACTTTGCAGCGTTTGTTTGGAAGTTAATTTTTGGTTAGTAAATTTGTTGTTGATGAATATTTTGAAAGGATTTTTTTGTTTGTACCTACTGTTACTCAATAGTATTGAAATTAACATAAATTGTAAATTTTCAAGCCGCTTATTATTAGCTATTATTTTTTATTTTCATTTAATCTTATTCGTTTCTTTAAAATGTTGACAAACCGTATTTTTGTCAAAAATTTAATTTCCTTCATGAAAACATTTATATTATTTGTTATATATATATATATATATATATATATATATATATATATATATATATATATATATATATATATATATATATATATATATATATATATATATATATATATATATATATATATATATATATATATATATATATATATATATATATATATATATATATATATATATATATATATATATATATATATATATATATATATATATATATATATATATATATATATATATATATATATATATATATATATATATATATATATATATATATATATATATATATATATATATATATATATATATATATATATATATATATATATATATATATATATATAACTTTGTTGTTTGTCTGTTAAAAATAAACGTTTCTTTTTTTATCTCAGTTGTTGTACGTATCACAAGTATTTCATCCACGCGGATAGCGACACAGCTATCATCTCAATCATCACTAAGAATATTTTACATAACGACAATAATAGACACGAATGCCGATAGCATGACACAATCAATACTGTATGTTATAGTATATTATAGTCTATAAATATAATAATAGAGAACCATAATGGCGCAGTGTCTGTCTGTGAACGCGACGGTTTGTGGGTTCGATTCCCACTAGAGAAAGATGGTATATTTTATCTCTACTGTCACTCAACATGCATTGCTTCGAAGAGCGGAAAGCGGGAAACAGAATGTCTTTATTTTAGGTCACTATATTTCCCATAAAGTAGGCAAGAGGAACCCTTTTGCCTATATAGGACTAGTAATGTATGCATAATTTCATCGTGTCTAATTTAAGCTCATACATTCTGAGTAGGAAGACACAGGTGCCAGGAGTGACGTACATTATCTATATATATTATACATATGTTTGTATATGCGTTTGAATTATGTCATATGAAATAATTAACTGCTTTGTCATAGTGATTTGCGTACAATCTTGTTTCTTATCCATATATGGTCATCTACATATTAACATACATATATATTGATATATAGACAGAATTAGTCGTAAGATATTATGATCCACAATTTCAGTTTATTTAAAAAGTGATATATATGACTTACGTTGCAAAGGAAATTACGAGAAATTAAATCTACAGTTTACTTAATATTACGTCTCAATTCAATAAAATGCATTACAAGTTAAGTGCATATATGCTCATAATTTTTGACACGACAAATATAAGCTAAGTAAAAATATGACATTCACAAGTGTAAATAATTATTTCTTAAATAAATCATAATTCAAGCATCGTGACAAAGTAACAAATCGTTTGTTTAAAAGTAATTATTGCAAGTACGATCCCCAATCTTGATGGAGAATTCGGAAAGCGGAGAACGGAGTGTTTTATCATTACATTGTTTCTACATATTGCCTCTATTAAAAAGCATGAAAATAAAAAAAACATAATTTACCATCTAACATAGGAAAGTCTTTTCAATATTAATTGACTTTTTTTATTCAAAAAAATGTAATTAATGAACCTACACGATGAATAATGACCGGCGACCGCTAAGTAAGGCCACATAACGAGCAAAAACTGAAACTATCTTACCTCTCAACTGAAACTAGGCAACATCTTGATATATTTCATATAAACATTTTGTGATGTATGGCGGCGCACCTGAGAAAAAAATACAAAACTGTTAGATATTGTAGTGTGTATATGAAAATTATTATTATTATTATTACTTTTTTTATTTAGCTTCACGCTTTATCCCGCACATGGCAGGGTAGACAGAGGGAACTGCAGGAACCATACGAACCTAGTGTTAAGACACTCCGTTGCCTTAGTCCCTGCTTTTTTCCGTCCCCACTTACGAAATTATTTTCTTTCACATATATATTGAGTGGTAAAACTTATTGTTTATTAGTTTGTTTTTCCATACAGTAACAATGACTATTAAACAAAAGAATCATAATTAGAAAAAAATTCACTCTGAGAATGCAAAAAATAATTACAGAAAATATATAAAATGTTGAACGCAGCGTAATTTAAACTCGCGTTTCCTGCAAATGGTGCTGATACGCGGATTCAAAGTAAGGTAGTTTAGAACTTGTATAATAATAAAAATCTTTTAAATCATAAAAAGAAAAATTCATACTTCTAAATAAAATGCAAACCAATCGTTCTTCTCATTAACTAATTTCAATAATACCTTGCTAATAAAGAAAAAACAAAACAAGTAATTAATCAAAACCTTAACACAACATTCATAGAAATAATATTATCACAACGTTACATTCATACGTACGTACATACATACAAAAAATATTTCTTTCCAACTTGTAGCACCAGAAATACAATACACACCTAATTGTCTAATGTTTTATGAGATAGTAATATATATATATATATATATATATATATATATATATATATATATATATATATATATATATATATATATATATATATATATATATATATATATATATATATATATATATATATATATATATATATATATATATATATATATATATATATATATATATATTACTATCTCATAAAACATTACACAATTAGGTGAGTATTGTATTTCTGGTGCTACAAGTTGGAAAGAAATATTTTTTGTATGTATGTACGTACGTATGAATGTAACGTTTGTATTATATATATATATATATATATATATATATATATATATATATATATATATATATATATATATATATATATATATATATATATATATATATATATATATATATATATATATATATATATATAATATATATATATATATATATATTACTATCTCATAAACATTACACAATTAGGTGAGTATTGTATTTCTGGTGCTACAAGTTGGAAAGAAATATTTTTTGTATGTATGTACGTACGTATGAATGTAACGTTGTGATGATATTATTTCTATGGATGTTAAGGTTTTGATTAATTACTTGTTTTATTTTTTCTTTATTAGCAAGGTATTATTGAAATTAGTTAATGAGAAGAACGATTGGTTTGAATTTTATTTAGGAGATTGAATTTTTCTTTTTATGATGCGTTTGGGAATTACGAGAAATGGCAATTCGTTTAATATATATGTATATAATAGAAGGTTATTAAGGCTTCTTTAATTATCACGTGTAATATTTATTATGTAATTACTTAAGCTGGGTAAAGTAAAATAGTTTTGTAAAGATTCTTTTTTTATAACTTCACACTTTATCTCGCTTACAGCAGTAGACAGAGTAGGCAGAGGGAACCGAAGGTATCAAAGGAACCTAAAGTTTAGATACTCAGTTGCCCTTCTTCGAAGTATTGTGTGTTGAGCGGCGGAACTTAACACCACACTTTGACTTGTTGCTAGAGCAAAAAAAAAACAGAAATGAATAAATCTATCTTCCACGAGTTGGAATTGAAACCACAAACTATCGCGTTATCAGGTTCGCAAAATGCGCCCCTACGCAACGACGCAACGATGGTTCTTATTCATAACAAAATTGTTAGTTAAAATAAAGAACAGAATGTTTAAATACTTGAGTCTCTCTGTTATTTTTGTCACTCGGTTGTAAACATGTAGCTTGAAAAAATGATAGCTCAATGCTTTGAGCTATAAATTATTTTCATGGTGTTGTAGCATTTTGTTATCCCAAAAACATAATTTGCTGCGTAATTGATGACTTGGAAAGAAGGAGTAAAATATTTACATAACACATTTTTATGAAAAAGTAAAACAAAAATTCTATGAAAGTGGAAACGTTGAGATTTTGAACGTAAATATAAATTTTCACTCTCTACATGGGTATTTGTGGGATATAAGAAACTAGCTATACTTGAATTCAAACTTTATCCCTTAGGGCTACCAAAAAAATTCGCTACGATATACGCTATATCTCTTGCGCCTCGTCCACTATGAATTTCTTTTTACACGCCCTCTGGGGGATCATCATTCATTTTACTGGACCTTTCTTCTAGTATCTTCGCCACTGTATTCTCGACAATCAATCGGGGTCTCCTCCTTACTCTCTTACCAATGACTCTTTCTTTATGTACCTTCATAACTTACACTCTTAATCTACCCAAACCAGCTAAGTACGTTCCGAGAAAATATATATATAACTACACGGTATATCGCTCATGTAGCAGAATTGACAGAAGGGACCTAGAGTGAACCTAGAGCAATTTTAAATTTCACATTTATTTTGAAGAACTCATAACAATCATTAAAATCATTATAAATCGAATGAAAAATTCACAATATATATTAACACTAAAGTCTTTATACGAAAAAGAACAACTTAATACATAAAAAAATTCAATTAAAAAATAAAATAATATAAAACCTGCCTGTACATATTATTGTTACCACAAATAAAATAATCTTGCTTACCGAATATACTCGTAAGTCTATAGATTTCGCGTTTCCCTAATGGTGTTCGGAAGTCCAAATGATTCTCTTCCTCTTGTAGTAACATATATGTATATATAATATTATATATATATATATATATATATATATATAATATATATATATATATATATATATATATATATATATATATATATATATAGTATATATATATATATATATATATATATATGTATATATATATATATATATATATATATATATATATATATATATATATATATATATATATATATATATATATATATATATATATATATATGTATATATATATATATATATATATATATATATATATATATATATATATATATATATTATATATATATATATATAGATATATATATATATATATATATATATATATATATATATATATATATATATATATATATATTATATATATATATATATATACAAGAGGAAGAGAATCATTTGGACTTCCGAACACCATTAGGGAAACGCGAAATCTATAGACTTACGAGTATATTCGGTAAGCAAGATTATTTTATTTGTGGTAACAATAATATGTACAGGCAGGTTTTATATTATTTTATTTTTTAATTGAATTTTTTTATGTATTAAGTTGTTCTTTTTCGTATAAAGACTTTAGTGTTAATATATATTGTGAATTTTTCATTCGATTTATAATGATTTTAATGATTGTTATGAGTTCTTCAAAATAAATGTGAAATTTAAAATTGCTCTAGGTTCACTCTAGGTCCCTTCTGTCAATTCTGCTACATGAGCGATATACCGTGTAGTTATATATTTATTTTCTCGGAACGTATTTAGCTGGTTTGGGTAGATTGACAGTGTCAATTATGAAGGTACATGAAGCAAGAGTCATTGATAAGAGAGTAAGGAGGAGACCCCGATTGACTGTCGAGAATACAGTGGCGAAGATACTAGAAGAAAGGTCCTGTAAAATGAATGATGATCCCCCAGAGGGCGTGTAAAAAGAAATTCATAGTGGACGAGGCGCAAGAGATATAGCGTATATCGTAGCGAATTTTTTTGGTAGCCCGTGAGGCATAAAGCTTGAATTAATGTATAGCTAGTTTCTTATATCCCACAAATACCCATGTAGGGAGTGAAAATTTATATTTACGTTCAAAATCTCAACGTTTCCATTTTCATAGAATTTTTGTTTTACTTTTTCATAAAAATGTGTTATGTGAATATTTTTCTCCTTCTTTCCAAATCATCAATTACGTAGCAAATTATGTTTTTGGGATAACAAAATGCTACAACACCATGAAAATAATTTATAGCTCAAAGCATTGAGCTATCATTTTTTCAAGCTACACGCTTACAACCAAGTGACAAAAATAACAGAGAGACTCAAGTGTTTAAAAATTCTGTTCTTTATTTTAACTAACAATTTTGTTATGAATAAGAACCATCGTGGCGTAGGGGCGCATTTTGCGAACCTGATAACGCGATAGTTTGTGGTTTCAATTCCTACTCGTGGAAGATAGATTTATTCATTTCTGTTTTTTTTTTGCTCTAGCAACAAGTCAAAGTGTGGTGTTAAGTTCCGCTACTCAACACACAATGCTTCGAAAAGGGGAAACGGAGTGTTTTAACTCTATGTTCCTTTGATTCCTTCGGTTCCCTCTGCCTACTCTGTCTACTGCTGTAAGCGAGATAAAGTGTGAAGTTATAAAAAAAGAATCTTTACAAAACTATTTTACTTTACCCAGCTTAAGTAATTACATAATAAATATTACACGTGATAATTAAAGAAGCCTTAATAACCTTCTATTATATACATATATATTAAACGAATTGCCATTTCTCGTAATTCCCAAACGCACGTACGTTAAAAGGGTTCGCCCAATGGGACAATAATTATAGGTTAATAGATACTCGTAACCAAGGCCATGGTCACGTACTGTAATTATATATAAAAGCTATTAAGCTTAGATGTTGTGATATTATTGAATAAAGCACGGATATTTACTGTTTATTCGATTATAGACGTTATTGAGACATAATTTACGATAGATACTTGAGTAATTGAATTACCTTACTATTATGTTAGATGTATATACATATACAAAGTTTATATATTTTAATTATACACACATATACACAGCTTCACGCTTTATGCCGCTCATAGCATCGGGAACCGCAGGAACCGTGGGAGCCTAATATTAAGACACTCCGTTCCTTGTTTTCCGTCTTTATTTTTTCGAGACACTGTGTTTTGAGTAGCAGAACTCAACAGAGCAAAGAAAATCGTAAACAAATATTCATCTTCCCCTAGTAGAAATCGAATACATATTCCGTCGCGTTTATAGGCAGACGCTACGCCTCTGCACCACGACGGTCCTCATTCTCTCGAATGATTATAGAATTCGTTACCACCGAATCTACAATTACACTCAATTATTACGTACTACCTTACAACGGCTTCCACATTATTCAACAATGGTAAAATTTCAATATGCAAATTTCATTAATATATATACAATTTCAACGTGACACGCGTATTCTGTACTGTTTAACAAAGTAAATGTGATCCCGATGGTATATAATAATTTGTAACACGTGTGGTTCATGTAGAGCTTATGCGCGCAGATTAATTTATTTCGAATAACAATACGATGATTATTATTCCAAATTTTCATTTCTATATCCAATCTAAGGATAATTTTCACTACTATACCGCATAAAGCAGGGTAGGTATAGGGAACATAGGGTGTTTATAGTGTTAAGACACTCCTTTCTTTGCTTCAGCCTTTGGAAAGATTGAGATATTTTGTGTTGAGTTTACAGAACTCAACGTTGCGCTTTGTGAATAATGAAAATGATCGAGAACGTTCTCGAAGAATGAGTAAAATTGGATGGAGACATTTTGACGTTTCATGTACATATATTATACAATGGCGGTTTAAAGGTCTATTCAACTGCCAAATTTTGATTTTGTGCAATTCTTGGTTAGATAAATCGTTTATATAAATCGAATTATAAATAGGATACGCTGTCATCAATTATTCTACCATTTATTATCAACCAATCAATTGTGAGATCGCGTGAGAGAATACAATTATGGCAAAAGCACCTGGACCCCATGACAAGGTATTACCAAGTTTGTTATAACTTTTTATGTGTGTTAATGTAAATATCATATAAACATATAATATTTTAATTCAAAATGCATTGTATTTTATATAAAATTTGGCCTACTAAGGCGATCTCGATGAAATAGGATTGAACATTTTTATTTAATAATCTTGATCTGGAACAAAGTGCTGCGTTAAAATCTGTACATCCGTGCAAAGAACTAAAACTTGGAGAACAAGTACTTAACGCTGCACAAACATAGTTATGTATATATACATATATAAATTCAACTTGTAACCATCGTGTTTATAATATCAATAGCCAACTAAACTGTAACAGCCATTATCCAGGCAGCCATAGCCATCATTATTAATATTTGACGTTTATTAATCTATTTCCTTCTCGTCCCTCGGCGCAATACCTTTTGGAAGGTACCGGATATCAATAGTAATAAATATTGAATATATTTGCCTCATATCTTTTATTGTTTCCTTTTATGAGTCCTTCGAGCTTTTAACTTTCTATGTAAAGTTGTTTCGAATACGTAAATCTTTGTTTATGACAATGTATTTGGTAAAAGGTATAAATACCAACTATTTATTGGCTCATCTCTCTTCTTATATTTTTATTTAATCTTAACGCTTCGTTTAGAACAGACAGAACAAAAAACAGGTTAACAAAATAAGTTTTATGGTGTAATTAAAGTTAGATAACATAATAATTGCATTAGACCTTTAAAAACTAAAAAGTATCAGAGAGTGAAACCTAAAACTAGATTAACTAAAAAAAATCAGTAGTTATTTTAGCATAATAAAATCTTAAAGTGAATGAATTTGAATCCGCACGTCTATAATTTCCAAAAAGAGCCAGTTACGTACAGATTTTATACCTTTTTTAACAAAAACTAGAAAAGATACTTAAAGATAATTTTTTTAGTATTTTTCTACCCTCAATTCAAATAAAATTAAAAAAAATGGTAAAAATGACATAAAAAAACATTTTCTTTCTTCATTGTATGATAATATTTAAAACCAGTCAAAATAATTTACGTAGTCACTGTTTTTTTTTTAGCTGGCGCTGAATTTCGTATATAGGAGGGTAGGCATCCGTAACTTTGTGATGAGACACTCCGTTTCCCCACTTTTTAGGTTTCATGACCTTAAAACTATAAGTAGCTAAAATTTAGTGACTTGTTACCAGCTCGAAATAAATAAAAATAATTATTCTCCATAAATAAAAAATTTAAGCTACCATCGTTGCATTTGGATTTAGACGAACCGACGGCCCAAACTATGTCTTCTTTTTCTCATTTCTCAAACACAATATTTTCAATTATTTTTTTTCCGAACTTCCTCAGAAAAAAGCACAGGAATAAAGTTGCTTATTGTACATATGTAGGTAATGTGAATTCGATTCCCACTAGAGCGAGATGAATTATTTCATTTCCATTTTCTTCGATCTGGCGGAGGGAAACGGAGATCAGAGTGTCTAAACACTAGCTTCCCACGGTTCCTGCGTCAAAGCGTGAAGCTAATAAAAAACCCTAAACACAAAAACAATTATCTAATATCGCGCTCATATAATTACATATATGTGATAAACGCTTCAGAGTTATAGTGTCATATGAAACATTTGATTATTCAAGCCTCGCGTATAATTAAACAATGTCAATCTGACATTCATCAGGTTTACGCTTACTTATTTCTATGTCACTGGGAATTGTTATATTAATTGAATAATTGTCGCCTAACGACTTAAATGCTAATATTATATAATATATATTTCAGAAATATTAGTTCTTAGTTTCTTGATAGAGATGGAGAAAGCAGGGACTAAGCAACGGAGTGTTTTAACACTAGGTTCGTATGATTCCTACAGTTCTCTCTGCCTACCCTGCCATGTGAAGAAATCTTACTTTTACTTTTACGTATTTTTTTCTTTGGGGCATCATTTACGACAATTGCAAACGGGAACGTCGATGTCTACTATATTTTTTTATTTTTAAATTATTATTTATAAGGTAAGTTAAGTAACAGCACGCAATGTCTCTAAAATTGGTCAAAAAATGGGTAACGGATTGTCTTAGCACTAAGTTCCTTTTACTCTGTCAATATATAGATCATGTACATTAAATTAATCAAAATACGCCTTCCTTTGCCAATCATATTATTAGTTTAATAGAAAAATAAAAAAATCACATCACATATCACAATCACATTAAGTAACTAGCATAAAAATAAAATTAGAAAACTGAATTCCACGCCAAAATGACAATTACAAAGACCTTCACCTACATTTCGACCCAAAAACACTAATAATTATCAATTTTACAAATAAATATATATATAGTTCGTTCGTTTACACTATTTTTATTTTATTTATTTAATAAATAAGTAATTTAAAGTGTTTTTAGTCCGAAATGTGTTTTTTAAAACATATAAATAACACTTACTGTAGTGCGCGCGCGTATCAAAACTACACTGGGTGCTTCCGTCTAAAACGATCACATTATTGCTCTATCTAAAAAAAGATTGGACATCTAGAATATTTAAGCGTAGGTGAGAAGAATGATAATAATAAAATACACTCTTAGTGTAGAATCTTTACTAGTATTATAAAGCTGTTGAGTTTGTTTGTTTAATTGGGCTAATCTCAGGAACTACAGCATTCAATTTTTTTAGTGTTGCATAGTCCACTTATCGGGTAAGGCTATTGGCTACAGTATAGCCTATAATCTTCCTTAATAAGTTGATTATTAATTTAATTATTTCAAGTAGCTTTGTGATTGTCAGTTTATATATCGAAAGTATTTTGTATTTCTATTCTGATACATTAATACACGGCGTCACTCTAAAGTGGGTTAAATTAGTGGAGATAGTGAGCTATTATTTAATTTTCATTCTGATAATTATATCAGATATATCTGATAATTATATATATATATATATATATATATATATATATATATATATATATATATATATATATATATATATATATATATATATATATATATATATATATATATATATATATATATATATATATATATATATATATATATATATATATATATATATATATAGAATGCTATTATAAATATAACGTGGCATAAATGAAGTACTGTCGTAGTGCAGAGGCGCAGTGTCTGCCTTTCGATTTGTGGGCTTAATTCCCATTCTTATTTTTTTTAGCTTGGGAATCGAACCCTTAAACCGTCGCGTATACAGGTAGCTCACGCCTCTGCCCCACGACGGTCCTCCAATTCCCATTCGAAAATCGGGAATCGAGGATTTCGAAATTATTTTAATTCCATTTTTTTTATTCTGACTGAGGCATGCGTGGCGTTGAGTTCCGTTCTCAACACAAAATGCCTTGAAAGATGGTGCGCGGGAAACAAAATGTATTAACGTAAGGTTTTCCCAATTCCTGCAGCTTATATAAAATATTAAATTTCACAATTTAATATGTAATGTCTCGACTTTGGGCGGAAAGTGGTGGACTCAGAGTTTATTTTAGTCTATCTATAGAGTCTACAGAGAGCCATGCCAGACAAGTACAGACCTACCTTGATATATGAATGATAAAGTGTGAGATAAAAAGAACGAAGAAAAAAACGTCCGTGATTACATTTATATTCCCAACACATTCAAAATTATTCTTAAATCTAGAACTAAATATAGATTTAAATAACGATACTAAATAAACTGATTACTTAAAAGAAAAGGAAAATTGAGAGAATTTCTTTAAGAACTTGCTTCAAACAATTTTATTACTCGTTCAATGTAAATTACCAATCAATTTCCATTTGAAATATACTTATTTAAATTTTATATTGCAACCATAATGTGTTTTGGCACGTACTTGGCAGAGGCTGGGACGTGGGAAGACGAAACGGTCAAATAAAATGTTTATATCAGACTTTTGGCCGAATTTTCTGATTTAAAGTTCACAGGTTCAAGTGCCACTGGATGCAAATCCCTATATGTATATGATATGACATTATTTATACTATTTACTGCAATTTATATATAGAAATTTAGATAATCTCTTGACGAGTGGTAGAGCGAAGCTACACCAACACTAGTAACTTAAAAGGGGTAGGCTCGAACCGAGTAATAGTAAAACAGCAGCATATTAATACTATTGTGTTTCGTCAGGAGAATGAGAATGAATTTCGGAAGCCCATAATGGGGGAGTTGATTAGGGGATTTAGTTGACAACGCATTCACAAAATCTCAGGTTGTGGATGTCTATGGGCGAATGTGTCCACTTAACATCAGGTAGCTTTATCTGCTTGTGGCTCGTTTGCCAACTTGTAATGTGAAAAAAAAGGGATTGGTTAGGTAAGGCATATTTCTTTCAAGTTCCATTTCTAGTGTAAATTAGATTACAAATACATATAAATTTACATATATATATATATATATATATATATATATATATATATATATATATATATATATATATATATATATATATATATATATATATATATATATATATATATATATATATATATATATATATATATATATATATATATATATATATATATATATATATATATATATACGCTTAATCCCGCACATTGCAGGATAGGCAGAGGGAACCGCAGGGGCCATATGAACCTAGTGTTAAGACAATACGTTGCTTAGTCCTTGCTTTCTTATATATATATATATATATATTTATATATTTATATATATATATATATATATATATATATATATATATATATATATATATATATATATATATATATATATATATATATATATATATATATATGTATAACGAATAAAAAATATGTATATAATTAAACAACAACAATAAAATACTGCTATAAAATAAATATACCGTGGGAACCTAGTGTTAAGACACTCCGTTGCTTAGTCCCTGCTTTCTCCGTCCCCGCTTTCCGCCTTTTTCGAGGCATTGCGCGTTGAATGGCGGAACTCAACGCCGCACTTTGCCTAGTTTCCAGAGTTAAGAAAATGGAAATAGAAAAATCCATCTTCCCCGAGTGGGAATCGAACCCACAAACCGTCGCTTTTACAGACAGACGCTACGCTTCTGCGCCATGACCGTCCTCACAACGACATTAAATAATAAAATTTGATATTGAAAATTAAAAAGAAACTTCATCTTCATTCCGGCTCTTGTAATTGAAAGTGCGTTCGAAACTGATGGCAACGACATGTTTGTAAAAGTCTAGTAGTCTTCATAAGTGCTTGTAAAAGTCTACTTTTGAAATTAAACTTGAAAACTTTAAACTAAAAGATGAGAGAGGAAAAATAAGTTTATAATGTTTAAATTACACTTAAACCTGCTATTTTATATTAATAAGTTAAGATAAAAAAAGGTTAAGAAAGTTTCTGTATAAATAGACAGCATCCTTTGCCAACTATAATCAGATGATGGTTCACACGTCATGTTTAGAATGAATCATTACATTCTTTATCAGCAAGTGTATTTAGATAAGTAAATCATTATTTTATATGTATATAGGCATATATATGTATATATATATATATATATATATATATATATATATATATATATATATATATATATATATATATATATATATATATATATATATATATATATATATATATATATATATATATATATATATATATATATATATATATATATATATATATATATATATATATATATATATATATATATATATATATATATATATATATATATATATATATATATATATATATATATTTATATATATATATATATATATATACACGCATTTCTCATACACGTGGTCTAGGTATAAATGGCGTTTGTACATCACTTTTAGAGACTTCATATTTAAAGTTGTTTTAATACAATTAAAAGCACAATTTGCAACAAAAACCGCTTTGGCTGAAAAAATATTTTATATAAAAATAATTTTTTTTGTGATATATGTGGATATGCATATGAATATATTACTTTTTATTGATTAATATATAAGAAAGATTTCCATCTGTGTTACAAAATAGAATTTTACCACCAAATTGTATCATGTACATACACGCCTGGTAAAAATAGTTTGATTTACTACAGTACCATTTCCTAGTGTTGTAACGCTTGGCAAGTGGACAGCTCCAGCTTTTATATTTAGTTGCGCCGAGGTAAGGGCATCTCACCTTCACCTGAAGTCTTATTACGGTTCCTTTAGTTGCTGAAAATGTGTATATAATGTTTAAAAATATATCAAATAAATGGAAATTATTACATGTAAAGAAATTTTCGTTTACCTTTTTATCCAAAAAAAATAAAAAGCGTTCAATACGTAGAATTCAGTAAACACTTGTAAATAATTAAAAATATTTCATTTTAAATATTTACTTCTTGAAATTAAAAAACGTATAAAAACAAAATAAGTTTCATCCGCCATCGTCGACAGAATCATTTAAAGTTCATTAAAATTTAAAAGAAAATTTATCACTTCGAATTCCACAATCACGAATGACACTCAAAATTATTGTTTTTATACTTTCAAAATAGAAGAAGTCTTTTATAATATTCTCGATATCATCACAAAGTAAGAAAACTTAGACATTGACAAAATAATGGAAAAACTTTATTTAGAATTTGTACTCTTGTAAACAGTGAATGTGTATACACCACTGTGTATGCAACTGAGTGCAAGCATAATGAGTCAATAATAGATTATTTTTATTAAAACACTCAAGCCAAATAAAGTGCTGCATTAAGTACCCACTACCGCGGAGAGTGGAGAACAGAACGTATTTATTATTTTACTAAATCAAACTTAGAGATGCTAAGAGAAGCGAGTTTTTGACCTAGAATTTTATTTTTGGTAATTATTTACTTATTAAAAAAGTCGATTTGACGAAGAGTCGACGTAAAGTAAATTAGTGTTAAATATAGCTGATAAGTTGATAAGTTTAATTGATTATTAATTAAACACCAATTATATTGAATAACGTATATGTAAGCTTTTTGTTACTCTCAAAAATTCTCTTCAGAAAAAGGATTCTAATATTACTATCCCTAAAAAGTGAAAGTAAGTTAAGCTAATAAAACGAAGCGTATGTGCTCAAGGAACCCACTAATATATAATAATGTTTACAAAAGGTGATATTATTGGACAGCAAAAACATCTTGAGGCAAGAGAAATGCAAAAGACAATAGCATTATAATATATACATATCTTAAATAAACACCAACATTATAAGCGATGCTAGCTAAAATAAAATTATTTAAGGTAACTAAAAAGTAAAATTAAAAAACATAAAAATAAAATTAAATAAGTAAAACAATATAAACTATAATAACTTATTATAATAATATATGGTACTTGTCGTGGCGCAGAGGCGCAACGTCTGCCTGTAACGCGACGGTTACTGGGTTCGATCCCCAGTCGGAGAAGATGGATTTTTCTATTTCCATTTTCTTCGCTCTGGCATCTAAGGCAAAGCGCGGCGTTGAGTTCTGCCACTCAACACGCCATGCCTCGAAAACGGCGGAAAGTGAGGACGGAGTAAGCGGGGACTAAGTAACGGAGTGTCTTAACACTAGGTTCTTATGGTTCCTGCAGTTCCCTCTCATATACCCTGCCATGTGCGGGATAAAGCGTGAAGCTAAAAAAAAAAAAAAAAAAAAACTTGTACAATATGTAATAAATAACAATGTGGATCTAAAATACATGTAAAAGATTATTACAAAGTAGTAAGAATGACATAAGATTTTCAACGCGTAATGAAGAAATGGCTTGCTTGAAAGATGCGGGTTCAAATCATGCTTCATTCAATTTTCATGTTTTCTTTAAATATTTTATCTATCTTCCGCTTGGATAAACACTTTTAAAATAACATCACTTTAAAAAATACAAAAAACTAACCTAATAATGGCTAATACCAAAAATTATCCAAAAATTTACAAAAATAATAAAAAAAATTAATTTTGTTTTTACTTCGTTATAACAACGCATCCATCATACACTATCGTTTAATCGTAAGCACAACTAATGTACAGAGACCACACGCTGTTACGATGTTACGCGACATTACGCAAGTTTTCGTTAATATTATACTATAGTAATAATAAAGTTTGATGAAAACATTTATAATGATGATGTGATAATGAAAATGTTAGTTGGTTAGTTTATATTTAGGGTACAAGTCCCAAATGGTGAAGTAATGAGCGCTTGAAAACAATTTTTATAAGTAGATAAAATGTGTATAGTGTATTTTTTTCCGTTCTCAGTGAAATTTCCGGAAATTCATGTAAAAGATCAGATTAGGTAGGTAGGTCTCCGTAATTTTATTAGTCTATTTGATATCTGCCAGTCAAGAAACAGAATTTTTAAGATTGACTAAAAGCGCGCACAAATGTCAATTAAGTCCAATTAGCTTACTTGTAAAATTTCTTTAATCAGTTACAAATTGACGTTGAAGTTCAAATATCGATTATATTTTTTACCAATTCACCTATAGAGACCTTTAAAATGTTACCAAAAGTAAATTGTAGGTCAAAAAGTCGCTTGTCTAAGTGACAGCAATTGTAACTCTTCGACAAATAATATATAATGTTGATTCGTTGACTTAAATTATTTCTTGTAAACAATCATTATGAAAGCAATATATAATCAGTAGAAAATCTTATTACAAATCTCAAATTTTGCTTTGGCCCAATAATAGCACGTCAAAATTAGAAATAGATTGGAAGAGGTCACAAAGTCGATGTAAAAAAAGGAACATACGGCAACTATGTCGAATTGTAAGCGTAGCAAAGTACATATATTGTTAAAAAATTTATATATATTTTTAAAAAAAATAAATGAAGTGAGATTTAAATCCACAACTTTAGAAAATTTTCCAAAAGCTTTGATTTAGTGATCAAAGGTTCGAATTAGTGCCTTGGCTTTTCATCAAGCAACGTAAAACTGTTTTTGCCTTTGTTACAACTTGTTCGTGTTTTTTTTAAACTATTGAAGGAAGATTTCTGAAAGTTACTGCTATTCAAGGATTATTACTTTTAAAATATTGTTTCATCCTAAAAAAATAATATATTTTCGAAAACAAAATTTTATTTTCTATGCACAGTGTGAAGTAAATAAATATCCTTAACACGTGCAATGTCTATATACATAAGTATGTCTATACTGATGTATATAAACATTGCGCGTGTTATATTTTATAAAAGCTCCGCTTAAATCAACATTCATACATAAGAGCTTTAAAGAATCCCAAAACTTTTAAAAAAGCTTTTAGATTTTAACAACACTATGTTACTAGCAGTAATTTTGGTGTCCGTTTTTCAATATGTAAAAGTTTCTAAGCGGATTACAAGATCGCTCATATATTTTATTTTATAAAAAATATTTTAAATGTTTACAATATTTTCGATTGGAATTATAAATTTTGACCAAAAAGAAGTCACATTATATTTATTTTTACACTTTAAGCACAAACTTATTTTATGACTTTAAAATTATTAATCGATACAGATGATAGAAAATAATATAGGTAAAATAAAAATATTTAATAAAGACATCATTCTCTCTTGCAGAATGAGTGTTCTTTTTAATAATCTTTGACTAGAGAAAATTTGAAAAAATCTTCCTACAAAGATGCTAACAGCGTAAGAAATTATAACAAAATCATATAAAAATTTTGACGTAGCGGAATGGAGAATAAAAAAAAAATAAAAATTCTTTATTTTCTTTAACAAGTTTATACTTAAATATAAAGTTGTTAGAGTTATTTTTAATATAATTTATTTAGCTTTTTGTTTTAACCAGGGGACATAAAACAAAATTAAATACACCGAATGAAATCTAACGTCAAGACGTTTCCTTCATCATTATTATTATATATTATTTATGGAAGTGTTATAATTAAATTGCGGACACATAGAGAGGCGAGTTTTTGCGTACAAAGATCTCAAAAAGGAAGATTAATAATAAATAGAGCCGATTTCTTCTGTCTTTTAACAAGGAAAGAGCGGAACCTACTAGTTTTAATTAAACATTATAAAAACAATGGTAAAGCTCAGCTAAAATATATTGCTGTTTAAATGATATTGTGGTATGTTTATTCGAATATTTCTTTGCTTTTACTAAATGATCACGTGCAATGTCATTAAATAAAACATCAGCACAAACTACTATGTATCTATAACAATATACCAAATTGTAATATGATAAAATAAGCTTTATAGGTAAAAAAACAGAAGCTCGCAAAGTCTTGTAAAATTGCTAAAACACATAAACAGCTTTTTCTATTGCTGCACCAACTTCACTTCCGTGTCTAGTATCTATTGCCCATTTTACCATAGTCCTGCTATTTTTATATATATTTTTCTTCACGTTTTATCCCTAGTGGGGTAGTCAGAGAGAACGGAGCGCCAAACGCTACTTCGCCTCGTCCACTGTTAGCCTCTTCATAAATGCTCTCCAGGGAGACCTCATGTTTTTTACGTGGAATTTTTATAATTTTTAAATATCATACAACATTAAAGAAAGCAAAAATATATTTTAATAACGTATACAATTTGAAGTTTTAAATGTTTTTTAAAAACAATTTATTTTTGTTTAAAAGAAGGAAATATACAAAAAAATAAAAGGCAACCAAAAGCTTTTGTTATTATTATTATCATTTTAAACTAACCAAAGTGAATGTTATAATGGGTTTGTTCTACAGAAGCGGTAGAGAAGACTATCTCTGTATTTATTTTAGTAATGGTAGCTATATGGTTCAAGTTTGAAATTGCTCTTTAACCTGAAAGTTTCAGTTTTATATTATGTACTTTGCTCGCGTAACTTTTACATGTCGCTTTCAACTTTGCCATTACAATTTCATTCTATAATATTTATTATAAGCTTGTTTTAAAAGTAATACTTACGTATAAAATTAATTCAAAAAAAAATATACGGAAGGAATCTCTAAAGTATAATTTCATTTTCGGTATATATATATATATATATATATATATATATATATATATATATATATATATATATATATATATATATATATATATATATATATATATATATATATATATATATATATATATATATATATATATATATATATATATATATATATATATATATATATATATATATATATATATATATATATATATATATATATATATATATATATATATATATATATATATATATATATATATATATATATATATATATATATATATATATATATATATATATATATATATATATATATATATATATATATATATATATATATATATATATATATATATATATATATATATATATATATATATATATATATATATATATATATATATATATATATATATATATACGAGGAGCTAATCATATATGGCCATATAATTCATACGGTACTTTCGTTATACATGTGTATCTCACACTTGACCGCAATTTTAATGTATTTTAAAATTAAATATTTTAATAACAATAATATAAGAAAAAATCTATCATAGCATGTATATTTAGTCGAATTCTATCTACGTCGCCTTTTTGAAATTCCTCTAAATTCGACTTGCACAGTAGAACCTGTGACATACGAGTAGAGTTATTTACGCTCTAATAGTCAACAATGTAACTGTCTCAGGCTTTAAGCTGTAATCCTTTAACCCCATCAAGCCAAGACGACTTAGTCTATTGTATACGATACTGTATTTGGTATAACCCTTATGCATTTAATTATATCCCACTTAGAGTATGGTAGACTATTAGCATAGTGCCAAAACACTATTTTCTCTAATTTTCTTTTATTCTAAATGACATTGTTACACTAGAACAAAGAAATCAAATATTTTTCTTTAATATAATATAAAAGCTTAAAAGGATGGTTTATTCTTTCAGTTTTACGCAAGATATACGCAAAGGATTTTGATAAAACTTAGCAATAATATAATTTCCGTATCGAAATAACATGTGGTCTACAATTTTTTACAAATCAACGCTATTTAATTTACTTCTTATAAACTAAAATACAGGAATGCGAAACCGCGGGTGGGTCAAATCAAAATAAACACTTTAAGCACAAACTTATTTTATGACTTTAAAATTATTAATCAATACAGATGATAGAAAATAATATAGGTAAAATAAAAATATTTAATAAAGACATCATTCTCTCTTGCAAAATGAGTGTTTTTTTAATAATCTTTGGCTAGAGAAAATTTGAAAAAATCTGCCTACAACGATGCTAACAGCGTAAAAGATTGTAACAAAATCATATAAAAATTTTGACGTAGCGGAATGAAGAATAAAAAAAAAATTAAATATAAAGTTGTTAGAGTCTCCTTTTAAGCATATGAAAAGCCTGTGCCAGCCAGGCCAGGCCAGGAAACTTCGCTCTTCCATATCACGAATTAGGTACAAGTATACAAGATATTTAAGGTATAAGAAAGCATGGCTTAGCGGCCAGCACGCTTGGGCGGTTTTTAAAAGGCACTGGTTCGAATCCTACAGCATTCAAAAATATATATTTTATTTTCTTAAAGCTTTAGTTTAAACTAGTTACTTCTACTATAAAATATAAGTATTCACACCCCTGAAAAAGAATCGAACGCAAAACCATCGCAGGTACAGTCCACCATGTGTTAAGTAATAAAGCTTTTTTTACTATATAATATATACGAATATTACGCATTTTCGTCGCTTTAAGTGACGTAGTTAATCTCAATTTATGTAGCTATGGTGAGGATAGTGCTGTCATTTATCAATCAAACGATCGTGATAACAATTAAGAGTGTTTTATGCTTTTGCTTTGTTTGGAATTCGAATATTTTGAATCTTTTTTTTTTTTTTTTTTTTTTTTTTTTAGCTTCACGCTTTATCCCGCACATGGCAGGGTAGGCAGAGGGAACTGCAGGATCCATACGAACCTAGTGTTAAGACACTCCGTTACTTAGTCCCTGCTTACTCCGTCCCCACTTTCCGCCGTTTTCGAGGCATTGCGTGTTGAGTGGCGGAACTCAACGCCGCGCTTTGCCTTAGTTGCCAGAGCGAAGAAAATGGAAATAGAAAAATCCATCTTCCCAACTGGGGATCGAACCCAGAAACCGTCGCGTTAGCCGCGTTACAGGCAGACGTTGCGCCTCTGCGCCACGACGGTTATTTTTTTTTATTTATGTTACAGTTCATGTATAAATATGAGAGTACTCGCACGCACACTGAGAGCTCTCTACTAATATATATATATATATATATATATATATATATATATATATATATATATATATATATATATATATATATATATATATATATATATATATATATATATATATATATATATATATATATATATATATATATATATATATATATATATATATATATATATATATATATATATATATATATATATATATATATATATATCAATTTCAACTTTTTGTTATATTTGCACAATAAGTCAGAACTCCTTGTTTAGTTTTAAAATTGTGGTCCTATAAAATAAAGAATAAAAGCATATATTGATTGTATTACACTTAAAATCATTGTTTGTATATATTCCAAGGTCTATATTAGCCTAGATATTCCACGTAAATTTAACTTATTACCAAAAGCAGACAGACGAACAGGCAAATGAACTTGAAAGTGATTTTGACCTCATTAGTAGAGAACCGTACAAATACCTATGTTATAAAACAAATCATATACATACGACTGTGCTACATACATATGCTATGTTCGCTTTATAATTTTCTGTGATAATAAAGTCATTATATCTTCCACGAGTACAAAAGGATATTCTTAATGCAACGCTCGTATTTTCATACATTAGCACTGGTAGAGACATTATGAGCTGAAGTGGGAAATTATTTGCTTTCTCAACTTTAAAGACAATGAGAGATAATTATTATATATTATGTGTAAAGTACGATATACTGTTAGTATAGACGTTTTAGCTCCCTACAGGTCCAGAGATCTGATTTAAAAGTGTATCGGTGTGGCTTTATTTAATTTTCTCGCCCTCTTGGTAGACAAATTGCGGCATTAAGTTCCACCTCTAAATGCGGAATAAGTTTCAAAAAGAGCGAAAAGTGGAGAATAAACTGACTTAGTGCTACATCTATAGTGCTATATACGAATATAGTGTGTAATTGACAAAAATACTTATTTAAACGACAATCCTGGTAAAAAACATATAAACATTTATAATGCAGCGTGCCTCTATATATACTCCCATCTTAGCTTACTCAGTTTAAAATTGACACACTCGATGGTGATCTTTATCTTCTTATGAGAATAAAGAAGGAAGACGAGGTCTTCTGGAGGGGATAGAAATCGATTACACTATATTTTTTGGTTGCGTATATCTACAAATTTTAAATGACTGTCAAATTTTACGAGCGACCTTGCTTGTACGTTGCATCGTATTATTAGACGTGCAGTAGCATTTCACGAACGGAATGTGAATAAAATTAGATTGTATGTAAATTTGTGGCACAAATATGTTTAAAAATTTAAAGTATACTATCTTAAGACGTTACTTTGTACATGTACTTGTACATAACTCTATTATGAAATGAAAAATATTTTTAATATTTTTAATAGAAGGCACAGTGCCTAAAATAGTCAAAAAAAATTAGACAGAAAATAACAATATATTCTTCTATATTTCATATCATTCATTCATGTCTGATGACAGTGTGGTACGATTGACAAAATTTCATCGCGTTTATAGTATTTATCGTCTAACACAACCCTCTTTTTATAAAAGATTCCTAGCTACATCTAAACTATATTTAATATATTGTATATACATACATACTGACAAACAAAGCACAATTAGGATTACGACTTTCTTGGGGAATGTAGTGAAGGTACTAGAGAGGATTTCCAGCAATATATATGAATTTGCGAACTCGTATACCGCATATATCGTATATCTATAATATATTAACACGGTCATGCATCGCTTTGTTGTATCCAATATCACTATATAATTAACAAATACCACAATATCTAATTGGGTAGCGGAAATTTTGTACCGCAAAATTGCAATCACGCTGAAATAGTTAATGCGCTTGGAATAAATTAACTTGTGAGGATGATCGATTTTGTATTATTATTATTTGTTACGTAACGTTTAATATGTTAACAGCAGTAGCCTCACAAATTTCTTACGGAAGTGAATTCCAAAGGAATGCAGTTTTGTAAAAAACTTCCAAGTTACGTAACAAAATAAAACATTTCATCTATTATTTCTCTAGTACGATATCTTTATCGTTGAGTAATCCTGGCGTTGAGTTCCGCCACTTAACACGTTATGTCGCATATTCAGGTGAAAAATAGAGGCTTTCCAGTTTATGTTCTATTTACCTAATCAACTACATGGTCGTGAAGGTAAAGTAAAAGGACAAAAGTTTAATATTATCTTATCTATTTATATGAAATATATAAGAAATTTCGGTACAATAGTTTCTGAGAATAAGAAATGAGCATAAACGAGGAACTTTCATTTATAATATGTAGAGATTAAAGACGCACTCAAGCGTGTTATTCTAGGCGGATGAAGGCAGTCTTAATAAGTATATTTCAGTGCATACAAGAGCCTAAATTCAAATTGCTCATGTTCTATCGTTCAGTTTTTCTTGTTTGGTCGTTTACTCTATTCTTACACAATGAGAATAAATATATATTTTTTATTATTAAATTTAGACCTTATTTTATATTTTGTAGACTTTATTTAATCGTTGCGATGCGTTAGAATGTGCTCCAAATTGTCTAAGTAAAAAGAAATAGAAAAAATAAACGCAAAGATAGCAATAGTTAGAGTTTGTTTAAATCTCGTTACATGAAAATTTTAATTTTTTTTAAGTATTTTTTTATCCTGAATATGGATTAACTTTTGTTTATTTTTTGATCCTACACTTCTCTTTAGGTCTGACGCTTTATCCCGCATATATTAAAGTAGGCAGGAATCAAGTATCAAAGTGTAAGACGATACTTATTGACTGGCAAGATTTATCACTGACTGATCAGAGCCAGGAAAATGTAACTGATTGATTACTCCGAGACCAAAATTATTTATAATAAGATTCTGTCGTTGAAGGTACAGTGAAAAATTGTAGATGGAATACAATAAATATCAAAAGATATAATATCAAAAGAGAAGAAACAACTTTGCGTTCCATGGATTCACCGTGAGGGTGCCGGGTCCATCGTGTTGTAGGAAGAGGAGCTCCGAGCAGCGCTTGGAACTTTGTAATAATTCTAGACAGGTCGAGATCTTTTAGTAAAAACAATAGAAAAATTTCGCTGTTATACTTCTCGCTCCTACTTTAACCGCATTTAAGCTAGATCTAAACCTATTCCTGGTCAGTTCGTTTGTAAGATCGAAATTCTTATTGAGTTTAAGGTGGTGACTTTTTGAGATATTTGTTTCCCACGGAACTGTACGTTCTACCAGTATTACGCGTTTTAGGCTTCGAGAATAAAGAAAAATATCGGGTCTGGATGACGAAACACAAATATCCTCAGTGATTCTATACTGTTTCTCATACGTGTCCATCACGAGTATCCAATCAAGAGCTGGATCTAATATGGAGAAAAGCTTTTCTGTAGGTTTTTTATAAGAACCTTCTTTTACAAATTCTATTATGTAACTAATGTAACAATAGCAATAATTCAAAACATTAATTACAAAAATATTTAAATTTCATGATTATCTACCTCGTCTAAATTTCAACAGAGCCTATTAAGTAAATTATCGTCGGCATTTTCGCGTTTCTGACAACCTTATAATTGAATTAGTACCCGCGGGACCAACTTACAGCTTAAGAAGCCTTGATTTATAGACTAAGCTTATATTTTCATTATCCTTACCTTAATGGAAATAAGTGTTCTACTTAATTGTTATTCTAATTTGGGCAGACACGTCGCTTTTGACAAAATTGCCTGGAAACTCTTGACTGAAATGAGATTATGGATTATCTTTTCGTGTGTAACAAAATGAAATATTATATAAGATTTTTTATGGTTTTTATTTTTTCTTCATGAAAAATTTAGTGAATCTGTTACCCAAAGTATACGGATTTAGTATCAAATTCCTTACGAAAAGTCAAATGAAAACTTTTACGTCTTAAAATATCTGATCATCTTCCACGTTCCATCTTAAGAATCTGCTGAATAAAACATATAACATATGATTGTAAAATATATATAAGAAAATAAAATATGTGTAACGACCACTTTTGCTTCACAGGAAACCATCTAATGCATTTTGCTTGTCCTACTTGACATCAAAATAGCCGCTAAGTGTGACGTAAATATTTATATGTATTATGTGCAGTTAAGTTGTTCTATCTAGTACGTAATGGTATCTACTATCTATTTGTTTTTATTTCAATCATATCACTATGGACACCTAGTGTGGTACCTTCTTAATAGAAATTGTAACTGTCATTTACTTTTTTTTGTTACAAGAAATAAGATTAATATATATTGTCCTTTGTATCTCTAAGGTATATATTTGTTAACCTCAGTGCTGTTACACTTTAAAAACTTAAAAATTTAGAAAACTTTAAAAACTTAAAAAAACGTTTTTGTATGGATGACTCAGGTCCCTAAGGCTTTCCATCTTACTTACTTTACTCATGTAAATATATATATACATAGTTTAAATTAGATTTATATTATATATAAAATTATTTCTACCACTTCCGTAAAATCTATGAAATGATGTTTTAAATGTAATAGTAAAATTCAATATAATTAATGTTAATAAGAAAAGTTATGCGTAAAATTAAAGATTGAAATTAGCGGTTGGCGCGTTGATATGGCATACAAATCGTTTTAATTCACACAAGCAGATTAAGGTGTTGCCTCTTTAATTCAAATCAAGATATTATAAATGAGGAAAAACAAGATATTTAAAATCAATTTTGCATTAAAAAAAACATAAATATAGTGTTAATTTTTAATATTTTATCTTTAAAATCGGTTAAATTAAATAAGTAACATTTTGAATTTTTATTAGAAAATACTATATCTTTGTCATCAGTGTTTTTGTGAGACTTTGCTATTACTTATAATATATTTTTCTTGACACTAATAAAATAATAATCATATTCCATCCAATAATTTCTTCATCCATTAATGTTAAAATTTATGAAATATTAAAAAAAAATTTTTGAATCGATTATAATAAAGTATAGGTAATTTAAATGAATAAAAAATATATATTACTTAAATGCGTTAAATGAGTTACTTGAATTTGAATGAAAAAAATATTATTATTCAATATATTATTAATTACAAAATTAATGATCATAGTATTATTAAATGAATTAATTATAGTATAAGCCTTTTTAAAACATATATGAGACCTAGCATCAAGTTATACTAACCAAGATATATTTATGTTGGTAAAATCAATCGTGTTGTAGGAGGCAGGAGCCTCTGAGGACATTTTAGACTTGCGACTCAAGTGCAGGCTTATAACCCCTTAAAATTCAACATTCCTTTAAAATTCATTAACTGTCACTGTCATTGTCCTCGTTCCTCCCACTACCAACCAAATTTTAATCTATTCCACTTATGTCACCTTCTAAGTGCGTTCTAAAAATTAATTTGTAATATTTCTAGATAGGTCGGGATCTTTTAGTGAACTATAGAGATTTCTCTATTATACCTCTCGCTCCGACTTCACCCACATATAAATTTACTCTAAACCTATTGCTTGTCAGTTCGTTAATAACGAAATAAAAATAACAATATAACAATATATTTTATGCATATTATGTTCGGAATATCAACTATAAATTCATAACTTACTATAGTTCCATGAAAATTATGAAAAAAGCCCGTAATTTCATTTATTGTTTGTAAATTCTGAACACATCTCACACCTGCTTGTGTATTCCTTGCTATATGGCGGCGGATCGTATGAAATGCAAATGGCGCTACGAGTGATTCGCCCATACATCACGATGTAGGACTTAAATGATATAAAGTAATGTTTGTAAAGAAACCTTTTGTGAGTAAGTTGGAAAGTGAAAAGATGATCGAATTAGTGATATCAGTGAGTTTGATCAAGTTTTAAGTTTTAAGTAGTTAGGTTTAGAAGTAATGGTTGATATGTCATAGATGTGAATTTCATCCACTTTTTAAGTTTTTATTTTCTTAGTTTTACTAAGCAACAGCAGCCTTTAAATATGTCAATGAACTATCCCAACGTCTAATTTAGGGAGTAAGTTGCGTAGTAGAGTGTCTAGGCTCTAGATTTTCTCTACCTTGCAATGTGTAGTATACAATACGCTTAAAAATGTAAAAGAATGAATTGGAATGAAAAAACATAGATTTATTAAAACATTTTAAAATATTGACAATAAAAAAAATTGAAATTAATAAAGAGTATATTATTGAATGAATGAATAAATATAGTATTACGTCGTATTTTGATTGACATTTCCTATAGTAGTCTATTTTTTAACATTTTCCATTTTTCCTTTGAATGTTCACAAATACGAGCAAAGACGAGCTCTCAAAGATATGAATCGATGAGTTGGAAACTTTCATACCTTTGTGATTACAAAAAATGCTATAATTACTATTACGGAGATTCGAATAAAAAAATATTAAACATTGCAGTTTGTATCTTAGTTTTGTACATTTTTTATTTAAATATATTCTTTCCATTAGTATGAAATAGCGTCTTAAAAAAAAAGAAAAAAAAGTTACAATTTATCGTACAACTACGCTTAATTACAGCTTAACCTACTTCAAACTTTTATATTTCCACTTTACACGTGAAAATGTGTACAGGGACAGTTCTAATACTTGCAAAATTGCACTTGGCTTTTCAAATATAGCGTTTAGTGCATAAAATGAGAGTGCCCCTAGAGTATCTTTTAAATAGGTCTCAACTACTATAGTAATGTAAGGTGATGACCTATTTTTCTATTACGGTTACGTAAGAGAAGAGTAGTAACAGATTCTTGTGTAATTTTCTTTCTTGAAAAGAACTTGGTATTTGGTAACTTAAATAATAATAATGATAGATAATGTGACTTATTATAAGGGTAAATGAGAAATTAGATGTGATGTGAAGAATTTTTGTATATGCCTTTTTGATAACTTTAGTAAGTATATAAGGTAGGAAGACACAAACTAAAAAAATATCAAATTATCCGTTGTTCTTTTTGAAATAAGTTACGTAAGGATTTTTTAATATGTAAGCGTTATATATAGTTAAAAGTGATTGCAACAATTCGTTCTAGTTTATTAAGATTTCAGTCAGTATTTTAATATTATACACATTGCATTTAACTTTGTTGTTTTTTTTTTTGTTTTAACTTTTATTCCTTGTGGCCGTTTCAATAAAGTCCACTTGAAAGTAGACAGAAAGACTTAGAACTATTGGACTTTATAAACTTATAACGTGAGTATTTTTAATAATATTTTTTAATTCAAATAAAATGAAAATTTAAATAATAAATCGAAAGTTCTGATATTTGTTTCCGCTATCTATAAAAAATATAGTAACATAATTCGTGTGAATGAGAGTGTTTTTTTTTTGCACTCGCTATAGTAGGTTCAGTTGTTGGTATGTCGCAATATTGCTACGACCGCGTGCGAGATATTATCATGTAGCTGCAGCTTGGCCGATTTGCTGGTCAGGCCCTGAGCCTCATGAATCGTCAGGACCTTCGAACATGTTTCTTCTCCCCATCCTTGGCTAATCAGAGATTCTTTTTCTTCTTGTGTGTAAGTTAAGTATATGGTGTTTTAAAATCCCCGGACATTAACGTCAGCTTGATGATTTTTGTAAAAAGGGAATATAATGCCCTTTTTGAAGAGTATATGCCAGGATATACTTCTCGTAAAGCGTAGGCAACGTCCATGGGACTTCTATAAGTACACAACAGGTTATTCTCACTTATGCTGAGAATTCGTGACGGTCGTCGGTAAAACATTTCAAAAAGGTTCTCTCGATCTATATTTGAAGGAAGGAATTGGTTTAGGTCTCCTATTAAAAGTACTTCGTCAGCCTCTGAGTATATGCTTGCCAGTACTATTGAACCAAAGTGGTTCATAAGGACCTCGTCAACTATCAGGCGATTGCACTTTTGTGATCCTCCTTGTGCACCGTTCACCAGTATTGACGCCTTAGAGCGGATTTTACTTTGAACCAAATTCCCTATACGTTTCAACAACCTCTCTCTGAATGAGAGTGTTGGAATACTAGGTTTTCTCTGTCAATTTTATTAAATAACTTTTATATATTATTAAATTAATTTTAGCGTGATAAATGATACGGAGAAAAAATTGTATTATTTTAACACAAAATAAAGTTTTTATCCCCTTGTTTAAGTAGAATAACCGACTCGAGGGAATGTACAAAGTAGTGCACTGGAATTTCAAATCGAACAGGACTTAAGAAGCGAAGTAATGTTAAAAGATTGCAATGCCTGTTTACACGGATTAAATGGTGTTTTTAAATATCGTCACTGAGAGTTAATTAAATATTGGCGTAAATTAACTGATTCGAAATTGGATTTAAAGTAGATTACAGATTTAGTATGCTTGTATTTACATCCTTTCTACATTTTGTAATTAACCGAAATTAATCGTTTTTTTTTTTAGCTTCACGCTTTATCCCGCACAAGGTAGGGTAGGCAGAGGGAACTGCAGGGACCGTGGGAACCTAGTGTTAAGACACTCCGTTGCTTTCTCCGTCCCCGCTTTCCGCCGTTCTCGAGGCATTGCGTGTTGAGTGGCGGAACTCAACGCCGCGCTTTGCCTAGTTTGCCAGAGCGAAAAAAATAGATATAGAAAAATTGATCTTCTCCCACTGGGGATCGAACCCAGTAACTGTCGTGTTACAGGCAGACATTGCGCCTCTGCGCCACGACGGTCGGTTAATCGACTTACACCTAGTATTTATTTATACTGATCTTAATTAATGACATTTACCAGGTTTTATATTTCCTTAGTACTAAGAAAAATATATATTTGTAATTCTATCAGGTAAGACTCAACGATAGTAAATTTATATAAACTTTGAATTAAAAATTCATCTCACGATTACAACTGTGTATCTAGACTTATGAGAAAATAATGTATCGAGACGTCGAAATAAGTATCAAAGCCCGCTATTTCTAACTTGCAACCATTTTAAAATTTCCAATAACACTAAAAACATTTCACGAAGCACAAAATGAAGTGTATAAAAGCATAGAATTGTAAATCTCGGCACGAGTATTTGAGTGGACTTGGGGGTGAGACGTGCTTTCCGATATATGAGTATTGTTGGTCTGACGTGGGTCATAGTGAATTAAATGTATAGACTATATCGCACTATACGAGATTCAAGTAGTTTAAATAATAAAGATTCATGTGTGTAGGTTTTGTACGTATACAATATGTACTTATCACCTAAACAATCGTACTATTCGTAAACTAAACACAGAAACACTTATATTTGTTTAAACAATCAAGGTGAAATGATTTCTTATTACCATGGCAATAAGGACTCAATACCTACTGCCGTTGGTTACAATCCATCATTTTGGGATCCCAGTTATTAATCTGTCAGTTAGCAAGATAATTAGTGTAACGTGGTTAGGTAAATTTAATGTTTTTTCATTTCTAACGAGAAATTTTTGTATAGAAAGCTTTGCTTGATATACGTAAGTAAACATATTTAATATTGTCAAATGTTGGCTTTCTGTCTAGTCACGGAATTCCGAAAATTAATCAAGTAATTGATAAAACAAAGCACATGCGGCGTAAGTGGTTGAAATTCGGTTGGTAGATTGTAGAGTCGCTAGAGCGTGTATGAGAGCACTAACAGAAGATTTCCCTAAACTCCTATAAGAATTGTCAATATTTAAATTTCGATGATCAGTTTTATATTACTCTACATTATATCTAACATACCACAGCTAAGATATAATGGTAAAGTACTGTTTCTTGAACATATTGTTTATAATCAAAAAAAATCTGAATTAAATCAATCTGGTTATAGATATCTTTCGTTATTAAAACTATTACTGCATATATGTATATGTAGTAAAATATGTCCAAAGATCTATGTGGATATAGACATAGATTAAATGTTTTGGATTTTTAATTTTTATACACTTTCTTTGAAAAAATTTTATTTAATTTTCATATATTTCTTAAATTTTTGAACTTTTCAATGCACTTCAATTGAATAATATCGATTAGTTAAATCCTTACATATCGATTATATTGAATTATATCGATTTAGTTCAATTGTGATTTTAATTTAATAGTAACGATCTTAAAAAATAATATCTCTAAGCAACAAAAAAATATATGTCTATATTAATTTCTGCGGATTTAGTTAGTTAATTTGACATATGCATAAATAACGTCACGTTTATCCCTAGCAGGGCGGTCAGATTTTTCATATAAAAAAGAAAGCTAAACGATATTGTAAATTATACAAAAATGTAACATATTCGTATGGCAAAATAAGAAGAAAACAATATTAATTCAGTACAAACTAAATTCCACTTAACACTGGTAAAAAGATTGAAATAAAATAAAATCACGTATTTTTGTCATAATATATCTCACAAAATGCCATACTTGAGGCAGGTGAGGGAACACCCGTGGGATATTAAGGTAACATGAGGTAACCTGTTAGACTTTACATCATTATGTATTTTTTCCAACTGTCGTCGCGTGAAAACCTTTTGAATATTAATTTTAACCTTTCAAGGAATTTATATGCAGCATTTTATAATTCATTTTATGCTTACTTTTATGATTCAGTATTAGTAAGATTCCACTGTACGTCTGTCCATTAGTTAAATATCAGGCTGCATCTCATGAACCGTAGTTGAAATTTTCAAAATGACAATAGTGACAGTGTGAATATAAAAAGGTAGTAACTTAAAATTTTCACAGAATGACAACTTGTACCTTTCAAAACAAATAAGAACGCAAATTGCTATTTAGTTCTCATAAGATTTTTGCATACAATAAATGTTTTGTAAGTATTTTTTTTTCTCAAACACTTGAACATTATTTACTTTACGTAATATTATTTTCTAATTTGTTATTTATTTTAAATAAATTGCTGTTGCATTTTTTGGTATTGTAAAGGTAGTATTCTAGTATAAATTTAATATCAATAAAATTACTTTTTATTTCATTATTATAAATATTTTCTATACTGAAAATACTGTCATATTTTACCAATATTAGGTGTTGGTGTTATTTTTGTACTGTTTCGTGTTCATTAATAGGAATGTACGTGCTGTTTGCACAAACATTTTGAAGTTTTACTTAAGTGAATTCTTGTTATTGTACATGTATAGCTTTTTACCCGCGCCTTTGTTACCATGGTCAGTGATAAGTTTAATATATTGTGTGATATTCATGATTTAATACAGTCTATAGCCCTCTAGCCTTTCTCTCTAAAAGAGCTATCAAACATAGCAAAAATTTTTATTTTTAACATTAGTACGTAGAGTCGATGTAGTTGTATAATGTAGTTGATGATTACGTATCTTAATATTATTTTTTAACTTTACAATGTAACCCACAAACAACTTTTGTAATTCATAAAGTTTAATAGTTTACACCACTATTTATATTCTTAGAAGCTAACTAAATTTTAAATTATTTATACTCTAGCTTAAACCGAGCCCATAATCCTCTATTTAATAATATAATTAAACGGAATATCTTATTAATTTGAAACCGAGAAAGATTGCAGTTACGATGTAACGAGTACATCTTGTTTCTTCTATATTTTCTAACAATATTTTTTGTACTGTAGTATGAAATATACTAAGCAAATACATACATTAAAAATAAGTAATATTTATCCAAAAATACATGTATATATAGTAGAATTTTTGTTCCAACAAAATCTCTGAATTAACAATAAATTGGTCACGTAGCAGAGTTAGCGGCGAAGTTGTAAAAAAAAAACATGTTAAGAAGGAAGCTTCAAGCTAGTTAACTCTTTACTGGATAAGTTTTTGACTAAGCAAGAAATTAATATTTAGCTACTTTCGTAATTCTGTAAGTACACAAAAGTTCCTTTTGATATAATTTTGGAACATTGAAAATAAGTATCAGTTGCGACATTGTTTTTACTATATGAAAAGGACTGTATTAATAAGCCACTTGACTATTATTTTGTTCTTTTATCGAGAAAAATGAACTTTCAACAGCGAAACTCTGGGCTAGTTCCGACATATGTATAAGTGCCTGTACAAGGCATTTTATCTAAAATAGTATTAATATCATAAAAAATACTATTAAAAGACACTTAATATTCTTCGACAGTTGATAATTATTATGATATTATTAATCATTACTATTCCAAACAATAACATTTTTATACGTACTCCGTAGAAATAATTTAAGGATATATTCTTAGGAATCAAAAGTGTAATTTTCTTTAAAATTTCAGAGAAATTCCCTTCCAATACGGATCGTTGGCTGCATGCAACAACCCCAATTGACTTGTCTTTTGTCTGATGACAGTATGGCACGATTGACAAAATTTCATCGCGTTTATAGTATTTATCATCTGTTCCATCCATTCTGTTTTCAAAACAGACAGATCCTAATGACATCTAAACTATATGTAATATATTGTAAATACATACATAAAGATAAACAAAGCACAGCTAAAATTACGTTTATTATTATTAATTATTGCTCAAGGGAGATGATTCATTGGTCCACGACGCAAAGGAAAAAGCCGACCTCCTGGGCAAATTCTTTGCGTCCAACTCATTGCTGGATGACAAGGGCCAAGACCCGCCGATAATACCACGGTGCAACTTTGTTATGCCGGACATCCGATTCCACCAAAAAGCAGTGCGGTCAGCAATGCTATCCCTGGATGTCCACAAATCGAGCGGGCCCGATGGAATCTCTCCCATTGTTCTAAAGACGTGTGCTCCGGAGTTGGAACCGGCAATTACGCGCCTTTTTCGGCTTTCCTATTCCTCTGGCGTAGTCCCGTCTTCATGGAAGACAGCTTTAGTGCACCCGATCCCTAAAAAAGGTGACCGCTCAGATCCGACCAATTACAGGCCAATAGCCATAACCTCATTGCTCTCGAAAATAATGGAATCCATTATTAACAACCAGCTCCTACGGTACCTTGAGGATCACCAGCTGCTTAGCGACCATCAGTACGGCTTCCGTCAGGGTCGCTCGGCTAGTGATCTCCTAGTATACCTGACACATCGTTGGGCACAAGCCATCGAGAGTAAGGGCGAGGCTGTGGCTTTTAGTCTGGATATAGCGAAGGCCTTCGATCGGGTTTGGCATAAAGCACTACTTTCAAAGCTACCTTCCTATGGGCTTCCTGAGAAATTATGTAAATGGGTCACCAGTTTCCTAACTGACAGAAGCATAAAGATCGTAGTCGACGGCGAATGCTCCGATCTCATGTCCGTTAATGCTGGTGTCCCGCAAGGCTGTGTGCTATCACCCACGCTGTTCCTCTTGCACATTAATGATATGCTGCAAATGAGTGGCATTCATTGTTATGCGGATGACAGCACAGGTGATGCTTTATACACCGGCCGCGCCAACATTTCTCGGGAAAACGTCATTGAAAGCCGAACCAAACTTGTGTCTGTAATTGAAACTTCGTTTCAGGAAATATCAGACTGGGGTAAACTAAACCTGATCCAATTTAACCCCAAGAAGACACAAGTTTGCGCGTTCACCGCTAAAAAGCTGCCATTTGTCGTATCGCTCCGTTTCGAAAGCACTCCTCTAACTGCCTCAGCCAATATCGGAATTCTTGGCGTCGACATATCGAGCGAAGTCCAGTTTTGTGATCATCTGGAGGGTAAGGCTAAATTAGCCTCGAAGAAGCTCGGGGTGCTCAATAGATCGAAACAGTATTTCACGCCGGCTCACCGCCTGCAACTTTACAAGGCTCAGGTTCGGCCTAACATGGAATACTGTTCACATCTTTGGGCAGGGGCTCCCCAGTACCAGCTTCTCCCTCTAGACCGCATTTTCTAGTCGATTGCGAAAAGATTTCTGATCGGCTCGACTCCTTGGCACTGCGTAGAGATGTAGCCTCGCTATGCATTCTCTACCGCATATACCATGGGGAGTGCTCTGAAGAACTGTTCGGACTGATCCCTGCCGCCTCTTTCCGTTATCGATCTATGCGACAACTCCACCACCCCCACCACCTTGACAGTTGGCAGAGTACAACTGTACGATTTAGCAGAAATTTTCTGCCCCGCACCACAAAATTGTGGAATGAGTTGCCGCATGCGGTATTTCCGGACGAAGGCGTATTCCCATTTAAAAGGCCGGCAACGCATTTTGTAGCTCCTCTGGTGTTGCAAATGTCCATGGGCGGCAGTATTCACTTACCACCAGGTGATCTGTCAGCTCGTTTGCCACCTATATTATATAAAAAAAAAAAAAAAAAAAAATTCTTGGGGAGTGTAGAGAGGATTTCCAGCAATACATATGACCTAGCGTACTCGTGTAACGTACTTACCGTATATCTATAATATATTAACACGGTCATGCGTCGCTTTGTTGTATCCACTATCACTATATAATTAACAAATACCACAATATCTAATTGGGTAGAGAAAATTTTGTACCGCAAAATTGCAATCACGCTGAAATAGTTAATGCGCTTGGAATAATTTAACTTGTGAGGACGATAGATTTTGTATTATTATTATTAGTTACGTAACGTTTAAATATGTTGACAGCAGTAGCCTCACAAATTTCTAATGGCAATGAATTCCATAGGACTGCAGTTTTGTGCAGCTTGGCTATTCAAGGAGGACGAAGGCGGTCGTAATAAGTATATTGCAGCGCATACAAAAACCTAAAACATTTAAATTATATAGCTCATGTACTTTATTTTTCAAATAACTGTATCATCTCCTTCTTGTATTGCTTTTTTATATGAGTTGAATTTAAATTTTATGTTGGTAAAAAAATGGTTATAGAACGTTGAAACAATTTCGAAGAGGCACGGGGTTAAATCCCGTTACTTACTTACTTAAATTTTATATTTTTTCTTTAAGTATTCTTGCGATCCTTGGTATAAATTAAACATTTTAAAAACCATAAAAATAAGAACAGTTCCTCAGATCTGTCTTACTCTTTATCTCACATATTTATAGACAGGCAAGGAGAATCAAGTGTCAAAGTTTGAGACAGTACTTGTTGACTAGTGGAATTTAATACCGCACTATGACTTGTCAGATAGAAAATGTAACTAATTGATTACTCCGGGACCCATACAATACGGGATTGAACTCATAGTATTTATAATAAGAACAGCAGTTCTGGAAGGTACAGTGAAAAATTGTAGATGGAATACAATAAATATAAACATCAAAACACTAAATTACAACTGAATGTAACAATAGCAATAATTTAAAACGTTAATTTCAAAAACATTTTAAAATATCACCTCGTCTAAATTTCAACAGAGCCTGTAAAGTAAATTGTCGTTGGCATTTTCGCGTTTCTGACAACCTTATAATTGAATTAGCACTCGCGGGACCAACTTCCAGCTTAAGAAACCTTGATTTATAGCCTCTAAGCTTATATTTTCTTTATCTTTACCTTATGGAAATAAGTGTTCTAATTAATTTTCATTTTATTTTGGGCAGACACGTCGCCTTTGACGAAATTGCGTGAACTATCTTTTTGTGTGGAACAAAATGAGATGTTATATAAGATTTTTTATGTTTTTTATTTTTTCTTCATGAAAAATTTTGTGAATCTGTTGCCCCAAATATATTGTTTTAATGTAATATTCCTCACCAATTTTTATTTACGTTCTAAAATATTTGATCATCTGTCACGTTCCACCTTAAGACCTTGCTAGATAAAACGTATAACACATATTTATATAATATGTATAAGAAAATAAAATATGTATAACGACCATTTTAGCGTCACAGGAAACCATCTAATGCATTTTGCTTGTCTTGCTTGACATCAAAATAGCCGCTAAGTGTGACGTAAATATTTATATGTATTATGTGCAGTTAAGATGTTCTATCTAGTACGTAATGGTTATGACTGTCTGTTTTTATTTCAGTCATATCACTATGGACACCTAGTGTGGCACCTTTTTAATAGAAATTTTAACTGTCATGTAGTTTATTTTTGTTACAATAAGAAAGATTAATTTATATTGCCCTGTGTATCTTTAAGGTGTATATTTTCTAGCCTCAGTGCTGTTACACTTTAAAAACTAATAAAAAAGATGACATTTTTGTATGGAGGACTCAGAACCCTAAGGTTTTCGCTCTTCTATTTGTGCTTAGTGTAGATTAAAATTAAAATAACAAAAATCAATAATAAGTACAAATATAATAGTTAAGCTAAAAATAATAAAAATATCTACCTCTATAAAATTATTTTTGCCTCTTCTGTAAAATCTGTAAAATGATGTATGCAATGTAAAAGAAAAAACACAATGTAATCAGTGTTCATAAGAAAAGTTACGCTTTAATTTTTTTTTTAGTTTCACGCTTTATCCCGCATATTGCAGTGTAGGCAGAGGGAACTGCAAGAACCATATGAACTTAGTGTTAAGACACTCCGTTGCTTTGTCCCTGCTTTCTTCGTCCCCATCGCTTTAAAATAAAGATAGAAATAACTTTTTTCTTAAATAATTAGCGGTTGGTGCCTTGACATGGCATATAAATCGCTTTAATTCACTTAAGAGTTTACCATTTTAATTTACATCAAAGACGTTATAAACGAAGAAAAAAATTTAAATTCATTAAAATTTAATTAGCATTAAAAAAGTGAAATTATAGTATTATTTTTATATTATCTATTTTTAAAATCTACTTACTTACTTACTTAACTTCACGCTCTATCCCTAGCGGGGTAGTCAGAGAGAACGGAGCGCCAAACGTTGTGGTCCTTGCATATCTCTTTCGCCTCGTCCACTGTCATTCACCTCTTCATGCATGCTCTCCGGGGAGTCCTCATGCTTTTTACAGTCAAAAATTTTTAAACTCTGTTAAACTTTTTACAGTCAAAAATTTTTAAACTCTGTTTACCGTGGGAGAGCCTTGCATTTGCACGAATGGGCCGGCTCGACCGGAGTGATACCACGGCCTCACAGAAAACCGGCGTAAAATGACGCTTGCGTCGTGTTTCGTCGCGTGAGTGAGGGTACCGGAGGCCCAATTCCCCCCAACCCCCCTCCCTTATGATGGCGCAGTTTAAAAATCATCTACCCCAGGAGGGTACCAACTGCGCTAGCGTTGGAGAATCCCTCTCTGGACATCCAGGCTCAGGACTCAACTCAGCCGAGCGTGGGTGTCCAGGCCGCCCCACGAATTCTGGGGGGGGCAAAATCGCGCTAAATAATTCCCGGGGCAAGAGCGGACTTTACACGGCGTCCCCTGCCACACTAGTTGTGGAGTTTTGCAATATCAGGAGCTTACATTCTAACATCAATGCTGTCCACTACCACCTCGAGACAGTAAAGCCGGCTCTGCTCTTTTTGACTGAGACGCAAATATCGTCTCCGGCGGACACCTCTTACTTGCATTACCCTGGTTACAGTTTGGAACATTCCTTCGTACCAAAAGCAGGTGTGTGCGTGTACGTTAGAGACGATGTTAGCTCACGCCGCCTCAGGAATCTTGAAGGTAGGGACCTCTCCATCTTGTGGCTACGTGTAGATAGCGACGACCACCCCGCATCTACGCTTGCCTCTACAGGTCCCATAGCGGTGATGCCGAAACCGAACGACTCCTTGAGCACGTCCAAATGGCTACAGATTTAGTGCAACAGCAGACCCCTTCCGCAGAGATCGTGATACTCGGCGATTTTAACGCCCACCACGCCGAATGGCTTAGTTCACGCAAGACCGATCACGCTGGAAGATCTGTTCATGACTTCGCCCTGGCCTATGGTTTTACGCAGCTGGTTACAACGCCCACGCGAATCCCAGATGTGGAAAACCAGGAACCTTCACTGTTGGATCTTCTGCTGACTTCCCACCCCGAAGACTACACCGTGTCTGTCGGTGCTCCTCTAGGCTCCTCTGACCATTGCCTTATACGGAGTGTGGTGCCACTCTCACCCTTAGCGCAACCACGCTGTCCACGAAGACGTCGAGTGTGGCACTACAAGTCAGCAGACTGGGATGGGTTACGATCCTTCTTTGCGTCCTTCCCATGGAGTCAGGTTTGCTTTGCACTGGTTGACCCCAATGCCGTTGCTGATGCTATTGCTTATGTGGTGCTACAGGGTATGGAACTTTTCATTCCAAACTCTGTGGTCCCTATTGGTGCCAAACGCCAACCTTGGTTTAGCCGATCCTGCAAAATTGCATATCGCAATAAGTGGGAGGCTTACCAGGCCTGGGCGGCTGCTGCAACGACGAAAGATGTGAATACCAGTGACTTAAAAAAGAAGTTTAACCACTCCACCCGATCCTTCAAAAGAGACATTGCTAGGGCGAAGTTCTTGTACACCTCCAGGATTGGCGAGCGACTAGAGCGTCTTCCGTCTGGAACTCGTGCATTTTGGTCCCTCGCTAAAGCCGTCCAGGGAAATTTCTGTACGCCATCTCTACCACCTTTGCTCAAGGGAGATGATTCATTGGTCCACGACGCAAAGGAGAAAGCCGACCTCCTGGGCAAATTCTTTGCGTCCAACTCATTGCTGGATGACAAGGGCCAAGACCCGCCGATAATACCACGGTGCAACTTTGTTATGCCGGACATCCGATTCCACCAAAAAGCAGTGCGGTCAGCAATGCTATCCCTGGATGTCCACAAATCGAGCGGGCCCGATGGAATCTCTCCCATTGTTCTAAAGACGTGGGCTCCGGAGTTTGAACCGGCAATAACGCGCCTTTTTCGGCTTTCCTATTCCTCTGGCGTAGTCCCGTCTTCATGGAAGACAGCTTTAGTGCACCCGATCCCTAAAAAAGGTGACCGCTCAGATCCGACCAATTACAGGCCAATAGCCATAACCTCATTGCTCTCGAAAATAATGGAATCCATTATTAACAACCAGCTCCTACGGTACCTTGAGGATCACCAGCTGCTTAGCGACCATCAGTACGGCTTCCGTCAGGGTCGCTCGGCTAGTGATCTCCTAGTATACCTGACACATCGTTGGGCACAAGCCATCGAGAGTAAGGGCGAGGCTGTGGCTTTTAGCCTGGATATGGCGAAGGCCTTCGATCGGGTTTGGCATAAAGCACTACTTTCAAAGCTACCTTCCTATGGGCTTCCTGAGAAATTATGTGAATGGGTCACCAGTTTCCTAACTGACAGAAGCATAAAGGTCGTAGTCGACGGCGAATGCTCTGATCTCATGTCCGTTAATGCTGGTGTCCCGCAAGGCTGTGTGCTATCACCCACGCTGTTCCTCTTGCACATTAATGATATGCTGCAAATGAGTGGCATTCATTGTTATGCGGATGACAGCACAGGTGATGCTTTATACACCGGCCGCGCCAATATTTCTCGGGAAAACGTCATTGAAAGCCGAACCAAACTTGTGTCTATAATTGAAACTTCGTTTCAGGAAATATCAGACTGGGGTAAACTAAACCTGATCCAATTTAACCTCAAGAAGACACAAGTTTGCGCGTTCACCGCTAAAAAGCTGCCATTTGTCGTATCGCTCCGTTTCGAAAGCACTCCTCTAACTGCCTCAGCCAATATCGGAATTCTTGGCGTCGACATATCGAGCGAAGTCCAGTTTTGTGATCATCTGGAGGGTAAGGCTAAATTAGCCTCGAAGAAGCTCGGGGTGCTCAATAGATCGAAACAGTATTTCACGCCGGCTCACCGCCTGCAACTTTACAAGGCTCAGGTTCGGCCTCACATGGAATACTGTTCACATCTTTGGGCAGGGGCTCCCCAGTACCAGCTTCTCCCTCTAGACCGCATTTTCTAGTCGATTGCGAAAAGATTTCTGATCGGCTCGACTCCTTGGCACTGCGTAGAGATGTAGCCTCGCTATGCATTCTCTACCGCATATACCATGGGGAGTGCTCTGAAGAACTGTTCGGACTGATCCCTGCCGCCTCTTTCCGTTATCGATCTATGCGACAACTCCACCACCCCCACCACCTTGACAGTTGGCAGAGTACAACTGTACGATTTAGCAGAAATTTTCTGCCCCGCACCACAAAATTGTGGAATGAGTTGCCGCATGCGGTATTTCCGGACGAAGGCGTATTCCCATTTAAAAGGCCGGCAACGCATTTTGTAGCTCCTCTGGTGTTGCAAATGTCCATGGGCGGCAGTATTCACTTACCACCAGGTGATCTGTCAGCTCGTTTGCCACCTATATTATATAAAAAAAAAAAAAAAAAAAAAAAAAAAAAACCAAAAAAAAAAAAACAACAAAAAACAACAAAACAACAGACTTATCTGATTATCGCCCTATTTCTATCCTTCCGTTTTTGTCCAAAGTCCTTGAGCGGTTAATTCAAAATCAACTGTCAAAATTTCTTTATCACCACAACCTTATGAATCCTTTCCAATCTGGTTTCCGTCCTGGTCACAGCACGACAACAGCGTTGGTTAAAGTCACTGATGACATCCGCAAAGGCATGGATATGCATCAAGTCACAGTGTTAGCATTGCTTGACTTCAGCAATGCATTTGGCTCTGTTGACTTTGAGATCATGCTTGCATCTCTAAGGTCTCTTAACATATCTCCTGATGCAATTGACTGGTTTCATGAATACCTGTATGGACGACGGCAACGCTTAAGGATACAAGATTCCTATTCTGATTGGTCTTCAGTCATTGCTGGCGTTCCTCAGGGTGGCGTGTTGTCTCCTCTGTTATTTTCAGTTTTTATAAATACTATTTCTAACGATATTTCTTCTTTCTACCATCTATATGCAGACGATCTACAAATTTACAACCAAGCTGATCTACTGAGTTTAACTGCTGCAATCAAGGATATTAACAATAGCTTACGGAATATATCCACTTGGTGTAAATCATTTGGTCTGCATCTTAACTCAAAAAAAACTCAACTGATTTTAATAGGTAGTTCTAAACTTATATCAAAAATAGATGCTTCGACTTTACCGCCAGTATTTCTTAATAATGACTCCTTACCATATAGTAAAACGGTAAAAGATCTTGGAATCACTTTGGACAACCATATGTCATGGGATTCACAGGTAAGTGAGGTAAGTAGAAAGATCTTTGCGTCATTAGGATCTCTTAAACGCATGCGTAATTTTCTTCCGGTACCAACTAAAATTTCGTTAGCAAATACTCTCCTTTTACCGATTCTTGATTATGCTGACATATGCTACCCTGACCTAAGAGAGGACCAATTAGATAAACTTGAGCGCCTTCAAAATTTATGTATTCGCTTCATATTTGGTTTACGCAAATATGATCATATTTCAGATTTTCGTAAGAAACTCAAGTGGCTCCCGATCCGCCTTCGCAGGAATACTCATATACTTCATCTTCTTTACTGTATTCTGTTCAATCCAATTTCTCCTCCATATCTTAAAGAACGTTTCCAATTTTTGGGCGAGTCACATTCTCGGTGTCTTCGCTCGAAACGTAACCTCTCCTTAAAAATTCCTTCCCATGCCTCTTCCTTTTATAGTTGCTCCTTTACCACAACTGCCTGTCGGTTATGGAACTCCCTTCCCCTCGATATTAGAAATGCCAAAACATTTTTAATTTTTAAGCGTCGCTTAAAGAAACACTACCTGTCACTTTGATTAATTTATTTTACTTTATTTTATACAGCACGCATATTTTTGTGTTTTGATATTTTATTGCGTAATACTTATTCTCATTTAATAATGTGATAATTTTATATGTAAGTGTATGTGTGTGTATATGTGTATGTATATGTAGGTATATATGTTTGTATGTATGTGTATATATGTATATATATATGTATATGTATGTATGTATATGTATATGTATATATATGTATGTGTGTGTATATGTATGTATGTATGTATGTATATGTTTGTTTGTATGCACATATTTATGTATATTTTATACACTACTTAAATATTACTTGCACCCCATCCCTACTTCAATTTTGCTATTTCCTCTGCATTAAGGTTGCCTGGCAGAGATTGCTATTTAGCAATAAGGTCGCCTTTTGTACCAACGTATGTTCTCATTTTGTAATTTCTGTATATATTATTGGGTGTACAATAAAGAATTTTTATTATTATTATTATTATTATTATTATTATTTATAGAGATTGTTCTCTTTCTCAGCCTTATTTAAGAGGCTGGTTTTAATGTCCTTCACGGGTATCAACCAAGTGAAAAACATATATTATTGAGTATATATAAATTAAGTATTTATTTTTTACAGGTCTATTTAATTGTTGTCTATTGGTAATAGTAGTAATGGTGGAGGGAGCTCATTGTCATCTATCTGCAAAAATTTTCTCACTATACGGCAAGTGTTGAGGATTGCTGCTTTCTGTAGTTTAATATATACAGTGTCTTTAATATTTAATAATTGTAAACTGTGATGAAGGTGATTTGGTATAACTCCAGTGGTGGATAGAACAATCGGTACTATGTAAACTTTATTTTGTTTCCAAATCTTAGTTATTTCGTCTTTGAGGTCAGCGTATTTGTGTATTTTTTCAGTTATTGTTTTTGTTAGGTTGTGGGTGTTAGGGACGGCGATATCAATCAAGTAAGTGATTTTATTTATTTTATCTTGCAAAGTAATGTCAGGTCTATTAAAATGAATGGTTCTGTCTGTAAGAATTGCGCGATCGTAGTACATCTTGTGGGTTCCATTTTCTAAAATAGTGATAGGGGAATATTTGTAGTATGAAGTATGTGTGTCTGCTATGAGATTGTATTGAATAGCGAGTGTCTGGTGAACGATGTTAGCAACTTGATTATGTCGATGAGAGTAATCAGATTGTGTGAGGTGAGGGCAAGCTCCAATAATATGCTGTATTGTCTCTGAATGAATGTGGCATTTTCTGCATTTGTCGTCTTTGAGGGTAGGGTCTTTGATAATGAATTTTCTATAATTTCTGGTGTTAATAATTTGGTCCTGAATAGCTATTATGAAACCTTCGGTCTCTGGGAAAAGGGTGCCTATTTTTAGCCACTTATTTGAGGCTTCTTTGTCTATGAACGGTTGCTGGAGGTCATTGTAATGGCGTCCGTGGAGGACTTTTTTCTGCCATGCTTCATTTAGGCTTGCTTCTTGCTCACTGTGGGTTGAAATTTTCTCTGTAGAAGTTTGGTGTAGATTAAGCGGTGTGTAATTAGTATCATATTTTACTATAGCTTTATGGATGTTAGTTGTAACAGCTTTCTGTTTGAAAAACTTTTGTAATGAATGTACTTGCATTTTCCAAAGGTTAGTAATATATATAAGACCCCTTCCCCCATTATCTCTTTTGACAGTGAGTCTTTCTATTGCCGATTTTGGATGGTGATGATTATGTTTAGTGAGAGTTGTGCGTGTAGTTCTTTCTATGGAATTTATATTGCTGACACTCCATTTAATGACACCAAACGAATATGTAAGCACTGGGATTGCATATGTGTTGATCGCTTTTATTAAGTGTTTTCCTGTTAATCTACTTCTACAAATGTTATTTAGTCTCCTTTTATACTCAGATGTAAGTTTAGCTTTAATATGTTTATGATCTATGCCCTTTATTTGTTCATATCCCAGATATTTGTACATTTCATTTGGTTCCATCGCCTTGATAATTTGATCCCCACTATCAGAGTCTATGATTAAATGATCACCAGCGCGTAGTTTGCCCTTTATAATGTGAAGTGTCCTGCATTTATCTAACCCAAACTGCATGTTAATATCTTTACTAAATTCCGTTGTAACTTTTATTAATTTATTCATTTCTTTGTCAGTTTTTGCATATAATTTTATGTCATCCATGTATAGTAAATGTGAGATTCTAGTTTGTGTGCTGTCATGTTTCAATTGGAATCCTGCGCGCTGATTATTGAGTAATTGAGACAATGGGTTCAGAGCTAGACAGAACCACAGAGGGCTTAAGGAGTCTCCCTGATATATACCTTTACGTATTAATATTTCTCTGCTTGTAACGGAATTATGGTAATTATTAAAATGTAATGTAGTTTTCCAGAAGGGCATCAATAATTTAAGAAAGTTTATTACGTCGCTATTAATTTTGTAGATTTCTAAAATGTTTGTAAGCCATGAGTGTGGGACGCTGTCAAATGCTTTTTTATAATCTATGAATGTACAGTGGAGGTTACGTTTTTTACTGGTGGAATGTTTATGTATAACTGAATCGATTATAAGCTGCTCCTTACACCCCATGTGGCCCCTTCTACACCCTTTTTGTTCTTCAGCAATTATATTGTGTGTTTCTATGTGTGATCGAATTTTATGTGAAATAACTGATGTCAAAATTTTATAAATAGTAGGCAAGCAAGTGATTGGTCTGTATTGTGATGGTTGTGATGAGTGTTGATTTTTAGGTAACATAAATGTGAGGCCCTTAGTTAAAAACTCCGGTGGGGGCTGTTGTTGCAAAACTAGTTCTGTGAAGTTTTTGGCTAAGAGTTCATGTAGTATGGAGAGCTTTTTATACCAGAAGTTATGTATTTTATCCACACCAGGAGATTTCCAGTTATGTAGTTTATCTGTTATAGTTCTAATGTCTTCTTTTGTTATTTCATGAAATTTCATTTCGTCTATTGTCTCCCATCTTTTTTTTTCATCTGCGATCCAATGAGCTTCTGCGTTGTGTGTTACTGGTGTTTCCCAAATGTTTGACCAAAAATTTTCTAATTCTTCTTTACTAGGTATTTCATTATTTGTTGATTGTACTACTGTATCGTTAACGCCATTATTTATTCCAGTGTTTAACCTTCTATAGAACATTTTTTCGTTATTGGCAAATAGATAATTGTCCTGTCTTCTCTGTAATGCTGTTTTATATCTTTTGTACCTGCTTGATTTAAGCGCTAACTTTTGCTTTAGGGTGTCAAGGAAGTCTTCTGGTGTTTTGTTGTTCGCTTCGTGTCTAGTATGTATCATTGTGTTACTGAATATTGTCGTTACTCTATCTACTACCTTTTTTGATCTATTATTGTAAGTAATGTATTGAGTGAGTTTACCTATATCTGATCTTAACTTACTTATTTGTCTTTCTAACCTAATTTGCCATGCGGGCTTACGATTCTGTGATTGTTGTATAGGTTTATGAGTGTCTTGCAGTTTATATCCTAGCTCCTGTGATATAACTGATGCAGTACAGTATATCAATGTATGAATATCACTAAGTTTTGAGTCAATTGTTATGTATTTTTCTAGTAGACTATTATTAAAGATATTAACTAATTTGAAAAGATGTTTACTATATTTTATTTTAGGTAACTTAGGGCGTGCTGAAGGATCAATTCCGGAAAATAGTAAAATAGCGTTTTGTAACTTTTCATCCAGGTTTGGTACTAACGGATTCTCCACGTCTCTATTGTCAACTGCAAGGGTATCTACTTCGTTTTCAATTAAACGTGTCACATTTTCGGTTTGGGTGCCCATATCTGAGGTTGAATGTTGTGTTGATAGTGGATGCGGGAAGTATGAATCATTCGGATGAGTATGCTGTTGTGTTTTAGAAAGAACGCGTATTATAGAGTGATCTTGAACTTTTGGAGTGTGTGCATTAAGGGCGTCATATATTTGATTCTGCAAGTATGAGGATATGCTATGTTCTATATTTTCTTCTTCCTGTAGCTTAGTTTTTGTTTCTTCTTGCAATTGGTTCAAAATTTCCTTACTTAAAAGTTTATTCCTAACAATAGTTCTCCTTTGGTCGGCTACTCTTTGTTCCGTAACATTTATACCCGGGTATTGTTGAATGAATTTTTGATATAAAAGTGTTCGGTATGTAGTCATATCTGTCTCTAATTTGGTTATATAGTAATATGTGCGCATGATAAATGTATTTACTTCAGGTGACCATCTCATGCGCACTCTGGGTTTCCCGGCCTTTGTGGACGCAGGTAAGAAGGTCTGGGGGACCGCCTGCGCAACATCAAAGGTAGGATTTTCGGATTCCCTAGAATCTTCGTCTATTGGAGGTGAAAGCGACGGTACATAAGATATTGTACTCGGACTAAATGGTTCTACGTTAGATGAAGTTGGTGATGAATGTAATGGGTTGGCTGTAGTATTTTCGGGTGACCCGGTGAGAGCCCGCCTATTCAGCTCTTCACCGCCGACGGCTCGTCCACTGTCACACCCAGCGTCAGCTCCAGGTGTGCCCCGGCGATCGCCCCCGGGCAGCGGCCCTATACGTTTACTTTTCGATCTTGTCTCCATTTTTGATGGGTTTCCATTGCCATGTTAGCCGCGCCAGTAACTTATCAATCGCGTGTCCGCCCCCCACGTGAATCTGATGGTCGACTCGGACGTATGGTTGGATTTGGGGGGCTTATTATTATTATTATTATTATTATTATTATTATTATTATTATTATTATTATTATTATTATTATTATAAGTAACATTTTAAATTTCTTTAAGAAAATACTATATTTTTGTCATTAATTGTTTTTATGAGACTTCTCTATTAATTATAAGCTATTGCCCGCGGCTTTGCGTGCAGTTTCTAAATGTATTACGCACATTATATTTTTTGTGGTATGCCCGAGTTAAAGTATCTTAGTAATTCGTAATTTACCTACACAGTGTTGATAATGCTAGGTAGGCTGGACCAACGTTACTCGTTTAAATTACTATGATAAAGGTATTACGACATTACTGTTATTTTTTTGTTTTTTTAAACTTGAAATAAATGACTTTTATATTATTTTTTTTAAGTAGATCATGTTGTGAAATGTTATACATATTTTAATAAGGTGTATTTTATAATCCACTACAACACAATAAAACAAAATATTGACTATCCATATATGCAACTGAGGGACGATTTTTCTCGTTATGATTCTTTAAACAGGTAACCGTCACAAAAGGAAGGGCAAAAAAGCTTAGTATTCACGAAAACAGCTTTAATGTCCATTGATTTAGGTTCAAAACTGACGGAGTTGCATAGAAACTTACACCCCGCTTTTTCACCCCTGCTAGGGCAGAATTTCCAAAAATCTTTATGGTGTCATTCTTAATTTATAACCAAATAGCCAAATATTAATTTTAAACAAATTAGCTTCAAAATTGACAGAGTTTCATATAAACTTACCTCCTTCCTTTAACCCCCTTAAATAGCGAATTTCCAAAGCAAAGATAGCTTATATGTTAGCCAGGACTAATAGCTATATAAGAAAAAAGTTTCATCAAAATCCGTCCAATGGTTACTGACATAAGCGTGTGCAAACAGACAAACATTCAAATATATTGTTTTATTATATATAGAGATAGAGATAAATTATAAAACGAATTGAATTCAATTACTAAACAAATTAATAGTAGTGTAATATTTTTTTAAATATATTTGAAATGTAGCAAGCTACTCTAATCAAGATATGTTTGTAAAAAAACAAAGTCTATAGCATTGAATTTTACTAAATTTTACTAACATATCTATCATAGTAAGAAAACTCCTAATTAATTATCTTGAATATTAAATTCAACTTTTGACAGACTTAGCACGATATAGAACGCAATTTAGTGTTTGGAGAATTTAGACGGTTCCCATGAAGTATGGGATCCCAACGAGATGTTTTGCTTTTTCAAGCAGTGAAATGTCCTTAGTTTGGACCACTTTAAAATTAGTGATATCAGTGAGCTTGCTCAAGTTTTAAATTGCTTAGTTTTAAAAGTAATGTTTGACACGTGATAGATTTAAATTTAATCCACTCTTAGGTTTTTATTTTCTTAGTCTTATCAAGTAAGAGTAGCTTTTAGTTCTACCAATGAAATTACTAATGCCTAATTTTAGGTAATGGGGTAAAAGTTAACAGCGGAGTGTCTGGGCACTAGATTTTCCCTACCTTGCAATATGTGGTTTACAATAAGCTTAAAAATTATTAAAAGGATAAAAATTAATGTATGGATGTCAAAATCTACATTTATTATTTTTAAAAATATTTTAAAATATTGATAACAAAAGAACTGAAATTTATAAAGAGCATTTCCGTCGTATTATGATTGACATTTCCTACAATAGTCTATTTTTTAACATTTTTCCTTTGAATTTTCGCAAATACGAGCAGTGACGAGCTCTTAAAGATAAGAAACTTTCACACCTTTGTGATCATGAAAAATGTTATAATTACTATTACGGGAACTGTTTTTTATTATAGATTGTAGTTTATATCTTGTTTATTGTGTATTTTACATAGTATAGTTGGTACATAAAATCACAAAGAACTTATCGTTATATAATTATTCCTCTCTTGTAAGGGAAAGTGTGCTGTTGAGATGTGCCAATTATCACTTATACTAAAATAGAGAACCGAGTGTTTTAAAAAAAGCTTTCATCTGCTAACTCTGCTGTTGCATCTGAAACTGCAGATAAAAGAAAAAATTATAAAAGTTAGTTCTTTGAACGGTATTAAACCGATATTAATCGACTTATACTTATTATATTTACAGTGATTGATCGTCTTAACTAATAATATTTACCAGGTTGTATTTTTCTTAAGTACTAAGAAAAATATATATTTGTAATTCTATCAAGTAAGATTCAACGACAGTAATTCATCTCACGATTACAACTTATATATTAGTGGAGGGAGTATTAAATTCCGCTATTTCTAAGTTGCAACCATTTTAAAATTTCCAATAACACTAAAAACATTTCACGAAGCACTAAATGAAGTGTATAAAAGCATAGAATTGTAAATCTCGGCACGAGTATTTGAGTGGACTTGGGGGTGGGACGTGCTTTCCGATGTATGAGTATTGTTGGTCTCGCTTGGGTCATAGTGAATTAACTGTATAGACTATATCGCACTATACGAGTTTCAAGTGTTTATATATTATAGATTCATGTATATTTGTGTTGTATCTACACAATATGTAGATATAACCTAAACAATCGTACTATTCGTAAACTAAACACAGAAACGCTTCTATTTGTTTAAACATTCAAGGTAAAATGACGTCTTATTACCATGGCAATAAGGCTTTTCAATATCAACTGTCGTTGGTTACAATCCATCATTTTGGGATCCTCGTTAGTTATCTGTCAGTTAGCAAGATAATTAGTGTTACGTGGTTGCGTAAACTTAATGTTTTATCATTGGTATGGTGAAGCTTTTTGTATGGATAGCTTTAATTGATATACGTATGTAAACATCTTTAATATTATCAAATGTTGGCTTTCTCTCTAGTAATGAAATTCTGAAAATTAATCAAGTAAATGATAAAACAAAGCACCCTCAAACTACAGCGAAGATGGTTGAGATATGGCTCGTAGATTGTAGAGTCCCTAGAGCGAGTATGAGAGAACTAAGAGAAGATTTTCCTAAACTTCTATAGGAATTGGAAGTATTGATATTTCAATGATTCAGCTTTTAGATGTACTACGTTATACCTAACATATTACAGCTCAAATATAATGGTAAATTTCTGTTTCTTGAACATAAATAAGTTTGTAATTAAACTGTATTTATTACATTTAAGTATAAAAAGAAAATATATTATATGAAAAATATTTTGACTTAGATCAATCTGGTTATAGATATCTTTTGTTATTACGACTGTTATTGCATATATGTATCTGTAATAAAACATGTCCAAAGATCTATGTGGATATAGATTTAGATTAATTAGACTTAAATTAATATATTTTTTTTGTAGCTTCACGCTTTATTCCGCATATGGCAAGATAGCCAGAGGAAACTGCAGGAACCATACGAACCGAGTGTTAAGACACTCCGCTGCTTAGTCCCTGCTTTCTCAGTCTCCGCTTTCCGCCTTGTTCGAGGCATTGCGTGTTAAGTGGCGGAACTCTACGCTGCACTTTGCCTTGTTTCCAAAGCGAAGAAAATGGAAATAGAAAAATTCATCTTCCCCGAGTGGGAATTGAACCCACAAACCATCGTGTTTACAGGCAGACGCTTACGCCTCTGCGCCACGACGGTTTTCGTTTATTTTCATTTTTAAATCTTTACATATCGATTATATCGAATTATATCGATTTAGATCAATCACGATTTTTATTTAATAGTAACAACAATAAATATAACAATCTGTAAATGACAAAAAGAATTAAAATATATGTCTATATTAATTTCTGCGGATTTACTTGGCAGTCATTTGACACATGCATAATAAATTTTATGTCTAGCAGGCTGATCAGATACTTATTTTTCATATAAAAAAAGAAAAGTACAAGTACAGACTAAGTACAGTACAAACTAAATTACACTTAAAACTGGTAAAAAAATAAAATAAAATAATGTATTTTTGTCATAATATATCTCACAAAATGCCATACATGAGACAGGTGAGGGGAACACCTGTGGGACATTAAGGTAATATAACATTAACAATAAGTCTAACGACTTAATATCATAATATAGTTTTTCCAATCGTCGTCGCGTGAAAACCTTTTGAATATTAATTTTAATGTTACCTTTCTCGGAATTTATATGCAACGTCTCATAATTCATTTCATGCTAACTTTTAGGATTCAGTTTAAGTCAGATTCCACTGTCCATCTGTACATCAGTTAAACATCAGGCTGTATCGCATGAACCGTAGTTGAAATTTTCACGATTTACGTATTCCCGTTGCCGCTGTAACAGGTAGAAACTTAACATTTTCACAGAATAACAACTTGTACCTTTCAAAACAAATAAGAACACAAACAGCAAGCTCTCATAACATTTTTGCATACAATAAATGTATTGTAAGTAGTTTTATTTATACCAAACACTTGACCGACAATTAATTTAAGCAATATTATTTTGTAATAAGTAAGTTATTTAAAAGAAATTGCTGTAATACTTTGAGATATTATGTATTGAAGTCAATCTTAAATAGTTAAATAAATGAAACACAAATCTTCTTAACAATACTTAAAACACAATAATTTTCACGAAGTACTCTATACAAACTCAAATTTGTGTTATATCTGTTTTTATTTCCGAGCAAGTTCCACGTTTCCCCCGGGACAGGGTTAACGCTGATGTTGTGACTCTCCCGTGAAAATACTGTAATATTTTACCTGTATTATGTGTTGGTGTTATTTTTGTAAGTTTTTATGTTCATTAATAGGAATGTACGCGCTGTTTACGTAATCATTTTGAAATTTTACTCGAGTGAATACTTGTTATTGTATATGTATAGCTTTTTACCTGCGCCCTTGTGGTTGTGGTCAGTTACAAATATAATTTATTATATTATATTCATGATTCAATATAGTCTATATCCCTCTAGTCTTACACTCTAAATAGACTATTAAATAAAGAAATCATTTATCAATACAATGGTCAAATCGTACCAATCCTTTTTATTTATAGCTTTAGTACAGATAGTAGTTGTTTAGTCGCAGTTGATCACTAAGTATAAATATCTTAATGATATTTTTTAGCTTCATAACGTAATCCTCATCGAGCATGATAAGCAAAGGAAACTTTTAAATTTGGCGACGTTTTCTTTGTTTTTTCTATAAATTCTGACTTATTGCTGGATTTAGTAATTTTTGTTTACGCCGTGATTTTTATTCCTAAGGAGTAATTAATTTTTGAATCACTTTAGCTTGAACCGAACCCATAATGTTCTATTTTCTAACAATAATTTTTCTACTGTAGTAGGAAATACAATTAAAAATACATACGTTAAAGATAAGTAGAATCTATCAAAGAGGACATGTAGATATAATAGACTTTTTGTTCCAACAAAATCTCTGAATTAACAATGAAGAGGTCACGTAGCAGAGTTAGCGGCGAAGTTGTAAAAATACATGTTAAGAAGGAAGTTTTAAACTAGTTAACTCTTTACTGGGGTTAAGCTTTTGAAACATAAATGTGATTATTGTATCCAATTATATCAATTAATATACTCAGATATTATATGTATATTAATGCATATTCATATCGTCGCACAGAGGTGTGGCGTCTACCTGTACACGCGACGGTTTTGTGGGTTCGATTCCTACTCGGGGAAGATGGATTTTTTTTTATTTTCTTCACTCTGGCAATAAGGCACTGCGTGGCGTTGAGTTTCACCACTCAACACGCAATGCCTCTAAAAAGGTGGAAAGCGGGGACGGGACAAGCAACGGAGTATCTTAGCACTAGGTTCCTATGGTTGCTGCAGTTCCCTCTTCCTATCCTGCCATGTGGATGCCACGGGAAGCTTGAAGCTTAAAAGAAAAGAAGAAAAAAAAAGAAAAAACAATACATATGCGAAATTAGAACAATATTTAAATAAAATTGGAGCAATATTTAAATATTCTATAATATTCATATTGCTTTCGACATGTCGTTATTCATAGGCAGACTAATAAGAGAAACGGGGCACAGTATTGGCACTAGGCTTGTATGTATCCACATATTATATACATATATTATTGACATATATACAATTAATTGAACATAAATTTAATTTATGGTATTTTTTAATTAAAAAATATTTAATATTGGTTTCTTTGTTCAGTTATTCATATAAGTAAAAAGCATTTGTATTTATTATAGTATTTATTATCCTATTTTTTAACATTTACCAAAAATCTCAGTTGATTGATGATTTTATCATATGAATTTGAGTTGTAAAATTGAATTGTTTAAAATCCACAGTTTTTATGATAATTTCTTGTGGAGACTCGATATTTATAGTTCTTATTACTCTTTTGCACTATTTGTCGCACAAGAATAAACCAATTGACTTTGTTATTTTACGTGAAAAATGGGCTTTGTACACCAAAGTTCTGGTCTAGCGCCGACAAATACGTACTAAGCACTAACTAAATAGTGATAAAAACAGGATAAAAATACTTAATATTCTTTTTCATTCGATAATTATTACGATATTATTGATCATTATTATTACAAGTAATTTAATTTTTTGTAAGTACTTCGTAGAAACGTTGGTTGCATGCAACAACCCTGATTAATTTGTCTTTTGTCCGATGACAGTATAGCACGATTGACAAAATTTCATCGCATTTATAGTATTTGTCGTCTAAGACCACCCTCTTTTTAAAACAGATTTCTAACTACATCTAAACTATATAAGTTGTATGTACATACATAAAGACAAACAAAGCACAACTAAGATTACGCATTCCTTGGGAGTGTAGTGAAAGTACTAAGAGAGGATTTACAGCAATATATATAAACTTGCGAACTCGTATACCGCATATATCGTATATCTATAATATATTAACACGGTCATGCATCGCTTTGTTGTATACAATATCACTATATAATTAACAAGTACCACCTACTTATCTAGTCAACTACATGGGCTTGAAATTCTATCCATATCAAATATATTAGAAATTCCAGTACAATAGTTTCTGAAAACACGAAATAAGCGTAACCAGCAAATTAATGTATAATATGTAGAGATTAAAGATGCACTCAAGCGTGTAATTCCAGGCGGATGCAGGCGGTGTTAGTAAGCATAATGCAGTACATATACAAAAGTGTAAAATATTCAACTTGTACAGCTCATATACTTTTGTTTTAAAACAAGTAAGTCTTAGTCGATTTTGACTTTGACTTTCCAATAGACGGTGGTTCAAATACCGCTAATTTAAAATTTATATGTTTTCTTTCAATATTTGTGTATCCTTAATATGAATTAAATTAATAACAAACAAGAAGAATCAAATGTCAAAATTTGAGACCATTCTTAGTTGACTAGTGAAATTTAATACTGCACTTTGATTTGTCAGAGCCAGAAAATGTAACTAATTGATTACTCCGGGACCCATACGATACGGGATTGAACTCATAGTATTCATAATTAGAACAGCAGTTTTAGAAAGTATAGTGGAAAATTGTAGATGGAATACAATAAATATAAACATCAAAACACAAAATTCTTGTCAAGTGAATGTAACAATAGCAATAATTTAAAATATTCATCCCAAAAATCTTTTAAAAGATCACCTCGTCTAAATTTCAACAGAGGCTGTTAAGTAAATTATTTTTAGCATTTTCGCGTTTCTGATAACCTTACAATTGAATTAGTACCCGCGGGACCAGCTTCCAGCTTTAGAAACCTTGATTTAAAGCCTCTAAGCTTATATTTTCATTATCTTTACCTTATGGAAATAAGTGTTCTACTTAGTTGTGATTTTAATTTGGGCAGACGCGTCGCCTTTGACAAAATTGCTTGAAAAATATTATTTGAAATGACATTATAGATTATCTTTTTGTGTGGAACAAAAAGATATATTAGAAATTTTATGTATATTTTTTCATTACAAATTTAGTTTATCTATTGCCTCAAATATACTATACTTACTTGTAATATTAGATCATCAGTCACGTTCTACCTTAAGACATTGCCAAATGGAATATATAAACCATATTTGTACAATATATGTATATAAAAAATAAGAAAAGTAATATTATATAAGAAAACAAGAATAGACATATAAGTAAATAAGAAAATAAGGACCGTCGTGGCGCAGAGGCGTAGTGCTTTCCGCCTCGAAAACGGCGGAAACGGCGGGGACGGAGAAAGCAAGGACTAAGCAACAAAATGTCTAAATACTAGGTATGGTTCCTGCAGTTCCCTCTGCCTACCTTGCCATGTGCGAGAAGCTAAAAAAAAATAAAAGAAAAAAAAATGTGTAACGACCATTTTAGCTTCACAGGAAACCATCTAATGCATTTTGCTTGTCCTGCTGGACAACGTAAATATCATGTAACGTAAATATTTATATGTATTATGTGCAGTTAAGATGCTCTATCTTGTACATAATGGTTATGACTATCTGTTCTTATTTCTGTCGTATCACTATGGACACCTCGTGTGGTACCTTTTTAGTAGATATTTTAACTGTTATGTTACTTTATATTTGTTATAAACAAACAAGATCAATATATGTTGTTCTTTGTATCTCTAAGGTGTATACCTTCTTACCTCAGTACTTTAAAAACTAATATTTTTTTATACGGAGACCTTTGTTCCCGAAGGTCATTTTTATTTACGTTATATATGTTTTATTTGTTTAGAATTATGAATCATCTTAGTTTAGATTATAATACCAATAACAAAAATCAATAAGAAGTACAAACGTTTTATGACTTAACTGGTAACAAAAGTATCGACTTTCATAAAATGATTACTGTCGTTCCTGCAAAAACTATGAAACGATGTAAGAAATGTTATAGAAAAATGTGGTATAATTAGTGTTCAAAGGATAATTTAGGCGTTAAAATAAAAATATAATTAATTCAGATTTTTTTTAATAACTAGCGGTTAGCGACTTTACATAGCATACAAATAGCTTTAATTCACTTAAGCGGATTAAGATTTTTCCATTATAATTTAAATCAATACATTATAAATGTTGAAAAAGAAAGAGATATTTCGCTGTTATAACTTTCGCACCTATTTAAACTATATATATATTAACTCCAAATCTGTTCAACAATAACAACATAATAATATACTTTACGTGTGTTATATTCAAAATATCAACTACAAATTCATAACTTACCATAGTTCCATAAAAATTATGAAAAAAACCCGTAATTTCATTTATTGTTTGTAAATTCTGAACACATCTCACACCTGCTTGTGTATTCCTTGCTATATGGCGGCGGATCGTATGAAATGCAAATGGCGCTACGAGTGATTCGCCCATACATCACGATGTAGGACTTAAATGATATAAAGTAATGTTTGTACAGAAACCTTTTGTGAATAAGTTGCAAAGTGAAAAGATATGCATGTATTAGTGATGGCATAGAGTTTGTTCAAGTCTTTTGGTTACAAGTAAATTTGACACGTAATAGATGTGAGAGAAATCTACTTGCAAAGTTCTTTTCGTAATTTTATCAAGCAAAATCAGCCTTTGATTCTACCATTAAATTACTCCAATACTTAATTAGGTAGGCTGAGTTAAGTTGACAGTAGATTCTCTCTATCTTGCAACGTGTAGTATGACAATACGCTTAAGAAAAAGTAAAAAAATGAAATTTATTGTATGTTACATATGTTGGAATAAAAAAACGGGGATTTATTGAAACATTTTAAAATATTGAAAATAATAAAGGAAACTGAAATTTACAAAGAGCATTTCCATTTTATTATGATTGACATTTTCCTTTAGTAGTATATTTTTTACCATTTTCCATTTTTCCTTTGAATGTTCGCAAATACGAGCAAAGACGAGCTCTCAAAGATATGAACCGATGAGTTGGACACTTCTGTACCTTTATGATCGTAAAAAATGTCATAATTACTATAACGGAAACCGTTTTTATAAGATATTATAGTTTATATCTTATCTACTGTGTATCTTACTTATCAACTTCTCCATGGTCTAAATGACCATTGCTTAAAAGCTCCACTTAGATATTTTATATATTGTATTTAAATATATTCTTTTCCTTAGTATGAAGAAGCGCTTTATAAACTACAATTTACAGTACAACTACGTATAATTAAGACTTAACTTACTTCAAACTTTTATATTTCCACTTTACACGTGAAAATGTGTACAGGGACAGTTCTAATACTTGCAAAATTGCACTTGGCTTTTCAAATATAGCGTTTAGTGCATAAAATGAGAGTACCCCTAGATTATCTTCTAAATAGGTCTCAACTACTATAGTAATGTAAGCTGATGACCTATTTTTATATTACGGTTACGTAAGAGAAGAGTAGTAACAGATTCTTGTGTAATTTTATTTATTGATATAATTTGGTATTTGGTAAATTAAATAACAATAACAATGTTACTTATTATAGGAGTAAATCAGAAATTTTTGTATATACGATAATGCATTGATACTGAATTTTACTCTGAAGCTGTTTTGCTGCCTTTAGTAAACATATAAATAAGGTAGAAAGACACAAACTAAAAAAATATCTAGTTACCCTTTTATAAATATGACACGTAAGAATTTTTTAATATGTAAGTGCTATATATAGATTAGTGTGATTGCAACAATTCGTTCTATTTTATTAAGACTTCAGTCAGTATTTTAGTACTACATATACACATTGCATTCAACTATTTGTTCGTTTTCTTTTAACTTCTATTCTTTGTGGCCGTTTCAATAAAGTCCTCTTGTAAGTAACGACTTAGAATTAGTGGACTTCATAAACTTATAACGTGAGATTTTTTATTTCAATTAAAATGAAAAATTTAAATAATCTTTAGTCATATGAACCTCTAAGGTTCTAATATTTATTTCCACTGTATATAAAAACATAGAATTCGTGTGAACGAGAGTGTTGTAATACTAGGTTTTCTCTGTCAATTTTATTAATCAACTTTATTTTAGCGTATTAAATGATACGGAGAAAAAATTGTATTATTTTAACACAAAATAAAGTTTCTATCTCGTAGTTTAAGTGGAATAACCGAGTCGAGAGAATGTGCAAAGTAGTGCACTGGAATTTCAAATCAGACAGTAATTAAAAAGCAAAGTAATATTAAAAGATTGCAATGCCTATTTATATGGATAAAATGGTTTTTTTAACTGGATTTTTTGAGAGTAAGTTAAATATTAACGATAATCAACTATCTTGTAATTGAATTTAAAGTAGATTAAATATTTACAATGCTTGTATTTACATATTTTTTATATTTCTTTATATAGGTAAAAGTTACTAGTATTTATTTAATTCTTGAAGTGTTTTTCCATATACAGGAAATGTATACACTGCTAACCTATATTAATTCATTTACGTCTAATATTTATTTACAATAACATTTACCAGGTCTTGTGTTTCTTTAATACTACGAAAATATATATTTTTAATCCTATAATGTAAGATTCAACGTTAATAAATTTATATAAAATATAATTAAAAATTAATCTCACGATTACAACTACACTTATGAGAAAATAATGTAGCGAGACGTCTCAGCGTCTGTCTGTAAACGCGATGGTTTGAGGGTTCGATTCCCACTCGGGGAAAATTTTTCTGTTTCCATTTTCTTCGCTCTGGTAACTAGGCAAAGCGCGTTGTTGAGTTCCACCACTCAATACGCAAGGCCTCGAAAAAGGCGGAAGGCGAGGACGAAGCAGGGATTAAGCAACGGAGTGTAACACTAGGTTCCTATGATTCCTGCAGTTTCCGTGAAGAATGAAGTGTATAAAAGCATAGAATTGTAAATCTTGGCACCTGTGTTTGAGCGGACTTGGGGGTGGGACATGCTTTCCAATGTATGAGTATTGTTGGTCTGGCGAGGGTAATAGTGAATTAATTGTATAGATATACGGATTTCGCACTACACGAGTTTCAAATGTTTATATAATATAGATTCCTGTATGTATGTTTTGTACCTATACAATATGTACTTATCACCTAAGCAATAGTATTATTTATAAACTAAACACAGAAACGCTTCTATTTCTTAAAACATTCAAGGTAAAATGACATCTTATTACGAGGGCAATAAGGCCTTTCCATACCTTCTGTCTTTGGTTACAATCCATAATTTTGGGATCCTCGTTAGTTATCTGTCAGTTAGCAAGATAATTAGTGTAACGTGGTTAGGTACACTTAATGTTTTGTCATTGCTATGGTAAAGCTTTTTTATGAAAAGCTTTGCGTGATATACGTAAGTAAACATCTTTAATTTCACTTCAAGAAAACATATAAAAATTAGATCGCAGCGGGACTCGAACCCGCGCCTTTAAGTATTCTTTAAGTATCTTTTCTATTACTTAAATTGCATTGAAAAGTTGCAAACTGAAAAAAAAATAAAAATTAAAATAAACAGTTTTCAAAGAAAGTAAATAGGAATTTAAAATTTAAAATATTTAATTAAACTCTTTATATCAAAATCGATCTTTGCACAGGTATTATTACATATACATATATGCAGTAACAAAATATATCTATAATCAGATTTTCTTCTATCTTTTTATACTTAAATATAATATCATACAATAACTAACTCAAATATGGACAAGAAACAGAACTTTACCATAACATCTACGAAGATATAAAACTGTATCGTAGAAATATCACTTTTTCCTATTCCTTAAGTAGTTTAGGGAAATTTTCTCTTAGTGGTCTCATTCACTCTCTAAGGACTCTACTGTCTACGAGCCAAATTTCTACCAAAATTCTACATAGTTTTGAGTGTGTGTTCATTTACTTGATTAATTTTCGGAATTCCGTCATAAACACGCAAAAGTGTCTAAAGCTTACCCCCAGTAAAGAGTTAACTAGTTTAAAACTTCTTTCTTTTTTTTAGCTTCACGCTTCATCCTGCACATGGCAGGGTAGGCAGAAGGAACTGCAGGAACCGTGAGAAGCTAGTATTAAGACACTCCGTTGCTTAATTCCTGCTTTCTCCGTCCCCGCTTTCCGCCTTTTTCGAGACATTGCGTGTTGAGTGGCGGAACTTAACGCCGCGCTTTGCCTAGCTTCTATAGCGAAGAAAATGGAAATAGAAAAATCCATCTTCCCCGACTGGGGTACTTCTTTCTTAACATGTATTTTTACCCTTTATCGCTAACTCTGCTACGTGAGCTCTTCATTTGTTAATTCAGAAATTTGGTAGGAATAAAAATTCTATTCCATAAACATACATGTCTTCTTGGATAGATGCTACTTTTCTGTAATGTATGTACTTTTTATTGTATTTCCTACTAAAATACAAAAAATATTGTTTGAAAATGTAGAGCAACTAATCATACGTACGAGTCCCTTTGGAACAAACTTCCCAATCACATCCAGATATGCCCTTCCCTAAAATCCTTTAAATTTCAACTGAAAAAGCATCTCCTTGCTATTGAAAATAGCTGACTTAGACGCAGTTCATAATTCATCTTTAGTTTCTATATTCATTATATATCTATCTTTATATTATTATTTTGTTTTTATTATAAACTAGCTGACCCGTGCCCACTTTGTTGGGCATAATCTTAATAATCATTTTTTAGTACAGAGTGTTATGTTTTGATTTCTAACTGCCAAAAGGTGAGTTATACGTAGGTATAGTTTGTATTTGCATGCTAATACAAAATTCGAAAGTAACTCTGTCCGAAAGAAAAAAATCACCTTTTCTGCGGGATTTGCAATAAACGAATTCAATGAGTACCAAGTGACGGGAAAAATTACTCTGGTTATGGTAATTTTAATTGTTCAAAACTTCTCTGTAAACTATATTGGTTGTAATGTTACCATTTGGAAGTAAAATATATTGTCTATCAGGAGATCCAACCCGAGATAAGCCAACATATGGGAAAAACGGCTTTCTCATGTCAATGCCCATCAGAGAGAATGTTTGACCTTGGGACTTGTTAATAGTGAGGGCAAAAGAGATCTCCACTGAAAACTGTAGCCTTTTAAACGGTATGGGTAAATCAATGGGAATCATGGGTATATAATAATTAATAGGAATACATAAGAGAATACACATGTTTCACTCCATTATACGGCCTCCAACTCTAAAGTCAACTTCTGTTCAGCACGTTGTGGACTACAACTTACATTACCTAAGTTACAAAGGCCTATTGTCAACTACTCATGACCAATTAGAAAGTATCGTTTTTCCCGATGCAAGGCCGTTAGTCGTTGAGGAGTTGTTCTGGAACTCCATCATCAGCTAGACTTCATCATATGCATGTTGACTAACATCAATTGCTTAGCGACTATGTTAAAGAAATAGAACCAAACCCGTAAAACAGTTACTTATTATTAAGTTCTCATGACCATTTGTGGTCTTCATCAACAGTTCCACTTCATCAAATGTTATTTTTCGTGAAAAAAGGATTAAGGTTCTTTGAATAAAACCGAAATCACTATAGGTGTGCCTATAAAATTTAAGGAGTTCCCTCGTTTCCAGGATCCCATCACCAGATTTTGATATATTTTTTATATAGCCTAGGACACTCAGCAATAATGTAGCTTTCTATTGGTGAAAGAATTTTTAAAATCGGTTCAGTAGATCCCGAGATTACCCCTTACAATTTACAAACACACAAACTTTACCTCTTTATAATAATAGTATAGTATAGATAAAAATTTTATGTATATATTTGTGACTGTATGTATGTGAGTATGTATATGTATGTGTATATATTTATATATGTGTATATATGTATGTCTGTATATTTAAGCATGTATTTATAAGTATAGTGATATGTATGTATATATTATTTTATGAATTTTCAAATATGTTTTGTTGCATTATAATGAATCCCGTTGTTTGGCACTTATTCACTTCCACTGGTTGGCTGGAAGAGATTTCTTTTAGAGATAAGCCCGCCGTTGTAGACATTCTTTTCATATGTTAAATTTCTTTTTTTATTACTTTTATGCAATAAAGAATATATAATATAATACCATCGTAAAAACAACATGAGGAGGTTTTAAACCATCTTAATATGATATTATGTTTTAATTATAATATGAAATAGAGTATTATGGGTTCAGCTTAAGCTAAAATGTATTAGTAAATAAAAATTTAACTACTTCCAAAAAATAAAATGGTGGTGTAAATAAAAATAACGAAATCCCCCAATAAGTCATAATTCATCAACTGCGACTAAAGAAGTACTATTTGTACTAAAGTTATCAATAAAAAGGTATAAAGGTAAGGTAAGGTAAGGTAGTAGGTATTGGTACGATTTGACCCTTGTATTGATAAATGATTTCTTTATTTAATAGTCTAATTACAGTGAAAGACTAGAGGGATATAGACTGTATTAAATCATGAATATGATGTAATAAATCATACTTGTAACTGATCACAAAGGCGCGTGTAAAAAGCTATACGTACATATACAATATTAAGTATTCACCTGAGTAATATTTCAAAATGTTTTTGAAAACAGCGCGTACATTCGTATTAATGAACATAAAACAGTTCAAAAATAACAGCAAGACATAATTCTGGTGAAATATTACAGTGTTTTCACGGGAGAGCCACAACATCACGTTAACTCTATCCCGGGGGAAACGTGGAACTTGCTCGGAAATAAAAACAGATATAACACAATTTTGTGTTTATATAGAGTACTTTGTAATCATTATTGGATTTTGAGTATACTACTAACAAGTATTTCAGTTTATTTTTGAGCGACCTGTAGAACGAGAATAACAGGGAAAACACCTGACATAGAATAGGAATTTTAGATATAGTTATTATTTTGAGCAAAGACTGTCCCTGGTTAATATTTGTTATTAATAAATCAATGGAATTATATAAATTGTGAAAATTTCGACTTCATACCACCGTTATAAGATGATACGATTATGGAGATGCCTGCTGGCAGACAGATGAACAGACGGTCTTTATGTATTGAACGCTAAAAGTACAGCATGACATGAATGACGCTGCATACAAATTTCGTAAAAGGTGATATTAAAATTATTGCGACGACGGTTGGAAAAAATACATAGTAATATAAAGTCAGGTTACCTCAACAGGTTACCTCATGTTACTTTAATATCCCACGGGTGTTCCATCACCTGCCTCAAATATGACGTATTGTGAGATATATTATGACAAAAATAAGTGATTTTATTTTATTAAAATCTTTTTACCAGTATTAAGTGGAATTTGGTTTGTATTGAATTAATGTTACTTAAATTATTTTGCCATAAGAATCTTCCTTTTTTATATGATAAATAAATATCTGACCACTCCGATACACATAAAAGGTGACGTTATGTTTCAAATTACTGCCAACTAAAGCCACAGAAAATATACATATATATATATATATATATATATATATATATATATATATATATATATATATATATATATATATATATATATATATATATATATATATATATATATATATATATATATATATATATATATATATATATATATATATATATATATATATATATATATATATATATATATATATATATATATATATATATATATATATATATATATATATATATATATATATATATATAAGATTTTCTCATTTGTATATTCTTACTAATAAATTAAAATAAAGTAGCGTAATCTATATAATGTAAAACAATTACATCAAATTATATTGATTTAGTTAATTTAATTAAAGTAATCGATATTTTTTGCTCAAATTGCTTTGAAAAATATATGAAAATGAAAAATGTTTTAAATGACAATATTTAATACATATGCAGTAACAGACCTAGGAACACAAAATATCTATAAACATATATAATATATCTGTAGAATGAAGTAATTCAGGTAATTTATTCAAACAATTTATTGTCTTTTTGGACTTAAATATAACATAATTTAATTCCCAGCTTAAATATGAACAAAAAATAATACTTTACCATAACATCTAAAGTAACATAAAACTGCATCATCAAAATATTACTTTTCCCATTCCTGCAATAGTTTAAGGAAATCTTCTGTTAGTGATTTCATACACGCTCTACGGACTCTACAATTTATGAGCTAAATCTCAACCACCTATGCGACATACTTTTGGGTGTGCTTTGTTTAATCATTCAATTGATTAATTTACGGAATCCCATTACTAGAGAGAAATATAAAATTTGACAATATCAAAGATTTTAAGCTACGTATATCTATCAAAGCTTTCCATACAAAAAGCTCCACAATTCTAATGACAAAACATTAAGTTTACTTTACCAAGTAGCACTAATTATCTTGCTAACTGACAGATAACTAACGAGGATCCCAAAATGATGGATTGTTACCAACGACAGTAGATATTGATAGGCCTTATTGCCCTCGTAATATGACGTCGTTTTACTTTGAATATTTAAACAAATAGAAGTGTTTCTGTATTTAGCTTACGAATAGTACGATTGTTTAAGTGATAAGTACATATTATATAGGTGCAAAACATACATACATGAATCTATAATATATAAACACTTGAAACTCATATAGTGCGATATAGTCTATATATTTAATTCACTATCACCCGCGCCAGACCAACAATACTCATACATCGGAAAGCACATCTCACCCCCAAGTCCACTCAAAATTTATAATTCTATGCTTTCATACACTTCATTTTGTGCTTCGTGAAATATTTTTAGTGTTATTGGAAATTTTAAAATGGTTGCAACTTAGAAATAGCGGGATTTAATACTTATTTCAACGTCTCGATACACTAGTTTTGAAAAAATAAAACTAAGGTTACTAGCGCCTTCAATATAAAATGAAGAAAGAATGTGATTACAAGCATAGTAAATCTTCAATCCACTTTAAATTCAATTTCAATATAGTTGATTTACCTTTATTCAACTTACTCTCAGAGACGCCAGTTAAAAACACCATTTAATCCATGTAAACAGACATTGCAATCTTTTAACATTACTTCGCTTCTTAAATCCGGTCTGATTTGAAATTCCAGTGCACTACTTTGAACAGTCCCTCGAGTCGGTTATTCCACAAAAACTACGAGATATTTTTTTATTTTGTGTTAAAATAATACAAATATATTTTTTTTTCTTTACGGTTTATCACGTTAAAATAAAGTTAATGATTAAAATTCAAAGAGAGAGCCCATTGTTTCGACACTCTCATTCACACAAGTCCTCCATTTTACATAGGCAGAGGAAACAGATATCAAGAACATCGTGTGTACAAGTGAAGTATCTTAACACTAGGTTCTCACTGTGTCTGCGGTTTCGTCTATGTATTCGTCTATGACTGGATAAAATGTATAGCTTAAAAAAACTATAATAAAAAAAGAACTATTCTCTTCATCCCAAGTCTTCTTCACGGAATTGTAACAAATTACTTACAGTGTATTTTAGTAAAGATTATTTCAAATTTTATATATTTGAAATAAAAAAATAATTTAAAAAGATTCACGTTATAAGTTTATGAAGTCCAATAGTTCTAAGTCGTTACTTTTAAGTGGACTTTATTGAAACGGCCACAAAGAATAGAAGTTAAAAGAAAACCTGACCAAAGTCTTGATAAAATAGAACGAATTGTTGCAATCACTTTAAACTATATATAGCCCTTACATGTTTAAAAATCATTACGTAACTTATTTCTAAAAGGATCAGTTAATATTTTTTTAGTTTGTGCCTTTCTACCTTATTTATATGTTTACAAAAGGCAGCAAAAGAGCTTCAGAGTAAAATTCAGTATCAACGCATTCTCGTATATACAAAAATTCTTCACTTTACATCTCATTTCTGATTTACTCCTATAATACGTAACATTATTGTTGTTATTTAATTTACCAAATACCAAATTATTTCAATAAATAGAATTAAACAAGAGTCTGTTATTACCCTTCTCTTACTTAACCGTGGTAGAAAAATAGGTCATCAGCTTACATTACTATAGTAGTTGAGACCTATTTAGAAAATACTCTAGGGGCACTCTCATTTTTTGCACTAAGCGTTACATTTGAAAAGCCAGTGCAATTGCAAAAAACTGCAATTTTGCAAGTATTAGAACTGTCCCTATACACATTTTCACGTGTAAAGCGGAAATATAAAAGTTTGAAGTACGTTAAGCTTTAATTAAGCATAGTTGTACTGTGAATTGTAGTTTTTTACTTATTAGTAAAGCGCTATTCCATACTAAGGAAAATATTTTTTTAATCGAACCCAAAAATCATCACGTTATAGCCCGACGTTACGCCTCTGCGGCACAGCGACGTTGGGAAAAAAATATATTTAAATAAAACGTATAAAAATTTCCTCGTAATGAATTTTTAAGCAATGGTCGTTGGGATTAGCCTACAGATACTTTCTTGGTTAAATTCAGACATTCTCATGTTGAAGATATAGTATAAATTAAACATCGGGGTGCTCATTGTGTTTAGTGCAGTATCTGGAACTGACTCGTTCAATATCATTCGAAGAACTAAGCTTTGTAATTTTTCTTTTATCTTCAGCTTCACACTTTATCTTGTAGGAGCAGAATAAGCGAAAAAAATATTTTTTTTTAAAACACTCTATTCTCCACGCTAGTATAGGATATAATTAGTACACCTCAACAGCGCAGTTTTCCTTACAAGACTTGCAACATTATATAACGTTAAATAATAAATCTAAAAAGAGACGCCCAGGTTTGTGACCCATATTATTGTGGTTTGATGCATCAGCTCCACTACGTAAGATACACAATAAATAAGATATAAACTACAATGTCTAATTAAAAACAGATGCAGTAAAATTAATTATATATTTTTTTTCTGATTACAAAGGTATGGTAAGTTTCCAACCGATCGGTTCATAGCTCGTCTTTGCTCGTATTCGCTAACATTCACAGAAATAATATTGAAGAATAGACTACTGTAGGAAATATCAATCATAATACGACATACGAAATACTCTTTATAAAATTCAGTTCTCTTGGTTTCAATATTTTAAAATGTTTTTAATAAATAATAAATGTGAGTTATTTTACTTATGCATTAATTTTTATCCTTTTAATATTTTTTTAAGCTTATTGTAAACCACATGTTGCAAGAAAATCTAGTGCCCAGACAATCCGCTGTTAACATACCCCACCTTAAATTAGGCATGAGTTAATTCATTAGCAGAACTAAGGTTACAGCTACTTGATAATACTAAGAGAAAATAAAACCCTAAAAGTGGATTAAATTAAAATCTACACGTTTCAAACATTACTTTTAAAATTAACCATTGCTTCTAAACTAAGCAACTTAAAAGTTAAACAACTCACTGATATATCAGTGAGTTGTTTAACTTTTAAGTTCGATCATTTTTTCACTTCCCCACTTATTCACAAAAGGTTTCTTTACAATTTTACTTACTTTATATCATTTAAGTCCTACATCGTGATGTATGGGCGAATCACTCGTAGCGCCATTTGCATTTCATACGATCCGCCGCCATATAGCAAGGAATACACAAGCAGGTGTGAGATGTGTTCAGAATTTACAAACAATAAATGAAATTACGGGCTTTTTTCATCCTTTTTATGAAACTATGGTAAGTTATGAATTTATAGTTGATATTCCGATTACAATATGCATAAAATATATTGTTATATTGTTATGTTTATTGTACAATTAAGTCATTTAATAATTGTATTTAATTACTTTTCTAATTAATAATATATTCAATAATAGTAATGTAATTCAAATAATTCGTTTACGCATTAAGGTAATTATTTTTTTTCTTAAGTTAAAGTGAAAGTACCAAAAAATTTTGAATTTTTAAAAAATTTTGAAGATAAAAATTAAAAATTAACATTATATTCAACTTTTTTGATGACAAATGTATTTTTAAAAAATCATTTTTTTTTTAGCTTCACGTTTTATCTCGCACATGGCAGAGTAGGTGGGAACCTAGTGGTAAGACACTCTGTTGCTTAGTCCCTGCTTTCTCCGTCCCCGCTTTCCGCCTTTTTCGAGGCATTGCGTGTTGAGTGGCGGAACTCAACGCCGCGCTTTGCCTAGTTTGCCAGAGCGAAGAAAAATGGAAATAGAAAAATCTATCTTCTCAGACGTTGTGCCTCTGCGCCACGACGGTTTATTTTTCTTCATTTATAATAATTTGGTTTAAATTAAAATGCCAAAATCTTAATCCACTTAAGTGAATTAAAGCGATTTGTATGCCATGTAAAGGCGCCAACCGCTAATTTTTCTATGAAAAATATGCCATTTAATTATAAAGTTATTTCTATCTTTAAGTTAACGCCTAAATTTTCTTTTCTATTACATTTCTTACATCATTTACAGATGTCAAGAGCAGTAGTAATAATTTTTTGAAAGTCGATATTTTGTTATCAGTTAAATCATAAAAATGATAAGTTTGCACTTTTTCTTGGTTTTTATTATTATAATTGTGATTTAAACTAAGCACATACAGTATAGAAGAAATTCATAAGAGAGAGTAAGAGCGAAAACCTTAGAGACTTGAGTCCTCCATACACAAATGTCATCTTTTTTATAAGTTTTTAAAGTATAACACTGAGATAATAAAATATACACCTTAGAGATCTAAAGGATAATAAGTACAAATCATATTTTTTGTTTAAAAATAAAGTACATGACAGTTGCAATTTCAGCGAAAAAATGGCTCAATATGTGTCCATAGTGATATGACCGAAATTAAAACAGATAGTCATAACCGTTACGTACTAGATAGAACATCTTAACTGAACTTTTTTTTCCACAAAGTCAAAGGCGACGTGTCTACCTAAATTAAAATCAAAATTAAGTAAAACGCTTATTTCCATAAGGCAAAGATAATGAAAATATAAGCTTAGAGGCTATAAATCAAGGTTTCTTAAGCTGTAAGTTGGTCCCGCGGGTGCTAATTCAATTATAAGGTTGTCAGAAACGCGAAAATGTCGACGATAATTTACTTAACAGGTTCTGTTGACATTTAGACGAAGCGATACTTTAAAATATTTTTGAAATTAATATTTTAAATTATTGCTGTTGTTATATTCACTTGACAAGAATTTAGTGTTTTGATGTTTATATTTATTGTATTCCATCTACAATTATTCACTGTACCTTCTAGGACAGCATCTAATTATAAATACTATGAGTTCAGTCCCGTAGCGTATGGGTCCCGAGGTAATCAATTAGTAACATTTTCCTGACTCTGACCACTCAAAGAGCGGTATTAAATTTACCCAGTCAAGAATTAATGTCTCAAATTTTAATACTTGATTCTTCCTGATATATATGATATAGAGCGTACAGCTGAGCAAAACACAATTTCTTTTGTCTAAATGATTTTTATAGTATAAACTCACATTTAAGATAGAAAAAATATTTAAAGACAACATATAGAAATTTAAACGCAGCCAGATTTGAAACGCACCTCTTGAAAACCGTTCACGCTCTGTCTATATTCCTTTTCTCTCTAAATATTGTTATCTATACCTATTTTTGTCTCTATTTCTTTTTTTTAACAGTTTTGAGCATACAGTAACACATCGTAATGATGATTTTTGATTAGTTACTTAACAACATATAATAATAAAGTTTTATTTTAATTAATAAAAAATGGTAAATGTTAATCTTACCAATTTGAATATTAATTATTAGTAGCCTTCATCCGCCTGGAATAAAAAGCTTGAGTGCATCTTTAATCTCTACATATTATAAATGAAAGCTCCTCTTTATGCTTATTTCGTGTTTTCAGAAACTATTGTAGCGGAATTTCTAATATATTGATTGTAAATAGATAACATAATATTAAACGTTTGTCCTCTTATTACAGCTTCACGCTGAATGCCGTTGTATGGGCATTTAGGATTTGATATGGAAGACCTTTATTCTGAATCTTGAATATGGGACATAATGGATTGAGTAACGGAACTCAGCGCCACGATACTCAACAATAAATATAACGAACAAGAAAAACTATTGATGAAATATTAAATTTTGTTACGTAAGTTGTAGTTTTTTAGGATTTTTCTTAGTTGCATACAATATCAGCAGCTCTCGAGCTTATAGAAATTCATTCACAAGCTGCACAAAACATCAGTCCTTTGGAATTTACTTTCGTAAAAAAATTGTCAGGTTACTTTTGTCAACATATTTGAACTAATTCAATAAGCTTAGTGACTCAACATATCCCTGCTATATGCGATAAAAAAGGCATAACAATAATACAAAATCGATCATCCTCACAAGTTAATTTATTCCAAGCGCATTAACAATCCAGCGTCATTGCAATTTTGCGGTACAAAATTTTCCCTACCCAATTAGATATTGTGGTATTTGTTATTTATATAGTGATATTGGATACAACAAAGCGATGTATGACCGTGTTAATATATTATAGATATACGATATATGCCATACAAGAGTACGCTAGGTCAAATGTAATGCTGTAAATCCTCTCTAAGTAATTTCACTCACTACACTCCTCAAGAAATGCATAATCTTATAAAATGTATTAAATATTTTTTAGATGTAGTTAGGAATCTGTTTTAAGAAGAGATAGAGTCTTAGATAAAAAAGCCTATAAATGCGATGAAATAAATACCATACTGTCTTCAGATAAACGACCAGTCGATTGAAGTTTTGTTGGTAGGTTGTTGCATCGATCTGTATTGGAAGGGAAAAACTCTGAAACGTTAAAGTAAACTAAACTCCAAACACTTTTAGTTTCTAACAACTTATATAACAGATATTTTAATTTCTTGTTTTCGTGTTTCACTAGGATCGGATGATTTTTACGGAGTACTAACAAAAAATATAAATACTTGTAATAATAATGATCAATAATATCATAATAATTATCGAATGTAGAACAATATTAAGTGTTCTTTATTGTATTTTTTATGACACCTTTAGGTTCAGTGCTTTCTATAAAAACATATATGTAAGCGCTAAACCAGAATTTCGCTGTTGAGAATACATTTTTTACGATAAAATACCAAAGTAATAGTTTAGTAGGGCCGTCGTGACGCAGAGTCGTAAGCGTTTGCCTGTAAACGCGATGGTTCGTGGGTTCGATTCCCACTCGGGAAAGATGGATTTTTCTATGTATATACATCTAATATCTGAGTTTATTAATTGATATAATTGGATACGATACTGCCATAAACATGTATTCGTTTCAAAAACTTACCCTCAGTAAAGTGTTAAAGAGCTTGAAACTTCCTCCTTTTTACAACTTCGCCGCTAACTCTGCTACGTGACCTGTTCATTGTTAATTTAGAGATTTTGTTGGAACAAAAATTCTATTATATATACATATCTTCTTGGATAGATACTACTTATCTTTAATAAATGATTTTTTTTGTATTTCCTACTACAGTACAAAAAATATTGTCAGAGAATGTCGAATAAAACGTAATCGTCCTATTGTAACAGCAACTTCCTCGGTTTCAAATCACCTTAATATGATATTATGTTTCAACTTTATTATGAATTACAGTATTATTGGTTCTGATCAAGCTCAAGTGTATAAATAATTTAAAATTTCATTACCGCCTAGAAATACAAATCGTCGCGTAATCTAGAATTACGTAATCCAGTAATTAGTTAAAATTTATAATATAAACAAAGAAAAAGTCGTTAAATTTAAAGATTAAAGGTTTCCTCTTCCTATCTGGCAATTTAGCATCACAATATAACCTAACTATAACTATACAACTATATCTGTATTAAAACTATAAATACAAAAGATCGGCATGATTTAACGCTTGTATTGAAAAATTATAATTATATATTTAGTGAGGAAGTCTAGAGGGCTATAGACTGTATTAAATCATGAATATGATATAATAAATAATATTTATAACTGACCACGGTAACAAAGGTGTTGGTTAAAAGCTATACATATACAATAACAAGTATTCACCTGAGTAAAACTTCAAAATGTTTGTGCAAACAGCACGTACATTCATATTAATGAACATAAAACAGTTCAAAAATAACACCAACACATAATACTGGTAAAATATTACAGTGTTTTCACGGGAGAGCCACAATATCACGTTAACTCTGTCCCGAGGGAAACGTGGAACTTGCTCGAAAATATAAACAGATATAACACAATTTTGTATTTGTATAGAGTACTTCGTAATCATTATTGGATTTTGAGTATACTAACAAGTACTTCGGTTTATTTTTGAGCGATCTGTAGTACGAGAATAACAGTGAAAACACCTGACATGGTGTCCAACAAGAAGGGTGAGAATGCCAGACAGTCAAAAAGGCCAAATTTTGAATCTCTTGTCTTATTTAATAACCCCTTTAATGTTTACTTTGTTCTTATTTTTTTCGAAAGATATATTACTGAATATTCTATAGGAATTTTAGGCGTTGACGCTCCTATAGTTATTAATTTTGAGCAAGAAATATAAAGCATTGTACCATAAAACAGCATAGTACAGCAAGAAATGAATTAAAAATCCTACATATAACTTTAGTAGTACTACTAAGGGTAACATTAAAATTAATATTCAAAAGGTTTTCACGCGACAACGGTTGGAAAAAATACATAATAATATAAAGTCTAACAGGTTACACCTCATGTTACCTTAATATCCCACGGGTGTTCCCTCATCTGCCTCAAGTATGGCATTTTGTGAGATATATTATGACAAAAATACGTGATTTTATTTTATTTCAATCTTTTTACCAGTGTTAAGTGGAATTTCATTTGTTCTGAATTAATGTGGTTTTCTTCTTATTTTTCCATTAGAAAATGTTACATTTTTGTATAATTTACAATATAGTTTCGCTTTCTTTCTCAAATGAAAAATAAGTATCTGACCGCCCTGCTAGGGATAAACATGACGTTATTCATGTGTCATATGACTGCCAATTAAATCCGCAGAAAATAATGTCGACATATATTTTCATTTTTTTTGTCATTTGTAGATTGTTACTATTAAATTAAAATCATGATTGAACTGAATCGATATAATTCTAAAAAATATAATCGATATGTAAGGATTTTACTAATTATTTTACATTGAATGTTTAAACAAATACAAGTGTTTCTGTGTTTAGTTTACGAATAGTACGATTGTTTAGGTGATAAGTACATATTGTATACCTACAAAACATACACACATGCATCTATAATATATAAACACTTGAAACTCGTATAGTGCGATATAGCCTATACATTTAATTCAATATCACCCGCGCCAGACCAACAATACTCATACATCGGAAAGCACGTCACACTCCCAAGTCCACTCAAATACTCGTGCCGAGATTTACAATTATATGCTTTTATACCCTTCATTTGGTGCTTCGTAAAATGTTTTCAGTATTATTGGAAATTTTAAAATGGTTGCAACTTAGAAATAGCGGGATTTAATACTTATTTCGACGTCTCGATACATTATTTTCTCATAAGTCTAGATACACAGTTGTAATCGTGAGATGAATTTTTAATTCAAAGTTTATATAAATTTACTATCGCTGAATGTTACCTGATAGGATTAAAAATATATATTTTTTGTATAGTAATACAAAAAATATATATTTTTACACTTCACTTGTACAGTAGTACAAGTATAAAATCTTGTAAATATTATTAATATATTATATATTTTCATATTGGTTAGCAGTGTGTACATTTTTTAGTATTAAAAGCACTTTAAGAATTGAAGGAAAAATACAATATTTTACTTATGCCTACCGTAACAAAATGTAGAAAATATGTAAATATAAGCATAGTTAATCTTCAATCCACTTTAAATTTAATTTCAAGATAGTTGATTTACCTTTATATTTAACTTACTCTCAGAGACGCCAGTTAAAAACACCATTTAATCCGTGTAAACAGGCATTGTAATCTTTTAACATTACTTCGCTTCTTAAATCCGGTGTGATTTGAAATTCCAGTGCACTACTTTGCACAGTCCCTCGAGTCGGTTATTCCACTTAAACTACGAAACAAACATTTTATTTTATGTAAAAACAATACAACCTTTTCTCTTTACGATTTATCACGTTAAAATGATGTTGTTTCATAAAATTGACAGAGAAAGCCTAGTGTTACGACACTCTCATTCACACGAATCCTCCATTTTTCACAGGCAGAGGAAACAAATATCAAGACCATCTCTTCTTACTGCAAGTGTGACGATTTTTGAGTTTCTTTTCCACTGGAGGAAAGTGGAGTATGTTAATTTTAGATTACTACGGTTCCTGCAGTTCTCTCTACGGTGTCCTGCTGCATGCATTCGTGATGCTAAAAGGAATTAATATCAAAAACTATAACTATAAAATTTATTTTATTTTCTCGATTTTTCTTAATATAATATCAAAGAAAGATTATTTCAAATTTAATATTGTTTGAAATAAAATAAAAATACTTTTAAAAAGGCTCACGTTGTAAGTATATGAAGTCAAATAGTTCTAAGTCGTTACTTACAAGTGGACTTTATTGAAACGGCCACAAAGAATAGAAGTTAAAAGAAAACGAGCAAAAAATTGAATGCAATGTGTATAATACTAACTGAAGTCTAAAATAAAGAGAAGGAAATGTTGCAATCACTTTTTACTGTGTATAACGCTGACATTTCAAAAACCTGTACGTAATTAATTAATAATTCCAAAAAAGGTAACTTATATTATATTTATCTTATTTTTATGATAACTTGATTTTTTTTAGTTTGTGTCTTCCTAATTTAATTATATGTTTACTAAAGGCATCTAAACAGTTCCAAAGTAAAACTCGGTACCAAAGTGTTCTCGTATATATAAAAATTCATCACAATTCAATTGTAACTTTTTATTTATTTAAAGAATATATTTTACTTAAAGAAAACATATAAAAATTTGAACGCAGTGGGACTCAAACCCGCGCCCTCCTGCGCATTGCTCAGTGGTGAGAGCGCCTGCACGGTTCGCAGGAGGGCGCGGGTTCGAGTCCCGCTGCGTTCAAATTTTTATATGTTTTCTTTAAGTATTTTTTCTATCCTCAGTGTGGATTAACACTTTAAAAATCATAAAAATATTGAATATATTTTAATTAAAAAATATATAAAATTTCTACGTAGTGGTGTTTTTAAGTAATGCACATTTGGATAATGGAGAAGTTGGGATTGGCCTCATAAAAGACGATTAATATGGATTCAAATTACCTTTAAAACCATGTTTGTTTGGAACAGGTACTTTCTACGTGTAATTTAAACATACAGACAAGACATACTATTCTATGCACTTGACGTTACGATGCTCTTTGTATTGGAAGTAACTAGGACTGACTCGTTCAATATCATTCGAAGAACTAAGCTTTATATTATAGAAAATATTTTTTACTGTGGAGTGTCTAAGTGTTTGAATGCATCAATTCCACTATGTATGTAATATACGCAATAAATAAGATACAAACTACAATGTCTAATATTTTTTTATTCGACTTCCCTTAATAGTAATTATAACATTTTTTGTGATCACAAAGGTATGAAAGTTTCCAACTCATCGGTTCATATCTTTGAGAGCTCGTCTTTGCTCGTATTTGCGAACATTCAAAGGAAAAATGGAAAATGTTAAAAAATAGACTACTAAAGGAAATGTCAATCAAAATACGACTGAAATGCTCTTTGTAATTTTCATTTTTTAATTTTTAATTTTTTAAAAAATTTTAATAAATGTATTTTTTTCATTTATACGTTAATTTTCCTCTTATAAACAATACCATACGTTGCAAGGTAAAGAGAAACTCTAATGTCCAGGCAATCCGCTATCAACTTGCCTCCTAAATTAGGCATTGGTTTAGATCATTGGCAGAATTAAAAGCTGCTGTTGGTTGAAACCTGAAAGTGGATGAAATATCTAGAACATGTCAACCATTACTTCTAAACCTAACTACTTAAAACTTGATCAAATTCAATGACATCACTAATTCACGCATATCTTTTCACTTTCCACTTATTCACAAAAGGTTTCTTTACAAACATTACTTTATATCATTTAAGTCCTACATCGTGATGTATGGGCGAATCACTCGTAGCGCCATTTGCATTTCATACGATGCGCCGCCATATAGCAAGGAATACACAAGCAGGTGTGAGATGTGTTCAGAATTTACAAACAATAAATGAAATTACGAGCTTTTTTCATAATTTTTATGAAACTATTGTAAGTTATGAATTTATAGTTGATATTTCGATTACAATATGCATAAAGTATTTTGTTACGTTGTTATTGTTGAATAAGTTTGGAGTTAATACAGGTTAATACGGTTGAAGGAGGAGTTAGAATTATAACAGCGAAATCTCTCTTAGATTTCAATTATCGTTTTTTTCTTCACTTATAATATCTTGGTTTAAATTAAAATGGCAAAATTTTAATCCGCTTAAGTGAATTATAGCGATTTGTACGCCATGTAAAGGCGCCAACCGCTAATTATTGAATGGAAAATCTGTCTTAAAACTTTTAAATTATTTCTATCTTTATTTTAACGCCTATATATTCCTTTCTATATTTCTTATATCATTTCACAGTTTTTACAAGAACAGCAGTAATAATTTTAAGTCATAAAACTAATAAGTTTGTACTTTTTACTAATTTTTATTATTCTAATTCTGATCTAAGCCAAGCACATATAGTTTTTATGAAAACCTTAGAGACCTGAGTCCTCCATACAAAAATGACATCTTTTTTATTAGTTTTTAAATTGTAACAACACTGAGGTTAGAAAATATACACCTTAAAGATGCAAAGGAAATTATGTAATAATCTAATATTTTATTAAATTAGGTACATATATATATGTATATATATATATATATATATATATATATATATATATATATATATATATATATATATATATATATATATATATATATATATATATATATATATATATATATATATATATATATATATATATATATATATATATATATATATATATATATATATATATATATATATATATATATATATATATATATATATATATATATATATATATATATATATATATATATATATATATATATATATATATATATATATATATATATATATATATATCTAGTACATAACGGTTATGACTATCTGTTTTTATTTCAGTAATTTCACTATGGACACCTAGTATGTTTTATCGGAAATTTTAACTGTCATTTACTTTATTTTAACAACATATAAGATTAATACATAATTTCCTTTAATAATAATTTATATTAAATATATATTATAAATATTTACGTTACACTTTGCGGCTATTTTGATTTCAAGCATGACAAGCAAAGTGCATTAGATGGTTTCCTGTGAAGCTAAAATGGTCGTTATACATATTTTATTTTCTTACATATTATACATATATGTGTCATATATTTACTTGACAATGTGTTAATGATATTTCAGAATTTAATTTGGAAATTGGTCATGAATTTTAAATTAAATCCGTATATTTGAGGCAACAGATTCACTAATTTTGTTATGACAAAAATTAAATTGTATAAAAAAAAATTTTGTTCTACACGAAAAGGTAATCCATAATCTCATTTCAGTCAAGAGTTTCCAGGCAATTTTGTCAAAGGCGACGTGTCTGCCCAAATTAGAATAACAATTAAGTACAACACTTATTTCCATAAGGTAAGGAAAATGAAAATATAAGCTTAGTCTATAAATCAAGGCTTCTTAAGCTGGAAGTTGGTCCCGCGGGTACTAATTCAATTATAAGGTTGTCAGAAATGCGAAAATGCCGACGAGGTAGATAACCTAAAATTTTTAAATATTTTTGGAATTAATGTTTTAAATTAATGCTTAAATTAATTGGGGACCGTCGTGGCGCAGTGGTGCAACGTCTGCTGTAACGCGACGGTTTCTGGGTTCGATCCCCAGTCGAGGAAGATGAATTTTTCTAACTCCAAAGCGCAGCGTTGATTCCGCCACTAAACACGCAACGCCTCGAAAACGGCGGAAAGCGGGGACGAAGTAAGCAGGGACTAAGTAACGGAGTGTCTTAACACTAGGTTCGTATGGTTCCTGCAGTTCCCTCTGCCTACCCTGCCATGTGCGGGATAAAGCGTGAAGCTAAAAAAAAAATATTAATGCTTTTGTTACATTCAGTTGTTAGGAATTAAGTATTTTGATGTTTATATTTATTGTATTCCATCTACAATTTTTCTCTGTACCTTCTAGCGCTACATCTACGAGTATGTATGGATCTTGGAGTAAACAATTAGTTACATTTTCCTGACTCTGATCAGTGAGTGTTAAATTTTACCAGTCAATGAGTATCGTCTTAAACTTTGATACTTGATTCCTGCCTACCCTAATACCTACGGGTTGAAGCGTAAGACCTAAAGAGATGTGTGATCAAAAAACAATAAAAGTTAACCCACATTAAGGATAGCGAAAATACTTAAAAAAAAACATTTAAAAATTTTAACGTAATGAGATTTAAACATAATTTTTCTTTTGCTATCTTTGCCTATATTTTTTTGATTTCTTTTTTCTTTAACAATTTGGAGCATATTCTAACACATCGCAACGATGATTTGTAATTGAACTTGTTTTACAACGTATAAAATAAGGTCTAAATTTAATATTAAAAAATAATTCGATAAATGTATATTTATTCCTCCATTAACTGTGTAAGAATAGAGTAAAAGAGCAAACAAGGAAAAGCTGAATTGAAAAACATAAGCAATTTGAATTTAAACTTTTGTATGCACTGCAATATACTTATTAAGACCGCATTTATCCGCCTGGAACAACACGCTTGAGTGCGTCTTTAATCTCTACATAATATAAATAAAAGTTCCTCGTTATGCTTATTTCGTGTTCTCAGAAACTATTGTCCCGGAATTTCTATTATATTTGATATGAATAGATAACACAATATTACACTTTTATCGTTTTATTGCAGCTTCATGTTGACTAAAGGCAAAGACAACTTAAACTGGAAGGTCTTTATTTTTCGAATATAACGTATTAAGTGGCGGAGCTCAACGTCGCGATACTCAACGATTAAAATATCGTACAAGAGAAATAAGTGATGAAATATTAAATTTTGTTACGTAAGTTGTAATTGTTTATGATACTAAACTCCAAACACTTTAGTTTCCAACAATATATATAACAGATATTTTAATTTATTATTTTCGCTACTTACTTGGATCGGATCGTTTAGTGATTTTTACGGAGTAGTCACAAAAAATATAATTACTTGTAATAGTAATGATCAATAATATCGTAATAATTATCGAATCCTTGTATAAGTACGTATATATCGGCGCTAGACCAGAACTTCGCTGTTCAGAGCCCATTTTTCACAATAAAATAAGTCAGTATTAGTCCATTGGTTTATTCACAACAAGTCTTCATAAGAACTGTTGCTTTTATAGAATTCAATCCCTATTTTTATTAAAAACAATATATCAACTGACATTCCTGGTAAATGTTCTTAATTAGATCAATTCAATAAATGTATATTTATTTATTTGTATATATATAAATAAACAAGGTAAAAATAATTTCGGTAGAACCGCAAATATTTTAAATATGCATATAAATAATATCTAAGTCTATTAATTAATGTACTTACGTACAACACAACAATAAACACGTATTCGTTCCAAAAACTTACCCCCAATAAAGAGTTAACTAGCTTGAAAGTTCCTTCTTAACATGTTTTTTTGCAACTTTGCCGCTAACTCTGCTATGTGATCCATTCATTGTTATTTCAGAGATTTTGTTGAAACAAAAATTCTCATATATAAATATGTCTTCTGGCTTAAATTTAATTACCTACTTTATATATACATAAAGTGCGGCGTTGATTTCCGCCACTCAACCGCCGCAATGCTTCGAAAACGGGGGAAAGCGGGGACGGAGAAAGCAGGAACTAAGCAACGGAGTGTCTTAACACTAGGTTCGTATGGTTCCTGCAGTCCCTCTGCCTACCTTGCCATGTGCGGGATATATACATATATATATATATATATATATATATATATATATATATATATATATATATATATATATATATATATATATATATATATATACATATATATATATATATATGTGTATTCATATATCAATTTTTCAATAAACTCAAAATAAAATATAATGTTATAGAACACTCTTCGTATAGAACAAAGTGCGCATTGTCGTAACATTTTTTTACCTCGACAAAGTAAGGTTGAATAGATTTTATTGGCAGGGAACCATTTGTCTACCGCTCGTCGAATGTTTTATTCATCAGGAGAACTTCAGTGCAATTTGAATCCATTAATTGATTGGACATATAGGAAAATGTTAGAAGATTTTAAAAATGGTATTAAGTGACAGATACAAATTTAATTTAAAATGTAGTAACTGATATATAAGGCACCCGTAGTTAGTATCAGTAATCATGTCAGGCCTCGTGGTACCTCGTGTCAAGTAAGGCCTCTTGGTACTTCATGTTAGGCCTCGTGGTACCTCGTGACATGTCAGACCTCGTGGTACTTTGTATCTCGTAAGGTCTCGTGGCCTAGTGGAACCGAGTCTGACTGTAAATTATTTCATTATTCTAATATGAAGACAAAGCGTGGTGTTGAGTTCTAAGACTTGAAACGCAATATCTCAGGAATGGATTTATGTGAAAAATTAGAGTTTTTTAATATAAAGTTCCTTGTGCAAACCATGTAATATGCTGAAACAAATATGATACATACATATATTTGTAATGTTTTATAAAAGTATTTATTTATTGACACTAATACATATATACATACGCTTTATTCCTAGCGGGGTAGTCAGAGAGAACGTAGCGCCAAACGCTGCTGTCCATGCATACCTTGCTTCGTCCACTGTCATTCACCTCTTCTTACATGCTCTCCGGGCGGTTCTCATGCTTTGACTTGACTAGTATCTTCGATACTATTTATCTCTTTTACCAGTCGGGTAGTATTATCTGCATTTTGTTAATATATAAATAAAATCGAAGAAATCTCTCGATCAATTATCAACATATAGGATTTTTATTTTTGTCATGTATTTGCGAGACTGAAGTTTAATTTGATAAAAGTTTCGATGTGGCGTGATGGACAACATATAGCTTAGCGGTCAGTGCGCTTACGCGGTGTGCAAGAGGTGCAGGTTCAAATCTCGCTGCATTCAAATTTTAATGTTTTTTTAATATTTTTTTATCCTTAATGTGAATTACCACTTTAAACATCATAAAAATTAAAAAAAAAAACATGCTTATTGCGTGCTGGTAACCTACAGAGATACAACACAACCAAACATATTTTGTAATAACTTATAATAATCATTCAAAAAGCTTGAAAGTGACCTGTATATTTAATATGACGTTGACATCGTCCGACTTTATTGTCAAATTCGTTTTGTAAAAATATGAAAACACAGTTTTATTTTGTTACAGTTTTTCTCTAGGATATACCTATAAATTTCTAATTTTTGCATTTTTCTAACTTGTTACCAAAGTTATAGCTTATTATCGGTTACAGTTTTGATTACGCAGATTTTTTTTTGATTTTTAGAAAAAAAAGAAAGATAGACAGACAACAAAGTGATCTTATAAGAGTTTTAATTTTTCCCGTACCTAATGGTAAGGGGAAAATAAAAAAATTAAGTAGGTGCTTCGGGAAACCATTGATTGACTCATATTATAATTAAAACGTTGGCAACGAGAAAATTAATAAAAACATCTTTATTCTAATTACAGCCAGCCTCAAATGTAAAACGCCCTTTCGGGCGCTATACCACAAATTTAATTTCCTGTCAACGACACGACACAAATTCCTTGATTTCTTTTTATTTTCAAATATTAAAATCTTTGGCGTTATAGAATCTATGAAATACTGACATGAACCTATTTAAAAATCGTGTTTTAGATATTTTATAACGGTGTTACAGAGAAAGGATGAAAAATAATTTAAAAAAGTAAAAAGTCAATTAAAATATTTGTATTAATAACCTCTTTGAAATTTCTTTGTGACAGATAATAAATATTTGTAAGCATAACTTTATGTATACGTACATTTGCAATGCAATAATCTATATTTTTTTTTAATTTACAAATGTATGTTTAGACGTAAAACTAGTAAATCTGGTTGTTTTTAGGATATATATGAAGATATTATATAAGATATATAAGCATTTTGCTATTCAAAGTCCTGTTAAAATCAATATTTTTAAATAAATAAAGCTATTTTTATTTCCTTTTCTTTCAAAACTATTATAAATGAGTAACAACAATCAGAGTAACATATTGTCTAATACTATTTAACTCTAGAAATATTACTGATTCAAATACTGCATATTTAAGATAAATATCAAATTTACAAAAATATAATCAAGATTTCCAGATCGTTTGTGGAAATTTTATCAGTCACAGAAAATTGGATGCTGTCAAATTTACGTTAGGTAATGGTAATTCTTATTGATCGCTAATGATGATTGGAAACGCTTGAAGAAACTAAATCTTCTGTTATTAAGCAAATTCTTATTTTGTGAGAGTAGTGGCTTCAAATAATAATACTAATAATGTAGTGAGAAATATTCTTTGGTACAGCGGTACTTAACGCCGCCGCTGGTAAAACACAGGCGTAAGTAAATAATTTCTTGTCATAACTGGTAATCGGAGTAATAACTATTTATTAACAAACGATGCCCAACTGCGCAAAACTGCCTATTGTTTTGTAATGTTTTCAAGTGAATAGTTTAAATATACATATATTTTATAATAAAAACTACAACGAAAACTTTTGATAATTTTCAATCAAGTTATTTTGATGAATATGTATCCTATTACCCCATATTTTAAGCTTGGTGCCTTAGGCTGAGAAAATCAGGATCAAGCAAATAATCGTTTTCACCAAACAAAATCCCTGACGCGGATTCCAAATGAGCTTCCTTTAATCCCTAGAATAAAGATTGGTGTAGAAGTGGCTAACAAGTATATGATTTTTTATACTAATAAGTTCTTTGATTTTCGTGATTTTTATACATTTTAAATAAAACGATTTAAACGAATTTATCACGTATAATAACATTTTTTATGAAAACCGACGTTTCGAACTACTACAAAGTGTTCGAAACGTCGGGTTTCATAAAAAATGTTAATATACGCGATAAATCCGTTTAAATTGTGTTATTTTTTTTTATACTAATCATTTTGTAATTGGAACTTAAAAACTACTGTCTTGGCGATACAATATCTGATTGAAAGGTGACAGTATTGAGCTCATTAATTCGAGAAAATGAATTTGAAGGAAAAAAGAGAAAACGCGGCGTTAATTAAGTGTCTGTCAAAAATTAAACAGAAAGTTGATAGATATGTCTGAAAACTAAGTTCGCTCTGCCTTATATATGGGATAGAAGGAAATCATTTTTTTGGCTTCACGCTTTATCCTGCACATGGCAAGGTAGACAGAGAGAATTGCAGGAACTATAGGAACATAGTGTTAAGACACTCCGTTGCTTCTTTCCTGCTTTCTCCGTCCCAGCTTACCGCTTTATTCCAGACATTGCGTGTTGAGTGGCGGAACTCAACGCCATGCTTTACCTAGTTGCCAGAGTGTAGAAAATGGAAATAGAAAAATTAATAATTAATTCTCAATATCTGGTACTAATCTAGGATCGTCGTTAAAAACGTGACAGTTCATGATTAAAGCCAAAAAAATATCCTGTTCCATTCTAACCAGTGAGCACGCTGTCTCTAAATGTACAGACAGGAAAACGTACTACCTTTTGCCAATTATACTTGTATATTCTATAAGAAACAAAATTCTTTTATATGTATTTAACCTTAAATATATTGTTAGAAACTAGAAGTGGTTAGCTCTAACTTTAAATAATAGCCTCGAAGCACATGTAGACCATATGTTTAAAATACATTCGGGCAGACAATTATATTTGTATTTTGCATGCCACAGACCATTTTGACATATATTTATCGTTAATATATATATATATATATATATATATATATATATATATATATATATATATATATATATATATATATATATATATATATATATATATATATATATATATATATATATATATATATATATATATATATATATATATATATATATATATATATATATATATATATATATATATATATATATCATCTAAGACTACCCTCTTTTTAAAAGATATTCCTAATTACATATTTATATGACGCTTATAAAGACATTTCAGTGTTAAAATATGTTGACCACGTCGCGTTTTAACTTCTGTAGGTTAGGTTAGGTTAATTGTTTAAAAAAATTATATTTAATATAAGTAATATTTTATTACTTTTAGTGTATTTCAAAAATTATAAAAAGAAAATTATTTTTACAATAGAGCGTGAGAGCTAATCTAGCTGAGTATTTTATTTTTGTTTTTTCCTTCCTTCCTTTTTAAAAAGAGTTAAATTATGTTTAGTCTATAATATATTTGGAACGAATAAGAATAAAATTGAATTATAAAATAGTACTGAAGCTTAATTAAAAGAAACCTATGGCTTTGGAACTGTGGCTTTGAAACCTTGGCTCGATGCCAAATAATAATTGCATTAAAAAGCTAAAGTCTATTATTGCAATACGAAAAAACAAAAGGAAAAGATTTAATTCTGGAAGTACCATATATAATAATAAATCCTACTTAGCAAAATTTTCCCCTTTTGTACAGTAGTTGCTGGTTGAACTCCACTGCAATGTCATAGATCATGCTGTTGTTCTCGTTCCTTAAGTGAATCTGAATGCAAGTTAAGTACTTGAAAATATTCTCTTTGAGTTACTTAATTTGCCACAAATCGCGCTTGTTGAGATATGAAGATATATTGCACATTTAAAATAAATACAGTTAACTTTCTTTTAACAACTTTATATATTTAAAATAACTTTATATTTTTGTTGTATTTTAATTATGTTTTTCAACTTTATGCTTGGATATAGCAAAGTGTTCAGTGACAAAGTTACGCTTTCTATTCTCCGTTTGGTTTACATGACACTCTGTGCTCCGTTTTTCGCAAAATTTTCGATATATTTTTTATTTTAATATGGTAGGACATTAAAAAGATACTTGGGTACGGACAAACCTTTTTACGAAAACACTATTTTGTTTTTGTCCTACCCAATTTGTTTAATTATATCTAACTTTATCTTTATAAACAAATGAACTAGAATCAAAACATTCTTCCGAGATGTTATTGAATGATGAAAGTGGCATAAAAAATACAACAAATGCCAAAGTATGAAAATTAAAGTAAATTTCATCTCCGGGTGGTAATCAAGTCCTCAAATTTCACCCTCAAAGTCTTCCCCAGTGCCATCAGTATGAAAATTAGTAAAATAATAAATATTTTATTACTTACGGGGAGGATTTATATAACACAAAGAACTATGAAATGTAAATGAAATTTAATTTTTTTAGTGGTGTATATAAAAAAATATAAAAGTTATTATTTTTTTTTAAATGATTACTATTTTGTTTTTGTAGTAAGTTTAAACTGAGATTTTGTGTTATTAATGTGGATGATATAAATAATTCCTATGTTTTTGGCACTAGCATTACCTATGACTTTGCCCGGATGCCTGAAAAAAAATGGACTAAGGATAGATTTAGTTCAAAACTATTAACGTAATATCTTATGGCCTATATATTAAAGCTTTCCTCCACACACGGATTATTAACAATAAAAAAATTTAAACCAATATTTCCAGTGGTTAAAGCGATCATACAAAGTAACGCTTAAAAAATATAGATGTGTACTAAAATTTAATTAACATTTAACTGATGCTATTTATTTCATATTGTTCTTAGATTCATTCCGATTCAAATATACAGTTTGGAAACTCGAATGCTTCCCCCGGCGTTAATAAATACGGATTGAAACACTTGGGTTACGCTACTTTGACTTGACTGCTTACGCGTTTATCTGATAGGATTAATATATAAATGTAAATAGTTTAAATTGTCTGAGTGTTTGTAATACCTAAATATGTATATATATATATATATATATATATATATATATATATATATATATATATATATATATATATATATATATATATATATATATATATATATATATATATATATATATATATATATATATATATATATATATATATATATATATATATATATATATATATATATATATATATATATATATATATATATATATATATATATATATATACGTGTCTTTATGTAATTATAAAATTTCATTTTAATGAATTTGTGTGAATATTTTAGAAATAGTTTGTTTTAGGTTAAGACTACACTGAAATATATGAAGAAATATTATTATTAATAACATAAAAAACAGTTCTGGTTATAATACTGGATGTTTCTTATATATTTTATATAGTACAAAGAATTAAGTTTTAATTAAAATTGAAAAAATATCTATTCTCACTTTAAGAACAAGTATTCTTAAAATGTTTGTGACTGAACTAAACGCCGCCATGTTGTGTTTTTTCTTCATAACATGGCACAAAAGACGCATACACCACCACGATAGCCCTCATTTTTATTTGATTTGTGTAATTATTTAGTCGATCCTTGGATCTTGTTATGGCTTAAAGTAGTAATACAGCGTAATAAGTGGAGTTAAAATAAATAAAAATAAGTGTGTAAGATACAATAAGAGTATACTATTAATTTATTAATTATTGTAACGCTAAGCTACATACTCGTATGTTTATAACGCTAAACCACGCCTGCCGAAGCCACGTCAGCCGAGCCGGCCACGCCAAGTCAAGCCAAAGCCTATGTTGATTGTCAATTTTGCCTCCTCCCACTGTGGGTGGGGGAGGCAAGGTTGTGAAAAGCGTTTAAATTTGTTGCTTACGTCTTTTTGAGGTTAGTCTTATAACTAACACCTTTTGAGCCGAAACTCTATTCAACTTTATACACAAATATAAGTAAGTGCTGATTCATAGCTGTGTTTTATTCCACATAGTTTTAGTATATTTAAACTAAAGTTAAAAAAATTTATATCATTTTGGGCTAAAAAGTAAACTAAAATTCAAGCTAAGTAGTTATCATATTTAATGAGCCAGAAAATCTTTCTATAGCACTTACAAAATTAGCTGGTATTGTTAAAAGCAAAGTGTTCCAAAAGGAATGAGTGATGCACTAATGCATCTACATCACGCGGCTCACTAGCGCCTCTCAAATGAGGCGTTTGTAATACCCCTATTTATTCTAAAAAGCGTAAATAGCACATCAAAGGGACTTTAAGATTAGGTCTTTCTGTATATGGTTGGAAAGAATGTTACTGGCAATATATTTTTTGTTTTACTAATATTTAAGTTTTTTTTTTTTTTTTTTTTTTTTTTTTTTTTTTTTTTTTTTTTTTTTTTTTTTTTTTTTTTTTTTTGGGTAATAAAACACACCACGGACTTTGCGCGTCCGTGCTCTTTTCTGCTCTTTATTTGTTGATTTTTATGATTTTTAAATAAAAGATAATAAATAAATACTCATTCACACAGAGTTACGAATGATGGGTAATTGTATGTGTATGTATTGTTATGTTGTCTCGTCCGGTGATTCCGCCTTCGGTCTGTCTCTTCTTAATTTGTTAATTGCCTCCTTGTCCCTGTGAGATATAGCCATTTTGATATTGTATTCTGTGATATCGGCTGTTGACGAATTGCTGGCTCGACGGATGAATCTGCCTATGGCATCCTCTTCAGCGTTGGTGTAGTATGTGCAATCTTTAGTGTGCCTAGTTATTGCTACGACAGCGTGCGATACGCTGTCGTGTATGGCACTTTTTGTTGTTTTGTTTGCACAATAACCACCGACTCGTATGTCAATCCCTGAGACTCGTTTATAGTAAGGGTGCGTGAATTAAGACCTTTCCCGTAGCCCTTTTCAATCAATTCAGCTTTCTCCGCTTGCGTGTGAGCTAGGTATAGGGTGTTTGGGGAGTCTCCCGGGATGCACGCACCTGTGAGTCTTGATGTTTTAAGGGATCGAGTCTTTGATCGGGCTGTGTATATTCCGTCATAAACCTCGTTTAGAGCAAAGGTGACGTCTTGTGGACACCGATGGGATCTTAAGAGCTCTAGACTGATGGACGTCACGAGGCTTGGGCCGATATATTTGAGTTGGAAGAGGTTTAGTCGTTCGATGAAGGGTAGTTGATATTAAGTATATTTATTTAGAGGTAAAAAAATATTTATTGCTAGAAAATACCGTAACCGTGGAACCTAGTGTTAAATACTCTGTTCACTGCATCTCTCCTTCTTTCGAGGCATTACGTGGCGGAATGTAACGCCACTCTTTGCCAAGTTGCCAGAGCAATGAAAATGGAAAAGAAAAATGATCTTCACCAATGGAGAATTAAACCCACTAACCATCACGTTTAAAGTCAGATGCTGCGCCAAGACGGTCATCATAACATATTTTAAATATTTTAATGATCTTTTTTAGATATACATTATTCTACTGTGTGATATTATCTTTTTTTTACCATACATTCTTATTTGTATGTTTCTTTAACTGGCACGCTTGGTACGCCATTAACAAAAAGAATAATAAGTAGAGGTGTAGTTATACATTGCTTTTGACCTATTTGTAATGTGGCCTATTTATTATATACAAAGGTAATTTGTAAAATTCAACTCATACTTTCAGAGATTGCATGCAAACATAACAACATAAATATTTTTATGATTTTTAAAGTGTTAATCCACACTGAGGATAGAAAAAATATTTAAAGAAAACATATAAAAATTTGAACGCAGCGGGACTCGAACCCGCGCCCTCCTGCGATCTGTGCAGGCGCTCTTACCACTGAGCCATGCGTTCTACATCACGCCGCGTTGAAATTCTTATATGCTTTTATACAACTTATATCGTTGTTAGCAAAAACCAAACTGAAGATTATATTTTAAGTATAAAAACATAATCTTCAGTTTGGTTTAAATATGTCTATATATATATATATATATATATATATATATATATATATATATATATATATATATATATATATATATATATATATATATATATATATATATATATATATATATATATATATATATATATATATATATATATATATATATATATATATATATATATATATATATATATATATATATATATATATATATATATATATATATATATATATATATATATATATATATATATATGTGTATATATATATATATATATATATATATATATATATATATATATATATATATATATATATATATATATATATATATATATATATATATATATATATATATATATATATATATATATATATATATATATATATATATATATATATATATATATATATATATATATATATATATATATAGAGAGATAACTATAACATAAAAATATTACAATTATCTAAATCGACCAAAATATTAGATATCATGCGGCATCCCTCATCTTTGGAGAATTACAGCGTGAAATTAAAAGGACGATATTATAATTTTTCTTTTGATATATTCTCTGCAAAAAGGGATCGAGACCCAAATAACGATATATACGTATATACATACTTTCTTACAAATTTTTAGAATTCCGTGATGAAATATTAAAGGTTAAACCTTTTTTATATATAGTTGAGAATTATAAATATGTGTATTTAATCAAATATAAATTAACAAGTACTTTTCAAATATAAAATAAACGTAAGATCCTTCTTACCAGATGCGAAGATTCTGTTGAGAAAAACTACACAACAATAAAACACAATAGTTACTCTTTGAAATTACAATGTCACAATTTTATTATATAACTTACAAATAACTACATTCACTCGAGAAAAACAGTTTATTTTATATCACAAAGGTAAATTTTATTTATATGTATGCAATTTTATATTGAAAGTACAGCTAAATTTTCTTTATTGAATTAGATCGAATGAATATTAAACTGCCACTAGGTAGTTCTGCAGATAGCAGCAAGAAATTCAACTGCTTTTCTTCAATCTAAAAGTAAAACGTTCGTTATATACTCTATGATACTTGAAATTGAATTGACTTCAGACTTTTTTTTAAACTTTTCAGGAAAATAAACAAGGGCCTATTATTTTTACCCGATAGGGTAATATGCTTAGTAATGTGTGTTTGCAACACTGAATTTAAGTTAAATTTTATATTAAATCCAGTCTTAGTGACTAAAAATGTTGAACTATTTTGATTAATCATTTCTACATTATCTTGATCTTTGTATTTTCCTACTATGTGTACTCATTTAAAAAAAATATTTAATAAAATTTAAATCACCAAAACTACTTCGAATAAATGTTTCATAAGGAGTTTAAGAAGACTATTTGTTTAGGAGATATATGTACATAAAAGATATACAGATATACATATAATAATATGAAATTCTTAAACCAAGTATTCTCTTAACTGCTCTACATAAATTTTGATTAATTGTAAACAAATTTAAATTTAAATTTTAAATATACGGGACCATATACAACATCCAATTTACACTTAGCCATCTTTCCTATTATTTTTTAGTAACTACAAAAATTTCGCTACACACCTGAACAATATTAAAGCGTGTTAAATAAGATTTGTTACTTTGCTTCTCTTTAACGAGCCTCAGCTGTGGCTGTAGGCAGTTTTTTGAGACCTCCAGTTTTATAAAATGGGCAGCCATCTACCGAATGGGCTTCACTCAACGCTTGATGCTATCGCGATATCGAAATTCTAAAGGAGCAATTCTAAAAGCGATGAATGCTGAAATAATTATTTTTTACTCTATGCTTAAGATATTAACTTAGATAGTGTTATGATAAACGAATACGTTACTTATTTTTGAGATACAGCGTAAAAGAAAAACTCTCGGTCAACAAGTCTTATTTGCATCGAAGTGTATCTGGAATTGGTAATTTAATAAAATAAGGTTAATTTTCTTATTTTTTTAGCTTCACGCTTTATCCTGCATATACCAGAGTGGGCAAACGAAACTGCAGGAAAAGTGGCCCAGTTTTAAGCTAGTCCGCCCCATCCTTACCACCTTCTTTTGAGACGTTGGCCCTTGACTAGCCAGTGCGAAGGAAATAGACATATACTAGCCGTCTCGTTTACAGGCAAACACTATTTTGTTTATTTGCAGAAAATATAATATTTCTATTGATCATATTGCAGGATAACACATTTTTTAAAACGCTTAATCGGTAAAACGATTTATCCAAATATTTAAATCGCTTACTCAACTCTTTGGAACTGATGTAATGTTAGTTACCACAAAATAGTATCGTGATAACGTCAATCCGTTTTTGTTTGATTCCTTTTAACAAGATTTATTATTATTGAAGGTGAAAAGAAAAAAGAAAAGGTTGTCATGAAATTTAAAATACAGACATAGGCGATGAGTGCAGTGTACTCTCAGCAGTGTCTTGAATTTGGAAGAAAAGTAGATACCTGTGCGTCCTATGCAGGTATAAGTGAGGTCAAGTCGACGCGAAGTAAATTCATCATTTTTGTGCATGATGGTTACGGGTTCAATTCTTACTTAGTGTAATAAATTATTTTACTTCTTTATTTAAAAATATACAAAATTATGGCGTAATGAGAGAAAACTAATTAACTAACTAAACTAAAAATATGAAGGAAAATGAAGAACGTATATATATTTTTTCAACATGAAGTTCAAAAAATATATGTACTTCAATTATGTATTGGACGAGAGAGAATGCTATTATGTCAGATGGAGCCCATTATACTCTTCCCAGGGGTCCGGATCCCATTCCCTAGAACCTTCATCTAAGATAACGTGAAATTCGATATAGACATTGTGCAATCTGTCGGTGGAAGTGATAGTTTATTTTACGACTTCGTGAGATTCGTGAAGCTGTGTTATTTAAGACGTTGGCGTAATTTTATTCTATTAAAATATTAATATTAGAAAATATTTTATTTTTCATTGTTTTATATAGTATTAAATTTAATAAAAACTATCGTTGTACAGTAACACTACGTGCTGTAAACACGGCGATTGTGGGTTCGATATTTATAGTGAAAAATAATTTGTTCCCATAGGTAGAAGGATAAAGTGCAGCGTTGAATTTTGCCATTTACAAGCAATATTTTGAAATTCAGGCGGGAAGTGTAAATGTTCGCGAAGTATCTTCTGTTGATATTGCTAAAAAGTCCAAGTGAAAAATCAAAGCCTAATAATTTTATTTTCAGTAAGAAGATACAAGCTTCAGTTCATGACTGACATTAATGCTTCTGACTTGAGAAGTACCGACACAGGAAACTCAGCGGGATATTTTGTCCTTTTTTTTGTCTTCATGTATTATCCTGCACATGGCAGGTCAGAGCGAACTGCTGCAATCATAGGTTAAGACACTTCGTTGCTTAGTCCCTGCCTTTTCTGTCTTTTTTTTTAAAATTGGTTATTGATATATTTTTTTAGCTTCACGCTTTATCCCGCGCATGGCAGGGCAGGCAGAGGAAACTGCAGGAGCCATTTGAACCTAGTGTCAAGACACTCCGTTCCTTTAGTCTCTGCTTTCTCCGTCCCCACTTTCCACGTTTTACGAGGTATTGCGTGTTGAATGGCGGAATTCATCGCCGCGCTTTGCCTAGTTGCCAGAGCGATGAAAATGGTAATAGAAAAATCCATCTTCTCCGAGTGGGCGTTGAGTGCCGCTGCTCAACACGCAATGCATCGAAAAATGCGGAAAACAGGGGCGTAGAAAGCAGGGACTAAACAACGGTGTGTCTTAACATTAGGTTCCTATGGTTCCTGCAGTTCCATCTTATCCATCTGCATCCATCTGCCTACCCTGCCATGTCCCGCACATAAAGCGTGAAGACATGAAAAATAACAACCCTACCTCTGTCTTCCAACATATCTTACGCTATATATATATATATATATATATATATATATATATATATATATATATATATATATATATATATAAAAATATATATATATATATATATATATATATATATATATATATATATATACATATATATATATATATATATATATATATATATATATATATATATATATATATATATATATATATATATATATATATATATATATATATATATATATATATATATATATATATATATATATATATATATATATATATATATATTTATATATATATATATATATATAGTAGTGTAAATATTTATCTTCTCATATACATACATATATATTTAGTCGTATGTATACTGAAATCTACTCTCGTAACGTTTTGACAATAAAATTCGTTCCACCGTCAATTGAAAGTTGAAGAGCAATGTGTATTTATCCTAAGATTACTGTTTCCCTACCATGTTGTTTAATAATTGGAATACTATTTCACCATACTATAATAGTAACGTTTAATAGTATTTATGAGTAGAATACGAAATTTTTAATTTATAAAATAAATATTCGGAGAGGTCTATATATATATATATATATATATATATATATATATATATATATATATATATATATATATATATATATATATATATATATATATATATATATATATATATATATATATATATATATATATATATATATATATATATATATATATATATATATATATATATATATATACATATATATATATATATATATATATATATATATATATATATATATATATATATATATATATATATATATATATATATATATATATATATATATATATATATATATATATATATATATATATATATATATATATATATATATATATATATATATATATATATATATATATATATATATAGACCTCTCCGAATATTTTATTTTATAAATTAAAAATTTCGTATTCTACTCATAAATACTATTAAACGTTACTATTATAGTATGGTGAAATAGTATTCCAATTATTAAACAACATGGTAGGGAAACAGTAATCTTAGGATAAATACACATTGCTCTTCAACTTTCAATTGACGGTGGAACGAATTTTATTGTCAAAACGTTACGAGAGTAGATTTCAGTATACATACGACTAAATATATATGTATGTATATGAGAAGATAAATATTTACACTACTATATATATATATATATATATATAAATATATATATATATATATATATATATATATATATATATATATATATATATATATATATATATATATATATATATATATATATATATATATATATATATATATATATATATATATATATATATATATATATATATATATATATATGTATATATATATATATATATATATATATATATATATATATATATATTTTTATATATATATATATATATATATATATATATATATATATATATATATATATATATATATATATATAGCGTAAGATATGTTGGAAGACAGAGGTAGGGTTGTTATTTTTTATGTCTTCACGCTTTATGTGCGGGACATGGCAGGGTAGGCAGATGGATGCAGATGGATAAGATGGAACTGCAGGAACCATAGGAACCTAATGTTAAGACACACCGTTGTTTAGTCCCTGCTTTCTACGCCCCTGTTTTCCGCATTTTTCGATGCATTGCGTGTTGAGCAGCGGCACTCAACGCCCACTCGGAGAAGATGGATTTTTCTATTACCATTTTCATCGCTCTGGCAACTAGGCAAAGCGCGGCGATGAATTCCGCCATTCAACACGCAATACCTCGTAAAACGTGGAAAGTGGGGACGGAGAAAGCAGAGACTAAAGGAACGGAGTGTCTTGACACTAGGTTCAAATGGCTCCTGCAGTTTCCTCTGCCTGCCCTGCCATGCGCGGGATAAAGCGTGAAGCTAAAAAAATATATCAATAACCAATTTTAAAAAAAAAGACAGAAAAGGCAGGGACTAAGCAACGAAGTGTCTTAACCTATGATTGCAGCAGTTCGCTCTGACCTGCCATGTGCAGGATAATACATGAAGACAAAAAAAAGGACAAAATATCCCGCTGAGTTTCCTGTGTCGGTACTTCTCAAGTCAGAAGCATTAATGTCAGTCATGAACTGAAGCTTGTATCTTCTTACTGAAAATAAAATTATTAGGCTTTGATTTTTCACTTGGACTTTTAAGCAATATCAACAGAAGATACTTCGCGAACATTTACACTTCCCGCCTGAATTTCAAAATATTGCTTGTAAATGGCAAAATTCATCGCTGCACTTTATCCTTCTACCTATGGGAACAAATTATTTTTCACTATAAATATCGAACCCACAATCGCCGTGTTTACAGCACGTAGTGTTACTGTACAACGATAGTTTTTATTAAATTTAATACTATATAAAACAATGAAAAATAAAATATTTTCTAATATTAATATTTTAATAGAATAAAATTACGCCAACGTCTTAAATAACACAGCTTCACGAATCTCACGAAGTCGTAAAATAAACTATCACTTCCACCGACAGATTGCACAATGTCTATATCGAATTTCACGTTATCTTAGATGAAGGTTCTAGGGAATGGGATCCGGACCCCTGGGAAGAGTATAATGGGCTCCATCTGACATAATAGCATTCTCTCTCGTCCAATACATAATTGAAGTACATATATTTTTTGAACTTCATGTTGAAAAAATATATATACGTTCTTCATTTTCCTTCATATTTTTAGTTTAGTTAGTTAATTAGTTTTCTCTCATTACGCCATAATTTTGTATATTTTTAAATAAAGAAGTAAAATAATTTATTACACTAAGTAAGTAATTTCACCATACTATAATAGTAACGTTTAATAGTATTTATGAGTAGAATACGAAATTTTTAATTTATAAAATAAATTATTCGGAGAGGTCTATATATATATATATATATATATATATATATATATATATATATATATATATATATATATATATATATATATATATATATATATATATATATATATATATATATATATATATATATATATATATATATATATATATATATATATATATATATATATATATATATATATATATATATATATATATATATATATATATATATATATATATATATATATATATATATATATATATATATATATATATATATATATATATATATATATATATATATATATAACTCAACAGACTTTTGGCCCCTATATACTGTATAGCGAAAATGTATGAAAAATTTGTCATATGTATAGCTTATCATAAAGTACCGAAAGGTTTGACAATTTACAGGTGGCGTAACATATGCATTGCTATGGTAACGGCAAATCAAAAATACACACATAGTATACCCTAATAGATCTCTATGTAACTACAGTGTACGCAATACGTATCGTATCGCTCGACTTAACTTGGTGAATTTAAATCCCAGTTTAACGGCGTTGGGCTGTCTGTATTTGGATATATTTTAGTAGCTTTGTAACTTAACGTAAGTAAGCAAGTAAATACTCTTTATTGTGTAACAAGTCAAGATATAATATTGATTTATATTTATAAAATCTAGAACAGTACAAAGCCAGTCTTATCGCTAAGAGGGTGATATTTCCTGCCTGGACCCTTCAGTAGATGGAAAATAAATGAAAGAAATAAGTAATGTACTAAATACATAATAAGTTATTATTAAATTAAAAAAAAAATGCTAAATTAAATAAACATTCATACACGTACATATATATACACACAATACACAATATATATATATATATATATATATATATATATATATATATATATATATATATATATATATATATATATATATATATATATATATATATATATATATATATATATATATATATATATATATATATATATATATATATATATATATATATATATATATATATATATATATATATATATATATATATATATATATATATATATATATATATATATATATATATATATATATATATATATATAATATATATATATATATATATATATATATATATATATATATATATATATATATATATATATATATATATATATATATATATATATATATATATATATATATATATACATACATATATACATACATATATACATACATATATATACATATACTTATACTTATATTGTAATTAATTTAACATTTTTTATGAAATAGAAATATAATTTTTATTATTTTAATTTCTCCGTTTTGTTAAGGTAATGCGTTATGTTCCACCACTCTATAAACACAGTCTAAGATTCGAATGATTAAAGTGACCACTTCGTACCTTATCTTGATGGATAAAAACACGTTTAAAAGGAATTATAGGTAAAAACCGAATGATTACCAATTAAAATATTCTGTGACATCTTTTCTAGTATCGAAAGCTAAAATTAAATAACATATATATAACAGTTATTATATAACAGTGTATTTGGTTTATCTAAAATTAAGCTATGGAAAGGAGCAATAAAATACAATTACGATTATGATAAAAACACAAGTAGCGCATACGTATATCAATTAGTTTAAAATATATATATTAAGTAATATTAACTAAAACGACGGGGACGGAGAAAGCAGGGACTAAGCAACGGAGTGTCTTAACACTAGGTTCATATGACTCCTGCAGTTCCCTCTGTCTACCCTGCAATATGCGGGATAAAGAGTGAAGCTAAAAAAATCAAAACGAACAATCAAAGGTGTAAAATAGGGTGATTTTTTCGTTTTTATTGTGAAGATATAGGGAAGTATCTGAAATTTGTGGCTCAAATGTAGGTTTGAAGGGCCCCTTTTAAAAGCTCATTAACGCTTACTTCTACTGGCCAAGCTCCATTACCGAATTTACCGAATTTGAAATGGTTATTCTAGTGTCACCTTCAAAGAACGTTCTAGAAGTGAAATGATAATAGTTCTAATCGAGCCAAGAACGTTTATAGAAAGTGGTCATAACCTCCCGCTCTTACTTCTGTTATTTAAGAATTAACGCCCAACCCCCGGTTAGTCAGTGAGTACGGAGTACATGCCTACTTCAAATTTCATTTTAATTGTAAGCACGTTTACTTAAATTGTCAGTACGTTAAAAAACATTGTACATGTGTCAAGTGATACGCGCGGCGGACCGATCATAGTTCGGTGACAGTTGACACATCGTTACGTTACCGTTTTCATATTTGACTCCGAGCCGCACAACCTAATTTAAGACGTTGTCACGTCAAAATCGGAATGACCTAACATTTCTAACATATCGATTGTTGATAACAAAGGCCTAATGCTTTCGTTGCTCTTAATGACGAGTATAATTTTATACAGTTAGTGCTATAGAACACTCATAATTTTATATTATTTATACATAAATATACTATGCCAAATCATGTAAAATGCTAAATATAATTCATTGCTCTTAATTGAGTTGGTGATCGACATAGTATTTATAAACTTACAGTGCCTATAACTAAAAAAATGCATTGAGTCCGTAAATCTTTTATATGGCAGTGTGTACGGTTTTACAACTGGATTCTACAAATCATCCAAAAATGTTATAAAATTACAATAAAAAAGAATTGTGAAAAGACGTTTGTCTATTTTTACTTAATTAATATTTCTTAAAAAACTTCTCGGGAACGAAATAAATTTAAAATATATCATTGACAAAAATAAACAATCGTAAAATTCTAGTGACCATATAAAAAAAATCCCACTGAGTTTCTTCGACTAGTTCTTCTCAGGTCTGAGGCATTAACTTAAGTGAACCGGCATATGCTTTTGACGTTCAAGAAATAAATTTTATATTATTATTTTAATTAAAATTATGTATATATGGATTTGAATTTTAATTTAACTAAACAAATATGCGACCTCTACAAATACGGGAACAACGAAAACTAAAGCTTTAATTACAATCACATATTTAATTTTATTTAACCATATCATTTGCTCTACTTTTTAATGGTATAGCGACTTTTGCCAAACCGCAAAAGCTAATAAATGTTAATTTATTTACTTAAAATAAACCTTATATTTGTTAACATAAGATTCAATTTCCTTTATTATATTTGTTTACTTAAAAGGGTTCTAATTTCCAACGGGTAATTAGTTATAGTATAAAATTTACGAAGCTTTGTTTCTCTTACCAATTTGCTGGAAGTGTTAATTGTGCGCTAGTCGTAATTAGTATGAAACTTACTATAAAAAGCTTACTCATATGCTATTTCTAAGCTATATATATATATATATATATATATATATATATATATATATATATATATATATATATATATATATATATATATATATATATATATATATATATATATATATATATATATATATATATATATATATATATATATATATATATATATATATATATATATATATATATATATATATATATATATTCTTTTCCATATTAAGAAAATAATATCAAATAACTTTGAATGAAGGTATTCCAATAGTGATTATCTATAATTTAGCAAATTAAGAGCTGTAAACGTTATGTCTATAATAATATTGTAATTTATTTAATTTTACATGAAACCAATGACATGATTGTGTGGTTTTCTAAAACCACACAATCATGTCATTGGTTTCTTGAAGACGGTCCGAGGTATTTATTTAGAGTTATCAAAGTAAGGTTTCAGTTAAGTGACTGAAAGACCTTTTTTTTATTTTTATTAATTGGTATTTTTATTTTTTAATTTGTAGAAACCGTGGAAACTTAGTGTTAAAACACTCTGTTCCCCGCTTTCCGCCATTCGTGGCATTGTGTGTTGAGAGACGGAACTTAATATCGCGCTTGCTTAGTTGCCAAAACGGAGAAAATGGAAAAGAAGTAATCGTAATGGAAATAAAATAATAAGTTGTGTTTATAAGCACAGTTTGAATGTTTTTTTTTAATTTGATTGTCATCTAAGATTATTTTTAGTTTTTTTAGTTAAAATTTAGATTTGTCTATTCTTTAAAATAGAATTATCATTCAATTGACTAAATTGTCATCGGCCCTTAATAAATATGGAATATGGACAATTATAACTTCTAAAAGTTGAGTCAACGTCTAAAAGTTAGTAAAAGTAACTTAAAAAGCGTATTAAAATCACCCAGACTAAGTTCATAATTAAGTAATTTTTAGTTAAACAATACTAAGCAACAATATCATCGATTATCAGCAATAGCCTTAGTTCTAAGTATTATAAAAGTGCCGCAGAGGCGCAACGTCTGCCTGTAACGCGACGGTTACTGGGTTCGATCCCCATCCCATCGTTCGTCGGAGTAGATGGATTTTTCTATTTCCATTTTCTTCGCTCTGGCATCTAAGGCAAAGCGCGGCGTTGAGTTCCGCCACTCAACACGCAATGCCTCGAAAACGGCGGAAAGTGGGGACGGAGTAAGCAGGGACTAAGTAACGGAGTGTCTTAACACTAGGTTCTTATGGTTCCTGCAGTTCCCTCTGCCTACCCTGCCCTGTGCGGGATAAAGCGTGAAGCTGAAAAAAAAAAAAAAAAAAAAAAAAAAAAAAAAAAAAAAAAAAAAAAAAAAAAAAAAAAAATATATAAAAAAATGTAAAGATTATTATACATGTTCATTATGATAAATATTAAATCTATGTATTAATATAATCAATATTTGTAATAAGAACATAAAGTGTAAGTTAAAAAAGGGTACGAACCAAGTGTCTGTAGAGCTAACTATTTTTAAATAAAAAAAAAACAACAATATATTAATTTAACACATAAATTCGTTAATATGTATTTAGTGATGTTGGAGTCCAGCTTAAATGTAATCCTACCGAGACTAGTAAAAGTATAAGCCGGGCAAAGCTTTGACAATGGAAGCTTTAACTTAGTTTTTATTAATTAATTCTAGTAGTAACAATTGAAGACCGTTGTGGCGCAGTGATACAACATCTAATTGGTAAACGTGAGTACGTAGTGTTAAAATTCTTTTGCCGGTGTTTAGTTCCGTTAAAATAGTTTTAACATTATCACTATTTTTATCTGTCTACTCGACTCTACAAGCGTGGGCACGTGGCTTGTCCGCGTTTATTTTAATCCACATCATTTTTATAGCTTCTCCATTTATCAGATCTTCTTCTTCTTCTTCTATTTATCAGATTTTGATGTTATAGCCTACAACCTTCATCATTAAGTGGATTATTTAACACAATTTTTTGCACTCAAGCCTGAATGTTATTGAAAAAGCTTTTATATTTCAAACAAATAAAAAAGCTTTTTCAGCAAACAACCTTCTTATGTTATGTGGCATATAGCTGAAAGCTATACTATGTTATTTTTATTTTTTGTTACTTTATTTATTTTTAAAATTGTAATAGTGTTTCACGAAATTCTAATTTTACGAATATTTAAAACGTTTCAAATATGGTTTAAGTTCCATATATGGGTATATAAGGTATTTACGTTTTAAGACAAATTACCTTTTTATTGTGTAGTTTTAACAGCCAACACTCAATGCCTCCAGAGGTGAAAAGCGGAAATGTAATAAAAAGGAAAAATTTAATTGACTCATTTTTCATATACTCGTATATGCGCTTACAATATATTTCTTTCGTTAAAAAATATATTTTTATATGAAGAAAATTTCCAAATTATATATTGTTTTAAAAAATATTAGAATCATTAGCTAAATTAAACTTATAATTTATTAGTATCACTTAAAATTGACCGCAATATGGAGATGGGTGTTGTAAAAAATGAGGAGAAAGAAAGAAAAAAAAGATAGGCAAGTTAATTCATTTAGCAAAGTAAGAATAAACGGACGTTGAATAATGCATTGGCGCTGGGAAACCTAGATAGGCTATATGGAAAAAAACGCCCTAAATCGCATTAATAAAGGTTATATTTGTATGAACCTCACAAGGTAACGTGTAAAAGGTTAGAGATAATAGAATATACTGTTTTGTGTTTAGAAAATATTACTTATTAAATTGAGTTCATTTGTTTTTATTTATTTGTGTGTATTTTGTTTTTTTTTTTAAATATCACTCTTTTATTCTGATTGGCTGAGCGACAAGGCCATTTCTACTTCAAATCACGAGAACATTGTAAGCTCTTTTCCCACTTACTATGCAGATTGAGCACTTCTACCCTTTCAAATAAACAAATCTTGAACCCTTCAAGAAATTATTATTCTCTACAAGAAACGAAAGCACGGAAACATTAACGCCTTTTGGCTTTAAGCTTCCTTGAGTGAGAATGAATCCACTTCCACCTCAAGAACCTCTCGCACTGCGCCTTTATGACCATTAGCTTTCATTATTCTAATTATTACCGCCAGGTGTTATTACAGTGTGACGATTATATAAATGTATAACATCGCTTTGTGGGTTAACGCGGATATTCGCACAAATCAGTGACTCTGAAATATGCAACCGACTATAAACTTATAATATGTGTCTATATATTGTTAGAAGCTGTGAAGTTGTTATTAATTTGTTTCATGTGTAAATATTTCTTATATAATATTTATATTATTCAGTTAAAAGAAAACGTTCAAAAATCATATTTCAAAGTAAAAATATACAGATGTACAGATAAAAGTGTAAGTTGATGAAGATAAGATGAGATGAGAAGATGGCGTTTAAACTATTTAAATATAAATTGTAGGTTTAAATTTGAGATCATCTGCCATGGTTTGTGGTTAAAAATGGTTAGTGACCACAAAATGCTTCTTAAATGAAAGATCGATTCAGTTATTGCCATTGCCATATATAATATATCCCACATATTATATATATATATATATATATATATATATATATATATATATATATATATATATTTATATATACACATAACATATGTACAATATACATTCGTTTATATATGCCTCATTATGTTTTGCCTATAGAAAAACAATATATATTTTGATATATTATACCTAAGAAAAATACCTTCCTCAAAAAGAGACTAAAAATACTCTAGAACTCGATTGTAACGGTAATATTTTTTGAATATTCACGACCAAGTTATTCACTTTTCATGCTCCTATTCTTTTCGTTGGTCGAAATATTCGTTCAAATGAAACGGCGATTTTTCCAAAAAACTTTAAACGTGAGCTTTAAACTGTGCTTTTGATATTAAAGCTAAATAGTCATCAGTATTGGTTCCAGCTAACATTTATGTCACTATGAATAGATTCTTAATTATTTGTCAAATGAACTGTGTATAAAGTTTGCTTTTTTTGCGTATACTATTCCTTAAAATTTATAATATTTTTTTGATATTTAGCACTTTATGAAGACAAAATTGTTTTTGTTTGTAATTTGAAATCTATTTATTAACTCATAATAAAACCCTTAACAAGTATTTCATAGCTAAGTATTTGAAGTTAGTATAAATATTAATAATCATGACTGGTAACGGTAAAGCGCGACGTTGAAGCTCTCCGCTACATTTTGATTTTATGTAGATAGCGAAGAACGGTGTATGTAACAATCCTTTCTAGTTCATAATTCTTACCGAGGCTGGTCAACATTTGATACTAGGTAAGCCAGAATAAAAAAATATTAAACGTATTACACGTATAAATAAAAATTGAAATCGAACCCACAGATCTTCGAGATTAGACATACGATGTATCTCTGTGCCACGACAGTCCTCTGTAACAAAATATTTAGTTTATTATATCATTTAAAAATAAGTATTTTAAATTTATAAAAAAAGTAATTCCCTCTTCCTAATAATATACAATAGAATTTAAACGCAAAATATTCACTAAACCGACCGCTTTACAACCACGTGAGAACTTGAAACAGACGAAACTAAAACTACGAAAATCGTTAAATTTCATCAAAAGTATGACATGCTTGACATACTAAAATAACAATCGGGAGTCAAACTTTACTCGCATAGGAGCTTAACGTGGAAACTTTCTATAGCAGTATAAGCAGTAAAACACTCATATTTCAACAGGGGCTCCCTAAAGGCCAAATGAAACGGGAGTTGCCAACATAAAGAACAATGTTAATTTAAATTAACATACCATTTTTTAATTAATTCTGAAAAGTTTATATATTTTTTAATTTAACACAATGATCTTTATTCAAGTTTATTTAAAAATATGAATGTGTTTATAAATCTTTTTAAGGGACATTTTACGACGTTTATATATGCTTTAGATCTTTCACTCTTTTATTCTCTGTCTATGAGGGTTCTTCTGTCTCTCTATCTCTCTCTGACTTCATGATCTCATGATTTATTTGTTACACATAATTTATTTGTTACGGGCCCGAATTTAGCACAAATTAGTTTTTATTTATTTATTTTTAATTTCTTTAATTCCAAGATCCTAATCTATCGTGACTTTGTAGTAGGGAAATGGAAATTAATTTTCCCCTGAGTCACTAAATCTATAGCTTCGATAGTCCAATGTTTACTTAATATACTTAAAATAATTTTTCGTAGTGCGAAAAAACGCGTTGTTATTAATGGTTATGGTCACAAAATGGCTAAATTAATAGACGTTTAATAAGCTATAGGTGTTTTCTACAACGACACGAAAACGATTTTAGTATATAAAAATTACGCTAGTATTTTTCGAGCGGAGACGCGTGTAGAACACTAGTTCTTCTAACGACCTCTGCCTATAATTGGCTAAGGTATAATTTACTACTGTAAATTATACCTTAGCAAATTATTCTATTAATATGGTAATTAGTCTATACTGATACACAGATAGGGGAATTTACTGCTCCATGTAAATTAATTTCTGGTACAAGAAATAATTATGACCATAGTAGACAAGAATTTAACCTTTTTTTGTATCTTTCTCCTCAACCTTTTTTAATTTTCATATATTTATTAAAAAGAAACAAGATTTTTTTAATAATAAACTGTTTGTATAAAGAACATGTGTAATACAAAAGAAAGTGTGACTTAAGTATTAAATTTTATTAAAAAAAATACAGATGATCCTTCAATGTACCTTAATATGCTTGTCGATGATCCGTTTGAATGTATGTCTTACTTAGATGTCCGTTAACCCATCGTTTGCTTATATATTATATATTTTAACACCTTTTGATATAGTATAATATGTAGACCAGGATGATAACACCCAAGGCTATATCATATCATAGAGCTCCTCCAGCTCCATATTACAAAAGCTTTTTCAGCGTGACGAAAATTATTTACGATTTTTACTTTGTTTTGTGTATATTATGATCATAAGAAGTTACCAAAATCCGTTGTGAAGATATAAAGATATTAGCATTAAATGTGACAGTCAGCGGGAAGCTATGTTTTATACTATAGTGATACTATGAACTAGAATCATGTTTAAATAATGACATTATACATTGCTATAGATTTAAAGTAATAAATTACCTTGTGTGTGAATCGAACCCGCAACCGTCACGTATACATTTAGATACTTTCTCCACGACCGATTTCTCATTTAAATGTATTAATTAAATTAGTTATTATTTGCGGTAACTAATTGGGTACACTTAAGAGCAATTGTATATAGTACTATTTTATTATTAGAAACAAATAAAATAAAAAATATATAGCATAATAATACGTATAGTTATGTTAACCTATTAAAATAAAGTAAATAGAGATATTTACTTTACTTTAGACGTATATAAGGTGCACTAAATCTAGTTCCTACAATAACTAAAAGTCAAAGCCAAAAAAGACAAAGTATCTATATATGTGAAAAATATGTAACAATCCTTTCTAGTTCATAATTCTTACCGAGGCTGGTCAACCAGTAAATTGGGACCATCTGTTCGGTAACAGAGTGTGAAATAGGATTATCTACATGCAAAAATGTTGTCCACATACCGTTGAAGAATAGGACTTGCTCGTGTATTGGTCATGCATATAATAAAATAAAAAATATATTATATAATTTTTTTTTATACAAAAAATGTAAAAAGATAGAAAAAAGTTTGTAACATAATAATGACTATTATATATATATGTATATGTGTGACATATACATATATATTATATTTTGTTTTTGTTAGTCTCAAGCAACTTGACTTATTTGACCATTATTCATTACTCGAACATTATATATAGTGCATATATTTATCATTTTTATATACTAAAGAGGAAAACAAAGGAAGAAAAAGTGAACGCTATAAAAACTCATTTATATCACTACGGGACTTTACACTTGCATAATACAAAGCTGATCGGTACCAAGAAACCATACAATTTCAGATCACGTATTTTTTATTCGATAATAACCACACGCTTAAACTCTGGTATATGCGGGTCATATATAAATCCTTGCTATGTCAATACGTGAGGTTAGCGTGTTACAATATTGATGACTCAAGCGAATATACTGAGTTTGGTTTGGTGATAGACAAAGAAGGATATATGTATATCTAATTATTGTTTATAGAAAAATCCTACAGAGCTAAGAAACATCCTACAGTAGTGAGAAATATATTTTTAATTACGTCTAATACGCATTTTCACAACATATATAGTGTATAAAGGGCCAAGCCAGACAAACATTACATCTAACGCTCTGAATTTTGAAACAATTGTGGCGTAGAACTAGCATGTAACTGTAAACGTGGTATTTGTGGGTTAGATTTTGCTCTTAGACGATCGCTTCAAAGAATAAAAAAAATCATATCATCACTCTGATAAAGCAAAGTGCTGCATTGAGTTTCCGCAACCTACGGTGCTGAGTTCCGCTCAACCTACAGTATTATCTCCGTCTCCACAGTAAATTACTAAATCTAATTTTAAATCAATTGAAATATAATTTCAATAATAAATTCTCACGCAAAGGCTTTTCCCATCGCTTGCTAGAGAGCTTTTCTCTACGCTTAAAAGCCTGTCTGTCTGTATTAGTGTCTAACGTTACCTAAGGCCTCTTGTGCTTCAACCCCGTTGGCCTTCAATTTGTTACGGTAAACGTGGGGTACGTTTTTATATTTAATATTTATTATATATACTTAACTAAGTATTTTTTGTTGTTGTTTGTTTAAAAGGATTTTTTATTTTTAAATTATTTATATCGTAAAATGATAAAAGATAAGTTCACTAAATGAAAATTTAAATAATTATAAATAAGATAATAGTCAAATCTGTCACTTCCTTTTTACGAAGAATGTTGTGTAGTTTATATATGTATGTATGTATCACTGATGAGCGTGTGTAGACAAGTCGCTTTTAGTTTTATTTAGCTTTACGCTTAATCCCACTCATAGCAGGGTTAACAGAGGGGTTCATAGGAATCTAGCTTTAAGACACTGACCCGCTTTCTGCCTTTTCGAAGCATTGTGTATTGAATGGCAAAACTCAATGACGCGCTTGGCCAGGGGGAAGAAAATGGATATGAAAAAATATATCTTCCTCGAGTGGGAATCGAACCCACAAACACGATTTATAAGCAGACGCTACGCCTCTTTATCACCAGAGTCCTCAATGTGACGTTGCTTTGAGTTGTTTTTTATTTAAATATATGTGGTTAAAAATATTTTAATATGCGTTTACTTTTATCTACTGGAGATGATTTCCCTTGAAGTATGTTTAGACGTAACACGTCGTTTAGACTTAAGTATGAGGAATTTAGGAATTAATTTTATTTATTAAGAGCAATAAGGTTCCTTTTCCTTTTGAAGTCAATCAGTCAGAAGTGTACCTTTAAGAAGTTTTACTTGTAAATATGTTACAAGGTGGTCTTTTCGGAAAATATGTTTTTAATAATGCGTAGTTGCACAGTACAGTATTACTGTGCAAACGTGCACTGAGTATCTTAACACACGGTTTCTTTTAAATTAAATATAAATCATATATTTAAATAAAACATTAGTCACACCAAAGTCCATTGAAAACCATTCCCTAAAGAACGAACCTTAACGATATGACCAAACTTCCGATGGGTCGTCTGAGGATCCCAGCCGTTGACGTGGAAAGTTTAACGCTGGGGAAATTAGGTTGGACGATGACGCGTTAATCTGAATTAACAATCGCGTATTGCTATAACTTTGGACCTACAAATATATAATATGCATGTATATTTTTTAATTTAATTCAATTATATAAAGATAGTAAAAAAGAATTAGGTTTTTTTTTTAATTTTTCTTTCTGAATGTGAGATATAACGTGTTTAGTAGCGAAACTTAGCCCCACTTTATGCAAAAGCATCTATTCTATTGATAACTTTCTAAGGAGCGCCTTTAAATCTCACTCGCTAATAATTAGACCTAAGCTAATATTTTGAAACTGTTCTTTATTGCAGTTATTATGAACAAATTTAAAAATTATTTGTTAACAATCTATTTACAAATTTAACAATATATATATTTTTTTTAAAAATGCACGCACTATGAGAAATATGTGTATATATATTCTATTGGCATTGGATTTTTCTATCTATTATGACAGTAATGCTCCTGATAAACTTAGCTGATTGCGCTTAAAATTAAAAGTTAGAGTAGATCATGCTAGAAAATATCACGAAGTATAATTTTCGCTACCTTCATAATTTTAAAGAAGAGATGAAGAGATTACTCAGTTTACATTTAAAACAAGTATATATGTATATTCAATGTTATTTAAATAACCAGAAATAAATCGTAAAATAATATTTTTATTAAACTATATAATATTTTTATTATTATTTTTATAAACACTTTTCTCAATTTTCTTATTTAAAATAAATGAAATCCAAGGCCGTTTCCGTGCAAGCCATTTTAAACCTGGAATAAGTTCTGTATCTAAGCGGATCTGTCGAATTTCTTACCTACAAGGTTGCTGTTAACATCGATTTTATTGAATCTAAATAAAGTTGAAAATGTAGAAACGAATGTTCCATTATAATTTGTATTTGATAAAGTAAATAGAAATAAGTCTTTCGGAAATAATCTACAGTTATTCGCATACGCTTCATGTTTCCGATATTGTCTAAATTAAAAATAAAATGCCTTTTAAATTATCACTTTGCTTCCACATTTTGATTTGTAGGTTTAGTTATTTTGTATACAAAACATTATTCAGTCGTAATTTTTATCGTAATGCAATTCGACAGCTGTTAACTTTGGAACAATATATATATATATATATATATATATATATATATATATATATATATATATATATATATATATATATATATATATATATATATATATATATATATATATATATATATATATATATATATATATATATATATATATATATATATATATATATATATATATATATATATATATATATATATATATATATATATATATATATATATATATATATATATATATATATATATATATATATATATATATATATATATATATATATATATATATATATATATATATATATATATATATATATATATATATATATATATATATATATATATATATATATATATATATATATATATATATATATATATATATATATATATATATATATACATATACATTGTTCCGACTTTCATCAACACATGTGGAAATGATTTATTCAGATATGTTATTAATGATATAACAGAGTATACTGACAACACTAACATCTCTATGTACACCGCTAACTGGCAAATTAAACAGTAAAAAGAATCTAATGTTGGAAATAAATTTGTACACCCAAAATATCTTCTAATAACGAAAATTTGATTTATAAAAATATATTAACTAAAAAAAGAAGTTTCTCTAACAAAACATTATTGTCAAAAGTTTTATGTTCTTCGCCGTATGTTACTTACATATGTATATATACATACATACATTTTGGTACCTACTGTATGCGAGTTGCGCCAAGTTCCCAATCTAATTATCTTTGTTTGCTCATTCTTCCAACGTATGTCTTTTACGCACAATTTGACTTGTATATAGTTCCAGCTAATGTTATCGACAGGGAGTCGGGATTTCGATATTGTTTTTGTAGGATTTTCTGTAGGTTGTAATGCGGCGTTCAACGCTATGTTTCGCTTTACTAAAGAAAAAGAATGTTCCTAAGAAAGAAGAAGAGAAATATAATATTTCCATTAAAAGTTACCTTAACTCACAACACAAGGAGAAAGCAAAGGCATTTTCCCAAGTGCTTTAGGTTGATCTCACAAAAATCAGTAATATAATTTAATCATCCAAAACTTAGTGCTAAATAATAAAATGATGACACATTTCTGGTCAAGAAAGTGAATAAGTATAACAGTGTCTCAAATTCATACGGAAAGCGTAAAAGCTCTAAATCTAACGTTAAAACTTTTTCCTTACACTGACAAAGTATTTTAACACCGAGCTTTTATGCCCTCGTCGAAATGCAAGAGATTCGTTAATATAAAATATTTATAAAGATCCTATTTTCATATAACTTTTGTTAATTGAGCTGAAGTAATAAATAAAAAAGTATAATAGATTGTAAAAGGAAGGTAATAAGCCTTGAGAAGAGTTTTTAATTAGTAGAAGCGAGATAGCTTTGTAGGGCTCTCGGGATTCAATCGGCAAATGAGAATTTATTTAATAACACCTTTAAATTTACTTATTTTTTTTATTATGCTTCATGCTTTATCCCTTTAAAATATATATATACCATTTTTTTCGGTATTATACCGGAAACCAAGTATTAACGCTTAGATTAAAAAAATTCGACATAAAATATTAAAGTTTACAAATACTCGTAAACTTAAAATATGCTCTACAAATATATATATCTTAGAAAAGTCATAAAACATTAGTCGACATTAACATCTTATTAGAGAAAACACTTTCAAAGGTCCCTCGGGGTTAATTGGACCGGAATTTTTATTGCTAATTGAATTTTTTTACACCTTAGCGAATGAAGCTGTGAAGTATTTAATTTCAAAGAAAGTTTATTTGTTTTAGATAAGTATATTAAAATTGACGACATTATACTAATGTCACTAAACATTGGAATAATGTCGTCATATTAATTTTATTTAAAAATTAGTAAATAAATTCTTAAATAACCACTTGGTTGTTCTTTTTAAATATAAATTTTGTTAAAGACGACTTTATTTTTATTTATAAAAAGTTATGTATATTGCATATACAGCATTAATATTTTCAATACTAAGAGAAAATTGTATGCATCAGTAATATCCTTAACAGAGTTAGGTGACAAGGCCACTTCTACTTCAAATCACGAGAATATTGTAAGCTGATTTCCCACTTACTATGCAAATGGAGCACTTCTACCCTTTCAAATAAACAAATCTTCAACCCTTCAAGAAATTATTGTTCTCTACAAAAAACGAAAGCATGGCAACATTAACGCCTTTTGGCTTTAAGCTTCCTTGAGTGAGAATGAATCCACTTCCACCTCAAGAACCTCTCGCACTGCGCCTTTATGACCATTAGCTTTCATTATTCTAATTATTACCGCCAGATGTTATTACAATATGACGATTATGTAAATGTATAATATCCCTTTGTGGGTTAACGCGGATATTCGCACAAATCAATGACTCAGAAATATGCAGTCGACTATAAGCTTATAATATGTGTTTATACATTGTAAGAAGCTGTAGAGTTACAATTAATTTGTTTCATGTGTCAATATTTCTTATATAACATTTTACTATTTATTTAAAAGAAAAAGCTTTAAATATATGTTTACATAAGATACAATATATGTATACTTATATGCCTTATTATGTTTCGCCTTTTGGAAAAACAACATATATTTTGATATACCTAAGTAAAAACACCTTTCTAAAACAAGAAAAATTCAATAGAACTCGATTGTAACGGTAATATTTTTGAATATTCACGACCAATCTATTCACTTTTCACGCTCCTATTCTTTTCGTTGGTCGAAATATTCATTCAAATGAAACGGCGATTTTGCCAAAAAACTTTAAGCGTGAGCTTTAAATTGTGCTTTTGATATTAAAGCTAAATAGTCATCAGTATTGGTTCCAGCTTACCTTTATGTCACTATGAATAGATGCTTCATTATTTGTCAAATGAACTGTATATAAAGATTATTTTTTGAAGTGAAACTTCTTTAGGCGCATGAGGGTAAAATTTTTACAAATGAAACGTCACGCCGGTATGCAACGGAAGTGTCGGAAAAGAGAGAGGGAGTGATCGGGACCGATTGAGAGAGAATAAGACAGGGCGAACGTAGCATGAGCAAATAGCCGTGGAGTGAGAGTAGGGAGCAAGCGAGTGAGAAAGATTGAGAGAAAAAGTGAAACAGAGCGAACGTCGTATCACGCATAGTGCTATGAAGTGTGAGGTGGGAGAGAGCTATAGTGAGAAAGATTGAACAAGAGAGAGAGAGAATACGGGATATCGAGAAAGAATACACGCCCTATTGGTTGTGTATTCGTTTAATAGTTAATTATTAGAACTTTAGATGGCATTTCTGTCGCATAGCGTAATATTTACAATATCATTAGGCACTTCTACAGTGAATAAAAAGTAAGTGAATTTTATAAATAAAATCTTTGTGAATAAATTTGTAAGTTGTCCTGTATCAAGCAATTATTCGAAGTAAGTAATATATCTGTTATCTTTTTGTTTATTTACAATTTTTTATGATAATTGGTTTGAAGGTTAGGTAGTTTTAATATTTACAAATAACATGTGGTATTTCAACTTGCCACTCGTCATTTGATAATTTAATAAATCATTTACCATAAAATAAAAATATTTCATAAATTCGCTTTTCTAAATTTTGAATTCAAAAACAAAACTTAATTAATAATTTCTCACAAAAAACACGTGGCATTTTTATTTACAATTCGTCATTTGAGATTTCAATAAATCATTGTGCATAAAATACTAATAACAATATTTCATAAATTCTTTTGACGAAATTTTAATTTAAAAATTGGAATTTCTAGAGTTATTATTAATTTACAACAATTTTGTATATATTTAAATTGGATTAGGTATTTTTAATATTTACAAAAAATCACGAGGAATTTTAATTTAATATTCAACATCTGAGATTTGATTATATTATTTTTCAAACAATATAAAATAAATTTATTTTAATAATTCTCTTTAATTATTTTATTTTAATAACAATTAAATTCCTAACCTATCTTCCTTTTTCCCTTCCTCTTAATCTTGGAAATTTAAAGTTTTAGATTTGTATAAATATAAACAAGATTTATAAATTAGTTCGCCAAAGAAGTTTCACTTCTGACACGTGTACTTTGTACGCACGCATGTTTTTGTTTTTTTTTCATATTTATTTCCAATTCTTTAAAATTCATAATATTTTTTGGTATGTAGTACTTTATTAAGACAAAATTGTTTTTGATTGTAATTACTAAAATACTTATCAAGACTATCATAGCTAAGTAATTTAAGTTGATTTGTATAGAAATAATTTTAACTGGTAACATTAAAGACCGACTCTCCGATACATTTTGACTTTAAGTGGAAAGTGAAAAACGGTGGGTCTTAACACTATACTAACTTCATTATGAGAAATATTATTTCTATATATTATGTATTAATGTAATCAATATTTGTAATAAGACTACAAAATAGTTAAAAAAGGTACGGACTAATGCGGATATAAATAAAAAATATTCTAAAAGCAAAAATAAGGTAATATTATTTACAAGTAAAATATTTCAGTATAAACTGAAATCATAACAAAGAAATTTTAATATAATTTTCTTTTGATAGTAAAAATAGCACTTGAATTTTCAAAAGTAATTGAAGCTACACCTACCTCAGTGTGTTAACATAATGCAACTGTTCCTTTTTGATTTAAATCATATAAATTATACTAAACACGTTTAGAGATTGCGTCTGTGCAAGAAGAAAATTCCTGCTCATCCAATTACTGGCATTCCTCGAGGCTCCTGAATCGGTTAAAGCTCTATGTACACTGTGGAACATGAAGCATCGACCTAAGCTATTTGTTTTTTCTTTTTTTTATATATTTAAGGTATTAACCCACATTAAGTAATAAATGTAATTAAAGTAATGTAATAATTTTGAACGCAAAGGGATTTAAATCCGTCCAAGCACTCTGGATCGGATTTTCTTTAAGTATTTTTATTATTTTTCATTTTCAGCTTCATGCTGTAAAAGCTAAATAAAAAGAAGAGGCAGGTTTAATATTAAATACCCTACTTCTTTGTGATGGAACTCAGTGTTGGATTTTGTCTTCCCATCAGATCGAAGAAATTAAATTCATTGAACCTACAACAGTACCGTTTACAGTAATACGCTGTACCGTTGCGACACGGTATACATTTCATAGATAACGCTTAAAAGAAACATATTTTGAATTCAGATTATCAACGATGCTTATTAATTGAAACAAACCTTGGGAATAAAATGCTCACTCGCTTGTTTCTTGCGCCGGTTCGTCTCAGGTTTGAAGTATTAACTTTAGTAAATCTATGGTAATGTTTTAGACGTTCAAAAAACAAATTTTATATGCTTATTTTGAATGGAAATTTCGGTTGATTTCTTTTGAAATTGCATATAAAAATGACTGTGGAAGACAATTACAGAGTGATATTTGTGCGTTGACATGAGGTCTTAACATGTGCCTTTTTTATAATTATAATAGCTTCACGCTTTATCCCTGACCTCAAGAAATGTAGGAATCTAGTGTTGAGACACTACTTTCCCTGCTTTGAGCTTTTCGAGATGTAAAGTGGTGTGAAGCGGAACACCGGTAGAGGGAACTGCAAAAAGCATAGGCTACCTAGTGTTAAGACACTCCATTACTTAGTCCCTGCTTTATGCCTTTTTCAGGGCAATACGTGTCGAGTGGCGGAGTTTAATGCCGCGTTTTGCCTAGTTTCCAGAGCAAAGAAATGGAAATAGTAAATCCATCTTCCCCAAGTGGGTATCGAACCCACAAACCATCGCCACGACAGTTTTCACAGTAATAATATAAAATGAACGCAAATAATTCACTAAATCGACCGCTTTACAACCAAGTGAGAACTTAAAACAGAATTACAAACTAAAACTATGAAAATCGTTAAATTTCATCAAAACTGTGACATGCTTGACATATTAAAATAGCAATCGGGAGTCAAACTTTACTCGCATAGGAGCTTAACGTGGAAACTTTCTATAGAAGTATAAGCAGTAAAACACTCATATTTCAACAGGGGCTCCCTAAAGGCCAAATGAAACCGGAGTTGCCAACAATGTTAATTCTAATTAACACACCATTTTTTAATTAATTTTGAAAGGTTTATATATTTTTTAATTTAGCACAATGATCTTTATTTAAGTTTATATTAAAATTTAAATATTTTTATAAAATGTTGTTAAAGATTGTTTTTACGATACTTACATTATGCTATGGATCTTTCTTTCCTTGATTCTCCGTATATGAAGACTCTTTTCTCTCCTTAAGTCCACGAGATGTGATTAACTTAATATTTAATTAACTGTTTTTTCACCTTAGCTATTCATTCCTCTAATGGCAGAGTAACTAGAAGGAAAATTTAGTATCAAGACACTATTATTTTCTTTGAATATCATTCAAAGAAAATAATAGTGTCTCGATACTAAATTTAGAATTATTAATTTAAATGTAGTCACTAAACTTTAGAGTATTCAATACATTCCCTTGGGTCACCAGAAACTTTGATAGTCTGATGCTGTCACGACGCCACGACACTTAATTAACATACTTAAAATTAATTATTCATAGTGTAAAAAAACGTCGCGTCTTGGCAAACGTAGTGTAGGACGCCCTCCGGCCCGCTGGACCGACGACATACGCAGGGTTGCCGGAGCAGGCTGGATGAGGGTTGCGGAGGACCGGGATGTTTGGCGCAAACTTGGGGAGGCCTATGTCCAGCAGTGGACAGCGATTGGCTGACGACGACGTAAAAAAACGTAACGTACGTATTGCTATTTATTATTGTGGTTACAAAATTTTAAATTATGGTCACAAAACAAAATGGATTTTAGCATTACAAATTACGCTAATGTTTTCCAAGCAGAGACGCGTGGAGAATACTAATTCTTCTCACGACTTCTCCCTATAATTAGCTGCGGTATAAATTACTACTGTGAATTATACCATACCAAATTATTCTATTAATATGGTAATTAATCTATACTGACATAGATATGGGAATTTACCGCTCCATATAAATAGAAATATTAATTTCTGATACGAGAAATATCATAGCAGGATTTAACCTTTTACTATTGATCTTAAACTTTTACCATTTTGACTCATAAAAATATTCAATAATCTATCTGTATGTAGAAAATATGTAATACAAAAAAGTATGACCCGTGTATTTAAATTTTATTAAGAAAAAAATATAAGTGATCCATCCACATATTTGTCAGTGTATTCGTTTAAATGTTTGTCTGCTTGCTTAGATGTCGGTCAAACCGTCGTCTGCTTATACCTTATAATCTTATAATATAGTATAAAATATAGCCATGAGCGGTATCACCTAAGGCTATATCATAGAGCCTAGGTAATACCTGATACATATTAGACCAGTCAAAGCTCCTCAAAAACTGATTCAACGAGATGAAGATGATTGTGTTCTTCTACTTTATTTTGTTAATGTTATTGTAATAAAAAGTTACTAAAATCCGTTGCGAAGATATAAAGATATTAGCATACATATACAATGCAGTGATGCTTTAAAATGGAATCATGTTTATATAATTACAATATATATAGCTATCAATTCAAAGTAATAAATTACCTTGAACCTGAAACCTTCACGAAACATCAGATGCTCCTCTTCCTCCACGATCTCTTACTATTGTAAGTGTATTGAATAAATTAATTATTATTTGCAATAACTGATTTGCAACACTTAATTGCAATTTTATATGTTATTTTTTATGACAAAGTAATAAAAAATAACAATTGTCCATTTAAATACATATAATTACGTTTATCTACTAAAAAAAATTGAGAGAGTAGGGCATGTTATAAGGTGCACTAAATCTAGTTCCTACAAATACTAAAAATCAAAGCTAAAAAAGAAAAAATATGTAACAATCCTTTCTAGTTCATAATTCTTACCGAGGCTGGTCAACCAGTAAATTGGGACCATCTGTTCGGTAACAGAGTGTGAAATAGGATTATCTACATGCAAAAATGTTGTCCACATACCGTTGAATAATCAGACTTGCTCATGTATTTGCCATATATAGAATAAAATAAAATCAAATAAATATGTATTTTAAAAAAAAATATATAATAATTTTAAATATAAATATAATTTAATTTTTAAAATATATTTACATACAGGAAAATTTAAAACAGTTCAAATTCCACCTGAATTCGAAACATTGAGTTTAGTTAATAAAAGAATAATTCGATATCCAATTTTAACATAATAATGACTAGTATGTACATATATGTATATTTGTGACACATACATATACAAACATACTATATTTTGTTTTCATTAATCTCAAGCGTCTTGACTTGTATGATCATTAAGCATTATATATATTAAACGCTTTATTTAATAGGTTAAAGACGAAAATAAAAAATAAAATAGTAAACGCTATAAATAATTGATATCACTGTGAAACTTTACAATTGCATAATACAAAGCTGATCGGTACCAAAAAACCATACAATTTCAGATCACGTATTTTTTACTCGACAATAACCACACGCTTAAACTCTATGCGGGTCATATATATATATATATATATATATATATATATATATATATATATATATATATATATATATATATATATATATATATATATATATATATATATATATATATATATATATATATATATATATATATATATATATATCCTTGGTATATCAATCTAATACACATACACATAATAATACACATTTTCACGTCATATAAAGTCTGTAAAGAACCTAAGCCAGACAAACATTACATCTAACGCTATGGACATTGAAGCTATAGTAGCGTAGAACTAGCATCTAACTATAAAATCAATCAAATCAAATCAAAAACACTTTATTGCACCTATTAAGTAGACAGCCTATTACAAAATAACATATTACACACTATAAGTACAAAGGCGGCATAATCACTTCAAGTGATCTCTTACAGGCAACCTTTTTTTATAAGAGGAATCGAAGTTACCCAGTTATAGTTGGCGGATAATGCGTAAAGATATTTTTAATTATAAAAGATATATGCAAAGATACACATACACATAAACAACATACATACATACATATATACATATACAAATGCATTTATATTACATACTTACCTAATTACATCAATAGTAAATATTTAACTATAAAGGTAGCATTTGTGGGTTCGATATCGCTCGCAGTCTATCGCTTCAAAGAACAATCAAATTTTAAATTCTCCACTCTGACAAGCCAAAGTGCAGCGTTGAGTTCCGAAGCTTAACTTACAGTGTCTCCTTAACAAAATACTAAATCTAGTTTCAATTCAATAGAAATTTCATTTCAATAATAAATTCTCATGCTAAGGTTTTTCCAATCGCTTCGCATCGCATCGCTTAAAAGCCTGTCTGTCAGTATTAGTGTCTAACGTTACCTAAGGCCTCTTGCGCCGCAACCATGGTGGCCTTCAATTTATTACGGTAAATGTAGGCAATATTTATTTATTTAATATTTGTTATAAATTTATATTGTACTCAGTTTACTTAAAATAATTTTTATTTTTAATTATTTATATCGTATATATAATTATAAAATATATTAGTCAAGGTTTAACACTTTTTTTATACGAAGAACTTTATATATTTAAAAGCATACAGGTATTATATTACTTATTTTATGTGAACCTAGTGTCAAGGCACTCTGTTTCCCGCTTTCCATCTTTTCATTGTATGTTAAGTGGTGAAACTCACCGCCGCACTTTGCCTAGTTGTCAGGGCGAATAAAACGGAAATGAATACTCCATCTTCTTCGAATAGGGATTGAACTCACAAATCGTGAGTTCAATATAATAGAGATCATTAATTTTTCTTTCATTCTTCTTCTGTAATACTCATGTTCTCATTCACTGCCATATAACAGCGTAGGAACCAGAACTGCATTGTGTACGGCCAAACGTGCAGCGACGCTGACGTCCTTCTCAACAACGGAGCTGAGCACCGTTTATTCTGTTACAGGCAGCAACACATCTTTCCACATTCATTTCGTATCTACCATCTATACTTAACATACTTCCCAAGTATACTACTTTATTCACTTGTTCTAATAATTTTCCATTCACAAAAATCTTGCATTCTGTCCTTTTCTCGTCTCTTTCAAATACCAGAACCTTTGTCTTACTTGCATTCAGGCTTAGACCATTAGTTTCACACCCATTTTTCCGAATGGTGACCAATTTACAGCCAAAAACTTCTCTGTGATCATACGGATAGAAATGATCCGTGCATCCTCTTCCAGGTCTAAAACCTCTGTGGGCCTTCCACAATAGCTTTTCGGATCTTTCTTGCATTCTTCTTCTTGCTAAAATTTTTGCATATACTTAAGCTTGCAAAGTCTATCTGTGAACCTTTGCTTTTATACAAAGGCACGATGACTGCACTTTGCCAATCATCCGGGATCTCCCCCGATTTTCAGCATAAATTGCACATAAACCTGATAAGTCCAAAATGTGGGGTCCACTATATTTGATCACCTCGGCAGTAACTCTATCTACTCCCGCTGACTTGCCACATTTCAAGCTTCCTGTTGCACTGTCAAGTTCTTTTATACTGATTTCAACATCTGCTACATCAAGACTCAGCTTGTCACTGTTACTTGAGAGAGAAGCGTCATCACATTCATATATTTACTTGTTCGTTTTTTCCCGGAAGTTGTTTGTCAATCTTTCATCTCTTTTACTCTCAGTTATTTCACGCTTTATGTTTATCAGTGCTTTCGTTTGGTGCATAATCTGGTGTATAATGCAAAACATTATACTCTTTCTTTTTAATCTCTCTCATACTTTTATTCTTACTCGAGGCTTTATAATCTTGCCATGCCTTCTTTTTTTCTACAGCATCTTTCACTTCATCATCCCACCATTTGCCAGGCTTTTTGCTAAAGCCTCTTTTCCTTGTTCCACATACTTCTGTCGCAGCTTCCACCATGCAGTTCCTAAGGTTCTGTCAGCATACTTAAACATTTTCATTTCCGATTTCACAATCGTCTAGCTTTTTGGAAACCCTTTCTATATATTCCTCTCTGATCGATGGATCTTGCCTCCAGCTTCTTATGCGATCATTCGATTCCAAGTATACACACCTCGTGCGGTTACGCCATCCTAGCAACACTAATAACAATACATAATACCTTAAAAGACGGAAAGTGGAGATCGGAGTGTCTTAACATACGGTTCTCTCTAAATTAAAAAAATCATATATTTATTTAAAACATTATTCACACCAAAGTCTTTGAAAACCATTCCCTAAAGAACGAACCTTAACGATATGACCAAACTTCCGACGGGTCGTCTGAGGATCCCAGCCATTGATGTGGAAAGTTTAACGCTGGGGAAATTAAGTTGGCCGATGACGTGGTAATCTGAATTAACAATCGCGTATTGCCATAATTTTGGACCTGTAAATATATAACATACATGTATATTTTTTAATTTAATTCAATTGTGTAAAGGTAGGATAAAACAGTTAGATTGTTTTTTTTTTAACTTCTCACTAAATTTAAGATGTAACGTGTTTAGTGGTGAAAATAAGCGCCGCACTTTGTGCAAACGCACCTATTCTATTGATAACTTTCTAAGAAGCGCTTTCAATTCTCATTCACTTATAATTGGACCAGATGGTAGAATATCCTGAAACATGTTTTTTATAGTAGTTATTATAAGCAAATTTACAAATTAAATGTTTACAATCTATTTACAAAATTAACACGATAATCGAATTTTACATTCGGAACTCGTCATCATATTCAAATATGCACGCACTATTGTCATTGAATTTTTCTCTAATATCTGTTATGACAGTAATGCTCCTGATAAACTTATCTGACTTATGCTTAAAATCAAAAAAGTTAAAGTGGATCATTTTTTTAATTTTTTTTTATAGCTTCACGCTTTATCCCGCATATTGCAGGGGAACTACAGGGGAACTACAGGGGCCATATGAACCTAGTGTTAAGACACTCCGTTGCTTAGTCCCTGTTTTCTCCGTCCCCGCTTTCCGCCTTTTTTCGAGGCATTACGTGTTGAGTGGCGGAACTCAACGCCGGGCTTTGCCTATTTCCAGAGCAAAGAAAATGGAATTAGAAAAATTCATCTTCTTCGAGTGGGAATCGAACCCTCAAACCGTCGCGTTTACAGGCAGCTTACGACTCTGCGCCACGACGGTGGATCATAGTAGAAAATATTTATTAAACTTTGAAAAGATTACTCTATTTACTTTTAAATAAAGTATATATATTAAAATAATTTAAATTAATAAAAATGACTCGTGAAATGAAAATATCTAAACAATTTTCTTATTTAAAATACATGAAATCCAAGGCCATTTCCGCGGAAGCCATCTTAAAACTGGAATAAGTTCGGCACTAAGCCGATCTGTCGAACCTCTTACCTAGAAGCTTGCTGTTCTCATGGATTTTATTGGATCGAAATAAAGTTGAAAATCTAGAAATAAATCCTCCATTATAATTTGTATTTGATAAAGTACATTCAAATAAGTCTTTCGGGAATAATCTACAGTTTATCGCATACGCTTCACGTTTCCGGTATTGTCTAAGTTAAAAATAAAATGCCTTTTAAATTATTACTTTGCTTCCACATTTTAATTTGCAGCAATTTATTTTTGTTTTAAACATAAAAAATTACCGTAGAATAATTTTCTAAATATTACTCAGTCATAATTTTTATCATAATGCAATTCGACACCATTTAACTGTGAAATATTGTATATAAATATTGTTGTGACTTTGATCAACACATATGGAATTGATTAATTCAGATATGTTATTAATGATAAAATCGATTCTACTGACAATAATATCTCTATGTACACTGCTATGTTGGCAAATTAAAGAGTTAAAAGAATCTAATATTTCAAATAATTTTGTACAAAATGTCTTCTGAAAATGTTAAAGAGCTAATTCATCGAAAGTTTGATTTATTAATTAGTACGGTTAAATTAACGAATATACCTACACAGTCTTAAAACAAAATAAATACACGATTATGGAAATTCATTCACAAATATGACCTATAATACAGGTTTTACCTAGTTTAGGCATCAGCCCTCCACAAAAAAGAACCTATTTTGTACCTTTTTAACTATGTAACGTAAATGTTTTGTGGTGTGGAAATAAAAGTTTATTATTATTATTAAAATTAATAAACATAGACTATAATAAACTAATATTAACTAAAATAAAAAAATTCTTTAACAAAGTAGTGTTAGTATCAAACGTATTTTTCTTTTTTTTTTCTTTCGTTCTTCGTGTTATGTTACCTACATACGTGTATACATACATATACATACATTTATGTACCTACCGTATGCGAGTTGCGCCAAGTTCCCAATCTGATTATGTTTGTTTGCTCATTCTTCCAACGTATGTCTTTTACGCACAATTTGACTTGTATATAGTTCCAGCTAATGTTACCGACAGGGAGTCGGGATTTCGATATTGTTTTTGTTGGATTTTCTGAAGGTTGTAATGCGGCGTTCAACGCTATGTTTCGCTTTACTAAAGAAAAAGAATTTTCCTACGAAAGAAAAAGATAAATTTAATATTTCCATTAAATGATAGCTTAACTCACAACCTTCGGCTTTCTAGCACAAGGAGAAAGCAAACGCATTTTCCCAAGTGCTTTAGGTTGCTCTCACAAAAATCAATAATATATTTTAATCATCGAAAACTTGGTGCTAAATAATAAAATGTTGAGATATTTCTGGTATAGAAAGTGGACAAGCAATATACAGTGTGAGACACTGTATACAATTCATACGGAAACCGGAAAAGCTCTAAATCTAACGTAAACAAGGGATTCGTAAAGATAACATATTTATAAAGATTTTACTTTCGTGTAACTTTTGTTAATTGAGCTGAAGTAATAAATAAAAAAAAAGTATAATAGCTAGTAAAAAGATGGTAATAAGCCTTGAGAAGAGTTTTTAATTAGTAGAAGCGAGATCGCTTTGTAGGGCTCTCGGGATTCAATCAGCAAATGAGAATTTATTTAATAACACCTTTAAATTTACTTATTTTTTTATTATGGTCCATGCTTTATCCCTTTAAAAAATACATTAATTTTTTTCTGTATTATATCAAAAACTAAGTATTAATGCTTAGAATAAACAAAATAATGAAATGATTAAAAGAAACTGCTTACCATACTATGGATTCACCGTGCAGATGCCGGGCCCATCGCGTTGTAGGAAGCGGAGCTCCGAGCAGCGCTTGGGAATTGCGACCCAAGTGTAGGTTTCAAGGGGCCTTTTTAAAATGTACTAACATTTAACTTCACTGTCCGAGCTCCTCCCACTACCTAACCAAATTTTAAACGGTTCTACCAAGGCCGCCTTTGAAGTGCGTTCTAGAAATGAATTTATAATAGTTCTAGACAGGCAGACAGGAGATCTTTTAGTAAACTATAGAGAGATTTTGCTGTTATACCTCTCGATCCTAGTTCAATCGCATATAAGCTAACTCTAATCTATTCTTGGTCAGTTCATTTGTAAGATCGAAGTATTTATTAAGTTTTAGATGGTGACTTTTTGGGATATTTGTGTCCCACGGAACTGTAAGTTCTACCAGTACTACGCGTTTTAGGGTTCGAGAATAGAGAAAAATATTCGGTCTGGATGACGAAACACAAATATTGTCAGGGATTCTATACCGTTTCTCATACGTGTCCATCATAAGTGTCCAATCATGAGCTGGATCTAATATAGAGAAAGGTTTTTGTGTGGGTTTTTTATACCTACCTATAACCTTTTTTCATAAACACTATTGAGCGTTTGCTGGTTTTTATATTTCCCTGTGCTCTTACTACTGATAGACTAACGGCTTCCGAATGATTTCTAGTACTTTATCGTAGCGCTGTGAATATTGACCACTATCCATGAGTACCCTACACCCCACCAGCATATGTTTAGCTGCCCCTACTGCCTATTTACAGATGTACCAAGATTTATCGGTAGCTTAACCCCGTCTCGCTAAATTACTTTGATCTGGAAGAGTCATTTGGAACGCATTTACATAGAATTTTAATAGTGCTGGAGACCAGTCGTGATTAGTCCATTAGGTTGCGCCATTTTAAAGCTAAAGGGATACAGAATTCTCCTATAGTCAGCCACTCGTTTTGCATTTCTAAACCTACGAGTGTATTTTCACGAATTCCTTTTTGTTATATTGATAATTTGGTTTAAAATAATAACAATATTATTCTGAACTTAATTAAATCATAATTTAGAGAAGTTAGATTTAGTAAGAAAGGTTGCCTATTGAGGAGAAAATAGAAATGAAAACACTTTGAAATATTTGTGGAAAGGACATCAAACAAAACACTATCGTGCTCGTCTTCATATAAATGTATATTTAAAAGAATAAAGAGAACACAGGAGGTACAAAAATTCTTTTCATTAGTATTTTTATTTAAAATATATAAATGTTAAATATATGATCAACCTTTAAAAATTTTTGGTTTTTAAGTTACGTAACTTCACGCAACGCTTTGTCGTGTTGCTAAACAACTGGTGATAATTCAGAAAGGAACTATATATAGCTACTTCCGCTATGCAGTAGTAGTTATGCAATTAAGTGCACCGCCCGCCCGCCCGCTGATAAATGCGCGTGCAGTAAGCAATGCAAAACAAAACTACCACCGTACCACTAAACTCTCAACACGTGTTTCACCCCTCAACGAGGCATCATCAGGAGATGTTTGACCACCAAGTGCTAGACACCGAGTGAGCTCCGACCGTCACCGCACTGCTATTAATATGCTTCCTCCTCCCCACTACCACTCAAAAGTCACGCGGCCAATCACGTGAGTGAAAGGCCGGTAAGAGCTAGCTACTCAACGTACGCGTATGTTATATATGAATTTGCGTAGTACGATTAGATCAGTGATTTGAGTAATTGTGTTGGCAAATACGTAATAATGGAGAGGAGGAAACATTCACCTGCTCGTTAAATATAGTTCCCGTACCCCCGTATCTTATTATTTCTAACTGTTCCAACACGGCCATCCGTAATCCTTTGTTACAGGTATGTAGTACGTCAAAGGAATGATCGTCTGGTAAACTATGTCCTGACTCTAATAAGTGTTTAGCGAAATTAGATCTTTCCGGACGATTATTCCTATACGCGGAAGTATGTTCCTTATAACGAATATTAAAACTACGACCAGTTTGACCCACGTATACCCCGTCACACCCACCACACTTTAACTTATAAACACCCGACCTCTTTGCCAACCTCGGTTTTCTCTTTGCCATTGCAAAACGTACGGCGAATAGTGTTATTAGTTCTGAACGCCACATAAATGCCATTGTCCCTTAAGATCTTCGATACTTTTTCAGATATTGGTCCTAAATATAACAAACTAGATCTATAGTTATGGACAACACGTTCAGGTGGCGTTGGATATAAAAGACCCATCACCTGTTGGTTAACCTTCTTCTTAATTAAACCATCCACCATTCGCCGTTCATAACCATTTGCAACCGCAATTGAATAAATAATACTAAGTTCTTTATTATATGCTTCTGTATTTAATGGGTATGTCATTAATCTATTTATGTATGAATGAAAGGCTGCAATTTTATGTTGCCAAGGGTGACAGGAGGAGGATGGTATCACCAGATCGGTGTGAGTTGGTTTTCTATATACCTCAAAAACATGCTGACAATGTTCCCGTGTGATAGTGATATCGAGAAAGTTAATGGAATTGTTATTTTCTACTTCCAATTTAAACTTAATTTTTGGATGTAATGTATTTAAATTTGTTACAAAAATATCCAGGTCTTGCTTCGTACCTGTCCAGCATATGAGAATATCATCTACGTACCTATAATAGTAAAAAATGTTACTGTTACCCACAATATACCTATTCTCATAGTAATCCATAAAGATCTTGGTTAGCCCTTAGGCTAACCAAATAATCTCGTTCTTGGTAACCAAAATTTGCATGGAACAAAATTATTTTAGGTTTAATGGGAATTATTATAGACAGAGGGAGGGATTGGCAATGGGATCTCCGTTATCTCCTTTGATGGCGGAGATCTTTATGGATTACTATGAGAATAGGTATATTGTGGGTAACAGTAACATTTTTTACTATTATAGGTACGTAGATGATATTCTCATATGCTGGACAGGTACGAAGCAAGACCTGGATATTTTTGTAACAAATTTAAATACATTACATCCAAAAATTAAGTTTAAATTGGAAGTAGAAAATAACAATTCCATTAACTTTCTCGATATCACTATCACACGGGAACATTGTCAGCATGTTTTTGAGGTATATAGAAAACCAACTCACACCGATCTGGTGATACCATCCTCCTCCTGTCACCCTTGGCAACATAAAATTGCAGCCTTTCATTCATACATAAATAGATTAATGACATACCCATTAAATACAGAAGCATATAATAAAGAACTTAGTATTATTTATTCAATTGCGGTTGCAAATGGTTATGAACGGCGAATGGTGGATGGTTTAATTAAGAAGAAGGTTAACCAACAGGTGATGGGTCTTTTATATCCAACGCCACCTGAACGTGTTGTCCATAACTATAGATCTAGTTTGTTATATTTAGGACCAATATCTGAAAAAGTATCGAAGATCTTAAGGGACAATGGCATTTATGTGGCGTTCAGAACTAATAACACTATTCGCCGTACGTTTTGCAATGGCAAAGAGAAAACCGAGGTTGGCAAAGAGGTCGGGTGTTTATAAGTTAAAGTGTGGTGGGTGTGACGGGGTATACGTGGGTCAAACTGGTCGTAGTTTTAATATTCGTTATAAGGAACATACTTCCGCGTATAGGAATAATCGTCCGGAAAGATCTAATTTCGCTAAACACTTATTAGAGTCAGGACATAGTTTACCAGACGATCATTCCTTTGACGTACTACATACCTGTAACAAAGGATTACGGATGGCCGTGTTGGAACAGTTAGAAATAATAAGATACGGGGGTACGGGAACTATATTTAACGAGCAGGTGAATGTTTCCTCCTCTCCATTATTACGTATTTGCCAACACAATTACTCAAATCACTGATCTAATCGTACTACGCAAATTCATATATAACATACGCGTACGTTGAGTAGCTAGCTCTTACCGGCCTTTCACTCACGTGATTGGCCGCGTGACTTTTGAGTGGTAGTGGGGAGGAGGAAGCATATTAATAGCAGTGCGGTGACGGTCGGAGCTCACTCGGTGTCTAGCACTTGGTGGTCAAACATCTCCTGATGATGCCTCGTTGAGGGGTGAAACACGTGTTGAGAGTTTAGTGGTACGGTGGTAGTTTTGTTTTGCATTGCTTACTGCACGCGCATTTATCAGCGGGCGGGCGGGCGGTGCACTTAATTGCATAACTACTACTGCATAGCGGAAGTAGCTATATATAGTTCCTTTCTGAATTAAGATGGACTTCCGCAAAGTAAAGCCTGATTCTATTAGATATAACTGGTGATAAGACAAAATATTGTCTTCTTCACGCAAATCTCTTTGCAAGATATGCAGTGGTCTGAAGGAACCTTAGAGATAATGATAATAAAATACTCTGATAAAATACTCTGTACCCCGCTTTTCACCTTTAAAGATCTTGCATGTTGAGTGGTACATTTAAACACCTCGTTTTGTTGCCTGACTGAAGAAAATGAAAGTAAGTCATTCTTTCCAATTGGAAGTCGAATCCAAAAACTATTTCGTTTACAGGCAGATCTTGTCGAAAAAAAACTTAGTCAAAAAGTAACAATTCTACCGTGGACTTTAAACTTTAGCAAAATAACGTTGTCATTTGCAACTTGCCAGTAGGTGTATGCCTAAACTCTTTCATAAATGTCAGTGAAATAAAAGATTCTAACGTATACTGAACTTTTAAAGCTTCTGGCTACAGATTGCATATAGAAAAATAGGCAAAGGGAACTTAAATATCAGGACACTTCGTTTCTCGCCAACTGAATTCAACGCAAACGCTTAATTAAGCGTTTTAGTAAGAAGAATTTAAATTTTAATCGAATTTTTTTAGTCGTCCAAGAAATAAATTGTGATTTAAATATATAAATACGAGTATGTCTCAAGATGTTGGTATTTTTCCTTACTAAACTTACGCCATACGTTCCAGACGTGCAGTAACCATGACAACGTGACCAAAGGAGACGGCGAATTTAAAATGGAACTGCTAACTTCAATTCGAATATTGAAAGAGAAGTTCTACATTTATTGAGAATAATGTCTATATTTTATTTGATTTAGATTTTAATAGTATAAAAAATTACAAGTACCTATATGATTTTGGCTTCAGAAATTTAATTTTTTTTATCTTCACGCTTTATCTCGCATATTCCCGCAGGGTAGGCAGAGGGAACTGCCGAAATCATATATATGAATCACAACACTCCGTTGCTGATTCCCTGCTTTCTCCGTCCCCGCTTTCCGTTTTTCTCGAGGCATTGCGTATTGAGTGGCAGAACTCAACGCCGCGCTTTGCCTAGTTTTCAGAGCGAAGAAAATGGAAATAGAAAAATCCATCTTCCCAGAGTAGGAATCGAACCCATAAACCGTCGCGTTTACAGATAGCGCCACGACGCAATATATACGTATGCATTTTAATATAACACTATACTATACAATACAGATACATTTATACCATTGTGGTGCAGAGGCGAAGCGTCTGCCTGTTATGCAACGGTTTGTAGGTTCGACTCTCACTCGGGGAAGGTGGATTATTTCATTTCCACCACTCAACACACAATGATTTAAAGTAGGGAACGAGTGACTTAGCACTAGGTTCCTTCATTTCTGGTTGCAAAAAAAATTATACTTACAGCATCGTGTCTCGTATGAATATTCAGCAAATAAAATTCATTTATAATAAATCAACATTTTAGTTTAACAAAACAGTGCAATAAAATGTAGCAGTAAAAGCTTAATATTTTTACGTACAGTGGTAATAAATCTGGAACATTCCCCATAGAGACATCCTCGTTGAAACTTAAAACCAAAGTTAAGTTGTTCAGTGTGATGCCCCACAATATAAAATATTTAAGTTCTATACTATTGCGGGAACCATGGGAATCTAGTGTTAAGACACTTCGTTGCTTAGTCCCTGCTTTCTCCGTCACCGCTTTCCGCCTTTTTCAAGTGTTGAGTGGCGGAACTTAACGCCGCTCTTTGTCTTAGTTGCCAGGAACGAAGAAAAATGAAAATAGAAAAATCCATCTAACCCGAGTAGGAATCGAACCCAGAAACCGTCGCGTTACAGGCAGACGTTACGCCTTTGCGCCACGACGATCCTACGCCTACTATTTAATAAATTTAATTATTATGACTGAATGTGTGACAAATTATTGTAAGTCTGACATCTTAAGTTATGCTGTCACACTTGCGTTTAAATTATTAATAAATTTTATTTTATTTAAAAGACGCGCTGAGGAGTTTCTTTCGCCATTTCTTCTTCTTCACGACAAAGCACCTTTCCGAAATAGTAGTACTTAGATAAAAAGTTGATGTGCATAAGTGTATCTTTGATATCTACGTGAATAAAAGATTTTTGTTTTTTTTTATTATATTTTTTGTCGGGGACGGAGAAAGCAGGGACTAAGCAACGGAGTGTCTTAACACTAGGTTCCCACAGTCCCTGCACTTCCCTCTGCCTACCCTGCCTTGTGCGGGATAAAGCGTGAAGCTAAAAAAAAAAAAATTGTTGAAAATTTACATTATTATACATTGAAAAATTTATCTATTAGAAATCAGAAGTGGTTAGACTTGTTTGAAAATAATAATATAGAAACACACATAGATCATATATTTAACGATCAGTTTTCGGACATAGATTTTTCATAATTATATTAAATAACACACATACTGCATACAACAGCTCCGATTGACACACAAATTTAATAGCTTTTACATTCTTTCCTCTTTTAATAGGAAGGTCGTTTTGAAAGAGGTTCCTATCTTAATAGAACTTAAACTTTCAGCAGATTTGGGAATGAAATCAGGACATATTCTGTACTAATGAGATAAAATAACTAGAATAATTTCGTATATTTATACAAATAGTTAAATAACTAAGATTACCTACAAAATTAATCACTATACAATATTTTCATCATATTTGTTCAGATATTCCAGAGATTGCTACAGTTATTGCAATTTCAATATATTGCTTTTAGTTTTATTCATGTATTCATTGAGGCTTTACCATGAACATGAGAACAACTTTATTTTTATGTATGCAATATTTATATGAGTTCTTATAACTGTCGGTTTTTAGGACCGTCGTGGTGCAGAGGCACATCGTCTGTGTATAGACGCGAATAATTGTTAGTTCGATTTCCTTTCGGAGAAGGTCTGTACGTTCGATTTCCACTCGGAGAAGACTGATTTTCTATTTCTATTTTCTGCAATCTGTCAACTAGGCAACGCGCGGCGTTAAGTTCCGCCATTCAACACGCAATGCCTCAAAAAAAGTAAAGTAGGGAACAGAGTGTCTTAAACGGTTCCTGCGGTTTCCTCTATCTACCCTGCCATGTGCGAGATAAACTAAAGAAAAATGATATGACTTGAAAACTACTCAACGTATATTTTAGATATTTTAGTAGAAATCAGTAAGTAAGGCCTTCGTGGTATAGTAGAAAAGCATCTTATAAAAAGTGACGCTCGTGGGTTCAATGCCACTTAAATAATTCCTTTTTTTTTATTTTCTCAGTCCATTGAAACAAAATGCGGCGTTAAGTTCCACCACTTTACAGTGAATGATATAATACAATATTTTAACACTAGATCTTCTCTTACCTTTCTATATACGAGAAAACACTTGAAGCTAAAAAAAGTAATTACTCTAACAAAACTAGAGGTAGTATAATTTAGATGAAGTTTCACGACTGCATCAGAAAGTTCTACGTTGCTGGAATTAAAGTTTAAATAGAACCGTGGAAATACAATTATACCACAAGCTCTACTGCGTCACACTTAATATTTTAAGCATATGTATGCTATATTTAAGTAGAAACAAAAAAAAATAGGCAACAACATATTGAAGTAAGTAGGCAACAACATTGTCAATCATAGGTATGCTTTATTACTCCTATATATCAATTATAAGTTTTTAAGTTTTAGTATATATAATAGGCTATATATTTATTTTTAAGATAGTAACTATAATATCTGTGTGAATATTTTGGCTCATTTATTTTTTAATAAAAATGTTGAATATTATTGCATCATTAAAAGTTTCACAGGTATGCAGTCTAAGATTTAAACAGGTTTTTTTCTAACTAGACTAGACTAGCTGAAACCATTTTTTTTTATTTATTTGCCAAACAAAGAATATATTTCATAGCTGGGACCTAATCAGCGAGTGGGTAAAGGAGTCCTTAAAAGGGTACAAAACTTATTAGTGTCAACTTAAAAACTATATCTTTCATGTCCTTAAAGCATACCTAGATCTGATCTAGATGTTGCATGCACCTTTGAAAAATCCTTCGCTGACATTCCAGTCTCCACAACCAAAACTCTTATATCTTCCACAACCGTCGCTGAATCACTGCTCAAGGAGAGCGTACCAGAATGTCATGTAGAATTTAAATTTAAATTAGTTACTTCTAAAGATATTGTTAAAACATTTAAGTCCCTAAATATGAAGAAAACAACAGACTTATGGGGCATTTCTGTAAAACTAATTAGTCATATAATAGACGCTGTTGCTCCTTACCTCGCTACTATATTTTATAATTGTATAGAACATGGTGTGTTTCCTGATTTAATGAAATTTAGTAAAGTCATACCTATATTTAAATCTGGTAGTACAACAGATCCCAACAACTTTAGACCAGTATCTGTACTACCCTCATTTAGTAAAATTTTTGAAAAATAATATTAAATCAAATATTACTTCATTTTAATGTGCATAATCTTATGCATGAAAAACATTATGGCTTTACTAAGGGTCGTTCTACTACCGATGCTGGAGTGGGACTGATAAAAAGTATCTACGAGGCTTGGGAGGAGTCACAGGACGCTCTTGGTATGTTCTGTGACTTATCCAAAGCATTTGATTGCGTCCAGCATTCCACATTGGTCATGAAACTACACCATTACGGCATAAGGGGACGTGCACTCGATCTTCTGACCTCTTATTTAGCTGAAAGAGTTCAGAGGGTTGAGGTGAATGGCAAGAAATCTCCTGGCTCATTAATCAGTATGGGGGTCCCACAAGGGTCTATTCTTGGTCCTTTTCTATTTCTAATCTATATAAATGATCTGCCTCATTTAGTTGGAAGGGACCATGAGATAGTATTGTTTGCTGATGATACTTCATTGATTTTTAAAATGAAAAGACAACTAAACGTCTATGACGATGTAAACAATGCTCTCTCAAAAATAGTACATTGGTTTAGTGTTAATAACTTACTACTAAATAGTAAAAAAACTAAATGTGTATTATTCAGAACGCCAAATACAAAAACTGTTAAAGCTGATGTACTTTTGAGTGGTGAAACTGTGGAACCCGTCGATTCTACGGTATTTCTAGGTATCACCATTGACTCTAAATTACAGTGGGGACATCATATTGATGGATTGGCGAATAGGCTCAGCTCAGCAGCGTTTGCTGTCAAAAAAATTAGATTGTTAACTGATGTGGATACGGCTCGCCTTGTTTACTTTAGTTACTTTCATAGCATTATGTCATATGGCATTTTGCTTTGGGGTAATGCAGCCTCTATTAATTCCATCTTTGTTCTGCAGAAGCGGGCTATTCGCGCAATCTATAACCTAAATCCAAAAGATTCCTTAAGACAAAAATTTAAGGAAATAAATATAATGACCGTTGCATCACAGTATATCTTTGATAATTTAATGTAAGTAAAAACATATTAACGATTTTACTAAAATTGGTGATGTACACAATATTAATACAAGAAACAGGCATAAACTTACCGCGCCTGTAACTAGACTAAATCGCATCCGCAATTCTTTTATGGGACAGTCTGTATGCTTTTACAATAGGATTCCAGAAAACGTCCGAGATTGTTCTATATCACAATTTAAAAAAGTTGTGAAACGACGTTTTTGTGTTAAAGGTTATTACCATATTAATGATTTCGTAAATGATAACACACCTTTGGGAATGAAATGCTCGCTCCAGTCTAGTTCAAGAGTATCGTTGTCAATAATAGGAATTGTGAAATTGTAAACATCTGGAAAAGATCAATACTTTGTCACCAAATTATCATCGTAACTAATACTCTTTCGTTCGCGGAAACTACAGAAAATTAATTCATGTTTTCTAAATATTTTTCATTCTCTCTTGTCCGCCGCTTTTCATATTTTATTTGAGATTAAATCCAAAATACATTGGATCATGTGAATGTGACATACTTCTATTAAAAGGTCCTTATTTATTTTATTTATTTATTTATTGCTTTAGAAATACCATCGGCATATTCACAAATCATATTTAGGAAAAAACATTAAAAAGAAAAACTTGTACAGTGTGATACACCATTACAGGTATTTACATTTAACACTACACTCAAACATTTAATAGAATCTGTGAGAATAGAATTTAAACAAAGTGAAGAACAAAAAGGATGTTATAATTAATTAAGTTACCAATAACGCTAATATTTTTTAAATATTAATTACTAAATAAAACGTATTTATTTATTTATTTATATTTTTTTTTATATGATCAAAACAACCTATAGCTAAAATCATGCAATAGAAACGTAGAAACTAGACAATTGGCTTATACGTTCTTAGGAGTATGTAGCAGGGCACTTAACAAGATTTTCTCTATAGCGGAACAGTGAAAAGCAGGTTTCTATCTTTAATCGTCCACGCAATGAATGTCATTAACTCATGCTCGTCATCTTTAAAAATATCTAAAAACAAAACATATACGTAATACACACCACCAATACGTAGTACACCTATACGTACTTCTGTTTACAACATAAAAGCAGAACATAAGTTCTCAAAACCTATAATTCATTATTACTTTATCATATTTTTTTAAAAAACCTAAAAAGCGGCAGTAAATTATACTTCACACCATAAAAGCCATTTTATCGTCAAAAGCAGTCCCAAATCATTGATAAAGGTTCTCCCTGTTAGGCACTTAAGTGACCAGTTATAATGTTGGTTAAAATATGATTTTTTTAGGTTTACAGCGAACATTGCAATTATGCAAATTTAATTAAATGAAATTGTCATTTATTATATATTAATTAATTAAATAAGATTTCATCTTTCCTTATAATGTATTGACTATGTAAATTTTAAGTGTCTGTGAAGAGACAGTTGTGGGTTCGATTCTCACTCAAAGTTATAACCAACGTCGTTATTTCCTCGCTCTGCCACTCAACATGCAATGCCTTGAAAGGCAAAAAACGGGAAATGGTTTGTCTTACCACTATGTTATTAGATATAAGAGTTAGTTTTGATTAGAATATTTTTTTTTAGTTATTTTTTACAGCTTTACACTTTATCACGCTCAAAGCAGGATAGGATGAGGGAACCACAGGAACTCTGCGAAGGAAGAAGTGTAAAGACACTCCGTTTCCTGGTTTCCGCTTTTTATTAAACCTTTTTTTGAGCGAAAAAAATGGATATAAAAAATTCATCTTCCCCAAGTCGAAATTGAACCCACAAACCGTCGTGTATAGACATAAATTAATGAATTCAATATACAATATTTTAACAGTAATATAATTAATATTTATGATAAGAAGTAATTATAACTTTAAAAGGTAGGTAGATTATTTTTTTTATTTCACATAGAAAAATAAACTAGCTTCCCACTTTGGTTAAGCTTCGCCAATATAATGACTTCCTAATGACCTTTTTGTATTTAATCTTATTTGAATAAATGTATTTTAAACACTTACAAATAACAACAGAATAGTGATAAGAATTTATTATTAGTTATAATTAAGTAATGATTGTTGGTTTTATGCATAAAAGCTTTAAAAAAACGTTATTAATGACAAGCTCATTATTTACTCGAAAATCATTAACTAATTACAGATTGAAGTCTTTATAATACAATGAAATTCATATCTTTAAGTATAAGTTAGATATAATAATAGTTCATAGTATAGAAAGTAGTGACAGTGATCGGACCTTACAAGTTAGTGAGAATTTAAACTCAAAACCTAAAAAATTGTAACTGAGTTTTGAGTTTTCAAGTTTAGTGAAAAACAGCTTGTATAATTTATAACTTATAACTTAAATATAGTGAAAATTACTATACCAAAATGCCATTCGCCAAGGAATGTACGCCAGTTTGTAGATGTCAATATGTAAGTTTATTTTGATCATTCAATATGACTGTGAATAGGGTTGTAGGTTCGATTTCTTCAATTTCCTTACTGTGGTAAAAATACATAGGTACTATTATTTTGCTATATGCTATATTATAGAGAGAATCTGAAGTAAAAATATCAATCATTAATATTCTTATATATATTAGTGTTAGATTTGTGTTAGCAATCACACTCGCACTTGTTTGTAATTTTTGCCGCTTAGTATAAAACTGATTTTCTTAAAAATGTCAGCAAAATCTTCACCCAACGCTATTTCATTTCAACGAAGAATGCAATAATCGCGGTGACGAGCACTTTTGTATATCTTCAAGAACTGCAAATAATGCTGGTAATAATGTCTTATACCTTAATAGAAATACCTACTTACTTTATGTAATTGTATTCATGGATGTTTCCTGTTACGCCATTTTTTTAATAAAATAGACAAATAAACATAGATTATATATTTTTATGGGGCGATAAAAAAAAATAAGATTTTGAAATCAATGAAAGTTTTGTATTTAAGAGGCCGTCTTGTACAGTGGTACAGAGTCTGAGGCGACAGTTGTATCAATTAGTATAGTAGTAGTATAGTTATTAGTAGTGTAGTTATTCAATTTCACAAGACAAACTGTGATGTTGAATTTCCGCCACTCAACCTCCCAAATTCAATTTAGGCAGAAAGTTTGAAGTGTCATAACACTCTTCCCTTACATATAGCTATTATTTAAGTTACATTAACTTTACGCTTATAAATTTACGTTCACATATAGGGTTGATATAGAGATGACTTAAGAGACAGCGATAAATAAAGTTATTTTAAGTAAAACCAGCCCTTATTCTCTATTACAGGTACAAAGATGGCTAGATGTTCACGAAAAATATTTCACAGATGCTTCAGCCAAACCAAAAGCGCCTCTAACGCCACAAATCGTTCGCTTACCTAGTTCCAGCCAAGCAAGCAATTTCTACAGTAACTCAATGCAAGTTCCTAGTAAAACGCAGCTTCCTCCGATGTTACAAGCCCCATATAGGATATCTCCAATGAAACCTGTCTATGATTAATGACCCAGTAAATTGTATTAATTTAATAGCTTTTTTAGTAATAAAGTATGAAAATTAAGTTTAAATAATTAATGTAATAGCTTTTTAATAGTAAATTATTATAAAAAAAATAAATAACGTATGTTTTGATCAAAAAAATATTAAGGCGGATCAAAAATAGATTTTATCAAACTACCCACCGAATATGTAATATATTTGTATTTTATGCATCTTGAAAATACATTGACAAATTAATTAATTATTTTCACCTCAAAGTATTCATAATTTAAACTATTTTAAGTGTTTTCGGAACAATGTAAAATATTTTTGGCAATAATAAAAAATACTTGGTGTGAGATTGATCGAAATTGATTAAATGATTACCACCCTGCCATATATCCTTTTTAATAGGGTAAAAAGAGTAACATGAGAGAATCTAGTACGCGGGGTAGTCAGAGAGAACGGAGCGCCAAACGCTGCGATCCCTGTATACTTCTCTCGCCTCGTCCACCATCATTAGCCTCTATAGCATCATCAATATACTGATTTTACCATATCGGTCATAGGTTATTTTTCTAAAAATATCCGAATTATTTTAACAATATTTATTTCAAAGTGAGCAATGGGAACTTCAAAAGTATGCTTGCAAGCCGATATTGCACCCATCTATATGTAATAAGATTAGGATTTTATATGTATATATAGTCTTAACATGCAATCCACTAATTTAAGAAAAAGTATAGTGTCATAGAAAAGTATACACGATTAATCTAGACGTTCTTCTTAGTTTCAATTTAGAACGGGTAACACGTAGATCATATGTTTCGAACGTATTCGAATAGAAACTCTGCGAAATTCGAATAGAAATTTTGCATTAAATAACATAAATCATAAGATTATGATATTTCAGTGTAGTTCTCTTCCAATATGGATCGTTGCCTGCATACAACAGCTCCGATTGACATAATTTCAGTAGCTGTCATCTAAGACCTCTTTTGCAATAGATTCCCAACTACATTATTAACAAATTATAATATTTATATAGTAGGAAACACAGGTGTTTCATTATATCACAAGAAATTCAAATTTAATATCCCTCTTGACCAATTAATTGGTTCATCCGATATATCCTATACATATAAAAGATAAACCAATTAATTAATGACCGATTCCTAATGTTCCTACGTGGTTCTTGCAGCATATTAATGTTACCTATTAGCTAAGGTAATCTACAAGATTCAATATCTCCTGCGATCACGTATTATGTAATGACAAACGATTGTATAGTGAGGTCGATGCAAATTGCTGTAATTAATAATTATATGTACAATGGACATATATAATGTATATTATATATAAACATATATATTTAGAGGACCGTCGTGGCGCAGAGGCGCAACGTCTGCCTGTAACGCGACGGTTACTGGGTTCAACCCCCAGTCGGAGAAGATGGATTTCGCCACTCAACACGCAATGCCTCGAAAAAGGCGGAAAGCGGAGACGGAGAAAGTAGGGACTAAGCAACGGAGTGTCTTAACACCAGGTTCCCACGGTCCCTGCAGTTCCCTCTGCCTACCCTGTCATGTGCGGGATAAAGCGTGAAGCTAAAAAAAATGTATATTTATGTAAATAATTCAAATTACTTTTTGATAATGAAAATAAAATTAGTCTTAATATTAATATTTTCTTCTTAATTTTAAAATGGTAAGACATCGATTTTGAGGATTTGTTTGTGGTTTCAAGTCCCACTTGGGGAAGATAGATTTTTTAATTTCAATTTTATCCACTCTATCGACTAGGCAAGTGCGGTGCTGAGTTCCGCTACTCAACAATTTTTTTTAGCTTCACACGGGATTAACAGCACATGGCAGGGTAGGCAGAGGGAACTGCAGGAACCATAGGAACGTAGTGTGTGGACACTCCGTTGCTTAGTTCCTGCTTTCTCCGTCCCCGCTTTCCGCCGTTTTCGAGGCATGGCGTGTTGAGTGACGGAACTGAACGCCGCGCTTTGCCTAGTTTGCCAGAGCGAAGAAAATGGAAATAGAAAAATCTATCTTCCCTGAGTGGGAATCGAACACAAACCGTCGCGTTTACAGGCAGACGCTACGCCTTTGCGCCACTACGGTCTATGAGGTCCTCATTCGGCCGCCACTCAACACGCAATGCCTTGAAAAAAGCGGAAAGCGGTGACGAAGAAAGCAGGGACTAAGCAATGGAGTGTCTTAACACTAGATTCCCACCGTTCCTGCCGTACCCTCTGCCTACCCTGCCATGTGCGGGATAAAGCGAGAAGTTACTCAACAATTAATGCCTCGAAATGGCGAAAATCGGGGAACAGAATGTCTTAACACTAGTTGCCCACCGTTCCTGCAATTTCCTCTGTCTACTCTGCTATGAGTGTGATAAAGATGAAGTTAAAAAAAAATAAACTTTGTTTAGACGAAAGCACTAACCTAAATTATTTTATATGTAATTTGTTCATTTTATTAAGTAAAAACAAAAAGAAAAAAAAATCCTTCAAGCTTTTTTATAAGCTTCAATAAATATATTACATGAGTACCATACATATTGTATGTTTAGTTAAATATATCGTTAACAGCTTGGACATTTGTACAAAAAATAATTTTAAATAAAATGCGTAAGATTATAAGTATTAAATACATTTAATATTTCCCGATACTTTCGTAATAAAGGAGATTTTTTATGTTTCATACTTTATTTTTTTTGTGGCAGAAAGAACCTTTTATAGTTTTATGTTTTTTAAGTTTCTTAAAGCTTACTTAAGGGTTTGTGTTATCTTTCTTATCATTGGATACAAATAAATGATTTAAGGGCTTCCCGATTACGGGAAGGCATAGCAAAAAGATGATAAATCATGATAATAAATCTTATTTGCCTGCTAGGTATTTAGCTATTATAAGTAAGCATTATCAAATATTCTCAAATTGAACTATAGTATCAGGCCTTGTGAAACCTAAATCTAGACCTAGACCTGTCCTATTTCGAATAATTCTTAAGACAAGATGGTTTAAATTTTTTTTAGTTAGTAAATCATTAAATCGATTTTTCTTCTTCACATAACTCTTCTTCTGCCAAATATAATAATGTATATTACTATCAGACTTTTATCATATTGATTACACTGTCCGTTTATCGATTAAAACTATATATGTAGAGACAGTGTGTGTGCCTGTGCGTGCCTTATAGGTACTTAGGTATAAGTATTGTTCTTAGAAAACTAAGGTACTGATATTACTTTCAACCATCAGTGTTATTATTATATTTAATATTGATGATAAGAAAATAAAATTATTGTTAAATAAATGAGATACTGGTCAGGAGTATGTAATGTTTTAATTTAAAAAACAAACTTTATATAGCAGAATTTTTATTTAAAGCAGCCATTTTCGTTAATATAGCATCGAATGGAGAATACAAGAAAGGTATTATGCAATGTATTACTCAAATATTATTAATATAGAAAAGTTTCGTATTGAGTCCATATATCAATTAAGAAATAAGAAAATCTTTTTAGGCGAATGTTAATATGTAGTGAATCCGTGATCTACTATTTATGATAAATTACTTAAATGTTGTCTTAGGTATTTTTTTAAACTTAAATTAACTGGGATTTATTATTGTTTGCATGTTATTTCTTTCAGCCTTAAATTTTGTTTGTTTTAAAATGTTTGGACACCAAACTGCTCTGGGGTGGACACGGCTTTCCCATTCCTACAAGGATATATTTTACTAACTTTTTTTTAAAATACGTATTGCAAAGGAAGATGTGGTAGGACAAAAAATCAAACACGTTATATTTAATCAGCAGTAATATTTTAAATTGCTTTAAATCACAATTTCGTAGTGTTTATAGATTATAATAATTACAAAGTAAGATTATTTTGTCAAAGTACAGAGTATCTAGCGCTTCGTACTTGACGTCCGACATTATGTTTAATCACAATTTTAACAACGCTTTTAAATTATATAATAATATTCTTTTTATGTGTGTATGTATAACATAGTAAATTTCTTTTGAAGTGATCAGATATTTAATATGATATATATATATATATATATATATATATATATATATATATATATATATATATATATATATATATATATATATATATATATATATATATATATATATATATATATATATATATATATATATATATATATATATATATATATATATATATATATATATATATATATATATATATATATATATATATATATATATATATATATATATATATATATATATATATATATATATATATATATATATATATATATATATATATATGTTGGTAGATATAAACCAATAAAAGAAAAAATAACATTTTTATTTTCAATATAAATATTAACAAAAAATGCTTAATAAATATATGTTCAGCTTTACATTAGAAGAAGCTTTAATAGAAAGAATTTGTCACCATCGTAAATATATTATTACAAGTGTGTGTGTAAATTAATTTTCAATCTATGTTTCTATTAGTTTTACTCATAATTAAAAAATAAATATATAGCTTTTATTAAAACCGATCACTCCATTTACAAATTGCATATTTGCAAAACCAATTCAATTGCGTTTTCAATTATTTTTAACGTGTATAATAAAAATAATTAACATTATATATCTTTAGTACAATTGACAAAATAATGATCAAATCAATCTGTAGATTACAAGGAAATTAATAAAATTTTTAAAATTAAATATGTTATAAAAATATGATTTTTTTACACCAATTTATTTAATTCTGTTCACAATAAGTTTTTATAATTTGAAAATAAACAGTAAACTAAAATATAAGAAAATAAAACTTAGATACGGAAGATATAATACATTTTTTTCATTATTTTCTTTTAGTAACTTTTATTTTCAGTTCAAGCAAGAGAAACGATTTTCTATAAAAACCAACCGGATGTTGGACACGAACTGACATCACCCACTTCCGGTTAGCCAGTAAATACGACGTATAGAAATTCAAATTCAAACGTCAATATATTAGAATTGCTACTTTGATATTTTCAATAACTAAAAATTCAAAATATTAGCAAATAAACAGAAAACATCAAAATTGCAATTATTATATATATATATATATATATATATATATATATATATATATATATATATATATATATATATATATATATATATATATATATATATATATATATATATATATATATATATATATATATATATATATATATATATATATATATATATATATATATATATATATATATATATATATATATATATATATACAAATATTAAAGTAAAATCGTCCCACGACAATATACAAACCTTATCGACGAAAATCTCGCATTATTTGGTGTTAAAACCTCAATCTGGCAGTACATAACAACTTTTTACACTCTCTATAGTAAAGAGAAAACTAATTTAATAACGATTACAATGGCATACAAATCAAGTTCATTATATTTTAAATATTAAAAAATAACTTGATAAAAAATTTGCTATCAAATACGTATATGCTACAATATAAAAATTGTTTCAAGCAACATTACTAGTTTTCATTATAAAAATAGGGTTGCAATGTTGAAAAAACAACAAACAACCAGAATCATCTGAAAAACTGAAACAATCAAATTAAAACAATATAAAACAGTAAAATTATAATGTAATAGAAATCAAAAATTATAATCGATACCAAAAAATCACACAATGAAAAACAATGTAAAACAAACACTTACAACCCTATTAAAACAATTTTAGTATAACCATTAAAACAATAAAACAATCAACTAGCGTTTTATAAATAAAACAAAAACAATAGAACAACGCCATGAAAACCTTTATAAATACATAATATCTAAGTGATATGCAATATTATACGTAGGCAGGCTTTCAATATAAATTATAATGAAACAAGCAGTTGATATTTTGTTATATGCAAAACAATAAACAGAAACACTAAAATTATAACGAACAATTTAATTCAAATTTCAATATTAATAAGCATATTATTGACAAAATATCATCTGAATGTAATATACGTAAGCTACCGCATAAACAATTAAGTAATACTAGATACGAACGATTAAAACAATTCTACTATAATCTAAAAATATAATACTCGTTAGCATTAAATCAACGTTCTTGCAACTTTTATCACAACAGGAAATAAATACGCCTTTGGCGTTTAAACAATCAAACTCGTATTGACAATTAGTTTTTGTGTTTACGTAAAAATATTAGAATTTTTTATAGGAAATAATATATATAATAAATGTTGTATGGTTTTTCAATTTCGAACAATTACTTTTGTTGGCATAGTATAGGATTTATTTTATTTTTAAATAAATATTTTTTTAAGAAACTTTAGTCCGTTAAGTATTAAAATAAAATATGATATATATTCATATAAATAATAGTTTATATTTTCATGTAAACACAAAACACAAAAAAAGCCCACCCGAAAACAAAAATACCACTCGTAGTCTCACTATCGTCGTTTCATTTCGTTTCTCACTTCATTACACTAAATGTACTCTAAATACGATTTTATAATGTGTGAACAAGCTTCTTAATTATATAATAATAAAAAGTATTATTTAAATTTTTAAATTTAATTTCTATGTATAGATTTCAAGAGTTCTTTTTTATTTCATTTATATACGTAATTATTTATCTAACTATATAATCTACGTCTAGTGCTCTATGTATTAGCTGTGGTCAATCACTAACGCGTGCCATAAACATGTGCTCCGGTTGCCTTTTTTCAAATTTTCAGTGATATTTTTTATTATAAAACGCTAAAATTGCTATCTTTACCAGCTTATAATTCATCTGTAAACCTTTCTAAAATAGATTTTATGGCACTAAGAAAATAATAAATCTATTTACTTGCTAAAAATATTTGATTTGAAATGTCTAAATGATCTGACACTACATTCGAGAGCAAGCCGTTTCAACTAAGTAGCGTTTACGTCAACTATTGAGTTAATTCTGCTGCACCGTCGTCTGTCACCATACAATTTTTATTTGAACCAGAGCACATTTTACGGATACACCTAAAAAGCGTTCTATATATCGACTTTGACGATCGTGTGGATAATAAAATACTCTTTAGTCTTTATCTATAAATCGGAGTAATTTTAAACCACAAAATGTTATTGCTTTCAGAGGTTCTGCGTTACCATTAAAAATAATCTTCATCATTACAATATACTTCTCGGCCATCCCATTTTTATATTTATATTTCATCTGCATTCCGAAAGCGATCGTGCACTTTATCCAAAAATATATACATACATGACCACTAGCTAAACGAACTATCCATTCGATAAAGAAAAAAACGAGAGAATTTCATTTGGAAAATTAATACATCAAAACTTTTGGCGTAATACATTTCGAAATACTGGTTTCGTACCCGCCATCACTACATATACATATATAAATATAACATCTTAAAGATAGCAATCCAAAAATATAAAATGTACATGTTGCAATCGTGCGCCCTCGGGTGCCCCGTGCCTTGCAAGCGAATCGCGTCACCAAAGTCAAAGTAATGTTGTCTTCGCTTGTCTAGCGGACTTTAGCGCCACCAGAGGGTGCAAAAGCCGCCACAACTGGACGGTTATTCTCGAACTGCGTCGCATTACATTCGTCGTTTTCGTCTAACAACTATTCGTATATTATTAACATTCTCTAATAAGTTTTCATTTTAAACGTTCTCTTATCGACTGCATCTAACGCCAGATCAACGATAAACCTTTGGATATTGTTAATAACATATGAACATCCATATCTATATGACAACTCCGGGCCTTAAAAATCTCATTGAAATAAGGAAATTTGTAAAATATGCAAGACCAACGAAAGAAAAAATAAACGTCAAATATTAGAAATGTAAGAGAAACGAATGTAAATAAAACCGTTAAGATAGTTTAAGTGAAAGTCAACAAAACTGTAGAAAGTATAGATGTGGCTTCCAAAGTAAGTAAGGAAACTGTTCCACGGCCCTGCACAAGCAAAGCAACCATAGTCATTCGTAACTTTTGCTTTATAAAAATACGAATCGAAAATATCTCGACGGCAGCATGTCGTCTTATGGTTAAGCTATTATTACTTCTAACCTCTTACACTATATCTATATGACTACTTTAAAATATCAGAGAATTCAGAAAAAGGGAATATTTAGTTATTTATTTCTATATTAAGTGGTGCACAACCTTATTTTTTCATGAACGCTAGATTATTATGGCATTTAGCTTTATCGAGGATCTAAAACAAAAGTTATTTACCTAATAAACTAATTTTAAGTTGTTTTATTCATAATTTATTAAATATCATAAATGTAATAGGTATTGAAGTAGGAACTAGGGGTGGGGGAATTGAAATACTTAAACTATAGTGTTAATATTTAAAATAATTCGTCTAAGAGAAATATAAAACAAATTTTAAATAAGTAAATTAATCTCAAATTTAAAATAACAATAACTTCTTCACATAATTCTAAGATCTAGAGGAATTCTGAAACAATCTCTTCGTCTGTTGTTCGTCTAAATGCATCTTTCTTGCGTAGACTAAAAGAGAATTAACCTATTAGGCTGGAATGAAACCTATATGGTAAACTTTAGACCAATAGTAAAACTAAGTACTTTTTTTCTTAAATACGATAAAATCTCGAAATACTCACAGCTCGTCGGGTTTATTGTATTATACGCTAAGTGCATCTACTTTATAAGAACAGTGGCTTTTTAATAATTTGAATTTGTACTTAACCTACTTACTTTCAACTCCACCTTGAAAATCATGAAATCCAAGATTTGACTCGATCTCGAAACCTTGCATTGAAAGCGGATAAATGTAAAATAATCGATGTTTCCCAATTTAACAGTAAACGCACATTTTTTTAAGTAGTGGCGTCAATGAATCTCAATAATTTCTTTAACGTTGCCAATATTACGGATGATCTAAGAAAATTACATTACATTCAATTTAGAGTTTTCAAAAATATGATTCCAATAAACGCCCTAAACAAATTTCTCAAAAATACATTATGAAAATATAATACAAATACGATAAAATTTATACTAAATATAACCCTGTCTATGACCTGAAGAGTTAAACACAAATACAAAATAAAGGCCAAAACCACGAATAAGTCATTGAAGGGAACTAATATAAACGAGGTACAAACAAAACGTGCAAGGACAGAATATTGAAATAATTGCTGACAGTGTAATGGTTAAAACACCCTAAGAAGAATACAATGAGGGTACACACAAACTGCCGCACTCAGATATGATAATAAATTGTTAACTGACATTAAATCAGTGAAAGATTTAATGTTACTTGAGAATGGCAGTAAGTTCATAATGTTGAATATTTTTCAAAGCCTAAGTTACGTCACAACTCCATAAGATGGAAGAAGGCTCTAAGAACATAGTTGAAGATCGTTTTATAGGAATATAGGATATTGTTAAGATTAGGAGAAGGCAGTAATGTGATAATTTTAAAATAAAATTTCCTAATTATTCCTTTAAATTAACTAAAATCCTGACTCCGACAGTTTTCTATGGTCATTTTTAATAATGAATTTAGTGATAATTTTGTCGTTGATGCATGTTAAGTCCAAAATTCCAGTCGAAGGTGAATGTGACAACAAAATTTGAAAGCGTTAAAATTACATCGATGTTATGGGTCAGGTCACATTTTGAACAGAAGCTCGATAAGGAGATCATCGTCTGCGTCCATCGGCGATTCCTGGTGCTAAGTAGTCAATGATCCTAAAACAAATATATTACGTTGATATATCACACTTTAATATTTCTGTTTTATTTGGCATACTGCAAAACAGGCAGAGAGAGCTGGCGTCAAGACACTCTGATTTTTTAAAGAATTTTAATATATCTGTCTTAATTCTGTATTTACAAGATTTACAAGACCAATAATTTTAATAATATTACAGTTACATTTCATCAACTATAATAATAATAACTAATAGCTTAGATAGTGGCAGAGGATCAGATAGTGGAGGTGGGAATGCGCCCAGCGTGTATAGATATATAGATATATACACGTAGTGTATATACTTTACCTATTGGGCGTGGGTGTACTGGTGGTGGGCCGCGGAGAGTTTTGGCGGACATCCGGGCAGAGCCGGGCCACCTTCGCGTTTTCGGCTCGTGCGCTCTGCAACCTGTATCAAATAAAAAAAAAGCTTAGAAAAATATATTTTAGCATCAACTCGTAGGCAAAAGTCAACTCATATGAGTGAGAATGAAAGAATCAATAGAATAGGAAGAAAATAAACTATTTAATACTTTTTATCGTTTCACTCAAATTGTTTAACATATTTGAAATGTTAAATATTTTATAATATTTGATGCGTAGGTATCTGGAGGTAATTGTAACGCAACCATTTCAATCTAGACTCGGTAGAATATTTTTATTTCTAGACTGGCGAAAAGCGTGAATTTGGTGGCGAAAAGTGAAGAACAGTTTTTAAGGCACTCTCTGACTACCCGGCTATATGCATAGAATAAATTGTAAGCTTCTTTTAGCTTGACGCTATATTATACATCAAGGTAGGGGGAGGATTCCAAGTGTAAAGACACTTTGAATTTCACTTATGCCATTTTAGTAGAGTGGAAATCGGACCTACTAACCGTCGCAATTACAGGCAAACGCTGTGCCTCTGTGCATGACGGTCCTCGAAAAACGGTGTTCAATGAATTAATACTAACATGTATTATCTGCTTTACAGGTTACTCGTATGTTTTTGCCATAATAGCATAACCTAATTTTTACCTATATAATATTTCGTAGCATATGGTAAATGGTAATTTTTTTATGTGCAATAAAGAATGGCTTCCAATACATATTACGTGCACCTCCACATATTATAATGGAGCGTGACGATCCTAATCATTTGCCACAGCAATGATGAAAAATAAACGACCTCGAGTAGGTAACCGTAAAAAGGATATTTTTATATACAGGTATATTAGGGAAATTCATTTAGGGAAATTTATATATACTCGCCACCATTAATGAGAGCATAGTTTTATAAACGTGATTAAATTATAAAACAAGTTATATTTAACAATATAATAAAATATTAATTAATTAAATTATTGTTTCAAAGTAAAACGCTATTTGTCAAGACGCATCTCTTTCTCGTACGGTTGTTTTTTTAAATGAGAGGTGACAGATTGACAACGTTTAATAGTCTTTTTGTAGTATGAGATATATATGTCATTTGTATTTAATCAAAATTTCTTCACGCGTTACACAGCAAGTATAATAATCATGAAATGGAAAGAAGCTATCCTTTGCCTAAACTACTAATCATTTTTGACTAAGTTTTTGTATATAGAATTTAAATAATTTACATTTTACCCTATATGTAGTTTTGACAAAGGTTGCGCTGTCATATACACCTGTATATAAATTTTTCAAAATATTACGCCTAGTTTCACTATTCAACGGAGTGTCCTAACACTGGCTCCTTTCTGTACTCTTGTCTTGTTCTTAATACTTATTTAAAGTTGTGAGATGGTAACCAACCAAAAATCTAAACAAATAAAATTGCAATATATTATATTGAAAAATGATTAAATACTACTAAAATTTTTACAACTTAAGTTACTTACTGTTGTCGTAAATTCCTCCCAAGTACTAGTAGCATGAAATGATTAAAAACATATTTAATATAAGTCCGCCTTCGTACATAAAAAAGGAAACGATATATATATATATATATATATATATATATATATATATATATATATATATATATATATATATATATATATATATATATATATATATATATATATATATATATATATATATATATATATATATATATATATATATATATATATATATATATATATATATATATATATATATATATATATATATATATATATATATATATATATATATATATATATATATATATATATATATATATATATATATATATATATATATATATATTTTATATAGATATATTACGCGCATTGTTCGTAAAGCCCAAACATCTTATTAAATACCAAAATCAATAAACGTAATAAAATATCTAATATTGTACTCATACTTTTATCCCCTTCCTATTCAGAAGGGCTTTGGATCCCGTTACATAATTTTCATATTAGTTTCTGGTAAACAATTTCGACCAGTCAAAGGACGCGAAATGGGCAAATATGTGGAAAATTATACGGGCTATAAATGTTAAACATGATATAGCTACGGTATAATATAATTACATTTCTCTTGGTATTTGAAGTAGTTATTATAGAAAATACGTTAACAATATTGCAAATTGCTTTTATTTTGTTTGTAATTAATTGTTTTAGTATTAAGTTTATTGAATTTCTATATTTTCATAGTAAAAATAATAAAAACATTTGACTTACTCGTAACTTCTTATATTATAATTACATATCATATTTAAAATTAGTAATATATTTAGATTATTATGAATTAGATATTATATATTATATATAGCAAAAATTTACTTATGTGTGCAAAAATTATTAATCAAAATAAAGTGTAAAAGCAGTACGAAAGCTACTAATGTGATAACGAATGCGTCTACAGCAGAAAAATATCGGAGAAACATTGTAAATTACCGTGGTATATAAAACCCACAGTAAAAACTCATGGTGCTCTCATAGGGTTATGGGTTCATGGGGTTGATATTGTCGGTTTATTATGAGTATTAAGGCTTTAATAAAGGCATTTGTCAGTAATTTATTTGTTTCGTTTTATTCGCATCATGAGTAATTTAATTGTATTACAATTTAATGTATGTAAAAGCTAATTTTTTTCTTCCAGTCCTTGGAATTTGCTATGTTGTTTTGAAATATTGTATACACATTTTTATAACTATTTTTATAACTATTATTCCCTTTAACTATTTTAATATTATAAAAATAAATTTAGTTAGCTTTATTTAGCTTATCAACAAAGGTTGCAAGCAAGTGCAAGTGCTAAACTTACAATTGCTTAGAACAATTAACAAGGTTGTGAGTTCAATTTACACTCGGTAAGAATTATATTCACATATGTTCAGCCACTCAACCTACAATGTGTACAGACGCTAAGCGGAGAGGGCAGTGTCGGTGTCATACACTGTGTCCTCAGCGCTAGCAACAAAGCTAAAAATATGTTTATAATTTTTGTTAAAATTTAAATTATTATTGTTAGTTTTGAAAAATATTAGGGCCATTTAAAATATAATTTAGTATTAAAATATAATTTATACGATGTAAATTTTTTTGAATTTATTTTAAATTTTGTTAAACATTCAATTTTCACATACAAAAGCCAGACTTACTTGATCTTGGACTGTCTCATAAATTGTTGAATTTTTCTCGCCGCTTGGTTCTGACGTCTTTGAGAATAGGTCCTCCTGTGAAATGGTTTTTCGTTGTAATAAAAATATTATTACGTACAAAAGAAACTACTGACAACTGGAAAATCTGATATTAATGAATTAAAAAATAGTATTTAATAATAAAAATACGCTAACATAATAAAGGTTAAAACAAAAATCTGTAATAAGTAAAATTAAAGATGTGAAATTTATTTTTTATGTCAAAACTTTTTCAATTTTTAATTTTCTTTGACTATTGATTTGTTCTTCTTCTTCTTCTCTTTATTTATGGCGTTTTGAGCGTGCCAGTTGAGCACAATTCACTACGCCAATGTCACTGTTTGTTCATATCTGGCAACCCCGACTAGTTTTTTTGAGTCTTTTGCGAACACCCCGCGCGAGTAGTCATAAAGTGGCACGTGAGACGGCCGACGCGAGCGCACGTCCTTCCTGAATCGATATATTAATTAGCGGTGTGATTTTCCCTCAACCTTATTTGATTTCCCTTTTGTGTTTTCCCCTCTTGATATTGAACCTGACAAAGACAAACCTACAAAGATAATAGTGCAAGTAATCCTAAGTGAAGAAGACTAATGTGAAACATTCCATGGCGCCATGAACGACCAGTGTTTGTGTTGTGAATTATGAAGATAAGGTACTGTACATTTTTATAATCCTAAGACCGACTATAAAGTAAATAAAATTAATATAAAACCTCCCCCTCAGCACGCTTCCACAACTGCGGCATACCCTCTACCTTACACTGTACATTTTTTGGTAGGCAGAGCTTAGTTGCCTACCCTATTCAATATACATTTTTTGGTAGCAGAGCGTAGTTTCATACCCTACCCTATTCAATATATATACAGTCACGTTGACTATTTATTTGTCAACAAACTTTATAATTAAATTCATCATAGACCATAAATATCATGACATTGTTTAAACATAATATATATGACTTGGAAATACGTTGTCGTTTTAGTATGTAGGTAACTGTCATATACGTAAAAAATATATATTACTGGATTAAGGCATGTATATATAAGCCAACTGTATTTATAGACCATGGGGTGTCATGGCACAGAATAACAGCGTATTAAATTGCAAATTTAATTGATATCGTGGGTTCAATTCCTACCCGAATGAACTATTTATATTTTATAATTTTTTTATTATATTATAGATATAGTGAGAAAATGAATAATTTTCATTTATCTCGTTCTGATATGATAACAAGGTGAGTGTGGAGTTTCGCTACCCAATACGCAACGTTAAAGACATGACAGGACATGCAAACTTTTTTTTATCAATAGCGTTTTAAGCTATTTTTTGTACTAACTTATTAAAGAAAGGGCTAGGTTTGATCAAACAAACAAAAATTATTTAATAAAACGTTTTTATGACTTTTAAACTAGTAAATATACTTAAAGATAACATAAAAATTTGAGCACAGCGGGTCCAAATCTTACTGTGTGTGTATGTGTGTGTGTGTGTGTGTGTGTGTGTGTGTGTGTGTGTGTGTGTGTGTGTGTGTGTGTGTGTGTGTGTGTGTGTGTGTGTGTGTGTGTGTGTGTGTGTGTGTGTGTGTGTGTGTGTGTGTGTGTGTGTGTGTGTGTGTGTGTGTGTGTGTGTGTGTGTGTGTGTGTGTGTGTGTGTGTGTGTGTGTGTGTGTGTAAATGTGAGTGTGTAAATGTGAGTGTGTGTGTTTTATGTGGTTTCTTTAATTATCAATAAAATGTATTATAAAAAGAAAATTTACTGTAATCTGGCTGAATTTATATAACTTACTTAATAGGTGTAGCGGTGAGTCTTCTCTCCCTGTGCGAGCGGTACCCGCGTTGTATAACAGTCGCCGCCGCGTGCATTTGCTTTAAATACGCGAACTGGAAAAAGTTAATTACTAAAAACACTACTTTTTGACTATTGTAAATTTATTTTGAATATAATAAAATATCTAGCCTTAGTTTTGCTACTTTTGTAGATAAATTCAATATTTTTTACGAGATAAGAACTTATAATTGCAATTATGAATGTTTCACAATTTCATTTCATTCATTCACAAAGTAACAACTTAAATTTACTTCAATCTAAAATTAGTATTAATATAATTCAAAATATAGAATTACATATTTTAAATAAATAAATATCTTCACGCTTTCACAATTTTCAGCATATACATAACTCAACGCCGCGCCTTGTATTATTTCCAAAGCGAAGAAATAAAATATCCAATTCTCCCAAATGGGATTGGAATTAAGAATCTGTCCCGTTTACAGTTAGACGTTGTGCCTCAATTCTTAAACTAAATTCTCAATTTAGTCTTGGAATACTATTTCTATGCAAATTTGAATATGCAACAATTAATTACGAAATATAGTACTTAATAAAAAATAAATAGATATACGGATGTTGATTTGAGATCAAACAAAATACGCAATACGGAATGTAAAATTATAGTGATTTATTTTAAATTTGACTTTCGTTCAAACGTTTATCATAATATGAAACGTCGAGGAGATAAAGAAACATGTTGCTTAGGCAAAAGATGCTGCGAGTCATAGTAGCTAGTTAGTATATGGAAAACAAGATATATAACAGATCTAAAATGTGACTGGATTTTTACTATATTTAAGTATAGCAAGAATACATTGACCGTCAAAAAGGAGAAAGGCAGGTCTGATATGTTCAAAATTTCTGTCAGAAACGACTACTGCGACCTATCATGCTACTAGCGTGTGTTGTGCTACTCGTGAAATATATTCGACAGCTTTAAAATCTTAGTGTTATTGGGAAAATAAACGAAATAAGACCCAAGCGCAGAATACTCTTGCCTGCCAATTTAACCAGATTAATCCAAAAATCTAGATATACTGGTACCAACATAGAATTCCTTCTACACTGTAGAAAATTACTCACTGTAGAAACTAAAAATTGTAACTGATAGAAGCCCTAGACAGTTCCAGGCTGAAAACGCACCATGAATGACCATGAACATTTTAGACTAAAGAAACATATCACAAAGAGGCAAGTGTTTTACCTAAACCAATAAGTGTCCAGACCCTATATTCTACGGTTTTAAATTCGAAACATAATACTTCGAGCTTACTAAAGAACTGTGCAGAAATAGGTTGAGAATAAATTTATATGCGTTTGAAATAGATACAACAGGTAGAGCATATAGAGCACAGCAAGTAGATACAGAGGTATTAGCGAAATCGTTTCGAATTTAGTTAGGTAGTAGGAGGAGCTCCAACAGTGAATTTTTTTATTTTTATTTTATATTCACATATAGCAGGGTAGGCAGAGGGAACTGCAGGAACCATATGAACCTAGTGTTAAGACACTCTGTTGCTTAGTCTCTGCTTTCTCTGTCCCCGCTTTCCGCCTTACTCGAGGCATTGTGTGTTGAGTGGCGGAACTCAACGCCGCGCCGACAGTGAAGGTGAACGTTAATATATTTTAAAGAGACCCTTTTAAACTTTTACTTTGGTCATAAGTCGCAAGCGCTGCTCAGAGTTCTTGCTCCAACAAAACGACGGATCCGACACCCGCACAGTGAATCCATGGAATTCTAAGTAGTTTCTTCTCTATTGAATGACAAAACTCAACGGTTCACTTTATTTCACAATACTTTGCTTTATGGCATTTATGGCGTTTCTACGTTTTTCATTAAAAACAAATAAAGAAGAATATACTGCAAAAATAAGATAAAATTACATAAATAGTAAATAATAGAAGAATGCATGTTTTAAAGAAATCCAGCTTAATATTTCACAATAATTGGGTTGTTTGAACTCCTCGACTGAACCTACGAAGATTGTTGAATAATAACAAGTTCTTCTACTGCCCCAAGAGCTAGATATAAATAAAAAATAGTCTATGAAACAAAAACCAGACCTGCTTATAACGCCTATAACAATTCTGTATAGTGATGGCGGCTGCGGCAGCACGTCGCTGTAACAGGCGGCCGCGGTACTGACGGTACGCCTTTTGTATGGTTATCGCTGCGGAGTACAGCTCGCGTTGTTCACGATCTGTGAAGATAATAAATAAATTTAATTAAGTTTAAAAACATGTCATTATGACACAGTATCGTTGACGACCGTCGTGCCACAGAGGCGTAGCGTGTACCTGTAACCGCGACGGTTTGTGGGTTCGATTACCACTCAGGAAAGATAGATTTTTCCATTTCCAGTTTCTTCCCTCTAGCGGAAAGCAAGAAACGAAATGTCTTAACATAAAGTTCGTATGGGCCCTGCGGTTTCCTCTGTTTACCCTGTCAAGTACAAGGTAAAGATAAACGTTATATGCGACTTAAGAAAATAATATAAAAGCTTTCTTCGATAAAAGTACCATCCACAATATTACTTAAAAAGATATTTTTCAAAGCGTACCAGTAAATTTATCTGTTCTACAATATTAACATAGATATAGACATTGAAAATCATCTTTTTTCATCCTCCCAGAATACACAGAACTGTATTGAGCTCTAACTCTCCAGTTTCTCGTTTTTCTCGCCTAGCAAATGAACAAGCCACGAATATTTTTTAGGAAATCACTTCGTAAAATTAAGAGTAATATCGCTTGCAATGTATAATGATTCAACTATGGTGATTTATTATTATCATGTTTTACGTTTATAATTCTACTGGCACTTAATTTTTTGCATCTGGTGTTGTTGTCAACATATGAATAGCTCTTTAGTTTTTGTAACGTACAAATGCACCTTTATAACTTTACTGTACTTATGTGACAAACCAAAGTATTTAAATAAATAAATAGTAGCATAACCAAAACAGCACGGCAGTTCTGTTGAGGATACCCGGAGAAACTCCTCAGTTGCTGATTTTTTAATTTAATTTTATATGTTCAGTTTATCTATATCTTTATCTCATTAGTACAGTCTCCATTAAAGATTAGAGTAGAACGAAGAAGTGCCATTAGCAAATAATACAATACCGTATATATTCTTTAAAAAAATTAAAAATAAGAAAGGCCCCAAAATCGATCCTTGTGGCACACCTATCCGTAAGGAACAAACGAACGACGTTATATTAATTACAGTAACATGCTGAATCCTGAATATAACAATAATAAAACGTCAATTTACTCTCCGAAGAAGGAGAAATTAGAAGAATTCTCCATACAAAACACGTAGCAACAGAATAGAGTATATTAGTTAAAAAAGAAAACAATCTATATCACTTATTATGCTACAATGCACTACCAAATCCATTAATATATGATAATTAATTCAAACATATAAGATTAGAATGTTCCGTATAAAATTCCAATATTATATATTTTTACCATTCAAAGTAAGACTGGAGAAGTGCGTAGTCGTATTTAAGAACTCCTGCAATGTGGCTGAAGATGTTGGCAGTGATGTCCTCGGTGACGCCGGTGGGGGAGATAACGCTGATCCGGGTGACACTGAGCCGGAGGAGCATGGTGTGGAACCAGCCACAATACCTGAGTTTTTTACATTTTATTTGATGATTTGAGTATTTGTACATTTTATTCGATTATTTAAATAGCTTAAAGGTTATCAGAAGTCATTTTCTACCACTTTTTATTATTATTGAATGCACTAAATCTCAACAAAATAGAAATTGCAAAACCGATAGATATAGACATCTTATAGATTACCGATATATTTTTGTACCACAAGAGAATACTGTAAAATAAAAAATAGTTTTAAATCAAATTGTACACTTGAACGAACTCTAAATTATCATCGACACAATTTTTAAAAATTTTATTTTACTATGACCCTCAATAATTGACAACGCCCAAATGATTGAGGGTATGAGACCAAAATATGTAATGTGTTTTTTACTATTGTAGTGGAGCACTAATAGCGTTTTTTGGTTTATTATTCACGTTAATGACTCTCTTGATATAATGTGTTATTCATAAAGTTGAAAAAGATTTACCTGTACGTATTATCGCAGAATTCAAAGCTAAAGTCACTACTAAACGTAGTGGTATCGTCAAGTAGCGGCACGATGAGGGAGTCCTCTCCCGTGCCGCTGTCCAAGTCGCAGCCGCTTAGCAATGATGAACTCTCGTTCTGTTTGAAAGAAATAAAATGATTGGTTTAAATGACAGATATGGATATTTTGTACAAATTTATAAAATTCAATATATTTTATTTACGTATTATTCCTCATAATATTTTTGAGAATAGTAAATTTTCATATAAAAATAATATAACGTACAAAAATATACATGTCTAATCACAATCCCTTAATAACGTTTATTTATTAAAAATATTTGTTAATTACCTTTATTCTTTCTGGCATAGCGGCTATGATTTGCTCAGCCAGCGTGAACACTCGGTCATCCTGCTCCCCTGAAATCATTCGGTATAGTGGAATCTCGAAAGCAACAATTTTCTAACAACAATTAGTTGTGTCCGCCCTTTCTCCCAGAAAGGGACACCCCTTTCTCCCCACTTAGTATTGTTTGTTTGAATTCTAGCTGAGATTTTCTACGGAACATCACTTAGTATACTCATATTAAAAAAAACATCGAACACCAATAAATTGACAACAATTTATACAACTGGGTGCCTTATTCTAAACCTTGGTGAAAGCATACTTACCATTAGTATTTAGCGAATGTATAATTATCTACACATAAAAAGCCATTACATAAATATCGATTCATGCAAGCGATTGAGCGTCATGCAGTGTTACATTGTTTTGGTGATATAGAAATTTAGTTCACATAGTTCTTCTGTATAAGGCGTTGAGTGTACTTTTGTATTGAAGATAGGAAACCACTTAAAACTGTTGTGTCGGAAAGTACAGTGATTGTGGATAGACCAATACGAACCATTGAAAGCGACATCGATGGACAACATCGAGAAGCTACACCGAATGATTCGTTTCAACTTTTTTTGTATTATATAACTAAAATTATATTTAATATTAAAAAAAATATACTTTAAAAATATTGACACATTCTCATTCATTAAAAATCGATTCAGAGCATCATTCGGTCCAACTTATACAGGTAGCTACAACACCGGGGCATCTCCGCTCGATAGGGTAGATATAGAAGAATCTACAAGTAGTCTACCGATAGCGATGACGGAGCTACACTGCGACAGAAAGACAGTCGACGTTGGAAGAGAGGCCGGAGCGGCCATGCAGCTACAACATTTACAACATCGATACAACTCGAGCGGAGGTTTGGCGACTTGAAATGGTATAGAACAGTTTCACTGATCTCACATTAACAGCCAATCTCTGTTATCACTTCACAGCACTTATATAGCCGTTGTGCCAATTACTTCACTGTCAACCTCTTTCTTTATAAGTATATTGCCATCACATTTGATAGTATCGTTAGTTTCAATATTACCAAATACAATACCTAAATAACCATTCAATTTACATCTCAAATCAGCCATTTTGAGATAATTTAGACATGACAGTCTATACCGTTTCTTTCGCAACTGACCTGTAGTGTGCGTGTCCGGCAGCGCCTCGTCAGCGAGCGGACTGCGCCGCGCCGTCTCGCCTGGACGGACGGACAAGTCAGCTCTGACAACGATCGACACGCGAATGCTTCGCGATAAATATATCACACCGATATACACCGACTACTTTAATTTGGCTTTAAAGCTACTAATTTAAATTAAATGACGTTTATGGTAACGTGCCATTATTATTGCCGTATTGGATTCTGATGATATTGTTACTGTAATTCTTATAAATTATTGTTTTTTTTTTAATCTGACAAACTTTTACTTAACTTTTATTTATTACAATATTAAAAATTATAGTAATATTCTTTTAGGTCTATAAATATTTGCAGCATTTAACTTCATCTGCAATTAAGTATGTTTTTCCTACTAGGATTAACAAGTTATGCTGGCTTAGACAAGTTTGTCAATATGCGGCAGGAACTTGTCCTCAAAAATCTATATAGAAGTTCAAAATATAATATAGCCTGTTCTTTACAATCTAAGTTATATTTTATCTTCTTCTATCACACATATAACTAATAAATCTAATCATGTCGTCATAATAATTTTCATCTAAAAAAGAAAACAAATATAATAATTGAACAAAATTGGTATGAACGCGATTGGTACTAAAATTGAGATCGAATCGATCTTTAAAAATTAGGCGCCGTGCCGATGAAAATAAATAATCGTTTGCAAATGAAAAGTTAACTGTCTATGAATATGAAGTTAAAAAAGATTTAAACTTACAGAGAGCTAGATCCATTCGTCGGCCGAGTTTCATATCGCCAAGGCTGTCTTCGGAGTTGTCAGAGTCTAATGGAAGAGACATGCTCCTTTCCCATCTGAAAAACATTATTTATTCATTGAGTTACCGATTATTTTCTTTGTCTTCCCTCTGATAACAAGATGAAAGAAAAGAGCTGCGTTGAGTTCCGCTACTCAACACGCCAAGTTTCAATAATTACAGGTTGCGATATTTTTAGTAACCATATATAAATTTAGACTTAGTAAGACGAAGTCTAGAGTTATATTTATGCTACGGATCACTTATTTTAGTAAAGATTACTTATTTTCTAATTTAATAAATTTCATTTTGAGTATTGATATATCAATATGAGCTATAACCTTCCAATTTGATTTACTTAAGCTATAAAAGTAAAATTCCCCTTTTTCCAATTCCTGTCAGGAAATCCTCTATTGGGTCTACCATAGGTTCTAATTAAATGAATATTGATTAGAACCTATGGGATTTAATTAAATGAATGAATTCATATATATGTATATATGAATTCATTCATTTAATTAAATCACTAAATTTACTTAATATTAAAAGACATACATCTTGTTTATATTTCTGTAGTAACATATATAAATAATATGTGCAAAATGTACCTAGAAGATGAGTTTGCGTCACTTTTGTCAATAGCGGAACTTGATCTGAAAGCATCTGCCATATTGATTCCGCTGTCTATCGATGGTCTCTTCACCAGGTTGCTCTCCAAACTTCCCGCACGACTTTTCTGTGACAAGCTGTAATTGGTATAAAGGATTTTTTTTTAAAAAAATAGCGTAGAACCCAAAAATTTTGTCACTAATATTCTTTCATCAGATAATTTAAATTAAATCTCTGCAATCGAGTGACCATCCGAGAGCAATATTCATATAAAATTGCTTTCCGTTAAGAAAAAGTGAAACAGCTTCTGATTATAAGCAAAAGATGAGAATTCAATCTTGATTCATGATTTATTTATTTATTATTATTATATTGAGGCCATTTATATTTCTTATAAGAGAAAAATTACAAATATCTATATATTTAATGGTTTTTTTAAACCTACCTATGAGGACGTCTAAACACAGCATCGCCGGTCGGCGGGTGTATTCTATCCAAAAGCCCTGCAAGCCGCGTGTGTCCCGCCCGCCGCGCTGCCGCTGCCGCAGCGCGCGCGCCCGCCTCCAACCGCGTGCCAGCGCTCCACCGCGCCAGTACTATAGCCGTGTCCGTGTGGCCTAATGCGCTTGCTACCATCTGATAACAAATATATTTTATTTGTTATGTTTACTTAGTTCAAGAGGCTCCTTAGGTGAAATAATAACAGATTAAAATATAAGCCTAAAATATAAACCAATTTTGATGAAGAAATTGCTAAGAAATGAAGGTTTTTTAGCATGACAGTTTTAATAGACGAATAAAAATAATATATTTAAAGACAGCGTCATCGTTGTGTGGTTCAGTATAATAAATATTTTCATTGATATATGATATACCGTTTCAAATGGTAAATGGGTAATATTTTTAACAAAAATTTCACTGGAAATGGATGATAAACGGAAAGTAGTTGGGCAAAACTCATAAAATATGTACAAGCGAAATTTTAGTCATCAACTAGTATATTGAAATATATACATACAATATATATTGGATCTTCTTATCTTATTTGCTAAAAATAAAACATAATAAAACTTACCAAAGGTGTGCAATTATCACAATCCCTCGCTCCTAAATTGACTTCTTTATCAAGTGCTAAATTATTATCATCCTGCCTCCAACGTAGCAAAGTAGTAGTCAGCTTTGTGTAACCTAAAGCGGCAGCCAAATGAAGTATAGAAGAACTGTCTTCACCAGGTTCAGTGGTAAAACCTTCGGATTTACCAAAGGAGCGGTTGCTTAAAGTTTGACAGAACGTCACCAAGCGGTCTTCAAATTTGGGACTAGAGTATAGTTGAACGTCCTCTAACTGAAATTGAAATTATTTATTTTACATAGTTGACACACACAAATGAACAACTCAACAAAAAATATATATTTAAATTCTTACGTCATCTTATGGATATAGAAACTATTATATAAATATATAAATAGCATATGTATATGATATCAACAAAATTATTACGTTTACTATTTTAACCTACTTGATTATTTTCATCCATAGGTTCTGTCTTCAACTGCAGACGACCATGTAACCTTTGCAAGCGCTGTAATAGCGAAAATCGTCTAAAATCCAGCGATGGGAGAGGTGCTGATGCTGGAGACGAAGGCGCGAGGACAGGTCCGGCCTTATATTCGAATACCACAGTATCTGATACTACGCGCCCAGCACGAGCTACTTGCATAGCCGCTAAGCCTGCCTCGTGAGCTGAAATTTACACGAATAATTTCTTAGTAATTTCGTATGTTTTAAATTTTGTGTAAGATAGATGAATAACGTTAAAATACATAGTGTTTATTAATATTTGAGTAGTTCTATACAAATTCACTTTTAACTTGAAATTTCTCACCTGGACAATAACATCTAAGAAGACCATTCTGCACCAATATTGATGGCACTGGGAAATTATCGAAAAGAATCGTATATTGTTCTGATGTATCAGTCCAAGGACCAGCCACTAGCACTTTGACGCCACCCTCAGGATAAGCCCACTCTGGAGAGTAATCTGTAATGCTTAGCGTTCCCTCTCCAGGACTATCTGTTTGCATTTTGTCATTATTTTCTTCAGCTGGCGGTGAATTACCACAAAGAGTCTGAAAGTAAATCTTCTCAGGTATTACACAAGCACAATGATTTTTTGTTACATAATTTATACAATATTGTTATTAGATATGCTAAATAAATATCTAATAATAGTAATTTTCTAAACAAAACAAGTTATACATATATATTTTTAATTTAATATTGAATAATAAATTAAAATTAGTTAAAATTTTATAAATTTGTTTTTACATATCACGTTCCTCGCTTGAAAGTAGCTAACTGACTTAAAATTAACTTACCACTGGATTTGTAGATATTGTACTTGGATCTAGCACTTCTAGCTCAGGAAAATCACCGAGCATATCGAAAGCATCTAGATTGACAAACACATTATCGTCTACGACATGTGTAGGTGACGCTACTGCTTCACAGCTTTCAATAAAATCCATTGTATCTATTCCAGACACCATGACGTTAGCCGTCTCTGACGACCTAACAACACTTCTATCCAATTCACACGTCGGCATATTTGCCGATAATGTTTTTTGTATATCTTCATGAGATAGCTCTAGTGTTTCATCGAAAAATCCACTTGAAGTTTCTAAGTGGGCATCTGTACCTAACAAAACTAATGTATCATCACAGTTTTCTGTATGCATTTTGCTCTCCAATCGTTCTACTAAATCAGGATATCGAGATGGCGTTGCTGGCGCACTCGCAATTATATGATTCCGACTTCTTGGCTCTATTTTAATTTTTCTATCAAAAGTTTCAACTTCTACTTTTTCTTCGACACGACTTTCTACTTCGAATGTTGCTTCTGTTGTATTCAAGCAGTTATTTTGCTGACTATCGGGTATTTCTCTTTTCAAAACAAACGTTGGCTTGTATTGTTGTCGATATCTGTCTCGAGGCTCCTCGCATACAAACGAAGTAACTGATAATGGTGATACTAGCGACGAATGCTGTTGTGCGCTATTACTTGTACCGTTCAATATAAGAAGGCCCCCACCTCCTTGAATCTGACCAAGGGAAAGCAATAGTGGCGATGACTGCGTAGATGGTCTGTGATCACGAGTATACTGACGAGGTGGTTGAGCCATAGGTCGTGGTGAAGGCCCTGTTGTGGATGAAACATGATGATCTGAAGGTGGCGGCTTAGTGCTCTGAATACGACGCAACGGGTGAGCGCAAGTCCTAGAGTCTTGGCAAGTGGAGTCAGGGCAGCCGCACTCGAGCTGTCGAGCTAAAGCCGCTGCTCTTGCCGCTCGTTGCTTCTCCATAAGTTGTCCAACAATAGCCTCCACTGTCTCCGTTGTCTGGAACATTTTTCCCTAAATCTCAATTGTTTGAATGTACTTCATACACAATTTTAATATAAAAATTAAATATAATATTCAAAAACACCTACCGATATCTCCAAATCGCTATTAAGGTCAGGCTCATCTTCGCTGAAAACTGAATTAAGAAATTCCATAAATATTTAAAGGTTAAAGTAAAGCAGCTTACACCGAAACGAGGACAAAATTAATATTAAATACTTTTAGCGTCGATAAAATAATTAACATCGAAGTGAGAAGAATTCATGGCGGTAATGATCTACATCAATTAGGATCAGTTTTAATAGAGAGTAATTATTTTATCACCCTCAATGAAGAGGGCTTCATAAATATTCAATGGTAGGGAACTTTGCTTGTTGCGTTTTAATTTTCAGTACTTAACATTTATGAACAGTACGAGACAACTATTTGATTAAACTTGCGCCGTGGCAAGACTAGTTAAATTCATTTGGAAAATATTCTATGGCAATCCATTTAAAAGTTTTAATTTAGTTATTTAAGTGCGATAATAAGTAATGATTTAATATTTTACTTCGCGATTAAAATTCTAATTGTTTCTTCGAATTGTTTTTAATTAATTAATGAGAATATAAAGAAAAGTTTATCTTCCAATATATTGGTTAGTTTTTGACATTCTGTGCTCCTTAAAGCGTCTGGTGTTTGACCAAACCGGGGAAATGCTTACAGTACTTGATATATTATAAAATATTTTGCCATAAAATTACAAAAGCTAATAATTAAAAAGTATCCTATAATGGAATCATTATTAACAATTGTATATTATTATTAAAATAAACATATAACATTTGCTAACTAACACTTTTTTTTCCTGTTAAAATTTTCTTTTTAGTTGTTTAAATTCTATTTTTTAAAAGAAGTAAATCAATATGTTATCCTACAGTAAATATATAAATCAATATATTACACATTGGTTTGAGCTGACTGACGAGTTCATCTTTAGTCCATTCCTTCTTATCGGCCCACAGTGCAAGACTCGGAGCTACGGTGGCTAATTTGTTGTCATCTGGATACGGCACGTTCAAATAGTGGACCAAAACGATGTCGGGATTCTGGAAATTACAATAAATTGAAATTTAGTATTCAGTTTTGTATGTTTTACTATTTATGATACTTTATTATACAGCATAATAGAAAGAGGGAACGTTATTAAATATTTTTATAGTTTGTTGAAAGTGTTAATCCGCACTAAGGAGAGAAAAATTATTTAATGAAAACATAAAAACTTGAACCATTTGAACCTGCACCTCTTACATTGTTCAAGTGCCTTGACCACTAAGTCATGCTTTCTTTATCACGCCGCGTCGAAAGTTTTTTTTTTATGTTTTAATTAAGTATTTCTTTAGAAAACATTATATTTTCCATTATATGATTTTTTTGTGGCCAGTGTTAAATATGAAAATGTTCAGTGAATATTAAATTACTAATCAACGAGATATACATAGCCATCAGGTTAGCTTAGTTTAGTTCTTTAAGTATAGAGTTTCAATAATTTCAGAAATGGCGTTGAGTTAAATTTATCCTACAAGTAATTTAGTTTATTTAATATATTATTTGGTAGAAATATAAAAGAAAAGTACAGCTTATTCAAAATGAAACAGATAAAACCTTTTAAAAAGTTTATCTTAAATAACGCAGAAAACTCATAATAAATTCTGTTGCAAAAACAAAAACCTTAACATTTCTCGTTAAAAATGAGAACATAAACACTATAGTGAAGTAATAAAATAAATCACACAAGATTAAAAATCAAAGAAAAACATATAAAATGTAAAAACAAAATAATACAACGGCGTAAGTTTAGTGATGTGAACAGATTTAGTGCCGCCCATTAATTAAAAACAGAAGCGTCGTGCTCATAAAGATAGGGGTTGGAAATGAGGGAACTAGGGATCCTAGATAATAAACATCCTCTAAATCGACTCGCACGCAGTTAAACGTAAAAATAAGTAATATACAATATTTTAATTTTCAACGCGAGAAGCGAATGTAAAACGGAGTGCGCCGTAATAACTATCCATTTGTCTTCAAAATGGCGGCAATAAACATGGCGGAATTATTTATGTAATGGCCGCTGGACAGGGCTGCCACTCGCCACGTGTGCTTTATTGTAGATGTGGTTTTTCATTAAGTGCCTGATAAAATGATAATTTGTTGAAAATAATGACGATGAGAGAGAGTCTTCGTTAGCAAAATTTTTATGCAAATCTAGACGAGACCAGACTATAGAACCCTACTAATGTTCACTTACAATTCAAAAATAGTTTACAATATTTAATGACAGTTGATTTTAATTGAAACCGATACAAGATTTATTAATAATAATATAGATAAAGAAGAAGCAGGCCTGGCGCAATTATATAGCAACAATAAGCGAGTTCGATTTGGAAACATAATGCGTTTATATTTTCTTCGCTCTGATGAAAAAGACATCGTATGACGGTTAACTCTACCACTCAACACGCAAAACGAATAATTAAATGATATAACAGACAACTGTGGAGTAGAATGTGTAGCTAAAAAGAAAAAAGGATAGCTTAAGTCTGTGAAAAGTAAACAAATATGTAGTTAGACTTACTCTACTGCATACTATTTTCTTTTATTAAAAAACTTGGCAAAAAAGTCAAAGACCACGACAAGAAAATAAGTCTAAGACTAATATTACTACTTTAGATTACAGCCCAAATTTTTTAGAGTACGTATATAGTGATATATATATAATAACTAAACTTTACTAAAAAGCCATCGTATAGATAAACTAAGCCGTACAAAGCTAATACCTTTTCAATGACAGTAATCACTATTTGTTCAGTATGACCTAGTTTTACTTTAGGCAGATTTCCCTATGGACTGCATTATACATGTATCTATATAGTTGAAAATTCGTTGCATGTAAAAAATTCATATCATTTATTTTAATTGTGTATTTTTGTATTTTTCTTTTAAAGTTCTGTACAGCCTGTTTATTAGCTTAGTAAATTTATTACAGCATGTGTAAAGCTCCCGATTTATTTGCATTAAAAGCTGCGCTAAGTTTAGTTGAAGTTGCAGTAAAATAATTCTAAATTTTTAAATTAGAGTTATTTTATATAATAAGTAATTATTTTAAGAATATATATTTGAAAATATTATTATCATTTGCATTCCATTGTCACCTTTCTACCTAATTTAAAAATAAATAATTATTATTATTATTAAATGAAAATTTATATTTTTTTTATAAATTGTTGCTTATATTTGTATATTTGTCTTACTAAATTTATTAAATATTAAAATTTATACAGAATTATTAATGAAAATGTTTTAATTGACTTACAAAAGAATCTTGCAAATATTCTATTCTGATTACACACTATTTTGATTAGTTTATTTATAGTAAATGGTATTAAATATTAAATATGTGCATCCGTTTTGTAAAAGGACATTAAAAATTAATAATCTGCCATCTTGAGTGTTCCGCCATGTTGAATTTAGAATGACGTCACACAGCTGTCAACTAAACTAAAGTTACACAAAATGTCAAGTCGATTGACTTAAGACTTTTAAAATTAATTTAAGTTAAAGTAAAATAATACACTACAATATAAAGTTAAAGTTGAGGACCGTCGTGGCGCAGAGGCGCAACGTCTGCCTTTAACGCAACGGTTTCTGGGCTCGATCCCCAGTTGGGGAAGATGGATTTGTCTATTTCCATTTTCTTCGCACTGGCAAACTAAGCAAAGCGCGACGTTGAGTTCCGCCACTCAACACGCAATGCCTCGAAAAAGGCGGAAAGCGGGGACGGAGACAGCAGAGACTAAGCAACGGAGTGTCTTAACACTAGGTTCTCATGGTTCCTGCAGTTCCCTCTGCCTAGCCTGCCCCATGTGCGGGATAAAATGTGAAGCTATATATATATATATATATATATATATATATATATATATATATATATATATATATATATATATATATATATATATATATATATATATATATATATATATATATATATATATATATATATATATATATATATATATATATATATATATATATATATATATATATATATATATATATATATATATATATATATATATATATATATATATATATATATATATATATATATATATATATATATATATATATATATATATATATATATATATATATATATATATATATATATATATATATATATATATATATATATATATATATATATATATATATATATATATATATATATATATATATATATATATATATATATATATATATATATATATATATATATATATATATATATATATATATATATATATATATATATATATATATATATAGTAAAGTATATGGATATCACTTATACATACATCTTTATCGTCTTTAAATTATATAAATTTATTTAGTACTGTATATAACTTTTAATTCATTCGATGATCCGAATATACCCTTATCTGAATGCACGAGCACAATAAGTTTACTAACTTGTTCATATTTTTTTGATATTGCCACATATTGTACCAAGTCATTTATAATATTAATATATTCACAAAATAAAGTTTCCTTAGTACAGATTGAGTAGAAGTATTTATACAAAACATTAATATGTACCAGCTAGTACTGTACGTATTGAAATTTTAAGTCATGGTATATTTTTCATTTTTCAGTCTTTTTTCATTTTCCAGTTCTAATAGTTTAAATGTGTTAAGTCACGTTAATTGGCACGCAATAGTATGTATATATGAGTGTACGTAAGTGTGTATGTATGTTATTAGATTAGTCAAGTAAGGAAAAGAGTACATCACGTTCTACAACTTGCCATGTTAAATATGTAATTATTTATATTGAAATAAATTCTTTATATTTAAAAAAATATTAAGAAAACAAAACCAGTTTAGAATTTTTAAATTTCAAATGAATTATTAAATATAAAATTAAGCTTATAAAGCTAATAATATCTTTATTAGATTAACATAAAATTAAGCTTATAAAGCTAATAATATCTTTATTAGATTAACTAAAAGCAACCCTAAATCTCGTGGATTTTTATTGTCAAAGTCTAGGCAGCCGCCGAGTTAGATCAGGATCGTTCGTTATATTTATGATTAAACGCAAACAGTCGCTTTATAGAGCTGTACTACGCCTTGGGAGCGAATGTAAGTAAAACTGTAGACACAAGTAGATCAATATTAATTGACTCAAATCTAACCGAACATGTCATTGGATAGACTAGAACTAGTCAGTCTGTGGTTTATTTTTACTAAAAGCTGGGTTTTGTATCTGAAAATTATTAAGTTATTATTTACGTTATAAAATCCATTGAAACATGTAGCCTATGTTTTTCTGTATAAATATCCTAAAATATATATGAGGAAATTTTATTTAACGCAGTCTGCCTTGCAGAGAACGGATTATATTATACATTGTGTAATGTTTTAACTTTAAGTTTCCACGGTTCCCTCAACCTACCCTGCTATGTGTGAGATAAAGCGTGAAGCTAAAAAAAGAAAAAAAAAAAACAAAAAAGTTTTTTTAAAACATGCAGTGAACTAGCGATTATACGGTCCTCAATTGAGTCAGTGATGTTTCAATGTCGTGCAATCGAAAGAAGGATTAAATTTGAAAAAAATGATCACTAAAATATAAGATCGAATATCCATAATAAGTTGTTAATATTTATTCACAATTTAATTTGATTATGATTTAATCCTAGGATTTTTTCAAAATATTTCATACAATTTTTCATATTTTCAAATATACGGACAATACAATAATTATTACGATTAATCGAGTTAATATCATAAACATAAATCGAGTAAAAATACAACCCACAATCCACTAAAAGGTTAGCTATATTAAACACCATATACAGGTTTAGTATATAGATAACATTTCGCTGTACAATATATTCACTAGTAGAAACTCACTGTACTGAAACTGTTGGTATTCAAATGACAGTTTGACATATGACAAGAAATAATCAAAACGTTAGTTTGTTAAAAATTTGTAAATGTAAATCGTATATATAAACTTCAGCTGTCAGACCTAGACTGTCTCTCCTCACTCTAGTGACATAAAGCTGTTTTAAGTTCCGCCATTCAACACGACATATCTTCAAATTATCAAAGAAATCTCCCGATGATTTTTGCATACTCAGCTATACGCAGAATATAAAGACAATGTTAATATTAACAGTCCCACAGCCAATTATCGAACCCGCCACCATCGCGCTTAAAGACAGAAATAGTATTATTTTAAACGCCTGTTTTAACTTTACACATATAGAATGGTAAACAGAAAGAACGTAGTGTTATGACACTCCGTCTTTTGAGCGTTAATTCCTAACATTACATATTTAGAAAAAGCTAAGGCTTGCTAAATCAAGAAAAGAAAATAAATAGTTCTACGAAAGCCTTATTTCTCAAATTTGATTATTTTTCATAAAAAATGGTTTTTTTGTTTTTTTTTTCAGCTTCACGCTTTATCCCGCATGTGGCAGGGTAGGCAGAGGGAACTGCAGGAAACATACGAACCTAGTGTTAAGACACTCTGTTTTTTTAATCCCTGCTTTCTCCGTCCCCGCTTTTCGTCTTTTTTCGAGTCATTGCGTGTTGAATGGCGGAACTCAACGCCGTGCTTTGCCTAGTTTCCAGAGTGAAAAATATGGAAATAGAAAAATCCCACTACGCCACTGCGCCACGACGGTCCTTTTATTTTCATAGAAAATTAAAGGATTTTAAACAAATCGATTTAAACCAATATCAACGCTTTATATACATATAGAGAGTCACATAAATGTCACTAGCAAAACACCTGTTACATGATACGCTGGGGGGCATCGATGCAATCACAAATTCAATTACTATCGATATTTTGGTGTGAAATCTAACTCAGGTGGCATTTTCATATATAATTAGAGTGCCGGTCAGTCGTTTGGCACGTAGAAATGTTTTAGTATTTTGTGCACGTGTATAAAGTGCAGCTATGCTATAGAGCAGGAGGGAATGTAGAGGAGTTAATTTTGAACTCGTTGCTCACCTAGAGATTAGTTATTTTTACTATTTTAATTAGCAGTTGGTTAAGGAATTCAATTTTTTTTTTATTTATTTATTTATATCTTTTCCACTTAGAATCAATTAGATGATCACATGTATACGTCAGATAGAGCGAACGGAGGAGGGTCTGAGGAGCCCAATTTGATAGTAAATATCGAATTGAGCCCCTCTGAAACCTACACACTCCACGACTTAAAACTAAAGTTATAAAATCCATCATTATTCAATAGTTGTAAGTCAATATGGTTAACCTCTGCTCCGAACAAAGCTTGAATTTTTTATAGCGATTATTACTCATTGTTTTTACTTTATTATCATTAATTAAATTATAAAACTAGAGAAAGAGAATTATTTGACTTTCTTCAGTTTTAGTTTGACCATAATGAAACAAGTGTCTGTAAGGTCTGATCATTTTCGCTTTATTTTACTATATTTTATGTCAACTTACGGAACTTAACGCCACATTTCTCAATTTTACAAAAACTACTCCATTTGTAATTTTAGTAACAAAAATTATTATAGTATAAATATAACTTATTACATCACTTAATCACGTCTCACGAACGAAGCAGAGACCGCTAATTCAATAAGTACCCGTTCCATCCAATCCATGATATATTTTCATTTCAAACGTTGAAATATTAATGAAATTTCTCAATGCAAACTTTACAGATGTTTTTCACGTTTATTTGGGAAGAAGTTTGACTGGTTTTAAAAGAATTCGTTGGATAAGCTCAATAGTTGTGAGCTTCTAGAATTGATTGCTTTCTCCAAAGCTGCCAGTTAAAGCTTTTGATATTAGGTCATCTATTCATCTTCACGTAAACCTTGGCGGAGCAGTAGAGTGATAAATCCCACTATTTTCTATTTTAGAGAAATTTAATATTATTTTTTTACTAAGGCTTATTTAACTTTATAATTTACAGATCTAGTGCAGCTTTTTAGCATCTGAAAAGAGCTTAGCCTTAATATTAATGTAAATGCTTTAACTTGACCGTTTGCACTAATTGTATGTTTAATTATAAGTTAAATTATAACAATGCTTCCTTGTTTTCCTTGTCCTGTCCCTTATAGTATTTTGTATGAACTATAGTAGAATGTTACTAAGTTCTAACTTCAAGCCAATCTCAATGTACTGCTACTTTAGCGAAACTATACACACTTATATATTCTATCGATATTTTGTTTCGATAGACGGCGATTATTGCGATCGATGGTTAGGCGGAGGTGTGAAGTGGAAAAAACCAAATAACACTGTTGCTTTTGATTTATGACTTTGAAAGAGGGGAAAGAAGAAAATTAAAGTAATAGTAATTTATCAAAGTTATCCCATGTTACATACATACATATATGTTTATGTGTGAGTAATTTTATTTACATAGCTACACGTTTTATTATACATCGCAGGATACAAGGGATACTTAGTGTAAGAACACTCCTTTCTTCGTCTATATTGAGACATTACGTGTTGAGTGGCGAAACTAAAAATGTCGATTTATCTTGTTACTAGAACGAGCTTTAAAGATTTGAACTCGCGCGCTTTACGAAACTCTCTCTTGGAAGCCGTCTAACTTATCATACGTGGACACAGGTTCAAAACCAGCTGCAATCATCATCATCACACTAACATCATATGGGTGGAATTCGGACAGTGAAGGTGAGCGTTTAATGTTTTTTTTAGCTTCACACTAAAGTGTGTTTTCCTTCACATGGCAGGCTAGGCAGAGGGAGCTGCAGGAACCAAAGGAACCTAGTGTTAAGATATTTCGTTCCCTGCTTTCCGTTATTTCCACATTGTGTGTTAAGTAGCGGAACTCAACGCCGCGCTTTGCTTAATTGTAGAGTGCAGAAAAAGGAATTAGAAAAATTAATCTTCCTTGAGTGGTAATCGAACCCACGAACTGTCGCGTTTGCAGGCAGATCCTACGTCTCTGCGCCATGATAATCCTTAATAATCTATTTTAAAGGGGCCCTTTTAAAATTACACCCGGTGCGCAAGTCCCAAGAGCTCCTTTTTCTACAACACGGGGTGAATTTATGGAACGCTAAGCAGTTTCTTCTAAATTGGCTTAAAATAAAGTACACTACCTGCAACAACCAGTAGCATCTTCGGTGGAAGGTTGGCAGGATGGCGGAGTGGACGTAGCACCCGTAGATGCACTAGAAGAAAAAGATTAAATTAATTAAATTTATTTTATTATTAAAAAAAATGTTTAAATAATTTTTAAATTTCAATTTTTTATTATTATAAAAATGTCATAAGCAACTAATGGAAGAAATTTATTGAGAAAATGTATTTTTTTTATTGGAAATTTTAACACGGTTTCTAGCTTAGAGTTAAGATTAGCTTAGCTTATAAAATCGAAAACAAAAAGTTGCAAAAATTTGCCAATATGTCGGCGACACGTGAACGTATCTAACCGAATATTGTGGTAATTTTTTATCTATAATTTCATATACTTAAGTTAAATAACTTAACTAAATTAAGTTAATTTTTATTGTTTACACATTTTCCTCCACATACGGCAGGGTAGGCAGAGAGAACCTCAGGAACTGTGCGAACATAGTGTTAAAACACTCCATTCCCTGCTTACTGCTTCCTTCAAGACACTATTTTGCCAAATTTTTGAGACATAGCGTGTTGAGTGGAATAAGTTAAAAAACATATTGTTTTCTTTGCAAAAAAATAAATAAATTCCTCAATGTGAATCAAACTCACAACAGTCACTTTAACAATAAAACTACCCCACTGCGCTGCAATTGTAAAAAATTATAACTAAAATAAACAAAATATTTTCGCTTCCCACAAACGATGATATTTGAATTAATAATATTCGTATAAAAGTAAAAACGATCTCTCACAGCATTTGCGACGATTGTAAGCCATTAAATCATCCGTGTTGTTATCGCGTTAGGCCAATGGAAAAATACTATTTTATTTACTTTACTTTTAATATTTTTTTCCACGGTGTAACGAATGTTTTGACTATTTTAGTTAAATCTTTTATTTTACATAGTTTTTTACGAAAGTGAAAAGTTTTATTTGAATTTTATTATAAATGTTGGAGTATTTTTTGAAGTTCTCAATATTTTTAATGGATATTCTAATATATAGCTTACTTAAGACAATAGGCCTATATAAAGCAACTATATCGTAGTATAAGTATAGCACCAATGCCTTCCGAGCAGATAAGAACAAAAAAAATGAAAATTTTTAAGACAATGAGCGCTAGATTACTCAAAAACAGCACTAAGCAATTTCAATATTGACTTGTATTATTTGACTACTTAGTAGTGTTGGGATTGACATAAGGAGCCTAGTGCTAAGACCCTCTGTTACCAACTTTCTGCGCAATGCTCTAAACGTTGCATGTTGAATGGCGGAACACAATGTCGCTTTGCGTCATCTTATTAGAGCTTATACAAAATTACTTAATTCCCTTAATTGAAAGCAAACTCTAAACCATGGTATTTACAGTTAAGCATAGTACCATAACTATAGTGATTGAAAATTATTAATCATAGTACCTTAACCATCGTGATTGAAAATTAGTTAAAATATTGCCTAACAGTAATTTAAAAGTATCAAAATATAATTGAAATTGAAAGCATAGAAAGAAATTAGAAATCAGGATTCTAACTTACTATTAAATAAGTAAATTAAAGTTAAACCAACTAACTGTATTGGAAATTAAAAATAACAACAACGTCTAAATTGACTTTTAGCTAAAATCCATCAGTTTATTTTCAAACGATTTATACAGGGTGTGTACTTTGCCGCTATCATTTATTATTCACGTACTATCCAGGTACGTGGTGACTTTGACCACAAACAACTATTATTATAATATTTTCAAATTCAGGAAACATCGCTTGCAAAGTAGTGATTGCGATGAAGGATGGTAATTTTAAAATTCTCTACCAAAATTTTAGTCTGAATATAAATTTTTTTATGAAAATTTTTCACATATATCAAAATTCAACCTAGAACTTTTGTAACACTAAAAAAAGCTATTTTTATATACTTTTCCCCTGCAGATACACTCCATATAGCAGGTCTCCGCTCTCTCACATACTAATGCAAGGCGGCATCTGTCGTGAAAAATTCAAAAATGTATAGCTAACTAGCTTAGCACATAGTACATATATTCAAAATATGAAAATTAATATCCTTCAGATTTCTCAATATTATTTAAAATTTCCTTTCAGTTTTTAATATTAAAATACCTTAAACTTTCCCTACTTGCAAATCGAACCTAACAATCATATGTAAAGCTTGTAAACCACCACTTGCGTCACAATAGTATAAACTTACGTTTAAAAATCAAAAAACAAATTATTACAGATGATATGAAACAATTTAAATTTAACCACATTTTAAACATCATCGAGCATAATTAAGTAATTACGTGAAAACACTTATGTTCAACACGCTGATGCTCGTTTCATTCATAAATAATGATATCAAACAAGTAGCCACTTGTCAGTGATAACGTTCAACAATACGTATTACGTACACACATGTACGTACAGTGTGCTCTGTAAATCATTTGAGTGTATAAATTAAATTATTTTTAGTTAAATGGAGTTTTATTTGCTTATATTTATATTCAATTTATTTGATTTTGATTAAATTTAATAAACTTCACGCTTTATCACGCGCATAGCATGGTAGACAGAGGGAACCGCAGGAAACACAGGGACTTAGTGTTAAGACACTCCGTTTCCTGCTTTGCCTAGTTGCCAGATTAAAGAAAATGGAAATGTATTTCATCCATCCATCCCCCTCAAATAGGAATTGAACCCACAAATCGTCGTTAATGGTAGGTATGTTAAAGTTTAAACTAACAACTAGTAATTGTAATAGTGCTAATTAACAAAATAAGAATTATAAGCAGATTTCTTATACATTAATAAAATCATACTATAAATATTAGTAATTAAAGTATTCATTTCTCACTAAGCCCCTTTAAATTGAATTTACTACATTACGTAATTAAATTCAAATTTAAATTTTTTAACCATAATATATTATACAGAACAAGTATTAAATAACCTCAAAAGGGAATCAAACTCGCGATCGTCATCATTTTTACATACATTTATTTATATAAAACAAAAAATGTATGAAAACAAAAATACAACAAATCGTTTTATTGATCTGAATAGCGCGAGGCACGATTGGGCAGTTCCGAACGATTTAGATCCATCCATTTGCCAGGTTTATAGGTTATCTGGACAATTTGACTGGACCCCAAAGTAGGATTGTGGGTGCGCTATTTTATTAGATTAATGATACGATACGCAGACCAGCCAAAATACAATACGTAGACGTTTATTTAATGCTTATTTGAATACTTGATATATATCAGTATATATGTATAGGTATACATAGTCATATATATACACAGTCATAGATACAAATTTCTGTTGAAATGTAAATCTTTTGTTATGAAAAAATTCTGTGGTTAAAGTGGCAGGAAATATAGAGACAGTATGTTTTTTTAGTTAGATAGAAGTAAAGCAAAGTATTACGACACTCCTCCGCCATAATCCAACATTGAGACAACAATTTGTCCACAACTCGACACCATAATATGTTTAAAAACGATCAAAATGAAAAAAAACGGCAGTAGGCTTTATAAATAACAACCTACCGATCTAACTAACAGGTGAAATAGCTTACACCACTATATGCAGAGATTTTGCACAAAAATTAAGTACGCCAGCATGACTTCCTAATAAATTGACATCTAATCTTGTTGAAAAAAGCTTAGTTTTTAAAGCTCGCGACAAGTACTTTCAGCATTCGTTGTTTAAAAATTTAAAATTTAATTATAACACAGTGCAATTATGCTGTGTGACGGCATTACTAAATTAGGCTTACGACGGTCTGCCAGAATAAACACAAATACACTTACTTTTAGTTTGAGGATTTGCGACTCCAATATGTAAATGTGGTGTGGTGGTACTCTAGGTTAAATGGTTGAGGAAATATTTAAAGATATGACCAGATTCTATAAAAAAAACTTTTTCTGAGTATGAAAGGTAGGTTTAATTCTTCGGATATTTCTCTATGGATTCCTCTTCCTCCTTTTTTCTGTTCTAGTAGAGTTAGGTCTGTCAAAACATTCTGATTCCGACTGAGTACATCAGTCGGAATCAGAATGTTTTGAAAGAAAGAAAAAGTATACAAGTTTAAAAGAAATATTGTATATTATCAATGATTATTGCTCCTAACTAATAATTAGCTAAATCTCTCAAATATTTTTTTTATTGCTTCACGCTGTATCCCGCATATGGGCAGGATAGGCAGAGGAAACTGCAGGAATCATACGAACCTAGTGTTAAGACACTCTGTTGCTTAGTCCCTGCTTGTATCCGTCCCCGCTTTCCGCCTTTTTCGAGGCATTGCGTGTTGAGTGGCGGAACTTTTTTTAATATATCTTTACTTTATCCAATCTTTAAAAATCTTATAAATAAGTTCACAAAAACGTTAAAATATTCAAATGTTTACTTTTTTTGTAATAGCCTAAGATTTTTTAAACATAATTTTAAAACTGCTACTATCCTACACTCCCTAATATTAATATATCATTGCAAGTAGTTAATAGATAAATAAAACAAATATTTATTTAAAGCGATTTAGTTTATCCCGTATCTCATTAATAGCATAATAGGTAGAGGTGACTTAGTGTTTGACACTACGATCTCTATTAAAAAAAAATTAGAAAAGCTATGGTTTCGCTATAATATTGAGCACTTAAACTTTTTAAAGAATATTTACTATAAAGTAGTAGAGGACCGTTGTGGCGCAGAGGCGCAACGTCGCCTGTAACGCGACGGTTTCTGGGTTCGATCCCCAGTCAGACAAGATGGATTTTTCTATTTCCATTTTCTTCGCTCTGGCAAACTAGGCAAAGCGCGGAGTTGAGTTCCGCCACTCACCACGCAATGCCTCGAAGAAGGTAGAAAGCGGGGACGGAGAAAGCAGGGACTAAGCAACGGAGTGTCTTAACACTAGGTTCCCACGGTTCCTGCAGTTCCCTCTGCCTACCCTGCCATGTGCGGGATAAAGCAGTGAAGCTAAAAAGACAAAAAGTAGCAGTAGTGGTAGTACTATAATATGTATGTATCTAGATTATCATCATATGATTCATACATACATACATACATTGCCCGAAGTCGTAAAAGTCTAGTCCACTCAGTGAGCCTGATTTTTCTGGTAACATTATTACGAGTGTATTGGCAGCATGTGAAAGCATAAGTAATTTATGCTCAGGATTACATATGAGAGATATAATATTACAATAGTTGTTTATTTGTAGTTTATTTTTGAAGTCAATAATTAGGGAGGTGTGATTTTGCAATAAAAATTACTATTAAAATTAGTAACAGAAGATGTTCCCAAAAATTATTATAATAAATTATATCTATTTAAAATATATACAGGGTGTATCTGACATGGCGGCCGTTATCAAAACTACTTATAGGGGAAAATATTTCAAGTCTATGTACAAAAAACTAGTTCACAATTATAACACAATAGTTTAGGCACAGGATCACTTTTCCCATTTCACGATATTTATACGTGCTGTATAACGCGTGAGGTAGACATGATTAAATACGAATGACGTATAGACCTTGTACTACAAAAATACTATTAAACGTTGTCAATCTATATATTTCTCTTTTTCATTTAGTAAATATCAAACATTTACTTAAACATTTATAAAAATTTTAATTTTTAATTTTTTTTTTCTCTGATAACAGGATTTCTTCCACTCAACACGCAATGCTTTGAAAGGTTCCGCCTTTCAAACGGGAATCGAGGGTACTAAGATCAGATTCCTACATTTCCCTCTGTCTGCCACGCCGTAAAAATAAAAATCTCATTTAATTAAAATGCTTAAAAAAGCATGGAAGGATAGAATTTATTTAGTATTTTCATACCCTAATAACAAGGCAAAGCGCGGCGTTGAGTTCCACCGTTCAACGCAAATTTTCGAGCTTAAGAATTGAAATGTTTAAATGTTTGTTTACCTTAACAATTGAATTGTTACTTTTTTAAATATCTAAATTAATTCAATTTAGTTACTTAAAAAAGTTTTTCTCTTTCAACTCTGTTATAAGGCGCAGAGTATCAAAAAAAATAAAAATATACATAATTTTAGTAAAAAAAGTTCGACGCCACGAAAAGTAATGAAAAGGTACAAAAGTATCTTGGGTAAACCTTTAATAGATTTTCGAATACTCATGGGATAGGACGTCGATGAATTCTAACGTTTTTCCCTGTGCTGGCTTAAATGGAACTTGCTTTATTAAGTCTGGGTAAAGTAATATTTTAAGTTTAAAATAAAAATGTTGATTATATACTAATTCTAAATTAAAAAGAAAAGGATGTTTTAGAATTAGAGTAATGAAGGTGTAGATTCGATTCCCACGCGGAGTACTGAACTATTTTCTGTTTAATTCTGTTCTAGTTTAAACACAGCGTTAAGTTCCGTTTATAATACTATAATTTAAAATACCTCAAATGTTTGTAAATTGAAGGGTCTTGGATATTATGGTTTGTTTAGAATGGAACGATCTTGGTTTGGATGTGGTAAGTTCTCTTTATCAGGTTTCGTCAGTTTACTAATCTGTCAGTTAATAATGTTATTAGTACTAAAGATAAATTAATAAAGGATATTCTACTTAGTGATATATTAAAAAATAACTTTTGATTGTTATTTTGTATGTATTTTTATATGTTTTCTTTGAAATCTATAATGAAATTGTATCTACATACGTATTTTTTACATTTTTTAATTTTAGCTTCACGCTTTATCCCGCAAATGGCAGGGTAGAGAAAGGGAACCGCAGAGCCATGGAAACCTAGTGTTAAAACACTCCGTTCACTGCCTTACGCCTTTTTCAAGTTATTACACCTTTTCACATTTTTTGCCTTTATTTTCACTTTTTTAAGTGGCGGTACTTAACACCGCTTTGTTGCCTTTGCCTTGTTTCCAAACCAAAGAAAATGGAAATGGTAAAATCCATCTACCTGGAGTTCATTTACCTCTTGAGGGAGTTCTCGAGCTATTTAAATTTGTTTCCCTTCTGGGGGAAAGAATTTAGGAGAGGTTTCCTGTACCTCTATTGTTATGCGCCGGATAGAGTGAAGCTGACATACATTCTTATATGACTTTCTATACTGAAAAGATACATAAACATACATCTTCTATATATCTTTACATATAGTTAAATATTTGCAATTCACCATCAAAATTTCTATAGTACATAAACAAAAGGATAATTCGAAAGCAGAATTTTGCATTTAATTATTCTAACAACTAAGCCGGCTAATTCACTTGTAGTTGGAGTTTAATATAGTTGAATTTAGACGCGACGGTTTGTGGTCGCTTCACTCAGTCTAGTGTTAGCACTTTCAAATATAAAAAGCTGTTGTACGAATGAGGAGAATGAGGATAAGTGCTTGAATGGCGTTAAAAAGTTTTACTTATTATTCTATATTATATTTCTTTCTTTTTCAATATATATAACATTTTTTTTAAATAAGCAGTAAGCTTGTCTTAGAAAAGTCAACTCTCTTCATATATAATTTAATAATATTGCAGGTTTATTTTAGAAGACAAATCTAAAAACATGAATAAATTAGACCAGTCAAGAATGAAAGAAGAGGAATGAAAGAAGAAGAATATATATATATATATATATATATATATATATATATATATATATATATATATATATATATATATATATATATATATATATATATATATATATATATATATATATATATATATATATATATATATATATATATATATATATATATATATATATATATATATATATATATATATATAATAAACGAATAAACGTAAAGAAAACTCAATTCTTGATATATACGACTGAGTATAATTTACCAAATCCTGCCGTCTGCCGCAGTATTTCCCTTTAAGTCACGTACATTCGTACAACGTTAAGTCGAAGGCAATGCTCTCTACAATTTATCACAACTACTTTATCTGAATCAATCATGTTCTGATTTGACAAACTAGTGTCTGCTAGTTGTTTAGAGAGTAATTGAATTGTAAGTTAATTTGTGGCTTAGATATTTGGATTAGTTTTTTGGAATAGAATATTTAAACTGCCTAAGTTTTATTGTATTTCGTTATTAATGTATAGATATATAGCTTTTTTCATTATTACAAGATATTATTGTAGTGAAATATCACTAAGATTTAGGACAAGCAGGGACCTGTGTCACTCTGTTATACATTATTATTGTTAGTACTAAATTGTTTTTACTTACCATTAGTACTAAATTGAAACCGGATCAATTCTAGTAAGATTCTTTTTGTCGAAAAAATCAGCAGTTTTTATGAGTGAGGAAAATATTTTATTCGAATTTTAAGTAAGCAACTAAGAAGTCGCGTCTGCCTGCAAACGTGACGGTTTGTGGGTTCAACTCCCACTCGGAGACGATGGATTTTTATTTTCATTTCCTTCACTCTATCAATTAGGTAAACGCGGTATTGACTTCAGCGACTCAACACGCAATGCCTCGAAAAGACCGAAAAGCTAGGAACAGTGTCTTAATACTAAGTCCCCATGGCTACAGTAGTTCCCTCTGCCTATCCTGCTATAAATGGGATAAAACGTGAAGCTATGTAACTAAAAAGTTGTTTTTTAATTAAAAAATTAACACGTTTTTTAAATTTAAACAAGTTCTAAAGAAATACAACTAGATTCTCATACTGGAACATCGTCAAATCTTAAACCTCATCCACTCAAACAATCAAAAGCTTTTTAAATTTTTATTAAATACAAAATTTGTCAGTGTCTACTTATATCTACAATATACCTGAGTCTAATTCATTTTTAACGCCGGTGCCTTTTAAAAACCCATCTCCATCTAGTCGGGTGAAATATCCTCGGTACTTGAAACGTGCCCACCTGTTCAGGTCGGCTCTATAAAATGTTATTTAAGTGTAACTCTGTGTGACATTCCTTATTGGAACTACCCTGGCACTAAGCCAATATATGTTTATATACGGACTTAGGTGTGATTTGCAAAAATCTCACTTCCGAGATCGTTTGAAGTGGACGGTGGAGTTTTCATGCATTTTTAATATTTAAATTTCAATCAATTTTCAGTTTGATCTCTGAATTTTTGGTGGGACCAAATGTTATTTTTATTATATTTATGCTATTTTTAACATATATTATATGCTATAAAAGATGAATAATATGTTATGAAAGATGGATGGATATTTTAGCAGTCTTTATAACTTAAGTTTACAATTACGTTGAAGCAATTGCATAAAAATATTCTAGCTATATATGTTAATCTACTATTGTAGATCAACAGTTACTGTAACTGTAATTAGTTACTACTAACTATATTTTTATTTTAGCACTTGGATTATTATCCAACTTAGGAGTTTTATTAAACTCCTCATTGGCTATTGGCAGTATCTCTTAACGGAATCCAATTTGAAGTTCAAATAATTTTATTCAAAATAGGAATATAAGATGAGGACCATCGTGGCGTTGTGGATTCAATTTCTACTTGGGGAAGACGGATTTTTCTATTTCCTTTTCTTTTCTCTTCCTTTTCTCTTGAAAAAAGGCTAAGCGCGTCGTTGAGTTCCACCACACAACACGCAATGCTCCAAAAACGCTTAGTTTCCTATGATTCCTGCAGTTCCCTGCCAACCCTGCCATGTGCGGGATAAAGCGTGAAGATATAAAAGAAAGAATATAAGATTAATTTTTTGAGCATCAAAAATATTGCCACTGGTTCACTAAAGTTAATGCCTTAGGTCTTCTTTTTAATTTATTCCTCATATAGAAATTAAATATGTAACCGCCGCAACCATTGCCATTAAATGTTATTTTACAAATATAGAATCCCACTTAACAAAAATATCAAAAAACAAATTTCGAACCTAGATATAGATATGATACATTTACACATCCAGCACTTACCACTCTGTATTATAAATTGATTGTACTCGAGTCTGTATAGACACTTTAGCAGCGACATCAAATGGTTCTTATTCCCTATTAACGGAAATATATTTAGTCCAAAGTCCGCCCTCTAGAACGCTCAACTTTTAATGAAGGTACTTCAGCCACGTAGGTCTGGTACCTTGTATATATGAGGCTTGGAGAATTTTTGCTCACCGAATGTTACATGTTACATGTTTAAATAACATTATAGCGTAATTTTGTGGAGAGATGGCCTTTTCTGTTTGGAAATATCTTTCTTTTTATTATTTTTTTTTGTATGAAATAGTAGGTAACTTAACTAATATTTAAGATAAAGTATATGTATTTTGATACTTAATTATATAATGTCAACTCAAAGGTTTTTGGATTCAATCCCATTGATGAAGAAGAATGGCTACTTCCGCCACTCAATACGCAATGTTCCGAAAAGGCGGAAAGCAGGGAATAGAGTATCTCAACACTATGTACCTACGGTTCCTGCGGTTCCATCTGCCTATCCTGCTACGAGCGAGATAACGCGTGAAGCTAAAAATATAAAGCAAAAAAATTGTACAGTATAGTGGAGCAGTTGAAAAGTGTCTGAAAGGAAACATGATGCTTGTAGGTTCGGTTCTCAGTGAGGAATTGAATTGCTTACTTAAGACAAGGTAAGCTCCGATTTATTGAATACGTGTGGTAATCAAAAAAAGTAATATTACTCGACAATCGTAGTACAAACATTACTCGCTTAATTTAGGGTATTAAAAACTTATATAAGTTCCTTACTTTAAACTAATTTTCTATAGTTTTAAAATAATTTAGAGCGTTTTTTTTTATTACTTCCAAATTTAAAGCGAAAATAAATTAACCAATAAAAGAATGTTTGACCGTTTTAATCATCAAATTCTATACCATTTCAGAGGAGAAGTTTTGTAAAAGAACAGATCAAAATAAAAGGAATAAGAGCGAAATGGAACATAAAATACGAAAACTGTGAAAAACCAAATCGAGTTGAATTAAAAATCTCATCGGTTAGAGCTTTAAAGAGAAGTATGAAGGACAATTGTGTTGTAAAGCTTTGTATTGAATATTTATAACAAAGTTTAAAAGTTTTAAAGTGTCATTTAATGTGAATAATTGTGTTAAAATAAAATAAATTTAAATTATTAATTTTTTATTTTAAATTTAACTTAATTTTCATTTTTTTACGTAATATATATTATAAGTATAATAATTAATCTATGGTAAATGAGTAAGACAAGTAAGGGGAGACCTCAGTTGACTTTCTAAATAACAGTATCGCGGTTACGAGAATCACATAAGAAGCACGAGTTCCGTTCTCTCTGACTATCCCGCTAGGGATAAAGCGTGAAGCTATGTATGTAGGTATGTATACATATATTTAACATTTAGGACTTAGAAGTAATGAATTATAACTACTATTTATTAAATTAAGGTGTAAAAAATTAACGTCAAAACCTATTTTAATATTAATAATTATTGGAAAAAAATCTTTTATAGCATTACTCAGTCCGCACATAAAAAGGTAAGGAACTTAGTGTTAAGACACTACTTTCTTTATTTCGATTTTTTCTTAGCTTCGCTAAACGAAGCTTCTTACTGTTTATAAAAAAAGTACCTTCATGATCTTATCTTACCAATATATTTAAATTCCAAATCCAAAAACACTAAAAGAAAATTGTTCAATTTACTGGCCTAAAATAGGTCAATCAACCACTTCCAATGCAAGCTATAAAATAAACAACAACAAAGCAAAGAAATCTATACATAACCAACGCAAATAACCTATAGCATTTTATTTCAATGAATATTTAAAGGTACTAGCTATAGCTATGAATTTCAGAAGCAGCTCACGCATAGGTTTTACTTCAATAAAACTAGTACGTATGCTCATTCGGGATCAGCGAGGTGGGTAATTGGATTATACGGTGTACCTTCAAAAATGTGTGTTTTAACGCTGACTGTAGATTATGCTGCCGATGGACCGCAAGCCCTTTAACTTTTAACTCTGCTATGTAATTGCTATGTGATAGAATATGAAAGGGTATTTCTAATTTGATATAATTGAAAATTAGTTTAGGAATTATTTTTATTAAAAGAAATGTATAAATTATGTTTTTTTAAATTTATAAAAAAAAAGTTATAACCCATAAAAACATGGTAGATGGTGGAAGCTAGTGTTATATCACTCCGTTTTAAATATTTCGCTTAATTCTGAGATATTACGTGTTTAGTGATGGAACTCATCATCGTGCTTTGTTTACGAGAGTACTAAATGATATAATTTATCCTCTTCGAGTATGAATTAACAATAGCGACGTTTAAAGAAGTTTTGCCACTAAGTCACAACTGCCTTCATTTTTTCATAGACACAACAAATTTTCGTTTTCAAATAGACAAAAAATAATTAAAATAGTAAACTTAATTAAACATTTACATAATATATTACATAACGACTGTATTTTAATATGTACATCCATTTGAGTTCCAATGAAGCATCTAACGGTTTTTCTAACAGTCTTCTCTATACAGACGAAACCGAATACCACTTCTCAATATGTAAGATTTTTGTGAGAAAATAATATCGGAATGTCTTTAGATTTAATTACTTACTTAAATTAATACCTACCTTGAGGTAGGTATTTGCGGAGTACATCTGAGTTATAAAAACAATCTGTATAAAAATTTAAAGTTGTAAGCAAAATTAGAATCTAATTTAATATGCAGTTTAATTAAATTGTTCATCTTATTCGGATAACTTTAGTAGCAATCAAATCTTTGAATTATAAATCAAAAATATTAATAAGCTTTCTTCGCTTCAGTTAAAAGCTTAAATTAAAAATTACAAGCTTGAATTAAAATATATGCTTTAGAAGTCATCGGAGTGCTTTATAAATCTTTCCATATTCCCTTCATAATTTATGTTTGTAATAAAGTTATTATACGTATTAAAGTATTGTGTTCATTTTTTTAATGTTTTTACAAAGAGATATTGTTTTGTGACGTAAATATAAAGAAATGCATCGTAAAGGAGGAAAGCGGGGAACGGAGTGTCTCAGCACTTAGTTCCTATGGTTCATGCAGTTCCTTCTGCCTGCTTTGTGCGGGATAAAGCGTGAAGCTATAAAAAATAGAAATAAGTGAAATAACACCCCTTTTCTCTGGATTAAAAAAAAAAAACAAAAGTAAAATTTACGTATATTCTTACTTGTTTACAAAATATTCTTTTATACTTAATAAAAAAACACTTAAAACACAACCAACAAACCTACAATCATCGAAAAACGCAAACTCAATCCAATCACCATAACAGACAATTAAACGAAGGACGCAATAATTTAAAACGTCCAAAAATAAAACATTTCACAGCAAAAGTTACTTATTTGGATCAAAATGACAATGACAATCTGCTGGAAATGTGTAACGAAGCGTGATATTTAGCTGTACACGTCACTATCGCGTCTGATTTACCAAGCGGCGATATGGTGCTTACGTAAACTAGGTATTCTGGCGGAAAGCCAGGGTTAACAGCTATTGGACTGAAAACAAATGCTTGGCTCTACTTGACCGATTCCGACAATTGTTTCGAAAGACAAGGTATTAATTTGAGAGCCACTGTCATCTATACTGATGGGTTAGGACGATATACATCTGTGTTAGTTATTGGCGTAGGCAAATTTCGTTTAATTTTATTTGCATAAATAAAAAAAAATAATTACTTTTATATTTATTAGGGTTCTACAACGTTCACAAACGAAATAATACAAACATAGAAATATTAACTAACTTAAGGTAATAATTAATTAACACATTTCGAAAGGTTAAAGCGGTCAGAGTGTCTATTCCCTACCTTCTTCGTTGTCGCTCTGTTTATCCTGCTACAGCATAAAATCAAAAAGAACCTATAGACCTAGATCCAGCCACGTCATAACGTACTGACAATTTTCTATTAAGAAATTAATATACAGAAACCCATATTTACATATACATAATATGTCCATAAACTAAAAATAAACACCAAAATAAAGCCCAAAAACAGTGAACACAACGAACAATGAATCAAAGGGTATAATTTTTTAGCTATAAATAAAAATCAAAATATTTTCCATCGCACTACATAAAAGCTCAGTTTATGACGAAACGTATCGTACTATAAAAGGTACAGAGCGGAGGTAACGAGGCATTCAAAAGCCCAGTCTGAACCAGACGACCATTCCTACCTCATAATTATAGTCGACAAATTGATGGCAATATATATGGGAATATATTGGGTAGGTGAAAATTTTTAATCCAATAAAATTATTGGGGCGCTAAAAATTTATTAATATTATACATTAAGTATTGAAACGTCTGATCTTTATTTTTGTAGGTATCATATATTAAATTTAATTGATCTGCTTGTGAATTTCAAAATGTTGATATAAAATCATCTATTCGTATCGTAATACGATAACTTTGTAGAAAATTTTATTCTATGGTTATTATTTTTCATTAATTTAACAATAAAAGAACCACATCTTATACTAGATTATTGTTTCTTTTTCTAAGCTTCACGTCGTATAAGAAAGTACGGAGATTTATTTCCAGACCAAGATCGTTTCTTTTATGCCTATATTGAAGCATAAATAACAATATTTGTAAGTTAAACAATAGTATAACTCATTTTAATATAACGTCAATACTTCAAGCAGTGTACGTGCAGTCAGTTCTGACGATGAAATGCTTTCTTGGAAGCAAACGAAATTTTAAACGAAAATTAGCGTCGGCGGAAAAACATACTTACTATTAAGTAAAATATTTTTCCTACAACTTGTCGAAATGGGTAATTTTATCACACACATGCGATATTATTGTAAATTGTGTGTCGATTATTACTTTTCAACTGAAGTTTTAGGTTTTTTTGGTATTATTTTGATATTATTTAGAGGGTTGGTATTTATTTTGCAATTGTTTTGATATTGTTTAATCGAACCGATTGATATTGTTTAATCGAATTTATAGTATTAATCAACTAAGACTACCCTCTATGTACAAGAGATTCCTAACTATATATTAATTTCGTCAAAAGTAAAATTGGTAAATTCAAAAATTAATCTTTAACAGTGTTTATGTTTATGTGTTTATTGGTAACTTTTAGCGCTAACCTTGATTTATAGTTTGTTTATAGTTTTTTAGCCTAAACCTTTATTCTGAATCCAGGCAATCATGAAGAGTACTTAGTGTTAAAACACTCTGGTTTCCATTTTTTCAACTCGCCTAAACTTTGTTCTGCTAGAGTAAGGAAATATTAATAATTATTATTAATTTAAGTAAATTCGCTGAAGAACGATTGAAGCTACACCCATCGTGGTAACAAAAGACGCTGTTCCACTATGCCACGATAACTTCAAAATAACTTGAAAATTTTAATTCAAATTGACTTAAATATATATTTTATTTATTTAAAATCTGAAAGTATACACTTTCGAAATTTCCTTCTCTTATCGCAATACAAGTTGTTACAACTATACAATAACCTAGAATAAACAGTACAACTAGAATATCCAGTTCAAGAGCATTCATATTTTGTCGTGATAGTGATTTTAATGGCGTTGCACTCCCAACACCTGGAGCTTAGGCCGTAAACAAGTGAGTGTTGCGTGTTTTAGAAAACCTGTCCGAGTTATAAGATGTAGCGGTGAAGATGAAGTTGTGGGGAAATGAAACTTATAATATATTATTATTTTTATAGCTACGTAGTGTTAAGACTCTCCGTTTTACGTTTTCTCTTCAGTTTTTGGAATGTTATGTTTTCAGTAACGGTGTTCTATGTTTTGATTTATCAAGTAGTGTTTACGATGGGGCTGGCATGTACATTAGTATAAAAGTCCCTAAATAAAATAAAGAAAAAAAAATATCAAGTGGAGTAAATAAATGATTTTTTTTCGAAAATGGGAATTGAAGCCACAACTTTCGCTTTAATAACAGGCGCCATGTTATGACAGTCTCATAGTTATTTAAAATACATAACGTATCCGCTAACTTGTTTAATCTAACTAAAAAGTGTTAAATTTAAGCAATATTACACGAAAGAAAGTCGAAAACATACATTCTAAATTTGTTTAATTTGAAGTTAGTGTCATTTCTTTTTTTTTAACTTCACGCTTTATCCTGTACATGACAGGGTAGGCAGAGGGAACTGCAGGAACCATACGAACCTAGTGTAAATACACTTTGTTGCTTAGTCCCTGCTTTCTCCGTCCCCGCTTTCAGCCGTTTTAAGGCATTGAGTGGCAGAACTCAAGACATTTTGATTCTTATTTTTCACCTAAATCTCTAAATATTACATAATGCGAAGCGAAACTCTACGCCGAGCTTCATCCTGATGCCAACAGAATCAATCGTCGTATTTAAGAGTGGGTTCGATTCCAACTGAAGAAACGAAGGTGTTTCTGCCATTACTGTAAGTAGTAAAAATCTTAATGTTGCTCTTTCCTTTTACAAGCACTTCAACATTATATAAAAACTATTTGTAAATCTATATGTTTTCTATGTTTTGTGACTTTGCCAAATCTAATGTACCATAACTCACTGTGAAGGACAGCACCATTGAAATTATAGAATCGTAGATTAGCATTTCTTGAAATACAGGAAAATATACGTAAAATGAAAGAGAGCATGTTCTAATTCGTATATTCAAATATTGAAAACTATGTTTGGTTTGTTGTTCGAACTACTTGCTTAAAATAAAACATTATTTTTTGTTTAATAATTAATTTATCAAACCAGACCTAACAGGCTAAGACTATATTAAATGACGTCAATATTTTCTATTTAACTGTAAAGTAATGGTTGTAGATAGCTACTCATTTAGTGAACGGTACAAAATGTAACTGTAACAGATGCTTTATATATTGTAGATACAATATAGTAAAAATAAGAATGGATAAAGTTATCCATTCTTATCAATTTTAAAGGCATTTATATGGCTAATGTTTATTATAAATATTTTTTATTGATTTACATACAGATGTATTAACATAGTTATCTCTATAAGAGACTTCCTCCAGCCAACCAAAGGGCCGTCGTGGCGCAGAGGCGTGAGCGTCTGCCTGTAAACGCGACGGTTTGTGGTTTCTATTCCCACTCGGGGAAGATGGATTTTTCTATTTCCATTTTCTTCGCTCTGGCAAACTAGGCAAAGCGCGGCGTTGAGTTTCGCCACTCAACACGCAATGCGTCGAAAAACGCGGAAAGTGGGGACTTAGAAAGCAGGAACTAAGCAACGAAGTGTTTTAACACTAGGTTCATATAGTCCCTGCAGTTCCCTCTGCCTACCCTGCAACATACGGGATAAAGCGTAAAATTAAAAAAAAGAAATAAATTAAAATAAAAATAACTAAGTAAACTTACAATTATAATAATTTAGACAAAAATAATCGAAATAATAATAATAAAAAACAATTTTAAACTAATTAATTTACGCAAAAATTAGTAAATATTAATTGGATTCACTAGCAAATGCACAAAAATATATAAACGTAAATAAACACAACACAAGGCCGCGGTCTGCTAACCTCTTTCACCTGCACCTAATTGGCGTCATTCCAAAGTAAGAAACAAAACACTGGCGTGCTGATATAACAGAGAAACTTGCTACGGGAATTAGAAGGACTATTTCTAGTCGATGCTAACCGACTTCGTAGTATACTAATACATTACTTCAGTATTTAATATATTTTTTAAATGATGTTTTTTTTGTATGTGGCTTTTGATATATGTGATATTTATGTGAGTTCTTGAACGTTACGCGTTTTAGAAGAAGTTAGTGTCACGATACGTCACTTTCTATTTTTGACTAAATTCGAGAAAATATATCATAAGTCAACGCGGTGCCATGATTATATGGAAGAACAAAATACCTAAATGTTTTGAATAGCCCAATATGTAAGTCTAGTGAAAGATCAATTAATTTTTTTTTCTTTTTTTTAGCTTCACGCTTTGACCCGCACATAGCAGGGTAGGGAGAGGGAACTGCAGGAACCGTGGGAAACTAGTGTTAAGACATTTAATTGCTTAGTCCCTGCTTTCTCCGTCCCCGCTTTCCGCCTTTTTCGAGGCATTGCGTGTTGAGTGGCGGAACTAAACGCCGCGCTTTGCCAAGTTTACCAGAGGGAAGAAAATGGAATTAGAAAAATCCATCTTCCCCGACTGGGATCGAACCCAGAAATCGTCGCGTTACAGGCAGACGTTGCGCTTCTGCGCCACGACGGTCCTCCTTAATTTATAATGCCAAGTATAATTGTCTTTAAACTGCATATAAATATATATACATATGCATATATGTGTTTTTTTGCAAAATTCAATATTACTTACTTACTAGGGATGGAGAATTGTTCAACAAGTTGTTTTCTTTCTACTTGTCTAAGAAATTGTTAAAAAATCCGACTATAAATTGAAGCCCAAAATTGAGTAACCGCATGATTTATGTACATACAAAAAAAACATATATTTCTCCTTTTTGAAGTTGAATTATATGATTAATAAACTATTAAAATCGAGTAGACTGTTTATTCTACTCGTCTTTAATGAAACGTTGAAATGAAAAACATCCATACTCCTCGAGTGGGAATCAAACCCAAAAACCCTCGTTTACAAGCAGTGGCACCTCTGTGCCACGACGGTCCTGATAATTTATTAATCATACAATCTAAACTATTTAGTTAAAATAATAATTTAAGTGAAACTAATTTGATTATATTCGATTCAGCTTAACTAAAGTCAAGTTTGGAGCGTATCGGCAATTTTAAACTAAGTTTTCCCACTAATTTCATCTATGTTGTTAGTATAAGTAAAATTAGTACAGTGTGTTTTAGTCTCTTTATTTGTAAATTTTGTTATATATAGTATATACAGAGAATGTAGTGTTGAGACACTTTGCCCTTCGCATTCCACCCAAATTTAAGGTAGCATGTTGTGTGATGGAGCTTTTTTCATTATAGGTTATTTATTATTAGAGCCTTAGCGTATAAAACTATGAAAAATTTTTTTTAAATATATCCTGATATATATGTATAAGTTCCTGAGCTTCATGTCACGGAGATGAAGATGCTGAGGTGGATGTGTGGTGTAGGGAGGTCCAACCACATACGCAACTCATTCATTTGAAGTAGTCTTAGGTCTGTGACGTAGCGGCGTAACAGATAAGCTTTGTATGCGCCGGCCTAAGAACTATTGGAAGAAAATGCCTAATATGTCTGCCCCTGGAGTTAGGCCACCCACGATTAAAGAAGCGATAGTTGGATATCGTGACACAGGACATGGATGTACACATGTACACAGATTTTGTAGAAGACCAAGTAAAAGAAGAACGCTTAGTCGGAAGGCAGATCCGAGCAAACGAGACTGGGATTAGTGCCAAGAAGAAAAATAAGAATAAACAAAGAGCTCGAAAGATAAGTATATTTCTATTTTTTACTTTTCGATCAATTAATAATCCAATGAACTTAAAGTTGAACGTACATACCGACACCGCTGCATACATTTGAATATTTATCCAGACTATCTATATGTAAAATTAATTAAAAAAATATAAATAAAAATAAATCCATTCCCCACTTTTTATATTTTTTTATTTAAACTATTCATAATTCACAGCACTACAACAACAGAGTAAAGCAGCAAAATCTGTAACCATTTTTAATATTATTTTGTATACAAAAGAACATTTCAACGCGTAATTTTAATCTTTCAAGTGTTTAAGTCCATTCAGTTCCACAGTGAGCTCACAGAGGTGTTATAGACCAAATTGCTTTACACTTATATTTTAAATACGATTTTGTTTTGCTTTTGTTTGCTAAATTTCATGAATTTGTGTGTTTCGGGTCACTGGAGCGACATAATGGGAGAACAAATGTCAAGCTTTATGTATTGACTTATATACGACATAGTACGTATAGAATTATTAACTTCATTCCTGTTAACATTAAAAATGGTAAAGGGTCTGTTTATTCGTTTAGTTCAATATTTTTAGCGTTTTACGATAATAACGTTAAAAATACTAAACGAGCTTAGACGAAACTTTACAGTAATGTAGCTTATACTCACTTACACATACTTAGCCTCAGAATAGCACAAGGTCTGCAATTTTTTTGGCTATCCCGTTCAAAACATGATAGGTTCGGCCTATCTGAACGTGGTAACCTAGTGTTAAGATCCTCTATTCCCCACCTTCCGCTTTTGAGACATTGCTTGTTGAGTGACAGAACTCAAGGCCGCGCTTGACTGCTTGCCAGAGCGAAGAAAATGGAAATGGAAAAGAATCCATCTTTGCGAATGAAAATCGAACCCACAAACCTTTGCGATTACAGACACACGCTGAGCCACTGCGCCTAGATGATCCTACAATTTATGATAAGTGAATTTAATTTACTTATTTAATAAATAGGTAATAGCGTTGTTCAAGCGACTGGAAGATCGCCACTTATATTTTTACTTCTATCAATATTAAAAAGCTAACGAGTTTATTTGATTTAATGCTCTAATCTGAGGAACTGGCGTAAGGAATTGAATATTCTTTACGTCATATTCTAATTAACGCAGACACACTCTTAATTATCTTCGTTTGACAACAGACAAAGCGGCATATAACATATACTTATATTTATAATATTTTTTGTCAGCTTCACATTCCATATTTACTAGAAAAGACTGAGAAAACTTAATGTCAAAACATTTCAATTCCAATTTTTTGGCATTTTCAAAAAATTGGTTACTGGATGGCATGGCGTAACTAATCGTGTTCTGTTTTATTATGATAAAAGCAGTAAGCAGTTTTTTTCCTATAAAGTAAGATGTCATGAGTATGTCGTATCCTCATATGACATACTCATGACATCTTACTTTATAAGAAAAAAAACCTCATATCAATTTCCTAATTAAAAATAATTTCATACAAAAAAAAATCCCATTACAATCTTATTTTAAACTCAGTCAACAAATAAACATACGACAAAAACACAATTCACCGTCCACATAAACAAATTGACCAGCAATACTGAAACGGTTTGATGAATAAGCGAATGAATCTCTACCAATTAACTCCGATGGAGACCACTAATTGGAACGATAACTATAGTATACTATACTATACTATACTACACCTACGTACGTGTAGTTATATTATTTTTGTACGCGGTTATTGAATTCATTATTTCGGATTGGTGTCACTCCATTCCGCTGACGTTTGAACGTAATTTTGCTAATGACATTTAAATTTGATTTAAATATCAAAAAAATGTGGAGATCGATCTGGGTTGTATTACTGAAGGTATATTTAAGTTATTGGATCTAAAATAAAAATATGAGAAGATATTACAATATTGTAGATGAATTAGCAATTTTTATAATTACAAGTATTGTTCTTAATACTTTGGAGGAAGTAAGGGTAAAATTCGTTTGACCCCGCAGTTGCAGTGATGGTTTTGGTTTGATCCCCATATACCACGGTCGTAAGACAAAACGCGACGTTGCGGTCACTATAGAGATAAGACAGCAAAAATTGGACAGAAAACAGAGAACGAAGTGACTTAACATGCCCTCTAAATATTTCCTAGGAGATACAGCGTGAAGCTAAAATAAAATTAAGAATAATAAAATATTTACAATTCACTAAAAAAAAATATTACGAATATGATATTTTCCCCGAAAAGCTATCTTAGCCAACCAACCAACAAAATACAGTTCAGTCATTAACACGCCCATTTTATAAGTGTTAGAAGTTTTCCATTGCTATTATAACAGATAGCGTGTATAATACAGGAAACGCTGCTCAATCAACACAGTGGCACCGAGAATCGCCTGAATTCCTCATAATCGGGTGTTTCGCTGACGTCACCCGACCCCAACTGTCAGAGCCAAATGAGATTCCCAGTTAAAATGTTGCATTGATTGCATAGTTTTAACGATTGCCCTGAAAATATTTAATTGCAGGTGAAAATTGGAAAATGTTTTGGATAGTTACATTTGAAAAGTTGTCAATTATTCTTTTTTAGTTTTGCGCTCTATTCCAGTATTTAATCTGGTAGATACAAGTTCTTCTCTATCTATTCAATGAGTGAATAGCGTAACTCAACACCGTACCTTGTAGTACTAGAGTGAGTCAATAAATTTATTGTATTATTCCTATGAGGACTAACTTGCTTAAGCCGGATCAATTTCATTTTTTTATTGTTAGTACAATAAAAAAACCAAGTTGCTTTTTTGCAAGGCTCCGATGGGCTTGTCTTAGGTAAATATGGTTATAGTAGGTCAATATTATCTCATGATGTAGAACACATTTTCTCATGTAAGCACCAAAAAAATTTTTTGCTTTTTTCTAAATTTATATATACGTCATATTTATATAGATACATATGTGTATATTTGATATGATTACATACATCAATTTAACAATACACGTTTTCGATTCTCGCTGACATCTGCGGTCTACAGCATAAAGTTAGTCGAATTTTCATATATCTCACTCTTTTACATGCAAAGTAGTTGTTACATATATATATATATATATATATATATATATATATATATATATATATATATATATATATATATATATATATATATATATATATATATATATATATATATATATATATATATATATATATATATATATATATATATATATATATATATATATATATATATATATATATATATATATATATATTTCGAGTGCGTGTTGAATGGCAGAAGTCGTTTTCTATTTCCATTAGGCAACTTGGCAGAAAATGGGAACTAAAAAATCCATCTTCCCCGAGTGGGAATCAAACCCCCAAACTATCGTGTTTACAGACAGACGCTACGCCTTTACGCCATGGCGGTCCCCTTATATATAAAGATGAAACAAATAACGTATTTATCAGACTAAAATCATAACTTCTGTTCGAAGCCAACGTGATTCAAATAAGGAGCTGCTTGAAAATGGATTAGATCCACAAGGGTTGTTGATTATAAATACTCTTTCAAGTGTCGTTGAGAGCGTTAATTTATTTTTACTTAGGCATATAATTACACTGGTGGACACAATATACATAATATTGTATTGGTGCTATTGCTGTAAAATTTAATGTTTAGATTTTCAAGATGTATATTTATTAATTATGTGGAAATTCATTATATATAATTATGAGTCGTGTATGTACATTAAGTAGCGTAGGTAGCTCTTAGCGTAAGTATTGGTACAGTGGATTAAATCGATTGATGTGAGAAAAAGAAATTAAAATACGGCAAATTTTTAACTTAGTGGAAATTAACGGAAGCGTGAAATTAACGGAAAGCTTTGTCTTCAAAACATAATTAAAATAAAATCTTTTCCTTCAACCAACAAGGATCGAATTTACTAACTAAATAATAGTATTTACAATCACACTGTTCCATGATGTCCTCAAACAACTCAAGTTCCCATTCCTGTCAATTTAAGTTATAATAATATTTAACTTTTATCACGAATAAGGCAATTGTAAAACGTTAAAGCGATAAAATCAGAAATGAAATTAATTATATTTTAATAATAAAAAATGTAAAAGCTCTGTGCCGAATGGAAACACCTGTTTGCGGCATCAAGCTTTTCGCGAAGCTTTCCACAATATACCTTACGCTTTTTTTGTTCGGATGATTTGGGTCTTTTGACATTTTTCTCGCAATTTATCATTTTTAGTGGTAGCAGTGAAAGATGTGACTTATAGTTTTACTGACGCGAGTTTTCTCTTGAGATAAACTTGTAGAAACAAAATTTCAATTATAAATGTTAAAGAAATAAATAAATAAAGAATATATACTTAAATATTTTTATGATTTTTAAAGTTTTAAGTAATGTATCTTACATTCTCTAAAAAATATATACTTAATATCAGCCAGTTTGTCTGAGTATTATTCTATTAACTAAATTAGTAAAAAAAATATATTCCAAATTTACTATATATGCATAATATATTAGAGTAAAGCCAAGAACATTGATCAAGTATCACATGTGTATTCTCTACCCACCGCCTGTTGGAATGTTCGAGTCCATGTTAAAGTGTCTACTTTTTTAATACATTCCTTTCTCTAGGTGTAAATAATACTTAAAAATATATATATAATTTCTGCTACATGCGACTTACCTCAGTCCCCTGCACTTTTAACTTCATATGATCTTCCCTCGTCGTTTTGCCATCTTTCCGTTTCTTCCAACAGTAGCCATCACGCCGGTAGCGAACCTTCTTTCGGCTGTATAGAAGCATCGACCCACTTTTTGGTCTGAAACAAAATATATAAATTTACATATTTAAAGCATATAAGTTACTAGCTTAGGCCGACATGGATCAACGGCACAATCTGTCTGTTAATGCCACGTTCTGTTCCCACTCAAGACTGTAGTATTAGCGCTTAGTTCCGCCTCTTAAGATGTAATATTTCGAAAAGTAGAGAACGGAGAATCTTAACACTATAATGCTATCCAGCTAATGCGCAAAGTAATTTTTTAAATTTATGTAAGTTATATAGAACCTCATCCTATTCAGTAAAAAACTGTCATTAAATATGACATATGTTTGGTTTCTTAGAGATTTTTTGATGAATTCATCAACAACAAGTGTTGATTGCACAGCCTTCTCATAGTAGTATTAAGTGACTGGATTTTATAACGTAACGCAATGTATGTTTAGTTTTAAGGAATTTAAGAAGGAAACTTGTAAAAAAATTAAAAAAAGTAAATTTAAAATAAATAAAATCTAACAAGAGGTCTGTAGACATCTGTAGTGTATAATAATAATTTCGAAAAAAAAACACTAGAAAAATATTTAAAAAGGTCAAATAGAACATGAACCTACTATGATCAGGATTTAAACTGATTTTTTTCCAATTTTTGTTTTATTATTTATTAAAAAACATTTTTTATAAAGACAAATTAATGCATTCCTTTAATTTTTTTTCATAACATTTTACTTCTTACAAAAGCTACAAAACTAAGGTCAAAGACAAAATATATTTTAATATTTTAAAACGCATACAATAATTTAATAACTGATCGATGTTATACAAATTGAAAAACACAGATGGATGGACTATAGAATTACGCTGAAATGGATTTGGCAGTAGATTTGGCAATGATTCGTATAGCAGGTTCAAATTTAAGATTTAATTAAATTATCTGAAACTGAGCCAGTATTGTAATATAACGATTTTTGTACTAGTCAAGTTTTTTTCCAAAAAATAACATTTTTAAATTTATTAGAATATGGCTTCATAATTTTTGACGTGACAACGTCTTAAATTAGGTTGCGGCTCGGAGTCACATATGAAAAAGGTAACGTAACGATGTGTCAACTGCCACCGAAATATGATCGGTCCGCCGCGCGTATCACTTGACACATGTACAATGTTTTAGTAAACAAAATATATTTTCTATAGTTAAAATTTGTGCAATTTATATTATAATTATTAATCATATCAATAAATATTCTACCGAGAAAAAGACGTTGTCACGTAAAATTTTCGCCCGTAAAACCCACTTTACAGGCAACCATTTTCCCGCATATGAACACTGTAAATTTCCGAAGTATTGCTCGTAAAATCATTTTGTGAGAGAACAACTGAAGAAAAATTAAGTTGTACAGTTGTATAAAAAGATCTGGCTGTATTTCAATGACACATCTAATTGAAAATGTAAAAAATCTACCAAATTAAAAAGTTTCTTTTTTAAGAAATAATAATTTTAAAAAAATCTTGTCAAATCTGAAAACTGTTTTAGTTCAGGCCATTCCGCTTGTCAAAAAATGACGATACTCATTTAAATGCAAACCATATTGCTTGTGGCTAAAATTACCCAGGACATTAAAATGTCAAATATCTTTGCCACTTTCTCTTCTCTCCTTCTATATTCTCTCTCTTTTAAACATTTTACATTAGCTTACTTAAAAAAGAAAAGTAATAATAATAATAAAAAATAACTCGATATATAGCACTATATAACAAGAATCGTAACAAAATGTTTAATAGTTCAATAATAAGTTGATACAAAAGTCATCCATAACAATTTCAGTGATTTACCGTCCATCTGTTATTACGTAGCGATAAGATAAACAAATCGCCATGGGACATAAAATGCGTGTGAGTAATTTCTATAGTGAATTTTAATTATACACACGTACTGTACGATTGTATGAGTATTTACACTTTACTAGGTTTTGTTCGCAATTTACTTTAAGTGAGCTTTATTTTGGAAATCAAGTTTCTTATTTATGTCACTGGAAATATTGAATGAGAAGAATGGATAAAGCAATTTTTTAATTTAATTTCTTCAAATTTAGCCATACTTATAAAGAATTGTGTATTTTTTTTACTATAAAATAAATATTATTAGGATAACAATATGTAAATAATTTTTATTATATTTTTCAATCAGCAATTAAAAGATGTATGTATATATATATATATATATATATATATATATATATATATATATATATATATATATATATATATATATATATATATATATATATATATATATATATATATATATATATATATATATATATATATATATATATATATATATATATATATATATATATATATATATATATATATATTTATATATATATATATATATATATATATATATATATATATATATATATATATATATATATATATATATATATATATATATATATATATATATATGACATATTCTAAGTACTTATAATAGTTTCCGAAGTTACAATGGGTTATCTTGGCACGACTTATATGATACATATTATAGCTTATACAATTTTTTTTGTCTTTATAATATGAAGGATAGAAATATCAAAATTTAAGGCCAAATTCTGCAAAATAAGCCCTAGGAACTGTAAAAAAAAACACATTTTATATATATTAAGATAAAGAATACTTAAATAGCAAACAAACCAATATTTCGTACAATATATCTAATATACAACATAATCGCATACGAGATTGGGAGGATCGATATGTAAAAACACAAGAGCTGACTCACGACGGAAATTGGTAATTTGTAGGGAGGACATTAGCCCATATTTCAGCAAGTTTATATTTATTATATTCAGCAAGTTTATATTTATATATTTAGAATTCAACGTGAGTAGATTTTTTGTAATTATTTTGCGAAATGTGATTTACTAGCTACTTTTTGTTTTTTTTGCTACTTTTTGCTACTTTTTGTTTTGTTTGTTCTCATAGTGAAATTTAAAAAAATACTTTTATATACACGTAACACCTCTGTATCCAAGATATCTTTAATTACAGATACCCTATACATTCACTTACATCAAAACTATATCCTTTTACATCAAAATATAATCTCTACAATACTCCTGAATGAAAAAAAGATTTGAAACAGTAATTTTTGTCGAATTCTTCTGTTTTAAATTATACATACTCCTAAAGATCAGGGTTTCATTTGCTTATGAGGTCACAATAAGTAATAAAAAGTCAGTAAATATTGGAGATCGGGTTTAGATTTTCTATCAACTTATAACATAATATAGAGCATTTTGTTACTCAAAAAGCTGAAAAGTAATCTATATTATATAAAACTCTTTTGTAGCTGACAGAAACTTGAAATCTAGTAGGTCCATGAGAAATATTAGAAAATGCTAAGAGAAGTTTTCCCGAAACACCAACCAAAAACTATGTAATGCAATGCGACATTTATAGCTCATAATTTATATTATAACAAATTTCTCGTTAATACATCTTACTATTAATGCGATGACGTCTTCATATCACAAAAAAAGTGAACATCAGTAAAAAAGTTAATTCTTCAACCATTTAATAAAGTCAGCGAGAACACGAATATTTTTAAAAGAAAATAGCTAGAAAACTCAGCAGGTAAATAAATAACGCTGAGACCAAATGAACTAAGAAGCTCTCGAGATTCTTTTTTAGGTTATACCAAGGTGAGGTTGAAAAAATCTAGGAATTTTAGTAACGGGCTAGTGCTTTCAAGCCTTAATGAACTTACTCGTAGCTTATTAATAAATATTGTTAGAGGATTTAGCGTTATAAAGTATGAATGGATATGGCTTAAGATTTCTTTTCCATTCAACTTTGAGGCTGTTCTATATAAATGTTCTAATTTGAATAGAAATTAGAAAGTGAGTGATTCTCTGATACTTTTTTTTATTGTTATATTAATTATTTTTTATAAATATTTTATTGTTACATGATACATGATATTTAATTACATTACGTGATATTTAATGAATTTAAATTCCAGAACTTGGAACCAAATATTTTAGCTTCTCTTTTTATGCAAATATCAGGAATATAAACAATGATTTGATGGATTTCTGATTAAATTCGACACAGGATTTCAAATGCCAAAAACCCTATATAAAAACTTTAGCTGTTTTAATCTCTATAAATATGTAACTATATATAAATCTTTAAACTATGTAAACTACCTTCTAGTTGTCTATATCATTATATTATAACATTTAACATATTCCATGGATAACTAATGCTAATATTGTACCAAAACTATGCCAATGTGCTACTCACATAAGAAAATTGGTTAGAAAGTAATAAGGGTAACATATATGTATATATCGTTATATAGGCTTGTGACGTTTGGTCACGTATAATACATGTCGGAAATAAACATCAAGCTTGTTTTTGTTCACGTTATTTTCTATTATTACTTATTTGTGTCATATTTTGTGAGTGCCCATATTTAAAGAGTTATGCATATCATTTATGTTGTAAACATTTATTTTCAATTTATTTTCAATTCTATGGCAATAGTGAAAGCCTAATAAATATAAAAAATACAATAAGTTATTTTTAGTATATCCAATATCGTATTGAAATCTATTTATATCGAAGGCAGAAATAATTTTGAGATGAACCGAATTTTTGATATTGTGTTAAATTGTCAGCACAGTTTGTTTCCAAAATAATTTGGAAAAAGAAAGGAAAAAAGCTGAGTTTCATAGGCAAGCTTTTTTCAGGTTTGAGACATTATTTTAAATAAACCGGTGGTAATGTTTTCGGCATCAAAAAAGTAAACTTCTAGCTTCTTATTGAAAATGAAATCATACGCATAAATATAGAGTAAAGTGGATCTTGAGCTTTCCTTTAAAATCCAGATCTACAAAAATTAAATCGAATGAAACCAGAAAGGAGAGTAAGGATGCAAAAATATTAAATAATAAAAAAATTAAGTTATAACGTTTATTTTAGAGCAACATCGTATTAAACGAGCAAATTTAATATTCGATAGCCATGTACGAGTATGTAAGGCGTGAGCGGATTAATAATATTATTTCACTTTATATTGCAGTCGGAACCTCAAAACGCCAATTAGGGGCTAACTCAATTCATTTTGGTTGATGCCAAAAATTTCCGATCATTACATTCTTAACATTTATTCGATATAATTTAGTTATATATGTCTCTATTTATTTAAGTTAATTTGTTATAAAACCTAAAGTGTTGAAAATATCTTTTTTTTTAATTTAATATTATATTATTTTACTTAGTTATATTTTTTATACAATTCCTATATTTTACGAGATGAGAAAAATAACTTGAAATTTTCCAGAAAATAAAGAAAAGAGTGTCTTATCACTAACTAAGTCTCGCTGTTATGCCAGACGAGAACAAAACAATTCTTAGTCATGCCAACTTTAGAACAATTTTAAACACCTACGAACGTTTTTTCAACTGATCCCAACAACATTTATAGGAAAATAACCTAATGTAGAGACTATACTCTCCACTTACCAAAGCATCTTCCTTACAGTAAAAGATTTCAAAAAACCTTTTCACTTATAAAACACGCTATATAAACACGAAGACGCTTAATAACTTATACATATATTTTAGTACAACAAAAAAGTAAATACAATATTTTCGTACGCGATCACTCGTTATATCAGAACAAAAACGAGCGTCAGATTCATGGATTTTCGCCGACTAATAAATCGAGTATTGGACGCATAAATCAGAGATGTTAGTGACGTTTTTTTCTGTGTACGACAACGACGATGCATCATTGGGTGCAATTGTGACGAAATGTTGCCATTACTTTTGTACGCGGCGTAAGATATGAAAATCTATAATATTTCTTTTTTATCATTATAAATTGGGTGGAATTATTGGGTGGTTGAATATCTTGTTTTACTCGTATTTGCAATTATTTTTAGTATTCCGGTTTGGTAAGTTAAGGCGCGGTGTTAAATTCCAGAATAGATACCTCAAAGTTGTAAAAGGGCAGATCTAATATATAGTATATTATTTTTTTTTATTTTTTTTTAGCTTCACGCTTTATGCCGCACACATTCCTGCAGCTCCCTCTGTCTACCCTGGCAGGGTAGACAGAGGGAGCTGCAGGAACCATACGAACCTAGTGTTAAGACACTCCGTTGCTTTAGTCCCTGCTTGTTTCCGTCCCCACTTATGTAGTATATTTTATATAATACTTATAATAAATTAGAACAAGAAATGTAGTGTAGTAAATGAATATAAATATATCCATTATTTTTCATTCCCTGCTCTTGCAAAACAAAGTGCAGCGTTGAAATCTGTAATTCACCGTCTATATATAGAATAAAGCCTTATTTTAAAAAATAGTCATATTTTTACGTACATAATGCAACTTTTTACTCACTACAAACACTTCATAAGCAATCCATAAAAAAACCAAAAGAAACCCACTTAACCAGATATAAAAAGCTCAATACAAAATTAAGCTTTAAAAATGAAAATTAATATGCGTTTAAAAATTATATTTCAATATAAGTTATCAATCGTCGGTTTTGCGGACAGCGGGAATCTTTTTAATCCCACCTCGCGCCATAAAGGGAGAGCCGCGGTAATTTGTCAAGTGAAGTTGAACCAGCGGTGTGATTTTACGAATAATGTCCCACTAATTCTTAAGCTTTCCGTGGAATTTGTATGAGTTTTCTAAATTTTTGCTACTTTTCTATACATGCGTAAAATTTATATTAAAATTGTTTTAAATACGTCTAGAACGAAATGAAGCTCCAGTTGAATGTTGATTGAGTTGTGAATTAGAACATTATATATATATATATATATATATATATATATATATATATATATATATATATATATATATATATATATATATATATATATATATATATATATATATATATATATATATATATATATATATATATATATATATATATATATATATATATATATATATATATATATATATATATATATATATATATATATATATATATATATATATATATATATATATATATATATATATATATATATATATATATATATATATATATACATATATATATATATATATATATATATATATATATATATATATATATATATATATATATATATATATATATATATATATATATATATATATATATATATATATATTCCCAGAGTTGCCTTCGATATTTAAAATATGTCATGCTTAATGATAATCTATCGTTATTTAAATTTAAAAATTCGCTAAGTTATTGTCAATGGTAAGTAAGTAGTGGTCTAAATGTGTTAAGTGGAACTCTCTCAACTTCGCGCTTCACCGTATTTCCAGAGCGAAGAAAATTAAAAAAAAAAGATTCTCCTATAATGGTAATTGAAATTACAAGCTGTTGTATTTATATATAGACGCTGTGGTTTTCATATTCAATTTTACAACATTATTTTTATATTTAATAATGTGTTTTCTTCTTATTTCCAATTATTTATAATTTGATTTAAATTGATATTAAAATTGACATTAAGCTTTAATAATTAAGCTTATTATATACAAAATATGAAGAAATTTAACCTAAATGTATGACATTTAAAATGTTCTCTGATATAAGTTAAGAGAAATTAAGGTAGTCAAGTTAAAATGTATATTCAACTTGTATATGGGCCAAGGCGTATTCATACAGAACTAAATGCTAGTTATAAATGAGAGTTCTAAAACGCCAATTACTAAGTATTTAAAATAGCTAAGAAGATAAGAAAAAGATTTAAAAATAAAACATATTTTGATGAAAGCTTGACTATTTTTATGAATTTTAAAATATAAAAAATACTAAAAGAAAATGTAATTGAACGCAGCAGTATTTGAACCCGTGCCTTTTGCAAACCGTGAAAAAGCTTTAACCATGTGTTTCGGTATTAAAAATATGTCATGCTTAATAGTTCAAGCATGACATATTTTAAATACCAAAGGCAACTCAGGAAAGTCAAAAATCAGCTAATTGTTTTTGGAAAAAAATATATATTTGTATTATTTTTTTTGGCATTTCTCAAGTGTAAGTTTAGTGTATGTAAGATCAGCATAAATCAGAACCTGGTACCAACAAAACGTCTCTAATTGGTCTCAACCTTACAGAAAGATAACCAAATAAAACATAATTTATAGCTTCTTCGATAAATAGATTTTTCAATACAAATATTTTGTTATGTATATAGTATAAAAAATGTATATGTAATTAATAAAGTTTATACTTTATTTAATTTATTAAAAAATAAACCATAGTTATTAAAAATTAAATTACATAACCAATTTTATTCTCATATACCTATGAGACTACACAAATAGATTAGATATATCTCAAAAACATAAATATATACATAGATTCGTTTTAACAGAAAAGTAAGTAAAAAGCAATTTCGTTTCAACTTTTACGCTACAAAAAATCTTATTTTTGTTATAAATTTAAACTGAAATTCCAGTTTTTAACATTTTCAGGGATCAAATATGAATGGATAATACGCTTCACGTAACGCACATGTCACTATGTAAACAAGCCACCGAGTAAAAGCCTTTGTTAAGTTTTTTTTTCCAATATAAAATATATATTTTTTAGCCACAAACTAACTAGTGATATAAAATATACCTCCACGATACTATATCTAACGGTGTAACAATATGTGCACATGGGAATTCGGTTTTAATTTTTATATATACCAAAGAAAATGTTTATAACAAAGGCATATAAAAATGAATATTGAAAAATACACATCGAGTAAAGTTGTATTTACGTTATATATTTATTATATATTATAATTTATTTATTTATTTATTTATTTATTTTTTAAATTGTAGTCTATGCTGTTATTATCCCAAACTATTAAATAAATAAATAAATAATTTATAAAAGCGTTTATCTATATAAAGATTATAAACAAAAAATATGTGAAATTAATAAACATATATTCTTTACATATTTTTATAGCTTCACGCCTTATTCCGCTTATAGCAAGGTGGGCAGAGGGGACCGCAGAAAGTGTGAAAGACCGCAGAAAATTTAAAAAAAAAATTTCCTGCTTTCTAATTTTTGCGTAATTCAACTCCGCTATTTGCCTAGTTGCCAGAACAAAAAAAAAAGAGAAACGAAAATACCAATCTCCTCCGAGTGGTAATCGAACCTACAACTCGTAGCGTTTACAGGCATAACCTACCCCTCTGCGCCACGACTGTCCTAAAATCCTTAGATTAATAAATTATAAAAAAGTGACAGATTGTAAAAAAACCAAACATTCTTCTATTTTCCATATAGGAAACAACGAGACATTTATATTAGAAATACAAATAATATATTTCCATAAATATCAAAATTTAGCTATAATTTAAAGAAAAGTAAATACTTCCAACCTAATAAAAGTCTTATCAACTAACCAAAAGTCAATAATCACCAGTAATAGACACGAAAACACCATCGAGGAACCAAATGCAAATCAAACGAACAAACGACGGCCTCAGGAACACTAGCAAAAAGTTTTGTAAAGCATGCAAACTGCGCTACAATCGCATGATCAGGCCACAATAAATCCTGGATTCCCCAACAATTTAGTATTTCGGGTCACTAGTTATCGGTTAAAAACAAAATTACTGGCTCACAGTCTGATAAACTGCCTAAAGAACTTGTGAAATAGTAAATAAATATCTCAATCGGTATGAGTGAAATATGCGAGCGGCACACGAAACGGCTTTTGTGTTTAAGCCAAGGTGATTTAATTTTTGCGTTTTATTATTATTTATTTATTTATTTTTTTGGGTAACAACTCGGCTTATAAATATGAAACTTTTTGAATTTTCAAGTAATATTGCTCGATAGTTGCGTGTTTGGTTCCAATATAGGAAATTAGCGTTTATTACAGTTTATCGTAATGAAGAATGGCTAAATTAAAAAATGTGCTTATATATAATAGAATGAAATTTGATATTATTTTATATATTTTTAATATATTCTTCTTATATATGTTATTGTTCTTCATACATGGCTATAATACTAGTTTAACTAATATTTGTCCATCCATTCGTCATCTAAGATGTATATGATATTTATTAGTAATGTTAATATATATTAGTAAATTGAATCAAGATGAAAGAGCATGAAGTTATAAAACAAAACATTATACGATGAACTATAGATAAGGCATTTTTATTATCCTTTAACAAAAAACATATTTTTAATTAGAATTGACAGCTATTCTCACTGTACGACTTTGTCTTCGAATCAGGTAAATATATATAAGTTATTTTCTCCAATAATGAGACAAAGCGAGGCGTTTCGTTTTGCAACTCAATGTACGATGCCTCGAAAATTATAATGAAAATGATCTTAAAACTATATTTTTCCTACAATCTCAATCAATCGCATGCCAACATTGCCACGATAACGTCAAAAAGCCTCTCCTAAAAAGCTAATAACATTAAGCCCAAAACAAATTAAAAATCTTACTGAACTTACAATGAAATTTTGGGCCATACACAAAAGCATTTGAAATTAAACGAGAGCGCTGACACTACTAGCAAGAAGTAATTGCATTCCTATCATGCGATGCGGCGAAGCCTGAAAACGAGTAAAAAATCGTAATTATCCAAAAATTGGTATAAAACTTAGATAGCTTTGGTATTTTCTTATTGTAACGCGAAGAATTTTTCCGCCTGTCAAATCGTGCTAAGTTAATTGGGTGTTGTGTTTCGCTTCGTTATGTAAGAAAATTTGTGGAAATAAAAATATATGGTTTTATTTCATTTTAAGTTGAATGTGAAAGAATTTTGGCGAAGATTGTAGAATAAGGTTGATTGATTTAAATTCATTAAGCTTTAAGGTACATATACTAATGAGTTTAAACTAACTAAATGTATAAGAAAAAACAGTTTTTGACTAAATAAGTAAGAGATTATATTTGTCGTATAAAACTTGTAATTCCTTCGCATAAAATATTATATATATAAGCAATGAACCCACTACTTACGGCTAGCTGTGAAACTTTAAATAATGTGGCAAAATAATGATCTCTATACAAATTGTTACATATTATTTTAGAGACGCGTAACTCAACGCCGCATTTTACCCAGTTAGAGAGAAGAAATTAAAATAATATCTCTGATTAAAAGCACAACCGACAACTTTCACTTTTTATTTCTTTATAAAATATTTCCAAAGCAATGCAAGTGAATCACATTTCAGAAAAATATTTTCCTTATATATTAGTACTTTCTTTTTTTCGCTATTCAAGAAGCGTACACTTACTTCATAGTTATGTGGAGATACAATATTGATATGTTTACAGTGTATATACAAATGTTGAATTGGACGTCATAACCTTTTGTTTAATTTCATCGCAAGGAAGAATTTAACGATATTCTTCAGTACCACTGTTGTCTGACTTCACACAATAAATGGCGGAACCCAACGCCGATTCTAAATATATACAGTATGTAAGTATAAAAATAATAAATAAACATGCGCTTTGAAAAAATTAATGACAGGTTTTGTCAAAAGTAAAATACAATGTACAATTCTATTATAGTCTTACACGAGGTAAGCATTTCACTAAGATGTAACAACGAATTTTGTTTGTGTTAGAGTTTAAATCGTCAATCATCCCTTCCCTTACTGACACTGACTATATGACTGACAGAAAAAGTACAGTTGAAATTACTAAGCAAAGAGAGCTGAAGTTAGTAACAGCAACACAATTAGAAGATTTCTCGAAAGTTCCATTAGAGCGAGAAAAAAACGAGATTTAATTTTTCATAAACTACACAAACGATAAGGCAGACTAGAACTATGATATATACATATATATTAAATGTATAATTTAATCGTATACCATATAAATCAAATATGTTGCATTAGATTTAAAAAAAGAAACAGTACTAAAAAGTAGGAATTATTTATATAATTTTCTAATAATGTTGAAAAAGTAGGCACACAATTCGATTTTGACTGATTCCTGCAAAATTTCACACCAAAATAAAAGAAAGATCCAGGTGCTCTTTTCTTCTACAAGCAACGTTTTACTTAACCATAATATAAAATATAGATATCGCAGAAAATAACTATATAAATGACTTTTTAATAACAAATTATACAATATGACCAGTCACGTTAACTAACAAGCTAATGTTACTTAGGTCGAGCTGTCAGACTACTTGTTACTATAATTAGTATGCTATATACCTAATGACTTAAATTGCTGCAGCCTAGTTAAATTGGAACCGAAAATTCTATACAGGATAACAATTTTAGATATATACCTAAGGGTCCTAGGTGTTTCTATTCTACGGAATTTTTCGTCAAATATTATTTTTCGTTTTTTAAAAAACTTAAGTAAAAAAATTGGTAAAATTTAAATTCATATAGCATGGAAGATAAAAGGAACCTAGTGTTAAGACACTCCCTTTCCCCAAATAGAATCGATTTCCCAGTGGTCGAATTAACAGCTAGACTATGCCACCAATTTTATTGCTATTTTTTATTTAAAAATATTTCAAATGCACATATATAGTTAGTTCTAATTAACTATTCGTTTATAACGACTAAATACAGTGAATATAGCATTGATAGTTGAAAATGAAGAAATTGACTTATATATTATTAATTTCTCTCCATCACAAAATATTAACATAAATATAATATTCAAAAATATGTACAAGGTAATTCAAATGAAGCGTAGTGTCAAAACACTCCGTTATCTACTCTCCACCCGAATTCAACACTCTCGATTTTACGTCCTACTGAAATATGTTCAATTAATCATAACAAGTGACTTAACCATGATTACAGTACGTCTACGAGGCAATCCATTAACTAAATCCGCACACATTAAGAACGATTAGCAGATCGGCGGAGGTGTTAACTAACCTATAGCTTATGCCCTTTAGAAATTACAAAGTTATTACAATAACACGTAATTGTAAACACTTTTATAAATATACATTTTCAGTAATAATTAAGAATAGGTGGAGGGTTTAGTGTTAAGACTCTCCGTTGATTTGTAACTAAGTAGGTTACTTACTAGTTGTTTCGCTTGTTTTAATATAGATTAAATAATAGTAATAAGGCTGCTATTGTGGAGTAAAGACCGTACGGACCTGAGACATCCAAAGGGGAATTGTAATTTATCCCCCGCCTCTGCTTTGCCTTCATCGGTCGGTAGAATGGAGCAAAAGCTACATGGTTGGAAGGGTCCAAAGTGCTCAGTCTGCATAATAATGAGGAAACCCGCTAAAAATCTTGTCGCGATGGTGAAACTGATGCACACTCCTCGATACTACGAAATAGTTCGATGTTGCCAAGGCCTTATCCGAGACTTTAAGCGACTTTGTTGGAGTCCATGAGATGTGTCACCATCCGTCGACTTTTCAATTTGAGACCGTTGAAAAGGCGGACTTCCGTTGGTTTCATTTAATATCCCAGTACTCAGTTCATCCAAACTCCATTCCATAGTCTCATATTAGTTTTTCATAATTGCCAGAGCCGGGCTGATACGTCACAGTAGAATAACGTCAACAAGTCAACAAATCAAGAAGTTATACTAAATTTAAAGGGTACAAAATTCAGATAAATACAGATTGCACCAGGGCGTAATAAAACATCATTTAGAGTATGTAACCTATTAAGTTCCCTTTATTATTTCTATAATAGTCAATCCTCTTACATACAAATAAAGCATAAAACTAGATAAATAAATATATAAATTTCTTGAAAAAGACAACCGAATTAGCATTTAAAAAATGCTAAATGGATTTACAGTTGACTTATGAAGCCGTCACTGTTAAAAATAAATTGTAAAATTACTATACACCAGTAAAGTAAAGACTGATCACTTAATACGTCAACTTGAATAATTGCAATACTAAATAACCGCAAGGAATTCTTAATAGAAGCATGCAATATTTTTAAAGAAATTCTTTTTTTCATGGTTCTCATTATAAATTTGACTTTTAATTTGTTTTTTTTTAGCTTAGCATTGTGACAGAGTTTTTTTACGTTCGTTTTAAACGAAGTTATTACTGAAACTGGTAGTATTTTAGGCTTTACTTTAATTGTAATACATTTAAAAGACGTAAATTAATCTTATACCTCGGTTGACTTTCGAAAACACAGTATAGTGGATACTGGAGGAAGGTCACGTAAAAAGCATGAGGACTCCCCGGAGAGCATGCATGAAGTGGTTAATGACAGTGGATGAGGCGAAAGAGGTATGCAGGGACCGTAGCCTTTGGCGCTCCGTTTTCTCTGACTACCCCGCTAGAGATAGAACGTGAAGATATGTATGTAAATTAATCAATAGGTAAAACTAGTACTAGTAAATTTACATTAAAGTTATTCATATTTTGCTTCTTTAGGTTCTTCGTAATCGTCTTAGAATTTTTAATTTATGTTACTCTATTTATTTGCTTATATAAAAAGCTTTCTACACAAGATTTAAATATAATATAATAGAGAATTGAACCTAAAACTATTGTATACAATTAACCAACTCTTAAAGTCAATATTTATATAGAATAAAACAATATTCATATTTACTTGATAAAATTGAAAAAAATAGGTAAAAAATCTTGTAAATCTCGTCGCCAAAGCACTTAATATTCATATTATGCACTACGAAGGGTATAAATAAAATATTTGAATGATAATACTGTTACCAAAATTCAGTTCGCAAATTGCAAGCGAACGAATCTTGACTAATTGATAGTTTTTAATATTCTGCGATTCGTTATGTTTGATTATATTTATTTTTTGTTTTAGTCCTACCTATAAAAGTGGGAAACGGTTGATACGGATTTCCAAGTAACCTATATAGAATGAGGCTTAAAATTAATTAATTTTTAAATAAGATATATTTATGTGCTTTATAATTCATTATTTTAATGAAAATAGATTTAAGAGCTTATAGCTTAAAAAAATAAGATTATTAACCATAGTGCAATCTTATTTTTTTTTTAATTTTACACACATACACACACAACTGCACGCTTTATCCCGCTCATAGCTGGGTAGGCAATGGGAACCACAGGAAACATGGGAACCTAGTGTTAAGACAGAGAACGGATCCCCACTTTCCGCCTTTTCGAGGCATTGTGTGTTGAGTGGCGGAACTCAGCGCCACGCATTGGCTTAGGTGTCAGAGTGAAGAAAATAGAAATGAAAAAATCCATCTTCCCAAGTGGGAATTGAACCCACAAATCAACTCTTTTAGGGTAGATACTTCGTCTCTGCGCCACAACGGTCCTCAATTTTTAATTTTATTTCTAGTAAATTATAAAATCCACGCATTTTCAGTCGTAAAATAAATTACAATTTTCTAGTTCTTCATAATATATTCTTTATAGATTTTCTGAAAAGTTCACACGGAATGTTATGAAATCGTTAGAAGTCGTGTCGTTTATTATCAAGTTGGCTCGATTTAACCCAGTTATGGGAGATCAAAGAGCGATGGCTTGTACATGATTTTTATCGTTTACATTAGATCTGCACTTTGGATTTATTTTAAATTATATAATATTTATGGAATCAATGTTAATTGAAATTATATCGTTTCTATGGAACCTAACGTTAAGACACTCCATTCTCTGCTTTCTGCATTTCGAGACATTTCCTGTTGAGTGACGGAACTCAACGCCGCGTTTCGTTTTTTACTACAGATTCGAATCCTCAACCGTCGCTTTAACAATTGAAAATCTCTAAAACAATACCTAATTCCATTTATATTTTTGTGACCGGGCCACTAACGATCTATCACATTAAAATGCATATCGAACACTTTGAAAGTGCAATCAAATCAACGCTAATTGATTGGAGAAAGAGATTAAAAGTTAGCAGCGACTTTGCACTTTAATTCAAACTTCGTTGCCGTTGACTATTTAAATTTAACATTATTATTGAAATCCTTGTTTTATTCCTTTTTTTACCTATTGCTGCGTTGGGACAATATAGATGGACATAGATTTGAATTTCGTTTGGGGTAAAAGTTTTATTTAGAATAATTTATGGTATTTAATGATTTCTAAAAGTTATTTTACACTGCGTATAGAAAAAAACACTTAAAGACTGACATAAAAAGTGAAACCGAATTTAATATATTTTTTAACAATTTTATGAAAATATTTAATAAAAAGCATCCTCTCTCACCAAACTATTGTTCTTGGTAATAATCTTTGGGTAGCGGAATTGTGTAAAAATTTCCCGACAGAGATGCTAACAACAAAATAAGTTCCAGTAAAACCAGTGTGATAAAAAACGCATACCTTATTGGTCACTGTATTTTCCGTGACGCGCCGGTTCAAATTGTGCGGGTTGTCATTAAGTCAATTATATGATAAATTCAGTGCTCTTATTGTTTATAAAAAATATACCAAATACAGCTTACAAGTTCACAAATTTAATTATGAAAAGCTTAAAAAGAGCTTTAATATTGTATTTACCTATACATATTACTAATTTATTCTTCATTATTTCTACATACATTCCACATATGTTTTATCTTACGCCATTTATACAGTGCGAAAGCCTTGACCTTCAAACGAGACTCATTAGTCGAACATGTCTCTATAGATTGCTACATCCGCCACTCACGACATCCCTTGTGATCAATAAACTAACGGCTGTTCAGCTAACGGTCATATTATATGTCAAGACTTATCAACGTCACGTGCCCGTATAAGAAATTTAATTTCTAACAAAAGAAATATATAAGGTAATTTTGACGTGACAACGTCTTAAATTGGGTTGTGCGGCTCGGAGTCAAATATGAAAATGGTAACGTAACGATGTGTCAGCTGTCACCGAACTATGATCGGTCCGCCGCGCGTATCACTTGACACATGTACAATGTTTTAGTAAACAAAATATATTTTCTATAGTTAAAATTTGTGCAATTTATACTATAATTATTATTCATATCAATAAATATTCTACCGAGAAAAAGACGTTGTCACGTAAAATTTTCGCCCGTAAAACCCACTTTACAGGCAACCATTTTTTAACATATATTTTGTTGATAAAACATCTAGTTTTATATCCTTATAATTTACACAGTCGATGTTAAGTGGCTGAACGCAATATTCGTCTTCTCATTTCACAACAACTACATTGAAATTTCTAGCATTTTTTTTTCTGTATATACTAATTGAAATTGATATTAATTGTATAGATAAAACTAAATGACAAAATATTTTTGACATATTCTTCATTTTATTAATAAATATTATTCGCTCGAAACGCCATAAATAAAGAGAAGAAGAAGTAAATATTATCATTTTATTAGTATATGTAAATAAAATATTTCAAAAATCATAACAATAGTGATTTTTCAATTAGTTGATATTGATAAGTAACTTAAAACTAACTATATAATAACTCTACATAGGATATTAAAAATAAAATTGCATACACTGAGACCACTACAAGTAATAAATAAACGGTTCAAAAAATTAAAAACATTCTTAAATTTTTTTAAGCCTCCTTCCCTAAATTTGGAAACTAAAAAACGTCCTAAGAATTCTGTCATAGTCATATCTTCGTCAAAATAATATATGAAGACATATTTAAATCTAACAAGCTAAAATAAAACGGTTTAAGTATAAGGCATCTAAGGGTCTGAAATGCCATCTTCGAGTTTCATCATCAGACGAGCTCCATAATATTGTATTTTCAAGCGATTGACGTTTCATTGCCAACTTACATAATAATACACGAATTTTAAGCAAAATAGTATTTTTTTTCATTTGTTCTGTTTTACGTTTAATGGCTGACTTTTTTATTTTTAACAAAGTCATCAGTTCTTTTGAGAAAATACAAAGGAAGCGTTAAATAAAGCACCAATCTTGGCTTTACAAAAACATCCGCAAATTCCTTTAGGTTAAATTCAAATGAGGGGTTGACCTCTTAAAGCGGTTTAATTTATCAATACGTCCCTAAAGGTTTGCTTCGACAGCATCCAATCTATACTGAATTGCTTTACGATTAAACCTTCAAACGTGCTAATATTGAGTTGACATTGTAAGTAACACACGAAGTAGTGACTTTATAATAGATATTGTTTCTAGAAGTCATTTCTACTTTATTTATAGAACATAGTTCGAGGGCATCATTAGTAGGAGGGGAAAGAGCTTAAATTACTAAACGCCTGGAAGTAAGTTCCAGGCGTTGCTCTGCACTCCTTTCTCTAAAAGACGATGGGCCCAGCACATGCGCATTTTCAATATTATTAGAAATGGACATTTGTTCGTTATTTTATTTATTTTTCATATAGAAAATAAATAAATTGAGGACCGTCATGGCGCAGAGGTAAACGTGATGGTTTATGGGTTCGATTCCCACTCGGAGAAGATGAATTTTGTTATTTCCATTTTCTTAGCTCTGGAATCTAGGTAAAGGCGCGGCCACTTGAGTTCCGCCACTCAACACGCAATGCCTCGAAAAATGCGAAAATCACGGACGGAGAAAAGCAGGGACTAAACAATGGAATGTCTTAACACCAGGTTCTCATAGTTCCTGCAGTTCCCTCTGCTTACTCTACCATGTGCTCGATAAAGCGTGAAGACAAATATATATATATATATATATATATATATATATATATATATATATATATATATATATATATATATATATATATATATATATATATATATATATATATATATATATATATATATATATATATATATATATATATATATATATATATATATATATATATATATATATATATATATATATATATATATATATATATATATATATATATATATTTATTTATTATTTATTTATTTATTTATTAACAACATTTAGTAAATATACAAGAAAAAAATAGTACGATAATAGCCGTATTAGTATTAAACTGTGGCACAGCTATTAACGCCCACCTCACAAGCGTTTTTTTTTTCACAATAACAAAGTACTAACCGTTGTAAACATATAAACAAAAATTATTTATAATGAAATCAAAAGTAGTATATATTATAACAATCCTAAAGTAAAAAATAAAAAACAAACTATTAATAAGAGTAGTATATGAGTGTGCGTGTATGTGTGTGTGTGTGTGTGTGTGTGTGTATGTGTGTGTGCAAATGAGCGTGAAATTTAGAAGGATTTATGTATCATATTGTAGTTAGTAGAAGGTTTTCCGTCTCGTCATAATTTAATGTTAAGAGCCAATCTTTTAGTTTAATCTTGCACTTTTGGAGCGAAAGAGGATAAATACATAGTTTTTCGTTAACCATATTATAGAGAGTAGAACTTAAATATAGATAATGCCTATTTGAGGACACTAAACGTCGGTGCTTAATAGGGCAAACTTTATCAGATCTACGTTTAGATGCAAAGATATTGTAGTTGAACGAAATACTACTATGCTTCCGTATAACTGTACACAATATGAACAACTGTCGTACAGTTAGTACATTACAAGCCTGGTATAGATCTGTAGTTGGAAAACGGATGGACTTATGAGTCATCACCTTTAAAATACATCTTTGGGCTCTCTCCAAACGGAGGATTGCACATTTTGATGCTCCACCCCACGCTGGTATGCAATATTTCAATAAAGATTGGACAAGGGAAAAATATACAATTTTTAAAGTGGGTTGAGTTGCGCTTGACCTAAGTCTTTTAAAGATATATACTAATTTCCTAATTCGGGATACCATCAAATGTATATGTTCAATCCACGTGAGATTTTCATCCAAGGTTACACCAAGATATTTTACTGAACGCGATCGACCAACTAGACAGCAATCACAAATGTTAGTCTGGTCCAAGTCACATTTGTGTACGGCAATTGAATAAGACTCACAAGGTACTTGGGACTTATGACTAAAGGTGATGTATTTAGTTTTTTCAACATTTAATGTTAAATAATTACATGATAGCCAATTAATAATAACGGATAATGCTTTTTCACTATTCTTACGTGCGTCTGCCCATGTGTGACCGCAGATTATCAGAGCAGTATCGTCGGCGTAAGCTATAATTTTGCAATTAGGGATTTTTAATCTACACAAGTCATTTATATATATGAGGAAGAGAATAGGTCCCAAAACACTACCTTGTGGAACTCCGAAAGATATATTCTCCTCAGTACTTGTAATATTATTTATGACAACATTTTGAGTTCTATCGCTCAGGTAGCTATGAAAGAGGTCATAAGCCATACCTCGGATGCCAATTTTTTCTAATTTAGAAAGTAGGAGAGGAACTGAAACGGTGTCAAAAGCTTTTGATAAGTCCAAAAAAATTTCAATAGTTTTAGTTTTTTTATCCATATGTTGTATTGTGGTATTTACTACATTCATAACCGCATCTTCTGTAGATCTGTTGGCCTGAAAACCATATTGATTACTTTCTATTAGTTTGTATTTCTCCAAGTAAGAAACAAGCCGCTTATTAATAACTTTTTCAAAAACCTTGGACAAGGAACTCAGTACTGATATAGGTCTGTAATTGTTAATTGATTCCTTACAACCATTTTTGTAAATTGGATGAATAATAGCCCTTTTGAACACCCTTGGGAACACACCCTTTGATAAGCAGATATTAAATAGCTTAGTTATTACAGGGGTCAAGACGTCTGCGGCTGCTTTTAAGATAGAGGATGAAACACCATCCCAACCAACAGCGCTGTTGTTTTTAAGTTGACAGATAACTGACTTGATTTCTGACTCATCAGTGCTATTAATTGCCATCGAAGTTAAGTTGAAATGGGAGTCTCGTATCATATATTCCTTAAACTTAACATTTGGTTGAGTTACCGTAGAGGCAATGTCCTTACCTATATTGGCAAAAAATTATTAATGCTATTAACCGCTAATATTGGGTCACTAGCTGTTTTTAACAAAATACTCGATATGTTTGTTTTTTTTTCAGGTATATTGCCGAATTTTTTAATGAGATTCCACGTCTTTTTCCCATCTTTCTTAGCCTTTAAAAATTCATTTCTTTCATAATTTGTTTTTATTTTCTTCAGTAAATTATTACAAAAATTCCTGTAGCGATGGTAAGTAGTTATTAAAACTAGGTTATTTGGATGTTTTTTGGAATTTCTATAGAGCTTATCGCGGTTTCTAATGCAGCGTAGGAGTCCAGGTGTAATCCACGGTTTTAATATTCGTTTTTTGCTAGAAACTGATATTTTATGAGTATGCTGATTTATAGTTGAGGATAAGATTGAAACTAATTTGTTTGCTGAGTCTTCAGGGTCATTTGATGTTATTATATTTGTAAAATCAATCTTTTTAAGGGCTGTAACAATGGCAGCTTTATCAATATAAGAATATGATTGAGTGGCTGCTATTCGCTTAACGTGAAGATCGCAACAAATTAATATGGGATAGTGATCAGTAAAAAGGGTATCCAAGACGAAAGAATGTGCGGATTTGTCAGATTTAAGCATTATATGATCAAGGCAATTATCGTTTCTGGTAGGAAATAGATGTCCTGGCATCAGACCGTGCATAGCACAAAGATTCAAGTACTCATCTGCTCGTGTATCCTTTGACATGTGACCAATGTTAATGTTTAGATCCCCTATAATGATTTTTGTTCTAAAATTAGCTACTGAGTTTAAAGTATTATCCAAGCTATTCACAAAAGATGTGATATTTATGTACGATGGTGATCTATATAGAGCAATGAGGGCAATATTCTTGGAGAATTTGATCAATAAACAGTTGCCCTCATTGAAATCAGGTTCTATCACGTCATAAATTAAGTGATCTCTAATATATACTACAATTCCATCATTTTGGTTACAATGGCTTGATTTAAACGAATTATAATTAGGAATGTTAGGTATTACTATAACTTTGCTCAACCAACATTCAGACAAAACGAGAACATCAATTTTGTAACTAAATCTTTGTAATAAAATCAAAAGGGAATCAAAATTGCAACACAGGCTTCGTATGTTAGGATGTAAGACTTTCAGCCCAGAGTAAAATTTAAAGTATTCGTTAGATTGCTTGGGAGTACAAAAAAGAAAGTCTGATACTAAAAGATTTTCAATTTTTTCAATAGTTGATTTATCTATCATAACCTTTATTGTTATCAACATGTGACCATAAAATTTCATTTATTATATTTTGAAACTTTAAATTATAAGAACCTGCGTGATAATATTTATCTACAACTATAATAGAAACTACTTCATTAAAATTATTGATCCTTACATTGTGAATGTGTATGATGAAATTGTATTTTGTGTTGTGTAATTTAAGTAGTATAAAATTATATTTAGTACAGTAAAAATTACAATATATCACGAAAAAATTATATGATAAATAAAAAGTGATAAATTCGAAAGATACAAAAACAACCATCTTCATTGTGTACAATGTTGATAATGTCACATAAGTAACCAATGGACAATCTAGTCATTTTTTGGCTTTTAAGTCAGTTAGATCAGCCTCATCGCTTATAATTTTGAAATGTTCTCCTTCTCTTCTTCTTAAAAGTATTTTGCCATTTGAAATCCAACAGTGCGAGTAATCATTTGATTTGGCAAAATCCCGAGAAAGATAAAAAAGTCTCTTCATCTTGGCCGACAAGCTCTCAGATATAAATATTGGTTTAGGCGGACCATTTAGCTTTAGTTTGTCCGTGGTTAATCGGTTACCATCTCTATTAGCTCTTCTATATGATCGAATTAGTTTTTCTTTTGTCATTACCCCAGTAAAATCTACAACAACAGTACGTAATGACGGGTCACGTGATTTGATTCGGAAAACGTCTTTTATTTCGTGCTGTAGTATTGGTACATTAAGGCATTTACCGACAGAGGAAACAGTGTTAAGAAGACTTTCTTTTGTTTCAGATGGAACTGGCGGAATATTTCTTATTTCGATGCTAGTTGACCTGGACAGTCGTTCGTAATTTTCAATTTTGCTCTGTAGGAATTGTATTTGTTGTTGATCCCTCTGATGATCCAATTCCATTTTTTCAATTTGGCAGACTATGGAATCGTATTTCTGAGACAGGAATTCGACTGATGCTTGAATTTCGCAGTTTTGCTTTCTTATTTCACCTACAGCTGCAGAGAGTTTTTCAAATTTCAGATTTTGTTCCGATTTAAAAACCTCCAAAATATCCCTAATCTCCGCCATAAAAGAGTCTAATCTCTCTCCGATATCGTCTGAAGGAGAGCGTCTACGTTTATTGCGGCAGGTAACATTTGGCGTTCCAACGTCTTTATTTATTTTCTTGTTATCTTTAATCAAACTTGCCTCTGAGGGACATCGTTCCATGGTGGAAGAAAGTGATGTTGGAGGGGTCCGTTTTAGTGGCATTTCAAATTATTATTAATTTACTCAGCAGACAAATTACAAGAAAAAAAAATAAATAAATAAAAAATAAAAAAATAAAACAAAATTAAAATTTCGAAACGTGGATTTGATCTCTTCACTTGTAGCTGATCAATACGTGTCATAAGCCACGAGTCCAACGAGTCCGATTACCAAGTGTATTTATTTTTATATAAAGTTCTTTGCAGTCGTATACTAACGGCGAGCTTAAGAGTTCAAAGGTCAATCCTTTGTCTTAACACTGGTACACTGCACAGGAATGTTTAATCGATGAATTCACTTCATATCACTTAATAAAGTTAAAGTTTTGTTCACTGAGCCATTAATAAGTATTGATTACATATATGAGTAACATTTTGACTAGAAATTATGTCTAAAATAAAACTGTATGTAGGATAAAATAAATTAAATGTGAGGAGCAACTTTAAACGCGTGTACTTCGTTAAACGTTATATATATATATATATATATATATATATATATATATATATATATATATATATATATATATATATATATATATATATATATATATATATATATATATATATATATATATATATATATATATATATATATATATATATATATATATATATATATATATATATATATATATATATATATAAATTAGATCAAAAATGAGTCTCCATATTTAAATCACTTTAATTTCCCCACAAATATTAATTAATATTCTATAGTCAAAATATAACAATTAAATTAAAGAAGATTAATTCAAGATATCTAGATACATGTGTACGTCTGGTATTCCTTTTTATATAAGTGTTAGTCTTTGAAGTGTTCTGGCTGTTTCACATAAACAAAGCTATAATTCAATTCAATGGCTATGTTTATTTTTATTTGCAGCGAAGGCAAAGACAATTTATTGCTAAGTAACTTTGAGTTTTCTTCTGTCCATTTTACATATTTTTACACACTTTTTGATTTTAATTTGTAACGTCACATTTTATTGTTTTACATCGGGTTCCATGAAATTACGAATAAAAAATATTTTTTTTAGCTTCTCATTTTATGCCGTTCATAGCAGGGTAGACAAAGGGAACCGCGAGAACCTTGGGAACCTAATGTTAAGACACTCTGTTCCCTGTTTTTCGCCTTTTTCCAGGATTTGCGCGTTAAGCGGCGGAACTCAACGTCATACTTTGTCTAGTTTCCAAAGCGAAGAAACTGGAAATTAAAAAAACCGTTTTCTCAGAGTGGTAATCGAACTCACAAACCGTAGCGTTTACAGAAAGTCCCTACACCTCTGCGCCACGACAGTTCAAGATAAATAATTATTATGATTCTGTAAAGCATTTAAATATTAAATAATATTAATATATTTAAAGATCGACGTAGCAGCTGTCTTGGCGTATTGGCATAGAGTGTTTCGAGTTTGATATCCATTTTTCGTGACTCTGGCTACAGGTTAAGCGGAAACAGCGGAGTTAAACTCTGACACTCACTACACAATATTTTTTTTTTAACTTCACGCTTTTATCCCGCACAAGGCAGGGTAGGCAGAGGGAACTGCAGGGACCGTGGGAACCTAGTGTTAAGACACTCCGTTGCTTAGTCCCTGCTTTCTCCGTCCCCGTCCCACTACACAATATCTGGTAAGGTAAAAGCGCAGGAGAAGTAACATCCTATATTAGATTCTCTTTTCCTACTCCACAAATTACAGCGTAAAACAATATTCAACCGAATAATTAACTCTTCTCAAATCAGTCATTTAAGCGCCTAACTTAATCAGAATCATATACAATTTCCCCTACCACAATACCCACAAGTACTTACATACATACATACACTTCAACAAACAATTGTATGGTCAACCAAAACAACAAAGTTCCTACAACATCTAAACTACATTACCACTTAGCTAATGACTCTATTCACTAACAAAGGTGGCGAGGAAACAAATCAAAGATTAAACTCCAATTAAGCCCAGCCAGGGTATTGGCAATCTACCCCGCGACAAACCGAACCTTTATAAATCAAGATTCACTGTTAAGCTCGCGATGGTCGACGACAAATAGCTGTGTGAAATAGAAATGCTAGAGGTCAGATTTGCAGTGGATTTGGGCAATTGCTTGTTGATGAGTTATGGTTATACTATGTAGATAGATGTCCGGTAGTGGTAGATTAGGTATTAATGTTTATTATTTTTTTTTGATATAATCCGTTAGAAAATTGAGATGTACCTAGTTAGATGATGGAGAGGTGAAGACCGAGACGGGGAAAGCAGGAAAGGGAAGGCCTTTGCCTTGAACAGACTAGATGAAAGAATTGTCCGCTATGACAAAGTTAAGTAAAGAACATTTTTTAAACAGCTTACAGTAATATGTTATTTATGTTTTATTTTTTCATATATTATAGAACACATACACACACATTGAATTATATAGTAAAACGGACAATACGTTTTTAAATAGAAGTTTATAGTTTTACCCTAAAAATTTTTAATTTTATTTTTTATAGCTTCGCGCTTTATCCCGCATATTGTAAGGTAGCAAGAGGGAACTGTAGGAACCATATGAACCTAATGGTAAGACTTCGTTGCTTAGTCCCTGTTTTCTCCGTTCCCGCTTTCCGCCTTTTTTCAAGGCATTGCGTGTTGAGTGGCGGAATTCAACGCCGCACTTTGCCTAGTTTCCATAGCGAAGAAAATAAAAATAGAAAAATCCATCTTTCGCGAGTGGGAACCGAACACTCAAACCGTCGTGTTTACAGGCAGACGCTTACGCCTCTGCGCCACGACGGTCCTCAGTTTTTAATTGGTTATTTAATAAACGTTTAATAAAAAATAAGACTAATTGATGACACGAAATCTAATTTCTTTAACAAATATATATTATATTTTAAAATAAATATGTAACTAAAAAAGATAGTACCAAATATCATACACGGCCCTTCCAAGCACTATTCTACGGTAGATCCCCTCCGCCACAAATTACAGGCGCCGTTACAGCGGGAACGTGCTCCCCGGATCCCGGAATACGGAATCATTGCTGGTATTATACAACGGATATTGTATACCGTTATGTCGATCGTTGATAAAACATTGTTAGGTAGTTGGTGCGGGATCGATTCTTAAAAATATATTGTGTGAAAGAATCGAAGCTTATGGTGTAAAAATATATGACAGCTAGCTAAGTACTAAAAAAATGTCCAATGATTAATCTCCAAATTGTAATTCTTTTAATTTAAGTTCATGTAACTGTTTATCTTTTTATTGATATTTATTATTGAATAAAAATTGAGGATCTAATGGCTTCACCCCGTATATGGTAAAGAAGTCAAAAGGAACCGTAGGAACTCTAAGAACCTAGTGTCAAGGCACTCTATTCCCCGCTTTTAGCTCTTCGAGGCATTACGTGTTAAGTGGCGGAACTCAACGCCGCAACTTAACTTTTAAACATGAAAATAATAAATATTCCACATGATCATAGTCATTGGTGTCAATTTATCTGAATATAATTGCAAAAGCAAATAATGAAATAAATATTTAGTAAAATATTTAAAATCGAAATCGCTCGCTATTACGCTCAGCTTGAACTCGTCTTCAATGATGGCATTCAGCAAATTTAAATTGACATCGACGTATTTTTATCACTAAGTAAATTGAATACTTAAAATACGATATAATCTATATTTATGATATATAAATGGTATAAACACTGAAAAAGCTTTTCTTGTTGTGTTTTAATTTATGACCCAAGAACATCTAATTAGTTTGGAACAAGCAGAAAGACAAGCAGTTAAATATTTGAAAATAATTTGTTCATACTTTAATAATATGTAAATGTAATGGTACTTGGGTTCGATTCCCACTCGAGGAAAGAAATATTTTCTTATTCTTTGCACTATGCAAGTGTTGTGTACCACCACTTATTGTAAACACCTTGAAAGGCTGAGAGCATTGAAGATAGTCGCTTAGCACTAGGTTCCCTAGAAATTATCTTATCTCAATTTAAACCAACACTTCAATAATTAGGTATCTAAAGCCTACAGTTCTCTCTGCCTACTCTGCTATGCGTGAATCTAAACATTTACAAAAACATTCTACTTTATTGTTTTGAACTCATTATCATATTCTTCAATTTTATTTTCATACATATATGTATAATACTCCCTCCATTTTTACAAAATTATTATTTCTAGGCAGAGATAGAGACTAATTCCATTGTATATCAATAAAATATTGTAACACGCTATTTTAAGCTAAATATACGACCCAATTGTCCAATTCATACGTTTTACAAATTAAATGAGTTATTTAATAGCCTATTCATTATATAAAGCAATTAATCGCGTCCCTAACATCTGGTTGGAGATAAAACGATATATCGATTCGTGAATAGGGTTTTGGATGTAATGGACTATTTATGATAGGCTATGTATTTTTAATTTCTCAAGCGATTTGCGGATCTCAATGCCGTGCTTTAAGTTTACCAAAAAATAATATATATAACTAGAGTGTCTTAACACTAGATTCTCACGTTATCTAACCTAACTACTTTGCTATGTGCAAAATAAATCGTAAAGCTAAAAATCTTTACTCTATATATACTCTACTAGTAGGTCCTCTGCTTAAATTGTCTTATTATAAATTATATTCTTATTTAATATGACCAATAAATTTAATCATATAATTCTCTGATCGAAATTTGATCCGAAAAATGTAAGATAAAGAAAGCGGGGACAGAGAAAGCAGGAGTAACGGAGTGTTTTAACACTAGGTTCCCACAGTCCCTGCAATTTCCTCTGCCTACCCTGCTATGTGCGGGATAAAGCGTGAAGCTCTAAAAAAATATGTAAGATAAACAGCGGAATGATTAGTCCATGGATTTTTTCTACTAATATTGCTTAATATTAATTTCTTATATATTTAAGTAATTATAATTAATAAACTTCATGATTTTTCCTTGCCTACCTTAATAGTGTGACAGAGGGAACATAGTGTTAAGACGTTCCAATGCCAATTTTTCAATTGAGAGGCAAAACCCATCTACCCGATAAGAAGTACTTACATAATACTTACTTATTTAAATAGAAACATTTTAAGCTTCACGCTTTATCCCGAATATTGCAGAGTAGGCAGAGGGAACTGCAGGAACCATATGAAACTAGTGTTAAGACACTCCGTTGCTTAGTCCCTGCTTTTTCCTTCCCAATTGGGACATTATTTTATGCGGATATAAAACCCTTAGCCATAGCTTTAGCCATAACCCTTAGCCATAGCATTAGCGTGTATAGTCCACTTAGTTACTCGCTGTACTGTACTGTACTAATATGTACATGTATAAAAGACGTGTTGTTCCATATACAGACGCAATCGTTCCCGTAAACTGTTTCCGAGACGAGTATTTATTGTCTCCATTACATTGATTGAGACGTACGAGTAGTATTGTGACGAAAATGTCCTTACTGTTAATGTTTTAAGCTTTAAGCTCCCTCTTTTAAAGTTACTAGCTTTTGGCTAAAGCTTTGCCTACATTGTCAAATGGATACGATTAACGGTTGTGTACATATGTATGTACCTAAGGTACCTAACGTATGTACCTAAGCTCTAACCGCAGGTACAGTTGTTAACGTGAAGTGTTAAAGCGATATAGGCTGTATTCCTTATATCCTACTTAGAAACATGGGCTGTCTGATATAAATAAATTAAATCTTGAATTCTAATGTTTGTAATGTAATATTAGCGTACTCGTTGATATTAAACGCATAGAGCTATCAACCTAGTCCAAAAATATATGAAAAATTAGCATAAAATATAATATAACACTTCTATTTTCTATTAAACATTAGTAAAAAATAGTAAATTTGAATCCTGTCATCACATGCTAGTAAAACGTCCAAAGTAACTTTGGCTTCAAACCCACAACTATGTTTAAGCTTTCACTTTCATCTACATTTGACTTTGAGCGAACTTTATAAATAATGTATTGAAAGTTTGTTTAGTCAAAGCAGAAGTGCATTTCAGTTGCAATTCTGACTGACGCAACTGACTTAAAATGACATTTTATTCGCTGGTTCCATTTCGTTCTAAGTTTGATTACTTTTATTTTGTAAGTTTTGTTTATCCTGTGCATATGATTCCTTAAAAGGTAAAAAAATGGTGTCAATTTTTTTAATGACGTTTTGAAGTAAGCCTACGCTCTTAATGTGTTTACAGACTCTATTCTCTGCCTTTTGTCTTTATTTGTGATAAAATTAGGTACCGTAAAGTACTATTCGATTATTTTCTAAGAAAGTGAGAAATAGTTCTTAGTTTTAGGAACGATAAGCTCATATTTAAAGCAAAAAGCTCATTGTATTAGTTAATAATGTAATATTTCAATAAACCTTAAAAGCTTCGACTAAAAGTAATATAAATAAACCACAAAAGCACTAAAAGATCAACTATATGTAAATATAAACCTAAATAACGCATGTATGGTCAAATGTGTGTAGCTTACCCATAGAAAGCATCTGCTAAAGTCAAATGAAGTAAGCATAAACATTTATGGTATCTAAGCTCCCTAACCACTGGAATAATGTTAGAATCGTAGTATGGCACTAACAAAAGCTCTACTGACTATTATTTAGTAGAGAATTTGAATTTGTACGCTTTTTTAGCTTCACTTTTTATCGAGACATTGTATATATAGTGATAGAAATCTATTTGGCGTTTTAGTCCTGAGATGGTATTGAAAACAATTTATTGCTTGTTACGGGAACTAATAACTGTAAGTAACAAAAACATAATATTATAAAGCTCAAAGATGGACCGTCGTGGCGGAGACACGTAGTCTGCCTGTAAATGCAATGCTTTGTGAGTTCGATTACCACTTAAGGGAAGATGTATTTTTTCATTTCCGTTTTGTTCACTCTGGCAACTTGACAAAGCGCTGCGTTCAGTTCCGCCACTAAGCACGCAATGCCTTGAAAGCGGGGAACGGAGTGTCTTAACACTAGATTCCCATGATTACTGCGGTTCCTTCTGCCTACTCTGTAGTGTGAAGCTAAAAAAAAGCTTAAGATTTCTTACACTACCAGTTAGAAATGAAAACTTCTTTCAGTTTTGGATATTTTGCTAATGACAAAAAGCTCTTATTGCAAAAATAATTAATATTTTACATGTAATCCACTGTAAGCATGTATGTGTCCGTTGTAAAAGCGAGGCTGATTACAGACAGGAAGCAATCTCCCTTTCTTCGTCAACATAAAATAATCTCTTTATAAATCTCTTTAAGAAATAAAAATATAAAATAAGTAAAAATTGAAGTAATCATTTTATTTTATATAATAGTTTTATTCATAAAACTTCACATACTCATAAAAATATATTCATAAACTTCATATATATATATATATATATATATATATATATATATATATATATATATATATATATATATATATATATATATATATATATATATATATATATATATATATATATATATATATATATATATATATATATATATATATATATATAACTAAGATTACCAACGAGAGTCAAAAGTTTGTGAGCATGGATGCTTAGTTTATGATAGTAAACGGCGGTAATTTGTTTTATAAAATGGTTATATTTATAACACTTTATATAAAATAAATAAACCTTTTACTTCATGCTTCTATAAAATTTTAGTACAAAAAGATTATGTATATCAAAAATGGTAATGTAATAAATTAGTGTTTTATTTTGTTAAAAGGTTTGTATGTTTGTTTGTTTAAAAAAATACAGTTAAGCTTAATATTAAATAATAAAATTATTAAGAAAAAGAAAACTTGAGTTGATTCAAACATGTCAAGTCAGGAGCGTACATAATTATATCAAAGTCACTATCTAAATTCGTCAATTTGATAGTTTAAATTACCAAATTAATACAAAAAAGCAATTTAAGCGTGTAAAGACGTGGTAGGGCACTAGTTTAAAAACGTAATATGTAATCTTTCTCTTTTAAGGCTTGTCACGTAAAGGAATTACTTTAACCGATATTATAAGAATGATATATAGCACCTATATACTTAACTTTAAGCTTTTAAGCCGGAAAGTTTATAAGGAATCCATTGCGTTTATAATCGTCACAACTTTTCGGTCTAAGCTGTTAAAACGATAAAGTTATTTTAATCGTGCACCGTCGTAGCGCAGCGGCGTCTGTCGGTAAACGCGACGGTTTGTGGGTTCAATTCCTACTAGGGGAAGATGATTTTTTTCATTTTCTTCACTCTGGCCTAGGCAAACTAGGTACACAATGCCTCGAAAAAGGTGGAAAGTGACGCACGGAGTGTTTCAACATCAGGTTCCCACGGTTCCTACAGTTCCATCTGCCTACTCTGCTATCAGTAGGATAAGGCGTAAGGCGCATAGCTGTATGTGCGTCATATTAATTATTTTATTAAAATTACCTTATCGTTTTACGTTTCGGAAAACTGAAATTTGTTTCACTATATGAGTCCATCAGATTTTAAGCTTTATCAAAACTAGCTATTAATTTCGCTTAAAATATATTTAAACCGCGTCGCCATTATTAAGTATAGCCTACTTTTGTTATTACGCGTTTTAGCTAATAAAATATCCAGTGAGTGAAAGAGGTCGAAAGCACAAAGAAACATATGACAATACACAATATATAGCATTGCAAATAAATATTTATAAGTATTTATGTAACGTGCACTTGAATAATACTACCTGGTAGGCCGGAACACCTAACTAACGGCTTAATCAGTATTTAGAACGGTATGCAAATTAGCCACACGTTACGTTATTTGCTTAACATAATGAAAAATCAATAGTTCTTCAATAGAACTGCTATATATTATTTTATATTAAAATTTTATATACATATATAGATAAATTGTAATAGGTGGAATAGTATCTTAAAAACATGAGGGTTGTGGGTTCAATTCCCGTTTTAATATACGAAACACGTTGCGCTGCGGGATACAGCGTGAAGCTGCTTTTTTACAGTAAAAAAAGGGAAAAAGCCCAATTTATTAGAAAATACAGCAAGTATTACGACACGTAAAGAATTAATTTCCGTATAAAAAGTCGTAACTGGCGTGACGTCGGCTGTTATTGCCTGTGTCTATTCAACAAACTTTATTGCCATCAGAATATTTCGATTTATGGCGATACTTTGACCCAAGGGTTCTTTCGTGGTTCGCGAATATAAATCCATATTAAATTCAACTTTATAAATTGCTTTTTGTGTTGTTCACAACCTAATGATTGAATTTTTTTTCAGTTGTTGACGTACTTTGTGTAGTTTCAAGGACTTTGGTGTGCTTATTTAATTGTGGAACATGAAGGTCTTCTAAATATATTTGTTCTATTATACTATTTTTCTGCTTTTCAATATAATATTAAAATTTATTTAGAAGGTGGCACTGATATAGTCGTATCAAATGAGGCTAAGCTATAAGTAAAAAGCTTGGCAAGTCATCTGGGACTGCTCGGAATCGACTAGTAAATCTATGGATCCTTACAAAACCATATAAGCTTTATACCACACGTTATTTTCTTTGATATTTGATTTGGTCAATATTCAGATATTGTTGCTAATCATTTATTTTTACGTAAACTTAGTGTTAAAGTTATCAAAACACAAACTTTCTCGCCTTCCGTCTTTTGAGAACAAATGAAATAATTCATGTCCACAAGTGGGAATCGAACTCGCAAATATTATGCTTACTGTTAGATTGCGCCTTAATGTTTACCCTCACAATAACATTTTACAATTAATTTAATTTGTTATTCCTCAGTACCAAAATAAGTCTTAAAAGATTAAATAATAATTAAAAGTCAAAGTCAACAACTTTCGTCAAACTTTTATTCTTAATAATAATGTTTGAGCTGTAAAGCTTCGAAAAATCTTCCTATAGGGGACGCTAAATGACGAAAGTTGTAACAGCTTAATCAAAATTTCATTTGTCTTCTTTGGGTTTAGTTTTTTTGTTAGTTTCACGCTTTATCCCGCATCTAGTTTATTAACCCGCCAGTATAATAAAATTTTAAAATTATGTTCTATTCTTAAGGGCCATATATATTTAATATATTATAGATTATTAAATCATCACATATTACAAAAATATTTTAAATCTATTTTTAATATTTTATATTTTTTTTATTGCATATTATATAGTGGAAATCATTACTGGGACTAGTCTTTATTTGAAAAATAAATTTGATCTTCGATAAAATATATATTAATATTAATTCAATTTTTTCTCAAGGAAAGAAAAATTCTTAAACCTCTCAAAAGTTTTCGTCCAGCGGACTTAAATATAGCATAAATAATAAGTGTTATAATTAATTGCATTGATTATATATACATGTTTTTCAAGATGCTCGTAATAGTGAAACGGTAAACAAAGAAAAACAAGTATCAAGATAATTTATTTTTACATGCGGAGACCAGGTGATCGTTACTTAGAACATATATGTATATATAGCTTCACTCTTTTTTTCCGTATAACAGAGGATGCAGAGATAAGTGCAGTAACCAAAGAAAACTAGTGTTAAGACACTCCGTTACCTGCTTTCCACTTTTTTCGAGGCATTACCTGTTGAGTGGCGGAACTCAACGCCGCAATTTTGCCTAGTTAGTATATGTACTTAACAAACTTGGAGTACACAATCACTTTCATTTCCCGCCTCCAGCAAAACTAAATCAGAAAATGTTTAAGATAAGTAATAAACAATGATTAACTAAGTAATCAATACGCTAAGCAAGCAAAGCTACGTCACGGTGGTGTCAAGTTAATAGTCATGACAGTGAAGGTTGGATTAGCTCGTATAACTGATGAACCATAAATAGAATTGGACAGTGTCATAATAAGACCTGAGCTTTGTAATAAGGTATAAATATTTTATGAAGCAAGTAGCGGGGAAGGAGAAAGCAGGGACTAAGCAAAGGATTTTATTACTACTAGGATCTTATGGTTCCTGCAGTTCCCTCTGCCTACCCTACAATATACCCTGCTTAAAAAGAAAAGAAATAACTGTATTTAATAAAGGTTGAGTGGCTAAATGCCTCCAGAATTGAAGGGAAAGTGTGAAACGGAGTGACTTAACACTAGATTCTGTTTATCTTGTTGTATGCGGAATATAGCATGAAGGTTCCTATTTAACTCTTTTGTATAATTACTTCTTTCCCACCCCCCTTTCAAATAATGTATAGAATCAACACTTAAACAAAAAGTTACCTAGTTAACAAAAAGTTAAAATAGATAACGTATTTAGAAGTAAACTTCTTTTACTGGAGAAATTAAGAAATTAAGAAAGCTTAAATTCAATGTGTGTATGTATACATTTTCAAATGTATACATACACACATTGAATTTAATAATACTAAATACCAAGTTTATTTAAAATATACGTAACGAGAAGTAAATCGTTTTCAGGGTTTCTATTGAATTTTTTTTTTCAATTTTCAAAGAAAGAAAGAAATCCTAGTGTTTAGACACACTGTTCTCCGCTTTCTACCTTATTTTTCCCAAACAAGGAAAGAATTAACCATATACGTTCCTTGTCTCATTATGCTACGATGGCATCACTCACAAAGCTTGTATTATATTAAACTGATCTATATATTGTTACTGTTGATCAGAGAATCCTCTTAGAATTTGCATATTAAACAGTAATAATAAACTAACATTGTATTAACATAATATTAGAAATTATAATATATTAAATTTGAAGGAGTGAAAGGTTTCACATATCTTATGTTAACTATAAATTTAATAGGTAAAACACTAAAATACGTATGTCCAAAATATTTTTTTTGTATTTTTATATCGCATGGTAAATAATAGAATAAAGATAATAGCGGATTGAGTTGACTAAATCATAATCATAGGCAAAACGGTGCAAATTTATATATATGTTAAACGCATATATTTTTATTTACAAGTAATCAAGTTGTATTAATTCCAATTTTGCTCTAATCACTAATGATACGCGTCGATAAGCCAACGCTTATTGACGCAGCTCATGCTGATTAATTGGTTAGCTTAATGTAATATTATCTCGGTTACTTAACATATTGAGGTGGTTTAACATACGATAGAAATAAGTTCGGAGCTTACACTATTTATTCTGCATGCTGACAGGGAAAGCCTAATGTTTGATACTACAACTTTGTACCCTATTCTCAGCTTGGTGGAGTTAGAGAAGTTGAGCGGAATAATGAAAATAAATTCTAATGGAAATTAACAGTCCAATAGTCCAAGAGCTCAATAGTCTAAAAGCCCAAAGTACAAGACTCCAATAGCCCAAGAGGCTATAATCATCATGCTTACGAGTCAAACGCTTTCCTGATACTATAATAGAGATAACAATTCATAATAAATTTAATTAAAATATGTTTTAACTTTCACTGATTATAGTCCAAAAAACGATCTTATTTCTATCTTACTGTTACTTCTATGACTGTTGTAAGTTTATTATAATAGCTAAAAATAAAAAAATCAAAATATAAGACTGTTAACTTTTGATATTTTTGCACTATATACTAGATTAAATTACTGTTTTAGTAGTGGTAGTAAAAAATGTGATTTTTAAAATAAAAAACACACAAATAAAAATACTTAATACTTAAAAATTTGAACGCAAGGGAATTTCAACTGACGTCTCTTACAAACTGTACCGTTGCGTGTTTTACATATTATCAGTAAGTATTTTTCCTTCCTTATTATGTATAAACACAATTAAAAATAATAAAAACACACAAGTAATCTTAAAATCAAGACATTAATTGATTCACCGATACGTTTTTACCCACGCCACGATCAAACACATACATATATACATACACACTCGTCCATACATACATATTTAAACTATTTCAACTTAGCCGTTCAACTTCGTAACATCGTAAATACAATGTTTAAGTTCAATTCCGTTGAACAATCAAGTCGTTCGATCAACGTCGCCTGAATATAGAACGCACCTTTAGGTATAGAATATAAATCATCTTGTCACCAACGTGCTTGTAAGGATGTGTGGATTTAGCTTGGATTAAGGTAAAAAGAGGTTTTAGTCTAATTAGTTTATTTTATGAATATAAATATACGATGACTGACTTGTGATAGAATTTAGCTAGACTGTGACGTTGGTTGTGAGTTCCATTTCTTTTTAGATGAGTTAATTTTAAATTTTCCTACTGTTATAGATAATGTGCAGCGCTAAGTTACGTCGTCCATAACGCAATATTACGAATTTGGGAAGAAAGCTTATACAACTAAAAAGACAAATCTTCTTCATTAGCATAGTTTTGCCCCTTATTAGGCCTCTCCTAAATTTCTTCATTTTCCATGTTTTTCACGTAGAATGGAGAAAAAAAAGACAACATAATATAAAAAATAACAGGATTCAATTTTTAATTTCATGCCCATAAATTTCACATAAAACGTATAACTTTGACACAAAAATAATCGTACAAATACAATTCATTGATTTACTTTTTGATTTAGTCAACTTCTTTTAAGACTATAAATACAAATCCGCAGTTAAAACGCTCCAAACAAACACTATAAACAACTTGGGACATTATTAATACCAATGACCTTCCAAACGCGAAAATTTACTGACAACTTTCGTTCCACAACCGATCTATTTCATAAAGACAACCAAACTATCTACAACTCCAAACGGATCTCAGTATTAAATTTTAAACTAACGACTCGAATCTGCGGGCACATCGAAATTCCGAAAGTACACTACGTACTCATAAAGAGTTAATATTTCAACAGAGCAGACTAAGAGAGCAGTAGTCACAGTGGAAGTTTTAATTTGCTTAAAGTTGTTACAACTTGGAACGGGTCCCTCGTTGGGCGCCAAATTAGGTACAGTCACTGTAACTATATAAAAGTAAGAAGACGTTAGTCTACTGATAGTTTTAATTCATGCCCCTGTGGAAAGTTCTTTTTTTTGCGTTTTCTCTGTGATTCCGCGTGTACCGTTTTAAACTTTTTCTTTTCAACAGGATAAGGTGAAACGTTTGGAGCGAGGCCACATTAAAATTCATGATAGGTTGTCTCTTACGATTCTCTGGTCGAAATTTAAGAGTCTGTTTCAAAGAGCTAGGATGATTTTCTAGTCTTTTTTAGCTGTCTGCGACTGTACAGATATGTTAGCGTTAACGTCAGACATTGTTAATTTACACATTTGAATAAAGACGCGTGTAAAATTTTAAAAATTTTGAATCTCTACTTGTTTTACAGTTGTAGAGTACTTTTACTTTGTAGTTTTCACTTTTATATAGATGAAACAATGGTTAGTTTGAAAATGAAAAGAATGAATGAATATAGAATTAGCTTACCGTATTTTGACTTCCTTGGACTGCCAGTCGCTATGCTTGTCGAAGCTAATAAGTATGGCTGCGATTTCCTGAAACAAACAAATAAAATTTTATTTTATACCATAACTACTCCTTTTGCTGAAAATTAAAGGTTTAAAACAGCTACCAAATGTCAAGACACTCCGTTTTCTACTTTGTGATCCAATCTTCGACCTCGAAAATTAACTTAACGTCAACTTAAGAACAATTTTGATTAGTTAGATTTACAAAAAGCCTAAATTAGATATATAATACTATTTACGTTAATCATTTTATATCACTTTTTCATTTATTTATATTCATAAAGATTATTGAAAAAGTTTCAAGACGATAATAGTAATTTAAATATAGTCCCCCAGTGAGGATCCAACTCACAACCATCGCGTTTTCAGACAGATGCTGTGACACTTTGCCACGACAACTTCAAATATTACTTCAATACAAATAAATATTAAACGAATTAAAAAGTGTTATTGGAGAATTATTTCCTTCATTTCCTTACTACGTGACTGGAATGTTTAGATGAAATTTGGTTTTAAAATGAACAAAATATGTTATTTTTTCTTTTAATGGTTCTTTACATTAAATAAAATTAAAATAAAGAACAATTCAAATTTAGTCTAAAGACACCCTTCTTCGTTTTCTGACCTTAAGCTAGCGTAACCCAACGCCGCCTCAAGTGTACCCTAGAACAGAAATTGTCTTAGAAATTATTTACAACTGGGCATTCTCTATGCCAACATTTAAACCATAAATAGATTTCTAAATTAAAATGTTCATCTCTTATTTAATATTTCCTACATAATTAAGTCACAGATCAATTGTAAAAAAATCTCGATTCTATATACAAAGAATTCGTTATTGACTCTATTCAGTGGCACAGTGTAATAGCTACTTGTGAATCATGTCGTCAATTTACGATATTGTTACGTTACAGGAAGATTTAATCAAAATAATTGAAACTTCATATCAGATAATGTTGCTTTTTTCCAGTATTAATACTTTTATAGTAGTTATTTTTCTATAGGGAAATAAAATACAAGAATATTTGTATTGATAAGCAAATATATAAAAGCGGGGACGGAGAAAGCAGGGACTGAGCAACGGAGTGTCTTAACACTAGGTTCCCACGGTTCGTTCAGTTCCCTCTGCCTACCCTGTCATGTACGGGATAAAGCGTAAAGCTATAAAATAATATCTTCGAAATGGACGAGGCGATATTTAAAATAATCTGGGGGGCGGAAATCTGGGCGGAGAATATAGCATCAATACCTACAGTTATTTTCCATGCATTATCTCTAAAAAAAGAAAAAAATAACTAAAACGGTTCAAATGCAATGTAACGGTTTTATTGAAGAGACTGAAACTTTAAATTTACTTTCCCACATAGACAAAGTTACGGTAGTTGCTAGTTACTAATGAATTCAGCAACCCCAAACCCATATGATAAATAGCTCTAGTACTGATTTTCATAATTGTTAAATACTCACAATACTTTGATGTAAAATCCCAATGCTACGACGCAATTCCAATAAACTATATGAATGTATAATGAAACAATTTTCGAATGGAACCACTAAATCTATATTTTTGAACTATTTTGTTCACTAAAATGCTATGTAATAGTAAATTGATCGATACTTGCGTGTATTTTCATGTACTGTGCAAACAAACTGTTTACTACCTATTTATAGTATCTTGTTTTGGTAAGTATAAAAATATTATAAGCGATTGCTTTAACATAATGATACAAGAAAACGATATAAATCATATATAAAAATAAAAAAAAAACCCTGAAATTAACGAAATAAAAAAGAGAACACTCAAAATCTTAAAAGCTTCAAGATCTTAATAGCTTAAACTCGGTATTAAAGTTTAAGGAACCCAAGAACGAGTGTGTACAAATTTCCTTAGTAAATTTATAAACACTTTGGGACTACTGCCTTTATTTATGGCCCGCTGTAATCTGGAGCATAGCTAAGTAGCTTTCGCTACACCAGGATATGTCAACGTTTGTTACAATCGGCCGGCTCGGGAATGGTTTTAAATGTTTTACGAAATTTTATGTGTATTTCGATTTATTTATGTTTGATTTTTTTTATGTTTTCACGCTTTATCCCGCACATGGAAGGGAACTGCAGGAACCATATGAACTTAGAGTTAAGACACTCCCTTTTTCCTTAATATTACATAGAAAACCTAGTGTCAAGACACTGCGTTTTCAAAATTGACACAACTGTTCTAACTGTCTTTGATTTCTTACCAAAGTGAAAAAACATGATAATTTATTCACTCAGATGTCCTATGTCGAGTTTACTTCAAAAGATAAAATCGCCAAATATTCTAATCGATAGAAGGGTCAAAACGCATAAAAATAAGGGACGAAAGATATCCGTCAGAAGAATTTTATGGGATGGAGAAATATTCTATAATGAATTCCATCGAAATATTATAAAAATACATCTCCATGTTTGAATAAAAAATAGCCTGCCTCAAATTATTTGGGCCCAATCATTCTCGCAGATGTGACATACTCACACGTTGTACAAACGTATATATTATTACTGGTCCAAAATAATAAATTAGGTTCTGTGCACCAACCGTTCTCAATACTAACTGTTCCTTACAATAATTTACTATAAAATATTTTACATTTACATGAATATACTCCGCAATGTCATATTGGAAATTACTAAACGAAATATGTCAACACTAAGTTACCCTCTGCCAGTCCCAAAAAAGACAATCTCTGTGCTATTAAAGAACAAAACACCAGAGCAAGCTACCAAAACGCAGACCATTTAGTTAATTCAAAGCAACAAACACAAAACATTAGGTTGTTTACAATAAGGAACTTATTAAAAACCACATTCAGTGGAACGTTATGCAAAATGAGGAAGAATCATTAAAATTTACCCCTCGAGGGTCGGACATGTTCGGAACAATAAAATTGATTAGCGAGCGTTTCTATTGCATGAGCTGAGCGGTTCGCTTTGTTGGGTTTGTTTGATGCTGGAATTGCTTAAATATGGTCTTTTATATAAGCATTATATGCTTAAATGACTTAATGCGATATATATGGGTTCGAATTCCATATATGGGATGCTAAGTACGTTACAAAACACAACAGAGAAAGATTTCAGTCACAGAGTATTTATTTTAATGAAGTGCATCTCCTGCATACTTCAGAAGAGTATAAGTAGAGTGAAGACACTTTGCTCTCCACTATATTTTTAATTACGAAATATTTAACACTTTTGTTTACAGATATCATATATTTTATGCACGTAATATTATTTCATATATAATTTTCTACTCCCAAACTAATTTAAAAATGTTTGCGATAAAATTTTACAACAATTACTATATCTTACTATGGCATTATTCTACCACATCATACTATAATATATCTTAAAGCATATTTATTTACCATATTTACCAAATTTTACTAAATTGCCGTACATTTCAAACTCTGGTACAGGCCAGGCTCCAAAACGTGGCCCTCCTTGATTGCATTCGCCCTTCACTCATAACACTAACGACCCTACTGACGCCATTTCTGTCGCGATAATGGTTAATTTTCCAGCCCTCGCTCTAGATTGTTTAGAAAATAAACGTGATAATGTTCGTTAAGTCACTTAATTTTCATAGAGACACTTATTTATGTTTATTATGTATATGTAGGTTATTATAATATATTTATTTTTCAATTTTGTTTGAGTTTAATGAATTAAATGAATGTAGAGAGGGGTGCGGTATTCGATAACGATACGATACGATACCCCAGGGTATACAACCAAGTTAGTCAAATTTGTGATGTCTTTAGTTCTAACGAACTGTAATTTGTATAAATATTTATAATTTCAAGTATATTTTTCGGTTATAAAATAGAGTATACAATTTTAGCAAAATTCGGGCGTTTCATTTTTAGACTTGTAAATACTGCAACAATCTTAGTTAATTATACAAAATCCCGATTAGCTATAAATTTTTCAAGTGGCTGTTAAAATTTGAATGAAATATCAGTAGTATATATTGAAAGTCACAATAGTAATTTATCAAAATGTTAATTATTTGTCAAACAAAATATCGTTATTCAGATTTGAATTCCACGCTCCCCACATTTATTTTTTTTAGTTTCACGCTTTATATTACCATAGGAACCTAGTGTTCACTTCGTTGCTTAATCCTTGATTTCTCAGTCCCTGCTTTCCGTCATTTTCGAGGTATTGCGTTTTATGTGGTGGAACTCAACGCCGCACTGTGTCTTGTTTTCAGTTTTCAGAGTGAAGAAAGTAGAAGTAGAAAAATCCATCTTCGTCGAGTGGGAATCGAACCCACAAACCATCGTTTTTACAGGTGCCTCTGCGCCAGGGATGGTTCTAATCCTAATTAAAACACAAATGACACCAGTATTACGAAAAAATATTTTCAAATCCTTTTTTTGGCTTGACACTATATCTCGCAAATACATATATGTACATATACATATTTATATATATAGTCTACATTAGAAGTTATCATAGAATAATATGCTCTACAAAATATATATGCATCCCCAAGCTCGTACATCTCTGTTTAAATTTAATATTTACAACAGCTATTACTCAAACACTTATTCATCGTACAAATAAATATCCTAATATATAACGTACAGTACAACTCTCAAGAGGCTTGCATTAGATGCCTTTGCTCCAGTTTATTCCGATTTCTAAACAGCGCTACTTCGCAATGAAATTTTACTTTCAGGATAAATCTTTTATTTTTATTTTAGCTTCTTTAAGCTTAATTTTTATTAATTAAGGAATTTGATAATTGCTTCAATCTAAAGTCACCTATTTAACCGTACTCAATAATCATAAGTTCAATATACAAACATCCTTTTAAAATATATAAATATATATAAATCTTAAGGAAAACATATATAAATTTGAAAACAACGGAATTTGAATCCGCGTCCTCTTGCCAAGCATATTAGCGCTCTGACCACTGAGCCATGTGTTATATGTTTTTTTTAAATATGTTTTCTATCCTCAGTAGATTAACATTTTTAAAAAATCATAAAAATATATATACAGCATACTAATAAACTATAGAGAACGGAGTGTTTTAACACCAAATTCTCTCCGTCTTCTCACCCACATGTGGAGAAATAAAATACGAAAAATTACGTAAAATTACAAAATAATGGCAAAAGCAATACAATAACTCCACTTTAAAAATGAAACCCACGTACAATATAAAAGTAATTAGCGAGTAAAATTAACACATAGCAAGCAGGTGTTGGTTACGTTCTCGTTAGTTTGCGGGTATTTTGTTAACATTGTTAGAGGGTATTTTGTAATTGGTACATAGTATTGTAAGGTAATATAAGCTTAGTACTATAATATATTGATTACATATATAATTAAGGAGAGATTATAGTGTTGATTCACTCCGTTATCGAGTTTTTGTCATCCACCAAACAAGAGAGTCACTAATACTCCTTTAAATAGCTTATTGTGCTACTGTTTTTATATTTAGTGTTGAGTAAGTTTAATGAGTGTAAAGTAAAATTCGTTAAGCATGAGTCGAACAAGAGAGTCACTAATACTCCTTTAAATAGCTTATTGTGCTACAGTTTTTGTATTTAGTGTTGAGTAAGTTTAATGAGTGTAAAGTAAAATTCGTTAAGCATGAGTCGAACCCGCACACCAATTATTCCGTACCAATTTCATAATATGCACTAATTTTGTAAGAAACAAATAACAAGAATTTTTAATGGCTTTTTATGTGATATATTTACAAATTTGCAGTCTTTACATTTTTTTTTGCTAATTTTACTGCAAAACTGAAATTATAACTCTCTGCGAGCATTATATATTAATATTTCTATGTCTAGTACTGTTTGTATTGTACGAAAATTCGTTATTTTTTGAGATGCGGAATATAAAAATAATAGAAAACTGCAATTATACTTTAATAAAATATATATTACTAATGCATTGCTAATATATAAACATGTGCATTTAAATGGTGTGATAATAACGGGTTGTTAATTGGCTGAAGCTCTTGAAAGGCTTCCTGGAAGTAGATTTAAATCTAGGTAGTTAGTACCGATACATTTTTCAAAATAAAATATTGACACCTTATAATATTTTATAATCTATACAAATATGAATAAAACCTAACCTAATAAGTTAAAGTGAAACCAAACAAGTGTTTCACGTGCTTTTCTCAGAAAGTGGTTTGGCGAGTGACTTATAAATAAACAAAGCCGAATTTCCACACAAACCTTTAAGAAATGACAGTAAATAAAAGTTTCTGGAAATTTCACATTTCAGAATTTCTAGAAATCCAAAGCTTCAGCATTTCTAGAAATTCGATTTTACAGCATTTCTAGAAATGTCACATAAACATAAACAACAACAATTTTATTAGAAAGCATATTTAATTTCAATTACCATTACAAATAGATAGTACGTAAGTTAAAAAAAATATTCTACTAAATAAATAGTAGAGTACTTTTATAATTGAAACACGTTCATAGTGTGTATTTAATTCGTCCGCTTAAACTAGTTTAGCGGTTAGTTGGCTGTAAATTGTTTACGAACGCGCTGTCGCTACAAACACCTAACCTTTTTAAAAGCTTTTTTTTTCTATTTCGATACTGTTTTTCATTTACAATAATAGAAGATGTGTTTAAATTTTTAAGTAGATTTTTGAACTTCTTTGTCTTAGTTCAAGCTTTGCCTTGCAAATAATTATATTGCAGTTTTTATCTAAATATTGGGTTGTATATTTAGATGAAAATCTATGTCTTAAAACAATCCCTATTGTCGACGTATATTTTTATTTTACAGCTTTTATAGACAGACATACGTATACGTTAAGATATATTTACATTTATTAAGAATTATTTTCTTATTCTCGTTGTAGTAAAAACACAAAGCCCCTCGAGTTCCACTAAAACTCCCAAAATGAGTGTTGTGACTTGCTATTTACGGGATACAGCGTGAAGCTTTTAACCTTATTATAACTAACATCGAACTTATAACCGTCAGTCCAATTTCAACATCTAAGCAAACATACTCCTAGTTCAAAATTGCCACGTATATAAGTGCCACAAATCACCTTGAACAGGCAATACAAATGAAGATTGCAGGTATCGCTAAGCCTAACCTTTTTGCCGCGGCGGAAGCCTTGCGTTTGTCTGCTTATCAGACTTTTTGTCCTCACTGGAAATAAATATTGCGAATACGGAGGCACAAATTAAATTGTACTGAATTTTTCTTAAGAATTTTTTGCTAATATAAGACTGGAAATACTTTTTTTTGACTGATTTTCGTTTATTATATTGAATTTTTTGTTTCACGCTTTATCTCGTACATAACAGGGTAGGCAGATTAAATATATAGAAACATATGATTATTTTTTTATAGCGGATAAATATGATTTATACGAGTATACTAATTAAATTGCACTAAAATTTATTATAACACAACAGCGAACTGCAACTTAGTAATGTATAATTGGATTTTTATCTTTTTTTTAGATCTAAGCCTAACGTTTTAATAAGTTTAAATATGACCTTATTTAAAATTTTAAATCACGAATACTTGAGTCAAAGTTATGATTTTTTTTTTAATTTAAAAAATTATTAAGTATATTTAAAAATATATATTGTAAGATAAACGGGGTAATACTTAATTACCCCGTTTATCTTACAATATATATTTTTTTCTTAAACTGGATCTCTTTTAAACACGCATTCTCCAACTGTGTAATGATATCTCTTTTTTACCGTACATTCTCCTTTGTGTGTTCTCCATTCAACGTGACATTGGCGAAGTGAATTGTGCTCAACTGGCACGCTCGAAACGCCATAAATTAAGAAAATATATTTTTTTCATTAATGTAGCAGATTAGAGGGCCTCGAAAAAGGGAATGAAGGGCACGGAGTGTCTTGACACTAAGATTCCCCTGCCCTGCTATATACACGCAGCCCCAAATTGCCCTACAATACCCTCTTTTTGTCTCCTCTACTAATTTATTACCTAGATAATCGTTTTTCAAAGCTATCTAAAATATTTACTCAACAATATGAACAGCAAAGGTCGCATCGATCGTCGGTAATCGGCTGTTCCCGCCTAGCTTCCGTAATATCCCACTGTCTACTTGATTTACGACTTTAACCTCTTTCTTTAAAATAATAAGGTTCAAAATAGCTGACTCACTTCCTAGATCCGGATAGAAATTTTTATTCCTCATATTATGCATTTGAAAGATTAATGTCTTGAACAACGGATTTAATGTGTTTTATATAACTTTTGTATACAGGTATTTATCTTCTACTTTATGGTATTTTCTATGGGAACAGTGACAAATAAATGAGAACTATCGTGGCGCAGAGATGTATGACGTCTGCTTATGAACGCGACGGTTAATGGGTTCGATTCCAACTCGAGGAAGATGAATAATTCCATTTCCATTTTCTTCGCTCTGGCAACTAGGCTAGCGCGGTGTTGAGTTCCGCCATACAACACGCAATGCTTCAAAAAAAGACAGAAACCAGGAAACAGAATGTCTTAATACCAGGTTCCCTCGGTTCCTGCGATTTCCTTTGTCTATCCTGCTATAAGCGGCATAAAGCGTGAAGCTATGTAAAAGGTGATAAATAGATGAAAGAGTGGATGATGTGAAATGCATCACTTAACATCCGGTCATCTAACCAGAACATTCATCATCATCAATCACCAATATTTAATGATATTTTTTTACTGCAGGGACCGTGGGAACCTAGTGTTAAGACACTCCGTTGCTTAGTCCCTGCTTTCTCCGTTCCCTTATTATTACATATAATTATTTAAGTATGAAGTAAAGTGTACTGGACGACGACTTGTTACAAGGGAAAAGTAGATAATGAACGCGTTACATTGTTAAAATAGCAGGGGCTTAAAATTGTCCATTCATTTTCCACTATCCCTGCACTACATTTTAAGTACATTTAAGGTAGGTAGGTATTTCAATATATTAAATAAAAAACATTACAATTGTAACATAGATAGAATAACGTTACGAAGCGCGTTTAATGTGGAATATATAAAAAATGTACCTAAGTAGTCTAAACCTATAATAACAGAATAACTTGCAATTGTAAATATTAAAAATTTCATACTTCTACCCCCTTAGAATTCCCCGAATGAAAATCGAACCTGCAACAACTATCGCCATAATTAACTTTTCTTATATATTAATACCTCACTATAATACGCAAAATAGATCCAAATTGAAATGGTCAAAGCCTAGAGGCTTTGTCAAGTTACTCATCATGAAGCGCCATTGTTACAGAATATTGTTTAATGTTTATTCCCATTTAAATCATTGTAGACGAATGAAAATTTTTAATTGCAGTTTTGAATTGCTCTGTCTTGTCGACTTGATTGACTGAAAGCGGACTGAGTCTGGTTTTTTATAAGCTAGATAGAATTGTAATATTATTTTTTGTTATATTCTTTTTTCTTTTGTTCATAGTGACTCAGTGGCTTAGTGTATGAAGTTAAACGGAATCATGGATTCAGTTCCACGTAATACTTAAGTATTTTCATTTTTTTGCTGTAACTTAACAAAGCTTAGCGTAACAGTGTATTCTAAAAAGCGGAGTGTCTTAACATTATCTCCCATTATATGTTATATTATTTAAATCTATTACATAATAGTAAATAATTAGGCGGAAAGTGGGGACGGAGAAAACAGGAACTAAGCAACGGAGTGTCTTAACACTAGGTTCAAATGGTTTCTGCAGTTCCCTCTGCCTACCCTGCAATATGCGGGATAAAGCGTAAAGCTAGAAAAAAATTATATATATTTTTTATTTGTATTTGTACCGTATTGTAATATACAGACACTCCGTTCTCTATGAAACAAGTGTTTTAAGCGATGGCGATTTTCGCTGTACTGTTTGTACTTTTTTTAGTTTCTTTTTATTTATTGAAATACATAAGTTATAGTAAGGTATGTACTTTAAAAAAGTACACATATTCTAACTTTAGTACATGTACTCGTATTCTTAATTATACAGATTGAAAACATGACTTTCAGTTTTGATAGATATGTACGTACTTAATTTATAGGTATATATATATATATATATATATATATATATATATATATATATATATATATATATATATATATATATATATATATATATATATATATATATATATATATATATATATATATATATATATATATATATATATATATATATATATATATATACATATATATATTACACTTTATCCTGCTTATAGCGGGGTAGGCAGAGAGAACTGCAGGAACCGTGGGAACCTAGTGTTAAGACACTCCGTTCCTTTCGAGGCATTGCGTGTTGAGAGGCGGAACTCTGCGCTTCATCTAATTCTTTGCCTCGCTAGAGTGAAGAAAATAGAAATGAAATATTCCATCTTCCCCGAGCTGGAATCGAACCCACAAACCACCGCGCTTACAAGCACACGCTGCACATCTGGATCTCTGTTATTATATTTGCTATAAAGGTAAAAATTAAGAACTTCAATATTAAATTTTCCATTTCATAAATTTATTATTTTACATACAACAAATTTATTTTAAAAATATGTAAGGTTAAAACGTTTGTATTTTCATTCACGAAAGCTAATGGCTTTAAGAGCAATCCTTATTAAATATTTAACTCATTTGAATAATGATTGCTGAATATTCAGACGATATTATATGAATATATTACATTTACTTGTAATAAATTTTAAATGAAGCTTAATAAGTTATCCAGCTTCTATTTTGGAAACATTTCTGATTTCTAAATATACGGAGATTATTATTACTATATAAATTTTACTACGCGTTTTATCCCATATATAGCATGGTAGGTAGAGGGAACCGCAGGAATCGTTAGAACTTAGTGTTAAGACACTCCGTTCCTTACATTCCGCCTTTTCGGAGGCAGGCTTGTGAATGCGATTTCCACTCAGGGAGGATGGACTATTTCATTTCCCATTTTTTTTGCTCTGGTAACTTGGAAAAATGATGGGGTAATGCCTTATCTTAACACTAGGTTACAACCGATCCTTATCCCAACCCTGGTACGAATAGAATAAATCTTAAATGCCATCACCACCAATGCCATCCTCTATGCGATGTATGTATTTGTATTGACTGTAACAATTCAATTATTCCGTCAATTTTGCTAACGGCGTATTTATAATCTTGAACGAAATGCATAATATTATATAAATCTATATTTAAAAAAAAGCAACAATAATTGAATTAATAAAATTCATTAATTCATTAAAGAAAATAAAATAAGATCATCAAATAAGTACTGTTCAGAAATAAGATAAAACATAATATATTCAAAGCACACGTGAACTGAAAGTCTTTAATTACTCTAAGCTTCAATCACAGAGCACTAACTAGTGAGAGCTTTTAGATTACCTCTTGAACATGGTTCGGGCATAAATTCGGGAACGAAAAAAATATTATCGAAATATAAATTAAACAATAAAGCTTTTAGTGTTTTGTATTTAAAATATTAATAGATCTTCTTTATCTGTTCATCAGTTGATTAATTTTTTTAGCTTCACGCTTTATCCCGCACATGGTAGGCAGAGGGAACTGCAAACCCATAGAGCCAAATGTTCTCCGTCCCTACTTTCCGGTTGATTAATATGTATCAAAATATTTTTTAAGTAAGTTAGCATTAAGACAGTTTTGTCTTTACTGTTGGGGCAGATGGTACTAGCCCCATGGACCCCTGACCTCGTGACCTCAAATTAAAAATTTTAGGATTTTCGAAATAAATCCAAAGACAAGTGCTATCTGACACGTGTTGAATAGTTTTAATTTGCATTTTAATGAATGCTTTCAAGATCAGTTCTTTATTGCAAAATGAATTGTTTATTCTCAATTCCTTTGCTAATGTCACTTTGTTAAAATACATATATAGTCTTGTATTTTACTTTTATATTTCTTATACATTACTGCGGAGTTGAAAAGGGAACATTGATCTGTCATTACTTCATACTCATTTGTACGCTTACTTAAGCACTTTATAAATACATATTAGGTGTGAGGGAACCTGGATACAAATTTGAAACTTAAAAAAATTGTAATTTGTAACCAAAACCATACTTAAAGGGTTTTGTGTGATTAATTGCTATAAATAGTTCGATATAATGCAATTCAAAGTCCTATTTAGATATGTTTTAAATTTCGTCGACTGCTTTACGTTAGATTAATGAAAATAGAGAGGCTTTTACAAGTGAGGGCTAATTATTAAGACACTCAGTCCTCCACTTTCATTCCCTTTATTCAAGTCAGCAAAATACGCTACAATTATAAGCATTACGCATTGAAACTATGCCAAGATAACTTCATTTCTCTTAAACCTGACAACATAATATATCCTAAAGTACCAACATATGTACATATAAACATATATGTATATATAAAACTTTGTTAAAGCTAAATAAAGCCACTATAACGATCTGATTAAACAATATGCCGTTAAAATAACATTAATCATCTTAAATGCGGTAAAATGTCTCGAAACTCTGCCTCGTATAGCCATTGTGATGTGTTGGGGGCCTTGTTAGGATTTTGTGTTTCTAAGTTGAAACATTAAAACGGTTGACAGATGACTTTTTGTTGAGAAAAAGCTTGTAAAAGTTGTGTGTAGGCGGTGAGGTAGAACATTTTTGTATCGTGGTAGGTTTATATTCCAGTGTAGTGCTATTTTCGATTTGCTTTAATTACTGTATCTTAAAATTATATCGTTTAATTCATATATTAAAAATTATATGTTATTATTTTATTAAAAATTTGATTAATATATAGTAGTTGTATGATTTTACAAAAAAAAAATAGGTTAGAAAGCTATTGTCACTAGAGGGAAAAATTTGTCACTGGAAAGCCAATTCACTACTAAAGACGCAATGTCTTGGAAAACGGAGAAAAAAATTAGAACAGAGTGTCCAAACTAACTTTCCCCTATCCTCCATTCTAAATGGGTGCAAAAGGTTGAAGACATTTGATTCTTGCATATGTCTTGTCCAAAAAGACTTATCGATTTTATGAATCGTTTACGATATGCTCTAATTAGAAAAGCGCTAAGTAAAGTCTTGAAATCAAGGCAAAAGCAATAGAACGGAGAGCTTTAACACCAAGTTTTCTCCCCCTACATATATACCGATGTATGAAGGAAAAAGCTTGAGTTTAAAAAAATAGGAAAATGTAGAGATTTGCATGGTTTTAATTCCCAAAAAAATCACTTTCCATATACAAAATGCAAAAATTATTAATAAAAATAACATATATCACAAGCACTTTCCAAAAACAAAATACGAGTATATAAGCGTGGATGTTTTAGGGCGTAAGTAGAAAACATTTGACTACGACAGCGTAGCAGTGTTAGATCTCAAAGGAAATGTTCCTCTACGGCTCTGTTACGTGTTATACGAGTAAAGCCTTATAAAGATGTGAGTTTTGATTTGTATACTGGGAGTTTACTAGATATTAACTATATTGTTGTATACTGACATTTAGGTTTTTTAATATTCTGCATAGAGGTTGAATTTAGTGCTAGACTCTATTCCATTTTTTATGTAAACTTAAGCTAGTTTGTACTTGGAAATGGAACTTAATGCTGAGGCTTGTCATAGTTAGTAATGAATTTTAATACGAGGCAATTGCTAAAAACTTAATTGAATTAGTAACTACATAGTTTTTTATTTTATTGATTCTAAATATGCATACATACTTACATAAATAAGAACATACATAAAATTATTTTTTATTAGCATCACGCTTTATCCCGCACATGGCAGGGTAGGCAGAGGGAACTACAGGGACCGTGGGAACCTAGTGTTAAGACACTCCGTTGCTTTGTCCCTGCTTTCTCCGTCCCTGCTTTCCGCCTTTTTCGCCTTTTGCGTGTTGAGTGGCGGAACTCAACGCCGCGCTTTGCCTAATTTGCCAGAGCGAAGAAAATGGAAATAGAAAAATTTATCTTCTCCGACTGGGAATCGAACCCAGAAACCGTCGCGTTACAGGCACACGTTGCGCCACGAAGGTCCTCTAAAATTATTTATACTTACATAAATACATACATATATCGTTTCGCGTTTTATCCCTAGCGGAATATTCAAAGCCTCTTTATACCTCTTTTGCCTCGTCCACTATCATTATCTTTAATACTGCCTTTCTGAAAGTCAACCGAGACCTTTGCTTACCTCTCTTATATTTTATTTTCTTACCTAATATATTACCTAATATATATACATACTATACTTTACTTAGTACTAAACAGGTTATCTCTTCCGTAAGGCCATCTCTCTCTAACTTACCCTATATTGACGCTATACATACATTTTATAAGCAAACATCTGCGAGAGACAGGTAAGAACAAAGTACTTAGGCTACTACTGCGCGGAGATCGTTTAATTGTTGATGATGAGTTTAATCTCCATTAAGTTGCATTAAGAAATCGTACTATAATCACAAAACTAATTCCTTTCTTGAACGTCAATTAAATTTAAAGTCGCTTTCTGAGTATCACATGTACTTATGTACATGTGTCGCTACACTATATCCAATATATAGCTTTTCGCATCACGTAGCGGCGGCCGACGTTGAATTCATATTGGTAAAATAATTTTATTTTATTATAGTTCGCGTGACTGAAAAAAGGCTTGCCTTCACAGAGTGTGAGCGGTGGAATACGATTTGTCTGTACAAGTGGCATTTAATTTCGATTTAGCGAAATAATTTGTTTTAGAATTGCTAGTTTTGTGCTAGCACTAGAAATAAATAAGTTAATCTGACATTAAACGTTGTATATTTACGTCATAGTGGTTTTATTTAAAGAATAATGTCTAGATTTTAACGTTCCTATAAAAGGAATTACAGCGTAAGTTAGTTCAATTATTCAAATTAATTATTTGCATAGCTTTGGCTTTGCGTTGAGTTCCGCTAATCAATATGAAAACTTTGAAACTGAACTAAAAAAGGAACGAAGGTTCCTTCTACTCCTAATTTTTTTTGCTACCCTGCCAGAGAAAAAGGAGTACCAAGTACTGCAGCATCTATTTTCTTTAACCTCGTGACCTTCCTATATTGTGTTTTCAAAAACCGACCAAAGCCTCGTTTTACCACTAACTTAGCTCATTTTCTCCATTTTCAATGTCATTTATAATAAAAATTTTAGAGGCTTGTGAGAGTTTGATATATTTTTTAAATATATTAACCTGTAAATTTTGATTTAATCGTAGATTACATCGTCTACGTAATAGCAAATCGACATGACAACTAAAGGCCCGAACTCGCGCGATAATAAACTTACCATCGCGATAGCTGTTTAAGCTAGATGACGCGGTTTAACTTTACACCGTACAATTTAAATGTGACAAGATAATAATGATTCTTTAAAACTTATTATGTAAATATATTTATAAAAAATAAATAGAAAAAATATAAAGAAATAGAGGTTAAAAGTGGATTAGACACTCCAGTCTCCTCTTTCTATATAGTTTAGAGGCAATGAATATTGGACGTAACTTAAAGCTTCACCTGAGCAAGAAAACGACTGTAAAAAAGGAATTACATAATTCATAATAAATATAATAAAAAGCACCGTCGTGGCGCAGAGGCGCAACGTCTACCTGTAACGAGGGTCTCTGGGTTCGATTCCCACTTGAGGAAGACGGATTTTTCTATTCCCATTTTCTTCGCTCTGGCAAGTAAGCAAAGCGTGGCGTTGAGTTCCGCCACTCAACACCCAATGCTAACAATTTTGTTATATATTTAATAAAAACACTCTAAATTAAACTATTATAGTTGGGAAACAAAGCATTGCAAGTTATCATCCAGATAGTGGAGTTAGAAACGATAGCACACCGTCGAGACAGGGACTCGGACTGGACTGTTTATCAAAGGAAAGGTAGAAATACAATTTCTTGACTAATTAATGTGATATATATATATATATATATATATATATATATATATATATATATATATATATATATATATATATATATATATATATATATATATATATATATATATATATATATATATATATATATATATATATATATATATATATATATATATATATATATATATATATATATATATATATATATATATATATATATATATATATATATATATATATATATATATATATATATATATATATATATATATATATATATATATATATATATATATATATATATATATATATATATATATATATACGTATTTTGATCATTTCATTCACATTTTCTTCACTCTGGTAACTAGGCAAGTGCTGTGTTAAGCTCCGCCACTTACCATGCAAAGCCACGGAATGCGGAAATTGGGGGACAGAGTGCCTTAACACCAGGTTCTCACGGTCCCTGCAGTAGTTTAAGCAATGCGCGGAGTCTCCACTGTACTTCTGTTTAAATAGCAAAATGTAAAAAAGTAGAGTGAATCATCACTATTTTTGCTCTCTTTAAAAACGTTACATTAAAAATATATATTTAAAATCGCGAATTTAGCGCTTTTGCCGCGAGAGTTGTTTTAGTGCTGGTTACCATATACTTACATAATATGTTTCACATATACATTTGAATATTCATGCGACAAATTGAGAAGAATGTTATATAACTTACAACTTTTCTTTAGAACATATTTAGAAGTATTATGTGTAGATGTTTCCGTATTCTCCATATTTTTCTCTATTAGGCTTTCACAGCCATCTCCTTGTTTGGTTCATAACATATATTACAGTGACCCAAAATCCTTTTTTTATTTACGCCTTATTCCATACAGGACGGTAATATTTGACTTCAATTTGCGTAACTCAATACCTAAGTTTATATTTCCACAATAGGAGAAAGTTATATATTCCCTCACGTAAGAATTGAACCCGCAACTATTGCTATTTAGTAAATATCGAAAAGTATTCCATATAAAGAAGCTGATTTACGAATATCACAACTTTTCCAAGTAGTCCAATGTTAGATACAAATGTTCCTTTTTCTCGACTACACTCTGTTGGGAGTTTGATGTTCAACAAGATATATCCATTCGAAGACGCGACCTTTTAATTGGATCCAAACTTTCTGTAAACTTCAAAGATTTTCTATTTTCTTTTTATTAAACTGTGTTTGTACAGTTATTTATGTTTTTATTAACTTGTATGTGTATTTTTTTTATTTTATTAACTTTTAGAGCTATCTTGCCGCATCTCTATTTCATGATTGTAATTGTAATTGTATGGTTATTATGGGTTCATTTCGCAATGAAAATGATTTTATTTTTATTTCTTTGCTTTGATAATAGAACAAAAGGCGGTGTCAAAATACATATAGTAAGTTACAGTGATAGATTAATACGATCTATAGGCTGTAGTGTGGTCTTTAGCTTATAGCCTACCTCAATATGAAGACTATTCAATACATAAATAGCTTTTTTTTTTAATTTTGAAGCAACAGTTCCTGAGATTAATCTTTTCACTCAAACAAACGTTTTAACTTTATATTATTGGTAAAAGACTAATTTATTTTTTATTTAAAAATAAAAAAAGCTTAGAAAATTGTACTAAAATAAATAACGTAGGTTTTACTAACTAGAAAAAGGTTCTAGGCAATGGGATAACAGACATGTTTAACCTGGTAAGTCGAGTCGTTCTAAAGTGCCGGTGACAGAGACATTAGTTGAATTACTATAGCGCTGTGCTTGCTGGCTCGTATCGATAAATTCTACGTAAATTGTAAAAAATATCCCCTTTTATCTATATTGTTCGATTTTTTGTATTTTTACATCACTATTTCTGTATGTAACTTTCATGTGTATATGTAGAATGAGTATATGTTGTTGGATAATTATGTTCGTAAGAACACAGAAATTTCATATATTTGAAAATATAAATTAAAACTAAAGCAAGTAAAGAAGCAATAAATATGAAAAAATCACAAAGGATTTATAGATCTATATCAGATATCTTTTAAAGAATTTCAACTAAGTATTTATTTTAACTTTTTTATATTATAGAATTAAAAATATAGTAGTGAGGATCGTCGTGGCGCAGAAGCGCAACGTGTGCCTGTAACGCGACGGCTTCTGGGTTCGATCCCCAGTCGAAGAAGATGGATTTTTCTATTTCCATTTTCTTCGTTCTGGCAAACTTGGCAAAGCGTGGCGTTGAGTTCCGCCACTTAACACGTAATGCCTCGAAAAAGGCGGAAAGCGGGAACGGAGAAAGCAGGGACTAAGCAACGGAGTGTCTCAACACTAGGTTCCCACGGTTCCTGCAGTTCCCTCTGCCTACCCTGCCATGTGCGGGATAAAGCCTGAAACTAAAAAACAAATACAGTAGAGACGGACAAAGCAGGGACTAAGCAACGGAGTGTCTTAACACTAGGTTCCTATTGTTTCTGCATTTCCCTTTGTCTACCCTGCCATGTGAAGGATAAAGCGAGGAAACAAAAAAAAATACAAACATTGTATTTTTAGCATATGCTTATAGCAAGGTTGACAAAATTACTTTATTATTAAGATATTCTACTTTTTATTTAGAAAAGAAAATTATAATGGTCTTTATTCCTAAGTCAGCTTACAATTTATCTTTCTAGCGCGAGTATTCATTGCAATCACTATAGAGCCGTTGATCGGTGAGCCATGGGAAAATAAAAGTGCTTTGCAACAGCCTGGGGACTCGTCAGGACAGTAAAGTGGCTGTGACAGAGGCATTACGTGTATTAGAATATTTCTACACGACACCGACATCGAAATGTCGATAGAATAATGTGTTCAAATATATATATATATATATATATATATATATATATATATATATATATATATATATATATATATATATATATATATATATATATATATATATATATATATATATATATATATATATATATATATATATATATATATATATATATATATATATATATATATATATATATATATATATATATATATATATATATATATATATATATATATATATATATATATATATATATATATATATATATATATATATATATATATATATATATATATATATATATATATATATATATATATATATATATATATATATATATATATATATATATATATATATATATATATATATATATATATATATATATATATATATATATACCGTCGTGGCGCAGAGGCGCAACGTCTGCCTGTAACGCGACGGTTACTGGGTTCGATCCCCAGTCGGAGAAGATGGATTTTTCTATTTCCATTTTCTTCGCTCTGGTAAGCTAGGCAAAGCGCGGCGTTGAGTTCCGCCACTCAACACGCAATGCCTCGAAAACGGCGGGGACGGAGAAAGCAGGGACTGAACAACGGAGTGTCTTAACACTAGGTTCTCACGGTCCCTGCTGTTCCCTCTGCCTACCCTGCCTTGTGCGGGATAAAGCGTGAAGCTAAAAATATATATATATATATATATATATATATATATATATATATATATATATATATATATATATATATATATATATATATATATATATATATATATATATATATATATATATATATATATATATATATATATATATATATATATATATATATATATATATATATATATATATATATATATATATATATATATATATATATATATATATATATATATATATATATATATATATATATATATATATATATATATATATATATATATATATATATATATATATATATATATATATATATATATATATATATATATATATATATATACATATATATATATATATATATATATATATATATATATATATATATATATATATATATATATATATATATATATATATATATATACATATATATATATATATATATATATATATATATATATATATATATATATATATATATATATATAAATATATATACATATGTAGATTATTATATGATTTTTTAAAAATTTTCTATAACTAGTGTAGATTACTAAACTAAACGTAAATATTTAATAAAAATAGCATCTTTTATAGCCAAATGATTGCTCTTTGTAATAGTCTTTATGTAGAGGAAATTTATAAATTTCTCCTTACAGAGATACTGCAACGTGATAAGCTATAAAAAATTCTTACAATCTTATCCTGATTTCCACTCTATTCTCGACCCATTTTCCTGTTGATTCTCCGTCAAAAAAAAAAGGACCAAAAACTATCTCTATCACAAGTATAATAAAACAAAATTAATTTAAATTAATTAAGTACAATTAATCTCTCTAATGGAAAATTAAATTCACGCAAACAATTGTTTGCAGTCAGGTCACTCTGCTAACAATTGTTAGCAGAGTGACCAATAATATGAATAAACAACGTGTTAGACTTCATATCACATAATTCTGTAGCACTAACATTGGCTTGGTCTGAATAAACCCGTCTTATCTAGATAAGTTGGTCTTATCGCATATTGTTACTTGGAGTTTGCAACTTTAGCGCTTCAAGTCCAAAACGATATCAAGACTTGCCATTTTCCGATCAAAACTTAGCATTGAAACACTGTATACAGAAAATAATATTTTTGATTTATAATATTTTTTATTGATACATTTGTTTTAATATCTTTTTTTACTTCTTCGTATTAGACTATGTTTTCTTAAAGAAGACTCACGAATGACTCCCCTTGTCCTTTTTTTATGGGTGCTGACCCAATGAAACCCAACAAGGAATAGCTCAAATAATCTATATAATATTTCTGCTGAAAATATCTTACAGGTACACTGTTCTCAGCCTACTCTTCTGTTTGTAACAAAATGTAAAGATAGTAAAAACGTCACATATATTGATAATAAATAATAGTCTTAGCGTACGTTTCTATAGATTATGGAGCTTCTTTTGATCGAACGTGCTTAAGCATGCCCTGGCAACGAGGACTCTTTAGATATGATTATGTGAAGAACAAACATCTTATATATCTACTAAGAAAGCAGAAACTGATAAAACTTTGATATACTACAATAAAATATAATTAAACAATGTAATATGTAATTTTTTTTACACTTTCCATTTTTGACATTTTCATACTCAAAGTACAAATTTCTTCGGAGACAGTAGTGGCATAACTGCACAGCGTCTAGCTGTAAGCGCTACAGTAGATTCAATTTCCAATGGTGGAAATGATTTGCTTTCCTCGTTCTAATAAAAATAGTGCTAAAGCGCTACGTTGAAAAGAGAAAATTGGAAAGAGTACGGAGTGTCTTAATAATAAGTTCTCTCCGTTTTAAAAGAAAGAACATTCGCAAAAATATATATATTTAAGGTAATTTATGTTATTATTACATTAGGATGGTTTAATAAAAAAAAAACATTTTTTTTATTTCAACCATTCAACATAGTTTCTTAGGTTAGTGGGATAAACCATACAAAAAATATATCTTCATAGTAATTAATTAATAAGTAAAGTTAACTTGAATTTTTTATTACTTCTTCAATTCTAAAAGCTTTTTTTTAATGTAATCGCTACCGTGACTAAGAAAGGCACAATTCGCGTTGACTTCAATACAGACTATGTAAGCATATTCAAGGGCTCTCTATATTACGAGAGTACTCAAACACGCCGATCAAAGGACTGCCGACCGATTACCCTTATCTTGCGCTTTTAGACGCCAATACAATATAAGCTTTGTAAAGAACAATAGGTTAATTATCGGGTTAATTAAGTTTATATATATATATATATATATATATATATATATATATATATATATATATATATATATATATATATATATATATATATATATATATATATATATATATATATATATATATATATATATATATATATATATATATATATATATATATATATAAACATTTAACTATACTTTAAATCTTACAACGTAACTTAACAATAAGGCCTAAACGAACACATAATCATTCCTTCAACCACCGCAAATTTATATATATATATATATATATATATATATATATATATATATATATATATATATATATATATATATATATATATATATATATATATATATATATACTATATATATATATATATATATATATATATATATATATATATATATATATATATATATATATATATATATATATATATATATATATATATACACATTTAACTATACTTTAAATCTTACTTCATAACTTAACAATAAGGCCTCGCAGGCTAACGAACATAACATAATCATTCCTTCAACCACCGCAAATTTAGTACTAATTTTGTGTACCATACTCCCAACCATAGGTACTTAGGACCGCCCAGTGTTATTAATAACAGAATATTTACATATAACAAGCGGTTAGTTATCCGAAATATACACGGTTTTTACTCAAACAAATTTAGCGTTTTATAACAATTGTACCGTTATTACCTGTTTAATCGCCATTCGGTCTCTATTTACGAGTATGTTAACTGTTAGGGTTATTTGAAGTAGATTTTAGTATGTAAACGTAACGCCACTGCAATGTTATTTATGCGTTTAGGCAAGTGAAAATTCACACTTTTACAAAATTAAGCATATATATACAAATTAATAAAAAGAAAGATAGAATTAGTGTTTTTTTTCTTTATACGCATACATACATACATATTTAAAAGGTTGCAATTTTTTAAGTTTTCCCATCTATTACGCGTGTAATATATATTTTGTTTATAATATAAACTACCTTATACTTCGACTTTATCTAGGGCTACGAGGCAATAATCAAATTTTTTAAAGTGTTATAAAAGAGTGTATATATTAATAAAATGTGTACTTAACACAAATATTTTTAAACGTATATAAAGTGTATATATCTATATAACATAAAATTTAATGACTTGAAATAATAGTAATATAATAATACTAGAAAATGAACAAAAATCCTATTTTTCTTAAGTTAAGCCATGTCTAAAAGACGTGTCGGAAAATCAGATGAACTATTACAAGACTTATTGACAGTAAATAAAGAAATATGAAATGACACCTTTTCACTGACAAAGTTACATTGAAACGATTAACGAGATGTTTCGCAGTCATATTTTACGAGTGATTTGATATATCATCATCATCATCGTATCAGCCGTAGAACGTGCCACTGCTGAACATAGGCCTCCCCCAGGAACGTCCAGTTCGCCCTGTCTAATGCTAATCGCATCCAGTGGCTGCCTACAACCAGGACCAAGTCATCCATCCACCTGGTAGGAGGCCGTCCCACGCTGCGCTTGCCGGTATGTGGTCTCCATTCGAGAACCTTTCTGCCCCAGCGGCCGTCAGTTGTTAATATTGATGATTTGATATATTACTTAAAACCATTATGTCATAAGATTAGCACGATCAAAACTCTAGTAAAAGATTAAATAGAGTGTGAATTAAATGGATATTGTAAGAAAAGGTTAATTTAGAAAAAAATAACTTGGGATCTTTTTAAAGAATATATATAGAGGTAAAGCTTCAGCTACAGACTTATATAAGAATAATGTCGTTTTTATATAATTGTAATACTAGAAGCTTCATTCGTAGACAATTATAATAAATTTGTTATTTGTTTAGTTTATAACATTGGAAATGTTATAGTTTTCGCTACAAAAATCTTCTTAAATGAATGAAAATCCGTATCACATCTAATAATTCAATCATCATCTCTTTTACCCCTCCTCTTACACTCCACACAGCTATGTACAGCTCTCTCTGTTCTCTTTGACTACCCCGCTACCCCGCCCGCTTCAATACACTAACCAATTTTATAATTAAAGAAAAAGAAATGATTAATATGACACTTGCCAAATTAAGTTGTTTTGCAATTAATTCAAAATTTTCAATGCTTTATAGGCAAAATTACGAAGCGTAATACCTCTGTCGCCTCCAGAAATCGCGTTATTTATTCCTGTAAAGCTATTCTGAACAGATGTCGTCAATGAAAAAGGGTCCAGGTAACGGAAACTTTACGTACCAATGTATTAGACCCTGAATAGATTAAATTATTCTTCAATAGTTTCGAGTCGAGGTCCGTTTTTATGTGAAACCGGGTATCAAGGAGCACGATTTTATGTTTACATTTATTATACAAAGCCTTATGTTTATGTTGTGGGGATGTATTTAAAGCTTTTTTTGAAGGCAATTGGGTGAATTTAATTTTGTAAATATTTATTTTATATTTATTTTTTAAATTTAGTTTCACCTTAATAACACAGTACAAGATAATTTTCTTTCGGTTTGTCTTTCTCAGTTTTCGTTTCGGTGTATACACGGCAGTAATGCATTCGATTCCCACTTTAAAAAATATTATATTGACTGTCTTGCTCTGATAAGTAGGCAAATTGCGTCTTTGGCTTCTCCTACTTAATACTGAATGTCTTTAACGTTGGATGAAAATACTAAGTTTGTCAATCTAATTCAGAAGAGCTAAATAACTAAGATATATTAATAATGATTTATTATTAAAATTGAGGACCGTCGTGGCGCAGAGGCGCAACGTCTGCCTGTAACGTGACGGTTTCTGGGTTCGATGCCCAGTCGGAGAAGATGGATTTTTCTATTTTCATTTTCTTCGCTCTGGCAAACTAGTCAACGCGCGGTGTTGAGTTCCGCCACTCAACACGCAATGCCTCGAAAAAGGCGGAAAGCAGAGACGGAGAAAGCAGAGACTAAGCAACGGAGTGTCTTAACACTAGGTTCCCACAGTCCCTGCAGTTCCCTCTGCCTACCCTGCCATTTGCGGGATAAAGCGTGAAGCTAAAAAAAAATATAAGTAATCACCAGTTTCTGAAAGCAACACAAAATGTATGCGTTATTTCACATAAAATTTTTTAAACGTATTTAAAGTGTATATATGTATATGACACAAAATTTATTGACGAGAAATAATAACTAATTCTACAATGAACAAAGTGCCCATTTTCCTTCAGTAAAATCAAGCTCTAAGAAAAGAATCGGTAGACCTAAACGGAGACGGCAGGATGAATCGAACTCTTACAAGACTGATTGGCACAAAATAAAATCAAAATAATATGAGAAATTAGAAGAATAATTGAAATAAGTCCAAAAGATGTCAGAGATCACGTGGTAAATACTTATAACGAATACATTCTCGTATATGGAACTAGGATAGTCTAACTCAAGGTAGATTGGAGGCCGACCCCAATAAAAATTGGATAAAATAGCTGGGTCAAGAAATAAAATGAGAATGCAACAATTGTTACATTCACAAAAACATTTTGGTTCTATTAATTAAATACTTGTGATAATGTCAGTCTGATATAAGGTGCTATTTTATGATTTTTAAAGTGTTAATACACGCTGAAGATAGAAAAAATACATAATGAAGTGGCGAATCGTGGCGCAGAGGCGCAACGTCTGCCTGTAACGCGACGGTTACTGGGTTCGATCCCCAGTCGGAGAAGATGGATTTTTCTATTTCCGTTTTCTTCGCTCTGGCAAACTAGGCAAAGCGCGGCGTTGAGTTCCGCCACTCAACACGCAATGCCTCGAAAACGGCGGAAAATGGGGACGGAGAAAGCAAGGGCTAAGCAACGGAGTGTATTAACACTAGGTTCCCACGGTCCCTGCAGTTCCCTCTGCCTACCCTGCCTTGTGCGGGATAAAGCTTGAAGCTACAAAAAAAAAAATTAAAAGTAGTAGGATTCGAGCCCGCGCCTTCGTCTTTCAAGGGGTCGATGTTCAAATCTCGCTGCGTTTAAATTGTTATATTTTATTTTTAAGTATACTAACATACTATGTCGATTGTGGACCGTACAAACTACTGTACTTTCAATTTCTTCTCGGGAGATTTAATTGACATTACTTTATTTTTCCATTTCGGTAGTTAAAATGCAACGTTCAGTTCCACTACTGAATAATTTATCATTAATTTTGGCAAAAAGTGAGAGAAATGGAGTGTCTTAACACTCCTAGTGCTAAGACACTCCATTTCTTACTTTGCTGTATTGAAAGTATGTAATAACACTTAAGCACTCAATCAAGTTGTATTTAAAATTCAATCTATGCAAATGCCTCTGTTGCTATAAAAGATCCATAAAATGAAACTAAACAATTCCATACAGAAATTTAAACGAGGAAATCGCATAAAACAATTCGAAAACAAAACAAATATAACAAAATGTTTTATCACAACGAATCAAAGTTAGTGTCTAACCGATTTCGAGGCAGAGGTGTTGCGGCGAGTTTTATTGCGGGCCGCCTTTTTCTCTACGGCTTTCATATTTGCATAAGTTGAAGGTGTACTGGTATTTTTAAGGATAATATACTAAAATATTATTTTTGCTTCACGCTTGGCATCCCGCGCATCGCAGGGTAAGCAGAGGGAACCACAGGAACCATAGGAACCTAGTGTTAAGACACTCTGTTCCCTGCTTTACGCCATTTTCGAGGCATTGCGTGTTAAGTAGCGTAACTGAACGCCGAGCTTTGCCTAGTTGCCATAGCAAATTACTATTATTAAATTAAGTATTTTGTATAAAAAATATACATTATTTTATTGTTATTATTATTTATATATTGTGATACCCATCTCTAAAACAGCAAGTGAATTAATCTACCAGCCAGATCGGTATTGTGGCAATTATGTATACATTCTCTTCAGATCCTTTTTACTAAGAACCTAATATAAGATATAAAGAAAGTAAATAGTATTTTATTGCCAAACCAAAATCTCTCAGTACAACACCACCCCATACAACCGTTTCGCCTGCGCGCGGGACATTAACAAAAGCATATATTTCGGAGTTCCACTCTTTAATCTGATGACCCACATTCTGGCTAATTGACTGGATTTATACCATCTAATGTCGTCAGCGAAACATAAAAGCTATTACAATATTGCCCAAATAGTCTTGTTATTAAGTATTTAAGGAGATGTTGTAAATTGTTATAGTTTTGCTGGATACTTTATTGACATCATATATGTATATATACTTGCATCCATCATTCCCTTATATAGGCAAATAAAAAAGAAAACCTAATGTTAAGACACTGTTTCCGAATTTTGAAAGGTTTAATGCCGAAAATCAACTATATGTACTATTTCTAGAATAGTTTTACAAATAAAATGCTTATTTTTTTTATAGCTTCACGCTTCATCCCGTAAGGCAGGTAGAGGGAACCGCAGGTATCTTGGGAACTTTGTGTTACGACACTCCGTTCTCGGCTTTCCGCCTTTTCGAAGCATGGCGTGGAACTCAAGGTCGCGCTTATCTAGTTACCGGAGAGAAGATAATGAAAATGAGAAAATCTATCTTCCCCGAGTAGGAATTGAACCTACAAACCATCGCGTTTATACGCAAACGCTGCACATCTGCTCCACGACGGTCCTCATCCATGCTTCAGTTCTATACCTTCATTCTTATAAAAAATCAGTGCCTAAACTAAATAGATTTTCTAAAAATCCTTTTAGCTTCTACTAAAAACAAAGTTAACATAACTTCGCTAATCCAGAAACAAACGTTACTTACACAATTAAGAGTGTTCGTTAGAAGCCAGTTTTAACTTCGCTTTTTCGTATTTCTTATTACCCCACTATCTTTAGTTATGAGTTTTATCTTCTGAACAAAGTCATTATGAAGTAGCGTGTTTCGTGCTAAGTATGGCAAAAACCTAATGAAGTCACAAACTTAGGGCTTTGGTAACATGGAAAGTACTAAAAATTACATTTTAAAACTAACTTTATTATGCAATTTGTGAAAGAAATGGTCGTTATAGGCTTAATTCAGTTTGTGAAAGGAATTTTTAGTTTTGGTAAGAAATTAGAGGTATTATATGTACTTACTGTAGAGTGTCTTAAGATTAGGTTCCCATGTTCCTGTGGTTCCCTCTGCTTACCCCTGATTGAATTAACGGAACAAAGCGTGAAGTTAAAAAAAATATATGTGTTTATTTTGATAGAAAGATAGTTGGGCTGTGTTTTACCCTCAATGTTATAGATATGGGTTCGAATCCTACTTGAAGAAATTAAAAATTATTATAACGTGAGAGAAATTAATTAGAAAAAATCAGGAAAAATTGGCATTTTATCCGATATATAATGCTTTTTGAAACAAAAACAAAAAAACTTTAAAGTTATTTCTACCAAACTTATTAATATTGTTCTTGTTCTTAAATTAATTATCTATAAAATAACTAGTAAAATAACTGCTACAATAAAATAAATTAACTTTTTTACAGGTATTTTTCTCATGTAGTGGTAAAAAACATGTATTTATACTAATTATAGAACTAACTAAAGCGGGGACGGAGAAAGCAGGAACTAAGCAACGGAGTGTCTTAACACTAGGTTCGTATGGTTCCTGCAGTTCCCTCTGCCTACCCTGCCATGAGATAAAGATTGAAACTAATTATAGAACTGTATAATAATATTCACATTTCTTATAAGGTTTAATTTATAGGAAATGATTCTACCAATGACTTAAGTTTGACTCTGTCCACCAATTTAAAGCAAGATTTGAAGTTACATATATTAAACAATTACAAATTTTCAATTTTACCTAGGTTTTACCTAGTGTTACCTAAGTTTGCATACATTTTCATACAAAAATTTTAAAATAAATAATTTTTATGCTATATTCTCTATTATACTAAACACCAACAATCCCTATAGATACAGAACATATTATATCTAAACAGTGTCGTTACTTTGTCAACAATTCTAATATATTGGGGAGGAAAATATTCTACTAGAGTAACGATTGCTTGCACTTTTCCTTATAGCATTCTTTTCTTTTAGGCTGTAACAGTCCCCGAAAATTGAAATAGTTTAGTTCAAAATATATGTATATATGTATTATATATGTGTTAATATATAACAAATTTTGAATCAATATATTCATAAAAAATATGCTCACCTAAGCATTAATAACGGGCAAATAATTTGAGTGATAACATTATACAATATAAAAATTTAAAGGTAGCGGGATTTGAATTTGAAACAATATATGTTTTATAAATATATTTTTATATATTTCTAAAAAGTGTTAAAAGGCCAAGGAATCACATCAGGTCGGAGTTACTATTGGAAGGTTCTCCAAGATCTTTAAGATCAAGCTTTATCGCGCACACAGCAGGGTAGGCAGAGGGAACCGCAGGAATCAATGAAATCAAGTGTTAAGACACTCCGTTCCCCGTTTTTTGCCTGTTATCGAGACATAGCGTGTTTAGTGGTGGAAACCAATCGCTTATCTAGTTGTCTTATAATCCTTCCTCCCCGTGTGGAAATCAAACCCACAAACCGTCGCGCTACGACGATACGCCTACTGCGCCCCGACGGTTCTTCGAAATCGTTTTATTCAATTACTTAGTATCGTTAGCTCAATTGGGAATTAAGTGTTATATATACATATTTATAATTTTTCCCTCAATTGGTTTTGAATCTAAAACAATAATTTAGACATCTGAATTGAACCACAACAGTGTCAAAAAAGATAACATTTATATAATTATTAGATTCGACATTCAATTTACAGCTCGATACTTGCCGGAACGAAATGTCCAACAAAGAAACACTAACCTAAACAAAAATGTGCCCCAATTCCCCGGGCTGGAGTGGAAATCAATTAAAAAAGAACTCTAGTTTGTTGAATTAGAGTCGAATTTCCTTTGTAACAAACCGTCCTTTGACAAAAAAGTTTCAGAGCGCGTCTAATGAGCCGTATACAATAAAAAGCATCGTGTTTTTTTGGAGCTCCGCTTTCAGGAAGGTCGTGTTCTGTGGATTAGGTTTCCAAAGTCTTAATCGATCTTTTGGTTTAGTCTGCATTTGAAGTAGGATGTATATTATATATAGAAGGTTCTATGTATGTATATGTAAATTGTATTTATAAAGTATAAAGTTCATTTTAAGCTTAACGGTAACTTCAAACGTATATTTAAACAGATACATTAAAACAGATTTTAGTCAAAATTAAGCCTAATTAATTTAATAACAGAAAAATGTTTTAAACATGCAAGAAAAGCCTTTTTAAAATTAATAAATTAAACCTTCACCTACATATTACCCACTTTGTGTTATAGTAATTAATTCCATTAAATTGAAAATATATATTAGAGTTTCTTGATTACTAAAAAATCTTTTAAGTAATTGTACAAAATTTTTACCTTTAATTTTTAAAAGGTAAATTTCAAAGTTAACAAACGGTACAAATGCACGTAGCTGAAACAAGTTATTCCTAAATAAGCGTAATTAGAACATTCATGGAGATTAGTAAGTATGTAGAAAAGGAGTGCTTTTTCGTTCAATAGAACATATTTTACTATTAAAAGTCATTTTGATATACATTTTATTCGTGTTTTATATTTAAATTTTTATTCTGCCATATTATGTAAAATGGGCAAAATCGAGAACGAAGTGTTTTGACACTAATCTAAAAGATAATGCATGAATCAACATGTGATATAACTTTAAAATGTTTTTTTTGTGAAATTGCTCAGCTGTGGAATTCAAATTACATAAATATAACTAAAAAAACACGCGTGAAAAGAAGGGTACATATAACCGACCCTGACACAATAATTGTGAGCAGAACTTTGACGTGGGACTTGTTAAAAAGCTGGTAAAAAGAAAAAGCTTTTTTACCGCGAACGAAGCTTCGTGCGTCACATCAGAGGCGCGTTGGAAATGTCACTGGTATGGTAAATATTGTACTCTATATAGTAGAGTTCTTCAGTATAATAGAATTCTTAAAGGTTTGTTGAGATAGTTTGAGGCATAGTCAATATTACTTCTTTTCTGTTTAACACGTTCCCAGCTTATAATTATTTATGAAGTTCTTGTGTAAAAATTTGCGTAATATTTTGATAGGTAAATTGCTAACTTTGCATTAAAATATGTTGATTGTAAGTCAAAATGACTGTGCCATGCCAATAACATTAAAATTTTAGTAATTTAATCTATCAATAAAAAGTGTATACAGTTTATGTAAATATTTCAAATATAAACATGAAAAGCAACGTATATAAAGCAAGCATTAAATCTAATGGGGCACACGTACATACGTTTACATATACAATGTGCAAGTATTAATCATACAAAATAAGCTAGAACAACATACACCACTCGCCCTAATAACTTACGATCTTAAATTGCAAATTTTGAAAGCCACATTAAAGTGATCCATAGCTTGATTTTTCACAAACATTGGCAGATGCCCAACAATATCTATACAAAGTGGAGTTCTGAACGAGCTCTAAGGTAGAGAATCGATTTGTTTCAATCCGTTACTGACCGGTTTTCCTATTATTGAAACCAGATAGAGCTTGGTAGAGCCGGATAGAGTCAAATTGAATGAAATAGCGTAAATCCCCGCGGCATCGGACGTCCCATTGCAATACCACACGATGCGATGTATTATCTTCTATATACAAATATTTTTGAAGAATTTAAAAAAGGAGAGGTTATAATTGATAATCATAACTTAAATTTAATAACCCTTTTGTTCAATGTTAATATAAAACAGAATATTTTCAATTCGGTGATATAGAGAGCAGTTAGAGGCTTTCTTAACTTGGACCACGAAATGAAAGGAAAACCGTGTAAATAAAATCTTATCATACTTCTTGATCTTATGTCTTCACAGAACAAAAAAAATACGTTAATTACTCCGAATAGAAAATTAGATGTACTGTTTACAGTTGGACACTGTACCACAGATAAAAAATTTTCACTTTTAAAAGAACAAAAAATTAACTACAGCTATATTTAAATACTAATACATGTATTTGACATAAAAAAGCCCGTAAAGACCCTCGTAATAAAATAATACGGCCTCACTCAAACCGGATGTGCCTGTGACATCGCAACCGTCCGTTTCCTGTTTAGCGTGACAGCTGTTGTTTATAAACAAATTGTTTATTTGTTTTGAATTTAAATACAAATAAGGGGGAGACAATTGTAGAGTAATGACAAAAACTTATCTTACAAAGCCTTCAGCCGGTGAAAGTCATAGAGTCGTAGCTTTTTTAATCTATTAGCTAACTGTAAACTTTTGTCCTGGAAGCCTATGTCAAAGCTTTTTCTCACATATAACAAGGAGAAATCTGTAAATAAGACACTCTGTTTTTCATTTTCCATTATGTGTCTATCAAAATTCCAAATAACTGATTCCGTAAGTAGATATAGAACTTTCGATTTTTTTTCGGTTTTGAGGTTAATGCTGTTAGCACTACTGGTCTTGGCAAAGAAACCAGGTGAAGAAGGAAGAGGGTACTCAGTCCCATTGGACCCTTGACATTGTTTCATTAACAATACAACGTAAACGTTTAATTTCTAAGACTAACACAAAATATTTCGATTTTTAACTTAATCTTGATGTTACATTGTAGGGGAAAAGCTACCAACATTATTATTCCAACTTACAATCAACGTACGTACGTAACATACATACAAATGATCATTTATCCATCTCCTATACGTTAGTATGGTAAATTAGCTGCACTTGATACATAGCGTGTCCTGTACCAATTAATCGTCGTGCTAAAACATATCAAACAAAATGTTTACGTTATATTAATAGACGCTGTCACGCTAAACGTTAGCGGATGGATGTTCGATGTCACTGTTGTAAGGTCACGGTATTTTATTAGTATGTATAACTAGTGTATCGTGAAATAAACGTGGTATTTTTTGATTCAGTAACCAAAAAGCTTTTTTTGTAAGAAAACATATTTATTAGAAAAAAAGTTATTGATAAATATAGTAAAACTTTAAAAGAGTAAGAAAACTGTCTTAATGTAAATAATATGTTCAAAAACTATAAAAAAATACTATTTATATTTCGTATTAATTATTAAGTATAGTATAGAATCGTCAATTGTAATTAATCATTATTTTAATTAACAAGTAGATTAAACGTATGTAGAGGTATAGCAAAAATATCCATACTACTTCTTCAAAGGAAAACACATTCTTCCTAGTACATAAGTACATATATGAACCCACAACTCTATAAAAGACGTAAAACACCTCCATCGATTTTGTTTTTATCTCCCTGGAAAAATAAATTTTAAAGAAAGTGAAAAACTAATATAATATTTAATTATGTGTGGAGTAAGTTTTACTTTGCCTTTATGTGGATATTTCAAAGTTCCCATAACTTGTTCAAAGGCATTCTCATGTCGATGCCTGCCTTTCAATATTGCCTTTTGAATATTTTTATTTTATTTACTACGTGAAACTTTAGAATTGAATTATATAGAACTATTGATTGAAATGTCTCGCTGATGTAGAGATGTAGAGCTTGTACTCTATGGTGAATAGAAAAAATAAATTGAATTGAATTTCGTGAAATATTGGATAACAAAATTCAATTTTGTACTTCATGAAGTTCAAATTAGCTTGGCTCTATTGATCTCTACTTACATTTTATTTACACTACTCTTTATTATTGCTAATACTATTTACCTCCAAATTACTTACATAGTTTTCCATCTTTAATTACTAACATCAAAGTAACTAAAAGCAAATTGAAATTCAGATATTAATATCTTAATCATCGTTACATAATTGAGTTTGAGTTGGAAACTTCCTAAGTAACAGAGCACTTCTGTAGAACTCAATTTAGGAAACCAAAACCTGTTGTTATGATGAGACAATAATTGTACGTACATAAAATGGCATAATAAATACATACGTACAATAATTTCACAATTTTTATATTAAGGGATTGTCAGTTTATTATTTGTTATTACAATTACGAATTGATTAAAGCTAATTATATAATATGGTAATTGATTCTTTTAAATAAGATTTTTGGCCGCTTTTTTAATATTTCGAAAGCTTTAAACAATACTTGATAACTACATTTAAGATAAAATTTCTCTACATATCTTTATAAATAAATTTAATTTATTAAAATATTATATATTAACCATCATACTGTCGCTTAGGCACAGTAACTATAGATGCAACTTGCTTGTAACATCTTATTGTATCGTTGTTATATATTGACATGATGACTATCATACTTTATCATTCCCTAGTAAGTCAAATCAGATAAGTCCAATAAGATGCGGCGTTGAATTCCGTCATTCGTAAATCTTAATATTGAGTTCCTCCTGCTCACTTCGTCACTATTTATGTAGTCTATGAGAAATATCATAAACCTAAAATAATGAAGATAGTATATTAAATTTATTTCACTGTATTTTCTGTTAAAATAAAGTGCCGCGAGGTTCCACTTGCAAATTGTACTTTCGCCGCTACCAGACCGAAACAAATGCCTGTAGATCGATCAAACGGTTACCTTAACACAGTAATAGAGTAGGGTTATTGATATTAATATAAACCTTTTCAATACAATTTAAATGTAATTGGATTCTAAATTGGTTTTAAATAAATTTAAAATTAAAATCAATTTTATATTTTTATTGCTTTTTTTGTGTCGTCACACTTTATTCCGCACATAGCAGGGTAGACAGAGAGAACCGCAAATACCGTAAGAACCTAGTGTTAAGACACTCTGTCTCACGCTGTTTACCCTTTTTTCAAATTGCGTGTTAAGTTGCGGAACTTAACGCCACACTTTGCCTAGTTGCCAGAGTAAGAAAAATCCATCTTCATAGTTTAGAAATCCTCAACAACCGTTGCGTTTACAGGCAGACACTACGCCTCTGCCGCCACAACAGTTTTTATAGTTATAAGCAATAAATATGCTAAGAAATATTTTTCACGTAACATAAATAGCTTAAATGCTTTCAATACATTAAAGAAAACCGTGCCTACGAGCAAAATAAGGTTTATTCAAAATTTCTAAAAATTTAAAAAATCGTAGATCTTATAATACAAATAAAAATCTTAGATAAATACCAATTTTACTTTTCAAAATAAAATGCAATTGCAAGTAAATCTTTCGACCTGGGAATTATAACATCATTTCACCGCTAAAAAACCACTTAAATCTATTTTAATATCAAATTTAAACATTCAGAGCTGAGTCTGCGATCAGTGCAAGTTTTAAAATATGAAAACGACGGATGAAAGTAAATACATTTTGCGAGAACTCTATTTAGAAATGCTCTATCTGCTAATAACTGAGTTCATAATATATATTTTGTTTTATTTTGGTATATACTTAACGAAAATTTATATATTTCTGTATATTGGTATAAATATTAATAAATCATAGTATTAAAATTCTACAGATATTATGATGATGTCATAAAATGACGAATAAATGCCACCAGTGTGGAAATGTTTAAACGTAAAAGAAAGAATGTCATCATAGTTCAGTGACAAACTGACAGAATTAGAAAATTATTTTTTTAATTTTTTAAATGTTTAAAGGCAGACATTTTTTATTTACATATTTTTAGTATAGGAAAGTTATACTTAAAAAGCTTAAAAAATCCATTCCCGCAAATAGCAAATAAACAAAAGATATCAAGTGTTAAAACACTCCGTTTACTGTCCACTTCTCTACCAATTTTCTAGTGACTACATGATGAGTGACAGAACTCAATATCGTCTTTCATTACAGATGAAATAAGCTTCAGTGTAACTGTAAATCGCTTTGCTTAAGTAATTTTGAGCTCTATATTTATAACCTTAATATCTAGCACTTGAGTAAACATTTTTACCTACTTATATTCTAAAAATACAAGAACGACTCTACATTAGTATAATGGACGCCCTCTTAAGTTAATAAGTTAATGTGTTTACCCTGTCACAACTGAGATAACTTAGAATTAGTAAAAATATGTGAATTATTTAAAAATGTACTTTGTAATAGTTGTACGTATTATTTTTAATAAGTTGGTAGTTAATTGAAAATTGTTTGAACATCTTCTATGTTGTGTTTAAATAATTAAATAAAGTAAATTACAGTACTAAATAATAGGATATCGTGCCGCAGTGAGACAGTATCTGACTATGAACGTAATTGTTGTAGATTTGATTTCCATTTGAGGGAAATGATTTTTTATATTTATTTTAATTATCTGCTTTGGTAGATGACTCGCGGCGTTGAGTCCCACACAAACAAATGATGTCTCAAAAGTCAGGCAGCAAATGGGTAACAGAGATTATGTTATCTTTGCTTATCCTAGGATAGTATGTACTATTACATACATAATATAGAGACAAATGAATATCCAAAAGCTACGCACGTAAATACTATCTTATTATAATCCTTGTACTGTAACAAAAACATATCTTCACGCTATCCCTAGCGGGGTACTAAGAGAGAACGGAACGCTAAACGCTGCGGCCCCTGCACACCTCTTTCGCCTCGTCCACTGTAATTAGCCTCTTCACACATGATCTTCGGGGAGTCCTCATGCTTTTTACGTGACCGTCATCCAATATCTTTGATACTGTGTTTTCAAAAGTCAACTGAGGTCTCCCTTTACCTCTTTTACTCACTTTAGCTTTATATATCTTTTTACTACTTCAACTATTAAAAATTAAAATTAAGTTATGATAGGACATTATCTTCTAGATAACCACGATTATTGTAAATATTTTAAAAATTTAATTCACTATCAATTAATGACAGCTATTTAACCCAATATACAATACATCTATAAGCGTTCTACATTCTGTTTAAAACATACTATCAGATAGCCAATAGGTATAGTTGAAAACTTTACTTGGCAAGCCTCAGCGTTCGTGGCTAATAAATGTAATCCTACTTTAAATAAATACAATTTATTTCGAACTCAGTATACTCTTTGAATGTTCAAATGAGGACCGACAAGTTTTAGTTTAAAATTCTCTATGATTTTAAAATATTTCCCGTTTCGAGCTTTATCTACGTTGTATTAAGGAAAGACAAAGATTAATGGCTTTTGAACACGTTATTTTAAATATCACCGTGATATACGTACTACGTAATTTATTAAATATATTATATATACTAAAAAATATACTAAAATATACTAAAAAGATATATATATATATATATATATATATATATATATATATATATATATATATATATATATATATATATATATATATATATATATATATATATATATATATATATATATATATATATATATATATATATATATATATATATATATATATATATATATATATATATATATATATATATATATATATATATATATATATATATATATATATATATATATATATATATATATATATATATATATATATATATATATATATATATATATATATATATATATACGCATAAGGTGACCGAACTCAATGCTGCTCTTTAAAATATGATATATATAAAACTATAAAAAATCTTATATAGAGATTTACTTTGAATTCTACACAGTGCTTCATTCCAAATGAAAGCGTTCGCATTTCATGTGATAAATCATTCTTGACATAATTATTCACGAAGAATTTATCTAGCATATAATCAAGGGTATGAATTAGTTCAATTCATTTTATTCGCAATAGCTCTACATTTCATTTTTAATTTTTATGGGACTATGCAACGGAGTGTCTTAGCATTAGGTTCATATGGTTCCTGCAGTTCCCTTTGCCTACCCTGCAATATGTGTGATAAAGCGTGAAGCCAAACAAAAAAAAAACAAAAATAAAAACTAATATTTTATTGACTGAAACATATAGCAGTAGTCCCCAAATAAAGAACTAAAAATAACACTAACCTAACTAAATAAGTAAAATATCTAGCAATCATCGCTAATGACTTTGATGAAGAAAACATCATCAATTCTAATTTAGAACCAATTCTTATATACACAATAATCAATCACACGCGCCACACTATCTTACTCTACAATTATTCATTTAAAAACTTTACTCATACCAAAATTGGTCAGTAAATTATAGACTAATGTTTGGTAGAGCTCATTTACTTAGCCCCGAACAGGAGATAATGTGCACAAATCATAAGCCAAGTACCGCCCGGGGAAAACTAAAATATACACAAAACAAAAATATTGTGTGTATGTATGTATATATCCCTTGCATACCGTTGCAATGATGCCAAAATCTCGAATGAAAATATTAAATATTCCCATTTCCATACACATTTCTATTAAAATAAAACTGCTACGTATTTATTTATTGCTACGAACATTTACATATTTACGTAATTTTTATAAATTTAAATGGTCCATGTTGTTAATTTAACAACGAGTTGGCATTTAAAATATTTATACATATGCTACAATACTGTTAAACTATCCCACAGATAGCTATGAAAGAGAAAAAAAAGATTAAAGAATATTTTCATTATATGTCTATAAAGAAAGTTATATATTTATTCACGCTTTATAAGGGGAATCTTTATATAGCATATACATGGCAGAGAAAATTTAGTGTTAAGACTCTCCCTTATCTACTTTTCTTCCAAACTTGAAATATTACTAGAGGAGTTCCGTAGTTTGACTAAAGTGGAAAAAAAGGACAATCGTTTTTTCCGAGTCCGCAACAAGGGGATCCGCAACTTGACCTTACAATAAGACGCTGTCCCACTACTCTACTTTGGTTATATTATAATTTTTAAGATTCATATAAACATTTAAGCATAAACATTACTAAGTGTTATAGCAAGGTTAGCGAGAGAACCCAAAACAAACTGTCTTAGCAGTAATTGAAAATGAAAAACAATTCATTTCCCTTATGGAGATCGAATCCGTAATCTTCTTCTAACAGTCAGCTGCTACTCTGCTGCGTCACAGTCACCTCATAGTAGGTGATTACATTTACACGCACGGCTAAACCAAGTCCAACGTAATTCATTAATAGCAGCCCTAATTTTCAAAAGCATTTAAGGCGAGGCTAAATATATTTTTTTTATATAAACATTCTATCATAGTTTCTTACTCGGTATGCAATTTACTATCCAATTTTGAATAGAGACGAAATTCAATCCCTTATTTTTTTACTAGAACGGGAATTGGAAATAAAATAGTTGAAACACAATTTTTACTTTTTATTACGTGATTATAATACTCTAATAGAATAACAATAATAAATATTACCGAATTCAAACAAATATTGGAGAAGAGAACATCGTGAATTTTGTTTAACTTAACTTCATCCCTAGGAAGGAGTCAAAGATTTTGGTATATGCTGTATGTGCCACTTTCACCTCGTGTACTGTGTCTCTTAAAGGTCCTCATGCTCTTCTGAATTCTTATGCTCCTCGCACATGCTTTCAAGTTTCTTTTTTTGCATTTTTGACACTTTGCTCTCAAAGGTCAACCAAGTCATCCAAGTTCTTTTACCATTCCATTCTTTTTTATAATTTCTATAAGGCTTTTATGCGTTTAATATACTAATAGATATAAAAACTGTACTATGAGAGTTATAAAAGAACAATATAAAATAATAAAACGGAAACATTTCAGGCCTCGGTTTTTAGGTTCGTTAAAACAATAGAATGTTAATAATAGTGGCATATACCAAATGAATGATGAAGCTAAATAGTATCAAGTTATTAATGGTCAAAAAGTTCCTGACCTCGTGATCGTGACGTAGTAAACGAAGGACTTAATAAGTGCGAAAGTTTCGAGTTCGATACCCATTTAGGGTAAAAATGACTAAATTTTACCTTGTTGGTAAGACTAAGCACGACGTTGATTTCCGCCAGTTAACGCTCAAATTTTTAAAAGGACTTGCCTTAACAATAATTTCTTTCTATACCCTGCTGCTATATGTAAGCGCGAAGTGAAAAGAAAACTATTTTATGCGGAACTTATCCCATTTAAGTAGATACCTACTTACTTTACCTATTCGCAGATTCTTTATTTCATTTTTATTTAGGGTAGACAGAAAGAACCTTGTTAATATAAGGTTCTTTCTTGATTTAATTCACTTGAAAAAGCAACGCAGAGGCAAAGCATTTGCCTGTAAAAGCGACTGTGAGTTCTAGTCTTCGCTCGGGCAACTAAGTAAGCGCAGCGTTGAGCCACAACACGCAATACCTCGAAATGGTGAAAAGCGGAAAACGGAGTGTCCTAATACTATGTAGATTCCCATTCGCATTTATAAAAAAAAATAACGTCACCGTAGTCGTTTTTAGTGAAGTAGATGTTGCAGTTAACATCAGATTCTTCTTTGGTTACTGCTTTATATACAAAATACAAAATATTTTAGTTTCAATAACTAAGTTAAATCAATAAGGAATTTAAATTCGATAAATAACCTAGAACGTTAACCAATAAACTTCTAAGAAAGTTGACAAATATACACAAAAAGCAGCCCTAAATACATTCCAGTATATAGTCGTCTATCCGTCTATACTCTATCCATTCCAAGAAACGCTTAAAATCTGCGAGATCCCAACCTAACAATGGACCGCAATTGTATAAAATCTAGAAATAGAGGAAAATATTTGTTTTCCACATCAAAGCGACGTCAACCGAAATACCACTGAATAACGAAAGATAGTAAATACGCTCGTAAATTTTAGCCCGACAGCCTCTCAAAGAAGTGCATTTATTAAAGTAATCGAAGCGAATAAAAATAATGTAATTTCATAGTGAAAAGACTTGATATTTTATTTGTTTATAAATATTCTATTCATACATGTTTTGTTTGTAGATAATATATATATATATATATATATATATATATATATATATATATATATATATATATATATATATATATATATATATATATATATATATATATATATATATATATATATATAGCAGCTTCACAGCTTTTCCAACGCAAGAGACTCTTCTCTGAGACCACCGTTACAGAGGATATATTGCTAGGTTGTTTTCTTATTCTATATTTAAGTCTCTCCGTAAAGTAGCATATGAAAGATTAGGTTGTACTTTTAAATTTTTCTTTTTTCTCTTTCGAAAAGGAAGTAATAGTGTCTTTACACTAGGTACCAATAGTCTCTACGGTTCACTCTACCGTCCAAATATAGCAGAATACAGGTGAAGGTAAAAAGGCATTTAACCGTAATTGTTGTAGTTATATTATAGTTATAGGTGCTAATTCACTTCGAGAAATGATTTATATTCATTTCTTTGGCCAGGTAAAGTACAATGTAAGACTAAATACGCATGCTATACGAAAAATATAAAGCGTGAATCTATAGAAAATATAGGTATATTGACGTGCTATACCTACAAGTATAAAGTGTTGATAATTCAAGTACTAACTGTTTCGTAACCTGATACTGCTGTATATTTAAACCCAAGGCCATAGCAATATGGAAACAGTAGGACAAACTTGTGTATTGTCTATATCTTTACGCTTTATTCCATCTATAGCAATGAAGGTAGTGGGAACCGTAGGAACTATATAAACCTAGTGTTAAGACACTCCGTTCACTGCTTTCTGCCTTTTTTGAGGCATTGAGTGTGGAATAGAGTGAGGCAAAGAATGGCAGAACTCAACACCGCGCTTTGCTTAGTTGTCACAGCGAAGAAAATGGAAATTGAAAATCCATCTACCCTGAGTAAGAATCGAACCCAGAGACCGTCTCGATTTTATGTACTTGTTCTTATTATAATAAAAGATTTATTTTACATTCTCTTAAATAACGGCAAAGTTAAATTCTTTTGATAATCAATATTTGCTTTTGATAATCTGAATTTATCTCTTCGATATATCTTAATTCTCAAAAATTATAATTAGAAGGTTGTGAGTTTGATTCCCAATCTGAGGAAGGAATCATTTTCATCTTCTCGTTCTAGTAGCAATAAAAAGCGCAGCATGAAATACCGTCATTTATAACATAACGTTTAAGAAATTGGACAAAAAATGGAAAACCCATTGCCTTACGCTAAATTCTCTCTAAGTACATTGCTATAGTTGCTATTACTTTTTTTAATCTTTATCATATTATAAAACATTTTGTGTTGCTTATTCGACAAAGATAGAGCGTATAACCCCAATATTCACCCACAAACAAAGTTTCTACTATAATATCCATTGACATTTTCATATATAGAGCAATATAGAAACTCGTTACGACCAGTCCAAAGATGTATAGATTTATCAACTTGTTCAAATAAACAGGACATGTTCGAACTAAAATTAAAGTTCAGTCCATAGACTTGATCCATGATGCCAAAATAAAAGTAGCTCCTAATATTTCGTTATTATAAATACATTTTTAAAGAAAAATAAAACCATTCAATGGTTCTATTCTTATTTTATTTGTAATAGTTATATTTGTTGTTTCTTTTTACAACTTATTTGTCAAGAAGATAAAGATATTTCTATGAACAATATGTTTCTTTAACAACATTACATACGACTTTAATTCTTTTTTTTCAACAACCTATCTTTTTTTTTTCATAATAGCTCTTACATAATAAACATAACTCATTTGACTGAATAAACTATAAGATTAATCTAGGTTTCTAGGGATCAGGTCTTAGTAGCGACCGCTACTTAATAAGCGACTTGGCTATTTCAGTGTAAGCCCAAAATCCTTACAGATTGCTTGCAGCATAATGTTATGGGTAATGCAGTAATGTTTACTGCACAATTTCCACTAATCTACTAGCAACTAGAGCAATCAGATTATGAATTAATATTGTATATCCATCTTTTGGTGTTAAATTTGTCCAATCAGGTATTTGTTGCGAGTTGATGAAGCTATTCATTTAAATCAGTTCGTTTATTCATTCTAAAGGCTTTTTAGACACTGCGTGTTCCTTTCACGTAATTTGTTGATAAAGCTTCGTCTCAAAATTCGATATAGACATATTTTTATTTTCTTTATAAGAAAGATGTGGAATTAATTTCTTAATCTTTACAAATTCTTAAGAATACCACAAAATAATAAGATATTTTCAAAAACATACTTCGAAAACATCGTCCGATCCAACTAACCGTAAATCTTGTAGAACGAGTGGGCACGGAGTAGCCTTAGGGCTCAAAAGCCAGCCCTGTTATACTTTATTTATTAAAATAATTTCCGATTTCAAATTCTTATACCGTAATGGAAAGATGAAAGAATGAAGATAAAATATAATGGTAAAAGTTATTGTAGCTTTCCTAACATCGTGTTGTTGTTTTTTTTGGCTTTGAGCTTTGTAACTGTACTCATATAATGGAGTAGACAGAAACTGAGTGTTAAGGCAGCTCTGTTCTCTCCTTTCTCTCCGATAAGAGAGGTAAATAGTTAAGAAAACAATTTATTGGAATTATTTATAAATAAGAACTACTTATAATCGGCATACAGCATACGGCAGGTTGAGAAAAGCTATCCGTATTTTATTTTAAGTTTTTTATTTAGAGACACTGTGCTTTTAACTTTAACTATGGGTATAGTTTATGTTTTACTATTTCACATGTTTCTCAAAATACAGTAGGCAGAGTAATTTCAAGAAATTGTGTAGAGAGTGGCGGTACTTAACGATTACACTACAATATCAAACAATATAGCTTATCGTTTGTTTGTTTATCGTATAAACTATATCTTATACCTAACGTCAAGAAATTAACAAGTTAGTAGCAAGCAAGTTGTCATAATTAGCATAAAAAGAATCGACTCTATCAACTCTATTAATATTATTTTCACAATTATTGTTCTAAATGAATTTCTCTACATCCACATAATATTAAATACAAATAATAATTCGGTACCTACGCTAAGTAGCGCCCGACTCCGAGATATGGGACACTCTAGGTCCTGAATAATGCATGAACAAACCGCGATTTATACCACAACACACCGGTGAATTGTGACGCTAGCAAAATTAATGATAATGAAATGTTGGCATTTATACGTACTTGTACATAAAGTATAAACTAACACGTCATACACGTTTGGTGGAATTTCATAAATGTGGCTGAAAGTAAGGCCTTGATGAACATATATTGTGTTATATATGTTATATATTTTATTTAAACGAGTTAATTTTCTTCATATCGCTTGTAATTTATTTCAGTTTTATGAAGTTGAGAACTGTTGTGGAGCAGAGGCGTAGCGTCTGCTTGTGAACACGACAGTTTGTGGGTTTGATTATCATTTGCGGAATGTGGATATTTCCATTCCCATTTTCTTCATTCTGGGAACAAGGTAAAACGCGACGTTGAATTCCGCGACTCAACACGCAGTGCTTCGAAAAAGGCGGAAAACAGGGAACAGAGTGTCTTGACGTTAGATTAAAAAGAATTAAAGAAAATTAATCTCAATTCATTTAAAAAAGAAGTTGAAAAATATGTTTGATTTAGCACACAAATCCCACCAACTATTAGTTATTTAGTAGTTCGTAAGTGCATTGGAATAGATAGTCCATTGATCGCAGACTATACTGCATCACATCTACCAAGCACTAAGAACGTGTCATGTGCTATACTTACAGAAGTACTTCGCCTTATACAATTATAATTGATTGTTGATTATGAAAGATATCATAATAGGTAATGTTAAATAAAGATACTATTAAAGGTATATATTGTACTACCTGACGTAGAACAGTTAGTTCCTCAATTATTTAATTAAAGAAAATAGAAAACGTTTTTTCTACTGACTAAAAATGTATATACATATTAAATGTCAAAATCAAATTGATTCTAAATTTTGCTGTTTCGCATGAAATCGAGCATATATATGTCTAGATGGATAATAAATCTTTATACAATTTAAAGCTTTCATATAACTATTCTAACCTCATTGGTGTTCCATCGATGTCTTTGGGCAGCGAAGTGCTCTGCCCGAGGAAGACTTTCCAGGTTTTCTGGTAATTTGATAGGTTCGCCATCTGTAAAACAAATTATACATTAAACATACTAATGATAAGCGATCAGAGAAAAGAGGTGCGTCTCAGTAAAGAGATGATTGTGATACACAGACCTTATTTATAATACAAATGCTGCCACCTGATGCCCAAAACCAATTACATCAGCTGAAAGATTAGAGTGATTTATTATTTATTATAACCTATCCATTTCCCAGTAAATGAGGACAATGTAGAGGTATCACAAATCCTGGATTTCTGTCTATTTTTTTCAGCTTCATCCTAGGGAACCTAGTGTTAAGACACTCCGTCTATCTAGACATTGCTTTTTTGTGGTGGAACTCAACGTCAAGTCATATCCAACGAAACAAGAAAAAAAATTATAATAGAATCTACAACTATATGGAATACAGTCACAAGAACCTACTACGCCCAGATGGCCTCAAAAAGTTTATAATTATTTTTTCTCACCTATTGCCAGGAAAGTGGAAAGTAAGAAAGAGTGTAGAAAGTTCTCCCTCAACTTCAGAACCTGGTAACGAAGTTTTTTATCATAGAAATAAATAATAGATTTTCCTTTTAAAACAAACATAAATCCAAATCCAATTTCACAGTTAACCAATTATTACTATACCGTATAAAAACTCTTGCTGAGAAAAACCAAGGAAAAGGTAAAATAAAGAAGAACTTTACCATATTATCCGATCTGTGAGAGTAAAACATTCATTCCATCTGAATCCTTTTTTTATACCCTCTTAAAAAGATTTTACTATACGAACGTGTACAATTCCACTTTGGGTAGATACATGGTCAACAGTCCATAAATTATGCAGAAAAGGCGAGAGCAAAACCACATAGTAAATATACTGAGTTTATTCACCAAAAAAAAATTCTATCCAAAAGCGAGATTACCAGAAGACAAAAAAAAGTAAAAAATACCGTACATGTTATCCACTAGCTACGATTGGGCAAAATTAGTGGGTGCTCAAGCAAAAGCTTAAGTTGCGAAATTTCTTTCCTCCTATGCTTCGACGAAATCTATTTAACGTTCCCAAATATAGAAATAGGGTAATAACCGCCTTATGCCTTTGGACATAAAGGCCAGAGTTGTTTCGGACGAGAACACCCAAATTGGCAACTCCGTATACCGGACGGCGACGGAATTTCAACAAGTTGGACCGTTCTTCGGGAATTGCATTCGTAAATTGGGCAGTTGGTTAAGCGTTGTCTCAATGGGCATAAGGTTTGTTTTTGTATGTTTCTGTGTAAATTTTAGTATGCTCAAGCCTCTCTGCCGGCAGTGCAGACATTCTTGACGAATGTTGCCAAAAACCGGCCAGTTTTCACCTCGTTCCTGCTAGCTTTATTGTTTTACCGGTACCTTGACAAATCCTGCGTTAATGTGAAAGTGAAGGCTAAATGACCCTACTTTTTACGTGCATGTCCTCATTACAAATTATTGCGTAATTTACTATAGGAATTTTACGTCTAAATTGCGGAAATATTTATATTTATTGACCTAGTCGTCTTCATTCTGTCTATAATTTACAAAATTTAATCTAAGAAAACTAAAAAAGAACACTCTATAACTAATTAATACTAATGTCCTATTTTTAAAAACACTCGTCTCCTTCACGTCTACATTTTTGTTCAGCTGATCTAGTTACCTTATAAAAACGAATAAGCGATGCAAATCTAGTGACAAGACACTCCGTTTTCCGCGTTACCGAATTTATCCTCTTTTATTTGAAAAAGAAAATAAATTATGACTTTTCAAACCTGCACCCACTTCATATAACATAAAGCACTACCTCTCCACACGATGACATCAACGGTACAACTAAGAGCACTAATTAGATTAAATCCTGCATTTGCTAATTTCCGTTTAAGTTGTTAATGCATTACGTATAGTACGTCTTATTTCAACAGTGCTCATTAATAACGGAGCGTTAGGTGAGTAATTAGATACGTCTCTATCTCTGCATTTTAAGTTTGATACTATTTGATATACATTTAGTCGCTTTGATACGAAGACAAGCTGCGGCGTTGAGTTACGGCAATTAGCGTCAATAAAATACTCTTACTTCTCAACGGCATCTTCTTTATTACGTATATAAATGATCTCACACAAGTTTACTTCGTCATTGTCATTTCTTTTTTTTAACTGATTAATATTCTTATCAAATAAATAATAAAGGATGATAAAAATGGCATTGAATTATCAATAGGCGTTGTAAGATATAAATTTACACATATTTATTTATGGAACAAATGTTAATATATAAAAAATCTATATAGGGCTTCGCTCGTTGTATTCATATGAAAATAGTTTTAACCCTTAGTTATGTCATATTTTGTTTCAAAGTTCTCTCCATATTTGCTTTCTCATAAATGATACTCTAGATTTCAAATTTTCTATATATATTGAAGCAAAAGTAAATAGTTAGATTAAAGTAGGTCTCTTTGGTACTTATTAAGAAAATACAGTTTTTTTTTTGGTTTTATAGGAGATTAAGGAGAAAAGGTAGTGTTAAGACTCTTCGTTCTCCACTTTCTCCTACAATTCTATTCAATAATTATTCAATTATTTTACTCAATATCACGATTTATCTTGCTAGAACATCAAGAGATTACTGACTGATGTCATTTTTAATACATTATCTGTATGTGTACATCTAGCATAACAACGATTAGCTTATCTATTGCCTCATTAGCAAAATTTATACCAATGACGTATTTTATCTATAATTTGAAAACTAAGTCCACAGTCCTTCTCGCAAATAGCAAGTAAGCTATTAATATAATGAGAAGTGAACTAGTGTTGGAACACTTTGCGCTGCGTTTTTTTTAAAGCTAATATAAGCTACTGAGAATCGAACCCACAATCTTCGTGTTTACTGTCACACAGTACATACGCTGTGCAGCTTTTCATAATTATTTGAAATCAATACATTTGACCGATACTAAGCGAGAAGGGTGGAAAGAGGGAAAAAGGTTAAAAAAAGTAATGAAAATTGACGAGCGTTCCACAGGGGTGTATGAGGACTCTCGCTATTATGTATTACGTTGCTATTTAATATAGATTTAGCTTAAAATTAAAATGAGATAAGTGGGTTTTTAATATTAATTAATTTTTCTTACTTTAGTCTACGTTAGAAATTGTTTTTATAACACTTTTTGGAAAGCCAGAAAGTTACCATGTAATTTTAAGGAGATACGAGTTGATTTGTACACAACAAGTTCTTAATAGTATTTATCTGTAACTACATGCTTTATGCAGCGGGGTAGTCAGAGAGAACGGAGCGCCAAACGCTGCGGTCCCTGCATACCTCTTTCGCCTCGTCCACTGTCATTAGCCTCTCTATACATGCTCTCCTCCTCTTTCATAGTATTCCAGCATTACTATTTCGTTCGTATTTATTTTCGTTAATATGTTTTAATCTTTTATTTGTATAATAATAGTAGCTTAAAATGTTTACAATTGAAATATCATTTCCATTAATCTTTCTTTTGTCTTACTCTACCTATGAGTGAACACCACATTACAGTTAGTTTCGTAGTTTTAAATAATTAAGCGTACATTGTCGAAGTACTTTTTTTTACTATTTAGGAAAATTATCATAGAATAATATGTATTATATTATTATATTATAAAAAATTATAAAAAAAATATAAAAATAATAATGTTTTATAAAAAGAATATAATCACCACTTAGCAAAGAATTTGACATGTAGTTAAATTTTTTAAGTTACACCGTTTTGCTTTAACATCAAGGCTTGTTACAGCTTATACCCAGGGCGAGAAATTGTAAAAAAAAAAATTTATACACGCCTAATGACTTGCCGCTAACGAACAGGCCTGTGACCCGGCATTGTTCGCCGATTTCAAGAGGGAATCTTCTTTGTTTTATATAACTCGACGACTTCACTTTTTGTTCTAATAGTCTCGATTCTTACCCAGAAAGTGTATGAAAATTTGATTTAATCTAGCTGGATTTGAACTTGTTCTTGTTAAATGATATCCAAGAAGCATCCAGTGGGTGTAGAGAGAACTTAGTGTTAAGAAACTATTTTACGATACTTGATTTATTTATTAATAATAAGTCTAAATATCTTATCTAATTAGGCAACGACTGCAAGCGTATCTTACACCTACAACTCAAAAATATCTAGGATATTAAAATAAACGCATAAATTCCAAAAAAAATTGATAAAATTTATAACAAAAATATAAATAAATAAAATATAAGTACATAGTTAATTGAATTAATAACAAAAGCTAGTTTTTCATCCACCTAAATTCAAGAAGCCACATTGAATGTCGGGACGAAACACACAAACATCTGTTGTGACAGTCTCATAGGTATTTATATGAAGAAACTTTAGTTTCAAAAAATATATAAAGTCTAGAAGTCTTCTGAAAGTAAAGTTTTATTGAAGTAACCCAACTAAGAACCAATTTATGTTATATTGGGTTATAAGACTATGAAAGTCTTAAATTTAAACCTTTTTTTTATAGCTTCACGCTTTACCAGAGCGAAGAAAATGGAAATGAAATATCCATTTTCCTCGAGTAGAAATCGAATCCATAATCCATTGTGTTTGTAAGCAGACGCTATGCATATGCGCCGCGACGATTGTATTTTTGTTCTAAAAATAAAAAATATATCGAGAACCTTACATTATTTCGTAAGATTATGTATGAAAGAATCATAGTAGCTTGTGAACTGACATTATTGATAGTATAAATATTTGTCCAAAAATACTTTTTTTAGACATAAATATATTTTTCTTTAACAATCAAGGATCGAACCTGGGACTATTATATAAAATTTTAATGCTATGCCTAAAAATGCAAATTACTGCCTTTAAAAGATATTAAAACATCGATCATTACATCCAAAACTTTTGTTAATACAAATATCGACCAATAAATATAATACACGTAGCTACATATGTTGTTTACTTTTAGCACCAGGTCTCTAAAATTTAGTGCTCTTTCGAATATTTTAACGCTGTAAATGTTTTACGTTTTGTCCATTTCTGGTTATTTTGTATAGAAATAGCTGTGGTTGTCTAAATTTCTGTTTTGTACCTATAATATATTATGTGCTTGTATTTATTTTTACTGGATTTAGTTGGATGGTTCTTAAAATGCTGCTGAGGCAAATATTTCGATCGTTTCATTTATCTTGTATGTGTCTGCCAAATTTTGTGGCAAGCTAAAAACTGTGAACAAAGTAACACTTTGTTTACAATTTTCAACTTATTAATACATTTTACTTGTACAGACTGAATGACATGTATGTATATATGAATATATATATATATATATATATATATATATATATATATATATATATATATATATATATATATATATATATATATATATATATATATATATATATATATATATATATATATATATATATATATATATATATATATATATATATATATATATATATATATGATGTCAATATATGCCTCTAGTATAGATTACTTTTTTTAATGGACCAAAAAGCCTATCACATTAATTTACATATACACCAACTATGCCATAATTTCGTCAAATATTAAACCTATTCCAAGGTCAGCTTTAGGACCTTTTCAAATTTGGTTACATAAAAGAGATCTCAGATAATAGGATTCGAGTGTAAATGCGTTTAACGATATCCTTTAAGCCTATGCTTGTCTTGTGTTGATCGTCGTAGGCACTGCTCTGAGTTTCTCCAAAGCCATCGAGATTTTTACACTATACCATTTATTTATGTTTTTTTTTTATTATTATACCATATTATTTTTATTTTTTTTAGCTTCACGCTTTATCCCGCACATAGGCAGGGTAGGCAGAGGGAACTGCAGGAACCATACGAACATAATGTTAAGACACTCCGTTACTTAGTCCCTGCTTACTCCGTCCCCGCTTTCCGCCGTTTTCGAGGCGTTGCGTGTTGAGTGGCGGAACTCAACGCCGCGCTTTGCCTAGTTGCCAGAGTGAAGAAAATGGAAATAGAAAAATCCATCTTCCCCGACTGGGGATCGAACCCAGAAACCGTTGCGTTAGCCGCGTTATAGGTAGACGTTGCGCCTCTGCGCCACGACGGTCCTCGACCATATGTTTACATCAATTTTTTTAAAGTTAGTTCCAACTATAAAATTGAATCAAGAAAACTATATTAAATGAAAATTTGCCTTTTAATTTCCATATAATACACACATTTCCATATTTACATTATATGAATATGCACCAAACATATACTTTGCTTACGTACGACATTATAATCATTTACAACTATTATTCTATTAACCTAGTGTTATCATTGAAGCTTGTAACATAAACATAGTGTCAAGACACTCCGTTTCACTTTCCCATCTCTCCGTTTTCAGGTAAGTTTAGTCACTCAACACCAAATTTCTTTGGAAAGAGGCATTATAAAAAAACAATAGTGGAAACTGTGTTTCAAATCTTAAATTTATTATGACAATTGAAAGTACTTCTTCCGTCCAATTCCTACTAAGCAGTTTCAATGTTTCATGGAAATTACTTGGAATGCTATGTTTCTACGTCCAATATGTCGGTCCTCTAATTTAACTATAGTTCAGGTCCCGGAAGGACCAAGTCAAAGATGTTTATATACACACACATATTAGATGGTTATACTCTCATTGTTTCAACAATGATTTCGATTAGAATCTCTTACTCCTTAGATAACAACTTTCTACTATATTTATATAGAATATTGACTAAAACCAGGTAACTTTTATGTCAAGCAAAACTTCTTATCGAAGAAAAAGCTATTTTCTAGGTCGAATTATTTGTGAGCGTGTATAGATTAGGCTCGTTGCCATTACGAAAGCGTTAATTCCACGAAAAAATATATAATCAATATAGAAAAAATAAAATATGCCGAAAATTTGCTGGAAACGGTGTACAAAATACAAATGATTAAGTCATAAAATATGTTTATTCGTCTGTCCCTTACAGCTAGTTAATACTAAACTTCTTTATTATGATAACTATCAAGTAGGTTGGTTAACGTTGTCTTTTTTACAGTAACTAGTGTTAGTGTACAGTGCGTAATTTAACGCTGTGCTTTATAAAAAAAAGAAATTGATTACATAGTACATATGAGGACCGTCGTGGCGCAGTTGCGTAGCGTCTACCTGTAAACGCTACAATTGGTGTATTCAATTCCCACGCCGGGAAGATGGATCTTCTATTTCCATTTTCTTCGCTATGGAAACTAACCTAAGCGCGGCGTTGAGTGCTACCACTCAACACGCAATGCCTCGAAAAAGGCGGAAAGCGGTGACAGGAGAAAGCAACGGAGTGTCTTTATATTAGTTTCCTATGATTCCTACAGTTCCCTCTGCCTACCCTGCTAGGTGCGGGATAAAGCGTGAAGACATATATGAATTCCATAAATAAGTATAATTCGAATCTATATAGCTGGGTAGATGGCTGGTACAGTAGAGTATTTTATTTGTAAGAACTTTACACATGATGATGTAATATAATGATATAGCACTTATTTTATTATCATTGATTATTTTAAACGTGATTTCCTTTCTTTGGTCTCGTGATTTAATTCTCGTTTATTAATTTTTTAAATAAAATGTATTTTTTAGCTTTTGAGAATAAAAATAACTAGATTTCAATATTGAAATATTGAAGAGTGCAAGGAGAATGGAGTGACACATCTCTCTGTACTTATATAGAAAATAAATATTTATTATAACAATATAGTGCATATATATAAAGTAATTATATTTAAATATATATCATAAATAATATTAAAAAAACAATATATTACATAAGATAGCTCTAAGTGATTAAAGCAAACAATTAAATAGGTACTTTAATGTCCATAGTTAAATGTAGAATAAAATTATATATTACTAGAATATTATTATTAAAAAATAATAATAAAGAAAAACCGCCGCGGCGCAGAGGTGCAGCGCCTGCCTGTAAACGCGACGGTTTGTGGGTTCGATTCCCACTTGAGCTTGATGTTGTTTCATTTTCATTTTCTTTGTTTGACAACAAAGCAACACATGGCGGTGAGTTCCGCCACTCAACACGCAATGCCTCGAAAAACAGAAAGTGGGGAACTGAGTGTCTTAACACTAGGTTCCCACAGTTCCTGTGGTTCCCTCTGCCTATCCTGCTAAAAGCGGGATAAAGTATTTTTTTAATAAAAAAATAGGAAGACCAGCTATAATAAAAATACAAACAACTAAATAATTAATAATTTATTTACCAAGCAGTTATTTTATACAAGAACGGTCATAAGAATATTTAAAAAAAATACATGTCAATGTAACGCGAGGTTAAATGCAATACTACATGTAATTAATGAAAATTAATCATTAAATTATTTTAATGATTAATTTTTCATTAAAATAATCATTAAGAATCATTATATCGACCCATACAACCTTCACTGCATTTGTTAATAATACAAAAAATCATAAATATATAAGAAATAAGAACATATTTTACCCAAAAACTAAGAAACATATATTTAGTTCTTTGCATAGTAATATATTGTTTTACATACAAATTATTAATAATCAAAGTCAAGTACGCTTATCTAAAGCACTAGAAACATATACAAGAATTAAACAAAATTGTATATAATTAATAATTGATTTGTACCATTATTATTATTATCTTAATTTAAAACATTTTACACTATATCTCTTTTATCGTGAAGGAATTGTACTTACTTAGATAAGGTACATCCAAACTACTTCTGGACGATTTCAACGTATTTCTAGTAATATTTGTGTTAATTTGACTATTATTTATTTATATAATAATACAATATAATAAGCGATACCATAATTATAATTGCTATTAAAACGCAAGTTAATCTTAAAAAAAAAAAACAAAATACTTCATTTGTCAATAAAATTATTTAAAAAAAATATTCGTCTAAACTTAGTGCCAAAATGACATTTGAGTGACATTTCTTCAAACTCACTACCAATCACTAGTAAATTAATATCACACTTTACTGTTTCTTCTTCTCCGTCTTCGTCTGAGGTATAAAGACGTATACACACTTCTGTAGTATCTCAGTGAATATCATAGTACCTATGAAAACTAGCAACGTGCCAATCCAATGACCGGTTGTAAAAGGATTTCTGAAGTACAAAATCGAGAAAAGTAATGATACAAATTTCCTTAAAGTCACCGTCAAAGTTACAATTAAAGAAGCGCACTCCGTAGTCAATACGTAGACCGCGCTTATGCACAAACCTTGCGTCATTACGTATAAAATAAGCCAAAGAACTTGCCTAGGAAAAGCAATGCCCATGAAGTCAACAATTTGACTATCGAGAGCCAATTTAACATGGTTTATTAGATTTGGGGCTGTAGGTAACCAAAAAACTAGAGGTAACAAATGGGTATAGTACAAAGCCTCCCACGGATGCTTTCCATATTTAGAATACAAAGACTCCTGGAAAATACCCATTCCTAGCAGAAACGAATAATGCGAAAGTCAAAATGGCAATTCCTAAACACCACCACAGCCAATCGATGAACTTTAACTTCTCCTCTTCCGCTGCATCTTCATGGGTTTCTCTTGGTGCTTTGACATCGCCGCTTGATTGTATCGTACATATTGCTATACCGGCGGATATCATGAATACAGCTAAGTATTTTAACGCTGGATACTGCTTTTTTAAGATCCAAACGCCCATAGCCATGTTTGCCATCAGAGAACCTGCTCGGAATATCATGTGCAAAGGCATCGAGATGTTAAAGTCGAATGCATAATTGTTAGCAACACTACTTGTCCAGAAGAAGCCTACGAGTAAGAGGTACTGTTTGAAAGGTATATTTCTTTCTGCCGTGCCAAATTTGCCGACTGTACAGAAACCGATGCTGGCGATGAATAGGAATTGCAAAAATGTCGCCAAATTTCCCGCTCCAGGATCCTCTTTGACTACCAACTCTAAGAATACTACGTTGGAGCAACATCCTACAAAGACCATACCAATGGCCAACGCCGCCTTAATGTTCATTTTGAATCTGAAATAAAATAAAATAATGTAATGTGGTGAAATATGTTATAACTTACTAAAACATATATTAACTATAAAATAAGAAAAAAATCCAAACGTCATCATTGGTTATAAATAAAAACTGAGAATATATTATAAAAAAACACAAAAAGCAATTCCGATACCGGGAATCGAACCCGAGCCTCCTGGGTGAGAGCCAGGTATCCTAGCCACTAGACCATATCGGATATTGAAAATACTACCGAAAATACGTTAGACTTATCAAAATTAATAATCTTGTTCTATTATAAAAAAAAATATTATGTCATTTTACTATTACGTATCCAATAATACTTCTATTTAACGACAAAGCGCTCATTAAATAATAAATAACCTATCCCAGAACAATTACCGCCAAGGTTGCTTCCTAAATAAAAACACAAAAGACCTTAGCATACATTATAACAATACAAAAGAATATTAAAAAGAACCATACTTACATTTTAAACACTTTAGTTCACACAAAATTAAATAAAAATTATCCTCTGCATTCTTATTGACATGCAGTATGTACACGTTTGACAGCTATCGAGTGACGTCTGTGTGTTAGAACTGTGGCCTTCACTCTACGCATGCGCAGACGACTGTGTCGGTAAAGCAGTTCGTTTAGTTCCAAAATTTCATCCATAGATGGCGTTATTTATTTCATATAATATAATCGACTTCGAACTAATTAATTACTTTTTCAGCTATAAATTAAAGATGGATTTTCTTAATTAGAATTGCCTGAGAAAATAAATTATAAAAATATAATTCAGTCTCTGTTTTGTTAATGTTAAATAATTGTTTTATAGAACGTCTCTTCTTACTATGCGTGTTATCAATTTCAATTCCGGCATCTTATCAATCCGTAAAATGTTATCTATCTCTGCCTAAGTTAGAAAAAGACATTTGTAAATGTTTACACATTTTTTTACGTTTATCATATAACTTATACACGTGGTTGCAATTAATATATTTTATTTAAATAATTGATTTTATAATTACATTTTTACGTTAGAATTACATTTTTAGAATATTATTTTTTAAACTTATAATTATGTAAAAATTGAAAATTATGCCAAATGACGGGTAATAAATATATATGGACAAAGGTCCGAAATATATATTTGTTTACTGTATTTTAGTATAAATAGTAGTAACGTTAAGTATTATTAATTATATATAATCAAGTATATCATAAGCAACACTAGGTTCATATGGTGCCTGTAGTTCCCTCTGTCTACTCTTCAATATGCGGGATAGGGCGTGAAGCTAAATAAAAAAAAGTATATTATTTAGAAAATGACGATCGAATATTTTTATAAATTACATAATATTTTTAAGAATAAAATTAATCTCTAGAAAGAAAAAAATTACTCATTAACTTATTAAGTGCAAAATTTGAATTAAAATTTATAGTTTTACTTTTGATACAACTTTTTTTATTAATATATAATTAGCCTAAAAGAGATGTTTTTTCAGGTTCATGAATACAATTATAGATCTGTAAATTTTGGAAGGCATATTTGATATTTTTTCATATAAACCTTGGCTTATATTGTTAAATGAATTCACACTGCCTTATAAAAGTCTAGATATAAAATACAAATTCGTTATTCATTCATTCTTCCAAATAATAAACGTCTATACCATAAAACAAACTTAAAAAAAGAACACTAAATTAAAAATTTCTTATCAGTCATGTTTAGTTAATGATAACCTACAACTGTACTGATAATTTTTTAATGTACTAATTTTTATCTTCATCATTTTGTTATTTTGTTAGATAAGCATTAATAATTTACTGTTACAACACTAGTTTTTTACTTCAATAATTTAATTAGTTTACTAATTAGTATTTTCATTTTTTTAGTGGATCGTTGTGACACTTAGACACATACGCCTGTCCTGTAATCGTTAAGATTCGTGTGTGTGATTCCCACTCGAAAAGAATTAATATTTTCATTTTCTCCGCTCTCCCACCAATGCAGAGATCCATCATCTCTCGAATCGGAAAACGAAGAACAGAGTGTCTTAACACTAAGTTCCTATAGTCACTGCAGTTCCCTCTGCCTGCCCTGCCATGCACGAGCCAAATACTGCCACTGGCTGTCCTACTAGATGAGAGCTCGATTGTCAATAAGGAGAGTAAACGAATGAATGAATAAATTACTCTAGAAAAAAGAGAAATCACGGCGTTAAGTTACGTAACGCAAACGTATCCCACATACCTATATACGTGAATAAACATAGGCAGTTAGGCACGTTCTAAACACAAATGTTTTATACAAAAAATTTATATACATTTTTACGAGTATTGTATGAAAGGATAAGCCTATTTAGACGTAAGGGACAATCGCTTCGTCCCAACAAACTTTGTGTGTGTGTGCTATTATTGTTATGGTAATAATACCTCGATAAATCTGTTTTCGAACATCACCAGAAGATTTCATATTGTGTACAGGTTCGGTACTTAATAAATTCTTATTTTCTAGATATTACATTTTTTTATATCTTTTGGGTTAAAAGTAAAAATTGTTTGTGAATAAAATTTTATTAATTTACAAATCGTAGTCTGTGACTTTATTTAAGTGGATTATGAAGCGTGAAATATTCATAATCTATTCAACTTTTTCTAGTTCTCGTTGGTTTTCATATAATTTTGATGTTTTAAATATTTCCATATTCACATATAAATCAAGCTTTTGTTTAGAAAAAAATATATCTAACTCAACATTTTTATTAAAGCTTATTCTAAAAGTATATATACAATTCCATACATATTGTTATTTATGACATATATTTTTATATATGTATGTTAGGTCACGTTGATTCTGAAGGTGCGATGTATACATTTCATAGATCACTGCGTAGTATGTACACTATTTTTAGCATTTTCAACTGTGGAATGGCTATCGCTTCAATGCCTTTCATTTGTTATTTTTAAAGGTTTTCCGAAATCGCACTCGGGCTTTTTGGTTTGAAATTTCACTGCCTCAAATTAATAGGAAAAAAAGAGCCATTTTTAGCCGTTTGACTGCGAAATGTAAATATTTTTTAACATGTGTAACGTTTTAGTATCGGAAACCACGTGGTTGGAGTTCAAATACATTTATTTCAATGTTTCTTTCTTCGTACTTCAATTTTAGCAAGAGAAGTTCACCTAGATATATATTAACACTCCGTTCTCTGTTCTCTAATTTAATTAAAGAGTGATTGACATAAAAGCCACAGATGAAACTAAGTAATGAAGTCTGCTGAAATTCAGCACGTTAGGTTTTTGTAGAGTCCTTAGAAGAGAAAAACAAGTAATCTATACTGAAATTTAAAAAAGGAATACAATAGAGAGATTTAAGTATTTATAATACACGCAAACAAAATTTAAAGGATCATATTAAATAAATATTGAATTTAGCAATCAAGTTCAAAAAAGAAACTCTTGTAATTGCAAAATTATTTTATAATTATAAAAAAAGTTTTATGAAATCTGTTTAACCTCAAACAAACATCAAACCTACGACCAACAATTCAAAATTATATTTTTTTTGTAAACCATAAATCTCTGTTCAGAGTATGTTAATAAAGACCATACTCCTTTGCACAATTGCATAACAGACCCAGTATAATATAACCGTGGCTGTAATTCAATTATTCCGGCTCGACGCACGCGACTAACGACCTTTTGGACACATGCAAAATTTCCTATAGCTGTTCTGCGGTGAGCTAATAAAATTAGCTATTTATATGCTTACTTTTGCTCTCGTCGAGTAGAATGGAGAATGAAATATTTTTAACTGGTTTTCATAGTGTTTATGTGGTAAAAGTATAGAAAGTGTCTATCAGTTGTTAAAATGGTCTAGTATCTACATTCAATTCCAATTTGAGATGGAATTTGTATTATTAACACGTTTGCTGCTTGACTCATTTTTAGGTACTTTAATTACATTCACTAGGGCACTAATTCGATTTGGTTACAGAATATTCCTGAAACCAGGCATAAAGCAATTGATATTAACATTTATAATAAAAATTATTATGACGACTTGCTTCTATAGAATTGTTTTAATTAAACATTTCCTGTCAGCTTAAGTAAGTTTTTGTGGTACTTTATTTTTTTTTATTTACTTTTTTTCAGCTTCACTCTTTATCCCGCACATGGCAGGGTAGGCAGGGGGAACTGCAGGAACCATACGAACCTAGTGTTAAGACACTCCGTTGCTTTAGTCTCTGCTTTCTCCGTCCCCACTTTCCGCCGTTTTTCGAGGCATTGCGTGTTGAGTGGCGGAATTCAACGCTGCACTTTATTTTATGAAATGCAGAAAAATGCGTAAAGGCAATAGCAGACAGTCACAGGTGGGCAAACAAACATCTAGGATTATAGTGATAATAATCTTGTAATATAAAATAATAATAATATTATAATAATAAATCTTCTTATTTAAACTCAAATTTCGTTTACGTGGACTATAAATTGTAAGAACTAATTTTTTCCTGTTTCCGTTGTAACACACTCCTACATGTCAAGACAGGTTTTTCATCTTCTTTTTATTGCGTTTCGAGAGTGCCAGCTTACTTCGCGAACGTCACGTTGAATGGAGAACACACAAAGGAGAATACGTGGTAAAAAAGGAGACAAAATGACACAAAACAAGAATTTATGCTTAAAAGAGATTTAAGAGAGAGAATTTCAAGTAAGCAACGGAGTGTATTAACACTTCCTATGGTTCCTGCAGTTCCTCTGGATACCCTGCAATATGCGGGATAAAGCGTGAAGCGCCTTGAAAATGATTTGGGACCCTTCAAATATATGACAGCCGAATAGAGGTTTTACTTATATATATATATATATATATATATATATATATATATATATATATATATATATATATATATATATATATATATATATATATATATATATATATATATATATATAGATATATATATATATATATATATATATATATATATATATATATATATATATATATATATATATATATATATATATATATATATATATATATATATATATATATACTTTGCTTTGGAATATATATACCAAAGTAAAATCTCTATTCAGCTGTCATATATTTGAAGGGTCCAAAACCCATATCATTTTCAAGACAACCCATTTTAGGGATCAATGGGTTTAAATGAGACAATTAAATTTGGAATTTATTCAAAGGGAATACCTTTCAATTTTGCATAACAGTCCTAGCTATAAGGATGCTACACGATTCAAAATTAAATACCAAAACGATGGTGTCTTTTTTCCCTTACAAAAAAAGATGAAATAATTTGAATTAAACCTTATTTTTATAAGCATTAAGGCTATTTTTATTAAATTTATATTTTTTATATGAATTTGATACCTATTGTAAAGTAATAAGGCTTTATTCGGGATAATATTACGATATTAGAGAACGTGCCTAACCTATTAAATTGTTTAGATGTTTCGCTGTTTATTTAATTTGTACTCTATTACGGTAGAATAGGATCCACTTTGCATTACAATTATTTACTATTCAAGTGGGTACTCAATTTTATTAAGAACAACAACAAAAATGTATATAAATTTACCGTAAGTTCTGTATTTTTTTAGTTTCACGCTTTATCCCGCACATAGCAGGATAGGCAGAGGGAACCGCAGGAACAATGGGAACATAGTGTTAAGACACTCCATTTCCTACTAGGTTATTGTTATTATTCATACGTTATTACAAATTTAAAGTCAGCTGATCTTCTTACAAAAACCACATTACGGGAAAATTTTTCATATAGTAAGTCTACCTATATTGGGAACTGGAACCTACCATTAAGGCACTCTGTTCCCCGCTTTCCGCTTTTTGTGGCATATTATTATATATTATTTAAACAATATATTTACTTTTTAATAAAAATTAAAAGTTTTACGTAGCGATTCTAGTGATTTTACCTCGCTTGTTTAAAACCATTCCATTTTTACACAATATTCTTCCTTAAACATTAAAAAGGTAAAAAAAGAATAGTTTATAAAAAATAGCTATCAAAGCTTAAATTATTATATATTATTTAAAGTTATTAAAATAATACTATAATAAGTAATAAATTTTATTGAAGTCTTTTCAATTTGGTTAGAAAGCGCAGGGCAGAGAGTTTAGCCACTAAATTATATATAGCTAACTACATAACAAAGACAGCGTTATTCTGAAAAAATCTAAGTGTATATTAAATAAAAAAAAACTTCATAGTGTTATAGGCAAAATATACATTTTACATTATAATAAAAACTTTATAAACGCCTAAACTTGGAAGCTTTGGAAAGCTAAGACCGAAAGCTCCTTATGGGGTCTAGTGTACGCGATAACATTATTAGGCTGAACTGTAATCGGCCATCAATCATAGTGAGAAAAGGTCGAATTGAAAAGAACTACTTTAAGTTCTTACGCATCATAAATCAAAAGTGTTCCCTTGAGATATAATAATGTCAAGATTTTGAAGTTCTTATCAAATTTTGATAAGAAATGCTAGAACAGTGTCTAAATATTCGAATTTTACTAATTCATTGAATATATTGGCAGAGTACGTAGTGTCTTAACACTAGGTTCCCACAGTTTCTGAGGTTCCCTCTGCTTACCTTGCTATAAGCGGGACTAAGCGTGAAGTTAAAAAAAAAATTGACCGAGATGAAAATAATTCTGCCACGAATAATCTTAAAAATAGACTCAAATGAAGGTATATAATAAAACAAAAAGAAAACTGTTTAAATATAAAATATTTTATAACCTCAAATAAAAAGTCGGGTAAATTTCTAAAAAGAAAAAAAATCCAATTTTTTTTCCCAACACCTGAGTAAAGTGCCCACTGTGAATAAATTACAAACGTTCAATGTAGTTCTGCTACATCACAGCCAGTGTAACAGTCGCGTCCTCGGTTCTTTATTCATTACTTTTGTTCTTTTAATTGACCTTCTTTCTCTTTTCATCACAAATTCCGCTCGTTATGTGTTAGTGATCTTTTTTTACTCCCAGGTGATTAAGACGTGCTAGTGTCTAATCACTCTTAATTAAATGTATACTGTACTGTAATGTACTAAATTAACAAAATATCAAGAAAGGAAATATAATTATTAATTTTTTTTTTTTTTAGCTTCACGCTTTATCCCGCACATCGCAAAATATAATTATTAAAATTAGGTATGTATAACTACAATTATAATTGTAATATACGTATAATATATGTACGTTTGTATATATATATATATATATATATATATATATATATATATATATATATATATATATATATATATATATATATATATATATATATATATATATATATATATATATATATATATATATATATAATATATATATATATATATATATATATATATATATATATATATATATATATATATATATATATATATATATATATATATATATATATATATATATATATATATATATATATATATATATATATATATAATATATATATATATATATATATATATATATATATATATATATATATAATATATATATATATATATATATATATATATATATATCTATATATATATATATATATATATATATATATATATATATATATATATATATATATATATATATATATATATATATATATATATATATATATATTCTCATCAAGTGACCTAAAAGGGTACAGTTATTTAATATCAAATATTAGCCAGGTGCCTTCGAAGCTATGTAAATATATGCAAATAACACAAACTAATTTTCTTAATGAAAACCCAAGCCTCAACGTGATGGAATAGCTTAGCTTGGGTCTGGTACATTTATATATATAAAAGATGTGGCGCTTCAATATTCCCATAGTTATTTTTCGTGAATAATTTGTATACAATATTAAGGTGAGATGAAACATAAGAAGAACTCGCTTCGTTAACTGTAAGAGTTCTAAATAAAAAAGTACATAGTAAATGTAATGAAATATTTTGGTTTCAATTTTTAAACATTTTTAAATATTTAATTCTTCATACTTGCTGTATGTATGGTACTACATTTTGAATAACTTTATTACGTAATACGATGTTTATTTTATATATTGTGTTACTTTTTTTGGAATGTAGACAGAAGGAACTGCAGGAACCGTGGGACCTAGTGTTAAGATACTCCGTTGCTAAGTCCCTGCTTTCTCCGTCCCCGCTTTCCGCCTTTTTCGAGGCATTGCGTGTTGAGTGGCAGAACTCAACGCGGCGCATTGCCTAATTTTTCCAGAGCAAAGAAAGTAGAAATAGAAAAATCCGTCTGCTCCGAGTGGGAATCGAACCCTCAAACCGTCGCTTTTTAAATGTTAACATATTTTCAATAATTATATAACATATATATATATATATATATATATATATATATATATATATATATATATATATATATATATATATATATATATATATATATATATATATATATATATATATATATATATATATATATATATATATATATATATATATATATATATATATATATATATATATATATATATATATATATATATATATATACACTCGCTTCCCCTCATTCGTATTAATAATGATCACTGAGAATACATACAATGGTTACTACAAATGTTCCAACAGTACATGCCAAAAGGAAATCCAAGTTCTAGCCCTTATAAAATCCAGACACAAGTTCAAGTGGCGCTGTGTTCGAAGTACTTCGAGTTGGAGATTTCTTTAAATTTGTTTTTAGTTACTTTACCTTTGAATATTTCAATTTGAATTACCATCGTCCTAGAGATCTTTTTAAAGTATATAGTACATAAAAAAATACATATTTACATTTTTTATATTTTTAAACGCCTTTAAATGTTTCATGTTCATGGCATATCGTCGGACCGATCTAGGAAATTATTATTAGTATATTCGAATACGCCTCGGAAAACAGGGACGGAAAAAGCAGGGACTGAGGAATGGAGTGTCTAAACACTTGGTTCTCAGTGGTTTCTGCAGTTCCCTCTGCCTACCCTGCCGTGTGCGGAATACACGTAAATAAAAAATACATAAACGTACATAAAAAATATATATAATAATTTATATATATTATCTATGTACATCTTAATTATTAATGTCACTAAGCGTAGGTTACACGATGACATTTCACTATATTTGTAACAAGTATAGGGGAGAGCAATTGTAGCAGCCCTTTAGAGTCGTAGCGAGGAGATTGAACATACCACAATCAAATAGGGATGTGATTCATTTGAATTTTGATTTAAAACGATATATTGATTTAAATCCAAATTATACGCAAACACAAAATAAGGCGTTGAGTTCCATCACTCAACAGGTAGTGTGTCAGAGTGTTTTCTCACTTAGTTTTTTTCTACGTAACTTATATACGTAGCATAGGCGTAAAGATAAAAATAAATATTTAAACAGATATACGGCTTAGTCAAATTACAATAAGTACGTAATTAAAATTTAAATTTGATTATACGGCTGATCTGCTGCTATTTGTGGCCTATGTAGATACATAAGCCACAAATAGCTGTAAATGTTAAAATACTACTATAAATGTATTATTTTTAAGCTTTGATAAACAATTTAAACTAAAATGCTTAATTTGTAAGGTTTTCGGTTATCGAAATAAGAACAAATCTATAAATTAAGACGAAGTAAGTGTATAATAACAATATGTTTCGAAGAAACACTTGCACTTGCACTTTATCTACCAGAGTAAGAAAATACATTCCCACACGTAGATTCGAACCAACATCTACCGTTATTATCCAAATTTGTAAGCGGCGGCAAGAAACAAGCTAAGCCTCACTTTACATTAACTTTTAAAACTATGTCAGTTGCAAAAAGTCTTCAGTCAGAAAACAAATCCACAACCTTTATTAAAAAGCTGCCCCACTGCACTACATGACCAATATATTTTAAAAGAATAAAACTACAAAATCAAGTACTTAAAAGAAATTATAAAGTAAAAATCGAGAATATGAGACGAAGCAGATATAAAAAGTCGATCTAGTTGAGTCTAGACGTGCCCATTGGCAACCCCCAACCCTACACAGCGACAATAATGACTTGGGAAGTTAAATAGGATCGCATAAGTTCCTTATTCTCGCAATGGGTTATTACTTTTATTGTTTGCTTTGTCTTTTTAATGTATACAGACTTGTTTTGTAATATTTGTACATTTGTAATATGAAATTATCGTAGTAGTTATTACATAGGACGGCGTTGAGTTCCGCAACTCAATACGTAATTTCTCCAATTTGAACGGAGAACGTAGTGTATCGACACTAGTAACTCTGAAGCACCTATAACTTAAACTTTTTTCTTATTTTTTTCTATATAATACGAAGAGCCACAAGCAAAAGCATAGCCTTAAGCTCTTTAATTAGAAAAACAATTAAATTCTTATATATGTATATAACATATAGGTCGTCATATACTTTGTACTTAAAATACAAAACATATATATAGCAAATTACAATAAACAATAGATTTAATTAAAAACTCAATGCCTTTACCATTGTGGAGCGTTGCGTTTCAAATTGCTTAGAACTATTTGGAGTATGTATACGATGTTACACTGTCTCATATATTATGCTTAGACGCATGGAGAAATTCGAATTTAAGGACCATAGCTAATATCTGTAGTTGTGTAACTTATTTATAACTTAGGATATGCCCTGGTTTTGCTTGAGTGTGTTCTGAAAATTATTTAATTGATTGTGACTAGAGTTATCTGATTTACTTTTAGTTTTAGGAAATGTCATGTAATTTTTTTTTTAATTTTTTTTATGACTTCACGCTTTATCCCGCATATTGCAGGGTAGGCAGAGGGAACTGCAGGGACGTTATGAACCTAGTGTTAAGACACTTTTTGTTCCGTTGCTTAGTCCCTTCTTTCTCCGTCCCCGCTTTCCGCCTTTTTCGAGGCATTGCGTGTTGAGTGGCGGAACTCAGCGCCTAGTTGCCAGAGCGAAGAAAATGGAAATAGAAAAATCCATCTTCCCCGAGTGGGAATCGAACCCTCAAACCGTCGCGTTTACAGGCAGACGCCATGTATGTCTATCCTAAGTCATGTAAATACATATAATAAATAATATTTTTTGAATACTTAACACTTTTAATAATTTTAGTTAACGGCTAAGCTTTTCAAAAGAAAAGCTTACCTTATTTTACGTAAATTTAGGTAAAATTGAAGTGTTTATCTAAATTTGTTTCCTTATCCCAAAACATTTCAAAAAGTACTTATGTATATATATATGAGTTTTTAAAATCTTCTTCTTCTTTTAATTAATGGCGTTTCTAGCGTGCCTATTGAGCACAACTTACTTCACCAATGTCACGTTGAATGTCGTCGTCTTCCTACATTACCGAGTTGACTGACAAACAACTCACAACTAAATTTAAGTAACGTAGAAAATAAACAAAAATCAGATTTCAAATAACAAGATTTTATATGGAATCATATATAGTCCACTGTAACAAAATTCTCTCTCTCTCTCTCTCTCTCTCTCTCTCTCTCTCTCTCTCACACACACACACACACACGCACACAATTTATCTCTCAATTAAACTATTCTATTTATCTATTATAAAACTGAACTTGGATATCTCCCCGAAATTAGACCAAGAGTCAATATTCATTTGCAATTACGTATTTCCTTGGAGTCCAATAAAGCATGTGTTAAGCAATACGTGAAGTTGGAATGCGATATTGCGATGGTCCGTTCAACGTTAACGTAAACGTTCACTATGTGGCACAAATGCATGGTATTTGTGTGGTATTGGGATATGCTTAGAAGCCGTTATTATACAAGGTGTTACAATTAGAATCTAAAAACAACTTTTAGATATTGTATAAATATGTTCACGTCACCGTCGTGGCGCAGAGGCGCAACGTCTGCCTATAACGCGACGGTTACTGGGTTCGATCCCCAGTCGGAGAAGATGGATTTTTCTATTTCCGTTTTCTTCGCTCTGGCAAACTAGGCAAAGCGCGGCGTTGAGTTCCGCCACACAACACGCAATGCCTCGAAAACGGCGGAAAGTGGGGACGGAGAAAGCAGGGGCTAAGCAACGGAGTGTCTTAACACTAGGTTCCCACGATCCCTGCAGTTCCCTCTGCCTACCCTGCCTTGTGCGGGATAAAGCGTGAAGCTACAAAAAAAAATGTTCATATAGTGGGATTAAACCTCTGTGGAATCTTTCAGGAAATTCAAAAGATTGAAGCAATTTATATCATATAAGTTTATGATAGGTGGGGAACCTTGTATAAAAATATTTCGTCTCGGTTTTATCTTGAGACATATGGAGATAAGATATAATTTTCTATATATATTTTATTGCTCTAGCTTTTACACTTTAAACAGATTAGTTTAAAAGTAGTAAAATTTACAATATAAAATTTAACACATTTTATAATTTTTAATTTTATTTTCAGTGAGGAAACTTTGTTCAGCTAGATTTCACAAGTTTCAGTACAATATACGATATTTACTCTAAGCAATCTGTATAGGTGATCCTTTTTTAATACTCTAGTTATACAATCCACGAGATGTATAAGAAAACAAAGTCAATCTACAAAGTCTTTTAGAAAACCAGTGTGTATGTATGTGCGTTCAGACTAAAAGTAATGAATTATTTAATTATTATTGTTTAATTATTCTCCATTCTCCACTCTATTTCTCCGTTTTGCAATCCATGAAAATAATTTATGGATTACATCATTGGGTATGAAATTTACTTAAAAATGCGATTTGATATATATAGAAATATATATATATATATATATATATATATATATATATATATATATATATATATATATATATATATATATATATATATATATATATATATATATATATATATATATATATATATATATATATATATATATATATATATATATATATATATATATATATATATATATATATTATATATATATATATATATATATATATATATATATATATATATATATATATATATATATATATATATATATATATAGAAAGTCACTGTAAATAATCAAAATAAATAGAATAATAACAAATCTACGTATAGAACAAAAGCGCAATACCAGACTAAATAAATAGGTCATGCAGTTTTATTGTAAAAGTTACACCGTCCAAAGTTTTTCTTTGAAACGTTTAGATCGAATTTTCGTTGACGTGTTACGAAACGTGTAAACTCGCGACTAGATCATCACTAATAGGTGTTTAATTTTAAGTTTGTATATATATATATATATATATATATATATATATATATATATATATATATATATATATATATATATATATATATATATATATATATATATATATATATATATATATATATATATATATATATATATATATATATATATATATATATATATATATATATATATATATATATATATATATATATATATATTCAAATTTTGTTAGAATATACAATTGAATACAAATACAATTTAAAACTACAAATAAAATACTTGAATACATTCTGCTGAAACACATGTGACTTTGATTTACATATACGAGTAGATATTATGTTCTATGTATAGCTTACGCTTATTATCGTAACTTAACACTCTTTATATTAAGATTGTAGCGGAATAGTGTAAATAATTTATTCCCCCAAATTAATCAAACCCACGACTTTGCAACAGACAAAGCAGGCGTCGAATATTACTGTTGGGTAATTCTTAAGATATTTTTTCAGTTTAGTTGGAAGTACTGAATGCTTAGCTTATCCTATATATTAATGAAAATGCCTAACCCCCGTGATATAAGTTACGTAGAAACAATCATACAAGATAACATAGCCTTAACCGTTCTAAAGCAAAAGACTTATTCAAATAAAGAGAAGTTGTTATGATTGTATAATACATATATTATGGTTGAAGGGTGTAACTATTATATGAACGTTAAATATAATTTTTAGTTATTTAATTAATAATAAAAATTTTAAATTTATTATATCTGCATAAAATTAAATATTTTTTAATTTTTTAAAGGTAATTTTGTCGTCTGTAAGCTCCAAAAGACAGTATGTTAGGTAGTCTTAGAAACATTGTAAGCCCATCATCAACTCTGTAGCAATAGAGTTAGATGTGACGTAATTCATAGTACAGTGGACTCATATTTACAATTTAATTCAATTCAAGATATTCTTTATGCAACTGGACCTACTAGCACTTTTAAATTGACATTTCAGATTGGCCATTACCAAAACTCACCAAAACCGGTTCGTCTATGACCGTCGGTTCAAATGCTTTATTGTGCTAAACCTACACTTGAAGTATAAGTCCCCAATCACAGGGCTAAAGGAATTATTCTAAAAAACGATAGACTCAATATGTAAATGTTGAATCCATTTAATATTAAATAATTTCTTTTGTCTTAGAGTAGATGCAAAAATGAATTCACTTACTTGCGTTAAGTGGTACAGCGGGCGTGCGCGCATGGTATGTGCCTGCGCCGCCCGCGTACACGTGACGCGTGTACCCCGCCACCGTGGTAGATCGTTATAACTCTGTTAATACGACTGGCCCATTGTCAGCTTGTTTTACACTAAGTTTGTTCTGGAACAATGAAAAAATTGGTTATCAAAATGTAGGTAATTGAATTTTCAAGTAAAATTAAAAGGGATGCCTTATAAATAAATCTTATTAAGTTAAATTCTTTGAACTTTAGTTTTTTAACAATTAGTGTTATATGTAATGAATTTATACATAATTTGTTATCTTTGTTTAATTACTTTCTACTTTCAAAAAAGAGAATTACGACTATGTTTTTATGCCTCCCATAGTAAACAGTTGTTTTGGCTTCACGCTTAATCTCGCTTATAGCACGGCAGGCAGTGGGAATTGCAGGAGCTGTGGGAGCCTAGTGTTGAGACACTCCGTTAATGGTTTTCCGCCTTTTCGAGACATTGCGGCAAAGTTTTCATTACGCAGTCATTATTTATCGATAAAAAATCAATCAGGCTAATTTAGTTCAATTAGGTCATTTTCAGGTTATGACAATTTTGTACAGCGAAATTACCGTATATTTTCAAAAAGCTGGTGGAATATAAAACTCAGCCAACGTGTTAATGTAACATTTAGTATAACAATTAACCGCTTAAATTCAATTAACTTTGTGTACTGCCACATTTCCGGTCAGAGCTCGCATAGAAATAATATAAATTTTCAAATAGCAACTTTCCGCACAACTAAGGGGAATTAAAATTGAAACGTTTATATTTGTATCTTAATTGTTAATCTGTAATTGAAGAAATGATAGGAAAAGTAAAAGACCCTTTATAATATGTTTTATTATATTTCATTTAAGTATGTTGTGCCATATGAATAACATAATATAGCAGGATAGGCAGATGGAACCAGAGACTCAAGGATCTTAGTGTTAAGACACTCCGTTTCCCATTTTCCGACTTTTGAGGCATTGAGTGGCGGAACTCAATGGTGTGGTTGCCTAGTTGCTAAAGCGATGAAAATAGAAGAATCTATCTTCCCCGAGTGACAAACACTACACTACTGCGCCTTTCCGCGACCTTAAATCACCTAATATACGAAAATAATGAGAAATCGACCTAACAGTTCAGTAGTGAAAATTAAAAAGTTGCATAGCTTGAAACCCAAGTTCTTCTTAAATATCAGCAGTCTTTCAGAAATATGCGAAAAAGCCTAAAACTTCTCAATTCCTATATAGATTTTATATCTTACGTAATAAGCGTGAACTATGTAAGTTGTAGAACAAATAAGTTGTCACGTGTACCAGACGACCCTCATCAAACTTGCAGCGCTACGCGGAACAGTATTGGAATGGATACTCTGGCTCTAGTCATATCTTACAATTGTATATAATTTACACACTGTTTACTATAGGAAAGAACTGATTTTTTCATTTACATTTTCTTTGCTCTGGGAACAAGGCAAAGCGCAGCGTTGAGTTCCGCCACTTAACACGGAATACCTCGAACACTTTCGTTTTAACACTAGGTTCCCACAGCTTACCCTGCTATGAGAGAGATAAAGCGTGAAGTTAAAAAACTGTTTATTATGGCAACCATAATATTATAGTAGTATTTCTATATTTTAAATTAGGACAAAGCAAGACGTAGTGCGCTAGGCCTAGAATTCAAAATGAAAATGTCCCGCTGAGTTTCTTGGGCCGGTTCTCTACAGCTCTGAGACAATAATTTTAGTGAACCAGTGGTAACGTCGCTTTTTTTGGTAACGGTTTTTGACGCTAGAAAAACTAATCTTGTATCCTCATTTTGAATAACATTATGTGAATTTGAATTTGAATGTCCCATAAATAAGGCGGACAGCGGAGAATATACCTAATGTCTTAAAACTAAGTTATTTATGCTTACGGTGCAACTTGCAGAATACAGTGTTAAGTCGATTTGTTTTTCTGAAGCATTAAAAAAACGCATTCAAAATGTCAACGTCATCAATCTATACATCTAGAGATCACAGTTATTTAATGGTTAATTGAAGCAGGTTAGGTATAATGGTGTCCCTTTCTTACTATAATAAAAAGAAAGAGACGTCAATAATAAGTATTCTAGCGATTTTATATAGTACACATTGTAATCGATTAAAGAAATAAATTATAATTTCCCCAAGGCCGTGTACACGTATCATACAAAACACTGAAGTACTATCACTTTCTACTGTCCATTGTTAGTTATTGGCACAAATTCCACTCGAAAGATTATTTATATATGGTTTTTAAGTAAAAATATGAAAGATTATTTATGAAAAACATATAACCATATTAATGAAGTTATAAAGCTTGAAGGGTTACGGGTTCGATTTTCACTCGAGTATATATATATATATATATATATATATATATATATATATATATATATATATATATATATATATATATATATATATATATATATATATAATATATATATATATATATATATATATATATATATATATATATATATATATATATATATATATATATATATATATATATATATATATATATATATATATATATATATATATATATATATATATATATATATATATATATATATATATATATATATATATATATATATATATATATATATATATATATATATATATATATATATATATATATATATATATATATATATATATATATATATATATATATATATATATATATATATATATATATATATATATATATATATATATATATATATATATATATATATATATAAATCGAGGCATTACGGCATCGCCACATATATTATACGTAAGTTGAACCCAAAGAGAAAAGGGCAAACCGACACTTTAAAGATGCCTACAATAACACATTCAACAAAGTTTGTTGCCACAACGTGTCCCGCGCCTTATGTTACAGAATTACAGTTCTACTTTACTGTTGAGAGCTGACTGGATTTGCTAATATTGTATTGAAATGGGTAATTTCTTATTTTTTGGGTTAAGCTAAGATTGTTAGTAGGTTCGATTCTTATGTTGGTCGTTTTTCTTAATAATTGTAAATAAAATGTGAACTACAAATTTTGATAATTCATGCCTTTTTTTGTTTCACTTCTTAATGCGATTCTATTACATTGTACTTTATTTATTTTTGGACAATGAAGTTTAAGAAGGCTACATACATGACGACTGTAAGAGCCTTAATTTATGCCTAACAGATATAAGAATACTTGAAAGGCTAGAAAATCTCAGTTTTCAAGGAATTATTTTTGATTTATAAACTTAATTTTGGTTTACTTCAACACAAAATACCACGAAACGGCGCAATGCAGGGAACGAAGCGTCTCAACACTAGGTTCTCAAAGTTATATTCCCGCCATAAGCAGGAAAACGCGTGAAGCTATAAAAAAATTATACTTTGTTTGACACGATAAAGTATGTATTTAAATATGTTACACTAAATGATAAAAAAAGATGAGCTGAGTGTCTTAATAGTAGACTCTATTTATTATACACAATTTGACCTAATAACGGCACAAAAATATTTGTAAATCAATATAGGAAACATATTGAAGCCATCGCAAACTTTTCAAACAAACTAAGTGAATGCTATTTCAGATATATTGAATAAAGAGCTCGCTAGCTATCGATATATTATACAAATTTTCAGTCAGTAGCATTGAAATATGTATAAATATATATTTATATGTAGTACAAGTTGTATTTTTTTCTCTTTTAACTTCACGCTTTATCCCGCACATAGCAGGATAGACAGAGGGAATGCGACAGAGGGACGCAGGAACCATGGAAAACTTTTTATGAAACCATGAGAACAATAAAAATAAACACAATTTGATGAGAAAAATAAACACGACGGTTTGAGGGTTCGATTCCCACTCGGGGAATATGGATTTTTCTATTTCCATTTTCGTCGCTCTGGAAACTAGGCAATGCGCGGCGTGTAGTTCCGCCACTTAAATGCCTCCAAAAAAGGCGGAAAGCGGGGACGGAGGAAACAGGAACTAAGCAACGGAGTGTCTTAACACTAGGTTTCACGGTTCCTGCAGTTCCCTGCCACGTGCGGGTTAAAGCGTCAAGCTAAAAAAAATGAAAACAATCTGAAAATTAAAGATCACTAAACATACGGAGAACCTAGTGATAAATTTAACTCTATGTGTACATTTTGATCGATTAATAGTAAATATTTTATCTGTTCGTCAGCTTATCATTTAAATTACTTTAATCATAATTAACTAAGCAAATACCCTTATTACATATCGTTATGATCGATTCAACTAACTTAGGAATTATGTACATAGAGACAATTGTCTCTCTATTATTTTTTTTATGAACTTCAAAAAACAATTACCAAAATTTCTAAACTTCAGCTTTAAAAAAAAATACTATAATAAACTAAATCCTCACTAACTAAAAAATGTATAAGTCCCCCTAAAGCTGCATATATACACAATATATATAACAGTAGTTATAAGTAAAATTAAAGTTAGAAAGGCAAACTGAAAGCGCCAGCTCGTTTGAACCATGTGTAGTTTGCACAATAAAACGCGTATTTGTTTGTTGCCGCGACGTGATTGGCGGCTGTACGTGCTCCCGCGTTCTTTGGCAGTTCAATTCTCCTAGAACTAATGTTTAGATATTAACATGTTTTGGTAGTATAATGATAGAAATATGATTTTTTATAAGAATTGATTTACGATGTAAATGGCACTTTCTTTTTTTCTATAGCTTTACACTTTATCCCGCACGTAGCAGAGGGAATAGCGGGAACCATAGGAACCTAGTGTTAAGACGTACTACGTTCCCCGCTTTCCGCTTTTTTCGAGACGCATTTGCTGTTAAAAAATTATTGCCGAACCTGTAACCATCGCAATGCAACGCTGCACGACTGCACTATGTGCCTCATGTGATACTAAAATTATAAAGCAGAAAATTCTTATATTAATTTTATTTATTAAAAAAAGATTTGGTTAAATGTTTAAAGTTTGTATGCACTAATCTTAGAAACTGCAGGAATTTTTTATTTATTTTTTTAGCTTCACGCTTTATCCTGCATATTGCAGGGTAGGCAGAGGGAACTGCAGGAACTATATGAACCTAGTGTTAAGACACTCCGTTGCTTAGTTCTTGCTTTCTCTGTCCCCACTGCTGGAATTGATAAAATATTATTTATGTTCGATTTGCCAAATCAAGGCGTAATCTTTTATTACTAATTATTTATTTGCTTATGAAAGTAACATTAATTTACCATAAATTGTAGCCTATATGTTATTTTGATATATAAGCCCTATTACTGAAGTTTCATCTAAATCGGTTTTATAGTTTTTGCATTAAACCAGAACAAATATCTATCTTAACAAAATATTAATTTTATTATAAAATGTTTAACAAACTATTAATTATTATAAAAATTATATGACAAGTTATTATGTGGACGAAATCGCAGCAAAAGCTAGTTATAAACAGAAATACAAATAACACGATTTACTCCCTTGTTCTGAGGCACAAGCTATATACTTCCTCTAATGGCTGCCATTTCCGTGTAATGTAAATATTGTATTTACCATTACGGAGATGTTTAGATAACAAATAACTTATATATATATATATATATATATATATATATATATATATATATATATATATATATATATATATATATATATATATATATATATATATATATATATATATATATATATATATATATATATATATATATATATATATATATATATATATATATATATATATATATATATATATATATATATATATATATATATATATATATATATATATATATATATATATATATATATATATATATATATATATATATATATATATATTTAATAGATATAAAATTACTATAAGGTTTAATGACACAATTAAAATAAATACAATGGATACTTTATGTTTGTTAAGTCATTTTACATGATTGAGTAATAAAATTAAAAAGTTTTGTAAAATGATCATTTTTAGGGTTCAATACTTCAAAAGAACCAACTTGTAGTGTTCTTTTTGAGGTAATTTTGCTATCCTAAATTGCTAAAGTAGCGCTGTGGTATCAAACTGAAGTTAGCGTGGAATATCCCTGTCTAAAATGTAATAAAAATCAAAATTCCAAGTCAACGTTCAAAGATTAGAGCCAGTTAAATGAACAAAACGTATACCATTTTTTTTTGTATAATGAGAAGAAAACTGCTTAGCATTCCATGGATTCACCGTGCGGGTGCCGGGCCCATTGCGTTGTAGGAAGAGGAGCTCCGATCAGCGCTTGGGACTTGCGACCCAAGTGTAGGTTTAAATGGGCCCCTTTAAAATGCATTAACGCTCACCTTCACTGTCCGAGCTCCTCCCACTACCTAACCAAATTTTAAATGATTCTACCAAAGCCGCCTTTGAAGTGCGTTCTAGAAATGAATTTATAATTGCTCTAGACAGGCCGAGATCTTTTAGTAAACTATAGAGAGATTTCGCTGTTATACCTCTCGCTCCTACTTCAACCGCAAATAAGCTAACTCTAAACCTATTCCTGGTCAGTTCGTTTGTAAGATCGAAGTATTTATTAAGTTTTAGATGGTGACTTTTTGGAATATTTGTTTCCCACGGAACTGTAAGTTCTACCAGTACTACGCGTTTTAGGCTTCGAGAATATAGAAAAATATCCGGTCTGGATGACGAAACACAAATATCCTCAGGGATTCTATACTGTTTCTCGTACGTGTCCATCATAAGTGTCCAATCGGGAGCTGGATCTAATATAGAGAAAGGTTTTTGTGTGGGTTTTATATAAAAACCTTCTTTCACAAACTCTATTGAGCGTTTGTTGGTTGTTATATTTCTCTGTGCTCTTGCTACAGATAGACTAACGGCTTCACGTATGATTTCTAGTACTTTATCGTGGCGCCGCGAGTATTGACCACTATCCAAGAGTACCCTACACTCCACCAGCATATGTTTAGCTGTCCCTACTGCCTCTTTACAGATGTAGCAAGATTTATCGGTAGCTTTACCCCATCTTACTAAATTACTTTGATCTGGAATAGTCATTTGGAACGCATTTAGATAGAATTTTAATAGTGCTGGAGACCAGTCGTGAATTAGGGTGCGCCATTTTAAAGCTAAAGAGATACAGAATTCTCCTATAGTTAGCCACTCGTTTTGCATTTCTAGACCCAATGCGTGCACCTTATATTTGTCGTTCTCGTCTTGCCGAATGAAAGATTTTATTATGTCTATGTCTTGATCTTTCCTCTTTGATCCTAACCCTACTTTACTAGATTGTGCTCCTATCATAAATTGCTTATGGAATTGAAGTCTTGACTCGAGCTCTGAGACACTTTTGTCTTTTGGGAGTGAGATAACAATCTCATCCCGTGATTTTCCCAGAATATGTGTTTTGGCAACTCTTAGGTGTTTATAGAGCTCCGATGGTTTCTTTAATCTCAACCCAAAATTATTTTTGTCTCTAAATAAAGTTGAGGTGTCCGCCGAATGCGCTAGCCCAAGCCAAAACTTCAGTATCTTTATGACACTTGCATCTAACTTTGTTAACAGGGTCTTATTGAAATCATACACGAGGAAAGGCCAATTCAGACGTGATGTTAGAAAATTGTCGTAAATCCAAACTTTCTTGACATTACTTATAGGTTGATGATCTACCTTCTCAAGATCCGTCAAAAGGCTGTCGACTAGTACAATTAAAGATGGAGTGCGGCCTTTGTAGTCTATTTTCTTGCCGAGAAATTTAAAAGGTGTCGCTTCGGAAACTATAGCAATGCTTTTACCGCCAATTTTAAGTCCCGGATCGTATGAGGTATATTTAGTGTTTCGCCTTCCCAGACATAAACAGTGACACTTACTAGGTTTTGTCCTCATTCCTTTCGTCCACGCACAAAATTCGTCTACTTCATCCAATAGCAGTTGGCATTGCTTTGGGTTCCTAGTCAGTATCACAAGATCGTCCGCGAAAGCAAGGATTGATTCTGTGTACTTATTGTTGAACTTAAACCGATAACCCCATTTTTTCTCTTGTTTAATTAGATTATCTATTAAAATATTTATTACGATATTAAATATTATTGGGGATAAACAACAACCCTGAAAAAGACCTACTCTATAGCTTAAAGGTTTTGAATGGCCGTCTTTAGAGGTTATAACGAATTTTAATTTCGAATAGTATGACGCGATTATGTTGCTTATTATCGTAGGAAAATTGTACCATTTTAAAGCAAACATCAATAGATCGTGTTGTACTGACCCGAACTGCAGGAACTATTGGAATCTAGTGTTAAGACACTTCGTTGCTTAGTCCCTGCTTTCTCCGTCCCCGCTTTCTGCCTTTTTCGAGGCATTGCGTGTTAAGTGGCGGAACTCAACGCCGCGCTTTGCCTAGTTGCCAGAGCGAAGAAAATGGAAATAGAAAAATCCATCTTCCTTGACTGAGAGTCGAACCCAAAAACCGCCGCGTTACAGGCAGACGTTACGCCTCTAGCGTGTATACCTTCGGCAACGTATACCTATACCTTTGTGTAACTTACACAGTTACAGTTCAATCAAAGGAGAAAAATTGATCGAAATCATTTACTTCATACAAAATGTGTGCCAACTTCAAACCTAAGTACAGTAGGCTACATACAGGCTTACCTACAACCTTTATATACCCTCTGCCTGCTTTGCTATTTAAAATAAAGTATGAAAATTAAAAAAAAAATACAATTTTCATATAAATAATATTTTGGGCACTAAGCGTTCAGTTATTCTATTTTAATTGAGTAACACCGCAACTGAACCGCCGTAATTGTTTTTGTTAATGAATTGTTCGCGTGCGAACTGTAGCGTATATAGGTACTCGTAAATCACAATTTTTCCTTTTTATCTGTGTCGATTTCAGGAAATAATATTTATTTAAATTATTTACGTTTCCATAAATTTGTCGTTAATTGCCTCTTAAATATGATTTTTGTTTATTATTTTTGTAATAAGAAATTAGTATTAGACATTTTAAGATATATGTGTGTGCGTGTGTGTTTGTATACGTATACACACACACACACAAAATATATATATATATATATATATATATATATATATATATATATATATATATATATATATATATATATATATATATATATATATATATATATATATATATATATATATATATATATATATATATATATATATATATATATATATATATATATATATATATATATATATATATATATATATATATATATATATATATATATATATATATATATATATATATATATATATATATTGTCATTGTAATCCTTCAATGTAACGCAGTACAATTCTGGAATTACGAAAAACTAGGATTAATGATAATGAAGGAAATATGTGTAAGTGAAAATTTTATCAGTGAAATTGTATAAATATTTTTAATTGATTGTAATTTTGAACACAGGTTACAAGTACTAATGATGAAAACATTTTCACGAATCTCCATCATTAAAATGTAGACATTATCTGAAAATCATCAATCCGATTCATACTTAAAATTTACAAACCATTGTAATTTTAACATCTAAACCAATAATATATTAAAACATCACAATTTCAAATAAATAAACAAATTTACAGCAGACGATACAAAATAATTTCCAAGCAATAAAAGACAAATCGTACATCATAATAACCTTATTGTTGCCCACACGTCCAATTAATCAATGTTAATTAGGGATCGACAATGCCGAATTGAAAACTCACGCAATCGTTATCGCTGAATCGATTATCATTTCATTATCACAGATAACAATGTACAATCAATTTATTAAATGGCAACATCGCTCACTCTTCCTTTTGTTGTGTTTGACGTCAGCACCGAAGGCCGCAGGAAATGAATATAAGTGTGCAGATTAATGCTAACGCCATTTTTTTACACTGGCAAGTTTGCAAAACTGCTTTTGTTAGTTCGGATTTAGCTTCTTTTGTGTAGTGGCAACACTGATTAGTAACGTTTTAATTAATGTGCGTTAATTTTGTTTAATATGTGTTGAATTTACTATTATATTTCTTAATTCTAAATGGAATTTTTTTATATCAATTTTTGTATAATTTATAGTATTGTAAGATAAAGTTGAGATGATAACGATAACATTTATCAATTAATATAATTGTATTATATATTTTTAACAGGGTAACAATTTTTTTGTATTACCTCTATATTATTTATATATTTTAAGAAGTTTAATTTATTGTTTTCTCCTTGGATAAAAATCATATTTTTAAATTGTATTGGTGAAATGGATTTATTTTAAATAATCCAGAAAATATTTATTGTATTGTATGGCAACACGAACTTATGTTATCTCCTTATTTAATCTAATATCCTTAATGAACGTAGGCAATTTCTGTTTACAATAAACGTACATATATAATATGTTTATATATACACATAAATACCTGTCCGTAATTTACTATATAAAGATTACATTGAAATTTTACAATTTTGAACAAAATTTAGTTACAAACGTTTTACATAATACGACAACGAATATTCATTATTATTACCCGATAAAAATTATATTACACGAAAAATAAACATAACCTACCTTTTTATCACTAGATCACTAAAATAATCACCAAAAAAGTCACTAAACACTAACAATTATGTCACTACCCGGCACAAACTCAAAACAGAGTCAGAACTACATGTGTGTCATTGCTACCTTATCACTGATATCGTAAATATAATTAAACAACAACTGACAAACGTGAGTAAATAGTGATAAGGACAGATTTTTTGGATAATTCTGTAAAAAACAACATGAATCTTTTGTCACCTTGACAGTTTTATCATGATTTGTTATAAAGATGAATGAATCTTAAAATAAATGTTGCGCTACGATATATATATATATATATATATATATATATATATATATATATATATATATATATATATATATATATATATATATATATATATATATATATATATATATATATATATATATATATATATATATATATATATATATGTGTGTGTGTATGTCTGTCTATATATAAAACTAAGAAAACAAACCCTTTGTTACGAACTATACTTAACTTAAGTATATGTATATATACTATAAAGGCAATAAAACGCTAGCAATGCTGGATATCTCGAATACCGCGAACGTTTGGATTCCAAAACTCATCACAAACTTCGTGAATCTCTGAAATTTGGTGAAACTTTCAGGTTTTCCCCTTAGTGCGGTCGCCGGTACGTATGCAGAAACACACGAGCCCCTCTCACGTAAATAACTGCCGCAGATTTATCCATTGATATATGCAATCGTGAAAAATACGCTCGAATTTATTAGTTTCTAGTAAAATTTGCTGCAAAATAAATAAATTTAAGGTGTATTTGACTGGAATATAAAGCTTTTTATCGCGACTATGGATTTTGTGGAAGGTCAGTCACGTAAAACAGACGATTTTTGTTTTGAACCAGTTGAAGTCCAACCCTAAATTTTATAATGAACTATATTTCGATTTAATATTGAAATTCTACACTATAATATGTATTTTTAACGAAAATTTTATTTCTCTTAAACACGCTTTCATTAGGCCGGATTGTTACTATGAAATAAAATGTAAGAAACTGAGTTTGACCCACTTGTGAATGTACATGAAACTTGGTATTTATACGTAGCTTAGGTGACAATATAACATATTATGGTAACATCGAACTAATATGACCTTGCAACCAGGACCTATAAATGGGAGATCTTTGTATATCTTTTAATTTTATTTATAATTTTCGCATACATTTGTCCTAAATATTTACCGAAACAAAAAAAATATTACTTAAGTTAATACGGCATAAAGGCACATTCCGATGACTTCACACGTGAAGTTAAAAGAATTAAATAGCATAAAAATATTTACTGATTTTGTATTTTTCAATACAATAAGTTTTAAATTAAATAATGTTGTATTCAACTTGCTCTCGAACTGAATGGTTTCTTTTAAATAAATAAATAACTTTTAAAAGGCTTTTTTCTCATCTGCGTAATTTAACTTTTTACTTAAAATTAGTTTTGTTACGAAATATTTCGAAGATTATTATATAATATTTTTTTTTTTAGCTTCACGCTTTATCCCGTACATGGCAGGGTAGGCAGAGGGAACTGCAAGAACCATAAGAACCTAGTGTTAAGACACTCCGTTACTTAGTCCCTGCTTACTCCGTCCCCACTTTCCGCCGTTTTCGAGGCATTGCGTGTTAAGTGGCGGAACTCAACGCCGCGCTTTGCCTTAGATGCCAGAGCGAAGAAAATGGAAATAGAAAAATCCATCTTCTCCGACTGGGGATCGAACCCAGTAACCGTCGCGTTACAGGCAGACGTTGACTCTGCGCCACGACGGTCCTCAAATATATATAATAATTCAGAAACTAATTTAGTAACAACTCCAAGATGACGTTAACCGACGTCTTAATATTACGAATGTATCTAAAGCACTTACGTTAATTAAAACTACACATGAAAAGTAATGGCGGCTCTTGTTTATGTTTGAACCAAAAGAAGTTTATCACAAATAAATAGTAAAAAATTGTGGGTTCAATACTTACTGAAGGAGAATGAGAAAATGAAAGCGTGGTTTGAGTTCCGCGACTCAACACGCAACGTCTCGAAAGACGGAAAGCGGAGGGCGGAGTGTCTTAACACTATGTTCCTACGGTTCCATATGCCTATGATGCTATGTGGGATATGGCGTTAACAAAAATATAATAATTTAAATAATTTTAATATCACAATGCTTCGTAATGAATACAAAATGAAGTTCTATATTTGTGATTAGTCTTCTTTTATATAGAAAGAAAGATATTATATATTCTACTTTTGCAACTTAATTTTCTGTCTATTGGGTGTTAATTGGAGAAACGTCTCGTTTTATCTTGTTATTAAAGCGAGAAAATGTTAGAGAAAGACAGGAATAAACATTACCCCAAGTAAAATTCGAACTAGTACCCACCGTGTTTATAGTCAGGTCCTATGTCGATACACCACAACGTCCTATACAGAAAAATAAGCTTCTAAACAATATACAAAAACTCGTATAAGATATGGTCGAAATTGGCTTAACAGGTATTCCATGCAATTTAATTTAATAAGCTCAAATACAAATTCTATTCCTACAAACAGCTAATAACTGACGAGTCTCAACTTGATGGAACAGAAGTAATAATTTATAATTACTATACAGGACATCTCAATTTTTTTAGCTTCACGCTTTATCTCGCAAATTGCAGGTTAGGCAGAGGGAACTGCAGGAACCATATGAACCTAGTGTTAAGACGCTCCGTTGCATATAGTCCCTCCTTTCTCCGTCCCCGCTTTCCGCCTTTCTCGAGGCATTGCGTGTTGAGCGGCTGAACTCAACGCCGCGATTTGGCTATTAATATTTATAATAAGCTTATTACAGTCAGTTTTAGCAAAAACATAATATAAAGAAACTTAAAATTACTTTGTTCTGAAATATTACAAATATAAAATATATTTCCACATAAAACAACTCATACTTAGGTATTATAAACATATGTTATATAAACAATATATATATATATATATATATATATATATATATATATATATATATATATATATATATATATATATATATATATATATATATATATATATATATATATATATATATATATATATATATATATATATATAATATATATATATATATATATATATATATATATATATATATATATATATATATATATATATATATATATATATATATATATATATATATATATATATATATACATATATATATATATATATATATATATATATATATATATATATATATATATATATATATATATATATATATATATATATATATATATATATATATATATATATATATATATATATATATATTATATATATATATATATATATATATATATATATATATATATATATATATATATATATATACATATACATATACATATATATATATATATATATATATATATATATATATATATATATATATATATATATATATATATATATATATATATAAAAGCATAGCACAGTTGACAGCTGTACCATATAGAGAGCCAACTTCTTATTCGTTTCGACTATTTCCCATGAGCTTATACGACTGGTGATTTCCTTCTCAATATATCAAGGATTCCTGCTCTAAAACTTACTAGAAAGGACAGTCATAGCGAAAGACTGACGACGACAAAATTTACAATGGTGAAGGTTACTTTTATCACTTTTTAAATATTGATCCACACTAACAATAGAAGAAATACTTAATAAAAACATTTTCGCATCTGGATTTGAACCAGTGCTCTTTGCACGGTTTGAAAAATATTTAGGTTTTCTTTAAGTATAGTGGCGGTTATAGGTTTAAATTTAAGTTTACAAGTTAAATAAAAGTAGCTTCACATATCCCGCATATAGCAGGATATTGTATATACAGAGGGAACCAGAGGTGGTAAGACACTTTGTTCGCCATGGAAAATTTTGAGACATTGCGTATTGATTGGCTGAACTCAACGCTGCGCTTTGTCTTCTATTGTCTTATTATAAGTACACAGTTACAAAGAAAAGTGACAAAAGTAAATTAATAGTTCTAGGCCACAATTACTTAAAAAAAATTACGAAAAGTCTACTTTTTTATATATATGTATTAAAAAATAAAATTTAATTTTGGAAACTACTAGAAACAGCCTAATTTAGTTTGTTTGATGACAATTCTACACAAAGCCTCTTTAATTAGCCCGCTGATTACATAATAATTAGTCAATGCAAATCGTTACAAATTAGGCACCTATTTATTAACTAAATTGAATTTATTTTAAATGGGAAAAAAGCTTTAGCCAAATTAAAACCCTGAGAAAGCTTCACTACACGATAGTCACATAGTAGGATAAATAGCTTAAAAATATTTTCTTTGTAACTAAGTGCATATAAAATGCAATATAAAATATATATATATATATATATATATATATATATATATATATATATATATATATATATATATATATATATATATATATATATATATATATATATATATATATATATATATATATATATATATATATATATATATATATATATATATATATATATATATATATATATATATATATATATATATGATTTAGAAACATATATCAATATAGATTTTTTTATATATTTAATTACTTTTATAACAACAAATCTGAAAATACTGTAATATTGGGATATTGGGTACAGAATTGTTAAATTGTTCAAGTCGAATGTTTTACTTTTACCTAAAAAGCTTCTTCATTATATTTTACTATTATTTATTTTTTCATTTTAACGTAAGCGGGAAACGTAATATTTCCATTATATTTATATACACTGGACTAGACTTCAAGCAATCCAACCAATTAAACTATACATTTATGTAGAGCTACGTAACGCACCTACATACGTTAATTTGTATTTTAAAATTTGGTAAAAAACATTACAAATGTATGTATATTACAAAACATACATTTATTAATCTTATAATTGAAAATAAGCTTACAAGTAGTTCCAAGATCAGAAAACTGAATTCTAAAAGCGAAGGTGCAATAAAAATTTAAAATTGCAATATTCCAATAAAGTTTTTTTATTCTTAATTAAACTTTTACTTGCACATTCAAAACGATGCCTTTTCTATTGATTTCTCATCAAATAACGGCTAAATTGGCTGTAAAGGGGATCGCATTAGTATTTTAGCTGGATGCTAGAACTCCACTACTTTCAATTTATACATTTACACCAATAATACTGAGATCGTGTCCATATCAACATCTATTTAAACTTCACTTTGAAATAATAAAACGCGTAGATTTTAATGTTTAATTATTCACTATATATACTTCATACATACGGCTCTGGGTGAAAAGAACCTAATGAACAATAATTCATTGAAAAAAAGCTAAGCAATTAGCTTATATATTTATACGTACTACAAAACATTCAACAAATTATATCAGCCATGCACCAAATATATGCCATATAAATTTAAAATAAAAGAGCTTCCGGCTTCCAAAATATTTATGCTATAGAATCCAAGCGATTAAATCAATCCAACTTGCAAGTAAGTAAATAAAGCTTGCAATTTCACTAAACTAACGTGAAATGACAAGGACCATACATCAAGTTTGCGTTCAGCAGAAAAAGAGAACGTGTACGCCATCTTGAACGCTTATCAAGATTGTGATTCGCTATTTTGAGTTTTCAAAGTGCATTTTGTCTACATTTGCTCTTTATATTTTTCTTTACAATAAATAATAATATATTTTTCAATTTTACTAGCTTTAGTACGTTTTTAATGTTTGTATATATATTTCTTAAATTTGTTTTCGATATTAAATTGATCTGAGGACCGTCGTGGCGCAGAGGTGCAACGTCTGCCTGTAACGCGACGGTTACTGGGTTCGATCCCCAGTCGGAGAAGATGGATTTTTCTATTTCCATTTTCTTCGCTCTGGCATCTAAGGCAAAGCGCGGCGTTGAGTTCCGCCACTCAACACGCAATGCCTCGAAAACGGCGGAAAGTGGGGACGGAGTAAGCAGGGACTAAGTAATGGAGTGTCTTAACACTAGGTATAAGTTGTTCCTGCAGTTCCCTCTGCCTACCCTGCCATGTGCGGGATAAAGCGTGAAGATAAAAAAAAAATAAAAAAAATTGAACGTTTCAATTTGTAGGTTCCTTTTATGTTGGTATTACTTAAATATTTAAAGTTCATATAAAAGATATTCTTACTACTCATTTAAAATATTTTTCTTTTACGGTCATATTTTACAGCATAAACTTATCTCTCGGGGGAGAAGTAAAACTTTGTAATGATAAAGTTTTCGGATTTATTTTTAAAGCATGTTACAATTTTTGCCTTGTTATAGTATAAAGTGTATTGAAATAGTTTCTAATATTTTATTTAATAATTAGTGTGTAATTTCTAAATAATTACACACAGCTTAATTTGTATTTTTACTATTTATTTATTTATTTTTACTAGATTTAGAAAAGAACTTTATTTTTGTTCCTAAAGAAGCTTTACTAACACGTTTACTTCGTGCTATCTTTTGAAGTCTTATAATTTTCTTCAAAATGTTAAACTGTAAATAAAATACAAAACTATTCTTTTCATACATTGGATCCACCTGACAATATCTTAGTCCACTGTATTCGACAGAAAAATAAAACGTGCCCGCCATTTTAAACGCTTATCAAGATGGCGACGCACATTCCGTGATTTTGGCGGGACGACCGTTTTGTCAGACTTTGAAATACAATTTGAAATATAAAAATGTTTAATATTTATACTTATGTATATGACAATAAAATTAGTTATTTTTAATATAAAGTCCTGTTAGTTATTGTTATTGTTTCATCGAGTTAACACAGCTTTCAGCGTTTGACTAAATAAACTCATGCATGAAGTCAAATTAAAAAAAACATTCAGTAGATTTAGTGAGATATATTAAAACTAATACAAGTTATAACATATATTTTTAATTCGAACTAATAGTAATTATTTAAGAATTAATACATTAAGCCAGATGAACTCTTCACTTTTAAAATAATAGTAGGCATAGTAATATCGATTAGTTATAAAGACACGATTAACCACGTTTATATTTTATTCCGGAATATAAAAATTAGACAATCAACAATGCTTGATTTACGTCTTCATAAGACATACCTCAAGCAGAAAAGCTTTTAGCACCACGTCATATCTGGAATATAGCAGAGTGCTATGACGCAGAGAGTTATTACAATCTTTGACGACTGGCGGAACTCAACGCCGTTCTTCTACCAGAGTGATGAAAATTAAATTATACCATTAAAAATTAAAAGATAGTGAGTGATCATATCCAATTCCATCTTCATAAACCGTATATTATTTAACACACTTTCTAAACATACTCACAATGGCCGATATAATTGCTTCACAAGACACTCCTAGGGGAGCCTAAAATTTGGGAAGCTTCATCTAAACGTGATATCCGTTTTCAGTAACTTAGAATGTAATAAGCAATAAATTTTACCTTTGTTTACATAATTTACAGCGTATTGGTATAGGATATGCCCATGGGGTGCATCCTGTATAAGGTCTGTTCCGACATGTTAGGTAGAGGGTACATTGGGTAGTAAAAAATAAATTTTAAAAAATAGATATAGTATACATAATTTATAAAATAAGCGAGAAGACGAGTATATTCTCCCTAGAATACTTCTACGTTTGTTCGTAAATTCGAATTAGTACGAAGTAAGAAGTGTAAATCAACACCGCATTTAGTCGACACTAGAGCGTAAAAATGGAAATTATTTAATCTGATTTTTTAAAATTTTTCTTTCAAATAAACATTGACAAACACTTTTGAGTCATCGAATGAATATCTAAAAGATATCTGCTGAAAAGATTAAAGATTTTAAATGTCCATATTAACATTAATTTTAAGTACAATTGTAGCAGTATCATGCAGAAAATTTAAATAACATTAATTCCACACATTTTCATAGTCCAAAAATTCTTGAAATTGGATTTAGATCATACGATTTAGTCCTGAGCAGAGTATAAGTATGAACGCATGTAATTTTTTACCTCAAAAAACATGTACCATATTTTTATTTCAAGTTCCTATCGTATTCGTACCCTGATTGGAAATTGAATCAATAGACAACACGTCCACAGTTAAACGCAGTTGTGCTTTTAAAAGCTTCAGGCTTTATCCTGCAATAGCAAGATAGGCAGAGGGAACCGGAGGAACCATGGGACTCTAGTGTTAAGACACTCCGTTCTCTGCTTTTCGTCTTTTCGAGGCATTGCTTGTTGATTGGCTGAACTTAGCGCCGCGCTTTGCCTAGTAGCCAAAGCGAAGAAAATGGAAATGAAAAAATCCATCTTCCTCGGGTGGGAATCTAACCTCTGCCCGACAACGTCTATATAATATATTTTATTGTAATATTGTATGGGTATTTTACATCATAATAATATTATACTATTATAAAATATTATTTGATACCCTTTAGTTACTTACATAAAGTAAGTTCGCACGTTACACCTGTTCACAAATGTAGGACAGGTATTTATAGCTCATCGTAATCGTTTATACAGCTATATATATATATATATATATATATATATATATATATATATATATATATATATATATATATATATATATATATATATATATATATATATATATATATATATATATATATATATATATATATATATATATATATATATATATATATATATATATATATATATATATATATAGCATAAAAAAATAGACAACAAAATGTTTGTGGAGCAGTTTAGTGAAAAGTGTAGCTATAAGTTTTACTTATCTTAAGCCACACTATTTTTTAACAGTACATCGACAAAATATATTATAATCCAGTTAATCGCAATTTTCTTACGTTATTGATATTTTTAAATTTAATCTTGTAAATTATAGAAACAAACATTTGTGTCGTGGTCCTTTCTAATAATAAAATTATAGAAGTGATTAAGATACTTAGAGCCGACAAAATCCCAGATATAAATATATTTCTGGCAGATAGATAAATCTTGTAGATAAAAACCTCTTCAAACTATTAAGCCTTATCTGGTAGGCAGAATTATCTACAAATTTTATACCTGAAACTTTATCCATAACCGGTGAAATTAACTTTTACTACATACATGTATATATTTTTATACATATTTTCTAATTTTTTGACTAACTTACTAACTTATTTTAATAGCTAACAATTTCTTTATAACTTCACGTTTTTAATCCCGCACTTGGCAAGGTAGGCAGAGGGAACTGCAGAAACCGTGGAACCTAGTACTAAGACACTCCGTTGCTTAGTCCCTGCTTTCTCCGTCCCCGCTTTCTACCTTTTTCGAAGCATTGCATGTTGAGTGGCGGAACTCAACGCCGCGCTTCGCCTAGTTTTCCAGAGTGAAGAAAATGGAAAGAGAAAAATCCATCTTCCCCGTGTGGGAATCAAACCCACAAACAGTCGCGTTTACAGGCTGACGCTGACTATGCCTCTACGCTACGGCGGTCCTCAAATTAAAATCTATCACAAAATGTTAAAGATACCTAAATATATATTAATATGTGTATAGAAAAGAATATACTTTGTTTTACGTCATCTTAAGAAAAAAAAGACAGTTTTTATTCAACTCATTCAGACTAAGCATCAGTTAAAATATATTTATTATAAGCAAATACGCAATTTACGTGACCCTTACATTGAATTTATGAAAGCTTCGTGTCCTATATACCCCAGACGAGCTTTACGATGCCACGTCTACTGTACACCAAGTATCAATCATAAATACAATAACTCCAAATGTAACTTACAATTTCGGATTACAATGCCTTTATATTAAAAAATAAATAGAGTAGACAAGAGAGAGAGAGTTTTTTGACATAACTCGATATTTTGTGGTTTGTGATAATTATCTACATACAAAACAATCGTATAAGCCTAGAATAAGTCCCAAGTAGGTTAAAGAATTTGTGGGAATTATAGTGACAACTGAAAAGAATAGAATCTTACGTTTTATAGTCCACGTAAATTAAATACTATAGCTCGCATTAATTACGAAATTTAGCCCTTCTTAATTACACTAACTTTTGTCTCCATATTTTGTTAGATCAAAAAAATTTTGGCATTAATTTTTTATATTTTGTACTTTTTTTATTATTTTTATATATCGTCGGATGGCAGACGAGCAGAAGGACCTGATGTTAAGTGGACACCCTCGCCTATAGATATAGATCTACGACCTAAGAGGACGTAAACGTGTTGCCAACATTAACGTTGTAAAAGATATCTTTACACACGACCCTTGAAAACTCCTAAGTTACATTTCTCAGGAAACTAAAATAATTAACTAATTTCTTTATACATAAATATATTTCTATGTAATATAACGTTGTATATCGCATACAATAGAGTAAACAGATAGGATAAGACACTCCGTTTCTCACTCAATGTTTCGTATAGTCTTGTTACCAGAGCATTTATAATTAGCTTTCTCAATTGGAAATCGAATTTACAACCGTTGCAGTGACAGTTTGACATTTCATTTAAAAAAAAAATGATTGATTAGTGTATTTATAATAATTCTTCTGTAATATTTAGAATATATTAGATTTTTAATATAGAAAAAATATAGAAATTTACAATTTTTAACATTTCATACAAAATGTGGCACACAAATTAATAGCAAATATCGGATGACACTAGTAGAATAAATTACGTATGTATAAAAAAATATAAAAAAAATGTTAGTAAATTAATATTGTCAACAAGTGGGTGTTGGCAACAATTTCGCCAAAAGCTATACGACATTGGTTTTCTATTAAAACTTTTGATTTATGTTAATACAATATAGGCAAAACTTTATGACATATATATGATTAGAACTTAGATTTTTTAAGTATGTATATTTAAATTAGATAAATGCATATGCATGCAATGCATTTCTCTATCATATATCTATAACACAATGAAAACAATTATTTTTTTAATAAACTTTATATCCCAATATAAAGTTCTACTACTCACGTCTTAATATTGGGCGAAAATAGGGTACAAAATGTCTTAACACTAGGTTCCATTTGTTGGGGAAAAGAGCTTAAAGCTGGTTTTTCTTTAATATCCTTTTAAAAGATAAACTAAGCATTCATATGTCGCGAGTTCTTCCAATATATTATTTAATAAATACTTAATGACCAAAAACAAAGCAAACAAAAACAAATATATAAACAAAAACAATAATTTAAATAAACGATAATTAAACAATTGTTGAAAATAAAATATTTATTATTAAAACTAAGGTAGGTAGGTTATATCTACCTACCCGGATAAATAATAAAACTAATATTATATACAATTAATCAAAGAAAAAAATTAAAAAGGCACTACTAAATAAAAGTTGCGTACGGAACAGCGCCAAGTTTCACTTGTTGATAAATGCTTGCACTTTATTCTGACAGGTTTATATCGTCTAAATTTTAACACTTGTTTGGCACTTGTATGAAAGTTCTAAAAAATATACTATATTATATTTCATTTTTTATATTGGTACAAATTTATTACAATATATATACTTTACGTTTTAAGCTTTTTTTAACTTCACGCTTTATCCCGCATATGGCATCATATATCCCGCATATGGAACCATAGGAACCTAGTGTTAAGATGCTTTCTTTAGTCCGTGCTTTCTCCGTCCCCGCTTTCCGCCATTTTCGAGGCATTGCGTGTTGAGTGGCGGAACTCAACGCCGCAGTTTGCCTAGATTCTTGGGCAAAGAAAATGGAAATAGAAAAATCCATCTTCCCCGCGTGGGAATCAAACCCACAAACCGTTGAGTTTACAGGCAGACGCTACACCTCTTCGCCATGACGGTCCTTTAAATATTTTATGTTGTTATATTAATATATATATTTTTTTTATAATTTTCATACATACTTGTCTTTTTAACTGTACTGTCTACGTTCAGAGCTGGAAAAAGTGATAGATTTACCTCATGCAGTTTGAATTAAAATACCCTGCCACGATTAGTTTAATCTTATCGAAAAGTTTATTTCCGACACGCAATAAAAATATTTTATATTTGGCGAAAAAATTATTTAATTTTGGCCAATTACGTTACTTTAGTCAATTTTAGTATTAAGCATGTATTTAGCATTGTGAATATATAATAAAGTTCAGCGGCATAGCGTTCAATCGTAAATCACATGACCGCGGATTCGGTTCCCACAAGAGGGATTTCCTCGCTACGGCTAAAAGACAAAGTGCGGTGTTGGATGGGAAGTGTGAAATGGAATGTTTTAGTACTAGGTTTTCTCTATCTATACCATAATATACCGAATATATGTCGCTCGTATCGAAATTAAAAATATACTGACAAGTCAACAATATTTTGAACATCACTTTATTTATCAAAAATATTTAAAGTGTTAAAAAATCGACATAAATACCTCGAAATATCTCTTGAAAAAGATAAACGTTCAGATAAAATTTAAACAACAAACATTGTACAGTTAAACAGGCTTATACTTAATCTTTATAAATGCGACCACTTTTTTACGTACTACAAAAATCCGTTTAAATGAGGGAAAAAAGATATAAATAAACGCCTGAAAATACTTAAAATGCCTATAAAAATGGGTGTTTGAGAGATTTTTTCATAGTAAAGCTATTTTCTTTCGAGACATATATATATATATATATATATATATATATATATATATATATATATATATATATATATATATATATATATATATATATATATATATATATATATATATATATATATATATATATATATATATATATATATATATGCTATAACATAACTTTTATATATATTATATTTCTCTATATATCTTATATATATATATATTTGTTTTTAGCTTCACACTATAATAGATTAGGCGAAAGGAACCTAATGTCAAAACCATTCGCCTTACACTAACTACCGTTACCGTACTTATACGTTGATACGTTACTTGTCACTTCTTACCAAATTGAAGAAATGAAAATAATTCTTTACCCAATTGGAAATTAAACATATAACCATCTTATCACAACGTCGTTTACGTATACCAATACATATATAAAATTTCGCTAATTAAATACATACAGACGTACGCTCGAGGCAAAACTATCACCGATAGGGTAAATGTGAAGTAGCGGAGCTAATATAAGCACGCCATACATGTTTTCAACAAAATAAGCGGTCCTGATTGAAAATCATGTTTATACAAGCCGCCTATATACATTAATAAAATTTCAGTACATTTAATAATGTACGTTGTTAGTAATATCTGTCAACATGATTGGATAATTTGGCATGAATTGTGAAGATAAACATTGTTATGGTATAGCTTTATTTAGCTACGAGCTGTAGGTCACAACTTCATTTACCCATCTGTTATGATTTCTATATAAGTTCCCGTTTTTCTAGTTTACGGAAGGAATGGAATTTTGGAAAATCTTTAGTTGAAATTGAAAACTGCGCCTCTTGCACGGTGTGCAGGAGGTGTGGGTTCTAATTCCGCTGCGTTCATATTTTTATATATTTTCTTTAAGTACCTTTTGTATATCCAGTGTGGATTAAAACTTTAAGAATCATACAAAATCCTTAGGTGTTTCTCCCCTATAGTAACTAAGGATAAGAACCCTATATACTAAATTTATGCCCTTATATTATATATAAGGGCGTAAAATTAATATATAGTATACATATATAAATGTCTTTGAAAATATATATATATATATATATATATATATATATATATATATATATATATATATATATATATATATATATATATATATATATATATATATATATATATATATATATATATATATATATATATATATATGAATTTATAGAATAAACACAGTGAATAACAGGAAGAGTGAATAACCTCTCTAATCTTAAAGATTATTAAATTAATATATGGTTAAGATAAAACATACCCACGTGCTGTTGATTCATTTTCTTTCCACTGTCAGATTGCGGAGTAAATACAAACTAATAAAGCAAACTAACAAAACTAAACCACTTTTATTCTCCCACCTAAATTATTTTAAACTCAAATATTTTTCACTTGTGTCTTTGGGCCAATACTCCACGATTATAATTAAAATGGAAAGAAAGTCTAGTGTGTCCGGAATTCGTATGGAAATTAGTATAAGATTCGTATAGAATTCATATAGGACTCGTTGGGAGGCATACTCAGGGCAGTGCTTGGAACTTGTCACCGAAGTGTAATCTTACTGAAAATTTGTGTAACTGCCAAAGCTAAAAACTGACGCCGCGCGTCAAGGTCATTTGCTACATTTACTAGCTTCACGTCTTGTTCGGCACATAACAGGGTAGGCAGAGATAACTGCAGGAATCGTAGTGTTAAGACACTTCGTTCCTCGCTTTCCATCTGTTCGGGGCGTGTTGCGTGACGGAACTCAACACCGCGCTTTGTCTTTGAAAATTAAAAAAATCCATTTTTACCGAGAGGGGATGAAACCCAAAAACCGTCACGTTTACAGGCAGATGCTACGCCTCTGCGTCATGACGGTCCGGCCTTCGGCAAGACTATCTCACTTCAAAAATAGTATTATGCTATTAATACTGCTAATATTTATTATAATTACATTATACGAAAAAATAATAATTATTTCGTGGTTTTATTATACGGGTGCCGTTGTAGGAAGAGGAACCCAGGATAGGGTTTATCACTTGCTACCCAAGTTAGGCTAAAGTTTAAGTTTGAGAGAATGCCACTTTCTTTATTTAACCAAATTATAATCATAATATGCAAAATTATATAGAAGTAAACAAAAATAAATAATATGTGACAAAATTATGCACAAAGCAATGTCAAGTAAAATAATTTATATCTTTTGAGTGCAAGTGCCGTCTTAAAATGCTGATTGAGCGGACCTAAACAAGTAGACTTAAAGCTGTGAGTAACCATGTAATGAACAAAGACAGGACAGACCGCCTCTGTGTCTGTTATTATGAAAGTTGTTTATACTTCTATTACATTTTATTATATTCTAAGTTTTCTGTAGAGTATATTATGAAGAGAACTTTACTTACAAGTAAAACACAAGTATTTTATGACAATTCTTTAATTTCAGGCTAGTGCTAGTATTTCTGACATTACATCAATTAAATTTTCAGGTAAAGTAGAGAGATAACTTAGTGTTAAAACACTCTATTCTCTACTTTCAATCTGGATACGATATAAAGCTCATTTAGTGGCAAAAATCAATGCTCTTTATCAACCAAAGCGACAAAATTAATATATTTGTTTCATCCGCAAACGCTTTTAGTTCCATGCCTATGTATAACTAAGACAGTGTAAAGTCACAATATTCATACTACAAAAATTATATGATACAACTATGAAACTCTAAACTTATTAGATGAAAAACAAACCTCCTTTTTCAAATTCCCTTTAGTTAATTTATAAAAATTTTCTTTAATTTATACATATGTTAATAAATTAAAGCAATTTTTAATAAAAAATATTTTCTCAGTAGAATTTTTAGGCAAACCTAATTGAATGTGGATGGCCAAAGCCCCTGATTTAGGTGACCTGAACAAATAAATGTACACATTAAGCTTCCGTGGCACAAATTTGTTTCAATTTTGCTTTGTTTTTTGTTCTTCGAACACGAATTAATTACATCTCTAATTTGCAAGCTCTAATATAAAATGCATTGTGATTTTCGTTTTTAAGCTGTAAGTAGGTCCAAAATTACAATAGATATATTTACAAAGAGTTAATATGCAATACGTCATTTTATTTCTAAAATAAAAGCTTTTTTAAGCTTTACTTTTGAAAATATTAATATGTAGGCCCATCGAGCAGGTTAAGAAAAGCAATGAAAATCACAGACTTCATTGTCAATCTAAATTAAATGCAAGTAATGCAAATTTGGCTAGCCTTTTTCCGAGTAGTTCTATACACAAGGAAGGCATAGTAAAAAATTATATTCTTGAAAAATAATCTTTTGTAACAACTAATAAACTTTTGTAATAACTAATATAATAATCCTTGAATAAAACAATATAACTAACAATATACTAACAGGTGAACTTAAGTAAGTTGTACTAGGCGACTCTTGTACCTCGAAATGTCTTTTAATAACGAAAAGTAATAAATAAATCATTGAAAACTAATTCCATGTAATTGTTACATAGAATATACTAAAGTACTTACCTAAAATTTCTTGAAGCTTATAGTCTACAGTCTTCTAGTTAGCAAACGTGTCTAATAAATGGATGCCAAAAGCGTACATGTACGTGTAGAGATTAGAAAATACAGGCGGATCGGTATTTTGGACAAAGGTTGAACTGAACGCACGCTTTCATTATGAATGTAATTAATTTCTGATATCAGCTCCGGTAGAAACTGAATGGCCACGAAATAGGCCATTGTGGAGTAAATGTAAAACTGACACGGATTTGTGAATAAAAATGGCAAGAGTGAAAGACTTAGAATTGCAAATGTCGACGGTTTTCTTTAATTCTTTGTATTATGATCAACTTAATGTTGAATTTTATTTGTGTTTGTATATTTATTTTGTTCTCTGTTGTTGTTATAATACAATTGGCAATTGGATTAGTTGTAATTTTAGCTTTAATTTAAAGAAACCTCTTATATTATGTCTACACTACAATTTCACTTTTTTTAGTATAGCAGGGAAGGGTAAGTAGGCAAAAGGAACTGAATATTAAACGACTCTATTCTTTTAACTTTTTTTCTACTTTTCCACCCAATTTTGATCCTATTTCTTTTCAAGGCTAAATATAAAAATGTCTGTCTGTTCATCTACCTGTATGTACACAACTGTCACAATTAGAAAGCTTTTTTTTTAGAAATTATGTATTTCCGTTGTCGCTATTAAAACAAATACTAGAAATAAAGAGTAAAGTGGGGGCAGGCTTTATATTGTAGATGTGTTTTTTATACATACATACATATATGTCATAATATTATGTATATATATATATATATATATATATATATATATATATATATATATATATATATATATATATATATATATATATATATATATATATATATATATATATATATATATATATATATATATCATAATTAAAAATTGATCAATATTTTTTCTGTTTTTTATTTCTGTATTGAGCTACTAAAACCCTTTTTAACGAAAACAGGGATGTAATTTTAATGTATTTAACAGAAAAGAAATCAAGCCCAAAAATATCGTTTACACACACTGACACTGCACTACAACCGCTCTCGCAACTCGTCTTCCATTTTGTATAAAAAAACTGATAAATACGCAAAAAAAACGTAAAAGTAAAAGAAAAAATAGGAATTCTACATACATATATACATAATATAAATTACAAATTGTAGGCGTATTTACCAGATTTTAAAGAAATCCGAAAGCAAATAGACATATAGTCTGTTATTGCCCTACCCCCTATGGAATCTTGGCTGTAAGGCAGATAGCTAACAATTATGTGCCGCACCAGACGGGATAATTCGATCTGACGACATCAAATGGCCGTTTCTTGGCGGATGGCAAATACACTTTGCTCAACTCCTGACATTTTTATTTTATATAATATTATATTATGTTTTAAATTGTATTTCTCATGTAACAGACTTATTATGATAATGAAGCAAATGTAAAATGTTTATGAATATTCTGTTTTAGTGAAAATAGCAAACTGATGATTTAATGTTGAATTCATAATTACGAAATAAGTGAAAAAATTTAACGTGAATAGTAAAATTTAAACAAATTTGTATCAAAAAGGTCAATTTATAAAATATCGTATACTTACAGTTAGTATGTATAAATGTATACACATTTCAAACAAAAATTGAACGATAATATCCCAAGCGAAATAAATTCTAACTGTGATTAAAATTGATATCTTCCAAATAATTCAAAAGTAGAGACATAGCACGTTTATTAGCAGAGTTAAACGCGGCGCTTCTCACTACAATGGAAAAAGGAAAATAAATCATGAAATTCATCAGCTCCTATACGATGAACTCAACGCTCATAATTTATTACCAAATTTGACAAAATCATATTAATTTTAAAGCAATTATGTTTACCATACTTCGGTCATCACCACACACACCGCGTATAAAACCGCACATTTTGTACCCAAATGTTTAAATTAGATCTACAAATTATTTTACCAATGTCGATTTAAATAAAATATAACGATATACGCCTATTTACTACGTTTCGTGGTTAACATGCAAGTATTTACTTAACTGATTAAGCAGGAGTTAAACACTTTTCTAATTAATAACGCTATTTGCATAATATACACAAACATACACACGTGTATACATTTATAATTAATAATTAAAAGTATCCATTAGATCAAATGAAATTTATTTCAAGTTTAAATTTATTGTAGGATTAATATTAATAATTAATCGCAATACTACAGCTTTCACCTAACTGCTGCCATGTTTTATAGAAAAGCTACGTTATAAGTAATATCAAAATGAAAGCTCAAATAAAAAGCTCTGGTATTAAAACGTCTATTGATGTACCGCAAAATAAGCGTTAGATATATTACGGGTGCTTTTAAAAACCTGTCAAGTGTGAGTTGCAGTTTAAAAAAATTGTTCTGTATTGTTTTGAATATATTTAAATAATGTTTATTTAAATTTTAATATTGAGATGCGATTATGATATGATTGAAACATGTAATTATAAAAAAAATGACTTTTCCTTTCGCCCACAACAGCTTGACTTAACCCCAATTTCATTTATATAATATATATATATATATATATATATATATATATATATATATATATATATATATATATATATATATATATATATATATATATATATATATATATATATATATATATATATATATATATATATATATATATATATATATATATATATATATATATATATATATATATACATACATATATATAAATATACATACATATATATAACAATTTAAAATAAATCCAGAGTAAGTAAAAAAAAGGGACTCTCCTAAGATTTTCCTGTTATAACCACAAAACTACGGAATAATCATATTATTTTCTCCTGAATATTTTGCGTTTTATTTTTTTCACGTGACTTTTTCATAAGCTATATATGTAATATTTTCATACAGTCTTATTCCTTCTTTAAACATTTTCATAAGTAGTTAAAAATACCTTTATATAGAGAGGGGATTCAAAAGAATGGATTTGAATTGGTTGAAATTAGAATTGTATAGACAAATTTGTATCAATTCTAAAAACACAAGTGCACATACAATTCTTTAATTGCGGAACCCCTAAATGAGAATGTCACAGTGATAAATTTAACCAACCTATATTAAAAATAAAAAATATTTTATATCAACAGGCAAATCTATCCATCCTTTTCACCGAACCACTTTTCAGCTTTTAATATTATTAAATTAATATTGCAAAAGAAACTACTAACACAGTAATATAATTTGCATAGCCACTGGACGTGTAAGTGGCAACCACTGTGTGAATAATCATGTTAGGAGTATTAAGAGGAACTCTTTGAAATTTTATATTTGTTTTTTTCTTATAATGCTTAGTATTATTATAAATGTACTAAAATATAGGTCATAATTTCCTAAGTAATTTCTAAATAAATTAGCTCTCAATGAAAATCGTTTCGGCGCAAAAGATCTGATTTTTTTTTAATTCTTGCTTAACAGTTTATGGGTGCGATTCCCACTTTTATATTCATCATCGTTCGTTAGTCATTTAGTGAGACAAAATTATATTTTTGGCTTTGAACCAAGAATCAAACTAAAAATAGCATGCGATAATCCTGCGAAGTGATAATTAAAAAAAGAATATTTTAATAGTGATTGTAGCTCAGCTTCCTAAAAGTAACATAATGTGTTTAAATGTAAGCAAAGTAGATCATTATATATATATATATATATATATATATATATATATATATATATATATATATATATATATATATATATATATATATATATATATATATATATATATATATATATATATATATATATATATTATCCTAACGAAAGTAATCAGTGAAAAGACATAAATCAGTACATACCCTTGTAGTAATCCACCCGACTAAACAAACACAAAGGCTCCAACAATTTTCAGTACGAAAAGTCTATTTTAAATTTTTAAAACAAAAAAAGCCTTAAACTTGACACGATTGTATAAATGAAATGAAAACATTTGTTTTACTTTTCATCACGAGCTAGAATGAGTGAAAGCATAGTACGTCCATCGTCATGTAGGGCACTCGAAAATATACAGCCTATTTATATCTCAGAGAAAAACCTCTTGCAACGAGGGTTTGTGGAGGTTCTCGCCACAGATGGAGATAGTTGGTTGAATAATTTGTGCTTGCTGGTTATTTTGTTAGAAGTCACTGTTGGCTTTGATTACTCTGTGGTATCAGTGAGAGCATTTAGCACTTGTATTTTGTCTTTGTGTAATTGATTTAGACAGTGCTTCTTCACCTCTAATATAAGGATAGGTCACTGATGATATATGTTAAATTGTTCTAATACATGCATTACTAAATACTAATGCGGTGTTTCGGCCCACTTAAACTGGAATGCTAGTAAAATGAGATGGGAATCGAGAAACGGTCTCTCCACACTAGCTCTCTTACCTAAGAAATTAAAAAAAAATTTCACTTTCATTTAAGACCGAATGACATAGTACCAAAAAGTATACAATTTACGTATACATACACAACTATTAGCATTATGAATTAGCCCCTTAATTACTCTAAATAATAACATCGGGTCAGGCGTATATACGTATGTACCATACGTAATGTATGACAGTGTAAATATATAGTACAGTAGTTGGTACCTGGTTCTTTACGTTATATCCAAAAGAACAAGGTTCATATCATGAAATTAATTTTATTTGTTAAGCTGAGTGAAGTTAGTGTCAGACACTTCGCTCTCCGTTTTACGTCGATTGATGTCGAAATACTGTGTGTTTAGCGTTCAAATTTTGAAATTAGAACCCACAACCATCACGAGTCAGACACCGTGTAACTATGATGATTTTTTATACGTCCTCACCCTTCCATGCATAGCAGGGTAGGCAGAGGGACCCGTAGGAACTGTGGGAATCCAATGTTAAGGCACTGCGTTCCCCGCTTTCCGCCTTTTTTCCAGGCATTGCGTGTTGATTAACGGAACTAAAACTCATCTAGTTGTGAGAGCGAAGGAATAAAAAAATTCAACTACCTCTAATAAGAAAATTAAAAATATATATATTATACAAAAACAAAACCAACAACGGCCACTTTATAAGCCAGTTATCTCTCAATAACCGAATCAACTCTACACACACAGCCCGATCATATATCAAACTGCGATCCAATTTCATCTGTTCTATACAATTTACATATAAAAAAATATTATAAAATGAGTGAAAATAGCAAAATTTCGAACATAAATTAACGTTGAAACGCTAGCCACGCGACGGCGGATCCGTTTTACGACCGAACCATAAAGCGGGTAAGGCTTGCTATTTTTGAGCTTTACATAACTCCTGGTAGCTTCACGCACTCGAATCTGGGACCTTTTGTTTGGGAAAATTGATGAAAAAATCTGTTTTCTTCTTGTTATAGCTGTATTTTATATGAAGTGTCAAAGTGAACCAGTCAAATCTGTCTATCCTTGACCTTTGTTAGTGCTTTTTTTGAAGTTAAAGCTTTTTTAGTTTCTATGTAGTTTAGAGTAAATACAAATGCAAAGCTTTCCTTTCTCCACTTTCTTCGCTTGAGACATTACATGCGAATTATCGAAAACAAATACCGGGCTTTACTATACCAAAAATAGTATAGAAATTAAAGTAAAGTAAATTTTTAACTTTTTTCTTTGAAAATAAAGTATGGAAGCTGCAACTATCGAGTTTTAAACAGATCCTTTCCGACTACGCCACATTGACGTTAATTATTATTATTGACTAAGTTGTACTTGTTGTACTTGGTTTTCACGATACTTCCCGTCTATAAATCTCTCATGCTGAAAGATAGATTCATTTTTTGTAGCTTCACGCTTTATCCCGCATATTGCCGGGTAGGCAATATGCGGGATAAAGTAGGAACTGCAGGAACCATATGAACCTAGTGTTAAGACACTCCGTTGCTTAGTACCTGCTTTCTCCGTCCCCACTTTCCGCCTTTTTCGAGGCGTTGCGTGTTAGGTGGCGGAACTCAACACCTAGTTTCCAGAGCGAAGAAAATGAAGATAGAAAAATCCATCTTCTCCGAGTGGGAATCGAACCCTCAAACCGTCGCGTTTACAGGCAGATGCTTACGCCTGTAAGAAAAAAAAAAAAGAAATATATATATATATATATATATATATATATATATAAGTCTAACCATTGTATACATACTTCTAACAATAACATTATGAAGCTGATAACATCGATAAACGGTAGTAAATTATTCTAGAAGACATTTCTGAGTAAACGTCGTACAGTGGGAATTACAGATCGATGCCAGTTGTATGAGTGTGTAGGATAGGATGATAAACGGCTTAAGGGAGAGCATTAACCCTTTTGGGATACAAATTAACAGTAATATTTTGGGTTATACTTAGTAAGAAGTTGGACAAAGAGGTCAATAGAATTTATTGAACTAGCAGACAATGCGACTTAGTTATCGTTAAATAAATTATACATTATACATATTTCTTTTACTTATGGTATTTAAACAATAGAAAAAATTTTCAATGTATTTAGTACTTTTCAAGTATTAAAACAATAACAAAAAATCAATGATTACTAAAGTACAAATTATAAAGACTTTTCAAAATATCATTTTGAAAAGACGATTTTTATGACGATTATACAAATAATTTCTACCCAGTTGAAACCTACCTAACTAAATACCATTGCATCTAGAATGGCTTATATATGTACCTCAAGCAGGCAAATAAGCCATATATGTACTTCACTCTTTAGTTAATAAGAATTTAGGAATTTAACCCGCAAACTCTTAGTAAGTATGAAAATATACAAGAAGCTCATATTAATATTTTTAATAGCTTCGCGAGTTGCGACGCACGTAGCAAGTAGAAGGAGCCGCAGATATCTTGGGAACCTAGTGTTAAGGCACTTCATCTCCTCTTTTCGCCTTATCGGGGCATTACGTATTGAGTGGTGGAAATCAACGTCCCCTACTTGCGAAAGCGAAGAAAGTGTAGATGAAAAAAATCCATCTTCCTAGACACTCACTAAACGTTATTTTGCGGGGACGGAGAAAGTAGGCATTAAGCAAGCTCCTTAACACTAGGTTACTATGGTTCCTGCAGTTCCCTCTGCTTACTCTGCCATGTGCGGGATGGAGCGTGAAGTTGTTACCAAAATCATAAAATAAAATTTAAACATACATAAATATTGAATTTTAGTATGGAAATAGAACTACAGACTTTTGCCACAGGATCCACGTCTAATTATATGTAAAAGAAACTTAATATATATATATATATATATATATATATATATATATATATATATATATATATATATATATATATATATATATATATATACAGACATCCAAACGTGATTTACGGGCAGACACATTATCCTCCTCATTTTTTACCTTCCTTCATATCTGGGTTATCATTTATCACGGCTAATGTTCCTGTATTTTTGGCACATCCATTACATATTACAAATTGATATATTGGTTTATACGACTTACTTTTAAAAAAACATTATATATGTAAAATTATATATTTTTAAGTATTTTTAATCAAAAACAACATTTTTTAATAGAAGAATAGATTACAATACAAAGCATTGGTATGTCAAACACTTTTTAGTATATAGAAAATTTTGAAGCACAGAAAAATCTTACGGAAAAGAAACTTCTTACAGAAAACGGAGATGTTTTAACACTAGATTACTTGAGCCTACAATTCTCTCTGCCTACCCTACTACATGAGGGATATAGCGCGAACCTACAAAAAAAGTATCCTAGTATGAAAATAGCCGAATAAATAGCCCATTTCAGAAAAGCAAAGCTAAAAAATAGGCAATTACATTAGTGTTTTCGTATTCACGAAATACACTGAATAGAGGAATCTTTTAGATTTAAATAACAGTATTCTTTAAAATGGACTTTAAATGAATAGCCTCTTACAATATCATATGAATCGGCGTAATAATGAAATGGTTAAAATAAAACGTAAGTATAGAAGTAGACTTTTTTTCCTTCACAAAAGTGAGTTATTCTAAATGAAATACAGAACAATGCTTTTGAATATAACTTTGTATACGTGTCAAGTATGAAATAAAGTATTTTGCGGCTAATTATGTTATATATATATATATATATATATATATATATATATATATATATATATATATATATATATATATATATATATATATATATATATATATATATATATATATATATATATATATATATATATATATATGTATATATATATATATATATATATATATATATATATATATATATATATATATATATATATATATATATATATATATATGTATATATATATATATATATATATATATATATATATATATATATATATATATATATATATATATATATATATATATATATATATATATATATATATATATATATATATATATATATATATATAATATATATATATATATATATATATATATATATATATATATATATATATATATATATATATATATATATATATATATATATATATATATAATTCTCTTCTTCTTTTCTCTTCATTTCTCTCTGATAAGATTACCAAAGATGACATGGAATTCCATCACTCTACACACAATAAAAGAAGAAAAGCTGGTACTGGAGCATCTTAACGCTAGGTTTCCGCTGCCTACCTGGCTATATATACATATATATTCACTACATATTACTAATCTATTAAATAGTAAACATTAAAAAAAAACCTACGAAAATTAAAAAAAAAACACATACATTTTAAGTATCATAGCATAGCATTTCAAAATATTAAAAATGAAACGATACAACAAAAATTATGGCATCTTAGTATCAGACTTTTGTTTTAGACTGACGTTATCTGGCCTGACACGTGCTGGGAGGGCGGCCAAGGAGAATGGCAAGCCATATATCACTATATTGCCGAATGTGGGACAGCAGGTACTCATATTTCTTTTTATATTAAATCGGTATAAATCAAAAAAGTTGCTGATAAGATAATTCGTCTGTTTTTGTTGTCTGTGTGTATGTACGTCCTTAAACTCGTGAATTAGTTTTTTTAGTTTCACGCGTTATCCCGCATATCGCAGGGCAGGCAGAAGAGATTGCAGGATTCAGGGAATCTAATTCCCTAAAAACCTTATCTTAATTTAAGACACTCAGTTCAGATAATATTCAGATTTTCTGACTGCCAAAACAGTGAATCCTTTCCCAAAATAGTTTATAAATATATAACTATTAATTTTTAACATACCCAGTATATATGTGATCTATATACATATATAAAATATACTTTAACCAAACTAGCCTCTATAAAATTACAATTCAGTATAGTAAGAAATAACTTCTATTTTTTTTATAGCTTCACGCTTTATCCCGCATATGGCAGGGTAGGCAGAGTGAACTGCAGGAAGCATATGAACCTCCGTTGCTAAGTCCCTGCTTTTTTACGTCCCCGCTTTCCGCCTTTTTTCGAGGCATTGCGTGCTGAGTGGCGGATGTCAACGTCGCGCTTTGCTTAGTTGCCAGAGCCAAGAAAATGGAAATAGAAAAATCCATCTTCCTCGAGTGGGAATCGAACCCAGAAACCGTCGCGTTTACAGACAGACGCTTACGCCTCTGCGCCACAACGGTCCTCTATAACTTTCAGAAAGCATAATATAATAATAACTTAATTTTATTGCATACGTGATATTTCTTGTGATTTTAAAACGGCCCTAAATCATTGTAGAGCTGATAAAGCACTTTGCTCCGGACTGACCGCCATGTGCAAGAATTGTTGAGTAGCAAAAATGCATCAACTTTTATATTCTCATTGAAAATTATATTGAAATTTTACACTTGTGAACTTAATAACTTAGTCGTTTTGTTTTTTCAAATGAAACGGCCAGTCTATTAAAAATAATATAAAGACGTTTTAAGCGGGTGGATTGAATCCTGTTACGAAAATAATACTTCAAAAATAAAATCTATATATACATATCTATAGGACCGTCGTTGAGCATGCGACTCAGCGTCTGCCTGTAAACGACACAGTTTGTGGGTTCGATTCCCATTAAAGTAACATTTTTAGCTCTGGTAACAAGGCAAAAGCGGCGTTAGATTTCGCCACTCGGTACACAGTGCATCAAAAGGCGGAAAGCGGGGAACGGAGTGTCGGTTTAACCTGAATAAAAATATTACCAGATTATATATTAAATCCAGAAGAAATTTAATTCAGTACACAATAAAGTTACGAGTCTCCTTTGTAGTAATGTGTCCTCCTATTTATAACGTTAGACACGTACAGATTATTAAAATGATATAAATATGTAATACACTTTTATATGACTTCCTTTATAAATGGATTATTGATTGTAACTAGATAGCTATCTAATTGTAATTATATACTAAGTACTGGTACGTCTGTTGGATAACTTTTTTTATATTAACAAATCAAAGAAATATTGTCATTATATAAAATTCTTGTAAGCGTTTTAATTGCGCACACTTAGAAAGGCCAGTTTTTGATCTAGAATTTTATTTTTTTCACCGTTTTAAAGATATCAAGGAGTTGGTGAAAAATATAGGAGATGTTCGAACTTGAACAGTTCAATTGATAATTGATTTAAAAAATTCTACACGTTAGTCAATTGTCAATTTACTCGACATTTGCGCGCACTTCTTGTCAATCTCGAGAATACTTTCTTTAACAAGAAATGATTTTTAACTTTACCATTCATCAAAAGTGTTAAGCTAGTAAAACAAAACGCTTGTGCGTAGCTAAGCCACTAGTTTTCATTTATTGCATGTATATTAAAACTTTTCAGGAATAAGTTTTTGTCTATTCATAGGCATTGTACAATCTACATCGTACACTAAATATACACATTTAAAAAATATAAGTTTAGTCAGATATATAGATACACTAATTCTACTACAGCTGCATTTATTTATAAAGTATAAAACTAAGTGATTCTAAAATATACAGCAATATACTGATACTCCCGTTATCCTAGGCCAAAACGTGGCGTTTAGTTCCGCTACTCAACATATATCGACTCAATATCTCAACAGGGTGGTAAGTGGACAGAGAGCCTTAACGTATAATTCCGTCAGCATAACCCGCTAAATGCGGGATTAAGCGTGAAATTAAAAAATAAACAATATAGAAACATCGTACGTACTGAAATGAAGTTGAAGTTACTAGGCCAAATGTCGCCAACCAAAAACAAAAAGCAGTACATTTAACACAACGACGACTAACATTTTATTATGAATTCGGTGTTCACGAGAGAAATCTATTCGGAACATAACAATGTAACGTGAAAAAGGCGGTGGGATTTGACTAATAAAAACAAATGGCACCATAAATTTTATATATAAAGCTATTTTTAAAGTTGTTTGTATACTAGGTGTTATGTATGGTTTTGCTCGCTTTGGGGTAATTTTTCTTTAGCTTTACACGTTGTTTCGCACATGGTAAAGTGAACTTAGTAATAAGAGGTATACTCTTCCCCATTTGCCTTTGAGGTATTAAGTGTTCAGTGTCGAAATTGTTGAACCGATAAAAACAAAAATAATTCATTGTCCTGTCATAAAAATCGAACCTACAAACCGTCGCGTTCACAGGCAGATGCTGCGCCTCTGTGCCACGACGGTCTAACTTAATTACATATTTATTTATTATATACACTTTGTGCACAAATCTGTTCACCTGAACTATAGTTAAATAATGTTATTTTCTGTAATTTTTAAACAGATATGACTTATATTTTAAATTCAAAATGTCTCCTGTGGATTTTTATGGAACGCGTTGTTTGTAGACTTAGTAACGTCAGCTGGGAGCGTCCCAGATACACGGCGAGATATATTCTGATAAATGTGTTACATATAAATAAGTATCCTACAATTATAAATAAAGGTAATAATAAAAATATTTTCTATATATCACTTTTTATACTTCCAATCAAAAAATCAACAACAAAATCATTTATTCCTGTAGGTAACAGATACACTTGTGCAAGTAAATTTTTATCTACTACAATTTGAAGGTGATGAAAAATGAGAGTGTAATTGCAAAATTTTCTCACGTTACTTAATCACAAAAACCATTTGACACAGATAACACATTTTAAAAAAAAAATGCTGTAAATATCTCTATATATTCCTCTATTGGTTGCCTAGGTTAAAGTTTAAATACATATAGTATTCGAACATAGTGCCGATGATACCGGAAGAAGGTAACATAAAGAGAGCATGTATGAAGAGGTATATAATAACAGTGGACGAGGCGAAAGTGGCATGCAGGAACCGCAGCGTTTGGCGTTTAGTTCTCTCTGACTACCACACTAGGGATAAAGCGTAAAACTATATACTTTTTATAGTTTTTTTTTTTTTTTTTTTAGCTTCACGCTTTATCCCGCACAAGGCAGGGTAGGCAGAGGGAACTGCAGGAACCATATGAACCTAGTGTTAAGACACTCCGTTACTTAGTCCCTGCTTACTTCGTCCCCGCTTTCCGCTGTTTTCGAGGCATTGCGTGTTGAGTGGCGGAACTCAACGCCGCGCTTTGCCTAGTTTGCCAGAGCGAAGAAAATGGAAATAGAAAAATCCATTTTCTCCGACTGGGGATCGAACCCAGTAACCGTCGCGTTTACAGGCAGACGCTTACGCCTCTGCGCCACGACGGACACAGATAAAATTAATTTACCAAAAACAAAACCATATCTTCAAAATTAAACCGACAGTAAATCACCTATTTTAAGTATGTAATATTATTTTACAACGGGGCTTTTTTAAATATCAATAAAGTCTTAAGTTAAATCTAAGCCACGAGTATCTTAAGTATACAATTTATGGGATCAGTGCTCACGCGATTCAAAGTTAGTAGGTAACGCGCTATTTGCAACGGAACGTGCAATGATAAGTTATTTTAATATAAATATTATGTGTTATGTACTGTTCGCAAAAAAAATATTTTTGCTATTTTATAATTAAAATAATATTATTATCTATTATTATTTCATTAGCCTTCATTGTGAGATAAATTAATTCATATAATAAGTCAAAGCAATTATAAGATGAGGACCGTCGTGGTGCAGAGGCATAACGTAAACGGGACAGTTTATGCGTTCAATTCCCACTTAGGAAAGATGAATTTCTTTATTTCTATTTTCTTCGCTCTGGAAACTAGGCAAAGCGCAGCGTTGAGTTCCGCCACTCAACAAGCAATGTCTCGAAAAGGCGGAAAGCGAGGAAGAGAAAGCAACGGAGTGTTTTAACACTAGATTCCTATGATTCCTGCAGTTCCCTCTGCCTACCCTGCCATATGCAGCATAAAGCGTGACGCTATGAGCTCGTAGGTCATACCATCGTGGTGCCGATACGATTTCCGATTGACGATGTATGTTATTTTTTTTTTCCTTGCTCTTGAAAGATTAGGGGGCAATATTAAGTTCCACACCTCAACACTTAAAATCTTAATAAAAGGATAACATAGGATAGTAGTTTACCACCATTATTAGAATGTGGTATAAATGTGAAACGACTACTTAATCTATCTAAATTACTTCGATATACGCATTATCTATACAAATTTAAATATTAAATTCGAAAGAAAATTACTTAACAAAAGATTGACAGGTAGTGGGACAAGATTTGAGGGTTCGATCCTCATTTGGGGATGAACTATTTTCATTTCTCAAGTAATTTAATTCAACAAACATTTGAAACTGGACAGAGAGTGGAGAGGAGTGTGTTATCACAAAATTCTCCATCCAGCTCTATGCAGGATAAGTCATGAAGTTCAAAACAAGATTACTAAACGTGTCCAATATTTGTTAACATAAATATTTCTATGCACACGTATAAAAACTTATGTAACTTTCACATTACGAGTATTTTGAAATACATAGCGAAATTCAATACCGCACATTCAGAAGCATATTGAAAACATAAATTTATATAAACACTTCTACAATTCCAATTTTAAATTGAAAATTTTTAACATAATTTTGTATTATATCTACATAATATTTGTCTTAGACTAAATAGTAGACTAAGTGAAAAACCTAAAATTGCCTAGGTGCCTGATTCGGTTCCAGAAATCACTTATTTTCTGTCTAGTGACAAGACAAAAAGTTCCGTTAAGTTTTGTCACTCAACACGCAATGCCTCAAAAATTTGGCACTAAGTGTAAGGAACGGAGTGTCTTGACACTACATGCGTCTGTTTACCCTGCTATATGCGAGAAGTATGAAATTTTGATAAACTCCTTGCATCAGTAAGTAGGCGCTTTGTCTGCTTAGTATCGTATCGCTTGTTGTTTACTTACCTATTAAAGGATTCAAATATTAAAGGTGCTATTATACAAATTGGTCTACAATAATTTAATTGCTATATAAATCCCTTGAATATTTCGATTTCAGAAACATGCTGTACATGTAACAAAGGAGAGAATAGTGTCAAATCACTTAACTCTCTGTTTACTCCCAGAACTATGACACACCAATATCATGTTTTTTTTTTTTTTTTAGCTTCAGGATACAGGATCCTGCACATGGGCAGGGTAGGCAGAGGGAACTGCAGGAACCATACGAACCTAGTGTTACGACACTCCGTTGCTTATTCCCTGCTTTCTACGTCCCCGCTTTCCGCCATTTTCGAGGCATTGCGTGTTGAGTGGCGGAACTCAACGCCGCGCTTTGCCTAATTTGCCAGAGCGAAGAAAATATAAATAGAAAAATCCATCTTCTCCGACTGGGATCGAACCCAGAAACCGTCGCGTTACAGGCAGACGTTGCACCTCTGCGCCACGACGGTCCTCAATATATCATGTATTTATGAATATTACATGTAATAATAAATTAGTATAGTGTATTCCTCTTAGCATGCTGTCTGTACACAAATGCGTGGTAGTAATGTAACCATGACGCTCTAATCAGCAGATTAAAGCATAAAGCAATAGGAAGCTTATATAACCGTAATCATTATTGAAGTAGCTTTCTTATACTACATTTCTACAATAGTTTCTTTGAGGATTGAAATTTGTTATCAAATATTTTAGTTTTTCTTTTTAGATTGCAATAAAAACATATGTTTATGTTATTTTTGTATGTGCTTCATATATTTTGAAGTCTAGGATAGAAGGTTGGGTTTTTTATCCCGCTCATAGCAGGGTAGGCAGGGAAACCCCAGAAACAGTTGAAACCTAGTGTTATGACACTCCGTTTCCCATTTGCCACAATTTTGAAGTTTAGTGGCGGAATTTAACGCCGAGCTTTTCCAAGCTGTCAAAACGAAGAAAATGGACATGAAAAACTACCATCTTCCCCTAGTGGGTTCACTCACAAACCATCGCGTTTACAGGCACGGTTCTCTTTTAGATTTTATTCTCAATGGAAAAAATGGTTAATCGTATAAGCTTAATATTTCAAGCTATCACTAAAGTATCGTGAAAAAGGACAGCTTTTTCGTCAGATCCCTACTTAGCTTGATAATTTAAATTTAAATTTATATCTAATATTTAAATCTATAATGTACATTTATGGTATGAAATTTAAATCCAAAACAATCAAAAAATACGGTCGCTTATGCCACATATGTTTATCTTAACATCGAAATCAAATCCTATTTAGAATTTTCAATAGTTGATTGATTTGTGATACAAAAAATCTGAAAATCGTTAATTTACGTGTTAATCGTAGAAAAAAAAACATAATATACCTGTGTTTATTATTGGATCGATATGACAAATCAGGAAATTAGTATTGAATACTCAATGTGCTTTGTTTAATAATATTTCTAGGTGTATTTGAATCCTATTAAGTACATTTTAAATAAAACAATTCAAATTGATTATTCGCGTAACTTATGATTATTGTTTTGAAAGCCTGACGTTTCGATCACTTTGTAGTCTACCTGTCACCACGGACTACTAGAAGTTGATGTGTGAATGTGTCTAGAAAGTTGTTGTGTGAATGTATAGTGTTTTTTTTTTTGGAAATTGTATAAAATTAGTAATTAGCTGGAAATGATGTTTCAAAATAAATCAGGAAGGAATAATATGTGTTAATGTAAACATATATATATATATATATATATATATATATATATATATATATATATATATATATATATATATATATATATATATATATATATATATATATATATATATATATATATATATATATATATATATATATATATATATATATATATATATATATATATATATATATATATATATATATATATATATATATATATATATATATATATATATATATATATATATATATATATATATATATATATATATATATATATATATATATATATATATATATATATATATATATATATATATATATATATATATATATAATATATATATATATATATATATATATATATATATATATATATATATATATATATAAATTTTACTATACGCAATCCAATAATTTTTTTTTCTTTAAAATGTATAAAAATCGTGAAAAACAAAGATAGATTTAATTTATAATTTCTTAGATATTTTTTTGATCAAAATTAATTTAGTCCACTCTAGATCATTTTTAATTATGGCCCTTTAAAAGTACCATCAGGTTTACCCGTACTAAAGTGGCATCAAAAATTCCGTAGAACAAATAAGCAAATATTATCCAAACAATTACTACGAAAAGTTTTTCACTAGATTTTTTAACATCGAATCTCAATTAAGAAGGAAAACATTGTTTAATTTCATTTACAAACAAAATCATTCATTTTTAAAATACATACTATATTTTAATTCAAATAGGTAATGTTTACTTTTTATATGACTGCATAATAAACTGTTTATGTATGTATGGTTCCAGTTGTGTAGCGGGTTCGATTATGACCTTAACATATTATAAGTCTAACATAGTATCAGTACATAATGCAACATAACATATTAGTTTAGTTTAGTAATATATATTTGTTTAAGTGCAATTTTGCAAGATACCTTCTTCGATTGAGCTGAAAACATAATATAAGTAAATAAAGAATATGGTAAACTAAGTTCTTTTTATATTTTTTATACAATATGGAAATCTTATTAAATTATTATAAATAAAATAAAGGAAATCTTATAAATATATCCGTCTGCCTGTTTACTTTTGTACTATACCGGTCAATTGTCTGGATAATTAACATGTGTAAAATTCGTTCTTAAAACCAAATTTACTTGTACTACAAATTTATTACTTCTCGAGACGTTTTTTTATATATCTTCTTTAAAATAGTATATATTTATAAGAACTTTGTACTTATAACGCTTGAATGTATATGAAATTAGTTCAATAATAGCAATTTTCGTCAACGGATATTGCGTTACTGCGATCGAGTCATTACGTGCTGTTACAATGTCGCTAATGGACGCCGGTTCTTTAAAAATACGAAGAACACTAAAATATCAATAAAGGCATTAAGTTAGATTTAACGATGGTATAACTTAAAAATTATTTTTTTGAAAATTGTATAGTAACTATGTAAAATTATTTGAATCAGGAATGAATAACGTGTGTTTATATTAGTATATCTTAGCATTGTATGACATAATATCATATGATTACGTATAAATGTATTAATTTAAAAAAGGAAAAAAAAAATGTTGTGGAGGCACAGCTTGTGAGTTCGATTCCCAATCGAGGAGGATGGGTGGATTATTCCATTTTCATATTCTCCGCTCTGGCAAGTAGGCAAAAGAAAGGCGGAGAGTGGAGGTTGGAGAGCCTTAACACTAGATTCTATCCTGCTATTACCCATAACTGTAAGGTACGTATTAAAATGTCTAAAACTTTCATATATTCCAAAATGTTTAAGCTACAAATTATTCAAATTTAACAGTTAAGCCAGTTCTACAACGGCCGCTTAGTTTGTATTCTTAAGGCCTTTTTATAAGCGCCTTTATATGTTTGAACAATGAAAGTAATGCTGAGGCAACAATTTAAATATTAAATTACTCAATGGAAAAATTCAAAAAGTTACTGAAAATCCTTCAAATAATTATGTTTTATGGAAATTGGTAATTTTTCATGGCTGCATAACCAGAGACGCGGGTTTGATTCTCAGTAGAGGAAGAATTTGTTGACTATTGTTCACTTATCAGAATAGCGTATGGGTAATTATGACATACAAATGCAATAACACTTTACTATTAAATGAATAATAGAGTTCAAGCAAGCGACTCCGCGGGCTGACCACTAGTATTATATATATATATATATATATATATATATATATATTTATATATATATTTATATATATATATATATATATATATATATATATATATATATATATATATATATATATATATATATATATATATATATATATATATATATATATATATATATATATATATATATATATATATATATATATATATATATATATATATATACATATACATATATAACGTCGCATTTCAGTCACTTTTTTAATGCATATTTATATAAATATTATTATATATAGAAACATAAAATATCAACATAGCTATACAATTTTAAACGAGGATAATCATACAAATCAAAACCAGCACTACCGAAATCATAACTTGCACTCAAATTAAATGTTATGTGAAATTAAATTGCCCATAGCGCGCCAACGGAATGGCCAACAAATATTTTTCCAAACACACATAATATTCTATACCACATAATAAAAGGAATGTTTTAGTGGTGATATAACGTTTGAACATGCGAGTCGATCTTTTTATTCATCTAATTTTGGCATTAAAGAGGTTATCTACAAAATGCAACTCTGAGGTATCTACAATAAAAACGAGAATAACAATATATATCTATAGTTAACTTTTAAATAAAATTAAGTAAGCGGCGTTGAGTTCCGCCACTCAATATGCAATGACCTAAATGCTGAACTGAAAGCGGGTAAACACTATTGCCAGCTGAGCTGCTATTAACTTTCGACTACCTTCTACTTCTGATATGCAGCATATATTTGTAGCAAAAACGTTCACGAACTTTTAAAGTAATTATTCGATAATAACAATTAGATGAAGATGAAGCGGGGACGGAGAAAGCAGGGACTAAGCAACGGAGTGTCTTAACACTAGGTTCGTATGGTTCCTACAGTTCCCTCTGCCTACCTTGCCATGTGCGGGATAAAGCGTGAAGCTAAAAAAAAAGATGAAGATGAGTAAGTACACAGTTTTCTTTAATTTAAAGTAGACAGAAGAAAAACTTTACAGGCCCTATCTTTGATTCACGAATATTTTTTAGAATCATGCTGCATCCCGCATACACCAGGATAAAACTAAATACCTAGAGTTAAACACTCCGTACCAGCTATACCTCCCAACTAGCTATATGATACCTGACCGGGGAAGTATTGATATTTTAAATTGCCCTAAAATCAGGCATTTAACAAAACACATGCTACTCCAGTAATTTATATCCTTCTATGTACTCTTCACAACGTGAAGTTTAAATCGTATTAAAATTTCCGCTCACCGACGGTACACGTGGATTAGTGATTGAAACGAACAAGTTTTGTACGTTAATACACAGAACACTGTTATGCGGGCACTGCTTGTCAAATATTGATAAAAACGGAAAAAGAAAATATTTTTAAATTTTGATATAATGCTTTTATATATTGAATCTATGGTTACATTATAAAAAAGTCAGTGTCAAGAGGTAATAGGCGCTGTGGGATAGTGTGTAAGAACTAATTACTGACAACGCGGTGTTGAGTTCCCTAAATCGAATTGCAGAGAATTTAAACGTCAAATTGTATTATAATTACATTCATAAACGAGCTAAAAAAACTAAATTGATATTCATAAATATGTTTATAATAAAATTTACGTGATTTACGCGATTATTTTACATTTTAAATAAAACAATTGAAACATGACAACGATTTTAAAAAGTTCGAAACGTGGGGTTTCCAAAAAATGTACACGAATAATACGCTTAAATTGTTTTATTTAAAAATATATTAATGTACAATTAATGGTAATTAAATGTAAATTATTATTTGTAAGAGTAATTATTATACTGGCAATTATTATACTGGCAATAATATTGTATAAGAATACAATATTATTTCTAGCTAGTACCTGTTTGTTAGGAAAAAAGACATACAACATAACTCTATTAGAATAACGATGTTACAAGAGACAGTCGTGTCACTTATTAAGGACAAGAAATATTATTATAAGTATAGTACTTTACACCTACTTTAGTAAACATCTTGCGTGTATATTTATACACATATGTCATACGTGTGTATATATATATATATATATATATATATATATATATATATATATATATATATATATATATATATATATATATATATATATATATATATATATATATATATATATATAAAGTGGGGACGGAGAAAGCAGGGGCTAAGCAACGGAGTGTCTTAACACTAGGTTCCCACGGTCCCTGCAGTTCCCTCTGCCTACCCTGCCTTGTGCGGGATAAAGCGTGAAGCTAAAAAAAAATATATATATATATATATATATATATATATATATATATATATATATATATATATATATATATATATATATATATATATATATATATATATATATATATATATATATATATATATATATATATATATATATATATATATATATATATATATATATATATATCACTAGTGAACTTTTCATTATTTTCGCTTTGTCAGCAAGGGAATAAGCGTGTCACTGAGTGCCGCCGTGCAGAAAAGTTTTAAAATTAGAACCTACCCAGAACACCTTGAGGCAACGGTTTTCTCTGCATAACCGGCCACGAAAAATTCAAAAAAACTCACTGATACTTACATATATGCCTGCTTATTATTCACAATCCGTTATTTGGAGATAAAATCCAATACCAGCTAAAGTTAATATGTAATTTTTAAACACACCGATCTATTATTTGAAATAGTTTAAAGAAAAATTACCTATGCCTTAGGGAGTTTAGAAGGAGCCCTAAGAGAGAATTTCTCCACAGTATAACGGGAACGGAAACGGGAAAAAACAGAATTTTTATACTTCTACGGTAACGCAATTGCAACTACAACTACATAGCATCATACTCGTATATTATAAAGTGAGAATACAGTCATATAAAATGCAAATAAACGACAGGGCAAAAATATTTTAAAATTCAACGCTTAACATTTTTAATTCTTATTTCAAGTAGTTTCTTTTTTTTATATTTTTCATAAACATTTATTTAACAATTGCATTCGACAATTTATTTGTGTTGACTTTATGACTTTTTACTTAATAAAATGTCTACTATCCTCTACAGTGAAACACACATAATAATGTACAACGTCATATATTAATAATGTATGTAGAAGGGTCTTTTATTTTTTTTCAGTTTCACACTTTATCCTGCTTATAGCAGGGTCGGCAAAAGAAACCGCAGAAACCGTGGGAACCTAGTGTCAAGACACTCCATTCTCATTTCGTTGACAAAGATATTAAAGTGTCATATAACTTTATTCTATAAACTATATTCAAATCGCTCCTTACTTGTTCAATAATATTTTCTCTAATTAGACTTCGGAAATGTGCTTGTCATACAAATCTTAAAAATTAAAGCCTTTTTAATAAATTGATTTCAATCATTTGCATAATGCACTTTTTTATATATTTAAAAACAGCTTATTTAGTACCGTGAGTTAAACGTGTAATTATTTAAACGATAAAAGCATAGTTAACAAACAATTACGATATGAACAAAATAGGTAATATTTCACAATACAGCTACAATAACTAATTTTAACTTCTCAATTACGTACATGCCCCTATGTTTCGTGCCACAGACCTATAAGCAAAGAAACAACCTGAAATTCTAACCAAGTGTTTAGAAACTCACGTATTTTTGTATCTAAGTGTGGTAAAAGAAGGTCAGACCAGTTGAATGGTATCTTATTTCCATTGAAGTCTGGTTTAATGGCCACCTGTCTATATATAGGTTTTAAATGAAGAAGCCCCGCGGTGTTCGCGTGATAGACTAATGTCAGCTGAGATGTTTCTGAGGAACGTCTTGGACTGTGCACGAAAATAGTATTTTCTAAATATACATGTAAGTACATAGTAACTAACCAAAATTATCTTCTAACTCATCATCATCCATACGGTCATAAATCTCTCACAGAAGTTGTAGTTATAGTTACAGTACACAGAAAAAGGTTGATTGAATTAATCGTTTCACAAATTGTAAATTTTATATATATATATTCTGGTAAGCTACAGTTAGGCTTGCAGTAATATATTATTTGTAGGTACATAATTACTACGAGTTTCTAGATACTTAAGTTGTAACTTCTAAGATTGTCATTACTTTATAAAACATTTTTAGATTCTTTAAACTAAAGAATATTTCTTTTCTACCTACGCCTTCTGTGTTTATTTTATCACTGCACCAATATGTTAACGACGAAAAAAATATTAGGTTTCCATATAAAAAAAACAAATTTAAATGAAATTTTCTTGTATCACGTCTACGTGTGCCCAAAAATTGCCAACATGTATTAAACGGTAAACAGCAGAAAATTTGGGGAGAATATAATTTTAATACATATAATTATGCAAATCTAACATTATATGGCAATCCTATTATGGTTAGCACGCAGGTATTTTGGATGTCAAGGCTGGGTCGCAGGTGACCAGTGTAATGGCAACCCTCGACGCCTTAATAATCGTTACTGTCGGTCTTTTATACCTGAAGGTTGTGGAGGTCACCGTTCTTGGTTACAGATGCTCGTTTTGTGAATTCATTAACGTTTTAAATGGTTTCTTAATAAATATTTATACTTTGATTTTTAAAAAATATTGATGAAGTAATAACAATAAAGTAAAGTCTTAATTTTAGTTTAAGTTATCTAATTTGATAACATGGGATTTTTTTTTTTAGCTTCACGCTTTTATCCCGCACATGGCAGGGTAGGCAGAGGGAACTGCAGGAACCATACGAACCTAGTGTTAAGACACTCCGTTACTTAGTCCCTGCTTACTTCGTCCCCGCTTTCCGCCGTTTTCGAGGCATTGCGTGTTGAGTGGCGGAACTCAACGCCGCGCTTTGCCTTAGTTGCCAGAGCGAAGAAAATGGAAATAGAAAAATCCATCTTCCCCGACTGGGGATCGAACCCAGAAACCGTCGTGTTAGTCGCGTTACAGGCTAGGCTAGGCAGGCGTTGCGCCTCTGCGCCACGACGGTCCTCGGGAAAATTTTTTGATCATATTAAAAACAGACAGTGTCAATTTCTGCCATACTTACATTAAATCACTAAAATAATCATTTGTCACAGCTTTCTTTCTATTTCTATATAAATACCACAAATAATAGTGTTGTTTGTACTTCTATTGAAATAAATAGTGAAAATAATGGTCAAGTGCGAGTTGGACTCGTATACCTATGGTACGTACCAATTTTATGATATACAGAACTTGACAAATTTATATTTAAATACAAAAAAAAATGCAAATAAAAAAACGTTTACAGTATGGAGATCCCCTTTAAAATCTTATTACTTTTTAATTTTTAGTATTTTTTGTCACAGCAGCAACAGAAATATATCCCTTTTGAAAATGTCAGCTTTTTAGCTGTCGCGGTTTATGGGATACAGCCTGGAGATAGACGAGAAAGACAGACAGTAGAGGCTTAGTTATAATGTCCCATTTTAACTTGTGGGTATGGAACTCTAAAAATGATTAGTTATTACGCTATAAAAACCTTAAAAAAGTATTTTATTATTGTATTTATTATTTCTGTCATACGATATACATATTAAGTAATCGCTTCTGAACTCTACATAAATTTTAATATTTTAAGGATTTTTGTTCGCTCGTAACTCCTAAAAATATTGAATAGCTGAAGTTTGCAAATCAACTTTCTCGACTCTTTATTCATACGTCTCGCGAGATGAAAACTTTCATATCTCCACTGAAAATAGCCTCCAAGATTTTATATAAATCATCTTTCACACAGGCTCCCTTTATGAAATCTAATCAAACGTGGAAGTTGCTGCTTTACTGATTTTAAAATGTTTTAATAATGTTAAAATCGTTGGTCATACATGAAACTGATATGTGTTCCTTAGAGAGTCCTATAAAATAATTCACACTAACTTGTTCATTAATTATAAACTTGTAATTTACAATCAAACAAATGTCTACAATATCAATAGTATACTATTTTTGTAATGATACATTTCATATTTCACCGTACTTATTAACAAACTCACTTTCACACAAACCTATTGGACCAAAATACAACCTTGTAACTAAAATGACTTTTATAAAAATAGAATTGGCGCTATACATATATATTTTTTTGTATATTGAAATCGATAAGGATGTCACAGTATAATATCGGAGAATAGATCATTTAAAATAGATGTTTTTATCAATAATAAATTCTTAACAACACAATTAAAATCTGTAGCAACATATTCTAAGATATACAACGTGAAAACTTATATGTTTGTAGGTACATATGTTTTAAATCTTAAATCATAACATTTTAGTTCGCGCTACGCTTTTCGTAGCGGTTTCGTAGCACTTCTTCACGGTTTTGTTTCTTTTGTGTCAATTTTGGCGACCATCTTGCCATCCTTATTATCTTGTATAACATATTTTTCTACTCTATGTTATATATTATTATTACTATACTGAGTATAATATGTTGATATATTTAAAAGCAGTACCTGGTAGATTTTACCTTTAATACCCAAGAAAGTGTTAAACGTTGTAGAATTGACTTTTGTTAAGACACTCCATTTCTCACTTTCTATACTATAATTAAAATATTATCTATTTTTTTTATATAGCTTCACGCTTTATCTCGCACATACCAGGGTAGACAGAGGAAACCTAGTATTAAGATACTCCGTTCCCGACTTTCTGCCTTTTTTGAGGCATTAAGTGTTAAGTGGCGGAACTCAACGCCACATTTAGTTGTAGTTGCCAGAGCAATTCATCTTCCCTAAGTCGGAATCGAACTCATAAACCGTCGCGTTTACAAGCAGATGCCTCTCGCCTCAATTTGTCACTTTCCCCATTTTAACTAAAATATTGGCTAAATAATTATTGTTAATTGAATAAGTCACATGTTTGTTTCAGAATAAGTGTTAGTTACAAATATGAACTATCATTGGCCCGCACAATCGCATTAGAAATGTGACGTAAACTCATGTTAATCTTATAATTATAACAGTATCGGAATAATATAGGTTAAAGCTATAAAATCGATATACATGTTGTAAAATCGATATACTTGTCAATATGATAACAAAAAATAAGCGTAATAAGTCCCTATTAAAAAAAAAATTAATGTATATTTATTTTATTTTGCGATGAACGTTTTTCTTCACATTTAGCCCCAAAATATATATTATATACTAAGTAATTGACCGTATCATTGAAATTTATCTACGTATTCTGTGAATACAACTGTGTTTAAATCTAAACAGGCTTTCCACAGGTGAAATCGAATTTAAGCCACCAATACCATAATGGCGTAGTCCGATTGGAAATTCAAACTCACACGGATGAGCGATTGATCGTCATTTCAAAATAAAATACAGGCGTTGAGTTCCGTCACTCCATATACTAGGTACTTTTTGTCCTATTTAAGCTGACAGAATATTTTTACGTGATTTGGTCTACTCTAGACAGATTATTATATACAAATCAGATCAATCAAAAATCTATGTAAAATAACTATTGTATAAAATTAAATTATAGGCCTTTGACAGGAAAAATATTAAAACGCATTTTTTTTAACTAAGCAAAGCATGGCGTTTACTTCCGCCATTCAACACGCAATACCTCAAAAAGGGCGGAAAGCGGGAAACGGAGTGTCATAACACTAGATTCCTTTGGTTCCAGCCTATTCCCTCTGCCTATCCTGCTATATTCGAAATAAAGCCTGAAGCTTACAAAAAGAGGAAGTAAAACTAATCATAAATAAAATAACAATCATAAACCATTGCTATTTCTACGCTTATTGAACATTTTCATAGCTGGCTACACTATGAGAGAAAGGTTGTTCATGTAGTAAATCTCGCGTTAGCACTTGTAACAGTATTAACCGGTCAATTAACGCTCATCAGGGGGTTAGCATTCTTGCCCTGCACGCTTCAGATGGCCACAGTTATAATATAACAGGAAGAACGCTGAGTTGGTTACATGATGTACATTTTTTATGACAAAAAGGGCTTTTGGCTTTCAAAATAAAAGAAAATTTTGATAAGCTTTTGCTGTGTTAAATCTTAGAAAGTCACCCGATATATTTAGATAACACAATTTTTATCCTATTAAACTTAGTATTTGTATGTAGGCATGGCGTCTAACTTTAAACGTGAAGAATGTAACTTCGTTTCCCGCTTAAGGTAATTTCACTCTCACTTTCTCATGATGAAACTAATTGCGGTATTGAGTTCCGCTACTCAAAACGCAATGTCTTTAACACTTTAATTTTGTGACATTTGTAAGTATTAATCCGCACTAAGGATAGAAAAAGAAAGTTCATATATTTTTTTAAGTACCTACGTTCTGTATTCGCTACAATCGCATCTAACAATGTGTCAACTTTATTGTGTCCCAATTCGAAGACAACACGTCAGGGAATTTGTTTTATTTCAATATTTACGTCTTAAAACGACAACTGCATAGTAAGCTTACTATACTTACTCTTTTATATATGTAAGTAAGTATTCACAAATTATAGTAGTTGTTGTATACTTCCCTTCTTCAATTATTTATTCACAATTTAGACATCTCTTGTATTTTTGAGATGAAAAATCACATCCATTTTCACTTTTCACCCAAGTAGACGCATTAGCTATTATACGCCAAAATTCTAATACTTAGCTGTTTGTCTGTCCATTTTTACACCTCTAAAACATCTCCAGCACTGGAATGGCGAAAAGTTTATATGCGTATTTAAAAACTGCAAGTAAACGAAGCTTCCACCTGGTAGAGCATAAAAAAGCTCGACGTATAGAGCTTTTTTCTCGATAACTTCACTACAACCTACCAATAGAAACTGCATTTTATAGTAATGTACATAGTACATGGTAAAAATACTCTATAAAACTCCAAAGCTCACATTACAAGAGTGCACAGTGAGATAAAATGCATTGCAAGATGATAAGGAGTCGGGATATTATAATTTAAGGTTAAAACTACTTAAATGGAGTAACAGTGGGCGGTGAGTGAACGCAAAGTTCTAACAACTTTATCCTTCATTATATTAAACGAAGTACATAATTTAGTGTAAATCCAAGCTCGGCTTGAGTGTAGGTCTTATTTTACATACAATATATACGTGCTTGTTATTATAAAAGTTTAACGTTTATGGCGCAGTTAAGAAACATCTAATAGTTTGCGTTATTGCAGGTTCAATTTTTGTTTAGTGAACGTTTGTAAAATCAAATGATGCGGTTATTATATGCCTAGAGAGTAAAGCCATTTTAGCACTGTAGGATCGTGTTTGGTTTTAGGTGCAATAGCCGTAGATTCAATGGTTTTTTAAGGGATTAAATAATTTTTCAAAACTTAGTGCAGCGTTAAGTTCTGTTGTTTATCACAAAATATCCCCAATCTATTGCTTTAAAGTATCCTCATTTAAAGTGTTTTCTTTGCCTGATCTGATACGCTGGATAAAGAATGAAGATGTTAGAATACTCTACTATAAAAGAATTTTTCAGAGATATATATAGATATCTCTTTAAATATGCAACTAATCATGTTGGATGATCTCTCAGCAAGACTTACTTGAAACGTGAATATAAGTTCTTTCGATACCCTATCACGCAAAATATAGAAGATGGACATGTCCAAAATAAATGTTTTTTTTATGATAAATAAATCAAAATTGAGGACCGTCGTGGCTTAGAGACGCAGCATTAAGTTCCACAACTCAATACGCAATGTCTTGAAGTGCTAAAAGCAGGAAACACAGTATCTTAACACTAAATTCAAACGGTTACTGCAGTTCCCTTTGCCTACCCTGCTGTTGCGGGATAAAGCGTGAACCAAAAAAAAACACATTATAATAAATAAGTTATCCATTAAACCCATTAGAAAGAATAAATATACGACAGTTGCTTGCGACCATCAATATTAAACAAGCCATATGTGTAGTAAATTCACAGTACTTTTGTTACGCGGCGATATAAAATTTTTATGGTTTCTCCATACATTGGAGCAATGCGGCCAACTGTTAATATTGTACATATTTCATTTAAGAATAACATTTTTTTAACTTAAACTAAACTTATTTGTTTTGAAATTGGATCATTGTAAAGGCTTGATTTTAATATTTATTAATAACCTAATATTATTAAAAAAAATAGCTTCACGATGATTCCTGCAAATAATAGATTAGGAAAAGGATTAGTGTCAAGAAACTTCGTTCTCCAATATCCGACTAACATTTAAAACATAAGTGGCACAACTCAACGCCTGTCGCAACTCAATTCTGTATTGTAACTAGAGTTAAACTTACTTAACTCATTTTTAAGTTAAAATAAACTTATCTCATTTTCTTCAATGAAAGTTGAACCCAGAACCAGTACGCAACCAGTCATAACCAGTATACAATCAGATACTATGCCACAGTACAACGACGGCTTCTTTATTTAGCGTTCCGCTTTGTTACGCACAGTTTATTTTTAGTAGAAATATCTAGTACCAACACTCTGTTTCTGTTATCACATTCTACCTCAACTCAACATTAAAATATTTCACCCCACGTTTTGAACACTGCACCTTAATAGCTAAGATACTAATAATATTTATTTACTACTAATAAGAAACTATAAATAGAGCGAAAAATACATATAGAAAGTACGAAATCCACGTATAATCAGTCAGTTAATCAGTTATTTTAACATGTTTTGTTTATTTTTGTTTAAGAGTTGGTCGAATTTCATACAGATAGGTGGAGTAATAATATTTTAAAAAATTAACATAAATATAAACCTTCTTGGTGCAGTGAGTAGCGGATGCCAGTTAACGTGACGCCCGTGAGTTTGATCCCCATTTGGGGGGATTAAATTACACTTTCTAATTCTATTATATACAACACTGAGTTCTACTTCCAGCCTTTCATCAATATTTCTTGATATTTAGTTATTTAGAACGGAGTGTGTTAACATTAGATTCTTTATTTATCCTGCTATATACGGAACACTGTGCAAAGTAAAAATGGTCTATTAAAAAGCGCTTGGGACCAACACATTGGACGTAAAACCTCACTTGTGCGACCAACGGTCATTTATTAAGCGGTGACATATTTAATAAATAACCAATACGATGTTAGCGTTTGCCAATTTATTGCTTAAACAATAACAAAATAAAAATAACGGCGATAACTTTTCGGTAATATTAAAAAATGATAAATTATTATAGTGTATAGATCTAAATATAGATATACTTTATCGATATATCTTTTGTATGTATACAAACATATGTATATATTTTATATATTTAATCATGAATATGGTTACATATAGCCCCTGCTATATGTATATAACTAAAAATAACATATTATTAGAATAATAAAGTTTCTGAGGTTGCCGTTCACCCAGGTGATTTACGGATTTCAATATAAGTTGCGGAACTCAACGCTTCACCTTGTTTTGCCTAATTGAAGTAATACATTTACCTATATATTATTAAATAATGTTCCACGACGGCTTAATAATCCTTTCTAAGAACACAAAATATAGATATAAATAAAATCAACGCCCGAACAAATGTCTAAATTAAATAAGTGTCGAAATATTTATTTTTTCCTCTATGTTACGGGAAGTCGAGTCTCGCCATTGAGGTGTATCACGGTGCAGTGGCGTGTGACGCTTGTGAGGATATATATATATATATATATATATATATATATATATATATATATATATATATATATATATATATATATATATATATATATATATATATATATATATATATATATATATATATATATATATATATATATATATATATATATATATATATATATATATATATATATATATATATATATATATATATATATATATATATATATCTTTACTAGTTGAGTTCGGGAACAGAGAATCGAAAAGTCGGGAACAGAGTGTCTTAACACTATGTTCTCTCTATCTAACGTATGTAGTATACATGAAGCTCTTTTCCCACATCACGGAAAAAGTCACATGTAAAAATTCAATAAAAAATAAAAATAGTATGTCATTCAGTATATTAAGGATTATAAGTTAAACAAAAAGTATACATATTAATAGAACTTTATGTATCGACAGATTTAGTTTAGTGTCGAACGGCTTAATGGCTTCATAGTTAAAAATAAAATATTTAAGTTTTAGTTTTCAAAACAAATATAGAATCGTTATATTCTAATCCTATGTATTTTATACAAAGTTTTTATACATATATAAATGGCATTTAGTGTTTTAGAGTATGTTGAAATATTATTTGTTCTCAATTGAATACTTGATACTTCTGATATGATAACTTCACGGTTTGTCCTTTGATGGGGTATTAGTAAGAACGGAGCGCCAAACACTACGGTACATGCATACTTCTTTCGCCTCGTCCATTGTCATTAGCTTCTTCATACATGCTCTCCGGGTATTCTTCACGTTTTTAACGTGACCATTCGCGAGTATCTTCGATGCTAAGTTTTTAAAAGTCAACCGAGACAAATGACAAAAAAACGCTATATATTTCATCCATAAAGTTGGTTAGGCTGAGTTCACTGTCCCACGACAATATTATCACCGCAAAATACCATTTTCAAAATTATAAAACTTCCCTTCCATTAAATTCTATGTCTTCAAGATTCTTAAATACAAACTAATTTAAAGATTAATGTATTTTGACGCGGGCTCCACTGTTACAAGTCATGGCGAGACCTTGATCTATTTATATTTAACGAGCCTTCTAACGGTATTCATTCGCTGAGGTACTTAAATTATATTATCTTTATTCTGAACATAAACTATTAAATTTATTTAATTTCAAATTTCAAGTTTTCCTTTAAGACCTTCTAAGGTAATTGTTGGTATTTAGAGATAGATTGTGTCTTTGCTATACTTTACTAAGGTCCTGTGCTCAACAACGTAACGTCTGCCTGTAACGCGACAGTTTCTGGGTTCGATTCCCAGTCGGGGAAGATGGATTTTTCTATTCCTATTTTCTTCGCTCTGGAAACTAGGCAAAAGCGCGGCATTGAGTTCTGCCACTCAACACGCAATGCCTCAAAAAAGGTAGAAGGTGAGGATGGAGAAAGCAGGAACTGATTAACTGAGTGCCTTAACACTGCGTTTCCACGGTTTCTGCAGTTCCTTCAGCCTACCCTGCCATGTGCAGGATAAAAGCGTGAAGCTAACAAAAAGAAAACTATATTAATGTTAAGCTCAAATATGGTAGTGATGATGAAATATAAATTATTTTTATTTCCTCATTGTGCTATGTAAGCCACGTTGTTTAGTCCTACTAAGACTTAGGGCGGCGTGATCCGCCATAACACCCCTTGAGGACAAAAAGTGGAAAACGAAAGTATTTTAACATTAAATACTTTTCATCTAATATCTTATATATAGCTTTTTTTTGTGCATCGTTGCCTGTAGAGACGTAGCGTCTGCCTTTAAGTTAAAACAACCACGGTAGTGGGTTTAATTCTCACTCAGGAAAGATGTTTTTATTGGTTTTTTATTCTTCGCTCTGATAACTAGGCGAGCGCGGCGTTGAGTTCGATCACTCAACACACAATACTTCGAAAAGGCGAAAATCTGAGAACTAAGTGTCTTAACACTGGTTTGGAACAATACGGTTCCTGTGATTTTCTCTGCCTACGCTGGTATGAGCGTGATAAAGCGTAAAAATGTATACGTATTATGTATAGTTAAATAAAGCAGTAGACATACCGGGTAGTTAAATACAGATACACGTACAGACGGAAACAAAAGGCTGACATTGAACGTAATCTTGCTGCCGCGGCGTGCAATTTGCATTAATCACTTCATTTTGGCAACGTCGGTGTTTTTTCAGCGAATTTATAACACTCATGATTCTTTAATTTTTTACAGATATATCCGTACGGAGCTTTTGAAGTACTCATCGATATGTGATTGGTTTTTTTATACGTTACAAGCTACGTATGTATAAATAGCACTTTGTCGTTATATTGTCTGGTTGGCGTTCGTTAATTGATGCATTGTGGCGGTGTGGAACGTCTGATAATCACGTAAATTTTGGGTTCAATCTCCACTTGAAGGATATCGCACTCTTATAGTAGGCATATACTGTATATTATATTCGTTATTTAGGAACTGATAGAAAAACATATATAAGCTATAAATTAAGTGTACCATAATTTAGTGACGGAAACTGCATTTGAATAGACTAAGCGTTTTATCACATCGGTTAAATTTCTTAGGCGGAAAATAGATATGGTGGAATCTGCCTATATATATATATATATATATATATATATATATATATATATATATATATATATATATATATATATATATATATATATATATATATATATATATATATATATATATATATATATATATATATATATATATATATATATATATATATATATATATATATATATATATATATATATATATATATAAATATATATATATATATATATATATATATATATAAATATATATATATATATATATATATATATATATATATATATATATATATATATATATATATATATATATATATATATATATATATATATATATATATATATATATACACTGCAGATTAGTATGTTGATTGTTTCGCAAAACATCATTTATTGATGATTTTTTTGTTTTGAAAATATTTTAGCAAATCGTGTAGTTTTAATCCTTTGTAATGTACAAACAAATTTGTCAGCTCAGCCAATTTGTTTTTTATATATATATATATATATTACACGGCATCGAGTAAAAAATTTTTAACTTTCCCATACGGGACGGGGTAAGCAGGGACTAAGCAACGGAGTGTCTTAACACTAGGTTCGTATGGTTCCTGCAGTTCCCTCTGCCTACCCTGCCACGTGCGGGATAAAGCGTGAAGCTAAAAAAAAACTTTCCCATAAATTCATAAAGAATAATTCGAGGAATACAAATGTAAAGATAATACGATAGACAAATTTAAAACGTAATATTAAAATACATGTAATATAATAAATAGGCTTAAATAAAAAATAAACTATGTTAATAAGTTTATACTGAATTCGTAAAACGCAATAGTAAGTGCAAGGAAAAGCCACCTCCATACTTTTGTATCTAATAACTTTTTATACAGTCTTAATGAAACTTTCCCAGAAAGCTCTCTCGATTAGTGACTCTATACAATTAACGCTGATCGTATTTCCCTACATACTATATTTCTATTTATTTATAAATTTTACCTAATTAGGGGGTAAGTGCTATTAAAGCACGCAGTTACCCGACCACTTCGACCATTTCTTTAGGAAGGTAGGTTTTGTAGGTAGGTCGCATTGAATATAAATTGTGACAGAAGGTAGCGAATAATTATACCCCTAGCGATAAGAAAGGCGAAACAACCAATACCGCGAATTTGGGCGGAATACGGAATATCTTGACACTAGATTTTAGCGTACCGTTATTAGTTAAACATAACGTGTACGGAATCTGTATTAAAAAATAATAAATATGTAAATATTGTATTTTGTTATATTATTATTTCCCTGAAATATTATATCGAAATATAAAACTATTTGCTATTGTTAAAACACAAAAATCCAAATTGATTTTAACCAATAAGGAAATTTTATACGTATCAGTGTTATCATTAACATTCACATTAACATTGTCTATCGTATTATCTTTACATTTGTAGTCCTCGAATTCATCTTTATGAATTTATGGGAAAGTTTTTTTTTTTAGCTTCACGCTTTATCCTGCACATAGCAGGGTAGGCAGAGAGAACTGCAGGAACCATACGAACCTAGTGTTAAGACACTCCGTTGCTTAGTCCCTGCTTACTCCGTCCCGTATGGGAAAGTTAAAGATTATTTACTCGATGCCGTGTAATGTTATCATTAACATTCGTATTTCAAAATGACTGTGACACAGTACTTTTGACCAAAAAATTAGATTCCGAAGATTTTTGATATAAAATGGTGTTTCTTTAAATAACTTAAGATATAGTACTTTTTACTCCAAAAGTTATCAATTTCTGTTAAATGTAGCGTTAGTCGGTATTAAATATTTTTATAGGGCTTGTTACCAAATAGCTAAGAAATGGAATTATTATAAGTTTAGATCTTTCTTACTCTCCATCTGTATGCCACAGCCTGTTTATCAGCTACCAAACAGGTCTATTTTCGAAAAATTACTCAAACACACTTATTATAGTTTATAAAAAGGGACAAAAAATATATTTTTTTTTCTTCTTTTTTTTAATTTTAGCTTCACGCTTTACTCCGCATATTGCAGGGTAGGCAGAGGGAACTGCAGAAACCATTTAAGCCTAGTGTTAAAACAGTTGCTTAGTCCCTGCTTTCTCCGTCCTCGCTTTCTGCCTTTCTATATATGCCTTATAGAGAGGCGGAATCTATAAATGCCTTAGTAATATCCATAGAACAGAAACTACTACAGTTAGTCTTATAGCCACTGAACTATAACGGCGTTAAACGTGTAATTAGTTTCAACATAATATATGAATCACGTATATTGAGTGAAAATTAATAGTAAACGATTTTAACGGGTCTCGCGAAAATTTCAATTCCCATTATAAATAAACATATATCAATATAAATATACATTGATTATTGCCGAGTGTGAAATTAATACGTTCTGTATGAAATGAGCTTTATATGAGAGATTGTAATGTAATATATTCTTATTAATAATATATATTATTAAATGAAAATAATTCATTTTCACGCTCTAGCATCACGCAGTACTCCAAAATTGGGTAGAAAGCGGGAAGTAGAGTGTTTCTAGCGTGTTATTGCGTGAAAGTCACAAAAAATACAGTAAATGTAGAGCATGTTAAAAAACAAAAATCTGCTATCTATAATATTGTGACTACAATATTTAACTGTAAAACATGTAAATATTGTACAAGTACAAGAAAATTATAATTAATTCTTACATATTTTGACAAGTCATAGCCCACGACTTCAGCTGTTTCAGTTCCGTCTGCGTTGAATAGGACTACCTGTCCAATGTAAATAGGTGACGGAATTACTTGTAAGGTGGCCCAAAAAAAGCTTCACGCTCTATCCCGCACGTGGCAGGGCAGAGAAAACTGCAGGAACCATATGAACCTAATATTAAGACACTCCGTTGCTTAGTCCCTGCTTTCTCCGTCCCCGCTTTCCGCCTCTTTCGAGGCATTCTGATTTTAATTTGATTAACTATTTAATACAAGTGTAATTTGTATTTATTTTTCATTCAAATTTCTGCACAGGTTAGAAAAATCCAGAAACATCGCATAAATCAATGCAACAAAACTATATATAATGTTACTTTTTTGCTTCACGCTTTATCCTGCATGGCATACCTAGAATAGATTAGTTTTATAATACGAGATAACTAGATTGCGTGTTAAATAACATGAGTATTTCTTAACACACGACACTTATAGAGTTTCGTTAAATGTGTAAGAAGTGATACAATTTCCATATAAAGGAATAGGTTATGAATAGAAAATCTTGTGAAAGAGGTAAATAATAGCAACAGCTGATTAGAAAATGACAAGGTTGTTTCTGACAATAACATACGTAAGCCAATCCAATTTTTCATATATTATTTTTGGTAATACAGAACTAAGTTTAACAGCTTGAGTAAATAGATAAATAAAATATAAGTCAGTCAGTTGTAAATCAAGACCCTAATTTAATTATGAAAAATATTTTCTCTTTACAAGTTTCTTTATAGATATTCGATGCATAAAACAAGTTAAGTCTTTATAAAAACATGTTACGTTTTTGTTTGAATGTTCTAAATAAAAAAAAATTACAATTTTAGGTTGTGGAGCAGAGGTGTAAACGCCTGCCTGTAAGCACGACGGTTTGTGGGTTCGATCCCTACTCGGGGAAAATGGATTTTTCTATTTCCATTTTCTTAGCTCTGGAAACTAGAAAAAGCGCGGCGTTGAGTTCCGCCACTCAACACGCAATGTCTCGAAAATGGCGGAAAGCGGGGACGGAAAAAGCAGGGACCAAGCAACGGAGTGTCTTAACACTAGGTTCATGTGGTCCCTGCAGTTCCCTCTGCCTACCCTGCCATGTGCGGGATAAAGCGTGAAGCTAATAAAAAAAAAATTTAGGTGGCTGCTAAGAAAGGGATAGAACAAAGGCTTATAAAGGTACTAAGGTACATTTAGAATCAAATTTAATATATAAATGAAAGTTAAGTCATTAAAAAAAGGAATTGTGTTTGTTTAACGACATACATATAACTTTCTATTTTGCATAGACGGTTTACAGACAATTTATTATTTATTAAATAGAATAATCATGTAATTATTATAATTAGTTATTTATGTATGTATTTATTTAGGAATTATATTAAAATATAAGTAACATTTAAACTTTCTAAAGCCAATAAAAGTTATTTCGTGTCCGTATATAATATGAAGCTATCGTGGCGTAATGGTATAGCGGTTGATTGTAACTGCGGTAACTTTGAGCTCGATTCTCGATCGTGAGAATATCTTTTGTTTTCCCGCTCTGACAAGATAAAATACAGCGTTTAGTTAAGCTTCACGCTTTATCCCGCACATGGCAGGGTAGGCAGAGGGAACTGCAGGAACCATATGAACCTAGTGTTAAGACACTCCGTTACTTAGTCCCTGCTTACTCCGTCCCCACTTTCCGCCGTTTTCGAGGCATTGCGTGTTGAGTGGCGGAACTCAACGCCGCGCTTTGCCTTAGTTGCCAGAGCGAAGAAAATGGAGATAGAAAAATCCATCTTACCCGACTGGGGATCGAGCCCAGAAACCGTCGCGTTAGCCGCGTTACAGGCAGACGTTGCGCCTCTGCGCCACGACGGTCCTCTATCTGTCTAGTTGTTTAAAGTATTTATATACAATTTACCTTAATAAGTTTGTTTGAACTATGAAATAAAAACAAAATGAGGACATCAATTTGAAAGTGTTTTGCGCTCGTGTCGATGACTATATTATGTTTAGCACTAGCTAATAACATTTATTGTATGAAAAGTGAAGAAGTAAACAAAAATAAAAACCTATATGAAACCTTGCAAAAAAATTTATAAGAATTTTGTGACTAGTTTGTATAAAGTTTTCCTGAATCCCGCATATAGCTTTTCTAATTAATGTTTTCAATATAAACACTATGTCAACTCATACATGTATATTTAACATAAGCTTAATAGAGCTAAGACAAAAAATATCTAAATAAATATCAGTTTTCTTTTGTAAAAGCTTACTTTTCAAGGACTTTTATCGTATATACCAAAAAATACCCTCTAAAATATCAACAACTTAAAAGAAATACACTTCTATATTTTTATGGCTATATCGCTTAAAAGTGAACCTTTGTAATCGAAGCCTGACGTTTAGTTATTTTTATCTCACACCAAATACTTAGAAACGTATATAAATACATATGTTTCGTGAAAACGCACAGTATTTCCACGTAATCTTTATGAACTAAAGAGGTTACACAAAAGAGATAAGCGGATGATTTGATTAAAGTCGGGGCGGGGGTCTTTAGTTATATCGTAAAACACTTTTTCTATATTAGCAGTCAAAGTTGACTCTTACGAATCACACGTGGCTACATCTCTATGACAACATTATCTTAACTCATTTAACCTGATAAATAGATTAATTATAATAATATTTTCTTAATAATCTCAAAGAAATATATAAAAAAGGCTCAATTCTGACATCGAAGTTAGATTTTAGCTAAGTTACGTATATTTAACGTATAGGCGGTAATTAAAAGGGTTTTCTTCAAACAACTTACCGTTTATATTCCTCTAGTTCTACACATCGGCCATTACTTTTCACGTGTTGTAGGTATCATGTAAACAAATCGCATTACATATAATTTTGTACGCGGCTGGAACGCAGAAACGCGCGTGCTGGGCGCGGCGCGGGACGCGACTGCCTAAGTGACGCCCGCCCGTGACAGCCTTTATCGATTTTACATTCGAAATGCTATGTTGATTTAATGTGAGATATCGAGATTGGGTTGTTTTAATCGGGAATCGGTGTGATTGGTATTGATAGTTATTTTGGAAATCTGAAAATATTATGCTTTGTTCGTTTTTCTTTTTTAAGTTTGCTGAAGTTCTGTAGTAGACTAATCATTTTGATTGTAGGAAATGGAGTATAAATTATATAACTTTCCATATTTACAATCGAAAACACAATATTTAAGCGAAAATTTAAGATTTTTAAGTTTATTTATATATAATTAAAGATGTAGTCAGTAATAATAATAAAAATGGTTGCCTGTAAAGTGGGTTTTACGGGCGAAAATTTTACGTGACAACGTCTTTTTCTCGGTAGAATATTTATTGATATGATTAATAATTATAATAAAAAATGCACAAATTTTAACTATAGAAAATATATTTTGTTTACTAAAACATTGTACATGTGTCAAGTGATACGCGCGGCGGACCGATCATAGTTCGGTGACAGTTGACACATCGTTACGTTACATTTTTCATATGTGACTCCGAGCCGCAACCTAATTTAAGACGTTGTCACGTCAATAACTAAGCTATACGTAGTTTTCTTTGTGGCAAATATCTTAGTAAGGAATTGTTGGCCTTTTTTTTGTGAGGCTCGCTGACTGACAGATGTAGACTAATACACATATCCATTAGAACCTCTCAGTGCTCCTCTACAACATTCGAAATTTCACGAATCTTCTGTGAATCATGGCTTGACTTGGCTCGATGACTTCATTGAATTTTCGCTTACTGTACTATTTTAAATATTACTCGTAATAAAACATAATAATATACAGCAATCTATTTATAAGCCCTTCAAGAGCTTCAATGACTTCCAAATTCCAAAACAAAACAACAAAAAAACATCCTGATTTAAACATTCAAACAAATAAAATTATAAAAAAATCGTTTTCACACATAACATCAATGTTAAAATCGATATCATACAAAATCGCTCGTCCGTCATCCCTACGAGCGTATTAACGCATGCGTCGGTCGATTCCACACTCGGTCACTGGGCCTTAAAAACAAACAGGCTTTGTATCTTAGACGGCGAGGCGCCGAGACACAGTCGGGTAAATGTGTTATGTGTTTAACACCTGTAGAGCTACTTACTATGTTAAATATATATACAATATGACATATACGTATATATATATATATATATATATATATATATATATATATATATATATATATATATATATATATATATATATATATATATATATATATATATATATATATATATATATATATATATATATATATATATATATATATATATATATATATATATATATATATATATATATATATATATATATATATATATATATTACCGTCTACTTTATCAGAGTAATCCTAGAGTTTGGACACTCCCTCATCCACTGTCCGCTATGCGTAGTTAATGACGGAACTGGCGTCAGAGAGAATAAGTGAAATAATTAATTCCCCTGAGTGGGAATTGAACTCCCAACTGTCGCGGTTGTCGCGCTGTCGCTGGTAGAACTACCTAATTATTTTCTTAAATTATGACTAATTTTATGTCATTAAAATCTATAAAGCTACTAATATTTTGCATGTGGAAAACATAAAATTTTATAATTATTTCATGTTTAAAGTACTAAAATCCAAACACCTTTTAAAACGCTTTTTATTCATTATAACTTTAAAGCGACTCCTCCTAAGATACAAAGATTTAAGTCATAATTGAATTGACAGAAAGGATCTCTTGTCAATTTACGTTATGAAAATGTTCACCTTTAGATAATGTTACATCAAAATTAAATTATATGTAATCAAACAATTTTTAAAATTTTCATTTAGTTTGGTTTAGGGTGTAGATTTTATAAAAAACAGAATTTTAAGACAATCCCTTCTCTATATCTGAAAAGTACAAAAGTTCTTCTTCTTCTTCTTTTAATTTATGGCGTTTCGAGCGTACCAGTTGAGCACAATTCACTTCGCCAATGTCACGTTGATTGGAGAACACACAAAGGAGAATGTACGGTAAAAAAGAAAAAATATCACACATTAGAGGGATGCATAAGTACAAAAGTTAAACCACTATGAATTGGTGTGCCGATATCATGTCGTCAAAGTAGATTCTGTCTACCCTACGTAAGCTTTTAAGCTTCGAAAACATAATCTCTGTAAGAAGGTCAAGTAAAAAGCATTAAGGACCATTCGAGTGTACGAAAAAGATGACAATGACTATGCAATGACTTAAAAAAGCAAAGTATGTCGAAGAAAACGGAGTGTCTTAACACTTGCTTTCCCACTTGCGGGAAGTATCATGAGGCTATCTTATAGTTTAGTTTACTGACTGACTTCTGATTGGTAATGACCGTACAATATTACTTAATAAATGTAAACATAAAATTAACATATCAAAAATAATAACAATAAATTTAACCGAAAATGTTGAACTACTTTTAAAAAATAATTGAACTTTTAAGACGTTTCTTAAAAGTGAGGATTTAGCCTCGGGATTACGTGCTTATAGCAAAGGAGATATGCAAGAGGATTCATAGCTTAACACCTGTAGATTACATATTTGCATTTTAGTAGAAGCTATGAGCGTGAATTCTGGGATAGCATTTTAGTGTTACAGGAAATTGGACTTTATGTGCGGAGATATTTATAAAGATGAAGGTAAAGAAGCTAAATGTTAATTTGGATCTATTTTGGCGCAGAAGCACAACGTTCGTTTGTAAATGTGACGGTCGTGGGTTCAATTCCCAACTAGGGGAACGTGTGATTTTCTTTTCTTCATCTTAATGGACAGATTACGAATTTGAGTTCCGCCACTTAGTTGGTAGTTGGTTCAAGTGCAGCACAGAAAACGAAACGTTTTGACACTATATTATACGCAATTTTTTCGTTCTACCGCCAAAAGATAGAAAGTGATAAACTTTAAAAACATTAACATACGTGACCTACACAGTCTAAACAAGCAAATTATATAACTTATCATAAAAATTTAATTAATTTTTCTATAATTACTACTTACTAGTTAGGTTAAGCACCTAATCAACCGATGTGAATAAATACAAATAATATAGTATTCCTTTTTATTATCAATTCCCAAGCCCGAGGCCCAACTAATAAGTCTCACAGGGTCGGCTACGTCGTACTTGCTAATTCTCAGGGACAGAGTGCCCTCCACACCCTGTGTAGCTGTCAAGGCCAGTGACCAAGGGCTAACTTTAATTTTACAACCAAAAAAATCATCAAAAGTGGAGTGTGTTTTGTATCTCGTATTTATAGCTATTACTTTTATTCATAGGGTATTTTTCTTTTTTTTAGCTTCATGCTTTAACCCGCTCATGGCAGGGTAGGCAGAGGGAACTGCAGAAACCATAAGAACCTAGTGTTAAGACACTCCGTTGCTTAGTCCCTGCTTTTCTCCGTCCCCGCTTTGCGACTATATTCGAGACATTGTGTGTTGGGTGGAGGAATTCAACGCCGCGCTTTAGTTGCCAGAACAAAAAAAATGGAAATCCAAAAATCCATCTTCCCCGAGTGCCCAGAAACCGTAGCGTTATAAACAAACGTAGCGCCTCTACGCCACGACTGCTATAGGGTAATTAGTAATTTTTACATAATATGTAATATATATGTACATATATAATAGAAATATCTACTAAGTTACAAAATAAGTAGGTTTTAAGTTTGTTGACTTTTATCACCTCGGCTCACGAGTCCGACTCGAACTCAACCGATATTATTTACACGAGTGTGGGAGTTGTATTCACAACACATACAGGCACGCACACACGCACACACGCACACACGCACGCACACGACTTCACACACAAATTACACCGTAGCACTAATTTATTTTTAGTTGGAAGCTCAAAAACTTTAATTAAATGTAACACTATAATAACACTATACTTAGATTTGACTTATTCTCCCGTATCTCTCACTAGTCGCATTTTTAGTCAGTCAACCTATAGTGCCACGACAGATCGTTATTTTAAATATATTACTTATTATAAAAATTATTCATCTTGATAAAATAATCACACATAGTAGCAATAACAAGTATGTTATTGTATGCATATAAAAACATTTTTTTTAGCTTTACGCTCTATCCCGCAGATATCAGGGTAGGCAGAGGGAACTGCAGGAACCATATGAACCTAGTGTTAAGACACTCCGTTGCTTGGTCCCTATTTTCTCCATCCTCGCTTTCCACCCGAACTCAACGCCGCGATTTGCCTAGTTTCCAGAGCGAAGAAAATGGAAATAGAAAAATCCATCTTCTCCGAGTGGGAATCGAACCCACAATTCGTAGCGTTTACAGGCAGACGCTACGCCTCTGCGCCCCGACGGTCCTCTAAAATTTTCTAATAGAAATAATTCTTAAAGCAGAAAGTAGGGAACGGAATGGAAACACTAGGCTCCTGCGGCGGGCATAAGCAGGATAAAGCGTGAAGCTATAAAAAAAAGTTCTAATACAATTTCAACTAAAACTGACATCAGCTTAGCATAGCTAGAAAGTATCCTAAGCTGTCCCGACAACGTTGTAACTCGTGTTGCATCAACTAGAAACACCGTTGAAATGGAAATTATGGAACTTTGTCGCAACAACTGCTTGTGTTTGGGAAATTCTCAACTAACTTTTATATACGTTCGTAAAGCTGGATCTGTATTTTTATACCCTTCTATTTAGTTCATGTTTAATTTGTTTCTTTTTACTATGTATTAAAATTAGCCGTGGATTTGCCTGTTTTAATATAAAAATTAATTATTTTTATTTTTGTTATTTGATTATATTGTTTAAAGAATAGTTTTCACCTCCAAAATCGGAACTGTCAATTGTCATATGTTAATTGTCATATGTAAAATAGTAACTGTGCAAATCTTAGTAGTATTTTACATATAAAGCAACATCCAAGCATATTAATATTTCAATTCCAATCTATACTTCACTTCATCTGTCTCTATCTCTCCCGCTATCTTTTACCTCTCTTTCTCTTATCTCTCTTTCTCTCTGTCAATTCGATAGATATTGGAATATAATATTTTTTTAATTCTTGAATACTTTTCTTATACTTCCTAGTATTCCTCCTTCACTGACCCATAAAAATATTAGACGATCAGTTAATTTAATCTTTATTTCCTCATACAAAACTCTCCGGTCTCCGATCTCCTTTACGACCGAATACACGTGTCACAACTCAACAACGCACAGTATCTTCCCAAAATATTTATTTCTTTTATTGTTAGTCAGACAATGCATATTGCATGTTGTAGAACGACAATATTAATAAATTCTGCTTCAACTAACTAAAGCTTCAACCAGGAATCGAACACACAATTATTGCTTCAAAAGTCAAACGCCTTCCACTGTAAAATAATGATCCTTTAATAAATAAAGTTTTCACAACTAAATTCGCAATCGAATGAATAATAAAATGTTGCAATTAAAAAAAATAATACGAACTAAATGAAATGCCAACGTACAGTTAGACTGAAAATGAATCTAAGCCTCTTAACAGGTGTTCGATCATCGATTTCATTGAGTGAATCCACCATGAAAAGTATCGATGTCGAGAAATAGTGTATAATTTTGTTGTCTTTTCCCATTCCTATATATGTTTATGTATACCCCTACATGTATTTCTTCTTATATCCCTATGTGTGTATATATCTTTATATTACAGAATAGATGAAGAAAAGCTAAAAACACGTAACAATGTTCTCACATCATTATCTATTTAAATAGCGGCATAGCATATTGGGTTAGCTTTTAGAGTTAGATTACATAAGTGAAAAAATGACTATTTTCTTTCTGCAAGCAGTGAGGTAGACAACTAAAGCCCGTTATATTATTTTTGCTCCTGAACTAGGGTCACTGTGGATTTAGTGGGACTTCTTATAAGCACAAAAATGAAATCATCCAAGTGGGGGGAACGAATCAAAAACTATTCATAAACTATTCAGGCAATTCCCAATAGCACTATGATGTAAAAAAATAACAAATAATACGATTATTGAGATGATATTCGTTTTTCATAACTAGTAACATTGGTAATTTAAAAAAAAAATATTTATTTTATCTAGCTATCCTATACATTTTAATAACATTCGTTAATAAGCTCGTATAGTAAAGTACCGGAACTAGCACAAGGACACAACAGCACATAATAAAACGTAATCTGCTACAATAGCTTGTTAATTGATTTCTTATGTAAGTTACTATCGATATATTCAATATTTGGCTTGCGCCCAACACTACTCCCGAATAAAAAATCTCGTCTCCATTGTACTTGAACGTCATTTTTTTAAATATTATGATAACGTATAGATAGACTTCCTAAAAAAATTTCTTTTTTGCAATGTAGTTTTTTTAAGCCAGCTGACTTGAAATTTGTTATAACCTATGAATAGTAACAATAACCTAGTGGGAAACGGAGTGTCGTAACACTAGGCTCCCACGATTCCTGCGGTTCCATCTGCCTGATCTGGTATAAGCGGTATAAACCTTGAAGTTATTTATTAAACCCGGGTAAAAAATTATAAACGCTCATCAAACGTATTTGTTTTTTTTTATTTTAGTTTAGCCTAGCATAGGTAAGCCTAGTGCTTCACCCTTTATCTCGCTCATAGCATAGGCAAAGGTAATTGCAGGAACAGTTTAAAGTGCTAAGTTACTTCGTTCCCCGCTTTCCGCCTTTTCGAGGCATTGCGTGTTGAGTAGTAGCCAGATCGGAAAGATGGAAAGGCAAAAATCCATCTTCCCAAGTGGAAAGATACTGTAAGATACTAGTGTTAAGATACTTTCGGTAGACTAAATAAAAACAAAAAATAATGCATTTCATAAACAATTATGTTGCTATGAAAACACGTACAAAGAAGGTCGCGTCAGCCCGCCCTGGTCGAAGATTAAAACCGATGCCATTATTGTAACTTGCCACATGATAGAATGCTATTGTGTACATTTAGAGTTCCTTGTAATAAACAACAAATATTAAGTCATTTGTAAGTCTAAGTAAATATTTTTTTAACTTAAATTTTTTAACTGTCACGTCTGCACTAAAATAGGGAAAATTATTTTATTTTTAAAAATATACATAAACTTAGGCAAACCGTGTGGGACGATTTAAAGAATACTAAGATGGTTGGCGCTCTCACTTTAGAAATGGACAATGCTCGGCCAACATCGATATCGTCTAAGTTCTAATAAAAATTATGCCACATGTGTCGAGTAAATCTAGTTAAATATTTTTTTAGTTGTATTTTTTTTTTATATTCTGATGAATGAATGATGCCATGTAGCCAGAAGAGGATTCGTTGAAAGTACAGTGACCACGCCCCCTAATACCGTGTGCTACGCGAAAGCGTAGCTTCGTAGGCAAAGCCGCCTCTGTCAATATTCTTCTAAGAATTTCAATGGTGCTCGATTATATTCTCAAATTCTTTGTAATTTAATTATTCAGTCACTTTTTTACATTTTAATTTCATTTTAAGACATATTTGAAGTTATTTGTGAAGCATTTTAATGCGCACACTTAGAGAGACGAATTTCAGTTTTTGGTACCGTTTTAAAAATTTGAAAAAGACGGATTGGTCAATAATATACCCTACTTTTGAACTTGAATCGTTTAGTTGATAATTGAATAAACAAATGCTCAACGTTGGACAATTGGATTTCAAAAGCATTTGCGCACGTTTTTGTCAGTCTCAATAGTTACAAAAAAAAGTTTACTAACTTTACCATCCCTAAAATAGTGTTAAGCTAATTAAACGAAATGCAAGTGCGCGGATAACCCTCGAGTAGTTATAAATAGTAAAGTAAGCACTACGTACAAAGAAACTGATAGTAACTTCATAGCCATAGTCTCTCCATTTTTTTTAGCTTCACGCTTTGCCATGTCAGGGTAGGCAGAGGTACCATATGAACCTAGTGTTAAGACACTCCGTTGCTTTAGTCCCTGCTTTCTCCGTCCCCGCTTTCCGCCGTTTTTTGAGGCATTGCGTGTTGAGTGGCGGAACTCAACGCCGCACTTTGCCTACTTTCCAGATCAAAGAAAATGGAAATAGAAAAATCCATCTTCTCCGAGTGGGAATCGAACCTACAAACCGTCGCCTTACTAGGCAGACGCTACGCCTCTGCGCCATCCCTCTCCATTTTTGATTTCAAAATAACAAACTACACTCATAAACATTTTATATTATAAGTAATTCAACTTTGTCCTATAACTTTATCCCGTATTAGCGGGATATGGGATTTCGAGGCGCGGCTGTAGCGGAATGCAACGCCGCGCTTTTCCTTACCAAAACGGAGATATTGTTATATAAATATTTAATAGCTTCAAGTGAGAATCGACGCCGCTACAATCACTTAATGGCCTTCTATTAAGTAAGTACAAAAATAAATATTACATATCGTGAATAAAATATCTAAAAATTACAATACAAATGCCTCAATCAAGTAAATAATAAAGCAATTGTCGTTGTTTATTTTATTCGAATCAAGTTGTCAGAAACCTATGATGATTTCGTCGAACAATCTGTATTACCGCCATTAGGGTTTGAACCCAATTTGTCATTTTTAGGGAAAATATGTAGTTAGTATATTAATTTTGGTTAATTTCTTTTAGTTTACTACTAGTATTTTACTGTACTAGTACATTTGTTAAGTATCTGGTAAGGGTTTCTTTAATCTTTATTTATCTTTTAAGAATACAACAAGTAATATAGCAATATCTTCAAAAATATTACACCTTGTACCTTTACTAGGTTCGCCTCGCCTCTTGGAAACCGACCAAGAGGCGCGGGTTCAAAACCTGCCGCATTAAATTTTATACGTCTTCTTTAAGTATTTGTTCTATGTTTATTATGGATTAATATTTTAGAAATCTATCCTTAAAAATATAAATATACCCTTTGGAAAATTTACCCTATTTTTCGGTAGGCGACACTTATTATACCTAGAATAGGCATTACTTTATCATATTTCTATATTACACCAGGGGACGGAGTAAGCAGGGACTAAGTAACAGAGTGTCTTAACACTAGGTTCTAATAGTTCCTGCAGTTCCCTCTGTCTACCCTGCCATGTGCAGGATAAAGCGTGAAGCTAAAAAAAAAAAAAAAAACACCAGATTTTACTCTAGGAACATAAAATTCATTGTTTGTTTGTTTATTGCATTCACTAAAGTTATTATAATAGTTGTTTATTGCTTACTATACACTATACCATAAACCATTCAATATACGATTATATATTATATTTTTTCCATTTACCAATTACTTAGATTCATCGTAAATTTCTGGAGTTAATACTCCAAAAAGTTAAATTTCACAATGACTTCAAAATATATTTCACGATTCTTCATCACATTAGGAACAAAGAAATATATGAAGAAAGCTAAATATTATTTAGTTAAATCCATTTGTCGGAACTCGTTTATGCTTATACTAATGTAAAGACACAGACTTGGAGGGTGGGAAAAGAGAAGTTATGAGCTTTTCGAACTTTAAGGAATTTAATTGTAAAGACACACAAACTCTTCAGGTTTATATATATATATATATATATATATATATATATATATATATATATATATATATATATATATATATATATATATATTTACAAAATGATTCATATTGTAGGAGACTGTGGACACTTTGCCATAGTCACATTATTTATCTCTTAAAACACTTGGCGTTTGTAAAAATATATTAATCGGCTTCAAAACAACGCCTATATATAAAAACTCAACATAATTTTAAGAATCAAAAACGTTATCTTATGCATTCTTTTTTATATCCCTCAAAATACGTAACCTTTCTAATAAACAACCTACTTTACAAAAAAAAACCTAATAATCCATACATAATTGTAATAATAACGTAAGAAATAAAGAAAATTTAAACACAACAAAAATTACAACTTCTTTTTATCAAAATCGGTCAATAAAAACTTTAACACTTCGACTCTATCCACATCAGTTTAGGCGACTAAGCAACAATAGCAAATATACAGCCGCTGTTATTTTTTACTATGAAAACTCGGTGTTAGCAACCAAGTGTCAGTTGAATGTAGTTATATATATACATACGTATATTTTTTCAGCGTTTTTCAACGTTTTTTTTAAAGCTTTTCCTTCCTCTCGTTTTGCGAGTTGTTTTCAGTTTAACTTTTTTTATAGGTGGATGGAAATCATATTTTTTAATTTTTCACTCCGTGCGTAATGGTTTCGTCAAAAAACAATGTACGGTTCAACTTTTTTATATCTCAACTGTGTTACTTACTTTTTAACTTTCCACATTTAAATAAATATAAGTTAACTTAAATAGTTTCACGCTTTTTGCCGTATATAGCAAGATAAACTGAGAAAAACTAGTGTTGAGACACTGCGTTCCCTATTTTTTGGGCTATTTTTTTCTAGAAATTGTTCAATAAGTGACAGAACTCACCGCCACATTTTAAAGTCTTAAAAGAAGGATTAGATGAAACAATTAATTCTTCCGAAAGGATCAAACCTACTACTATCGCATTTTACAGTTAGACACAATGCCGCTGCGCCATGAAGATTTCTATATATTTATATTTCAAAGAATAACAATATACAGCGTGCTATCATATTAACGTAAACACAATATATTTTCATACAAAAGTTAAGTGATTCGTCTCTTAACTCACTTCACTTAAGTTAAGTGATTCATCACTAAAATCATTCTTTACTTGCAATTATCTCGTACCAGCTTCATTATTATTTTTATGTAAACGTAACTAAGACTTCTACGTAATTTGCTTATATATTTAAATAAATTAACGTGATACAAGACAAAAGAATAACTCAATTTAATATATATATATATATATATATATATATATATATATATATATATATATATATATATATATATATATATATATATATATATATATATATATATATATATATATATATATATATATATATATATATATATATATATATATATATATATATATATATATATATATATATATATATATATATATATATATATATATATATATATATATATATATATATATATATATATATATATATATATATATATATATATATATATATATATATATATATATATATATATATATATATATATATATATATATATATATATATATATATATATATATATATATATATATATATATATATATATATATATATATATATATATATATATATATATATATATATATATATACATATATATATATATATATATATATATATATATATATATATATATATATATATATATATATATATAAATATATATATATATATATATATATATATATATATATATATATATATATATATATATATATATATATATATATATATTCAATTCCTAAGATAAAAACTTTTAAAAAGACAAACAAATAGTAAAGAAATGTGCTGCGAAACCTTCAAAGAAATCTATATTACTTTTTTCTATGTAGGAATACAAAAAATTATGTAATAATCTCATCTGGAACTCATTTCACTAGATCAGCAGATCTAGATTTGTTTCCGGGACTTGCAATATAATTTCCCTTATTGCCCCGAATTGAAATAGCTTGAAATGTTTGTTTTGGGTAAATATTTATAATATGCACAATATAACTCTGTTACCTGGACTTCTCCGTTTATATATATATATATATATATATATATATATATATATATATATATATATATATATATATATATATATATATATATATATATATATATATATATATATGTGTGTGGGGAAACCCAGTGTTAAGACACCCCGTTTCCAGCTTTCCGCCATTTTTGAGCTTGTGTCTGCCTAGATGCCAGAGCGAAGAAGAAAATAAAATAAAAATCTATTTTCCCCGAGTGGGAATCGAACCCACAAACCGTCATATTTTCAGGCAATTACTGCATATCTGCGCTACAACGGACCTCATAAGATATATTAGTAGAATATGTTCTAGTCTTGATTTTGATAATTTTTGCTGTGCTCTTTCTCTCCAGATTGAATGTAACTAGTAACCCGCTCCAGCTTCACACGTATGCAGTGCAGTATTAAATATACTGCAGGATAAATATTTATAATATGACATATGCCCAGAGATTCTCTGGATAAATTTAAAGACATTAAACTTATGATTCTTCACAGTCAATATTTATTCGAAAATTTAGTGTATGTTCATAAAAATATTAATAAATTTAGAATAAATTGTGATGTCCATAATGTTAATACGAGAAATAAGTATAAACTTGTTATGCCCACCACTAGGCTCCGTAAAATAGGTAACTCCATGTAAACGTGCCCGTTTCTACAATAAACTGCCGAAAGAAGCATTTGATCTCTCGTTATATAAATTTAAAATCTTTATAAAATGGCAATTAATTGGTAAATCCTAATATAGTGTAAAGGATTACATTATTGATAATACGGCATGGAATTAATGAATTGCTCATAAGTTAGAATGACGTTTGTGAGGTGATCACAGTAGGCTTAGGGAAACCTGGTTGAGTTTGTTGTGAGCTCTTCTCACCAGGCCGCGCTTGGAACCCTCGTAACTTTAGTTTTATGTCGTGGAGTGTGTAGGTTTCAGAGGGGCTGAATTCGATATTTATTATCGAGTTGGGTTCCTCTGACACTCCTCCTTTCGCTCTATCTGACATACACGTATGATGATATTTTTGATTCTAAGTGGAAAAGTAATAAATAAATAAAAATAAATAAATAAATAAACTTTCCATGTAAATCTACTAACAATTAAGAAAACCGAATCAAAATCCGTTGTGAAATTAGTTAAAGAACTCTACGTTAATAAATATATACATAGATAGATAGACAGCGAGAAGCGACTTTGTTTAGTACTAGAGAAAATGTACTACAGTAAAAATAAAACATCATAATACAACAAGGTTTTTTTTTAGCTTCACGCTTTATCCCGCCCATGGCAGGATAGGCAGAGGGAACTGCAGGGACCGTGATAACCTAGTGTTAAAACACTCTGTTGCTTAGGCCCTGCTTTCTCTGTCCCCGCTTTCCGCCTGTTTTCGAGGCATTGCGTGTTGAGTGGCGGAACTCAACGCCGCGATTTGCCTAGTTTGCCAGAGCGAAGAATTAGAATAATATTTAAGAGTAATTGCGTAAATATTTTATATATATATATATATATATATATATATATATATATATATATATATATATATATATATATATATATATATATATATATATATATATATATATATATATATATATATATATATATATATATATATATATATATATATATATATATATATATATATATATATATATATATATATATATATATATATATATATATATATATATATAATGATAGGTAGTTGTAGGTACTGATATCCTTTAAAGTAAATTATACTAGAATGATAAATTACCATTTCAATTTGTATAATTCGTCACTCGCCACTCGCAGAGATGACAGAGCAACGTTTAAATGTTTCGGCAAAAACAGAACTCAAAATTGTAAAGAATTTGCTAAATTTGAAACACTAAATTGCCTTGTTTTGTTCGTGGTTAGTTAATCAAGGAGGGTTGATATTTTGAATGCTTTTAAATTTTTATAACGGAGTGTCTTAACACTAAGTTCCCCTGGTACCTCTGCTTACCCTGCTATGAGCGGGATATATGTATACAATTTATAGAATGTACAACATAGGTGATATGGTCTAAAGTTTACAATAAAAAAGTTTTGATAAAATTTAAAATATTTTTGCGATTGCTTTGGTTTTAAATTTATTTACTTCCTTTCCTATATACATTGTCCCTACTTATACATTGTACCTGTTTAGGCGGAGCAAGTTGTGTTCACATTTCCCTGTTCAAGGCTTATTTTTGAGACATTTCTAAAGTTGAGAATCGAATCCCGAACCACAACGGAAGATAGTGGCTATTGTAAAACAGTTTCAAACACTCATTCTTTTCTCATTATTATAAAAAACGTAGACTCCTGCAATTACAAATTAACTAATTAGAAATTCACGATTTATACACAAACTTTAAGTTGACTCTCAAAAATTAACATTTAAACCATTGTCTTAACAAGAAATAATATTATAATTTTATTTATATCAAGCAGAACTTCCACCCAGCGCTGACACAAAAACAGGTTTAGTTAGTAAATAATTAATGTCAGCTGTTACTGGCGGCCGGAACTTAAACAAACACGCATAAATTCTCACAAATGTTGACTAATTTATTTTACTAGTAGCTTTCCTTTTCCTTAATGTAAGCTTTTTTATCTTAATACTATTGTTTTGACGGAGTGTCTTAACACTAGGTTGCAATAGTTCCTGCAGTTCTTCTGCCTATCCTGCTATATGCGGGATAAAGCGTGAACTTAATATAAGTTATTAGCATTCTAATACCACATGTATTAGTGTTATTTTTTAAAAAAAGGTTTATATATAACGTCAAACTTAAAATCATTGCCTCGATCAAAATTTGAACTCAAAACCGACAAACTCTATTCCTCACCTAAATTGTACACACTGACTAGTCACCACGTCGAGTCATTCTTAAAGGTTCAACTACATATTCAATTATGGGTCAACTATATCACATAGTGTGGATCTTTATTTTTAACTATTGGATTTTAAATTGCCTCCCAAGGCAACCGTTGGTAAAATGATTGTTTTTAAACGTCATCATTAAACACCTGCAGAAGATCAATGAGAAAGTTTTTCAACTGGAATGAGATAAGCTAAAAGACTCATTCATAGGTTTTTTTTATAGGGAACGGTGTAGTCGTTAATAAAAATATTCAAATATGCAAGCTTTTGTAGAAATATCACAGATAATAATCTAATTATATTAATCCAGACTGTAACGGCCGTAATTTTTTTTATATTCCACATTTTCATAATAACAACAAAATCGTTCAATAAGAATTTATTTATTTAAAAAATACAAGCATAATAATTTAAAATAGCGAAATTAAATTTACTAAGAATTAATACGAGAAGAATTTTGAAAATTCATAGCTATTAGACAATAAAAAAATAACTAAATAAATATATTATATTATATATTAGCTTCACGCTTTATCCCGCACATAGCAGGGTAGGCAAAGGGAATCACAGGAACCGTGGGAACCTAGTGTCAAGACACTCCGTTCCCCATTTTCCGGCTTCAACTCAACATTGTGATTTGCCTAGTTTTCTGAGCGAAGAAAATGAAAATGAAATAATCCGTTATTCTTGAACGGGAATCGAACCTACATACCATAGCGTTTACAGGCAAACGCCGCGTCTACGCTCCACGACGGTCCGGAACTAATTAAAAACCACGCATAACATAGACGTTACCGGGGACTATCTGCACGTCCAAGATATCGCGCCGTGGCACACTCCCGGACCGCTCCCGGACTTAAGACGTCTCCCCTAGAGATACCCTCCCTAGTAATGACTCCTGAGCTGCTGTCATGGTCGCAGGTCGCTCAAACTGGGCCTCCTACGTTTCGCCGTGGGTTCCACCTGGCTAGGATGACCGCCAGGACAGCAACACTTCGGGGGTGGGCCCCGGACAAACCTCCACACCCAATAAATTTTTGAGACCTTTCCCATGGGCTAAATGCCCCAACCCAAGAACGCGCCAATATTAACAGGTGGATTGTCACTACGGTCAGAGGGCTCAGCCTTGACAACGTATTCCCGAGAGAGAAGACCCCAAGGCGGAAAAAAAATATAGTACTGCTTACTTTGAGTCATGTAACTTTTTTTTTATAAAATTATTTGATTTGACTTTTGACATTGACATACAACATACATACAAAAGGGTATATAAATGAAACAACAATACAAATAGTTTAAACGTTTATTGTACATAACACGATACCATAAAGCGGAACAGCTTTCTACAAAGTACTCTCAAATAATTCACTCCTACCTATTATTTCAAATTTGCTGAGCGACAGACTGATTTAATGACATTTTTAATACATATATTTCTATTAAAGAATTTTTTTAATAACATTGCATTGAAAAAATCTGTAAACAAAAAAAAACAGTACAAAAAAAAAAAAGAAATTTGTAATATATTTTATGTGTAATGTATGTTATTTTTATATATATATATATATATATATATATATATATATATATATATATATATATATATATATATATATATATATATATATATATATATATATATATATATATATATATATTAAACAATAATTAACAAACTTATATGTCATAAAAATGATTGGTCCTTCGAGCCACTCAACAAATACGCTCTACAAGTACATAACATCAATCAACATCAATGTGAATACTTTAATCATATCATAATGTATATATTATATATAATAGTTTACGTATCTACATATAATATGTTAAAGATGCGTACATTACACTTATATATTGAAATCTCAAATAATAATTACACATAGGAATGGAGTTTTTAATAAAAATATTTCTTTTTTGAGTTGCGGAACTCAAAGCCGCGGTTAGTCCTTCTGAGAAACTAGAATAATATATAACGGTTAATCATAGAACAGAGAAAACCTACTGATATATTGAGAAATCAAAAATATATTTGTCTTTTTTACGATGACGCAATTAGTTTCTTTATTATTAATTATTAAAAGAAAAGAAAATAAGGATATTTGACTTCAAAATCGCAAATCCTCAAATTAATAGTCTTACCACCAAAAAAGAAAGTAACATTCTAATATACAAAATACTATATTAGTTTATTAACTAAAATATATATATATATATATATATATATATATATATATATATATATATATATATATATATATATATATATATATATATATATATATATATATATATATATATATATATATACATATATATATATATATATATATATATATATATATATATATATATATATATATATATATATATATATATATATATATATATATATATATATATATATATATATATATATATATCTTTCAAAGTAGTATCATACTTAATACTAATTAGTATTCTAAAGGAAATGAGAAAATTAAAAAAAGTCTAAATAGTTATATTTATATTATATTAAAATCTGAATTTAACTTTAGTTAACTATGTTAGAAATAAAATAAAGGTCGGATCGCGCCAGGCGTTACTTTTTTTTCTAAATGACAAAAACCCAAAGACATCAAAACATTCAGCCAAGATTAAAAATAAAAAAATCAAACCTTTTTTTATCCAAAGCCAATCATTAAATATTATTGTTTGAGATTCTCTCATATAAGTTTTACAGCTATATATCTATATAATGAGCGAACATATGTTAAATCATTTATATACTAACAACGTGAAAAGGAATCCCGCACCTTGGCTGTTGAGGTCAAACCCTAGCAAATGATAAAAAAAAAGTTTATTTAACAGAAACACTTTAAAACTATATTATTTTTAAATGTTACGAACAAAACTGTTTTTTAATCCAATTACTTTATATTACATTAATATAAATGTTCACATTACGACAAAATTTAACTATTTGAGTATTTTGTCGCCCTTTCTTATAAAAATAAAACACTAAATCATTTGCCAGGCTTCGATATATTATTTGGAAAATGCCGTACGGTGATTTATATACAAAGTAATATATTATGTAACACGCCATTGATCTACATCCAAAAACTGCTTGAAGAATCCTGAAACAACAATAAAAACGAAATAAATATATTAGAAATTATTATAGACTAACTAAATGATAGAATAATTTTTTATTCCTTAGGTTACGTCGTTAAGTTATGATAAGCAATTTTTTATGATTTTTAAAGTGTTAATCCACACTGAGGTAGAAAAAATACTTAAAGAAAACATATAAAAATTTGAACGCAGCGGGAGTAGAAGCATGGCTCAGTGGTGAGAGCGCCTGCACGGTTCGCAGGACGGCGCGGGTTCGAGTCCCGCTACGTTCAAATTTTTATATGTTTTCTTTAAGCATGATAAGCTATATTTTTTTTTGTAATAAAAATAATTGTTAACTTGAATCAACTACGAATATACATATTCATATACATATATATGTGTATGTATATATGTATGTGTACTTGTATGTGTATGTATACATATATATGTATGTATGTATGTTTGTATGTGTGTGTAAACGTACAATAAATGAGTTTAGCATCGTGTCTCGTAGAGTCCGGAGCGTCCGATGTAGCGCACCCATTTGATGACGTCATGGTCCGAGTAGTTCAGCTTGGGCTCGAACACTTTCAGATATCGCACCTGTCACACAATTTACACTAGTTTAAAATAATATATATATAATTACATTTAATATGAATGTAAGTGCAAAATCGACGTACGAACTCTCCTGCTTTAGCGAGACAAAGCGTGGCGTTGAATTCCGCCTCAAGAATATTTCGTATTTGGAGAGATGGTTTTTGAAACTAAGCTCTATGTACCCTGATATGTGTATACAAAAAAGTTTAGCAAAGAAAAAGAAACTTTTATACATATACAATAAAATCCATAATTCGCACAATTAACTATTCAACCCGGATGTCAACTAAATTTAAGCCTAAAGGTCTTCACATTATTACATACTTGGTTGCAAGAGAGGTAGAGGTAGCAAGAGAGGTACAGGTAGCAAGGGAGTTAGAGGTAGCAAGAGAGGTACAGGTAGAAGACCGTCGTGGCGCAGGCATAGCGACTATCTGTAAACACGACGGTTTGTCGGTTCGATTCCCATTTGGGGAAGATGGATTTTTATATTTCCATTTTCTTCGCCCCGGCAAAGTTAAGCCACTTAACACGCAGAGCCTCGAAAAAGGCGGAAAGCGGAGACGAAAAAGCACAAACAAAGAACTAAGTGCTATAACACTAGGTTCCTGCAGTTCTCTCTGCCTTTCCTGCCATGTGCGGTATAAAGCGTGAAGATATCGATTGCAAGTATTAAAAAAAGTAACCTTAAACCCAGAGGGAGCGAATGGCACTTCAAATCCCATAGAGATGGGAGGTCGAGTCCACTTCTTCTTGGTGTCCGTCTCCAACAACTCTATTTCCGCGGAGAGCTGAGTCTCTTTCATGCCCGCCATTCTTTTGATCCTGGAAAAAAAATTAAACAGCTACAGTTGATTCAAATTTCCTATATATTAGTTGTATGTTGACTATGTATGTGTGAAAATTCTATATTGTCAATTAAATAAATTCTCAAGTAAATGGTTATTGTAATTTTTTTAGAATATCTTTAAACTTAAATAATACAACAAATATGTTAAAATGGAGGATATTATGTCTAGGTCTTTTTCATTTATCTTATAAGGATAGGCAGAGGGAATCGTACAAAATAGAGAAGAAGTAGTGTTAAGACACTCTGTTCTTAACTTTCCGCCTTTTTTGATTCATTGCGTGTTGATTGGCGGAAGTCAATGCCACGCTTTGCTTTGTTACCAGAGGGAAAAAAATGAAATTTTTTTTTCTCCCTGAGCGGAAATCGAACTCACAAACCGCCGCGTCTCTGAGTCACAACGGTCCTCTTAGATGTTCTTATTATATAACATACAATTCATAGCTGTCACTATTAAAATTTCAAAAAAATCATTTTTATAATATTTAATCTCCTACATGCTATCTATATTGTTGTCTATAATGTAACCACCTGTATATCAATTAGCAACGAAAACATTTATCAAATAAACGTTTACCGTATGAATAACCTACATATAATATATAAGAAACATTTCCCATTCACCTCCACTCAACATCGTTAAACTTCACCAAAAAAAAGTTGAGGACCGTCGTGGCGCAGAGGCGCAACGTCTGCCTGTAACGTGACGGTGTCTGGGTTCAATTCCCAGTCGGGGAAGATGGATTTTTCTATTTCCATTTTCATCGCTCTGGTTAACTAGGCAAAGCGCGGCTTCGATTCCGCCACTCAACACGCAATGCCTCGAAAAAGGCGGAAAGCGGGGATTAAGCAACGGAGTCTTAACAATAGGTTCCCACGATTTCTGCGGTTCCTAGTACCAATCCTGCCAAGTGCGGGATAAAGCGTGAAACTAAAAAAAAATTCCACCAAATTAGAACCCACTTCCACACGATGGCGTTCTCCGATGCCTTGTACTTCGCCTTGCCCTTCAGACAGATGAGCTGCACGCCGCTGGTGTTGAGGGGGGTCGGGATCTTCACCTCAATCTTCTGGCCCAGCAGGGACGGTTTAAAGTTGGACTTCAGCACCACTTTGACGTCCATCTTGGTGCGTCCTACTTCCCGCACCAGCGGGATCACGCGGAACGGCAGCGAGATATCCTTGGTTGTGCGGTATCTGGAACAGTTATTTCGTGGGTTCGAATACTGATTTGGGAGGATTGGTTTATTTAGTTTTGTATTTTTTTTGTTTTTTATTTTTTTTTTTCTTCTGGCAATTAGGGAAATGTAGCGTCGAAAGAAAAGTGGAGAACGGAGTGTTTTAACACAAGGTGCCCACGGTTCCTGCAGTTATATTTGCATATACTACTAGAAGCGTAATAAAGCTTTGAAAGTAAAAAAAAAAAGGTTTTTTAGTTCAGTTAAATTAGGTTACTTCATCACTTAGTCAATCACTAAGTCAACTCTTTGTACCGAGAACATGAGAAGATTGATTACATTATATTAACAACTCTCTTGCTAAACAGTAATAAACAGCTAAGTAAAGTATTACAATGGAGTCACCGTCAATATGATGATGACTATGATAGTCTTATGATCATCATGTTGACGGTGCTGATCTCAAGAGAAACCTTTAAAGGCGATGGAACGCTTTTGCTTTCACTAATATAGGTGCAGGTTCAAATATTTATTATTTCAAATTTATATATAACTTTTTAAAATACTAATCAACAAATCGTGAACCATCCTCTTCTTCCATTTATTTATGGCGTTCCAAGCGTGCCAGTTGAGTACAATTCACTTCGCCAATGTCACGTGTGAACGGAGAACACACAAAGAAGAATGTACCATACCGGTTTTTTTTTTATTCTCCAAACAAAGGAGAATTAAAAAAAGCTTAAAGATATCGGGACTAACCTCATGAGCTCGAACTCCCCGTCGGGCGGTATGAAGGAGATGGAGTGCTCGGTCTCGAACTTGCTGAGCTTCACGCACTGGTGGAACTGGCAGTCGTCGATGACCACCACCGGCTTGCCGGAGCGCGCCGGGTCGCTGTCCGTGTTGCCGGAGATGCCCCCTTACACAGAAAATACACTGTTTTATACTTTTAAATAAAACATTTTTTAGTATATTAATCGCGTATAGTGATAATTTTTTTGAAAATCCCATATTTTGGATTTTAAATGGTACATTTTAACCCATTCTCCCCTTATTTTTATAATAAACAGTACTTAAGTTTATAGAGTTAATTTTTCCCTTCGTTTTTACAATTAAAAATACTATATAACAGACCAAAAATTCAAAAAAACACAGATTTTAGGTTCTAAAAGATGCATTACACCCCTTCTCCCCTCCTTTTTATTATAAAAACTTGCCTAAGTTACTTTTTAGGGCGTAATCTCTCCTCAATTTTACATTGAAAAGTAATAAATAAGTTGTTTTTTAAGTCTCTTTATTTCGAATTTCATCAAATCGGTACAGTAGTTTTTGAGTTTATGACATGTTCAAAATGAAATGTAAGCAACATTTCATTTTGAACATTTTCTTTGTTGCTTCTTTCTTATTTTATAATATAATACTTTTAATCATTTTATTTTTTAATCTTCTCACCGTTTTCTCCACTTCTCCACTGAAAATATCATCCAATTTGTATTACAAAACCAACTCACCATTCCCCTTTCCTTTTGCCTCCATCACAATTTTATCATTAATACCAAACTTGCACTCCGGCATACCGGATAAGTAGGACTTCATTACCACCTTTCCAGCTACATGGGCTGAGAGGACTTGACCTAAAACAAAAAATGTATTTAACAATAATAATAACAAAAAACGAATAAAGAGAACAGAAAAAGCTAAATCAAGTGACCATACTTTATACTAAAATTTTACTTTATAGTACTATTTTACCTAAATACTTATTTATGTCATTCGCCATGGCCTTTGTTCTAAGTAACAATAAATGCAAGAAAAAGAAATGTAAAGATGAGATGAGATTTAAATTAATTCTATATATTATGTATTAACATTAATATAATTATTATTTATGATAAAAACATATAGTTTATGTTAAATAGGGTGTCTGTAGTGTTAATTATATTTAAAATAAAAAAAAGCAAAGAAAAACATGAAAATACACGTAGATCATAAGATTTCGAGGGTATTCGGACAGAGATTCTGTGTAATTGTATTAAATGACAAAAATCATTTTTTTTAGCTTCACGCTTTATCCTGCACATGGCAGGGTAGGCAGAGGGAACTGCAGGGACCGTGGGAACCTAGTGTTAAGACACTCCGTTGCTTAGTCCCTGTTTTCTCCGTCCCCGCTATCGGCCTTTTTCGAGGCACTGCGTGTTGAGTGGCGGAACTCAACGCCGCGTTTTGCCTAGTTTGCCAGAGCGAAGAAAATGGAAACAGAAAAATCCATCTTCTCCGACTGGGGATCGAACCCAGAAACCGTCGCAAAGGACAATATTTCAAAGTAGTTCCTTCCAATATGAACCGTTGCCTGCATGCAACAATCTCGATTATCACAATTTACTGAATTGACCAAAAATTGTTATAAGGCATTTAGATAATCAAAAGTACATACATATAAATAAAATAGGTGAAACACACGGTTTGAGCACACATGTGTAAATGTATAATAATATTCATTTATTAAAAATAACTAGTTAGTGTATATTAAAAATCAATGTTAAATTTTTTTTCACAAATATACTATTTGTAGGCACATTTTAATTAAATTTGCCTGTAGTCCGGACAATCACAAATCTGTATAACCAAGGGCTGGAGTATCCAACAGTACCTTGCGGCGACATCAACAAGTTGACATATTCCAGTACGTCCAGAAACAGCTCATTGCGCCTGTACTTGATGCCTTCACGACGCCATCCTATTTGACCGGTCACCTGTGAATCATATTATATGTGAATATTTAGTTACAAGTTGTCATTGTAGATACCCAGGAAAATTATATGATTTTTTTAGCTTTACGCTATGCACACGCCTGCCATGTGCGGGATGCACATGGCAGGGTAGGGTATTTGTTCTCTTTAAACTAATTTGTCATAAATGTCACTTGATTTGGACTAAATAATTATGTTTTGAAACTAGTATTATTTAGTTTCTTTTTTTTTTCAGCTTCACGCTTTATCCCGCACATGGCAGGGTAGGCAGAGGGAACTGCAGGAACTGTGGGAACCTAGTGTTAAGACACTCTGTTGCTTAGTCCCTGCTTACTCCGTCCCCGCTTTCCGCCGTTTTTCGAGGCATTGCATGTTGAGTGGCGGAACTCAACGCCGCATTTATTTAGTTTATATTTATCAAAATTAAAATAAAAAAAAAAGACTTAGTTACTCTTCTAAGTAAGTAAATCTTGCACTATTCGTTCGCAAGAGGAGCATATTCAAATGTAACTCCCCTTAAATTTTAGATATAAAAAACATATACTTTCTTTAAGTATGACTCAGTAATTTTTTAAAGACATCAAACGATACATTAAATAACATTATTACTTACTTGTGATGTAATTTGTGCTTGTTCCTCTTTAGAAGCGGACTTGATACCCTGTTGTGTGATGAAAGTTTTCAAAACACCTGTGTCTGAGTTTTGAGGATACCCAAAGTCCAGAATTTCTAAAAATATATATATTTAATGTATTAATATTGAAACATTTCAGCATGTATAAGGTTCTAATATTAAGATATAAGGTTCTCTAGAAATAGTGATATTTTCATATATATCACTTGTATATTATCTAATGTTCATGAATCACCACACAGTTATCTAACTTTTATTTTTATTGTATCAGAATTTATAATTTTAAGGGTCCTCTGATACTCCAGGAAGTTAGTTCTACACATAAATAGATTTTACCTGATTTTTTTAATGTATTTTTTATATGAAATTAAAAGTTACTTAGAGCAAAGCTCTGATCAGTAAGCAAATGTAGTACTTACCATCAAGCAATTCATAGATAAGGACAAAATTGTTCTTAATATTCTCCTCTGAAATTTTACCAAAGTAAGATTGCATCACATCAATAATCTTTAGTAGAAATTCAAATACCATAGCGGCATTTACATTTTGCTTGGTCACTGCCGCCAGCCATATGTTTGCTCTCTGTTAAACATATAAAATAGATATATTTAGTAAGTCAATATGAATAAATTGCTATCCTTAACATAGTAAGCAGAAATAACTTAAGACATTCTGTTCTACTCATTGAAGAAAAGATGAATCTACTATATTTCAAATAACAGACAAAATATATTAAAATAGCTAAAACATCCCTAATATATTTGTTGTAAGTATTATTGTAGTAATAAATCATCTATTTCAATCTCATAAGAAGATTGAACTCTTGGCATTAGAGCTGTAAGTGAGCCAAAATGTGTAGAACACTTTGCCAAGTAAATATTAATCAATATGATAATTTAACAATCAGTTAAAGAAAATATTTTAGCGTAAAATGTAATATAACACTTATAAATGTAGTAATATACAAGTGAATGGAAAAAAATTACCTTAATATGAAAAAAGGAGGTGCGGGCAATGTTAGTAACAGGAGAGCGAACTTGCTGACGAGCGTGTATCACGTTGACCCTAAACGCGTCAACAGCATTCCGCCCTATATCATCCCGATACACCCTCGAAATGAGAACCTCCCCCTTGTGGTTGTACACGAATAGGCCCCCGATCATCTTGACGAATGCCTATTTACTAAAATAAAATAGCATAACAACTCAATCATCAGTTGTATTAAGTGATAAGTACCCTAATTTCAACTGGTCAATCACTTCTGAACGGTTAAGTCAATTGTTAATCAATAAACCAGGATATGACCAATATAATATAAGCAATACAGTTAGAAATATTATAGAAACAATAAACTCACATAGGATTTAGAAGATACATTGATTTTCAAATAAATCTACCCGTAATATCAGCGTAAATGTTTAAATACACTCATTTTACGGCAGTTTTGCAAAATTAAAGAAAAGAGCAGATGATACCCGCCCCCAAAATGAAACGTCAATAGCTGTTAAGTCAATAGTCGAAATTCAGAATCACATAGATAATACAGAATAGTAAAATACTTTTTATCTTTATTTACCCGACTCTGCTAATATTAGTACCAAAATTAGATTACAAAGGGAAATGTATATTTTATTTTTAATAATTCATTTAATTTCATTTGTTTATGAATGTTAGCTTTAAATATTACTTGTTGTAACTGTTACTTAAACATTTTACCATCCTTCCATCACTATATCCCATCACTATATCACAGACAATATTGTTGAAAGTAAAGTGCAATATAGTCAATGGTGCAAGATTTGGGTCGATTATGTCATGGCGGGTTAGATGTTTTCGGCACTCGGTTTCTTTGAATTTGTTTTGAATTACGCCGTCAATGATCCCGTTTGGTCCGTTCTTGTTTAACACTTACGGTATCGATAAACAATTAATCGTTTCGTAAACATTTCAAATGCTGAAACAATTGCAAATGGGCCTTCGCGCGTTCATGCTAATCGCATCCAAAGTATGGAGTTGTTTTTGTTACATGTTTAGAAAGCAATATCGAGCGGTAAATATAAATTATAAACGTTTGGTATCTGAAAATAAATATATTTTCTTGCATTGTGTTTCACGTGGTGTTTGCTTTTCAGTTGGCTCAGCATCAATCTGTCAAATATGAAATATATCCACTTTCCCCAGTATCTCGACACAGGCTGAGTGAGTATCTTAATATTTAATTAGCAAATGAATGAAATAACAATTATAACAAATTTCATATTTCCATAATTTTATCAGTAACTTGCAGAAAACGTTATCGGCAAATATCACATTGTCTATTTATAGCCAGAATCTTGTACCCTTATTTAATAAACATGTCGTGTTCTTTAAACAAAAATAGTCTAATTGCGTTAACATCTTAACACATGTTCACCAAATGTGTGTTGAAGTAGTTTTTTGTAAAGTATACAAATTGCAACCTCACTGATGTCTTATTAGATTTATTGTAATAAGATTCTTTGTGATATGTATGAAATTATGATAATACCAAAGTTTTTATCTTTTTTTACACTTGTAAGCATTTTTTACTTTATTTACAATGTATTGATGATGTTGCACAAATTTATTTCAATATATTGTCTTTATTGAGTGTCATTGAAGTAAGTTTTGTATAAAAAATATTTTAAGTAAAAAGTGTTTTAGTAGATTTAAATGGCATAACTTTCTTTCTATAGAAATCAAAATGCAATATACATTTCAATCAAGTTTGAAACTTTGTAAATATATAGATTGTGATAGGTGATCTGTTTTCTTATCTATGCATACAAAAAAGATAAACATTTTAAAAAACAAGACACTATTAGATATAATTAAACCAATACATAATTGATATTAAAAAAATATTTAATGAATAATTAAATACTTAAACTTTTTTAAAGTGTTATCCTTACCAACCGAACCTACTTTATAAGTAGCCATATGTTCTTAAAACATCAAAAGTCCAATATGCCTATTAAAAATATTTATTTTATTAATATCTGTGTAGTAATTATTTACATTTCCAAAATCTTTTTCTATAATTTTTATATTTATTTATTCAACTTTTAAGGCAAAAGCGAGCATAAAACATTTTTATATCTTTTCTTATCATATCTACATTCAAAATGGAATTCATAACATTCATCAATCAATGTGATATTATTTATTTACTTTAGAAAGTGTATGATAGTTCATTGTTGTGTTTACTTGTTGCCCTTGAATATATTGGCATGATGGATTTATTTAAGCTCTTTATCGAACTACTAACAACTCAACTGTAAATTTTGATTGTACTATATATTTTTTTACACTTAGTTGCTCATTTATATTAAGAAAAAAAATAAAACAGAGCAATCATATTAAAAAGGATCTTGCTTGATTTTAATCAGCAATTTCCTTAAGCCTTTGGGTTGGGAAATATGTAGTGGTTTTTTGTATCCACTTAAATTTAAGAATTGTATATATGCATTAATTTTCTTGCAAAATGTAATTATATTAATATTTTAAGTAATATTTTATAAGTTTTTCCTTAAACATATTTAAATACTTAAGAGATTTTTACATTTGAATAAGCATTTTAAATATATTAAAGAAGTATAGTTATTTTTATTAATTAATTATCCAGCGCCATGTAATATAGATTCTTCATTCTATATGTGTACTGGGTTCATTTTTTACCCAAGGAGATTCCCATAATTTATATACTTGCTATATATGGTATATATGGTCAAGATGCATATACATATCCATCTCCCACCCAAAGAGAATGGATTTTTTCATTTCCATTTCCTTTGCTCTGGCATATAAACAGGGAAAGCAGTAAAACAGAAGATTTTAACACTATGTTCTCAACAGTTACTTCGATTCCCTCTACCTACCCTGCTATATGCGGGATAAAGCGTGAAGCTTCATTTATAATTTCTTACTATTTTTCTTAAATTCCAGGTCTGGTCAAAAGAAAAATCCTAGTTTTAGATTTAGATGAAACGCTTATACACTCGCACCACGACGCGATGGTGCGTCCCACAGTGAAGCCGGGCACGCCGCCCGACTTCGTGTTGAAAGTTACTATTGACAAGCATCCCGTTAGGTTCTTCGTCCATAAAAGACCTCATGTGGATTATTTTTTGAATATTGTAAGTATAACATAGTATTTTTATTTGTATACATTTGTAATATTTATATATATATATATATATATATATATATATATATATATATATATATATATATATATATATATATATATATATATATATATATATATATGTATGTGGGTGTGTGTATTGTATATATATATGATTAGAATCGGGGTTTTTTTTTTTTTTTTTTTTTTTTTTTTTTTTTTTTTTTTTTTAGCTTCACGCTTTATCCCGCACATGGCAGGGTAGGCAGAGGGAACTGCAGGAACCATATGAACCTAGTGTTAAGACACTCCGTTACTTAGTCCCTGCTTACTCCGTCCCCACTTTCCGCCGTTTTCGAGGCATTGCGTGTTGAGTGGCGGAACTCAACGCCGCGCTTTGCCTTAGTTGCCAGAGCGAAGAAAATGGAAATAGAAAAATCCATCTTCCCCGACTGGGGATCGAACTCAGAAACCGTCGCGTTAGCCGCGTTACAGGCAGACGTTGCGCCACTGCGCCACGACGGTCGTCACAAACTATACTATACAGTATATGTACATATATGAACTAATAAAATATAATAATAAATAAAATATTAATAACGACTACACTTAAACAGTAATGGCTATAACACCAATATCGTAAAAAAATATATATTAAAATGATAACAAAAAAAAAGTATTTTTTATCGTGAAATTTTCTTATCAATCTTTGTTATAACCTTTGAGCAGTCAAATATGAAGCTTATCTTAAATAATTTTTTTTCTTTTAAAATTGGAGCTCCACATCCATTTGCAAATTCTTATAGGAAAAGTATTGATTTAAATACGAAATACTCTTTGGATTATTACCTTCTAATGTAATAGTAAAAAGACAATGTAATTTACGAGTATTGCATGTTGTTGTAGAAAATGTCATAGAGCATTTCTACAATGACTAATAATATGGAGAAATTAATATAATGTAAATTAGATGGAGAATGGAGAACGGAGACTTATCTCTAATTTCTCCACCTATTTTACTATATATGATGTACAGTGTGAATCTAAAAACAAATGAGATTAACATTGGCACAAGTATATTATACACGTAGTAACTTACCTTGTATTGTAATCTGTACCTATAATATTTAAAGCTTCATATTTGACTGCTCAAACGTTATAACAAAGATTGATAAGAAAATTTCACGATAAAAAATACTTTTTTTTTGTTATCATTTTAATATATATTTTTTTACGATATTGGTGATATAGCCATTATTCTTTAAGTGTAGTCGTTATTAATATTTTATTTATTATTATATTTTATTTGTTCATATATGTACATATACTGTATGTATAGCTTGTGACGACCGTCGTGGCGCAGTGGCACAGCGTCTGGCAAACGCGATGGTTTGTGGGTTCGATTCCCACTTGGGGAGAATAGACGCAATGTCTCGATACATGGAAAGTGGGGAACGGAGTGTCTTAATATTAGGTTTTCTTTTTCTATTAAATATAGACAAAGAAAACCTTTGCTAAAAGTTAAAATATTGCTTATCCTTCAGTGTGCGGGGTACAGTGTGTAGCTAAACAAACAAAAACTTGGATATATATGGCATATCGTTTATTATTTTTAAAGTACTATTTAAAAATTAAAAAATGAAAATGTATATAACTTTGATGATTATTCAACGGGTTCAAATACCGGTATTTCTTAATATTATCGTATTCATTCATTCAAGTTTAAGAAATACCGCTCAGTGGTGAGAGCGCCTGCACGGTTCGCAGGAGGGCGCGGGTTCGAGTCCAGCTGTGTTCAAATTTTTATATGTTTTCTTTAAGTATCTTTTCTATCCTCAGTGTGGATTAACACTTTAAAAAATCATAAAAATACATACTTTATATATGACAGTTACATATCGTGAACTTTACAATACTCGCCAAACACAATTTAATTTCAGTCTAGACTATAAAGAAATTTGTTTTCTTTTGTGAGAATTCTCACTTTTAGTAGTATTAGGCAGACATTTGTCAAAAACTAACTTCTCTGACATAGTTTTTAACAAATTGTTGTCAGAAAACTGTAAGGCAAAGAGAGTCTATTGTAAGATAGTTAAATAACAGAATTTAACTCTGCCCTTCGTTCCAGAGTGAAATTTTTTTAAATAGGAATTGAACTTCTTCACCCTTCGTTTTATATGGGCTGTACCACTGCATCATAAGTGATTTTTTTTGTCTTCACGCTTTATCCCGCACTTACCATAGTAGGCAGAGGGAACTGCAGGAATCGTGGGAGCTTAGTGTTTAGACTCTCCGTTGCTCATTCCCTGCTTTCTGCCTTTTTCGAGGCATTGCATGTTGAGTGGCGGAACTCAACGCCGCGTTTTGCCTATTTGCCAGAGCAAAGTAAATGGAAATAGAAAAATCCATTTTTCCCTCATAGGAATCGAACCCACAAACAAATTTAATAATTTACACTATATTTTATTCCTTACCTACCTTACGTAACTTTCTAGGTATCACAATGGTACGAGTTAGTGGTGTTCACAGCGTCTATGGAGATATACGGCGCTGCGGTCGCGGACAAACTGGACAATGGACGCGGGATCCTGCGACGGAGATTTTATAGGTAAAATATGAGTTATTGTGTGTTTTTTTAAATTTAGTCTAATTATAAACATACATTTATATGTACTGCTGTACTATATAACATTTTTGTATAAGTGTAATACTGTAATTATTTTTATTTGACTTCATTCCAGTGTTATTTCAACGTTAGTCGCGTCTTGTGCATTTGATTACATATTAGTTGCCAATTGTCACATTATATTTCTATGTGAATATGATTCAGACTGTTGATGTTATCATTTTTATTAAATTTCTTTTTTTCAATAGATCATGGCTAAAAGTTTATATATAAAATTAAGTTCGAATAATCGAGAGGTTTTGACATTATTTTACTTTAGCTGACATTGTAATTAAAGTACTTACTATTATTTCGTACGTATATATATATATATATATATATATATATATATATATATATATATATATATATATATATATATATATATATATTAAATGATTAACAATATAAATAGTTTCTAATAGTTATATGTATAATTCCAGACAACACTGCACGGCGGAGCACGGCTCGTACACAAAAAACCTGTCGTCGATATGCGACGACCTCAACAGGGTGTTCATACTGGACAACTCACCCGGCGCGTATCGGGACTTCCCCGGTATATATATAATTTTATTTGCTTATTTTAACTAAGTTTTAGAGGCCGTCCATTAATAAAGTGATGCTTTGACCTCTCCCCCTCTCTTGGTGGTATAATTTATTGTACCCAAAAAATACAATTGAGATAAATGAAACAAATTTTGGTTTACAAAGATGGGCTTATTTCTGAAAGAAATCGCTTTCAGTCAACCAGTGGAAGTGGATAAGTGTCTAATAGGGGGAATGTGCAGTGCAATTACAAAAAATATAAGATAAAAAAGAAATATAAGACAAGAAATGAATTTAAATAAGAAAAGTATTAAATTACATTTAAAAAAAAAACATATAAAATTTGAACGCAGCGGGACTCGAACCCGCACCCTCTTGCGAACCGTGCAAGTGCTCTCACCACTAAGCTTCAAATTTTCATATGTCTTTCGCCTTTAAGTATTTTTTCTATCCTCAGTGTGGATTAAAACTAAAAAACCATAAAAAAAATGAAAAAAAAATTACATATTATTTAAGGAACAAATTTTAAAGTATACACATCACCCCCATCCCCTCTTATATCACGTGTATTTTTAATTTTTAATACTTACTTTTTTAACAATCTAATTTTAATATTATGTATATTTGCCAAAAACTACTCATAATATTATCATTACACCCCTTTCTCCCATTGTAATATTTATTGATTTTTTATAGTTAATGGACAACCCCTCAACTTAATCATATTAATGGTATATAACCTAAACATATGTTTGCTTGAACATACATATCCTAGGAACGTTAGTTGCAAATGCAATGCAAATCATATTAGAGGAACTTTATCATTGTTTATTTCCTTACTTAGTAAAAGGAAAAGCGCAGCGATGAGATCCAATCAATACAAAATACCTTTAATAATTGATAAATTGGGAAAAACAAAGTGTTTCAACACTAGACACTTATGATTTTTTTTATATGAATGAGTGAGCTTTCTTTGTGCCTATTCAATAAATAAAAGAGGCATACATCTAATACTCAGTTCCCTGATCTGTCTTGGTCTTGTCAAAATACAATATTTTAAATACTAATAAAAATGGGGGACTAAGGGGAGTGTTAACGCTAGCGCCTCATACTAAATCAAAAAATCGAAATTCATTTATTTATATATGTATCACAGAGGACCGTCGTGGCGCAGAGGCGCAACGTCTGCCGCGATGGTTACTGGGTTCGATCCCCAGTCGGAGAAGATGGATTTTTCTATTTCCATTTTCTTCGCTCTGGTAAACTACGCAAAGCGCGGCGTTGAGTTCCGCCACTCAACACGCAATGCCTCGAAAACGGCGGAAAGCAGGGACTGAACAACGGAGTGTCTTAACACTAGGTTCTCACGGTCCCTGCAGTTCCCTCTGCCTACCCTGCCTTGTGCGGGATAAAGCTTGAAGCTAAAAAATCACAGATACACTTATGTACGTCAACGTTTTATCTATTGCCATTTCGGAAAGATGCTTTGTCATGGATTCGATTCCCGTTCGAGGAAGATGGATTTTCTATTTCCATTTTTTTTTCATTTCGCGCCACCCAACACGCAACGCCTCGAAAAAGGTGGAAAGCGATGACGGAGAGTAATCTAATGTGTCACTGTACAGACAACGCGATCCCCATCAAGTCGTGGTTCTCGGACCCCATGGACCTGGCGCTGCTGAACCTGCTGCCGGTGCTGGACGCGCTGCGCTTCACGCACGACGTGCGCTCCGTGCTGTCGCGCAACCTGCACCTGCACCGCCTGTGGTAGCACGCGGTATGTGCCGGGAGTGTGAGTGGGTTTTAGATCCTTAACTGACGTGGAAACGGCTCGTCTCGTTTACTTTAGCTACTTTCATAGTATTATGTCTCACGGCATCATACTATGGGGTAATGCAGCCTGTGTTGAATCAATTTTTGTTTTGCAGAAGCGAGCTATTCGTACGATCTATAATCTAGGACCTAGAGATTATTTAAGGCAAAAATTTAAAGAAATAAATATATTGACTGTTGTATCTCGATATATCTTTGTAAATGTCATGTACGTTGAAAAGAATATTCATGATTTTGAGAAAATCGATGATTCACATAATATACTAGAAATAGGCTTAAATTTACAGCGCCTATAACTAGATTGCAACGAGTCCGCAATTCTTTCATGGGGCAGTGTGTACTCTTTTACAATAGGATCCCAGAAAACGTCCAACAATGCTCTATATCACAATTTAAAAGAATTGTGAAAAGATGTTTGTGTGTTAAAGGTTATTACCTGATTAATGATTTTTTAAATGACAACATACCTTGGGAATGAGATGCTCGCTCCAGTCTATTTCAAATGTGTCATTAGCAAAATGAATCGATGTAAAATTATTGACCATTTAAAAAAAAGAAGTCCCGCTGAGTTTCTTGCGCCGGTTTTTCTCAGGTCTGAGGCATTATCTTTAGCGAATGGTAGTGTTATTGACGTTCAAAAAATGAATCATGTATTGTCATTTTGAATAAAATTATTTTAATTTGAATTTGTATATGTAAATGCGTGTGTGTGAGTGTGTATGTTTATACTATATACCTATTAAATCAAATCAAATCAAAAAAGCTTTATACATACACAATTTACATATAAAACACTATATATAAAAAAAACCAAGAATGTGCTGCCTAAATTGGTAGGCCACTCAGCTTATGTTGAAAAATCATTGTACAATGAGATTCAACGCTGGTATTCTGTGGCTGCCAGTCATTAAGCACGTCACATCGTAGGCAGTGAGAAAATTAATAAAAAATAAAAATTTTGAAATGCGTGATTCCACTAAAAAAAAGATAAAAAAACCCAATTGTGTAACGCCTTAGTCATAATTCGGGCGTCGAACATCACGTGACTTATTGAGATATACAAAAAATAACTTACAAATAATATTAGTGTAAACTTAAAATTACTAAATTGTTATAATGTCAACTGTCTCTAAATGGAAATACTTGTAAGAGATCAATATGTTGCACATTTTGTACTTGATTATATTGCAATGATTTGCTTTTCTTTTTTGTTTATATATATATATATATATATATATATATATATATATATATATATATATATATATATATATATATATATATATATATATATATATATAATACCACTATTTTTATTATTAATATAAGGAATTGGAATCCGCACCTCTGCATTTAGATATTGTTCAAACTATTTACTTTAGATGTATAACTTTATATAGTTAATATTTATTATTTAGAAGAATACTCCATAAATAGATATATTTGTTACAATGAGAATAAGTAGGAGTAATCACTTAGTAATGGTAATAACAATTTCTGTACATATATATTATTGTATCTGAGTATAAAACATAATATATAATAATAAAAAGTGCTATTTCTTTTTTAAAAAAAATTAAAATTATTTAATAAAATAGTATATTTGTTTTCATTTTCAGATAAACACCAGCTTTTGTACAAATTGAAGGAGCTACTGCGCTTCCGGATCCTATTTATTATATTTTTTTTTTGTCACTTGTTAGGTACTTCAACGCTTATTTCAAATATACATATAGAAATTATATAGTAAATAATGTTTTTTTTTTTTTGTAATTTGTAATTTTGTTTTTTTTTTTTAAATTGTTTAGTGTAATATACCTGATGTATATTAAATATACCTTTTTCTAGACTTGACAATAATATGGACATACCTCGGCTTTTTTATTATATAGGTATCTAAATACGAAGTAATATGGTCCATGGAATCAAAATTTGTTGTAAAATATCATTATGAAGACATGATATGTGTATGTTTTTTTTTAACTTGTATCTATATTTATATTTACAGGGTATGTCCATAATTTGTATGTCAATAATTAACTATATGCGTCTCTTTCGCACACACCGATTAGAGTGAAACAGATGTAATAAGCTGTATACAAGTTTGAGATTTTTGTAGTTTTTGAAATCACTAATATAGTTTAACTTTTTTTTATGGTTATCAATGAAGTAAGAAAATGTTTTAGGTATTTTAATTAATTCAATATACATACTCATACTCAATATCCCACCATTAGTAACTAAATAATATATATGTATATATATATATATATATATATATATATATATATATATATATATATATATATATATATATATATATATATATATATATATATATATATATATATATATATATATATATATATATATATATATATATATTTGTGTTTATTTTTTAATTTACTTAAATAATTCTTTGAGTAGAAAGTCAATAGCGTTTTTTATGATACTTATAGTTTTGGTTTTTTTTCTTATAAGGAAGGTGGGACAGTGACCAACTATATACAAATTTGAGAAAAGATATTGTTACACTTATGTACTATCGATGTTTCACCTAAATCGGTGTGAAGTGTAATTTTTTTTATAAATATTGTAAAAAATATATTAAATAAATAAATGTAATACATTATTTTTTGCTGGTTTCCAACGATTTTTTGTAATGTTTGGAAATTAGCAAAATCTGTAAGTTAAGTTACAAAGCTAAGTTAGCGTTACACTGATATTAATTTTTAATTTTATGTTTTTCTTTTTTGTATATTCGTAAACAAATTTATAATTTTGTCTCTGTGGTAATAAAAGTATGGATCAGATTTCAAAAAGATATCAAGAGTCATTTGGTTTTTTGGTGAAATTTAAAAAATAACAGTTTTTTTAATTTCATAATATTTTTTGTATTAAGACAATAAAATACTGACAATACTCATATATATAATAAATCTTAAGTAAAAAATAAATGGTTGTTGAAATTAAAATTGTACTATCTATGTTAATTTAGAGTGGATTCGATTAGTGGGCTCTCGATTATGCAGACTCGGGTATTATTCGGACTATATATCAAATACTTAGAATCGATTTTATTTCTTAATTCAAAATTTAATATATTCTCTGATTATACGAATATTTGTTAATGATTAGTCCGCATAATCGATTTTCTACTGTGTTACTACATTTTTTTATGACCTAAAATTAATTTATTTCAATAATACATTTGTTTTTTTTTTTTTAAATATATTTTTAAGTTACTTTCCCATTTTTTACATATACTATATTTATTTATTATTATTTAAGTTAATATCAGTGTAACATTTACTTTGTCAGTAGTGTAGTGACACAAATCCCATGTACAAAGTAATGTTCAATGAGGTAATTAATTTAAAGGCTGTTTATTATGATTCTTTAGCTTCTTTTTTTAAATTCCATAGCCGCCATCTTGTGTTGTGGGTGAGTGTTAGGTCAGTCTTAATTTTCTTGTTAATTTTATGTATTTTAGCATTGATTGGTTTTTAATTATTGTTGTTGTAAAATAATTCGTCAATTTTTTTTATATATATATATATATATATATATATATATATATATATATATATATATATATATATATATATATATATATATATACGTATATTTCTTATTAAATTTAGTACAAATCCCACAATCTAGACAGGCCTACATATATATTTAATATTATAGCAAAATTAATGCCTATTTCAATCTTATTTTCACGGACATAGGGTATAATATAAGATTTTTTGTCTTTTTGATGTATATGTATATATAGGAAACTTAATAAACAGCGTTTAAACTAATATTTAGATGTTATACATAAATGTATGTTATTGAGAATACGGACTTTACCTGTTGCTTGGTTTTGTTCATTTTAAAATCATTTTAGTGCTACTATTAAATTTTTAACCGGTTATGTCACTCAGAAATAATAATTAACGCTTTAACTGTTGTTAAATTTATGGCAATAAAATTAAATATCGATTAAAAACTTATATTTAAACCTATATATTGTTATTTTTCTATAAATCAATTTCTAGTTTCAATTTAGCCAGTTTTATATTCATTTATATAAAAAAATAGGCTGTGATTTTTCTTTAAACTAATTGTAGCACTAAAATAGAATTATTATGACATATCCAATATGATCACATAATTTCGAGCATTAGCATCGATCGTTAGTCTTTTTTTTGGTGTTTCCATGACATTAGTAAAACAAAATTTGTAATAAATCTAAGAAATCATGATTTTTTTAGTGTCTTTTTTTTTGGTTTTTTTGAACTTCTAGTAAGGTGTTTGATACAATTTTTTAAACAAGCTCGATGTATAATAGACATTTTTGTACGCGACTAGTGTTCTTTATCTTGAAAATGACTGATGTAACTTATGTTTTCTAATAAAACTGATAAATTGGATACTTCGTATGGCACTTATTTGTTACGTATACAGGATATTGTACAAATGTGAATTTAAAATTATTGCAAAATTTAACTGGAAATTATATGGTGTGGCTTGCTAAGTTATTTTTCATACATTTTTACTTGATGTTAAATAAAAATGTTCTATGATTAACAAATTTACAACAAATTCTGTTCTTTTTTTTTTTAATTTTATTTTTCATCAATTTTTGCAAGTACTAGTAAGCCATGTTTAATATTTTTAGTTTAAATGTTTCGTTTTTATACCTACCTCCATTTGATGTACAGATGTAAACTTATTGTAAATATGTCTAACACTGGTTCCCATAGTTATGATTTTACTTGAGAATACCGTGGAAACTCAATTATCCGGACCTCAGTTTAAAATTCGGTTTCTATGTCAATATTTCCAGAAGTACACAAATAAACGTTGATTCTTATTAAAAAGTTTTTTTTTAATACACAAAATTATTTTAATTTAATTAAAATATCCGATTGTCCGGATATTCGTTTATCCGGATGCCTTATAAGAACAAACGGTTAATCGAGTTTCCATAGTAATCACCTCATTTCATATTATGACATTAGAACTCGCTAAATGAGGGAAATCACATATATTTTGATAATGAGTAGTTTTTCTATTACACATTCAAATGTATGTATGTGTTTTGCATATCAATGGAGTGTTGTATTTTGGATAAACTTTATGGCTATATAAAGAAGGTATCTCAAAAGAAAGAAATAAAAATAAATACTTTTAAAAAAGTTCTTTTAGTGACAGTTTGAATTTCCACTTAGAAAAATGTGTATATATTTTTTCTTGGTCTTTAGGTAATGTTTTTGTTTTCACGCTCTATCCCGTAAGCAATGCTGCAAGAGTTAGTGTCGCTTGCCAACCAAAGCATCGTTGCGTGTTAAGTAGCTGAACTTATTCCCGGTTTCTTTGATTCCTACAACTAAAATAAAGAAACTAGACTCACAAATAATAATAAGGATTATATATTCCTATTGATATGCAACACACACACATATATATATATATATATATATATATATATATATATATATATATATATATATATATATATATATATATATATATATATATATATATATATATATATATATATATATATATATGTGTGTATATATATATGCTCAGCATACATCCACACAACTCACGGCACAATATATAAATGTTTTATTTTTTTAAACACGCCATTGTCCCCATTGTCAAACTTGAATGAACTTTGTTACGGAAATAAGCAATGTTCAAGGCAATTTCAGATATTTTATTGCCCATCTAGTAATAAGTACGCATTTCTAATGTATATAGTTCCGTGAAACGGTTATTTTTATTTTTTTTTTTGTTAGCGAGTAAATTGTATTGTATAAGATCTTGTCATTTTATTGTATAATAAAGCGGATTTGACAATTAAGACTACGGTCCCGTGTTCAAATCCAGAGTAAAATATTTGAAATGGCCTGCAATGTACTGTAAGTAGACAATTCGAGACGGCGCTGTGTAGCGTCTAGTCTAAATATATGAAAATATTAAAGGAGAAATTGTTCAACAATTTTGTGGTCTCAATTCGTTGTTCAAAGTTCAAAGCGATTTGCAATATAGATATTAAATCGATTTAAAAAAAATCGACTTTTCTTTCTTTTAAGCTTATTTTTACTGTTTGGAAATGCAATATGTTTTTTTTGTATCACGCTTTATTCTGTATATAGCAGGGTAGGCAGAGGAATCTTTATTTAAGGGCAATCCTTTGCAGGTGAAAATTACAGCAAATTTAGCTGCTGAGTTGGAATTGAATTTACAACCATTAAAAACCAGATGAACTCGCATATCGGATACAAATGTTAAACAAAAGTTTGGAATTAAAAGAAACCATTTGCTAAATTATAAAATTAACCAATCTAATAGACTTATCTTATACGTGACTTATCAACGATTGCAAACAGAAATTGGCAATGGTTACCCAACATTTTATGGACGTAACAAAAGATACTTACTTAATTTTGGAAGAAGTTATATAGCTAAAAAAATTACAATATATTTTCTTGTTTTATGTATATTCTTTAGCTTTTAGAATATTATATTTACATTTGTGTTATGGCTTATGTTAATTCTGGGGTATTAAAGTACGTTGACTCCAAATTTTATGTCTCTCACTAGAAAAATAACGATATCTTTATATATGTCCTTTTTTCCCTACCAAACGTTGCGGTCTCTGCCTACCTCTTTCGCCTTGTCCACTGTCATTAGCCTCTTCATTTATACTCCCCGGGGAATCCTTATGCCAACTACGTGTCCTTCCTCCAGTATCTTCGAGAATGCGTTTTCGAAAGTGAACTGAATCTACCCATCTAAGGTAGTACTCTTACCACTCACTTTTGCATCGTACTATTCTTTCGTCACTCATTCTTTCGATGTGCCCAAACCATCTGAGCACATTCTCCTTCATTCTCACCATGACATCCTCGCTGGTGCCTACCATCCTGTGTATCTCTTCGTTGCGGTTTCTGCCAGCTAAGCTAACCTCGCATATCCTTCACATCGCCACAGCATTCATCTTTCTTTCGTACGTTTCACTGCTATATTACAGCGTCGGAACCAGAACTGCATTGTGTACAGGTCAAGCGTGCAGCGACACTGACGTTCTGCCATCATAACGCAGCTAAGGCACCGTTCATTCTGTTACCGGCAGTAATACAATAAATATAATTTCCACATCCATTGCGTATCTTCCAATTCCAGTATAGCCTATAATTAGAGTAAATTCCAATCATTTAGGTCGGTGCGACAACGCGTGATATGCCAACCGTGCTAGTTTTAGGCATATACATAAGTGCTCAAACCCAACTCGGTCATCATTATATACGTTAAGTTGTCTTGAGTTCTTGTGGATAGTGCAGAAGCACAGAAGCAAGCAGAAAGAGAGCGAGAGTTATAACTTCTCTGTCTACCTAGCTGTCTATCTACACCTTGCAATATCGAAGTATCCAAGTGAATACATATGGGGTATATCGAAATACCTATTATTATACCGTTATACCTATACATTCGGGATATAGCATGTTGTGGCGGAAATAAACGGTTCACTTAGCTTACTTCCTTTCTCGTATAAACACCGAACTTTCAATCAACGCGTCTTTCGCGATCTTTTGTCATTATTTATACATTATATTTTAATAGGGTAGGGTTTTAAGTAAAATACTATAATCTTCATGAAACATTTAATTTGCTTCTACTCGATGTGTTAAATTCTCAACTTTATAATGTCCTTGTTTAACATCAGTTGTAATTTGCATTCACGTTGGGAGTAATTTACCAAAATAAATTCGATTTACAAATTTAACATTTCCTCCTGATAGGCCAATTAGGTACAATTTAAAGGCAACTCCCTTATAATCATTCTCCTTTGATAATTTTAGTTTGTTTCAGTTATAACATTTACATAAAATAACATATTTTTACTTATAGGGAAGATTATTTAATATGAAGTAAAGCACTTGGTTTCATAGCCTATAAAATTGTAATAGACATTTGACATTATGTTCTGTTAAAAAAGATAAAATTCTCATAAACAACTTGTAAAGCCGAGCCATACCGGCTGAATACCAATTACATTGAACAGATGTAAATTTTAGACTATGACACCATTTTATAAAACTTCCCTAAATATTTTTGCACAAAATATTTATCACACTCAGTTACTAGTTAACAAATATGACAAAACATATGTAAGATGATTTTTTTTTATATTAACATGCATTTTTTATAGAAATCTCAAAAGTGCAAACTAAACTTTGTTTTAAAAAAAATTATTATGAATTAAGCAAAATAGACCAAAAAAAAAATGTTCACATTTAAAGCTCTGTAACTTAAATGAGAAATAGATCCAGTACAACATGTATGTATATTTTGCAAAAAGCAAAAAAAAATTCTACATATTTAGAAAGATATGTTCTAACATTACAGATACAAAATTAAAGTGTTGTAAACAAGTAGCAAATTTTTGCAGTCCTTATAAACAATACAAATTGTCAAAATTATACCCTTACGTTTCAAAATTCATTGTCAATTCAAAAGAAAATATATTTTTCTATATATCTATAAAAGACATACCCTATATATAAGTTTATCGAACAAGAAATAGAATTACGCAAAGAAGACATCTCTTGGCAACTGTATACAGATTCAGTCAATTTTATAAGTCAAATTATTATGTTATAGTAATAGTTTACAATAATACTATTTAAATGCCGGACAGAATTTAATGAAACTTTTCATTTAAAATATTGGATGAGAAATTGAAAATAAAAAGGTTTTTTATATTGTCAAATCATCAAGCTTCATATTTATGTCTTACATAGAAACTGTATAAGGCCAACTGATTAAAACTATACATCAATACCAATATCACAAATAGCTTTTCTGTTATATAATTATAATGTGACTACATTCAGATCTTTCTAGTCACTTAAATTCATTCTCTATACAGATTTATAGCACTGTCAAAGGTTTAAAACTTATTTAAAATACTCTGTACGATGATGTAACTACAAAACTACTGGGTCTACGCAACTTTGTGGGATTTACTCTTCAAATTACAACTGTACATTAATGACCACTGGCCAGATCAGCGGCTTGTCCGAAAGAATGAATTTTATGAAACAGAAAAAGCCTTTTCTGAAAAGGATTTAACATATGCTTCATGCAATTTGTTGACAAAATCAGTATCATGCTTGAGAAGATAGTTAAACGCTTGCAACAGCTGGTTCCTGGTGAGAGGCTCTGGGGACTGATGGATGTCATTACCTGGAGTTGCCGTAAACATTGTAGGGGGCATGAGAGCTGGCTTTTGCTGGTTTGCAAAAGTATTTAAATTTGGAAAAATACCTCCTAAATCTTCTAACTTCCCCCCATTAAACGAGTTAACTTGGTGAGAAACATCTTGAGATTGATTTAAATAAGCTGCTAAAGGCGATGTAGGTTTAGGTGAAGAAATATGCATCAAATTTAACTCACTTTCTAATGGATTAGGACCATTAGTATCAACAGTCTCTAAATGTTGAACTTTCTTCATATTCACCCTTTGCTGATTTTTGTCAATTGGAGTAGATTTGAGAGGGAAGGAGTTGTTTTGCCTCATACTGGGATCTAAAGATATGTTTCCATTAGATGTTTGTGCATCCTGTGGAGTGACAGATCGTTGTTGCTTTTCAATGTGCTCCACGGAGTGCGCGGGGTTGCTCATCAGCCGCTGCAATAGTAACGGCCCATCTCGGGAGTCGTTCGGCCGCGGCCCGAACATACCCGGTGATGGAAGTGAAGAAACAGCCGGCATTTGTGCCGCTGCACCACTGCCAGCTTTTGCAAAGAAGTCCATTACACTCTGTGATGCCATGTCTGGAGCTCGCGATGGAGTCGACTCATTCTTATTCGACGTCAAACCCTTATTAGAATTAAAGTCATCTTGAGCTTTGCTCAACATGCTAAATATATCAACTGATGAGCTAGGTTTGCTTGCCGGTGGGTACACTGGATTTTGTGACATATCGTTGGGCGCTTTGATAGATTCTTTAACTATAGAATTCAACTTTGTGGCCAGTCTAACGCACTCGTCTTTATCGTAGAACCATATGCCGTAAATGCGACACTTGGCGTTCCTATATAACAGAAACGGCTCCTTTAACTGCAATTCGATTCCTTTAGAAACAGGTTCAATAAGATTATTCGTATTTAATCTGTTCATAATAACCAAACTGTGGTAAGGTTCACCATTTCTACTGTACACAAACAAAGCACCTTCGATGTTCGTTTTTTCCCATTCGTTTTCTTCAAAAGTATAAAGTGCTACGTGGGTAGCACTGTCAATTATTTCTCTTGCATATGGATCTGCCCTCTTTAATGCAGCAAAATTCATACGTAGACCGGTGTCAGCCATTTTATACCGACATATACAAATACGTTTTTAGAGTACGAACAAGCATCACCATCACAGCAAAATGACAGGAGGAAGAACGAACAAATTCGCCATCTTTAATTACGTTCCATAAATCGCATTATGTTGATACATATATTAAATATTATCAAAAAATATATTTAATATTCAAAATAAATTGTGTATGAGTAATATAAAATAAAAAGAAATGGTTAATGCTTATATATAGGTTTTTAAAAGTGACTGAAATGTAGTAATGGCATCTCTTTTAAACAAAATTATAACTAAGTATTCATTATTTAATAATTATTTAAAAAAAGTTAAAACTTCCTTTTAATAATGAACAATTTATGTTAGAAATAGTATTTAGTTTCACTATCTTCCTTGGAATGCTGTAGTAAAAGCAAATGAAATGTAGACATTACTACCTTCCCACAATTCATAAGCTTTGTTGCAAACTAAATATAAAAAATATATGTAGAAATAGGATACTTTTTTATTGTTAATATGATTCAAGACATAATAACAATTCTCTCTAACGAAATTAACAAGATGCAATCATGATAATAAGTATGTGATAATTAGAGTAAAAAATTATATAATATATTATTATAAAAATATTAATACTTATAATAGTTCAGTCTAATTAAATTACTATGATTGTGAATATTGTAATATTTCATGCGTGCTAATTGAGTATAATTAATTATCCATGCCAATGATTAAAATGAATATAACATTTGAAAGTACTTATTAAACTAGTTGTAGGATGTTGAATGTTCTATTACGTGAAGTTAAAGCTACCTTCTTTTTTTTAATAAACGAACAGAATTAAGTGAATTTAAATTTATAACTTCATGTTGTATTTATTGTTCAACTATCGTGTAAAATAATTAAAAGTTAATATAAACATAACATTAATAATAATAGTTTTGTGATAGTAAATTTTAGAATATTTCTTTTAAAAATTGAGCATATAATCAGAGGTTACTAATGAAATAATTTATCCATTCAATTAAATTTTTCACTTTATATTATAAAAATAAAAAAATATAATATAGTACATTACATAAATTATTTTTTGATCGAAATTGAACCTACAATCGCTAATACTGTTAAATGTATCTTGATTGCGCCATAATGACATCTATTCATTAAAATGACGAGATCAGTATTAAATATTAATAAATTATATAAACATATACATATTTCATCACTAAATATCGAAGATTGACCTCTTGTCGTTTTGCACTTGCCATGTTATTATACTACTGATACTGATACTTGTGATCCTAAGATTTTATTTTATAATCGTAGTGATGATGTATGAAAAATTACAATAGTATAGATATAATTTTTGTTATTATATAAATTAATAAAGGTAGGCATTGTTGGGCAATAGGACAGCGTAAGTAAGTGTAGTAAACGATTGTAAAGACGAGTTCAATTCCTACTGGGGTTTTAATTATTATGATTTTTCCACCCTCATGCAAACTTTACACGTAATGTCACAATGGGGTTCGGACGGTGAAGAGTGGAATGACTTGACACTGGATCCTCTCTAAATACTGCTGCTACTACTACTACAAACGGGTAAAACATGTAAGCAAGCAGCAAAAAATAAGCTGATTAAAAGTTTTATACATATGACGTTGTATTTTCACATGTGGTAAATAAAATATATGTATATCTATATGCATCCCACGTGGTTTAATAAAGAGTAACATCAAAATTTTATAATTAATTTTACTAAAGTCCGTTCCTCGGTACCGTATGTTTATCGATATCGATATTTATACATTCGTTACAATAGGAAAGATAAATGTCAAACTGAAACGTCATTTAAAAATTTACGCGTGTTGTGTGTGGTGGTGTATTTTCATTTAATTTAGTTAATGGGAATATTTTTTGTGGTATACTAATAAGGAAATTCTAATAAGCCATCTTATTGACTCTTTAGTAACTTTAAGAATTTATATAGTTAGTTTCATATATTAAATGATATTTTAAAGCACACGCAGCGTAAACTTGGTAAACAAGTTGCTTTTATTGTGTTTCTTGTTGTTTTAAAGAAAAATGTCTGAAAAAGTTCTTGTGATCGGTGGTGGAGGTCGGGAACATGCTATTTGCTGGAAATTAGCTGAATCTCCTCTATTAAAGAGGGTATACTGTGCGCCCGGTAGTGTTGGTATTAACTCCACAAAAGACAAAGTTGAGAGTGTCGATTTGAACATCAAAGACTTTCCAGTAAGTATTTTTCTTTTTTCATGCCAACTTCTATATTTTGTAGGGTAGGCAGACAAATGATTTGCGATTAAACTATCCACTTTTCACATAAAAGAAAGATATTATGAATTAGTAATATTTTACCATTTTTTATTATAATATATATACTGTAACATAATTTGAAATAGAAATCAAATACTTAATAATTAAAATAAATATATTTTATTAAATAAATAATGTATCATTTATTGATATATTTTTCTATTTGTAAATTATAATTAAATTCACAAAAAAAATTAACTAGCTAAGTACTGATTTCTTTTAAATACTAAATTGTCCAAATTTAAATATATATGTTACTACATATAGTAACTACTGTTTAAACAAAAAGAAACTAAATTAAAATGTTTATTTAAATTTAAATATTTCAAAGCTCTCATTATTGCCAAGGTTACATTTATAAAATATATTTTTTATGCCACAGTTCAAGATTTTTAACACAAGTCAATAATCTAATACAAGATAACCTTTGAACCAAACTTTCATATTGTCTCTCTGTGATTAATATGTTGCTAGGGGCAAACACTTGTACTAATAATGTGACCAAGATGATAAGTTTTTAATTATCTAATAAATATTTGACTAATTTGAAATTTTTATTGTTTTGAGATGTTAACCTTTTTATTTATTGATACAATATAAATTAATAGAAACTTTTAATTCTTTTTTATTTGGATATATACAAACCCTTATTGTTAAATACATAATAATATTAATTTTTAATTTGTTTGACTCCTAATAAATATAGTAAGTCTAGTATGTTGTAGTAATAATTCATGATAATTCATAATAATTAATAATATTTAGTACCAGAGTAATAATAATAATAATTGTTAAACTATTACTAAGTAACAAATATTAAAATATAAAAAAGGGTAACAATTATTTTTAAATATTGATAAAAATATTTTTATCACATTGCATTTTTTTAATGTTTAATTTTTCTAGTATTTGGAACAGACATGTCTATCCCTCTCATCATTTACTGCTCAGCCGCCAAAACAGATTATCTACTATTTGTAGAACTCGCAGAATATTTTGTCCTGCTAAAAAATCATTTATCATTGTCCTGATAAAAAAAACAAACCATCAGGCACAATCACATATTTTGAGAAATAATTAATTATTTTATTTCTCAATTCAGGCAGTTGCATCATGGTGTAAGGAGAACTCCATTAATCTAGTTATAATTGGTCCAGAAGATCCTCTTGCTAATGGCATTGTTGATGCTTTATCATCACTTGGCATCAAATGCTTTGGTCCCACCAAAGCAGGTGCCGAAATTGAGGCTAATAAGGAATGGTCTAAGAAATTTATGAGCAAATATCAAATCCCTACTGCGAGATATCAATCTTTCACTGATGCAAAAGCTGCTAAGGACTTTATTAACAAGTAAGTATATTTGAATTCTGTTTTAGATTATGTGAATGTAGTAGTGGAGTGGAGTACACTGTCACTACTAATATACACTGCAGTCCAGCAATAAATATTATTAATTTCGCCATTATTATTATCTGAAAATGGCTTTCATAGCATCAAAACATGAATCAGTTTCTCTATGATTATTAGACTAAGTGCTGTGTCTTGATTGCATTAAATTGAATTTTGCAAAAGAATTAACGAATATGTAAACACTATTAGTAGTAGTAGTTGTTTTAATTTTTTTTATAATTTAAAGCAATTTTAACTGTACTTTTTACATACATTCCTTTAATTGTCATTTCTTCAATTGCCATTTCTTCTAGTGCTCCTTTCCAAGCTCTAGTAGTAAAAGCGTCAGGTCTAGCTGCCGGCAAGGGGGTTATAGTAGCAGCCAACAAAGAAGAAGCATGTCAAGCCGTAGATGAAATCTTAAATGACTCTAAATATGGCAGTGCCGGTGAAGTGGTTGTGGTGGAAGAACTTTTGGAGGGAGAAGAGGTTTCGGTAAGAAACAAATAAATTCATATTTGAGATTAATGTATATTTTTTATTGTTATGCATTTTAATTACACGTCTTAAATCGATTAATTGAGGACAGTCGTGGCTCAGAGGCATAACGTTTATCTGTAAACGCGACGGTTAGTGGGTTCGATTTCCATTCGGGAAAATGTATTTTCTATTTCCATTTTCTACGCTCTCGCAACTAGGCAAAGCGCAGCGTTGAGTTCCGCTACACACAATGCCTCGAAAAAGGCGAAAAGCAGGGACAAAGCAACGGTGTCTTAACACTAGGTTTCTATAGTTACTGCAGTTTCCTCTGCCTACTCTGCCATGTGCGAGATAAAAAGCGTAAAAATAAATATATAAATTGATTCTAATTATAATTTTCTCATTTCGTTAAGTAAAAAAGCTGATTATTTAGTTTAAACTGAGTAACTAATGCTTAATGCTTGTAGATCAAAATGTCTCATATTGACTCGTCGTTGCTAACTTAACGTAATTTCACACCTTATTTACGTAAAGTTATAAAGACGAGTGTTCACTAACCGCGTGCTGATATCAGGGGTCGTGTCAATAAGATATCTATCATGTCATATTCATGAATGGTGATATTCGTAATTTGTTCATTTTTATATATATTTCCTTTGTAATTTTACTTAGATTAATCTGTTATTGATACTGTTTTGATTATAATTTATTTTAAGTTAAAAAACATATTGCCCAACATTTGGTTCAGTTCAATGTTAGGCATTTTGAAATAAAATGTATAATTTAATGATAAAGTCTTAATAAATGTATTTTTCTCAACTACAAACTGTCAAGAAATGCATTTAACTTTTTCAATTTTTGCGTAATTTTTATTGAACCGCTGAACCTCATTTTGCTCAGCATATAACGACATATTTTGGTCTTATATACACTAACCAAACTATATACATCGATTTAACATATATATTGATATATAATTGCGGCAGCCTTTTCGCATATTTAAAAATACAGACAAAAAAGTAAAATCTGAAAGCCTATTAGTTCCTACTTAAACTATCACAAAAATAATAACTATCACAAGAATAGAATGTTGTGTACATTTAAAAGTTCATATAGTGACTATCAATTGGGACCATTGAATGCAATTTAAATAGTAAATTTAGTAGGCAATCGTGGCGCAGCAGCAATACACCTGTCTAATTAATGTGATGGTTGCAGGTTGTGGGTAGTTGTATGTTCCTCCTCTGGGGAGTAAATTATTTTCATATAGTTACTCGGTAATAACACTCCTCGACATCTCACAAAATTTGGTGAAAAGCGGAGAGCGGAGAGTTTAAGCCATTAGATTCGTATATGCGGGATACAGTATAAAGCTAAAAAACGTATTTAGAATATAACTCAGTGCGCTAAAAGTATTTTTCAGATTTTTATTATTTTTCACATAAATTTTCAGATTATTTTTGCATGTTACTTTATGAGTGTTATTAAAAGAGTGTTAGGTCATTACGTTTGAATAAAGGTTATCGGAGAAAAGTGTTAATCTTAGTTACACGCATATCTACATAATATATAGATTTATAAACATCTAAGCCACTATAAATTATTATTACATAGCTATAAGTAATTGTTACTTATTGATAATTTCATAAAAGTATTGATCTCTTTATTTGGCGTTACCAATCTAGAAGTAAGGATTTTATATATGCATATATATTCATATCCATATATATTAAAAATAAATAACATATTATTATAGTACTGTTAGTTCAAATCTTAATTACTTAAATTTAATGATTTCTTTTTTGTTAATTCCATGTCTTTCTACGCAGCCTCTAAGGTAATGGTAAAAAGGTAGACAAAGAGTATTTTTTTTTAATTCGAAATCAAACATCAAAACTGTCACGTAACATTATATATTAAACTTAAATTTGTATTAAAAAATATATGTAATTTTTACATTTTTTTTGCGACCATACAAAGACAATCGAATCTTACTACTCCATAAGTATGAATGATTTAAGTCCAAATTTTCTTGAATTATGTAGGTTTTCTATATATTTATAAAAAAACATTTCGTTATGGAATATACTTCACACTAACATAGTTAAAAATAAACCATAATAAATGTATCTACAATTTTACTATCGTTTTCCTTATTGAAGGTTCTGGCGTTCACCGATGGGGAAACAGTATCTCTAATGCCCCCATCTCAGGACCACAAGCGTATAGGGGATGGGGACACAGGACCCAATACTGGGGGAATGGGGGCGTACTGTCCTTGTCCCCTTATTACCCCAGAGCAGTTGGCGGATGTAAAGGATCAAGTTTTACAACGTGCTGTCGACGGATTAAAAGCTGAGGGGATTAAATATGTTGGTAAGTGGCTTTTTTACTTTTTATTGAGGTCCTGTCGGCTTTTAGCATGTCTAAGTTAAGAATTAAAAATGGAGATAAGAATGACTAAATAAAATGGTAGTGTTTTAATCTTAAAAGAATGTACTAAAAAACTTTTTAATTTCTGAGTCCCAGGAATACCTAGTATAGGTACCAGGGTACTTTATACAGTGTGTTTAAGTAGTAATGTGTCTGTATAGTGCCAAGTATAGTGCCACACTTTGTGAGGCAAGTTTTTGACCTAGAATTTTACTTTAGGTACCATTTTAAAGATCTCGATATTCGAAATTATGAAAAATATAGTCGATGTTCGAACTTTGACATAATTCAAAGATCAATTGATAACCAATTAACAAGTTCTACATGTAAGTTATAGTATTTGCTTGAAAAATATTTACGCGCGCTTTTTGTCAGTATTGTGCTCTAGTATTTTTTTTATAGCTTCACGCTTTATCACGCATATTGCAGGGTAGGCAGAGGGAACTACAGGAACCATATGAACCTAGTGTTAAGACACTCCATTGCTTAGTCAGTGCTTTCTCCGTCCCCGCTTTCCGCCTTTTTCGAGGCATTGCGTGTTGAGAGACGGAACTCAACACCGCGCTTTTGCCTAGTTTCCAGAGCGAAGAAAATGGAAATAGAAAAATCCATCTTCTCCGAGTGGGAATCGAACCCTCAAACCGTTGCGTTTACAGGCAGACGCTTACGCCTCTGCGCCTCGACGGTGCTCTATTGTATAATGAAATAATAACAAAATATTAGGGATAAGATCGATTGTTACATAAATGACCTTCATATATATTAGGTATGTTAATTATTTGTTAAAAGTTAAATAATTTTCGTTTGAAATATTTCCTTTTAATTTAAGTTGTGTCGCCGCAGCGGGTGCGACAGTGACGTATGAACACGGGTTATCACTTTTAACACAATATTCACAATACAAAATATTCCGTTGTTTTCTTTAAAATATTGGAAATTTTTATAAATAGATCTCTTGTCGAAATGAAGCCTAAGAAATTTTTAAGAAAGATTTTATTTTTTAGATAAATAGTATGGTAGAATGAAATTAATTATGTATATATATATATATATATATATATATATATATATATATATATATATATATATATATATATATATATATATATATATATATATATATATATATATATATATATATATATATATATATATATATATATATATATATATATATATATATATATATATATATATATATATATATATATATATATATATATATATATATATATATATATATATATATATATATATATATATATATATATATATATATATAATATATATATATATATATATATATATATATATATATATATATATATATATATATATATATATATATAGATATATGTATTTTAACATATTATACATGTGTATATGTTAGTTATATAGTTCTCTCTGTCTCACGTGCTTTAAGCCGAATACAGTGAATTAGAGCGAAAAAAAAAAGTAGTCGTGACAGAAAAAAGAAAAATTTAAGAGAGAAAAAAGTAGATAAGTCTACCTTTGTAAACTGTGTTTTTGAAAAAATGTTTTATAACAATGAGAAATATTAAGTAGTTTTCCCAAGATTTTATTTAAGTAATATAATTTAAAATGAAAATAGAGTTATGTCACTAGATTTTATTAAGACCGACGTCGGGACTTCTTTAAGAAACCTCTGCCAGTTTACGTAGATCGCTTAATAAAGCTTTAAAAGCGTATTACACTACATATAAAATAGTACATTTTTTGAAGGTTGAACCCACACGACTTTTACATGATTTTCACACTAAACATGTGACAATGTCGTTAAATACATTAGATAACACGTTATTACCAACTCGTGCCATCTTATTTTATATATTACCTATTGATATTAAAACACGTACACATTGATGACGCTAGAATCTTAAACAAATCTTCGTAAACAAACTTAGCTCGAGTTTTCTTTGTGACGTATATTGTCATTTTCTTAAAACAAAATAGTGTTCCCTTAAATAACTAAGCTTTAATTCAATTTTAGGGTTCCGTACAAAAATAAAAAACGGAACCCTTATAGAATCTCTCGTGTTCCTGTCCGTCCGTCTGTCACAGCCAATTTTCTCTGAATCTACTTGACCGAATCAGGTGAAATTTGGCAGGATGGTGTAATGCCCTGACCCGAACACAGATGTGTAACGTAAAAAATATATTTTTTGAAATAAGGGTAATTTCCGGGGGATAAATTAAGTAATTAAAAAACAAATTGCGAACCTTACTGAGTCATATGATATTCATGAAAAAAGCCGAAAATTGACCACACCCCCCCAAACTCTGAAACTACTGGGCCGAAAAATTTGAAAAAAAATACTGAATATAGTTTATGGCTTCTAGATTACAGGAAAACCTATAAGGATTTCATAAATTAAAAATAAAATGGTAAATTCGATAAAAAATGTTTTTAGGGAAAAACCGTTTTCAGGGGATATATTTCACTATATTGTGTACGGAACCCTTTCCACGCGAGTTCAACTCGCACTTGACAATTTTTTTAGTATTAGGTGGAATAAGGATGCGTCGTCGAGGCGCAGAGGCGTAGCGTCTGCCTAACGCGACCGTTTGTGGGTTAGATTCCTATGGGGAAGATAGATTTTTACATTTGCATTTTTTCATTCTGATAACTAGTCAAAGCGGGGCGTCGAGTTCCGCCACTCAACACACAATGACTTGAAAAAACGGAAAGCGGGGATAGGAGTGTCTTAACACTAGGTTCATTGATCCTGTGTTTTCGTCTGCCTACCCTGCTATAAAAGGAATAAAGTGTGAATAAAAAAGACCAAATACAAATAAATTGAATTTTCTTCGTTGCGCTATATATAATAGCGCACTTAGTTATTATTTACTTGGAGGTCTCTAACAGGAAGAACATTTTAATATCTTAAAATATATTATTAGGATTTACGAAAAATTTAATTTTTTTTTATAGAAAGCAAGAAATTTACGTTGATGCTTGGTTCTGAGTCTTCTCGCAAGCTTAAACTTAGGCTTATACTCTTAAACTTACAGCGCCTATAACTAGATTGCAACGAATCCGTAATCCTTTCATGAGGCAATGTGTACTCTTTTACAATAGGATCCCAGGAATGTTCTGAACAATAGAACAATTTTCTATATCACAATTTAAAAGACGTTTGTATGTTTAAAACGTTTGTGTTAAAGATTATTACCTAATTAGGTTGCCACGGTTCCTTCTGCCTATCCTGCTATGAGCGGGATAAAGCATGAAGCTTTATAATAAGACAATTTTTATAAAATTTTTTACGAAATTTCTTACTTTTTTATTAATAATATTTTTTTATTTATTTACTATTTTACAAAATTTGTTGATTATTATGGAAAGCGAAGCGAAGCGAAGCCACTCAAAAAACAAACCCTTAAGAATTGGCAAGAAAAAGCGAAAGCGTTGCCACATAGTGTGTATTATACAATAATTATTACAAATTAATTCTTAGCAAACATTCTAAAGCTAAAAATAATAATATTAACTATACATTTAGTTTACACTAATTTCTTACGGACGGCTTGATAACAGCCAGTGCCATAATAAATGGGCTGATAAATGATAAGTAGAACAAACAAATTCTGTTAAATAAATGAGAACAATCCACTCTAAAATTATCCTTTCGTCAATACAAATAAGATTGTTTTTGCCCTAATGCGTGTTTAGCTTAGCAATTATAGAAAAAGTTGCGTTGTTGTTTTGTTCAATTAATGTCGATATAAGTAAACAGATAGTCGAATATGATTTGCTTCTCGAAGCAAAGTCAAGGCCCATATTTTTCCGGGGCTACGTAACGGGGCTTAGCAGCGTGCTATGTTGATATGTCGTCATACGTTATTGTTTTTTTTTTGTATTTTTTTAGCTTCACGCTTTATCCCGCACATAGTAGGTTAGGCAGAGGGAACCGTAGGAACCGTGGAAACATAGTGTTCAGACACTTCGTTCCCTGCTTTCCGCCTTTTTCGAGGCACTGCGTGTTGAGTAGCGGAACTCAACTCCGCGTTTTCCCTAGTTGCTAAAGCGAAGAAAATGGAATTGGAAATCCATCTTCTTAGATAAGGAATCGAATACAAAAACCGTCGTGCTTACAGGCAGATATTATGCATCTGCGTCACGACGTTTATTTGTTATTGGAATTTAAGTTTTGCTATTATTACACTATAACAGAGTTTTGCTAATTGAAAATCTAATGGTTATAGGTTCAATCTTTATTTGAGGGGAAAACCTTACTTTACTTCTTACCTATGTCACGTAACACTCTAACGTATCGAAGTCCTGTTTAAAATAGGGTTAGTAGGGCAAGTTATCGATAACGTGTTTAAGATAATTTTCACTGTAGACTCTTCTGTTTACACGGAAATTACATAATTTATTATAAAAACTAAAAAGTAATTATTTTTACTTGATATTATTTTTTTCTTACCTTACATACTATGTAATAAAACAATATTTAGTATATTTTCTCTTATTGACTCATTTAACTTAACTTAAAAAGTATAATTAGCTCACTGTCCTAACTCAACATTTCGTTCATACAATTAAAGGTAGATTGACGGTTTTGAATTTACAATATGGCTATTTAAGTATATTTAATTATTTTCAGGTGTACTATACGCTGGCATGATGGTGACCAAAGCAGGTCCTATGACGCTAGAGTTTAACTGTCGTTTTGGAGACCCCGAAACTCAAGTCCTCATGATGTTGCTGGAAACTGACCTGTATAAGATTATGAAGGTAATATAAATAAAGTTTTTTTTTAAATATTTTTGCCTATATTATTTTTATTTATTTAGTTATTGAAAACGCAATTATTGATCCCAAATAATTAATATATCGTCTCCGAGTTAAATTGATATTAATGTGTGGAATGGTCTTTAGTAATTAAATTTGCAACTACTGCTGTCGTTTCAAATGCTTCCAATGACTGGAGAATATGAAACAGAAAAATCATCTGATTTAATATAAATATTGATTTTTCTTTTTAATTTTAATTTCTTGTATTTTTACATATATACATATCTACGTGCTTTATCCGTATCGGGGTAGTTAGAGAGAGAAGCGCCAAACGCTGCGGTCCCTTCATACCTCTTTCGCCTCGTCCACTGTCATTATCCTCTTCATACATGGTCTTCGGGGAGTCCTCATGCTTTTTACGTGACCTTCCTCCAGTATCTTCGATACTGTGTTTTCGAAAGTCAATCGAGGTCTCCCTTTACCTCTCTTACCACTCACTTCTGCTTTATATATCTTTTGTTTTTAATTTTAAACATTAAATCCTAACCTCTTTCTTAATATTCTATTTATTATAGGCTTGTGTCGAAGGCAACTTGAAAGACATCCAAGTAAAATGGAACACCAGTATGTCCGCTGTGGGTGTAGTGATCGCTTCTAAGGGATATCCTGAAACGTCTACGAAAGGCTGTGTTATAAGCGGTGAGTTTTTAACAGCCAGCAAATAAAAATTCAACACCTCGTGTTATATCGAAAATTTGTAATATAATAAAAAAATTAATTTAATTATATTAACATTATTTTTATTTATTTTTTTTTATTTTTTTTTCTTTTATCTAGTCTGCTTTTCTGCATAGGCCTTCTCTATCACTTTCCATTCTCTTCAATGTTTTGCCTCCTGCAGCCAGTATGAAAAACAGCTGGTCCATACTGGCTGCAATATAATATAATAAGATAAAAAAAATAATATTAAAGCATTTTAGTATAGATTTTCATTATTAAACTAATCGTAAGAGAGCGAATATCTATATATAAAGTTGTTTTAATTAATTCAAGGCCGGCGTTCATTGCGCTGAAGTCATATGTCGTGTTCCAATTTGCTACTACAAGATAGTACTTGTTAGATTTATTTTTTTCAAGTTCATTATGATTGAATTGGTTTTCTATTTTTATGATTTTTAACGTATTATTCTACATTAAAAATAGAAAATACTTAAAAAAGCTTTAAGCTGTGGGATTTGAACTTGCGACTATTCCAAACCGTGCAAGTGCTTTTACCACTAAGCTATGCGTTCTTCGTCACGCTGTGTCAAATTCTTATATGTTTTACACAATTTATTGCGTTGTTAGCCTTACGTTCAAACTTTTGTATGCTTTCTTTAAGTATAAAATTAATTTTTCTACTAACTTAAATTTTTACCAAATTTATAATGTAGAAAGAGTGATCGCTTCGTTTTATTCTCTACCTTTTTTATTCATTCATTGTTGTGATTGAAAGATTTGTATTTATTGGCACAAAAACTAGTCCAGACCAAGATGATTGATGATGACAATATTACTGAGTATAATTCCAATTATTTAGCTTAGCTTCATATGTCCAAAAGTAAGCCGACATCCGATATTAATTTATTTTTCCTCCTTTTCATAGCTTAGCTTATTAGAACACTTGTTCCAGTTCCTTGAATGTTAAATGCTCATTGAGTGCATCAATTTTTATTAAAGGGCAATTTTATATTTTTTATAGATTAGCTGGTATACTGGTATGGTGGTGGTCTAAGTACAATGCTTTTAATTGTCCTTGTCATTAATATTGTTGTTTTGATACATTTATATTTGTGAAATGAAGATCTATGATGAGATAATCATAATATATTGAAAAAAAAAATCATAATATGTTGTTCAAATATTATGATTTTTTTCAATATATTATGATCAATAAATATGACTGAAAAACCTGTACTTAAATATCTATAACGATGTCATCAACTTATCCAGCAAAAAACTTACATTAACACATTATACAAGACTTGATGCAAAATTTTTTTTTATCCCATACCACTTTCATATAGATAAATAGGTTATTTAATATTTTCTCCCGCACAGGCCTCTCTCAACTATGCAAAGACCAGATCCAAGTGTTCCACAGCGGCGTAGCGCGCGGCGCCAACGACTCCCTGGTGACGGCGGGCGGGCGCGTGCTACTCGTAGCGGCTCGTAGCCAGTCGCTACGCGCCGCCGCCGCGAGTGCTACGAGCGCGGCCGCCATGATAGACTTCCCCGGCGCTCAGTTCCGCAAGGATATAGCTAGGAGAGCTTTTTCGAAGTGAGTTGAACTTTTTTTATTGTACTTAGTAGAACTCTTTAAAGCACAATATTTTTTTTTATTGCGCTTTAAAGAATTGTGGAAATTTTAGCTTGAAATCTGGCTATATTTGTAATATTATCGTTATTTTCATCAAATAGAGTAAATATGATATTAGATCCACACTGAGGATAGGAAATTGCTCAAAAAATATATAAATGGAAAGAATGAAAGTAATATAAAGCATATAAGAGTTTCTTAGCAACGTGATGAAGATCGCATGGTTTAGTATCAGAGCGCTTGGACGGTTCGCAAAAGTGAGCAGGTTCAAATCCCGCTGCGTTCAAAATTTTAATATGTTTTTTTTAAGTATTTTTAAGATTTTTTATGTTGTGATTGTGATGTGTAAGTGATTGTATGGAACACACATGATATCTAAATAGTTTATCGTATACAAATGCTGTCATATACTGTCATATTACAAGTCAACACTTCTTTTTTTGATATCGGTTAAACATTATTCGTAGCACGGCTCTCAATATAACAATCATCACATTTTTTTATTTTCTTTAATGCTCTTTCTCACACTTCTCCAATTTGCTTTTTTTTATATTTCAACATTATATAAATATTTGATCATCTGTTTGCTTCATGTATGTCGGTTTGTTACAGTTCCAACTGAAGAATGAGAGTTACGCACGCAACTCCATTTTTTTGTCGCTGAGACCATTTTATTTTTCCATTTTTCATTATTTTGTACCAGTACAATGTCTTTTATTGCAATAAAAATGCAATTTCTTATATCATTTTTTATTTCACCCTTTATTTATCCTCTAATTTTGTTTAATTTCTTGACATGTATAACTTTTTTAAATAAATTTCGTTTAGACTGTGCATAATGCCGAGTCTGTCTTAACTACAAATGACAAGCATCATATGTTGTTTTCCTCATAATAGTTATATAGTTAAAATCCGTATAATGATACTAAAAACAAGAGTGAGTTATAATAAATGTATAAAGCGCCTCGGTCTCTCATAATTCGATAGGAACTAATGACTTTATTTTTCGATACGAGTCTTGCTTCATTTTATTTAATACGTTACTATATTTTTGTATTGGTTATTAATTTAAAATTTGTTAAAATAAATAGCTATGTACCCCTAGCCCCTTGTACTCTATTGAGTGCTATATATCCACTATCTAGAACCTACGTTTCTAAATTACATAGTTCAAATGGTTAGCCTGTACAAAATATAGGGGAAGGTTGCTATCATTGGACAACTTAACTTTGTGACGTCATATCTCATAAAATATCACCTATAAATTAAGACAATTAATGGAATTTGATGCTTTTTTATGTAAATTATTAATATTTAAATTATTGGCAATGAAAGTTGAAAGGCTTTAGAGCTATACTAATATAACTTTTCAATGACGAGTTGCTTTCTTTGGACCACCGTCAATTTGAATGGACCACTAAGTTGCTATCATTAGACTTTGAAACATCTGTATTAATGGTCCAATGAAGGTGACTCAAATGAAGCACTAAATAAGAATTACTTTTTGATGTACTGCTCATATATGTGGCTCTCACTTGGCAAAAACTTATATCTGGATGGCGCTTCATGTATGCGTAGTACTATTTTTCCAGGAACTTCTATGGTTTTATTAAAACGATGTTTAATATTATTTTTCTCAGCTAATTCGAAGGCAAGCATCTGAAATCTTTAGGAGTAATAGCAAAAATAGAATTCTCCATTTCAACAATGTCATTGCTAAATTCAGTTTCCAAAGCCTCAGGAAGATCTACTTTTGATTCCACTATTTGAATTTCTTCGACAGTTTTTTTTTATTTTTCCCATCTTATCGTCTTTTAAATGTGGCTTTTATAACTCCATACATTCGTCTTGCGTCTATAATCCAATATTTTTTAAAGATTCTATAGTAAATAGTTACTAGTTTAGGAAATAGTTACTAGTATGCAACTCGCATACTAGTAACTATTTCCTAATTTAACAATAATATTTAATACTCTTTCCCTATGCCGATATTCTGGAATATATAAACATTCGATATTCTGGAATAATCCAACTGCATGCAATACTAAAATATTCAATTTACAATATAAAAGTCATTATTTATTAACATTCATATTAGTTTCTTTGATTGGACCGTACCAATGATAGCGTCGCCATTTAGGTCCATTGATGGCAACTAGGCATATAAATAGAACGAAAGCAATTTTTAAAAAACGCGCAAAATTAAGTAAAAAGCTTAGTCGTATTTGTAAGCGCAGATAAATTTGCTATTCAGATGTAACACAATCATTAAACATTAATTAAAACAATGTGACTTACACAAGTTTGTTGATGACTCGATTATTACATCACGGTCACCACTAACACAAGTACACACCTCACTGCTTATCACGTTTCGCGAGCGCACAGAGGTTTGGTGGGTAGGTAAGGGGACCGATACTGTTGCCTAGCAATGTAACAAACTTGCTGTAACATGTATAGTTTTTGAAAAAAATAGGTGGTCCAATCAAAAAGCCGGTCCAATGATCGTAACCTTCACCTATGCCTTCTATTTTTGTACGTTGTTATTGATTTATTTAAATATTGGTAAATCATTGCAAATTATTTATTAATAGAATATAGATCTTTGCTTTATTCCATTTATTCAAGAAAATATTCTAATAAAATATTTTGTAATATATTCCCGAAAATTAAATAAGAACAATGTCAGGCACAATATATCTATGGCTCGTAGGATTGAGATAATTGTTAAGATATATTATATTTAAAATATTATATAAGAGAAAAATAACTGTATAAAACATACAATAGTCAAAAATCAATTGTAATCTAATATCTCAATAATATCTCACTCTGAAATGGTTATATTACTCATGCATGTCTCCCATCTTCAACAACATATGTACATAAAACATTAGGATATATATATATATATATATATATATATATATATATATATATATATATATATATATATATATATATATATATATATATATATATATATATATATATATATATATATATATATATATATATATATATATATATATATATATATATATATATATATATATATATATATATATATATATATATATATATATATATATATATATATATATATATATATATATATATATATATATATATATATATATATATATATATATATATATATATATAATATATATATATATATATATATATATATATATATATATATATATATATATATATATATATATATATACTTAGTCTTGCCATAAATATTGTTATAAAGAAAAGCACGATTTTTTTTTATACGTAACATTTATTCCTTTCATAGTGAGTTAGTTTAATACATCAATATATAACTATTAAAAATATACAATGTTTATTCGAAGTGGTCCCCATTGGCTGCAATACAGTCTTTTAAACGTTGAGGCCAGTTATCAATAGCAGCACGAACTCTTTCTAGAGGAAAATTCTTCACTGCCAACCGAATGGATCGTTTTAGGGACTCCAAATTATCATGGCGTTTAGAGCAAGCCTTACTCTCTAAAACTGACCATAAATCATAATCCAATGGATTTAGGTCAGGACTTGACGACGGCCAGTTTTCAGTGCTGATAAAGTCCGGAACGTTAGTTTTCAACCATGATTGGGTGGATCGAGCTCTATGACCCGGTGCCGAGTCTTGTTGAAAGCACCATTCTTTGTTATTGAACATGGTGTTAGTTAAAGACTTAACTACCGTCTCAAGAATGGTATTTTGATAAACTTGTGCCGACGTTTTAATACCTTTTTCACAAAAATATGGCTCAGTCACCCCTTCATAGCTAACACCCCACCAAACCATCACTGAAGTGGGATAATGCCCACGTTGTACTCTGTTTACTAATTGCGAAGCTTCTTTAGAGCTTCCAGCATAAATACGGTCATTTTGTTTATTAAAATACTGCTCAATTGTAAAAATTTTCTCATCCGTAAACAAAATTTTTTTATGACCTCCCTTTGCGTACCGCTTAAGTAGTTGTTTGGATTTTACCACCCTATTCTTCTTTAAATTATCAGTTAAGAAGTGACCAGTACGTCTCTTATAGGCTGCAAGTCCTAAGTCATCTTTTAATATACGCGACATGGTTCTAGGAGCTATCTTCATCTCCCGAGATAAAATCTTTTGCTTACGGACAGGATTTCTTCGAATTCTTTCCCTAACTGCTTTAATCACCTTTTTCACACGAACGGTACGTGGACGGCCATATATTTTTCTGTCACAAACAGAGGAGGTATCATTGTACCTATCAATAGCCCGGTAAACAAACATTTGACTAATACCAAGCGGGTGGAGGGTTTTAAAAATTGCACTTTTCTCCATACCTACTTTATGTAAGGCAATCACAGCGATTCGGTTCTCTTTATCACCCCACTCCATTTTAATATAACAAAATATTTAACAATATAATGGCGCGAAAATAAGAAAACACATCAAGCAATCATATAAAAATGACAGATTCCAAATTCAAACGTAATATTTTCTTTTTTTGAATAGTAACAGTATTTATGGCCAGACTAAGTATATATATATATATATACATATATATATACATATACATATACATATACATATACATATACATATATATATATATATATATATATATATATATATATATATATATATATATATATATATATATATATATATATATATATATATATATATCTATATATATATATATATATATATATATATATATATATATATATATATATATATATATATATATATATATATATATATATATATATATATATATATATATATATATATATATATATATATATATATATATATATATATATATATATATATATATATATATATATATATATATATATATAATTGCAGAGTAAACGGCCTCTCGTACCTCGAGAGCGGAGTGGACATAGACGCGGCAGCCAACCTAGTACGTCTGATCGAGCCGCTTGCGACCGCCACACACCGCCGCGGCGTGCTCGGCCGCCTGGGCTGCTATAGCGGCCTGTTCCAGCTGTCCGCAATGGACGCCGGCCTTAAGGACCCCGTGTTGGTACAAGGGACTGATGGCGTTGGGACTAAAGTCAAGGTGGGTTTGTGTGAACAAACAATTTAACTAAGAAATGAATTTATATGTAGCTACTTCCGCTATGCAGTAGTAGTTATGCAATTAAGTAATACATAGCGGAAGTACCTATATATAAATTCCTTTCTTAGTTAAGATGGACTTCCGTGATTTAAAGCTTGATTTTATAATATTAAGAAACTACTTAGCGTTCCATGGTGTTGTAGGAAGAGGAGCTCCATAGTGTTTAGGACTTGCGACAGAAGTCTTGGTTTAAAGGGGACCCTTTAAAATGCATTAACGTTCACCTTCACTGTCCGAGCTCCTTCCACTACCTAACATATACCTAATATTCTTTATATTATGTATTCTGTACACTAAGTTGTAATAGATATATATAAGGGTATAAGTACAATAAGGCGGTTATGTCGCTAAGCGATCTCTTCCAGGCAACGTTTGGGTAGAGGAGACAATATAAAAAATAAAAGTAGAAATTATGGTTTTCCTTTTTTGGTTAAATTTGAAATTGCTGCTTGTCGATGCAATGGTTAATAGATGCGGTTTTCAGGGATATAAAAATTAATTTTATATAGTTATTGTATATAGTTATAGTAAAAACAAAAAGTATGATATTAATATAATTTTAGAGAGTGAGTAATTAATTGAAATATTAAAATTATATTAATAATCAAGTTTTCTAAGGAGGATTTTATGTAATATGTCTTTGTGGCATGTAACGATGTAGCTTTATATTTTTACTTTAAAAAAATATATAGTTAAGAGATGAACATTAACTTTCGGCAAACGCACTTGCAGATAGCGGAAATAATGCAAAAATACGACACGATAGGCCAGGACCTGGTGGCGATGTGCGTGAACGACATCCTGTGCGCGGGCGCCGAGCCCTTCGCCTTCCTGGACTACATCGCGTGCGGCCGCCTGCAGCTCACCGTGTCCGCCACCATCGTCAAGGGCATCGCCAACGCCTGCATACTGTCCGGGTGCGCTCTGCTGGGTGAGTTGGAGACCGCTGGAGACCCTTAGTGTTTACAGGCAGACGATGTTGGATTAGTAAGAATCTACCGCGAGTGGGAATCGAATTCGTTAACTGTTTGGCGTTTATAGGCTGAAAATGTTGGATTAGTAAGAATCTACCGCGAGTGGGAATCGAATTCGTTGACTGTTTGGCGTTTATAGGCTGAAAATGTTGGATTAGTAAGAATCTACCGCGAGTGGGAGTCGAATTCGTTGACTGTTTGGCGTTTATAGGCTGAAAATGTTGGATTAGTAAGAATCTACCGCGAGTGGGAGTCGAATTCGTTAACTGTTTGGCGTTTATAGGCTGAAAATGTTGGATTAGTAAGAATCTACCGCGAGTGGGAGTCGAATTCATTGACTGTTTGGCGTTTATAGGCTGAAAATGTTGGATTAGTAAGAATCTACCGCGAGTGGGAATCGAATTCGTTGACTGTCGCGTTTACAGGCAGACGGTGTGTTTTTTTTGTGTCTTTAGTGTAGTTAATAATTTTATTATGTTTTATTTTATCCTTCCATTTAGTTATATCGTTAATTACAATCTTTTGTGCTTTCTTAAGGTATAACATAAATATGTTAAAATATTTACCATACTTCAAAACAGCAGAGAAATAAGATTTATTTATAGAAAAATATATAAAAATTTTAAAATAATATAATTTAAACATGTAGGTCTTGTTTACTGTCGAAGCACTATAGCCACTGAGCCTATATAGATATGCTCTCATCAATCTACATGGAAATTACTATACGTTTGTATAATGAACAACCAAGTAAAATAAAAATAATTTCTAAATAGTTTTCTCCATTCTTGCTGTAAAATTATAATTTAAGAATAATAAATAAGCTATTGTTAATATTTGATTTTCAAGACCTTTATACATTTTAAATAAAACAATTTGAATGTATTATTCGTGAATATTGACATTTTTTTTAGAAATCCGACGTTTCTAACACTTTGCAATAGTCCATGGTCGCGAAGCAACTCAGAAACCGTTGGCAGTAGTTCGATATTATAATTATACTAAATGACAAACGAATGCCATCTCAGTCTATCTGTGACCACGGACTACTTCAGTGTTTGGAACATCGGGTTTCCAAATAATGTCAATATACGCGAATAATTCGTTTAATTTTTTTTTATGTCTTCTTACTTTATCCCGCACATGGCAGGGTAGACAGAGGGAACTATAGGAACCATGGGAACCTAGTGTTAAGACACTCCGATGCTTAGTCCCTGCTTTCTATCTTTTTCAAGGCATTGCGTGTTGAGTGACGAACGTTGCCAGAGTGTAAAAAATGGAAATGGAAAAATCTATCTTCCCCTCATGGGAATCGAACCCACAAACCGTCGCGCTTACAAGTAGACGCTACACCCATACGCTACGACAATCTTCAATCCGTTTAAATTTAGACCGTTTAAATTGTTTTTACTAAAAACCAATTGTTTATGCAAAAGGCGGTGAAACAGCAGAGATGCCGTCTATGTACGACATAGGCAAGTACGACATAGCCGGGTTCGCGGTGGGCGTGGTGGACAACCTCAAGCAGCTGCCGCGCTCGCGGGAGATCCGCGACGGTGACGTCATCGTGGCGCTGCCCTCCACCGGCGTGCACAGCAACGGGTACAGCCTCGTGCAGCGCATCATGGCCGAGAGCGGCAACAGGTGTTTTTTATTTTTTTATTTTATTACAATTAATAGTCCGTGGTCACAGATAGATTGAGGACCGTCGTGGCGCAGAGGCGCAACGTGTGCCTGTAACGCGACGGTTTCTGGGTTCGATCCCCAGTCGGAGAAGATGAATTTTTCTATTTCCATTTTCTTCGCTCTGGCAAACTAGGCAAAGCGCGGCGTTGAGTTCCGCCACTCAACACGCAGTGCCTCGAAAAAGGCGGAAAGTGGGGACGGAGAAAGCAGGGACTAAGCAACGGAGTGTCCTAACACTAGGTTCCCACGGTCCCTGCAGTTCCCTCTGCCTACCCTGCCATGTGCGGGATAAAGCGTGAAGCTAAAAAAATACAAAAAATAAAGAGAAGTAAAAGAAAAGTAAAACACAAATTACAATACTGCGTGGGTGGTGTAAAATACTACGTCCTAATATATAAATATATAAAAATAGTACACATACAAACGTAAATATACATACTATTGTAATATAGTAATATACTGGTATGTCTAACAACGCGGCCCTTGTCAAAACTACCTGTAGGGTTAAATATTTCAAGGTCATAAACTATTTAAGAATTATCAATACTTTAGATACAGCACTATTTTTTCTATTTTACAATATTTATACGTGCTGTGTAGCGCGTGGAGTAAACATCAACTATGAAACGTTGTCAATCTGTCACCGAATGAGAAAGAGATATATCTCTGTCCCGCTCTGACAGGATAGTGTACGCTTGCGTCATACTTGACAAGTGGCGTTTTGTTTTGGAACAATAATTTAATTGTTTTTTTGTTTTGTTTGAAAATACTTATTTTTTTGAAAATGTAACATTTTTTATAATTTTACCAAGCTTATAAAGACTTGTTAATAATATGCTTTAAATTAAGGTCGCGGTAACATCCACGCCCCTTTATATTACAATTCTATAAAAATGTTTTAATGCAGGTCACAAATTAAGGCTATTTTTTAATAAATTAAGCCAAGTTTTTATTATATATTTTTGTATTTGACTGTAACTTGATTATTAAAATTATTTTTTTAATTATTTAAATTACTTTTGGTCTCTGATACTATATTAATACATACATACATACATACATACATAGCTTCACGCTCTATCCCTAGCGGGGTAGTCAGAGAGAACGGAGCGCCAAACGCTGCGGTCCCTGCATACCTCTTTCGCCTCGTCCACTGTCATTAACCTCTTCATGCATGCTCTCCGGGGAGTCCTCATGCTTTTTACGTGACCTTCCTCCAGTATCTTCGATACTGTGTTTTCGAAAGTCAACCGAGGTCTCCCCTTACCTCTCTTACCACTCACTTTTCCATCATATATCTTTTTTACCATTCTTTCGTCACTCATTCTTTCGACGTGCCCAAACCATCTGAGCACGTTCTTCTTCATTCTTACTGTGACATCCTCGCTGGTACCTACCATCCTGTGTACCTCTTCGTTGCGGATTCGGTCAGCTAAGCTGACTCCGCATATCCTTCGAAGAGATCGCATCTCCACAGCATTCATCTTTCTTTCATTCTTCTTCTGTAATACCCACGTTTCACTGCCATATAACAGCGTCGGAACCAAAACTGCATTGTGTACGGCCAAACGTGCAGCGACGCTGACGTTGTGCCGTCTCAACAACGCAGCTAAGGCACCGCTCGTTCTGTTACCGGCAGCAACACGTCTTTCCACATCCATTTCGTATCTACCATCTCTACTTAACATACTTCCCAAGTATACTACTTCGTTCACTTGTTCTAATAATTTTCCATTCACGAAAATCTTGCATTCCGTCCTTTCCTCGTCTCTTTCAAATACCAGAACCTTTGTCTTACTTGCACTCAGGTTTAGACCATTAGTTTCACACCCGTCTTTCAGAATGGTGACCAATGCCTGCAACTCGCTTTCTGATGATGCAATAAGCACCGCATCATCTGCGTACAGCAAGCAATTTACCTTCAAGTCACCCACTTTTACACCCATATCACTTTCTTTCAGTCCTTGGAGACAGCTATCCAAATACAAATTGAACAACCAAGCCGACATGGCACAACCCTGTTTGACACCCGATTGGATGCCAAACCGAGGCGACATGTCGGCTCCTACTCGCACACAGGCTGAGTGATCTCTATAAAGAGATTTTACAGCCTGCAGCAAGGGTCCGTTCACATTGTACCGGGGTAGTATCTCCCACAACTTCTTTCTCACAACCCTGTCAAACGCCTTCTCCAAGTCCACAAAAGCACAGAAAACCTTTTGGTTTACAGCCAAAAACTTCTCTGTGATCATACGGATGGAAAAGATCTGATCCATGCATCCTCTTCCAGGTCTAAAACCTCCTTGGGCCTCCCACAGTAGCCTTTCGGATCTGTCTTGCATTCTTCTCGCTAAAATTTTTGCATATACTTTACCACCTAAGCTAATCAAACTGATTGCCCTATAGCTTGCACAGTCTATCTGTGAACCTTTGCCTTTATACAAAGGCACGATGACTGCACCTTGCCAATCATCTGGGACCTCCCCCGATTTCCAGCACAAATTGCACAGAAACCAGAACAAGTCCAAGATGCGAGGTCCACCATATTTGATCATCTCGGCAGTAACTCCATCCGCTCCCGCTGACTTACCACATTTCAAGCTTCTTATTGCACTCTCAACTTCTTTTATACTGATTTCGCCATCTGCTACATCAAGACTCAGCTTGTCGCTGTCACTTGAGGCAGAAGCGTCATCACATTCATACATCTCCTTGTAGAATTCCGCCCATCGCTGCAAAACGTGTGATCTGCTTGTAAGTATCTCACCGTCCTTCGAAAGCACCCCTTTCATTTTAAAGGTTGACGAACAACTCCGTGAATCACTAACTTCTCGCCAGAAAAGCTTCGTATTATCCCGGAAGTTGCTCGTCAACCTTTCATCTCTTTTACTCTCGGTTCTTTCACGCTTCATCTTTATCAGTGCTTTCGTTTGGTGCTTTTGCAGCTTATACTCTTTCTTTTTAATCTCTCTCATACTTTTATTCTTACTCGAGGCTTTATAATCCTGCCATGCCTTCTTCTTTCTTTCTACAGCATCTTTCACTTCATCCATATTAATGTCGTAACATAATATATAAAAGTTCATAGTGTATATGCATTATGGATAAAAAGCCTCTTATATAATACTCTTGCAATTATAACTTTAAATTTACTTAAAGCAAACTTTCTCTCTCATGCTGGTTTACATTACATTACATTTTGACGCAAATTTTACATATTTTCTTTTATTATTTTTTCTATCCTTAATATTGACTTAATATTACCTTTAAAAAAAGCTAAAAATATTTAATATAAATAACATTCTCTCTCGCCGAATTGTTCTTTGTAACATCTTTGGGAAGCGATACTTTGTAAAAATCTCCATACTGAGATGCTAACAACGAAACATGTTGTATAAAACACATAAGAATTTCGACGCGGCGTGGTAAAGAACGCATGGCTCAGTGGTAAGAGCGCTTGCACGGTTTGAAAGTGACGCCGGTTCTATTTTTATATTTTTTCTTTAAATATTTTAAATATTTGTTCTCACTATTCTTGAATTAATATAAAAATATATTTAATTTGAACAGCTTCCACGAGAAGGCGCCATTCAGCACATCAAACAAGACGTTCGGTGAAGAATTCCTTGAGCCAACCGGGATCTATGTGAAGAACCTGTTACCAGCTATCAAGAAAGACCTAATTAAAGGCTTAGCCCATATAACCGGTGGAGGTCTATTGGAAAACATACCTAGGATCTTGCCAGCTGGTGTTAAAGTAAAACTGGACGCTATGAAATTTAAAATAAAACCCATTTTTGGATGGTTGCAAGCTAAAGGTAGGATATTTGTATTGTTAGGTAGAGTGTATAGAAGGAATCTAGTGTTAAAAGTTAGAATTTGTATTTAGAAAAAAAAATTGAAAAGCAAAGCAAATAATTGATTCATTCCCCTGAGTGAGAATCAAACCCACCAACATCATGTTTACAGTTCTACTTATTTAACATGTTGAAGTGAAAAATATTATACACACACAGCTTCACGCTTTATCCCGCATATAGCAGGGTAGGGAGAGGGAACCGCAGGAACCGTTACAACTCAACACCACTCTTTTGCCTAGGTACCAGAGCGAAAAAAATAGAAATAGAAAAATCTTCCCCTCATTGGAATCGAACCCACACACCGTCGCAAACGCTGCGCCACGACGGTCCTCAAAAATTATTCATTATTAAATATTTTATTTAATAATGAATAATTTTTATTCATTTTTCATTATATTGATTAATAATTATTCCTTATTAAAAATTCTATTATTATAAATATTTAATAACCAAATCTTATATAGAATATAAGTAAAGTTTTAATCTCATCAAACAGGGCACGTGTCGGACTTCGAAATGCTGCGCACCTTCAACTGCGGCGTGGGCATGGTGGCCATAGTGGACCCCGTGTGCGTCAGCGAGCTGCTGCAGTGCGTGGAGGGGCCCGTGGACGTCGTGGGCAGGGTGGAGAGCATCGGCAAGGAAGGTCAGTACACGGCTAGGTACAGGTTAGGTTAGGTTTGTGAAATTGGTTATTATCTTTCTTATAGTTTCACGCTTTTAGCAGATTAGGTCGAGGGAATCGCAGGAACAGTGGGAATTTAGTGTTAAGAACTTTTTTCGAGGCATTGCATTGTTGAGTGGCGGAATTAAACTCCGCGCTTTGTTTAATTGCCGGAGCGAAGAAAATGGATATAGAAAAATCCGTCTTCCCCGTATGGGAATTGAACCCACAAACCGTCGCGTTTACATGCAGACGCTCCTCTGCGTCACGTCTTAATTATTAAATAGAAATACATATATTATATTAGATTTTGTTTTATTAACAAATGTAGTAAAAAAATGTAATCCTATTATCTGGCTAACCTGCTTTATGTGCGGTAAATCGTTGTCGCTGCTAATTATTAATGTTTTTCTTCACCAGGTGGACATCAAGTTGTGGTGGAAAACTTCAAAGAAGCAATGCAACCACTGGTAGCTCCATACATTACTAATAATAGAGATATTCCCCAAAAATCTCTATCGTACAAGGACAGTGGCGTGGATATCGAAGCTGGTGACTCCTTGGTGTCTTTGATCAAACCTTTGGCTAGGTAAGAAAGAGATAGATATATGGAGAATGCTAAAGTGGGAAAGAAATAGCAATATATAGGATGGCTTCAAGATTTATTTTTATGTTATAATGTAATACCAACGTTACGGAATCTATGGAATCTGTGCCTTATATGTGATTTCTTGTTTTTAATTTGTTTTTTTGTTTTTACTTTGCAATTAAAATTGTTTTATTATTAAAAAATATGTTCGCTTATGTTTTTTGTTCTTCTAGATCCACATCTCGTTCAGGCGTTTTAGGCGGTCTCGGCGGGTTTGGTGGTTGCTTCCAATTAAAGGCTGTTGAACATGAGTATAAGGTATATATATTTTGTTTTTTTTTTAAAAAATATACATACATACATACATATCTTCACGCTCTATCCCTAGCGGGGTAGTCAGAGAGAACGGAGCGCCAAACGCTGCCGTCCCTGCATACCTCTTTCGCCTCGTCCACTGTCATTAACCTCTTCATGCATGCTCTCCGGGGAGTCCTCATGCTTTTTACGTGACCTTCCTCCAGTATCTTTGATACTGTGTTTTCGAAAGTCAACCGAGGTCTCCCCTTACCTCTCTTACCAAAAAATATAAGTAGGTATATAAGAGATTAGTGTAGTTGAAAACGTAATTTTAAAATCATTAATGCTTTTTGCAAAATATTTTATTCTTATTAGTTTAAATATAATAATTATTTCTGAAGTTCCCAAAAACTTATTTATTTTACACTCATTATCAATGTGAGCAAATTAAAACTGAAACACCAACACATGATGTTAGTGGGTTTGACTCTGCCAGCCACGCATTGCATTTAGCAGTATTTTATGTGCTCATATTTTCCAGGACCCGGTACTAGTGCTGGCGGCGGATGGGGTGGGCACAAAACTAAAGGTGGCCCAGCGCATCAACAGGCACGACACCATCGGCGTGGACCTGGTGGCCATGTGCGTGAACGACATCCTGTGCAACGGCGCCGCGCCCCTCACCTTCCTGGACTACTTCGCGTGCGGCTCCCTCGATGTGAACGTCGCCAAGGACGTGGTCGCGGGCGTCGCGGACGGATGTAAACAGGCTACGGCTGCCTTGATAGGTAAGTCGTAATACTATTTTTTTGTATTTTTAAATATGTTATTCTATAATGAGGGTCGCTAGGAATGTAGTCGCGGACGGATGTAAACAGGCTACGGCTGCCTTGATAGGTAAGTCGTAATACTATTTTTTTGTATTTTTAAATATGTTATTCTATAATGAGGGTCGCTAGGAATGTAGTCGCGGACGGATGTAAACAGGCTACGGCTGCCTTGATAGGTAAGTCGTAATACTATTTTTTTGTATTTTTAAATATGTTATTCTATAATGAGGGTCGCTAAGAACATAGTCGCGGACGTCGCGAAAGGATGTAAACAGGCTACGGCTTTGATGGGTGAGTGTATATCTTTATACTGTTTTTGTGGTTTTTTTAATGTGTTATTCTATAATGAGTCCTGTTTGATGTGCTGCATACCTCCTCGTTGTGGAAGTTGTTGAAATAAAATATAATATATAAAAATATTTTTTATATAAATTATATTATATTATGAGAATATATACTTCAAATTGTTTTAAAAAAATATATAAAATTTTGAACGCAGTGAAATTTGAACTCGCGCCAGCAAGCGTTTTGACCACTAAGCTATGCGTTCTTCCTCACACCGCGTCAGAATTCTTATATGGTTTATACGACTTATTTTCTTCGTTGTAAGCGTCTCTGTAGAGAGAATGTTACAAATTTCAATTAAGTAAGTATTTAACTAGTGCCATTCCTAGTACGCGTTGGCAAAAAACCTCTAGCAAAGTTCTTATATCCTAGTACTCAGTACTTACAATGATGGGTGATACGACTCATCTATAAGTAGTCCTAGATTAGTGCCATCTCTAGCAAAAGTTGGAGTACCTCTTACAAAGTTATGGTGCCCTGGTACTTGCGTTATTCTTACCACCATCGGCCATCTTTTATAATTTAATCTTGTCATAATATTTAGTGTACGTAATATTTAGGTACCTTTTAGTAGATCATGTTGTCCTAGTATTTGTGTCGCTGAACTTAAAGCACAACGTTTGAAGCATGACACCTTTTATTGTAACCTATCTACCGTATATTACCTGTAATGGTTTTCGAGATAGAAGCAAGTTAGAACTTAAGAAGTAGTTATATAATAGTTCATTAACATATATAATAGTTCATTAACATAGTTCATATTCGTATATCTTTACGGTGACAGGATAGGATATAGGATATCTAGTACTCTTTTTTTCTGGAAACATTTAGCTTGGAGACATCATTCCTTCATCCTTAAAAAACACGATGTCCTGTTACTTAAATTACTTTGTGATCCGAACAAAGCCCAATAATAATATATTTGAGATCAATAACTGACTGACTCAGTTACTATGTAATATTGAACTAGCAGTTCCTGAGATTAACAAATTTGACCAGACAAACGCATTTAGCTTTATAATAATAAATATTATTCAATTACGAAATGTGTTAGTTTAGAGTGAGCATCTATCATCATTTCCCGTAACTCCTCAAGGGAAGGGCAAATGGCATCAGGGCTAATGTCTGACCGTTATTACCCATCTTCGTCTATTAATAGAGGACGCATTCATGGAGTGGGCACTGGATAATGGGCACTGATGGAAAACCCATCTGTTTGTTTATGAAATTATCTAAATAAATAATTTTTAAACAGGTGGCGAAACAGCAGAAATGCCAGGCATGTACGAGGCGGGGGCGTACGACATAGCGGGCTTCGCGCTCGGCGTTGTTGAACGCGACCGTGTGCTGCCCAAGATTAATGATATCAATGTAAGTTTGTTTATTTAAATGCTTGTTCAATTTTACTTGTTAGTTGAGGTTATTTATTTGCCTTTTCCGGACTCTCGATTATCCGGACTATTAATCGGTTAGGTATATGTCAAGTATATATAGACGAATGAAGGTTTTATTGTATTAAAGGGCGTGGACCTATAATAAAGAGTAGGTGTAAATATAGAAAGAAGTGAACAAATAAATAATGATGCAAATTAAATGTTGTAATTTTAATAATAAGTAACTAAATATGACAGTTTTCATATATGCCAAATTTATTACATTTTTGGTTATTTTTAGTCCGGTTAATCGAATTTAATGAATGAAAAAATTATATGTATATACAATAAAATACAAAGTACGTGAGAGGTGTTCTAAAACTCCTTTTTTTCTTAGGTGGGTGACATCATCATCGGTTTACCATCAAACGGCATCCACAGTAACGGATTCAGTCTCGTGCACAGCCTGATGAAGAAAGCCGGCCTCACACTCAACGACAAAGCGCCGTTCAGTGAAGATGGACTTACTTTAGGTATTATTAATTATTAATATTTATATTAATTAAAACTAAACAGTTTAGTCGTCGGTACTAAAAACCGCCCAATTAATAAATAAAACGTTTAAATAAAATAATATACATTTTGTGCTACATATTTGACAGTTATAGAAGCAAAGGCGCTTCATTTCAAAAACAGATTTTTTAAACCTATATCTGTATTTCTCGTAAAATCATCATCATATAATTAAAGGCTTAAATAAATAAATAAAGTAAAAAACCTTTTATTGACCACTGCTACATTTGAACTTAAAACTAAATAATAGTAAATCTACTTTTTGATCTTACTTACTTTTCTTTTAGCTTCACGCTTTACCCCGGACACGGTAGGGTAGGCAGAGAGAACTGCAGAACTTAGTGTTAAGACACTAGGAACCTAGTGTTAAGACACTCCGTTGCTTAGTCCCTGCTTTCTCCGCCCCCGCCTTTTTCGAGGCATTGCGTATTTAGTGGTGGAACTCAACGCCATGCTTTGCCTAGTTCTCAAAGCGAAGAAAATGGAAATAGAAAAATTCATCTTCCCCTCATGGGAATCGAACCCACAAACTGTCACATTTACAGGTAGACGCTACGTCTCTGCGCCACGACGGTTCTGTAACTACTTTGTACCTCTAACATTATTTCCTTTGCACCAGGCGAGGAACTAATCAAACCAACGCGTATATACGTTCGCGCTCTACTGCCGGCGTTGCAGCGCGGCGCGGTTAAAGCGGCCGCGCACGTGACCGGCGGCGGTCTACTGGAGAACCTGCCGCGCGTCATGCCCGACCACGTGCGCGCGCGGCTCAACGCGCACTGGTGGAATGTGCACCCGGTGAGTGACGGGTGACAGGTGACAGGTGACAGTTGACAGGTGACGGATAACGTATGATGAATGACGGCCGACGATTCTACTGTCGTAGAGTACTGTAGAATATACTGGAGTAGAGCAGACGTAACGACCTGTTAAGGCATTTAATGCTCTGTTAAGGCATTTAATGTTCTCGCTAATTGTAATACTTATTGATTTATTGTAATTTACTGTTTACCTTTGTTGTCAAATTCAATATTAAGTTTTAAAACGATGCACTTCGTTTTTCTTACAAGTTTTGTCTGCATACATCTACGCAACCTCCAACATTTATTCTGTTATTCGCATTCGATTCTGTTATTCGCGACATAGAGCGTGAACCTAATAAATTAATAATTATTATTATATATTATTTTTATATATGCAATATTGATTATTATTGAACTGTTTTTTTAATGTCATGGTATGGACGTAATGTCATCACATTTATATCCTAAGCACTTTAATTTTACAGAAATTTAAATTATTCATTCTTCTAAGTGGGATCGGAAGTTAATATTCTGTTATTTGTTTTACAAAAATACGTAATTTTTATTAATATATGTAATTAATTGTCAGGTATTCGCCTGGATAGCCGACACCGGGGCGGTCAAGGACGATGAGATGTTGCGCACGTTCAACTGCGGCATAGGAATGGTGCTCGTCGTGTCGCCGGAGAACCAGGCCTGAGGTCCTTTTATTCTTTTAATTATTATTATAAATATTCTTTTCTCAATACAACTACGCTATAACGAAGAATAATTAGGACCGTCATGGCGCAAAGGCGTAGCGTCTACTTGTAAACACGAAGTTTGTGGATTTTTCTATTTTCATTTTCTTCGCTCTAGCAATTAGGCAAAGCGCGGCGTTGAGTTACGCCATTCAACACGCAATGCTTTGAAAAAGGCGGTAAATGGGGAACAGAGTGCCTTAACACTAGTTTCCAACGGTTTCTGCAGTTCTCTCTGCCATGTCCGGGATAAAAATGTGAAGCTTACAAAAAAATGGATTTAAACTATCAAATAAAAACTAGTATAGCATATATAGCTTCTTTACCTAAAAAGCGCGTCTACGTCCACCTTAAAAGCCGGCAGCGCTCTTGTAACACCTCTGCTGCTACACAGGGCCGTGAGCGTCGGTGATCACTTACCATCAGGTGACCCGACCGCTCGTTTGCCTTGTCCTTCTCATAAAAAAAGCTTCTTTTAGCTTGGGATCTTTCTAAACGAAATATATTTAAACGCTGTGAGATTTAATATTTTACGATTAGACAAATTTAAATCTCGCAATGAGGTTAACGCCTCATAATGATTACTTAATGACAAGTTTTTTAATGATATGGGTGTACAGGTGATGAACATCATCCGGCCGCACGGCGCCATGGTGATCGGCTCCATCCAGGCGCGGCCGGCGGGCGGCGCGCGCGTTCTCGTCGACAACTTCGCGTCCGCGCTCGACTTCACGCGCCGCATGCCGCTGCTGCCCAAGAAGAAGGTATCCACATTTTGTATTTTAGTTTCATAGTCATATATTATTTAATTTTTCTATAATAACTTAATTTTTTAAAATATAGTTCTGTAATAAAATATATTTATTTAATTATTACAACGTGAGTTAATAAATATATTTAAAAATATTTAATAGACAAATGAATAGCGACATTGAAGACAATATCAGGTTTTTTTTTATACAAATAATATTAAACTATTGATCTATTATAGTACAATTGAGTAATAGAAAAACATTATTTTTGTTTTCTTTTATGTTATTGTTGCAATAATGTAAAAAAGTGGAAAGCTATTTTTTATTTTTATTAAGTCACAACCCAAGTGGCAAATTTTACAATGTAGTAAGTAACTTTGTATATAAGAAATTGCTAGCAAAAAGGCCACCTTTTGTACCAATCCATTTTCTTATAAATATTATTGAGTGTACAATAAAAGATTATTATTACTATAAACATCCGTTTAGGTTGCAGTATTGGTGTCGGGTACTGGCACCAACCTGCAAGCGTTGCTGGACGCGTCGCGCGAGCCCGCGCAGTGCCTGTGCGCGGACGTGGCGCTGGTGGTCAGCAACAAGGCGGCCGCGCCCGCGCTCGCCCGCGCCGCCGCCGCCAACGTGCCCACTGTGGTCAGTTGTTACTTCATATATATATATATATATATATATATATATATATATATATATATATATATATATATATATATATATATATATATATATATATATATATATATATATATATATATATATATATATATATATATATATATATATATATATATATATATATATATATATATATATTTTTTTTAATTTTTTTTTTATATACTTTATTGCACAAATTAAAAAAAAAATGTACAAAGGGCGGACTTAACGCTATGACAGCATTTTCTGCCAGCCAACCCAGAATAGTGTAGGAGAGTAGTCAGTAGGATGTGCACATAAATGTTAAAGAAAAATTTAAAATACATACATAGCAATAGATGCCTAAAAATATATAATAATAAAACAATATATTTCTATGTTACACATAATATATAAATATACCTATACATAAATATGCATAAACATATACATACACATACACATACATATATAAATGTATATATACATACATACACACACATACACACACATACAAATATACATATATATATATATATATATATATATATATATATATATATATATATATATATATATATATATATATATATATATATATATATATATATATATATATATATATATATATATATATATATATATATATATATATATATATATATATATATATATATATATATATATATATATATATGTACATATAATCTTATTGTTAATATTGTATTTTTTTTTTAGCTTTACGCTTTTATCCCGCTTAAATGTTATTCTTTATTTATTTGTCCAGAGTAGTTCCAGCGCTTGTCGATTTTGAAAGTAATTTGTGTGGGTGTTGTTGTTTTTTTTTATGTTTTCACTCTTTATCCCGCACTTGTCAGGGTAGGCAGAGGGAACTGCAGGGACTGTAGGAACCTGGTCTTAAGACGCTCTGTTGCTTAGTCCTTGCTTTCCACCTTTTTCGACGTATTGCGTATTGGGTGGTGGAACTCGTTACTGCGCTTTTACCTAGTTGCCAGAGCGAAGAAAATGGAAATAAAAAAGTTCATCTTCCCCGAGTGGAAATCAACCCACTAACCGTCACGTTTACAAGCAGATGCTACGCCTCTACGCCGCGACGGTCCTCAATTTGAGAACAATTCTAACTTATTATCTCTTGTATTGAGACATCTGTTTTAATGTATTTGTACTTTCCAGTTGATCACAATGCCGGTTTTTGTCGTTTCAAGGAAAATAAATTAAAACAATTTTATTAATGATTCGAAAACTTACCATGGATTTCATAATAATTTATGATATCCATAATGAGTCTTCAGCTACATAATCATTCTTCATTGCCCCAAATTTACATTGTCTCGAAAATTGAACAAATTAGAAAATGGAGTGTCCTAACACTAAATTATTTTTGCCCACCTGCCTATTGTGTTTCTGATATACAAATATAAATGTACAATTATTAAAATATTAATATATTGTTTTACTTTTAGGTACTAAATCACAAGGATTATGAATCCAGGGAGGAGTTTGACCGCGCCGTGTCCGCCGCCCTGGAACAACACAAGATTGATATTGTGTGTCTCGCGGGATATATGAGGATACTGTCGAGTGAATTCGTGCAGAAGTAAGTGATGCATAGGTTTTTGATAATAGATTATTTATTATAGATATAGAGGACCGTCGTGGCACAGAGGTGTAAGCGTCTGCCTGTAAAAGCGACGATTTGAGTGTTCGATTCCCACTCGGGGAAAATGGATTTTTCTAGTTCCATTTTCTTTACTCTGAAAACTGGCCAATGCGCGGTGTCGAATTCTGCCATTCAACACGTAATGCCTCGAAAAAGGCGGAAAGCAGGAACTAAGCAACGGAGTGTCTTAACACTAGGTTTCCACGGTTCCTGCAGTTCCCTCTGCCTACCCTGCCATGTGCGGGATAAAACGTGAAGACAAAAAAAAAACTAGCTGGTAATCAAAGAACTGTTCGTCTCCGCAACCCTGGTAACCCGTCTCCAACCCCTCAGATGGAAGGGCCGCCTCATCAACATCCACCCGTCGCTGCTGCCGCGCCACCCCGGCCTGCACGCGCAGCGCCAGTGCCTCGCCGCAGGAGACGAGGAGTCCGGCTGTACCATACACTTTGTCGATGTAAGTCACACTTCTATTATTATGAGAGTCTTTGCGAAGTTATTACTAGTTATTTTGATTTAATTAATTTCATTTCTTAGTTAGTAGTTTAATTGGTTAATAAGATTGTAGTTGTTTCTATGCGAGTTTACTAGATTTATGTAGGTTCCTATATAAATAAACATTTTCTTTTAGATTGTTTAATATATGATTGGATGCGAAAATATTTATTCAATTTATTGAATGAATTCTATGTACATATATTATATTAGTAGAGTAAAGTATAGAATAAAGTATAAAGCTCTATTAAAAAGACACACCGCGGCATTAAGTTCCGTAAAAATTAAATCCCCTTCCCCTACCCTGCTATACGCGGGAATACAGTATAAAGCTAAGTATACAATAACTCCAAAACCACCAGGAGGGCGTGGACACTGGCCCAATAATCCTGCAGGAGCGGGTGCCCGTGCTGCCGGGGGACTCGGAGGAGAGTCTCTCCGCGCGCATCCACGAGGCGGAGCACCGCGCCTACCCGCGCGCGCTGCGCCTGCTCGCGACGGGGCGCGTGCGCCTCGCGGCCGGACACGCCGTGTGGCACAGCTAGTGTGTATGTATATATACTATATGTATATATGTATGTATGTATGTATGTATGTATATTTTGGTTATTTTGATAATATGTTGTCTATTTTGTATTTTTTTTTTTCGATATATATGAATTTTTTAGCTTATTTTTGGTGAAGTTAGAGAGATATGCTAACTTACGTTTATACTTTATGTAATTTATGCAATAATTTCATCTTAGAATTTTTAGTTCATTTTTGGTAGTTAGTGTGGTGTATGGTGCTGTGCTATCTTATGTTTATACCTGATAAGATACACTTTCATGTTTTTTCTTTATATACATGTATGTATTATACTAGTTGGCACGTTTCTCGTAATATTTATACTTAAAATTACAGATTTGTAATGTTCTTACTTCATCTTGCCAAATATAATTAATAATCTATCATTACAAAGTTTACAGTAGAAAAAAAATTATATACAACTAACTTAGCCATACATGATATGTTACAGTTCCTAAGATATATAGTTTTGTTTACAATACTCATACGTTCACATTGTATAACTTTGTCTGGTCTATTTTTTCAGTTTTTATATTATTATTATTTCTTCATAAGTACAGATTAACCATATGTAATATATGTAATGAGATGAATGTATATCTTGTCTTTAAAGTCAGATTTATTAAATAAAATATATATATATATATATATATATATATATATATATATATATATATATATATATATATATATATATATATATATATATATATATATATATATATATATATATATATATATATATATATATATATATATATATATATATATATATATATATATATATATATATATATATATATATATATATATATATATATATATATATATATATATATATATATATATATATATATATATTGTTATTTTTTAGTACATAGATAAAATTATTAAATCATTTATTGTGTATGTATAAATATGAAAAATATAATTGCTCAATGTATGTATCATAAAAGACTTGTTGTAAACAGTTGATATTACATTTTGTTATAATATGGATATAATAAATGTTTATAATAGTTTTGTAGCGTTTTTCCACAAAAGATTATTTTTTAAGTCAAAGATAGATAGCTTACTTTTTAAATAAATATGAATTTTATATTATATTTTTGACTTATACATTATTATTATAAATATTTTAAGAATAACCAATGTAAAGATGTTTAATGAGTTTTCAATTATTTTCATCAATGGTTATGATTTTACAAATTTATTATAAAATATTATCAACTATTAAGTCATTCCTTATGTAAAACACATCATTATAGTTGTTATACATATATTAATTATAAAACAAAATAACTTGTAAAGTAAATATTTCATCTTAAAAGGTTGTAATTGAAATAAAATATATTTATAGATATATCACAAGTTTTATATACAGGCATTTTAATATTGAGATTAAATAGTCTTGAGAACATTGTGATGCAGAGGGACTATAGGTTCAATACCTTCTCGAGGTTTCTTTCATTACCTCACTTTAGTGGGCAAAATGCGGCATTGAATTCCGCCAAGAAACATAATATGCGGGAAAGTGTTAAAAAATCAAATGTCATTTTAAACTTTTTTTATATACAATATTAGTTACTGAAATAAAGTGCCTTATATTTTTTTGTTAGCCAACTCGAATATAAGATCTATTTTTAATGTTAAAAACATTGTTTTAGAATTATTTTTCATGTTGAAACTGTTCTAGGAGTGTAATGTCCTGGTAGAATAGTTAGGTTATGTTTAAATAAAATAAATTGAAATATTTTTATGTTTTTTTATTATATTTTGGTATACTATTAAGTCTAAAATATCACAGCATGATTTTTATATATACTTTATACTTGTCATTTACACAATTTTATTTTACATAAATATAACCTTTTTAAATAACAATATTTTTTTAGTCTCTGTATTATTGGAAAACTATTTCTTTGAAAAAAAAAAAAAGAAAACTAACTGCCAATTTTCTTCTTCTCATTTCCTTTAAAACTCAACAGTTCTCCTAATGCTTTAAAAAATACTCCGATAATATCATCATTCTCTTGTACCACTACTTTTTGTATTTTTGTCTCCTCAACTTTCTTTATTTGGACAGAATGGCGACCATTTTCTAATATATCTTTACAAAGTTTATCAAATTCAATGTGAAATTTTTGTTTATTTAGAAGTGGAACTATTAAATTAAAAGTATTAATTTTAACATTTATTGATTGCGCTAATAACTTATTGTTTTCACATATTTGACACCATCTAACACTTTCTTCATTATTTAAAGGAAATGGTCCAAGATACATTCTGTCTTTCCTTATTTCCTCCTTCAATAGTTCTATATCTGTATCTATTTCTTTGCTCATTGTTATCCATTCTGGTGTAAAACCATTGTTTATTAAGACCTAAAATATATTAAATAGAGTTTTTAAAGTTATACAACAAAAATTGTAATTTATTATTATCTAAATATAAAAACATTCTTACTTCATTCAATTTGTGAGTAGTAAAATCAACATACGGGTTTCGATTTTGGTCTTTCAATGGCTTTCCTTTGCCACTAAGATTTTCAAATTCTCCTTTAGACATGGACTCTTGTATCAAATCTTCTACCAATCTATCAAATCCATATTTAGTTTTGATATCATGTTTTTTGACCGGTTCCTTCTTCATTAAAGTGTTTTCAGAAGCTATAGCTTTAGCAGTTCTGTGTTCTATGACATTTACAGCTGCTCTTTGAGCTCTTGCTTGAGCATATTGCTTTTGTCTTTGAGATGGAGTCCCATAGCCAATGCCATCAAAGCTTAGAAATTGTCTATGTTGAGGTGCAGTATGCTATATTTTATAATATAAGTATATTTATGAATATGCTTTTTTATACAAGTGACAGATTTAAAATATGCACAATATTATTATCCATTATTAAATATTCAGTTACATAATAAAATATACAAACCTTTATATCATATACAACTTTTTCAACCTCATTAGAATTGTTTGAACCAGTATTATGTTTTGATAATATTCTAAATGCATTTTCAACTGCTACAAATTTATTTATATCAGCCTCAGGAGATTGGGAGTCAGGATGATATTTCTTGGCAAGTTCCAAAAAAGCTTTTTTCACAACATCCTGTTTAGAATTTTCTGGTATGCGTAAAAGTTTGTAACTCTCCTAAGACAGAGAAATATAAATAAATTAATTTCTTAATTGACGTAGAGAATCATAACAGTCTCAGTACTACAGTAATTCTTACCTTGATTTGCTGTTTAGATTCAGTGGCTAGTGTTTTTATTTGTGACCGAGTACAAAATTCTGAGCATACCGCTCTAGAGGAAATTATAGGATGTGTCAGCTTTTTCATATTTTAAAGTAATACTAAGGATAATTTAAAGCTTTAAATTGCGTTTAAAAGTTACATAATATGATATTAGTATACAAGTTTTTAAAATACGGAATTACAATTTAATTTGACAACTTGTTCTATTTATTGTCAATATTTTTACTGACATTGACATATTATGTATATGCTGCCATAATGACCAAATTGATATTATAATAATTCTTCTTTCACGTACATTTTCAAGTGTAGGACGACAATGGGAATAAAGACATTGTATCAAAATTAAACAGTTATATTTTTTAATTCTAAATTGTGATGTCAACATGTATGTGCAATTTACATTTTTATGGGGATAAGAAAATTACTTAGAGTATTTTTTAGATAAGTATAACTTATAACACTTGCAACATTACATTTAACGCTGTCATTGAATCAACTGCGTTGAGTTGAATGAGTTTTGAAGTATTCAGTTGGTGTAGACTCGATTTTCTCTTGACTTTTTTATAAGAAAGTGGCTTAGTTAATAGTTTTTGTGCTTTTCACGATGCACTAGCGACGTGTACAGCGAAATGTTTGTAGTGTAAATGGTGCGTCTAATATACATTATTTAAGGATAGAAAAATTAAGTGTGAAAATGCCTATGACATCTGAAGAAATTGCAAACCGCTACCCGATTCATTGGCTTGTTTGGAATAACAGGCATGAAGAGTTAAAGAATTCCCTTCAAAATAACAAGGTCAGAAATTTCTGCAATTCTTGATATTTTTCAATGATAGGATACATGTTTACTTAAAATCTCAAATTGATAAGGACAAAGTAAATTATGTTTATAAATAAAAATATATTAGAAATCTTTAGTTATATATTGATACTAAACATATTCATAGAGAGTATACTATAATATTAATACAACAATTGTGTAAAAATAATAGTGAAACAATGTCATGTTGTTAAATGTTAATAAGTGTCAGTAATGTGTAGGTAGCGGTACATTAAAATAATCTTATTATCTCTGATGAAGCCATTGCAGTGTGGCTGATATGGATTACAGTAAAACATACTGCCTAATATTGTGTGAAAATGAAATCTCATTAGGAAATGATTAACTTTAAAATATGAATTCACTAATTTTTAATATATTGTTTGCTATAAGTTAATTATTTTCTCTTCATGAATAAATAAATAGGTTTTATAGTAAGTAGAGTAAGAACTGTTGAAATATTTATATAAATTTACAGTTTTCTTCACAAGACATAGAACAGCTTGACCCCAGAGGCCGTACACCTCTGCTTCTGGCTATAACTTTAGGTTATATAGAAACAGTAAAAGCACTTATTGATGCAGATGCTGATGTTAATTGTGAGAAGGATGGATGGACAGGTATTCATATAACAACTTAAATTCTAATTATTCATATAAGTTATAATATATGTTGTTGAAATACTATTTTTAAAACATCAATTTTATTGTATGCTTGTTATTTATTTTGTTAAGTGAACATATTAAAATTTATTTCCTCAGGCTCATATAAAAAAAAATCATGATTTATACTATCATACAACATTTTTATAATATCTTTTATTTAAAAATAATTTATCGTATAGTATAGGTGCTATCACAATTTCTAATGAAATTAGATGTAAATGTTGTTATCAACGCAACATACAAATAAACTAATTGATGGCTGATGGCATTAATGACTTATTTTAATTTAAAATGCTTTTATTTTAATGATGAGGCTGTTATGCTAAAGTGAAAAATGTTTCACTGTAATCACAATGATTCTGGGTTCAAATCTCTATTCAGAAAAATTATTATGATAAAATGTTACAAATGCCTAACCAGAAGTAAATATAATTTCCAGCGGTTCAAGAAGCAACAGCCACAGGTGACCCAGAACTCTTATCATTAGTGCTATCACGCCGTGATTACCAAAGGCATGTCGTCAGATCAAGTGGAATACCAGAGCTGTTGAACAAGCTTAGCCTTGCCCCGGACTTCTATGTGGAAATGAAATGGGAGTTTACTAGCTGGGGTATGTTTTATGATTAAATTATTTTATATTGTGTAGTTCAAGTTGAGTTCAAAATTTGTGTGATGATAAGGAATATATATATTATGTTAATGTTTTTATGTGCATTTGTAATATTAAATCTTGTAAAAATATGATATAAGTACTGTATAATATATAACATTGATAATTTTAAAACCTCCATATCTCGAAAACATGTTTTATTTCCAGCCTTTCAAACTCCAAAGCTCCAATACTCTAAATCTCAACTCTTTATTACTCGCATTAATCTGTAAATCCCTGCCTGCCCACTTGAGTGCATTTTTTTCTTCATAATTTGGAAAATTATATGTACTCTGTATCTGTATCTAGAATATGTACAGCAATGTGTTATTTTACACCTTTTCTAATTCATTTATTTCAAACTTATTACAATTTTAGTAGGAAACAGAAATATCTAAATAATAAAATATTAATGATAGTTTATTAAGAAATTTTGGTTTGAAGGAGTGAAATATTTTGACAGAATGTATATAAATACATATGTATTTATTTTACGTCGTTATCTCAAAATTTACAGCAATGAATCTCAACCTCGTTATGCAAAACTAGAATCCACATAAGTAGAATTCCTCCATAGGTCGAAAATTCTATATCATGATTTTTTGGCGTCTCCCTAGATTTTCGACTTATAAAGATTCTTTATATAAAAAAAAATGACTATCATAGTGCAGTGAAACATCACCTGACTTTAATGCATCGTGAGTTCAATTCTCACAAGTCTTTAAATACTGTTTAGTATAAGTAAAATTAATAACTTTACGATATGCATGTAGTATCATAAGGGGATATCAATATATGGGGGATATATCACGATATATCCCCCATATATTGAGGTACAAAGTAGGAAAGGGACACTAGGACACTACACTAGACACTAGAGATTTCTTCTCTCCGTATAATTTTAAGGAATATAATGCTATTTTTAATATAGCTTATAAACATAAATATTAAATTTCCAGTACCACTAGTATCAAGAATGTGCCCGTTCGATACGTACAAGGTGTACAAGCGTGGTGCAAACGTCCGCGTTGACACGACACTCGTTGGTTTTGAGAATAACAAATGGCAGAGGGGCGATAGAACTTATATATTTAGAGGACAGGGTGAGTTGGAAAATTTATATTACATATTTTTACAACAGTGTCTTTCTTTCCTTGAATGATCTATTTCATTTTGTACTAATCATTACTACTGAAATTACCATTTTAGAGTTAAGAGTTATTCATCAAAAATGAAGAATCATATCAGTCAGTCCCTAATTAGGTCATTAGACGTATAAAATTATATACATTATAGAAATATGCAATGAAATATAAATTCAATGGACACAGGTTATAATCGGACTTGGGGATACAATATTTACGCTATCATTACTTTTATTCCTCTGATAAGACACTTGCTGCTGCATAAATCCTCTGAATTGGGTGAAAAATGAACATAATACTGACAAAATATTTAAATATATAAAAAGCTCAATAATCAGAGCGCTTACTGGTCGCAAGAGGGCGCGGGTTCAAATCCCGTTGTGTTAAAATTTTTTTTTAGCACATGACAGGGTAGGCAGAGGAAACCGCAGGAACCATAGAAACCTAATGTAAAGACACACCGTTGCTTAATCCGTCTACTTTCTCCGTCCCCGTCAAATTTCTATATAAACATATAATACCTTTAAGTGTTTTTTTCTAACACTTTAAAAATGATAACAATATATAATACTAACAATCTGGAATACACCAGGTCGTAGTGCAAGCCTGGTAGAGCTAGACCACGAGGCGCAGACCTCGTGGTGCGAGTACCTGGAGGGCGGCCGCGACCGCGAGTGGCCGCCGCCCGCGCCGCACGTCATACAGCAGCGGCTGGCCGCGCCCGTCGCCATCAACTACTTGGACACCGACAAGATTTGCTTTGAGAGGTGGGTGTTCGATGCACGGGAAACTCGATTAACTGGACTTATTGTTGTTTACAACATATAGTCCGGTTGGTAGGAGAATTTTGGTTAACTGGACTTTATGTGGTTGTGAGGCTTTCGTGTTGATGAATGAGGTGAGTATTGCATATAGGAAAAACTCGATTAACCGCACTATATGTTGTGGCGTTCGTTAATGAGATGTGGATATTCCATAAAGGAGAACCTCGATTAACCGGATTATATATGGTTGTAAGACGTTCGTGAATGGGAAGTGGGTATTCCATATATGGGAACCCCGATTGTCCGGATTTATTGTTGTTGTTGATTTTTTTTTTATAGCTTCACGCTTTATCCCGCACATGGCAGGGTAGGCAGAGGGAACTGCAGGAACCATAAGAACCTAGTGTTAAGACACTCCGTTACTTAGTCCCTGCTTACTCCGTCCTCACTTTTTGTTGATTAACTGGACTATATGTAAGGCTTTCTGGAACTAATTATTGTTGTAAAGTATGTCTATAAGTCTTGAAATGAAAGGTATATGGATAAAATTGGGTTAACGGGTTTTGGGCATATATTATATAAGTACATAATATTGTATGTCTATAAAAAATATCTCAAATATATATAACAAAAATCAATGTTTATGTTCGCGTTCATTTAAAAAGAAAAAAAGAAAATACAATAAAAACAACTAAAAAACACCAATTCCAGAAACAAAAGCGGCATCTGGGGCTGGCGTCAAGACAAGACCGAGACCGTCAACGGGTACGAGTGCAAAGTGTTCAGCGCCAACAACGTGGAGCTGGTGTCCAAGTCGCGCACGGAGCACCTGCCGCGCGGGGAGCGCCGCCCCGCGCCCCGCGCCGCGCCCCTCGCCGGCCTGCTCGCGCTCGCCGACGACGACGGGCCTCCGCCCCCCGCCTCGCCGCTGCTCACGCCCGATAGGGTGAGGAAGCTAGTGTTGTATCTTGTATAATGCGTGTAGAGTACGTTTGGGAAAGCTATTTACTGTATAATGTAAATGAGGTTGTGAGTTCGATGCCCGTGAGGGAGAAATGCATTTTTCTATTTCTAGTTTCTCCGCTTTGGAAACTAGGTATAGCGCGGCGTTGACTTCCGCCACTCAACTTTGTTACAATGTGAAAAAACTTAAAGGACTTAACAATATTATTTTGATATGTTTTTTATAACACCTTAAAATCAATTTTTGTTAAAAACAACTTACATAATCCAGGAAGAACCACCTAGAAGGAGTAGATCCCGGGAAGAAATCCGTCCGGTGACCTGGGAGGAGTATTTCTCAGAAGAACCTTTGGATAGAGACGTCGGGCGGCCGCGGGAGATCTCCACTAAAGTGCAAAAGTTTAGAGCTACGTTGTGGCTGTGCGAGAATTATCCTCTTGAAGTAAGTGTTATAAAAAATCAAGGATGACCTTGACCTAGGCTGTATTACCGTTTTCCCACCATTTTTGTATTTTTTTTTTAACTTTCCTCTCTATCTCGCATATAGTAGAATAGGCAGAGGGAAATCTAGTATTATGATTTGATTCCCGAATGGGAATCGAACCTACGTCATGACGATCCTCAAATTTTATTACAACAAAATGAGTTCAACCACTCATATTTTTTTGTTAAAAAAAGAGAATATTTCGATTTCTGTTATATATTCTGTATTCCGTATAAAGTTGCGCAGACATAGATAAGCTATGGTGGTATTCAATCTCATGCTCCAGAGCTAGGAAAAAATCTCCTGAGTTGAAATTGAATCGGCAACCATTCATATTTATACTAAGACTTCCACTACTGAGCCATGATGACTTTTCAAAAACTTAATTTTTAATTATAAAATATTAATTAATAGTAAGTAATTAAATTGTTTTCCAGCTTCAAGAGCAAATAATGCCGATACTGGATCTAATGGCGGCGATATCGTCGCCACATTTTGCTAAATTAAAAGATTTCGTGCAAATGCAGTTGCCGGCTGGTTTTCCGGTTAAAATTGGTAAATAAATAGTTTTTTTTAAATACTTATATAATTCTTTTGTGTGTGTTTATAATTTTGTGTACCAGTCTCAAATGGCTGAACCAATTTAATAAAAAATGAATATTTAGTCGGGTGTTTAAAATCCACCATACCGAAGTAAAGAAATTCTGAGACGAGAAATGCCAACTTATAATACAGAGGCGTAAGTTGCCAGGTTACACGGTTCTGTGTCCAAATTACTTGACTATTGAATATTGTATATTGCCAGTGACTACTAACTATGTAACTCATAAGAAGTCACATTAACGGTAATAGAGGGGGCAATGATATCCATAAAAATGATGATATCCGTAAGGTAACTAATGTAATATACATTGTTCTAACAACTGAAGTGTCAATGGGGACACCTAACGAGGGGAAGTCCCCAACTAAGCACCTGAAGTGTATACCTGGGGGAAGCCCCCCACTAGCTATCTCCCGCCTCTGGCTAGCTCCCGCCACTACCTAGCTCCCTCCAATACCGGTCCCTCACTACTTACCTCCCCCCACTAGCTAGGTAGAGGTAGTTTACACTCTGGTTGCTGCAGAGATCCCGCTGTTCCACGTGCTGAACGCGCGCATCACGTTCGGCAACATCTTCGCGACGGAGAGCGCGGTGCCTCACGTGGCCAGTGTGCCCGCGGACGCGGACGCGGGCGGACGTCTCGCGTGCTGCGTGGACGAGCGCTGCTTCCGGCTGGGCGTCGGGTACCGGGACGCGGCCGCCGCCGCCGACGACCGCCTGCCCTGCGACGACGATGATCTGCTCCAGTACGCCATCCAGCAGAGCCTCATGGACGCCGGCACGCATGATGATCAGGTGACGTACACACACATATATGTACAGACATACATTCATAGGTACCTACACACATACATACACATTTTTTATTTGATTTCTATGTTTAATTATTTTTGATAGATGCCAATATGCTAATAATAATACAATCTAAACTACTACCGAATATGTACTTTCTTTAACTTGATTTTGTTGTAGATTCTTAGTATATTAAGCTTATAATAGGTGAAGGTAAATTTTGCGATTAAAACAGTCGAAATATGTATAACCATCTACTGACAATGTGGAACAGGCGGTCGCTTCGTGCCTCATATTTAATAGATGCAAATTTATATTCAGAAATTCAATATTTTAACAATAGGTTCCTTGCTAACACTTAGTATTTAATTTAATAAAAAAATTACAAATAAACAAAAACAAATTATACTTAATTAAGTACAGTGGCAGCGGAGGATCCAAAAAAAACCAAATCTTTAAACTTATTTATTAAAAAATTATTACATTCTAACTTATAACTAAAAAGGTGACTACTTGCTCGATGCTAGAGACAAGAGTGTCTTATAATTGAAAATTACTTATTAATATATAGTTGAAATTATATTAATTAAAAGAATACATGGAATATGCTTTTGAGTGTTAAATTACATGCCGCTATTATTTTTAGATCTGATACAATAGTGAACAAGTTATGCGGAGCCTGACTAATTGAAATTATATTAAAAAGAATACATAGAAAATGCCTTTAAGTGTTAAATTACATGCCGCTAAAATTCTCCGATCTAATGCAATATTGAACAAGTTATGTGGAGCCTGACTAAGCGATCCCAGGGTAGTGTGGGTACTACCCAACCAATCAACCAAGTACTACCAACTTCAATTGAATGTCTTGCAAACAGTTATTATATTTAAAGGTATATTTAACCATTATATATTTAAACTATATCTCATAGAAAAATATAATTTTATAGGTAGACGTATGGGAAGCGCTGCGCGGCGCGCGCTCCACGTCGCCAGTGCCGCCGCGCGCGCGCCCCGCCAGCCACACCCTGCTGTCGCACGAAGACGCTTACTTGCAAAGGTATTTCTATTATAGCTTCACGCTTTATCCCGCACATAGCAGGTTAGGCAGAGGGAACCCCGGGAATAATGGGAACCTAGTGTTAAGTCACTCCGTTGCTTAGTCCCTGCTCTCCGCCTTTTTTGAGGCATTGCGTGTTGAATGGCGGAAGTCAATGCCCCGCTTTGTATAGTTAAAGATAATGGAAAAATAAAAAAGATAATGGAAATAGCCTTAATGACATACTTTTTAGCTTTCTTGCAACTTTGTTTCCATAGTCACATGGAAACAAGTAATAGTAGACAGAGGTCATTCTGACTTCGGCACAGTGGGTTATATTGTAGCTAGTGGGTAGTGGGTTATATTTACACAATAAACAAAGATTTTTAATTTGAAGCCTTATTAGTTCCTGAGATTAGGGTGTTTCGAAGTTGAAGAAGAAGGTGTTCAAATAATGAATTAAAATAATGATATATTTACTACAATACTGATAATCTGACGGCGTAGGTTTCTATTATTATTATATTATTATAGTATTTTTTGTGTTATAACAACATTTTGTAGTTTTATTTTATCTGATTTCTATCATCTAAGACCTTTTTATAACGTTATACTATTTGTACTAGGTATATACAGGGTGTATCTGACACGGCGGCCATTATCAAAACTTCTTATAGGGAAAAATATTTCGAGGCTATATATAAAAAACTATTTAATAATTATTAATGATTTAGGTACAGCATAGGTTTTTCCATTTCTTGATATTTATACGTGCTGTATAACGCGTGAGGTAGACATAATTAAATACGAATGACGTACTACAAAAATACTATTAAACGTTGTCATTCTGTCAACTTTCATTCAAAAAAATAACCAAAAGAAAAGAGATATATCTCTGTCCCGCTCTGACAGTACAGTGTACGTTTACGTCATACTTGACTATTGGCGTTTTATTTTGGAACAATAATTTAATTATTTATTTCGTTTGAAAAATATATTTTTTTATTTTTGAAAATTTTATTTCTTTTATAATTCTAGCAAGTTTATAAAGGCCAGTTAATACTGTGCTTGAAATTAAGGTCGCCGTTACCGCCACACCCTGTATATACTTTTTAGTTTACTGAAACATATTATTTTCTTCACAAATTAAGATTAAAAAATTGTTTTTGTTTTATTTACTTTCATTACAGATTTCGGCGATTTTAGTTCTGGTTATTTGTAGGCTAATATTGTAAATGTAGTCATATGCTAATATACTTCACCTTATTAGTATCTATATTAGTAAAATATTTTTGCTATTGATTGGGTGGAAAGGTGATTAAATGTAATTTAACTTTTAATTGTAAAGTAAATAAGAAAAAACACAATAATAGAAATATTTAACGTTTTTAACGTAGCGGGAATCGAACTCACGACTATTTGATAATGTTCAAGTTTTTTATTTTTATTAGTTTCTTTAGTGTGTTAGTAATACATTAGTGAATGTTAGAGTTTGTAATATAATTAATTTTTATACGACATTTTGTTTAGCAAAATAGCTATATATAATTTCTATAATAGAAGTGTCAATAATTTCATCTAATTTTTTTTTTTTAAGCTATTAAGCGTGTTGTGCTGTCTTTCTTCGCGTTTTATCTGTTGATAAATATTTGCATTCATTTTATTTTAAGTACAATTTCCATTGCTTCATATTCACAATTTGCTAAAAATCCATAAATCCTTATATATATTTATAATAAATTCTATGAAATATATGTAAACTCACATTTAGTACTGCCATCACTTCCATAATGCCATAGCTACATTACATACATATATAAAACTAGTGATGTGCTTATCCCAGACATATACACATACGTATGACGTACAACATTAAAAACAATTCTTTCATAGATTTTGATTAGAAAAAACACTTAAGCTATAATTTTGTATTGCTATTACGCTAGAGCTAATACACTATAACATAACAGAGCGATAGAAGCATCACTAGCCGACTTCGGTACCCTCAACCTGCAAACGGACACGGACAGGGATACAACAAATAGTGTGGCTGTCCCGGTTACGGATAGGGATAGGGATGGGGATGAGGACGATCTAGATGAGGATCTAAGGGCGGCACTAGCTCTATCCGCGAGGGAACACGAGGCTAGGGATCAGCAGCTGGCGGACGAGCAGAGGGCGTTGGATGAAGCGTTGAGGCTTTCTTTGTTGGATAAATGAATAGGTGAGTTATTTTTTTTGTTGTTGTTTTTCTATAGAGTGACGTAATTCTCTGTGTGTTTTTTTTTTGTATTTATATATTTAAGTATTCTCATGCGTGATAATTGAACCCATGACTACAGTGTGTACAATTTTGTCACCGCAACGATTTTAAATTAATTAGTTGTTGTTACTTTTTCCCTTATTATTTTCAGATTAAATATAAAGAAATATAGATATATTTTTAATTTACTTATAATAAAGATATACCCCTATCCCCCGATCTACACGGTAGATAAGTTTCTGAGAAAAACGTGTAAATGAAAATTTTCAAAGTTCACTTCAATACCGTGTAAATCAAAATGCTTGCAAAAAATGCATAATTTTGCTATTTACAGTTGTAACTGTTTTTTATGTTTTCACGCTTTATCCCGCACATGGCAGGGTAGGCAGAGGGAACTGCAGAGACCATACGAACCTAGCGTTAAGACATTCCGTTGCTTTAGTCTCTGCTTTCTCCGTCCCCGCTTTCCACCGTGATACTTTTTTAATATTTAAATTTACACAGATATAAAAATAAAATGTATTGACAGGTTAAAATATGTAGTATATTATGGAAACTTTTATTTAGTAACAATCACAGTAGTATTTGGTAGAGTGCGATAAAAACAAAAAAAATAAATTATTTATAAAACAAGTACCGTGTAAATCGGCGGTATATAGGTATATCTTAATTTTTTTATAATATATACTTTTTCCACAGATCTCAAAAAAACGTCCACCAAATAAAGACTTATGCCTAAGTACGACTGACCCCCAAAGACAAGTTTGGTGTACGATATATACATACATATATACCATAGATAATTTGTACATTTATATTATTATAAACGAGTGAGATATAATATACTTAATGTATACATTACATATTTAAATTAGTAAATAAAAGCGCCCTCGTTTATACGGATATTCGATTATCCGGATTATCCTGTACGTAGATGAAGACTAGTAAGGTTTGATTGAGATTGAAAGTTGAAAAATATATGTATAAACGCTTGTTCTATGTTGAAATGTTTGTATTTTGATTTTTTTTATATTAACCTAAAAACTGCTGGACCGATTTTAGCGAAACTCAATATGGAGTATAATAAAGGCTACTTCTTATTTTGAAAATACGAGAAAAAAGGATAATTATATATAAAAAATATATTCGATTGTCCCGATTTTCGTTTATTCGGATCGAATCGATTAATCGAATATAATGTATTTATATTTTGTTGTCATTATATTTCTTTGAATGGTTATGGATATTCAACATAATGCCTATAATATAGAAAAAGAAGTATTTTTTTTAATATTGTGTTAATATTTCAAATAGTTTATTAATATAAATTTTACTAGAATTATATTATAGTTTTTTATATCGTTCATAATTATTCAACTTTTATATTATGTAATGTCCATAGTCCAGTGACTTTTATATGAAAATTCAAAATAAATTTGTAAATTTGTTATTTTATTGTGATCCATATGTATATGATGTAATAGAAGTCAAAATTGTATAGAACATCGATCTTTCCTACCAGCCTACCTCAAGAAATTCATTTTTTTTAATCACTGGGCTTAAAATGTATACAGATTAAATAAGTATGTACTGTCAATGTCAATGTCATTTGTTAATTATAATGTCACATTTTTGTTTTCCAAATAAATTTAGTTATTAAGAATATTTATTCTTATTAGAATAAAATAATGTATTTACATAATACAAGCTGTGTAAAATCAGATATGAGTATTTATTGCGAATTAGTGAATTGTGGATCTGTACAGTAATTATTGTAAATTAATTTTTATAGTCAATTTAATTTAGAACAACAAAATTTTTGAATAGGCAAAAGCGCGGCGTTGAGTTACGCCACTCAACACGCAATGCCTCGAAAAAGGCGGAAAGCGGGACGGACAAAGTAGGGACTAAGTTACGGAGTGTCTTAACTCTAGGTTCCTATGGTTCCTGCAGTTGCCTATGCCTGCCCTGCACTATGCAGGATAAAGCGTGAAGCTAAAACAATATTTTTTTGAATGTACTAATATATTTTATGAAAATGAAGAGATTTCTCATAGAATCAGAGTTAATAATGAAGTTTATAACAAAAGATCAATTTCACTGTAATATACGTGTCATATGTATATATAAAAAACACAACATATACAGGCTGTTCCAAATTCACAAAATTGCATTTTAAGTATTAATTTTTTTATCCTTTTTAAATAATTTTAATCTGATTTTATGCAGCTCTGTGTAATTAGTCTTATTCGATATATAAATGTTTGTGACATCTATAAACAAATCTCGCTTCCTCCTACAGTATATGTATATATAAAATAAAAATTATGACTATTTGTACGTTGTTTACGACCATGTCCACAGTGACTCGAAAAACAAGATGGCGACTAAATAGAATTTATCCATTATTTATTTTCTAAGCCAATTTGTAATAATCGACTTATATTTTTTGTAACTTCCTGTATTAAAATGATCTCTATATTATATGGGATTTATTTATGATGTTTTTTTCTTTATCATAGAATTATATCTATCGATATATATATATATATATATATATATATATATATATATATATATATATATATATATATATATATATATATATATATATATATATATATATATATATATATATATATATATATATATATGTATATATATATATATATATATATATATATATATATATATATATATATATATATATATCTATATATATATATATATATATATATATATATATATATATATATATATATATATATATATATATATATATATATATATATATATATATATATATATATATATATATCGATATTTTTTAACTACATTACACATAAAAGTATGGACATTCTTAGAACTGTATTAAATTAAGTAGTGTTTTTAAGTATCAATCTTTGGGCACATTTTAAGTAACTTTTATGAATTTTATATCATAAATATATTAAAAATCGAAAATGCTGAAATAGAACATGAAAAAAAAAGACAATAACTAGTGGGTTCCCGGACATTGCTTAGTTTTATTACCTTAATAATGTTTAGAGATGGTAAAGTTAGAATTGCTTTTTTGTTAAAGACGGATTTTAAAGAGATTTTCAAGCAAATCGTATCGGATAATATGTAGAATTTGTTTGATCAATTATCAATTGAACTGTTCAAGTTTGAATATCACCTATATTTTTTGCCAATCCCCTTTTCCGAGATCCTTATAACGGTACCTAAAGTAAAATTGTAAACCAAAAACTCGCCTCTTTAAGTGTGCGCAGCTAAAACGCTTCCACAAAAATATATAAAGACGATTTCTTTATTAATAGTAATACAAAGAAACTTGTGTTAATGTAACTGGATGTCAAATAAAATATTTAAACCAAAACATTCCGTGTTCTACATTGAACGCGACATTGTCGAAGTGATTTGTGCTCAACTGGCACGCTCGAAGCGCCATCAATTAAAAGAAGAAGTAAAGCGCCATCTGTTGTCGCGTTTGGGACGTTTTCTTTTTATCAGCGCCATCTAGTTTGTCTTAATGACTTTACTATTAACTAGAAGTCATTACTTGACCTAGATATATTGACACAGAACATATATAATATGACACAAGTAGAAATTTTGCTACTGTTAAATAGAAATTGCATTATTTTTAATCTTTAGTATTTTTTTACCTTCCCGATTTATCCTGCACATTGCAGGGTTGGCAGAGGGAACTGTTGGGACCATATGAACTTAGTGTTAACACACTCCGTTGCTTAATTCCCGCTTTCCGCCTTTTTCGAGGCATTACGTGTTGAATGAGGGAACTCAACGCCGCGCTTTGTCTAGTTTCCAGAGCGGAGAAAATGAAAATAGAAAAATCCAACTTCCCTGTGCAGGAATCGAACCCTCAAACCATCGTCTTTTGTATTACATGTTATATGGAATTATATATTTTTCCAGTTTCAATAACGTCTATTATAATAACGCCATGTTAATGAAATTGTATAACAGTTGTATACGAATTTATCCTCGTTTTCTTTCAAACGTATACTATTTTTTATTAGTTTTTTTTTCTATTTTTTTTTGTCTTTACATAGTAGGAAGGCAGAGGAAACCGCAAGAACCTAGTGTTCAAAATACGCTGCGCTTTGCGTAGTTGCCAGAGCAGGTAAATGAAATTGAAAAAACCATTTTCCCCTCACAAACCTCCTAGATTGCTGGTAAATGCTACGCTTTTGCGTCACAACGGTTCTCAACATATAAATGAACACTGACAAAAGAGTGTATGGACACTAGTTTCTCTATACTTACCCTGCTATGTGAGCTGAAGTGATAAATTACCAAGAACATTCTTTTTCATTAAAACATTCATTTTTTATTCTTGATAGTTATATAGCCTACATCTTCTTTAATGGTGAAAAATTTAAATATATTATATCTATTCATCTTAATAATGGCTAAAACGATTTAAATGGTAAATATATTTCATATATGACATAAAATCAGCTCATTTAAGTCAAATGTCTTAGTTGTTAACGTTTCGTTTGAAATAAAATTTTTAAACATTATTCTTCAGTGACAAGTCACATGTTTTGTCGAATTTTAACTTTTAGGCTTTTGCCATATATATAAAGACTGATTGGATGCAGCAGGATTTGAACCTGCCCCTGCAAAATGTTCATGCGCTCTTCAATTACTACTCATTATTAAATTTAAAAAATAATTTTATCACACATTTATCTTCAATAAGTGTCATTAGACACGCCAACTTAACCTAAATGAATACAACACAAAACAAAAAGAAAAAAAATGAACACTCACAATTATCTATGTATTTAAAATTTAATTTTCATTACTTATATACAAATTACAACATTCACTATTATAATAGGTATTAGTTGTCCTATATTTACATAAGTATTAATTAATTAGTACACTTTAGAAGCGTAATTTTATTTATTCAAGTCAATAAATTACATCAGGAAACTTTTGGAATACGAACGACAATAACAACCTTAAACGGGGGACCGACTGGTTATAACCGGTTAGGGATTACGGCGAGGCTCTCGGCTTATGGGCTAGTGCGCTTATTAAAACTATAAAAAGAAGGAAAATCCATAAAAAATACACATAAACTCATGAAATAAGGAATTTATTAAAATTACTATTCTTTTTTTTATAGATTTTTGTCTATTTTCTTATTGTTTATGGATTTTCTTTTCTTTTTTTATAGCTTCACGCTTTATCCCGCATATAGCAGGGTAGGCAGAGACCGCAGGAACCGTAGGGACCTGGTGTAAAGACACTCCGTTTCCCGCTTTCCGCCATTTTTTCGAGACATTGCGTGTAAAATTTTCTTTGTTATTTAATTTATTTAGCCCAAGCTGCGGTGGGTAGGTGATGTTATTTTTTTTTGTTAAATGAGAACCAGAGCCTTCTTTTTTACATGTCGGCATAGAAAAATGGAATTTTACACTAGAAAAGTAGACGCCGATATATTTCATACGCGAATATCAAGATTGATCGGTCGATGTAGAGGATGTCCTTCCCCCGTTCCCTCAATACAATATTGTACTTACTAATTCTAAAAAATCGATAAAGATTCCCAAGGAAAGCAACAAGAACAATTAAAATCATTTGAAAAACTTAAAAATAACGAAATAAATATTGATATTACAAAAAAATGTCATTTTTGTCTCCAACCCCTGTTTTTATATGATGTCAGTTTAAATTTATTAATATAATATGTAACCTTATGTATATTTAAGCTATATAGGCCAAGAGCTGACAGTGTATTTGTTTAATTCGCTGACAGAATTCATAGGTCGTCGGTGTTTACTCACTTATAATATTGATTGTATGGAACTAGCTGCTTCGTAACTACCGTTAGCCGTTCATGTACTATGTTCAATATAAATATATATATATATATATATATATATATATATATATATATAATATATATATATATATATATATATATATATATATATATATATATATATATTACTATATATATATATATATATATATATATATATATATATATATATATATATATATATATATTATATATATATATATATATATATATATATATATATATATATATATATAATATATATATATATATATATATATATATATATATATATATATATATATATATATATAATATATATATATATATATATATATATATTATATATATATATATATATATATATATATATATATATATATATATATATATATATATATATATATATATATATATAATTTTAACACTAAGCCAGTTTTTCATTACATAAACACATTATATAAAAACAGGTGGTACATAGTTTAAAATGCTAATACAGTCTCAAGCCGACTAAAATGAGAGCAGTATAGCTTACAATATATATATAAATATAAGGCTGAGTTTACACATAAGACTAAATTACAACATTGTTCATAAATAACTAAGTGGACATACAAATTTTTATTCAAACATCACTTCAATGTGAGCATAAACATTTGTCTATACAGCTTCATTGTAAATAACTTTGTAACATATTAAAAAAAGTATTTTTTTATACTAATCATAACCTTTATTTAGCACAGTATTAAAATATGCTAAATTATAAAAAAATGAAAAAAAAAAAAATAAACATATAACTATAGTTAAAACAAATATATACTTAACTATATATAAGTTAGTAAACTCAGTCTTACGCCTTATACTAGGAAGAGAGATCTCACATCTCCCGCTCTCATTTGAGTCCGATTGGTTGTAAGCCGACAACCCCATGATAAGAATAAACATTCATTATTGTATATATTATTATATGTATGTATGTATGTATATAGATAATAACACCGAAATCTCGCCAGGAGTTGTTAACTTACTCTAGAAGCGCGGGCGCAGCTTGAATTTGAAAACAACTAAATATATTATATTAATAAGAGTTCAGTTATAATAGTAAGTAGTATATAAGTGACGACGTTGTACAGTAACTGTAGCGTGGTAGGGACGTAGATTCGAATCCCGTTGTTGCAACATAATAAATAATGCTCTATGAATTTTGTTGCTTTAGATTTCAGTTCTATTTGTAACAGTCAACTACTAAGGTTCAAAATATTGAAAAAAGGTACTCTGGTAGCTTGTTAGATGAATCTCTCATTCTTAAATGGTTTAAAGCACAGTATAACTTATGATCCGAAGGTGCCGCACCTACGTCTAAGTAACGCTTAAACGCTTAACCACGAGAACCCCTCAAAAAGGCAGTCACGGACGAAAGTTCACGAATTTAAATTTCAAATTCAATCTGCATTCAACCGCGCCCACACATAAATTAAATGCCTCATACCGCCACTTAACTTGTCTAACTACGATATACATTTACAAACCATCAGATTGCACGTATAGATCTATTTATGACATACAAGTAGAGTCATGGTCATATAGAAAAGGAGACCCCTAAGCCCCGAAGGAAATACCAACTATTGCTAATCTAACTTAGGGCTTCGAGCTTCCCGATTTGAGGATAGCGAACTCATTTTTTTTTTAATTATAATAATAATAATTAGTGAAAAGTAGTGTTTAGTCACTACCCAAAAACAGTCGACTCGATGTAGGTACATAGATTTTCGTACTTTTCTATATGCCTATGTCAAGCGAGGCCGCCGACGTTACAATATTATATGTTTATTTATATGTATATATGTATATCACAACTAAATAAATTATATTTTTTTTATATTATTTTTTCACGACTGTACCCGATTTGATGAAATCTTATAAATAGGGATATGGTATTTGAGCGTCTTTCGTCCTGTTCTTTATAAGAGACGCTCGGTGGGACATTTCTGTTGTGGCAGCATTGTGCGGACTTACCCTTATGCTTATCGACTTTAAGTGTTTTGATCTAAATTCCATATAAATTGGTAGTACATTTGTGTCAAGTAATTAAATAAGGCTCGATTCAGGTTATCAACTATTGTATTGAAACTATTGGGTTTATTAAAAAGTTATAGTAATTAAGGTAGCCAAAGAAAAAATATTATTATTACGTTTACTAAAGAATAGTTAGGGCAATCATAGAATATATTACCATAGCAAATGGCTTCGACAGAAAAAAAATAACTTTAAACGTACATTAGCAGCCAAGCTCGAAGTCATTGACTCGTGGCAATTAAAACAGCATTAAGCTACAATCACTGAAACTAGAACAGCTGTATAAAGCTGCTACTTGATTATATGTATGTATTCTCAGAATTTATTAATTTCGATTTAGTTTAGACAATATGGAGCGTTGGCGTCACCTGACCCGCCTACATTGTTTCTAATTAGGTAATAAAAAATATTTATACATATATTAAAGATTTCCAGTAATATTACTCAAATGGCTGTAGGATTATGCTTTTGTTTTACAACATGGCAAATAGAATAAATCATCAATTCTGTGAATTTCTATAACAAGTGGTAAAAGCATTTCCGTTTCTCTCGTTTACGTCGTTTACAAATAATATATTAAGATGATTATATACATTCGATATAAAGGCAAGTCCACACGCCACGACCACGGCGGCGACACGGGGAGCTAACGACATCGGACGGATCATTTCGTTCATCGGGCGGGGTGCGAAACCGTTTGAGACCAGGTATTTTTCTACCTTTACAATTGTATAACAAAATTATAGTGTAACAAAACTATACTAAAGTCCATGTTGTTGCAAATACACAGTTTACACGCAGTAAAAATGTTTATCATCTTTCAATTCTCGCCATAGACAATTATACGCGAATGTTCCTTAAAAATATAACAGTACAGTATGTATACCAAAACAATTAATTCCAACAAAAAATAATTAAAAAAAAAAAAACAATATTTTTTATACATTTGGTAACAGAACAATGTATTGCAACATCAACGACACACAGATAGCCTCTAGCCTACATACCAAGCATTGCCTTAAATAATAAACTAATTTAAAACAATAAATAATATGAACGTTGATTTTTAAGTTAGAGTAAAGTCTTTAAGGACCCCCCTAGTCCCCTCTGAACCCCGCCCCGGCCCCCCGTGGCTTCAGAGCGCGGGTGGAGGCCCGCGCGGGGCCCGCGGTCAGTCGCCCGTCGCCGTCACCGTCGTCCAACTCCATGGGCTGTTGTAGTTCTTTTGACTGGAAATATAGAGAAAATGTACGTTAGATAGAATTGAAATACAAAAAAAAATACTTAAACTAGAACATTTTGGTTCATATCGTTAAACCAAATCAATTTCCGGGTTACAAAGTATTTTGTGTTTGCACATGGCAGAGGGATTGCGTGTTGAGTGGCGGAACTCAACGCCACGCTTTTGCCTTATTGCCAGAGCGAAGAAAATGAATATGAAAATCCCCGAGTGGGAATCGAACCCACAAACCGTAGTGTTTATATGCAGACGCTGCGACTGTGCGACAAGACGGCTTAATCACTAACGCTTGCAATTTCTTCAAAATGATGTGCAGCAAGAATTCTAATTAGTAATGATTTATTTCAATATGAGGAGTGGCTTGCCGTCGACAGCAGTTATATTTTATATTTAACAGTTACCGTACTATTAATATTTTACGCTATCGCAGCGCAGTTTTGAGTTGTCTAACTGCACGTAATAATTGTAGGTTCAAGTTCTAACACATATATGAAGGCAGTCTCTCGAAAATAATTTTTGTTAAGTAATAGGCTTAACTAGAATAGCATTTGCGACATCATATGTACTCTTATACAGCAACGAATTAAGTTATATATAACATATAAGAATTTCGATGCGGCGTGATGAAGAACTCAAGGCTTAGCGGTCAGAGCGCTTGCACGGTTTGCAAGAGACTCGGGCTTAAGTACCGCTGCGTTTAAATGCTTATATGTTTTGTTTAGGTACATATTTACTGTGGATTAGACTTTAAAAATCATAAAAGAATCTATGCATTCTTATTTTACATTAATATACTTTAATATTTGTTTATTTTCTTTGCAATAAAAAAAATTGGACATGTAATTACTAATTAAATGTGTTAATAGTATGTCGGCATTATTCAAAAAATTTAAACCCTTTATATTCTTATTAGTTATATACAGTGTTGTATTTCTGCTGGCTGTTCATACGTTATGATCATTTTACTCAAAAATGCATGTCCATTAGATAATAAAGTTTTATTTCTTCTAATAAATTCTCGCAATGTATTCATATGTATTCTTCAAATAAATTCTCGTATGCACCCGAAAAAAATAAGTTTGTCAACTTTTGTATGGAATATTTTCTGTTCACCAATGGTTCTAATAATAATACAGAACCCTCATTCCAACTTGCACTTGGCATATTATAATGTCTAAGTCCAAAAGTAAAGATATAAATACTTTTAAAACGTCTATTTTATAAGCTAATACTCATTAGGGACCTCTTAATCTATTCCATATCATTAATCTACTTTATCAAAGTATTATTTATCGTTAATTTAAAATAAAAAATTTAGCAAACTATATTTTTTAATATTTTTTCTATGAGTATTTGTTTTTCTACGTAGGCTGAATATTGTTAGACTTACGTTTAAAAAATAGTAGTTAATGATTTGACATATAGTGCGGTGTGATTTTGCCGCCATGTCGATTTAATCTCTTATAAACATGCATCCCTCTATTGTGTAATATTTTTTTCTTTTTTACCGTACATTCTCCTTTGTGTGTTCTCAACGTGACATTGGCGAAGTGAATTATGCTCAACTGGGACACTCAAAACCCCATAAATTAAAAGAAGAAGAAGATTTAATCTTATTACGTCAATTAAAAGTAGTTATAAGAATATTTATGAAAGCATCCACTCTAATTTTTATAGTAATATTTATTTTATTATTTTTGTGTTACAGTTGTTTTAAATTGTGTGTGTTTTATTGGATTGAGGAGATAGCAAGAAAATAAAGCAAATAAGTGGTAAGAGAGTTAAGGTGAGACCTCGGTTGACTTTCGATATCACAGTATCAAAGATACTAGAGGGAGGTCACGTGAAGAGCCTGAGAAGTCCTCAGTGAGCATGTACAAAGAGGCTAATAGCAGTGGACGAGGCAGGGACCGCAGTGTTTGGCGCTCCGTTCTCTCTGACTACCTCGCTAGGGATAAAACGTAAAGCTAAGTATGTACGTATGTATGTTATACAAACAAGCAATAGTAGTAATAGTACTTTCACATTTCTTTACTATTAAGCATTTGACTCTAGAAGCCTTTGGAAAGCGACTTATTAATAGCTATTGTAAATATTATTTCATTTTAATATTCACATTTTTTTACAATTAATTATAGTCTTTCAATAAATACATTAAAATCCAATATTCTATGTCTAGAATTTGTGATTTTAAACTGTCTTGATATCGAGATAGTCCTTATCACCTTGTAATAAAGATTACAATCACTTGGAAAAGTTAACACCGGGCTTAAAGAAAAGTTTATTCCTTTGCTACTCACAGTTAGTTTAAATTCAGATTGCATTTCTCTTCTGTACACTTATTTAACATTTTCTAAGATATTTTTTTCTCTGTAATAATGGCACGTTGGAGGAAAAGCGGAGAACGGAGTGACGAAACACTAAGTTATTAATACTTAAAGAAATATTCTGGTCTATGAGGCTCCAGCGTGAAGCTTAAAAAAATTCAAGATTCTCTTTTTACTTCGTTGTCCTATTTAGCATACCTATTTAGTATACCATGGCGGTTCACAATGACTTATTTAACTAGACTACGTATACACTATTTGTATATACCTACCCTAGTTTAGTTTTGTACATATTATATTGTTACTTTTTTTTTATCAGCTAGCTTCATGCTTTATCCCGCACATTGCAGGGTAGGCAGAGGGAACTTCAGGAACTATATAAACCTAGTGTTAAGACACTCCGTTGCTTAGTCCCTGCTTTCGCTGCTGCGTCCCTGCTTATATTGTTGTTATGCAAATTTAAAAAAAAAATCGATGATAACATATACGATGAATATATGGAGAAAACATAAATACATAAATACGTACTTAGGAGTTTAGCCTTGTTGTTATATATATATATATATATATATATATATATATATATATATATATATATATATATATATATATATATATATATATATATATATATATATATATATATATATATATATATATATATATATATATATATATATACGTATAGTTGTACAGCTGGAGCAACACTCACGCGAACTTGACCCATTTGAGTGTAAGATATGAATTATTTACTAATAATAAATTCCAACGTCCAACACGCACGCACCGTTTTGCAAATATTTTTTCAAGCGCCGCTATTATGTGCGAGACGTGGTGTTAGTAGAAGCGATTAGCGTAGTACAGTATAGATATATCTATTTTTGTGACAATTTTTATTCCTTTCTCCCAGCTTGTTAAGGACCAAATTAAAATATATATGTATTATTCTTTAGTACCATATTGGAAGTTTAGTATACAATATTATTGTCGTATATCATGATCGTCGAAACAATTGTTATTTTGTGATTGACTGTTCATTGAAGCTCTCCAAGGAACTAGACTATTTCTTTATTTATTTTCTTAAATGTAGTATAAATATAATGTGAAAACCTTCCATTTTCATTTTATAATTGTAAATTTCTTACAATTTTAACTTTTGACTTTGTGTTTGACAAATACAGTCCCAATTATTAAGATCTGCCATGTTTATTGGCTGAACTTAACAACACATTATCTCATGACCAAGAAGAAATATTAAAATAAATAATAAACAATTCCTTCGACTGGGAATCGAATTCAAAGCCAAAGTTACAAAAAGACGTTGTGCCACAACGTAGGCCTAATTTTATGTCATACCAGGATATCTCGAACGATATTAATTTTAATATAATAAAAAATATAGATTATCGCTCCCTCTTATGAACATATTCCACGTTCAAGTAGAAATCATGAATGAACAAAAAAAGATAACACTGGTAATGGGGACGCAAAGTTACACTTTTTGCGAAGAAACTATGCAACGTCGATCACTCGATAGATATACGTGTTTCTGCGTAAACAATTATATCTCACATATATATGTTGCAGTTTTTTTTTTACCTATATATGTTTGGACTATATATATATATATATATATATATATATATATATATATATATATATAGTCCAAACATATATAGGAAGAATTTTCCATTTTTTTTTTCATAAAATAATTTTTTTTATTATTTTATTATTTATTAAAGTTTTATTAATAGAATAAACTGAAAGAGAGGTAAGGGGAGACCTCGGTTGACTTTCGAAAACGCAGTATCGAAGACACTGGAGGAAGGTCACGTAAAAAGCATGAAGAGGTTAATGACAGTGGACGAGGCGAAAGAGGTATGCAGGGACCGCAGCGTTTGGCGCTCCGTTCTCTCTGACTACCCCGCCTAGGATAGAGCGTGAAGATATGTATGTATGTATGTATATTATAAAAATATTTAGTAATTCTGAGCTGTAGTTTAGAGGGTTGTGTGCACTAGTCACTATTCTAAAGTGTTTGATTGATGACTATAACATAGGGGCAATGTCATGAGGGCAACAGATTGACGTACAACCATTTGACACGCTTTCAATCATTGTATACTTTTTAATAAATTAAAATCTATAACAAGGACTTTATGTATGAATCGGTTATTTAAAGATATATGTATTATGACATGTACCTATATATGTCTATATATACATATACATATACATATGTTATACGTATTATAATTAAGTTAAAGGTAGATTTTTTATTTTAAGATATTTTTATTTGAATGGAAGTAATATTTATTAAAGTGGAAAGTAAAAATGTATACGCAGTTGGATTGAACAAACTCATCTTATTGAGTTACGTCCTATTTATATATAGATATTTTTCCTTTGTCTTAAGTATGATTAAAAAACGTCAAAATAACTGCACCAAAATCGTTTTAACCGGTTCATAATTAGTTATCGTTTAAATTTTCGGTACCAATTGCGTCTTAGACAGTTCAATAAATGACAAGTGTCTAGACTACACATGGTATAAATCCCTATTACTGTTCCGATACGGACATTCTGTTAGCCATAAAACAAGCGTTCCGGTCTGGTTGAAACGATGGAGCCGCCTTTCTAATGTACTGGCATTAAGTGGTAAAATTATAATAATTACATGTAAGAATGTTACCTTTACACAATGGTACAGTGATTAGTGTTAAGAGATATCGTCTTGGTACTGACGAGATATGTCTATATATAATACCGATTGCGGTGGGTTTGATACCCAATTGATGTAACCAATTATTTTAATTTTCAAGTTCTGGCAACACTGTGTAGTGCATTAGGTTCCTTCATTAAACAAGTAATGTATGCAATAAACGATTTTAGGCGAAAAATGGAGTGTTCGAACATTAAATCCTCTCCATGACAGAGTGAAGTTGCAATTTTTTTTTTTTTTTTTTTTTTTTTAGCTTCACGCTTTATCCCGCACATGGCAGAGTAGGCAGAGGGAACTGCAGGAACCATAAGAACCTAGTGTTAAGACACTCCGTTACTTAGTCCCTGCTTACTCCGTCCCCACTTTCCGCCGTTTTCGAGGCATTGCGTGTTTTGTTTTTTAATTTGTGTCTGTAACCTGGGCAATAGGCGCAAAGTGGTTAGCAAAGTTATTTATCCCTATTTCGCAAAAATGGAAGATAAAATAAAAATAAAAAAAGGAGGACATTCCATTTTCTTGCTCTGACAAACAGCGGAAAGCGGGGAACAGTTTCTCAGGAAAAGCGGAGAGCATTTCCCTACCCTGGTAAGTGCGGAACACAGCGTGAAGTTTTAAAAAACTAAAAAAAAAGCGATTAAAAACTTTAACATTTTTAATTTTAATTAGAACAGAAGCTATATATAAGATAATTAAGCGGTTACCGTTTTAAACTGTTTTAATCCTGTGTCAGTCACGCCTGTCAAGACACATTTAAGTGGCATCATGTTTATGTCAGTCATCGGCCAATGGCAAGGTAACGAGATGTCGGTGTTTAAATTTTAGTGCTATTCTATACAATGGTTATAGTTAACCAAGTTACTTAAATACTGATACAACTTTAAATTGTATGTATGTATGACACTTGCTTGTACCGGACGTGCAGTAATTAATGACATAGCTACAGAACTGTTTTTACATGCGTGTTGAAGAAGAAAGCTGTATGTCATCTATGGACGCAAGTTTGACATATATTACTATTTCTTGATGTTTTGTCGATTTTTTACTCTGATCATACAATGGCTTTGTGCTCTAACATGGCATTGTAACTATAAGATGAAACAATATAATTTGCTTTTTTTATTTACAAAAATTTTTTTTTTACTTATTTCCTATGTTACTTCTATATATATTTAATTAACTAATAAATATTTTCCTTTAATTTTAAGAATTGCTTAAAAATGCGCTGTAGTTTAAGCTGATTTTTTTTATATTATAAGATGGCACGAGAAGATAGGACACCTGAGTGGACACTCTCACCCATAGACATCCACATCCTCTCAGGACGTGGATGCCTGCGTTGCCAACTATGCCTAAAATTTCATTTGAGTTGATTGGCCCGAAAAACGTTAGATATTCTCTAGATATACAGCAACGGCACGAATTTCTTATAAGTTATAAAAGACATAAGTAAAGAAAGTTACAGTAAAAATTTAATTTTTTTTAGCTTCACGCTTTATCCCGCACATGGCAGGGTAGGCTGAAGGAACTGCAGGAACCATACAAACCTAGTGTTATGACACTCCGTTGCCTAGTCCTTGCTTTCTCCGTCCCCGCTTTCTGCCGTTTTTCGAGGCATTAGGTGCTGAGTGGCGGAAGTCAGCGCTGCACTTTGCCTAATTTCCAGAGCGAAGAAAGTGGAAATAGAAAAATCCATCTTCCTCGAGTGAGAACCGAACCCACAAACCGTCGCGTTTACAGGCAGACGCTACGCCTCTGCGCCACGACGGTCCTCAATATAAATTGTACTAACACGAACTCTTAAAGAGTATTTTTATTATGACATATAAACGATTCACCTTATACAACTTCGAAGTAAACCTAGAAACGTCTAATTTCATTTGAGTTATTGCCAGCCATTGCCATTAATAACATTGTCGCCTTTATTTATGAGTTACGACTGTTTATATAAGTAGGTTTTAAGTTTGGTCCTACAATGTCGATAATGACTCGTCTTTATATGTTGCTATCTAAGACAAAAACAGTATACGAAGTGGTAGTACCAGGTTCAGTTACTTGTTTTTGAACTTGCATAGAACATTCTGCACAGTGGATTTCTGCAACGTGATTTATATTTAAATTCATATAAAAATTTAGATAAAAGTTATTTTTTTTGGTAGTTTGAATTATATATAATTCAAATTACCGAAACAGAATATACACAGGGTGGTAGGTACCAGTGAAGATGTCACAATGAGAATGAAGGAGAAGGTGCTCAGACTGCTTGAGTATGTAGAGAGAATGTGTGATGAAAGAGTAGTGAAAAGATATATGAAGCAAAAGTAAGTGGCCAGAGAGGTAACGGAGACCTCAGTTGACTTTTGGAAACACAATATCGAAGAAATTGGAGGAAGGTCACGTAAACAGCAAGAGGACGAAAAATAAGTTAATGACAGTGGACAAGGCGAAAGAGGTAGCATATGGGACGCACGGACCTGAACCAGCATCTCTTTTGCGTAAAACGAAAGGAAATAAAGACACAAGCATAGTTGCTGATACAAACAAATTTCTATACTTTTTCTAAAATGCAAGTCATCCACTTTGTCAGAACCACACAGAGTGTTATTAGACCATAGTTATTAAAAATGGAAGTATTTATTCATTATGCTTTACACAATTCTTAATAAGATTGCGCCTTGTGTAATCAATAATTGTGAGAATAAATAACTCTCATAAAAATAAATTTCTAACACGATTGATAAACAATAAGCAGGTTGGAAAGGCTTTTAAAATTTTGCTTAAATAAATAAAATAAACAAACGTATAAAAGCTAGCTGGATTACGTTTAAGAAAAATATTTAAGCTTCGTTGGCTGAGGTTTTTTATTTTTGCATATTTGTGTATATTTTTATAAAATATGTTGAAATATTTTGTTAAAAAAGAAACAAATGCTTCTAATTACACTCGTATCTGTATGTCACACTAATATTGTACAATTGAAGAGATGGTTTCTATTTATTTAGGATCTTAATATTGGTTCGAATTAAAAAACCTATGAAACGAGATTTATATGATTG